>CM024240.1:21470498-22878915 GCA_013421045.1 Propylea japonica | reverse complement strand
TTTAAGGAATGCTCGCAGATAAACTAAGCACTTTTGGAAAGTAATTCGTTTACACGAGCACCGACCACTAAGCACTTCTCAAAATGAACTTTAGTATTTTCCATCCAAATGTCCTTAGTTTAAACTGGATTTCAATGTCATGATTTTTCTTTCGAGTGTCATCGTGTTTTGAACTGGGCATAATTGAACTTGACAACAGTTTTTTTCTCAACAAGTCCAACATGTCGTTCAGAGATAAACATGACGGATAGCATATGGTCTCGAAACAGACAATAAAAAAAAAAAGTTGCAGAGAAAGACAATGACGTCTTGGCAACAAATTAGATGGAATTTTTTTTTGACGAAGCTAGAAGAAAAAGCTTTCTGGAATGAAGAAACCTTTTTCTGAGCTTCATTAATTGAACAGACTGTAACTTGAATATTCGCCAATAAATAACCTGAAAGCAATTATATAAACTTGCATCGTATATCAAAAAAATGTCGTTTGCTCCATAGAATTCTCCAAAAAATTTCGCCATACAACATAAAAATTTGATCTCCGTGTCAAAATGATGAAAACATAAAGACTTTTATCAATCCATAAAATACAGCCAGATCGTTTTTTTACACCAGAATTATAATGAAGTAAAGTTTAACAACTTAGGTTGACCAAAAAACATTAATATTCCAGTTCTTTGCCTATTCAAAAATCATAAAGGGTTCAGTGCTCGGTAATCTGAAAGTGCTCGAGAGCACTGCGGTGCTTAGGACCACTTTTTCGAATTACTAAGCACTAAGTCTTTCCAAAAAATTCGCGAAGCCACAGCATTAAGCACTGGCTCACCCTAGTGCTCACGAGCAAAAAAGTGCTTCGAGTGCTTTCACGAGCACTAAGCACAAGACTTGGGCAATCTCTGGTTAGGGGTGCTACACACGTTCACTGCAATACCTATTGAGATTTTGTAGAATCACATCCTTGAACTGATAGGGTACAATAAAGAAAAATAAAAGTCTTAAAACTTCGAGTTTATGTTGGAGCCTTATGGGATTATTTGGTGACATGTTTCGGCATTACAATGCCATATTAAACCAACAATTCAAAAAATTCATTAAGAGTGAAAAATATTACAAGAGAATAAAATTAACGACCAAAAAATATTTATTTGGCTAAGTGAAATGATTGACAAACCACATAATCGACAAAACTCACGATTACATCAGGATCCTTGGTCCTACAATAAATCCTTGAAATCATGAAGTTAGCTAAAAGTCAAGGGTTAGAATTGAATGAAAGGAACAAAACAAACTTATCAAATGTATTTTGTTTTATTCCTTTTATTCAATTAAATAAAAATAATTTTATTAATTTTACCCCTTGACTTTAGGTGACTTCATGATTTATTCATTTCATGCTAAGATAATCGTGGGTAATCTAAGAAAAAATTTCGGGTTTTTGGATTTTACTTTTCTTGTAATGTTTCACACCCTTATATGAATTTTTGGATTGTTGATAATGGCATTGTAATGCAAAAACATGTCACCTAAATGATAAACATAAGGTTTCAACATAAACTTGACGTTTTTAGACTTTTATTCTTCTACTTTACAACACTAAGGCAATGCCCATCGTAAGTTCTTAGTTTTTCTTCTTTTCTGACTATTTTTTTCAAGAAGCAATCTCAAAAGCAAATGTTGTTTTTTTATAAAAATGGTTTGGATTGCGTTCCACCTTTCAGGTTTTCGTCTGAAAATTCCAGATTGCACTTTCTTCATTCATTTCTACCCTGAATTCATTGAAAGTTAATCCCTCGGATTACTTCGGTTACTTATTTCAGGTATGCAATAACCGTTGAGAAAAACATTTCAAAGGATCTCACGTTTAACTGCTTCGGGAAATGCAGTGGGTAAGATTTCCTGATTTCCATAACGACTTGAAAAAGGAGCAGATAAAACTCCTGATATCGTTTCCTTTACGTGACGATCTCAGATAATTGAAATATGTTATTAGGTCATTCACCGATGAAAAAACCGTTTAAGGGTTTCAAACAGCAAATGGAGCTAACCTTGAACCTGCAGCTCACCTTTTTATGGGTTTGCTACACACTTTCAGCTTTTCTCGGACGTCTTTGGATTTTATCGATCGACAGCGTTTTCTGTTTTCCTTATATTAGATTGGTCGCGACATAATTGGTTTCTATGTGTCCTGACTTCACACTTCCCTTTCACTATGTTCACTTTCGTAAGGTAATAAATCACAAGAAGGGGAGTTTCTATCTTGCCTTCAACAGCTGTCATCTTCGTTTATGGTCTATTTTTTACTAGACTGCTTCCTTGAGATGATCAATTGATAATATAAATTTATGAAAGAATCTGATGAATATTGAAAGGTTTCAGATCTAGAGCAAGTGTAGAGCTGCCTGCACAATTGTTGCATTATACAGGGTGTTTGGTAATTCGATTGTTTTCGGAAACTTACTCAGGGTTACTTACTCGATCCATTGGATCAAGTGTTGGATCTACTCGGATCACGGACCCGGGTTCTAAGTTTACGAACGCATCAGGTTTAGAATTTGAAAGTGGACTGTCCGTATCAATAAACATAACCAAATATTTTATGGATGGAATTTTTTCAGTCCCAGTTTATTCTCGGATTGTCTCTAGCTTTGCTTGCACTCATTGGTTTTTGTAAAATATTCTTATAATTTGTGGTGTGCCCTACCATGTTTAATTTTATTTTTGAGTATCTATGTTGAAGAAGTAAAGAATTTGAATCTGAAAAACGAATATTATATTTTTGAATTCAAGAGCTAACATAATACAATACATATAAAACTGAGGTTAGTGCAAAACGGCGGGGGTACCATACTATTTTTTCGTATGATACCAGAGTTCAGGGAAAATCCCTGTCCAAGAGGCCTTCGGAATTTGAATCTGAAACGAAAAAATCGAAGCAGAAAAAGGAACCGAAAAACAAAATGAAATAGGATGATGCTTTGATTGCCATTGTCCGCAGGAACACAAATTATTATTATAATTATTATTCTGTAAAGGGGTATACTTTTGACGAATAAGTAAATTCCAGTGACATGACCGATTGCGATAATGTAGGGTTGTCCTCTCTTATCGTTGGAAGTGGCTCAACTCAAACAGTAGGTATGGAAGGAAACCTGCAGTACTCGCATCGAACTTCAGGCTTCAGGCAGCCCGCAATACTCGAACAAGTACTTTCGGTTACCTACCATAATACTTGAATTAAGCCACTCTTTACGATGAGAGAGAAAAAACACTACATTATTGCAGTCGGTCATATTTATTCTGTTAGTTAAGCAGCACATAAATTTTTCGAGTATACATTATTCTAGCAGATGGAAAAATTCTCTGTGTGATGAATTGTATGTCATATATATCTGTTATGAATTTCCAGACCTGTATAACTAGGTATGATATTCGATATGTTTAGACGTTTAGTGTAAATGAAGTGAACAATATCTTACGAGCTATGTTCATTTAGCTTCAGCTAGTTTCTTTTCAAAACTTATTTTTTCTCGCAAAATTTTTCTTGGTTTCTTTTTAAATGGGTAATTTTCATTGAAGCACCTTAATTCTCTTTTGAGACGTTCTCAGAGAACTATCGATTGAAACATATTCTGGGAGGAGGATCTGCATTTATTAAAAAACTTCATAGGTTTTCACTCCCAGTCTCTGAAACAGAAATAATTAAAAAATTCTAAAGATGAACAACCAAATTTGTTGAAAGGCATTCCTTATATTCCTGGCCTTTCAGAGAAAGTAAGAAGAATTGGTTCCAAATTCAACATAAGAACCGATTTCAAAACACAAAATGATTTGAGATCCATTCTAACCGGAACGAAACCAATGAATGAGACACAAAATTAAAAAAAAGTGTTTACAAATTCCCTGTATATGTGGAAAATCTTATACAGGGAGACATCAAGAATTAGAGATAAGAAAACGGCAATACAAGAGCAACATCAAAAATAGAGACATTTCAAGATCACAAATCGCTGATCATGTCTGTTCAAATAGCGGAGATCATATGATGAATTGGAACACAAAGATCCTAATGACGGAACCTGATAAATATAAAAGGAAAATTAAGGAATCCACATGTATTTTGTTAGATGAAGTTGATAATTTGGCTAATTGTTCTGTTGGAATAGATCGTATTGGATTGGTTTATTGAAGAAAGAAATGACATTAGGAAATTTTAAAATTAATAAATCAACATCTCTATATATTGGCTACTTTCAATGTCAATCAGATTGCAAATGAAAAGAAAAAAATACACAATTCTAAAGATTTTACAAGTTTGTTTGAAGAAGAGGTGTCTGATATAGACACCGAAACGTTACTTTGTCCTTTAGATTTATTTTATTTTTGAGTTTTACTGTAAGGCAACAATTTTTTCAAGACCAATTTGCTCCCTACAAATAAGTGCAAAGATTCTCGCAGGAACACTTCATCTTAATTAAATTTTTTTCAATTATTTCTGTTTCAGAGACTGGGAGTGAAAACCTAAACAGTTCTTTAGAAATATTTTCACAACTCTCTGTTATTTGAATAATAAAATAATTCGCAATTCATCCTTCAACCACCATTTCATATCCGAGAATACGTTTTATGAAGAAAGAAACGTCCAGATGGTTCATCACATATCCATGAAAACGAAATTGTATTTCGAGAGAACTTCTCACAGAATGCACTTTAACCGGTCAAAGGAAACGATCCTCCAAAATTTATGTCGAATTCATTGGACGTAATCCCGCTGCATGCCAGACGATGAAATGTGTCTGGATATGACAAATTCTTTCAAATGCTTCTCTCATCACCATCAGAATCGAATAGGATATCTCGATATTTTATCATTTTATAGTATACAGGGGGTTTCCTAAACTGCGGCAAAAATTCAGGGGATTGTTCCTTGGACTATTCTAAGAATATTTTGTCCTTTGATGATTTTTGAAAAAACCTCTTTGTTCGAAGATACAGGGGAAACAAAACTTCAGATAATAACATTTATTATGAAAAATTACATGAAAATTAACTTAACCTACAAAAACTGTTGAAAATGACCACCTCTAGCCAGTTTATAGCGATTCATACCTAATAGTCAAAGATAAAATGTTAATTGCTAATACATCACAAAACGAATTCAAATGAAACCGTGTTTATCTGTATTCCTTTACCATCTGAACTTATCAATTTTAAGTAAAAAAACTGGCCGTTTTTAGTAAATGTAATGTTGTTAAACAAATTTAAAAATAAATTGTACCTACTTAGTGAACACAGTGCGGTACGCATTTTTATTTAAACTATTATGAATTTTAAAAAAATGAGAAATGTTGTTCGCTCTGTATCTTCGAAACAAAGAGGTTTTTCAAAAATCATCAAAGGAATAAAACATGCTTAAAATAGTCCAAGGAACAACCCCCTGAATTTTTGCCGCATGTTTAGGAAACACCCTGTATAATGCAACGAGAGTAGGTATAATGATAGCTATTATTCACAATGTGAAGTTTATGCTACGATCCGTAGGCGAGTGGCCCAAATCACCTAGCCGTAACAGCCATTATACGCCAGTAGCATACCTTATCCAAGACTACTGAAAATATTTCTTGAAGTGTGGAAAAAGTCAAGTTGACACATGTAAAATTTTTGGAGAACTTGTCATTGTATATTTTGTAAAAACTGCTTTTACGGGTGTAATACAAGTAGATTTGGTACTCGATTGACAAGGTACCTATACTATTATTTGTTAGTGGGGTACTCGAAAATACCGGAGAAAGATCAATTTGAAGATTATAATTTTAGAGCTTAATCTATTAAGCATAGACAAACTAAAAAATTAGATGAGCCACTCGTATATTCCGCGCCATCTGTCGGAGGAGGAGACTAATACACGAAAAAATTATTTTCAATTTGATAGTTAGATGTCGTTGCATTCATGGAAATCCTATCGAGAAAATAGTAAGTATGTAAAATCATTATGGTATATGTATATCTGTTACCTATAAGAATTAAGATACTCGTAGTTTTAAAAAGTTTTTCAAGTATTGAATAAGTTTAGTAGGTAAATACTCATATTTTGTATTATTGAATTCATTATTGTTAGTTTTGAAATGTTTTCGATGCAATTATTAGTTTATTGATTAGATATTTATGAAATAAATCTGTATTTTCAATTGGTGATACCTATTTCAGTTAATAATTTTTATTCTATCCAGAATTTGATTATTGATCCTCATTTCTTGATTCCAAAAGAAAATCAGATGATGAAAGTTCGTTGCAGGTATTATTCTCATGAGAATAAATTTCCTCACTCATCGATAACTTACACGAATCCATTTCTGATATCATTTTGGAAATTGAATTGCAAAAAGTCAAAAAACTTTTTGCCTATATGGAAGTCCTACCTATTCAAAATGTGCACTACAGAATTCTTTTTGCGGCAGCTTTACGATACAGATTCTTTTTCAATTGAGGTTTTTTCACGAATTAGTGATGTTGTACAAAAACAGATGGCGTTGAAGCTTGTTCTACTAGTGTCTCATCTATTCTCCGTTTAGTTAGTCTATTAAGCATCTGACATCGGTGAACAATAACTCATTATTGAGTGGCCATCTATTCAGTCAATTGGTTTTTGAGAATTCAAATTTTCTTCTGAACTATTTTCATAACAAATTGGGTAGAATTTAAAATATATCTTCTCAGTATCGATACAGAAACCTAAAAAAATTTCGCCTTATCGCTTATCCCAAAAATAGACAATCTACATAAAAACATCATCCTTCAGAAGAATGATGATTTTCGGGTTCATAATAACGATTATCAATCATCTTTCTTCATAGTTTCACAAGCAATTACAAGCATTACCAACAACATTGCTTGGAATAGTCAAAAATTATAAAAAGAATTCAACACAAAGAAAATAGGCCACAAGCAATTACATGACAAAATTCCGTGAAGATTCTGAAAATAAAATAAAGAAGAAAAATTCAAAAATCGACACTTGAGCTTGATAATAGTCGACATTATATCGTTGCGATGCCAGATACTGAAGTAGGGTTTTTCAATCCGGAAATTGTAAATTTTGATCAAAAATTGAAAACGTATTTCTCTAGTAGTTCTTGGTCTGTTTTAGCATTTAATGCGTGGCAGATTTTATGGAAGTCATTATGCTTCATCACATACAGGTTTGAAAATTTACATCGAAGAGATACGATATACAATATATCAGACAAAGAATTTTGCAGGCAAGTTGAGTAGATGTGTATTCGAAAGTTTTACGTGCTACAAATGACTGAATCTAGCTGTCTTATTACAATAATGTAGTCTTGTTTCACACTTATAGTTGGGGGGGCTTAATTACGCAAGTGAGCCTGACACATAGAATAATTCGATGCGCGTACTGCAGGTTCCCTACCATATTGCCACTTCCAACGTCAAGAAAAAGAGACAACACTACATTATGGCAATAAGGCACTGCATTTCAAATATACATCTTATCAACTTGCCTGCAAATCTAAAATTGTTTTGAATAGGAATAGAGAAGTGGGGTTAGTCTTAAACGAAGGGGTGTTCATGGAAATTCAGTAGCCATGGTTCGCTGGACGGGAGGAAAGAGAGGATGAAGCCCATTTTCATCTCAACGGCTCTGTAAACCAACAAAATTGCTAGTATTGGTCTTCAGAAAATCCCAAAGAAAAACATGAAACCCAATTGCATAGTCTGAAGGTCACAGTTTGAGTTTGTTGTGCAATACATGCACAAGGTCATTCTAGGCCCGAGCAGTACAGTAACAGTGGATTCTGATCGTTATGTGGACATGTTGAACAATTTTTTTGAACCAGTGTTTCAAGACTTTGATAGATCCAATCGGGACACTTTGTTTCAGCAAGAGAAAGTCACTTGTCACACTTAAAATCGGTCTTTACCTGTTATTCATCAAGATATCCGCCAGGAAATTCAAGCCATCGGTCAAGAAACTGGGGGTTCGACTCGAAGAGTGACAGCAGAAAAACGGTGGAGATTTGGACAGCGCGTAATTTAAAAAAAATGAATTCCCAAGGAGCTGAGCATTATTTGTAAAAAAAAATTAAATTGATTTGATAGTTTGGTTTTATTTCTCTTTTGAATTCCTTAGTTGACCACCCAGTGTATCGTATCTTTCCAGTGTGAATTTCCAAATCTATATACATGAAAACCAAATTGTATATACTCAAGAGAGTATCTTCTCTCACAATGCACCTTCGCCGGTTCAAAGGAAACGATCCTCCAAAATTTATGTGGAATTCATTGGACGTTTCTCGCTGCATGCCAGACGAATGAAATGTGTCTGGATGTGACAATTACCGCCTTCGAAGGCTTTTCTCATCACTATTAGAATCGAATGGGAGATCACGATTACTTATCATATAAATCATGTCCCATTCCGATGAGATTCCAGGACTTTGCAGGAATTCCAGTGACCCTATCGATAGAAATCATTCGTCACACCTCGTAACGCTTTCTCGATCTAATGAAATTCGATTCGTATTTGATGGAGTCGGTTTCGAAGCCGAATTTGCGAATTGGTACAAGCTTGATTTGCTTTATTCGTTTTTCAGATGGTGGGTTTTGAATTTATGGATATTTACACTGCGCAAAAAAATTGAAGCACATTCTGAAAATTTCAATTTTAATGAAAGTTTACTCCACATTGACTTTATAACTAATTTTTTATGTTCTCTCGGGAAGGTTTTGAACGAAACAAGACACATTAAATGGAAGAAAAATTCAGGATTTCACCCAATCTTATGTGAAAGAAGAGAAATAAACATTGAACAATTTTCAGAATACTGGAATGCTGATAAGTGATTTACTTTTGGTATTTCCACCCCTTGCGTTAATTACAGCTCGGCAACGTCGGTTCATACTCAAAATGAGTGATCTTACAATGTTCTGATCTAATCCTTCCCAGATTTCTCTGAGTGGGATTCCTAAGTCATTAAGAGTAGCTGGATGATTTTCTGAACTTCTCAGCCTTCTATTGAGGGTGTCCCAAACCTGCTTAATCGAATTGAGATCTGCTGGCCATTCCATTCGAGAGACTTCAACCTCTTCAAGGTACTCCTGAACGATGCGCTCACGATAGGGTCTGGCATTATCGTGCATAAAAATGGAATTTTCACCAATGTATGGAGTAAATGGCACTACCTGCTCTTCAGGAATGTTCCTTATATACCTATCAGCATTCATAGTTCCATTATCAACGACCACTAGGTCTGTGCGAGCAGTCAAAGATATTCCACCCGATACCATAATCTGTCTTCCCCTGAAACCAGTAGTATTTAGGAGATTGCACTGAACATATCTTTCATGTGGACGTCTGTATAAAAGGGAACGTCGATCACAATAGTAGAGGCAGAATCTAGACTCATCTGTGAAGAGAACTCGTTCCCAATCAGTCTCCTCCGAATGGATTGCTCTGTCGCAAAATCGAAACGCGCCTTCGATGGGATGGGGTAAGAGCTGGGTCTCTTGCCGCGACACGAGGCCTTAAACCATATTCTTTGAGGCGATTTCTTATTGTCTGAGTACTAATTAGCACCCCATGAGTTTGCTCAAACTGATTTTAAAGAAGGCGAAGGCGAGCGGTTGCAAACCGTTGTCTTAACGGAGAAATTCTCAAGTAACGTTCTTGAATGGCATTTGTTACCCGTGGTCTACCCTGTCCAAGTCAAATTGCGTGTTTCGCGTTGCATAGCGATGAGTGAAGAAAATCAAACGAAAGAAAAACTACTGATTACTGAATGATTCGAGAACAACTGATTTCAGACTGGAGCCAATACATTCAAAATCTGATAATCTCATCTTTTTTATTCCTACTGGGAAAAAAACATCTGTATTGAAAAAAAACCGTTGAAAGTGGATAAAATATGCATGCATAATTCTCATAAAAATATTATCATTGAGAACACCTTCAGTTATAGAAAAATCTGAGATTTCCATAATGTGCGTATATTATAGTATAGATATTTATACAAAATTTTGGGGTCTTCATCAGAGGACACAATTACATTTGACCTCGGATTCTTCATAATTGAATTCAAGCGAGTATTTCAAACCAATTTCGGCTCAATTTCGAACATTTTGGCAAAACTATCGCACACTGCTCCCCTTGAAACAAGCGCGCCAAAATAAGTCGGTCGATTCGAAAAAACAGCAGCACCCGAAAAAGCATTACACTCGAGAAAAGATTTCAAAACTGATGAATATGATACTTTTTGAAGTCCATCTATATTAATATTATAAAGAGGAAAGATTTGTATGTTTGTGGGTTTGTGGCGTTGGTATGAGATAGTTCATAAGCTACTGGACCGATTTCAATAATTCTTTCACCCTTAAAATGCTACATTATCCTTGAGTAACATAGGCTATACTTTTCAGCCGAGAAATTGAGGAATGTCAAGTAGACTTCAAATGCAATTACTTTTAATCCAAGGATTAAAAGTAGCGTTTTTAATCCTAGTATTAAAAGTGTTGCTAAGTAACGAGTGAATTTTTGTACGGTAAGGGAATTTATGACTTTTGCACCTGAAAATAGTACAAAAATGTCAACAATTCCCTTACCGTACAAAAATTCACTCGTTACTTAGCAACACTTTTAATACTAGGATTAAAAACGCTACTTTAATCCTTGGATTAAAAGTAATTGCATTTGACGTCTAGTTGACAATCACTGTCATTAGCATGTGTTCAAATTTATAACCAAATTATTAAAGATTTTTGACTAAAACCAATTTTATTGTAATTTGACTTGGTTGAAGAAGAAAAATATTATATATTATTCGGATTAAAAGTGCCTATTTTAACTCGCAATTCTGCATTCGCTCAACTGCAAATATTGCTCGTAAAAAAATTATGCACTTTCAATCCTTATTATATAATATACTATTTTATGCGATGTCTGTAAATCTGAACTTAGAATACCACATTATTTGGAGTAAATTATGAAGAATATCGACTTGAAATTTTGACAAAGACTGACATATTCGAGAAAAATATATTCGCAATTATAGGAAACTGAGATCAGCACTCTGACTCAGGAAACGGCGCACATTCAGACATGCTCAAGTGCCGGAGGAGCCAGTGAACTTTCGGAATTAATATCATGGGCAAAGTTCATCTTCTCCAAACTATGATAGATCTGGAAACCACACCGAGCTCATATGCGCGAAGTTCAGGAAAATGGTCAATTTTAATCTCGAGAATCTCGCCAAATTCGACCAAAGAGATTGAGGTTTGATGAGACTGTTCTTCGACCTTAGCAGATATATGAAAATATGAAACATATCCCCGTAATTATCGTGAATGTTCCTCATTTGAATGATATATACAGGGGTCCGAATGTTATGTGTCTCTCATGTAACATTTGTTCCTGGTAACCTCCCTTTAATTAAATAACTATCCCCAGATATTTTCTTCTTTTCTTGTACAATTATATTAATTCCCGAAACAATTCTCCAGTAATAGTATATAACATACTAGCAAGGTAAGAGGGTTTTTACTGGCGAATGGAGGATATAATTGACCGTAGGCCGTAGGCGAGTCAGTTACCTCCTTGAGCCAGTAATACCCGTTACCTTGCGTGTATTGTTTTATATTTTATTCGTTTCTCGTTTGTAAAAAGGTGAGATAAATTCCAAAAAATCTCAATAATTTGTCGCAAATGTCGTAAGCTATTTATGATTATTTATGACATCGGAAAATTATGACAACTGTCAGTGGCTTTACGAGAGGGAAGTCATTCGAGAATATTTGCTAATTTCTGACAAAAAAGGCCAGATCCAAATGAAACAAGGTATGAATATCGTTTTTCGATACTTTTATAACGTTTATTACTAAAAATATTTGTTCCAGAAACGATGAAATTAGAAGGATAAATGAAATTAGAAGCAAGTACGTGAAAAGGAAAGCGAATAGATACGAATAAAACAAGGCACGAATATCGTTTTTGAATAGTTTGAGAACGTTTATTGAGAAATACATTTGTTCCAGGAACTCTGAGATTAGAAGAATAAATTAAATTAGAAGCAAGTACTTGACAACTTTCAATGTAAATAATACTACTAACTTGTAAAAGTTTTACAAGTTAACTGTCAATTTTACAAGTTAGTGACTTGAAAAAAATAAACTTCCTTGATTAATATTGTGTTTTTGGAAACTGACGTTTATAAATGAGAAACAAATAAAGAATATTATCATTTTATGTGAATTCAACCCTCAAAAGTTATTATGCAACTAGCATATAATGATAGCTATTATTCACTAGCTGAAGTTTAGGCTTTGAATCGAGGCGAGTGGCCCAAATCACAGAGTTAATAACAGCGATTATACGCGAGCAGAAAACTATACTTTATCCACTACTGAAAATATTTCTTGAAGATTTCAACATTTGGGGACCATGGCAAAATCCTTTCATTACAAGTGTGAAAAAAGTCAACTATAATTTTGAGAACTTGTCATTGTAGATATATTTTGTAATGAAAATTGCTTCAATTGATATAATGAAAGTAAATTTGGTTCTCGATTGACAAGGTATACCCATATTTGTTAGTTGGAGGTTGGAGGACTTCAGAATACTGAAGAAATATCAATTTGAAGAACATAATATTATAGCTAAATCTATGAAGCATCTGATAGCAGTGGATATAAATTATTATGACAGAGCAAACAGACGTAAAATGGGTGGATTATACAATAGTCGTGAATAAAATATGTTATAGCTATAAATGGCGGCGCATTCACCATTTTGCGATTCGAGATGTAGGTACCAAGATATTTTATACAGACAATAAACAAAAGTTAACACAAAAGAGCCTTGAAATATAATAAAACAACCACTACGACCACGCTTACAAGACTATAACCTTTCAATGAAAATTCCTATAACCAAATCGCAAAGTGACTTCTATCCTTGAGGTCTTGTCGAATCAACGCTGGGCTATAGGCGTAGACCTTCTCTTTCACGTGGCTCCAAAGGAAGAAGACGCAAGGTGTTAAATCACAAGATCTCGATGGCCAATTATGATCATCTCTTCAGGAGACGGTCCGGAAACTTTTTCCGCAAGAGATCGATGGTTTCGTTGCTTGTGTGGCACGTAGCGCCGTCTTGTTGGAAGTAAACATTTTGTAGATCGATACTATCCAATTTCTACCATAAAGAATCATTAATTATCTCTCGATAGCGCAATCCATTCACCGCAACTGTTGCTCCAGCCTCATTTTCAGCACGAATATTCTCGGCTGTTCTTGAGCGACGTCGTTTACGGGTTTTAGTCTTCACATAACCAACTTGTCCCAACAGCTCGAATTTTTTCACCAATTCCTTAATTGTGGTCTGACAAGGTGCTTCACGACGACGAAAAATGTTCGATTTTACGAACCGTCTCTGCCAAATTTTCACCATTTTTATAGTGAATTTGAATAATTTCAATGCGTTCTTGAAGCGTGTATCATTCCATTTTTATTAATGGCGTAGTTTCGACTAGTCAAATGTCAACAAATGAAAAAATGACAGCTTCAAAAGTGGCATCTACCGAAATAGCGGGCCATTCAAAATAACACCTCTTATTGGAAAACCTTCACAACTGGAATATTCACACTTTCGTAGTGTTGCTAGCCATCAGGCCACAAACAAGCGATATTCTAACATTCTAGTCCTTCAATTACGTTGAATTTAAATTGGTATATGAAGTTCTGACAGCTATCGTAAACTTAATAAATAACAAAGCGTTTTTGTTACGACTCAATTTCTGGAAGCGTGAATTACACATCAGTTAACTTGGTTCCAGGGGAAATTTCGTTTCTATTAAGTAGGAATAGGTTGCGGTTATTAACAATATGTTCCATGTTTCATGCTAACCCAATTTCTCGGGATAGTAACATACTGAAGTTTGTTTTCACAGCAAATAAACGCTAATGAATATTCATTTGCTCTGTCACATTGAGTATGAACACATTACGAAAATCGTTATAATTAGTTGAATCAATGATGACATATAGTTGGGGCGAAGTGGTCTCTTCCTTTCCATGAATTGAAATAAGATGCGATAATATCAATTATGCAAACAGTTGAGATATTGAGACAACTAGAGGGTTTTCCAATAAGAGGTGTTATTTTGAATAGCCCGCTATTTTGATAGATGTCACGTTTGAAGCTGTCATTTTTTGACATTTGACAAGTAGAAACTACTCCATTAATAAAAATGGAATGATACATGCTTCAAGAACGCATTAAAATTCACTATAAAATGGTGAAAATTTGGCAGAGATGGTTCGTAAAGCTCAAACTTTTTTGGGTCGTCGTGAAGCACTTTGTCGGACCGCAATAAATAAATTGGTAGAAAAATTCGAGCTGTTGGGACAAGTTAGTGATGTGAAGAATACAACCCGTGCACGTCGCTCAAGAACAGCCGAGAACATTGCTGCTGTAGCCGAAAGTGTTGAAGAAAACCTAGGTTTGTCCATACCTCGTCGTTCTTTGAATGAATTAAGCATTCCACAAACGCCATTTCACCGTATTTTGCATAAGATTTGGGTCTCGAGGCTTATAAAGTCAGTTAACACAAGAACTCAAGTCGGCCAATCATCAACAAAGTAGTGTCTTTGCTGATTAGGTCGTTGAAATGCTTGAAAATGATCCGGAATTCCATTGAAAAATTATGTTGAGTGACGAGGCCCATTTGCACCTCGGTGGCTTCGTCAACAAGCAAAATTGTCACATCTGGGGCTCGGAAAATCCAAGAGTTCTTGTTGAAAAGCCTTACTATCCTCAACGTGTGACTGTTTAGTGCGGTTTATGGTCCGGCGGTTTCATTGGACCTTACTTTTTCGAAAATGAGGCGAATGGATTGCGCTATCGAGAGATGAATAATGATTTCTCATGGCCGAAATTGGATAATCACAATTGGCCACCGAGATCTTGTGATTTAACACCTTGCGACTTCTTCCTTTGGAGCCACGTGAAAGAGAAGGTCAATAGCGTCGATCCAAGAGCTCAAAGATGGAATTCGTTGGGCTATCGAGGATATAGGCAGCCACTTGGCGATTGGCGATTTGGTTATGGAAAATTTCATTGAAAGGAATTGGTCTGTAAGTAGGTGGTGGTGGTCATTTGCCTGATGTTATTTTCCACTATTTTCGGCATAGCTTTTTCTTTATAATGAAATAAACGTCGGATCATTTATTTTGACTAATTGCATGATGCAAATTACAAGTTTTTCAAAACCAATTTTTTGACAAATTAGCAGGAGCATTTCATCTAAATAAAAAAATTAATTATTCCTATTTCAGAGACTGAGAGAGAAAACCCAAAAAGTTTTTCAGAAATGCAGAATCCCCCCAGATTATATTTCAATGGATAAATGCAGCTCACCTACCAGCCACCTCTTCGTCTGATATTTTCTTCTGGGTAAAAACGTGCATCAATATAAAGTGAAAATGATGATGAAAACAGGATTGTTCGGATCAACTAAAAACAAACATCACCCTTATAAAACCTAAAGGGTTCACTGTTGGTTATTAATGGATCCGAGAAACCGGATCTAAAATCAAAAGAAAAACCATAACGGCTAAGTGCCCTTCAATGTGAATGAATGCTAACGAAGGCCTTTATGGATTTGTAGATTCATTATAGGGATTAATCGTGATGTTTGTTATATTTTGTTACGATATTAGAACTGATTCAAGGGTTAGTTATTATCGCATATGAAAATTCAACTTTTTTGGGAACACGAACCAAGGGAAAGAATTGCCATCATTTGGCAAATTTCTGAAGGCTTCCTATATGGAGACTCAAAAACCTCAAATTTATTTGGACGATAATCACAAATCAAGTTTAGTTCGTTGATGAGCCAATCTAGTTTTTAATTCTTGAATGCTTGTAATATGTCCATTAGTTCTTGAGTTGTGGAAGATTTTAAATTACAGTGGAACTTCCCTATAACGATAGCGCTAAATCCGCAAAAAAATTTGTTATACAGAAAATTTGTTTCTAAAGTCAGCAATGTCGCGGTCGACTTCACTGATGAATTAAAGTTTATCACTCAAACTTAAGCACTTGCTTTTAGACATTTTCATATCACTAGCGAAAAGGCCAGGGGTGTATTTAAAACTGTTCAGAAGGATCTCTCTGCCCGCCGTAATTGATTTAGATCGGAAAATTTCGGAAAAAACCCACTTCCTTACCAATACCCATTGAAAGAGTGATATTTTCGAATATTTCGTCATAGGAAGAATTACTTTGTTTTAGAGGTTGTTGTAACATGGAAATATGGAATTTGGATTCAAGGTGCAATGTCTTGTACGAAATTCGTTATACAGAAGTTCGATATAGGAAAGCTTCACAGTAGTGTTTGAATTCAATGTTCAAAACAAAAATTTCAATCACGTCTTAATTTTGAATTAAATTACTCAATTTCGAAACAGAAACTTATGCGAATTTCAAATGAAAAATCTGAAAATATGAACTTTCAAAGGAATATTCTAGAGACTTGAAATTTTCGAATATATGAATGCTCGGCTGAGTGAGTTCTCTAGTTATAACGAATTTGAATTGAATCTTTTCCGTGTTCGAAAAAAAATCCGATAGAGTCAAATTTTATATTAAGATTTCAATGACGATTAAAATCAATAATTTTTCTCAATGTTATCACAATTAAAACATTGTATGCAATGGTCTCATCTCATCTGGGTGCCTGGTCACTCCGGGATTCACGGCAATGAAGCGGCAGACCAACTGGCCTGGGAAGGAGGGACAACCCCTTCACTGGACCAGAACCGTTTTGCGGCTTCCCAGCCAGCCATCAGGCAATGGCTATTAAGGACTGGGAACAAAAGAGGAAGCTTATGTCCTGGCGACCCTGACGTACGACCAATGGTCACAAGCAAGCACTGTCCTATGAGGTATCATAAAAAAAAACATACGAAAGGCGCCCGATTGTACAGTGTCGCTTCTGTCAAGAAGCCACCGAGACAACCAGACCTGCTATGTGTGTGTGAAGCTGTTCACCAAAAAGGTTACGGCATCTTGGCTCCAGGTTCCTAAAGCCCGAACAAGTAATTGATGTGGCCCCAGAAAGGTGGTGAAGTTCATTGAGACTTTGCTGCCTGACTGGTAAACAGCGCGGGGATGCACAATAGATCTTAAGGTTAAGGTGCTCGCAAGGTCGGTTTTGATCTATCGCCCTTCCTCTAATCTAATCTAATCTAATGTGGTCAAAAGTTATCAAAATAATTCAACACAAAACACAAAAATGGGCCACAAACAATCACATGACATGTACATTCAGTGAAAATTCTGAAATTAGATAAAGAAAATCAACACGTCGGATTGGTACCTACTAGTCGACATACAGGTTTGGTAATTCACTTCGGAAATATACGATATACAATGCATCAGAGAGAGAATTTTTGCTGTTCAGTTTAACAGTATTTTCGGGAGATTTTTGTGCTATATAACTGTCTAAATGCAGATGCTCGATTGCAATAATGTAGTGTTGACTCTCTCTTATCGTAAGGAGTGGCTTAATTCGAGCCACGTATGATAGGGAACACGCAATACTCATATCGAATTACCGTGGAACTTCCCTTTAACGAAAGCGCTGAATCCGAAAAAAAATTCTTTATAAAGAAATTTCGTTATACAGAAATTTTTTTCTATAGTCGGCAATGTTCAATGTAACGGTCGACTTCACTGATAAACGTAAGTTTATCATTCAAACTTAAGCACTTTCTGTTCGACATTTTCGCACAACTTTCAGACTAGGTAGGGCAATGAATAGATTGTAACCAAACAGCCAGGGGTGTATTTAAAACTGTTTCAGAAGGATCTCTCTGCCCGCCGTAATGATTTAGTTCATGGTCGGTATTTATTATGTAAGTCCGAAAAAATCCGGAAAAAACCCACCCTTACACCTCTCACCAATACCCATTTAAAAAATTGACGTTCTTTGAATATTTCGTTATAGAGAGATTATAGAGGGAAATTAACTTCGTTTTAGAGGGTGTTTTAACATGGAATTTGGATCAAGGTGCAATATCTTGTACGAAATTCGTTATACAGAGGAATTCGTTATACAGACGTTCATTATAAGGAAGTTCCACAGTATTTTATGTGTTAGGTTACCCGTGATACTCCATTCAATTACTTTCAATTACTGCTTATTATAGGCCACTCACATCGATAAGAGAGAGACAACACTACATTAACGTAATCGGGCATCTACATTCAGACAGTTGCGTGACATTTAAATCTCTCGAATACCACAACTGTTCAACTGAAACTCAAAAATCTCTGCCTGATGCTTTTGCCCTCAAAATGTTTGCGATTCAATACCCCATTTTACAGTTAAATGTAATCTCCAACTTATTGTGATATACATATACATACGAATTCCTGTTTATTCAAATATGAGAAATCATATCAGGGACGTGCCTCCTTGTCAGTGAGTCACCTTGTATTTAAGAACATAAAAGCGATTATTTGTAGTAAGTGGTTACCCCCACGCAAGTATGTATTGATACAGAATTAATGTTCTTCATTTGAATACTTTTTCTCAACTCGTGTCTAACTCAAAATTATAAGACTTAAACATTGTTTGTTATGTCCTGAAGGGCGTCGATATAATAGGCACAAGGCTCGTAACAAATGACAGTGTACACCAAAGAATTCACGGTTTCGGATTTCTATTGCTAAATGACTCAGGCTCTCCGATGGCAATAAAAAAATTCCATTATTTTCTATCGGACATCTTTGGGACGGAAATAACATTTGTGGCTGGTTTTATACCTAGAGACTCTGAATACACTCCATTGATATTTCGAATACAGTGTAGGAGTGGAATTTTCACTCGACTTCTTCTCAACAACAGAATAGCACCAAGAATAGCAGACACATTTATTTTTCAAATGATCAGTATATTTTGTTTCGTATGAATTTTTCACATAAACGTATAGTCCCTGTTCACTCAACCTCGTAAATTAATTAAAATCATGATATTCAAATATTGTGTAGAAATAATAATGCAGACAGGAATCAGCAGATATCATATTTCAAACTCTACTTCGGAGCTAGTCGCAAGATTATATTGAAATAACCTGAAGTAAAGGGTTTCCCACTAAGAGGTGTTATTTTGAATTGCCCGCTATTTCGTAGATGTCAAATTTGAAGCATTCTTTTTTTGACATTTGACAAGTGGAGAATAAGCAATTAATAAAAATGGAATGATACATGCTTCAGAAACGCATTGAACTTATTAAAATTCACTATATAAATGGTGAAAATTTGGCAGAGACGGTTCGTAAAACTGGAAACATTTTTTGGGTCGTCGTGAAGCACCTTGTCGGACCGGAATAAAGAAATTGGTGGAAAAATTCGAGCTGTTGGGACAAGTTAGTGATGTGAAGAATAAAAACCGTGCACGTCGCTCAAGAACAGCCGAGATATATGCTGCTAGAGCCGAAAGTGTTGAAGAAAACCCAGGTTTGTCCATTCCTCGTCCGTCTTTGGAATAAGGCATTCCACAAACGTCATTACAACCGTATTTTCATGAAGATTTGGGTCTTAGGCTTATAAAGTTCAGTTACACAAAGAACTCAAGCCGGCCGATCATCAACAACGTCGTGTCTTTGCTGATTGGGTCGTTGAAATGCATGAAAATGATCTGGAATTCCATCGAAAAATCTTCAGTGACGAGGCCCATTTCCACTATATACTACTATATTACCTAATATAATTTATCATGTACTGTGAAAATAAGAATGCAGCGCCACGGCGGTCATTCGAAGAACTATTAATATTGACATATATGGGGGGATTTTATGGTTGTATTATTTATATGTTCATCTGCTCCATTAAAATTTGGATTTTTCATTAATATATCAAATTTCAGAAATCTATAGTGAACGAGTGTATTTCTGTGTATATTATATTTTTGTTTTCTGTGAGGACGGTGGGTGTCATCATTTGTTTCAATTTATTTCAGCCATGGTGAAAGATGAATTTAGGTTAAAGGCTGTGTTGAGAAAACTGGGGAAAACAATTTCGTTTGTTGAACAGTTAAATTAACTTAATTTTATATATTCAGACAGAACTTTTTCTCTTCACAAAAGCATTCTTCAGTGGGTTTTCCTTTGTTTAGACTTCCTTGTCTCAACCTTTCAGTTTTACTACTAGAACTAGAACATTCCGGTTGATGCTCCTTCTGGTAGAAATCCAACAGGAAGATTTCTGGTAGGCACAGCAGTATTTTTCAAAAACTGCCTCTGTTATGAACTGGGATCTCTAAACTATTCACCCCATGAATCCGATCTAACCTACAAGTTTTGTGTAATCCGTACTAATCTCGATAAAAATAATCGTTATCTACAAAATGCAGGGAGCAAACTTTCATATTTCCTGTGACTGGTTTACCGATTTCAAGTTTCAGCTGCCAGGCTTTTCGTCGATCCATCAACTCTTTGTCATTTTACTCCTCGATTCACCTTTGTGGTAATATTGTGGTATAGGTATTATTGGAATTATTATTTTCTCAAGAAGATAACTGAGGAACTGAAAAATAGCGATTTGAATGAATTATACTCAAGAATTATTAATAATGTTAAATATTCACATAAATCACGGCAACACAATGCAGAATGAAAGAATCATGTCAATATTAAAGGTTACTCAGATCATCACCAGAAGGCGTATCGTTTAGCTTGATTCGCCTATTCTCACACAATCTGGAGCACATACTAAACAATCAATTAATGTCATTTTTATTCCAATAAACTTTTTCCAGATGATTAACTATAAAACCGTTTCTCAAGAATTCAATTCTCGGTGTCGAAGCAGAGGTCATTTGAGCACACGTGTTGTAAACACGTGTAAACTGATCAATGATCAATACTGTCTGAAGTTAGGAATCACCCAGTAATAAATCCTTCATTAATGCCCAGTTGTCAGTCTGTGCGAAAAAGTTAAATTGGTTCAGCGTGAAGGCACGTTCTATAATGAAGCAGAATACCAGACCGTTGGGAAAAATCGTGATACCATATGATTGCAATATTAAGATAAAAATAACTTTATGTAGAGTGTGCCAGTTTTTTAGTCAAATGGTCTCGATGCAGTGTCTCATCTCAATCGGAATTATATTCCGAAAATTATTCAAAAATGGCATATGTAAAAACAAATATGTAATAATTACAAAAAACTAAATTCTATGGTCTTATGATGCGATCCCCTTGAAATTTTGCATGAACATTCAGTATAGTAGTTTTCATCCTCAATATAAATTTCATTCGAATCGGATGTTCTGTTTCTTTTTTCAATATAACAATTGAATTTTCTATGGGTCTGTTAATAATCATACAGAAGTTGATACATGTCAAGTGTTGGTTGAGACAATATTTGTGATTCCGAGAGTATTACTGTTTTAATGTTTTCTTCATTTCGTTTTCTGTAAGTCTAATTTTTTTCGAAACTATCATGTTTCAGGAACAATTTGAGTATTGAAAACATTTGTTGGGAATGATGAATTTCATTTTATGATGTTTACAAATAAAAATGCCTAATGCGGGTAAGATGACGAGTTGTTCGTCATCTTACCCTACATAATCAAAAATATTTATTAGGTCATGTTTTTAACTTCAGGT
Organism: Propylea japonica; assembly: GCA_013421045.1. Classification (NCBI taxonomy): domain Eukaryota; kingdom Metazoa; phylum Arthropoda; class Insecta; order Coleoptera; family Coccinellidae; genus Propylea; species Propylea japonica. The sequence goes on along the minus strand of CM024240.1, from coordinate 22,857,237 downwards.
TTGAATAAATATGGGTAAAATATATCAAAGAAAAACTGACAGGCAATCATGGTCGAAAGATAATATGAAAAGAGCACTCACTAAAATAAAAATTGAAGGGATGAGTGTAAATGCAGCTTCAAAAGCATATCAAATTCCAGAAGCTACTCTTAGAAGATATTTTAAGAAATATCCTGATGAGTTAAACTAAAAAAATGAGAGAAAAAAGTAGGAAAGCACAGAAAGTAAAACAAAAACCAGTAAGAAGAAAAATAAAATTCAACGATTCTTCTGACTCCTCAATAGATCTACAATATGCTGACTCTGACAATGATGAAAGAGACTGCATTTTCTGCAGTGAACGTGAAAAAGATGAAATATGGTTTTGCTGTAGCAAATGTAAAGAGTGGGCTCATGCTGAGTGCACAGAAATGGACACTAAAGAGGCAAAAATGGAAAAATGGAGTTGTGATTGGTGTTTGTGAACATTTATGAGAAATTATGTTGAAAGTATTTTATGTTATGCTTACTTCCTAGAATAATTTTTTTTAACCTTGATTTGTAAACTTTTTTATATAGCTATCTATATTTTTTAAGATTACGTATCTTCTGATGTTATTATACACAATTCGTCATCTTACCCTCCACGTCGGGTAAGATGACGAATATGACGTAAGCAGATAAATTTCAAAATTTTCACTCCAAATAGTAACTCTCAAGTGATACAAAATTTTTTAATTGAAAACTCAGTAATAGTAAATGACAAAAAAGTTTTTTTCACACCGTAAAATGAGCAATAATCGTTTCATGATTTTTTTAGCTTACTGTCGTCATCTTGCCCCTCCTTCCCTATGACCACGAAATTCACAGAAAAAATTTCACCCCAATCTGATATTCTGTTATGCAAATATGAAGATTTTTTTTTTCAATATAACTATTATTTTCTATGGTTCTATTGAAATTTTGGCTCCGAAATTCTGTATGAACATTCAGAATATCGATCTCCATTCACAAAAAAAATCATTCGAATCGGATATCCTGTCATGCAAATATAAAGATTCTTCTTTTCAATATTCCAATTGAATTTTCTATGGTTCTGTTCACACTATGGCCACAAATTGAGCATGAGGATTATTATCAGCACTTTGCATTTGGCCGTAACATTTCATTCTGATAGGTTTCGTTTTTCTGAGTTATTGAGGAACAAAAATTTTGGAAGGCCATATTTTATGGAACACCCTGTACGATTTGGCTGGTTTACGAACTTTACCGAGCCATTTGGGACCCGAACTCATCCTGAAATTTTCAATTCTTCAGGACAATCTCTCGGACAATCCCTTCGAAAGTTATTTTGCTAACGGACGGCCAGAAGGACCCACAGACATAATTGCATTTGACCACGAATTCGTCATCAGGGAGTGGAACCCTATCGTTTGAGATCATTTTCGGTTCAAAATTAGGAAATTACATTTGAGCAAAACGATAAACACTGAGCAAAAAAATTCACGCACATTATGGAAATCACAAATTAAGTCTACAACAGAAGGTGTTCTCAATGATAATTATTTTTATCAGAATTATGCATGCATATATTTTATTTCAACGTTTTTCTTCAATACAGATGTTTTTTTTCCAACAGGAATAAAAAAAGATGAGGTTGAGGTTATCAGATTTTGAATGTATTGGTTCCATTCTGAAATCAGTAGTTCTCGATCAATTCTAGTGATCAATAGTTTTTCTTTCGTTTGATTTCCTACTCTCGTGTTTCGCTATGCAACGCGAAACACGCAATTTGATCGAAGAGGAATGTGCATAAGCGGTAGTTTTGGGAGAAGAAGGGTGGAAATACACAAGAATTGCAGAAAGGTTTGGAGTTTCCCATACAAGTGTGTCTAGAATGTTGCAGCGATTCAGAGAGACAGGAATCATGTCTTAAGACCAGGACAGGGTAGACCACGGCTAACAACTGCCATTCAAGATCGTTACTTGAGAGTTTCTTCGTTGAGACAACAGTTTGCAACCGCTCGCATCCTTCAAAATCAGCTTGAGCAAACTCATAGGGTGCAAATTAGCACTCAGACAATAAGAAATCGGCTCAGAGAATAAGATTTAAGGCCTCGTGTCGCGGCAAGAGGCCCAGCTCTTACCCCAGCCCATCGAAGGGCGCGTTTGGATTTTGCGAGAGAGCATATCCATTGGGAAGAGTCTGATTGGAAAAGAGTATTCTTCACAGATAGATGAGTCTAGATTCTGCCTCTAGCATTGTAATCGACGTCCACATGAAAGATATGCTCAGTGCAATTTCCTGAATACTACTGGTTTCAGGGGAGGATCGATTACGGTATGGTGGTGTGTAATATCTTTGACTGCTCGCACAGACCTAGTGGTCCTTGATAATGGAGCTATGAATGCTGATAGGTTCAAAAGAAACATTATTGAAGAGTATTTAGTGCCATTTGCCTCATACATTGGTAAAAATTTCATTTTTATGGACGATAATTCCAGACCCCATCGTGCGCGCATCGTTCAGGAGTACCTTGAAGAGGTTGAAGTTTCTCGAATGGAATGGCCAGCAAGAATTCCAGATCTCAATCCGATTGAGCAGGTTTGGGACAACCTAAATGGAAGGCTGAGAGAAGTTCAGAAAATCATCCAGCTGCTCTTAATGACTTAGGAGTCCAACTCAGAGAAATCTGGGAAAGATGAGATCAGAACATTTTAAGATCACTCATTTTGAGTATGAACCGTCGTTGCCGAGCTGTAATTAACGCAAGGGGTGGAAATACAAGTATTAAATCACTTATCAGCATTCCAGTATTTTGAAAATTTTTTATTTCTCTTCTTGCACATAAGATTCTGTGAAATCCTGAATTGACTTTCATTAAAATTGAGATTTTCAGAATATGCGTTAATTTGTTTGCTCAGTGTAGCATTCGTTCGTGTAGAACGAGGGCTCAAAAATATGAAAATCAATATCAGAATAATACGGAGATGATTAAAATAGAGAGCTGGGTTTGATTCCTTATATTACGTAAGGTTCTAGTTAATAATGGAAGATGTAAGGGAAGACTTTTTATCCGCCAGATGATACACAAAGGTAATTTTCTCGTAAATACCCCCAACAAAGGAGGCAAAACATGAAGATCAACTCAATTGGAACTTTTTAGAAAAGCTCTAATAGTCCAATTAGATACATCAGAAAGATGATGCATTATAAGCTTTTTATCATTTTGGAATTAATGATGTGAGTTTTAATTACTTTTATAATATTGCTTTATGTTGTTTTCCATACCTTTTCATCGTAACCAAAGAGTATACAGTTCAAGAGAAAATTGCGTCAATTATTCAGGATTTCGGGGGAAGCATATTATTCAGGTAGGAAATTATGTAGGTTCGAAAACACGGTGATTTTGATGTTGCTACGGGAAAAATCTACCATTCAGGCCATGTTTTTGTTTAGTTTTAATCGAGTTATTTTCTTTGATGAATACAGGGTCCCTATGAATGATTACAACAGCGCAGTTGGCGTTGGACTACCACAAATATTTATTTTCTGATGTAAACTTTAATTTGAACAAACGATACCGTTAGTTTAGGCTGTCAATCCGAAGGAATTGAATAATGTGACAGGAATTATCAATTTGGGGGCTCTGCATAAGAAACGATAAGATAAAAAATTCCAAAGCAGCCATCGATCATTAACAAGAAGAAAATTACTCCCTAATGAATCTTTAAAGGTGAAGGCTTAAGATTCGAATGAACCTATGTATCAATGAATAAAAAATGCAACATGTTTCAGAACTGGTATGATACTGTTTGCAATAAAGATTAATTTGGTTAATCTCAACGACATAACCTATACGATTATATATCACCAATAATTCGGTGTTTGAATTTATTTTCTTTTCCCGTATTATTGTATAATTCGTTGAATGCCAGTATTGAATGCAAATTTTAGATCAAGAATTTAAAGACTACCTGATACTTTGATATTGTTGACCAAATAGCATTTTTGTGCTCTTCATTTCATAGATGTTCCATACGAGTTGTTAATTACACTACTGGAAAAAATTAAAGGATCAAAAAAATATTCCAAATTTTTCGGCAATTTTCAACATGCCGTAACTTTGAGACGAATGGTCGTACAAGGAATTTTAAAAAAAGAAATTTTAGCTCCAAGTGTCTAGTTTTTGGATTAGAAATTTTAAGTTTCTGTGGTTTTCGAGTAATGATAGAAAAATCAGCAACAAAAAAATTCTCAAAATTTTACCACTCTTTTTTTCTTGTCTACGAGCGTGGAAATTTTATTTTTGCATAATCGTTATAATGATGGGATACTTTGTAATTCAGCTTTAATTTATTTTTTATTGACCTCAATACGTCCACTTCTCGCCGAGATATCGGTCTTCAAATGGAAAAGGATCCATTTGTCTTTAATTATCGATTTCTCAGCAACCAATGATCGCACAGAAAATTGAAGGAGGGTTTCAAGACCTTGAATGAACTCTCATTAATGAACAACCATTGCTTATTCATAAAATTTTTTTCTTCTTCATGTCGCGCATCAATATAAAAATTTAACAAAAAAAGGGCTTTTGGTGGTTTCTTGGAAAATCTACCGCTGGATCGAAAATGTTGAGGAAAACAATAAATGTTAAGTGTGACTTTCACAATTCAATATGTTGATAAAAACCTTACGAAGAGACAACTCAATCCAGCGGGCCGTTTTTTTTGTTTGACTCGATTGAATTTTTGAAAAAAAATAAGGATTACGTTTTTTGCTCTGAGAAGCTCATAATCTTTAAAAAAGGCAAAAAGAATTTTCTCGAGCTTTTTCCACATTTTAATTGCAGATAGTACATACATTTCAAAAAAAGAAAAATAAAAAAAACTAACGAATAAAATGTGTATTAATTTAATAACGGGTATATAATCAAAGACAAATGGATCCGTTTCCATTTGAAGACCGATATCTCGGCGAGAAGTGGACGTATTGAGGTCCATAAAAAATAAATTAAAGCTGAATTAACAAAGTATCTTATCGTTATAACGATTATGCAAAATTAAAATTTCCATGCTCGTAGACAAGAAAAAAAAAGTCGTAGAATTTTGAAAACTTTTTGTTGCTGATTTTTCTATCATTACTCAAAAACCACTGAAACTTGAAATGTTTGAAGTTCTTATCCAAAAACTAGACACTTGGAGCTACAATTTCCTTTTTTTAAATTCCTTGTACGACCATTCCTTTAAAAGTTACGGCATGTTGAAAATTGCCGAAAAATTTGGAATTTTTTTTTGATCCTTTAATTTTTTCCAGTAGTGTACTCGTATATAGATGTTATTATAACATCTATGAAATGAAGAGCACAAAAGTGCTACATTTGGTCAAAAATATCAAAGTATCAGGTAGTCTTTAAATTCTTGATGTATTGTATGTACTTATGACACGTTTTTTATCATTAAGTATTAAAAATTGAATTTATTGAATACTGCAATTCAAATCATAAATCATAAAATAATACGTATAATGTGTGTGCACCGTGTTATGAAAAATTACTTTTTCATAAGTAATACGAGTTTGAAGACTTCATATTGACAAGAGAATTATTGTTTTTTTATTCGTCACAAACGGAATTTTTCTTTTCAAATCCACGAAAGGTTACAACAAAATTATACCGATTGTTACAAAGGTAATATTCTCGTAGATGCCCCCAAAAAATGTGACTTTCAAGAAAAGCTCTAATAGTCCAACTACAGAAAGATGATGGCCATTACGCTTTTAATCATTTATAAGTTAATGATGCGAGTTTTAATTACTTTTATATTGCTCTATGTTGTTTACCATACCTTTCCATCGTAACCAAAGAATACAGTTCAAGAGAAAATTGCGTCAATATTCAGGGTTTCAAGGGACGTATATTATTAGTCAGGTAGGAATAAGGTTGAAAAACACGGAGATTTTGATGTTGCTACGCTAATAGAAGTCAAATTTTCCTTGGGTTTTAATCGTATAAGAGTTATTTTCATTGATAAATATTTTTTGTTCAGACTCAGAAATGAGATTTGCTAGAAACAGGAAGTAGCATGAACATGATAACTTCAGGAAGAAATGACTCCAAAAAATTGCTTTTCAGCGTTCGTACATTGGTGGAGCAATGAACCTCATTACTCAAAATTTTGTATAGGGCGTGAGATTGATACTGAATATGTAAATGCAGAATCTCAGCACGATCGGAATATAATCTGGGAATTATTCAAATGATTTTCAAATTCATTTTCTTTTTCGCTCGACGTATCATTAAAATGTTGAATGCAAATTTTAGATCAAGAACTTGAAGACTATATGATACTTCGATTTTTTCGACCAGGGGCCTATTGCACCAAACACTTCACAACTTTTCACTTTTCATATGAATTAAGTTGCACCAAACGCATTCATAATCAAAAAATACAATGTGAAAAGTCAAGTGCATAATGAAAAGTAGGAAAAAAAAAATTGAAAAATTGTTGAGAAATGTTGTGCAACATAACTAATTTTCACTTTTGAAATTTGTCAGAATGCAAAGTGAGAAGTGAAAAGTTGAAAAGTATTATGGTGCAATAGGCCCCAGGTGTAGCACTTTTGTGCACTTCATTTCATAGAATTCCAATACGAATTGTTAACCATTTTTATATTTATGTATTTATGTTACTTATTTCAAAACTAAAATTCACAGGTGAGGTTCCAAATTTAAATAGGAGAGTTGAATGAACAATCAACTGATGGGATATTCAAACTGAATGATAGTTTTTCAAATTTAAACTAGCAAAAGCTTCGATCTCCCCGTAAGGCTATTTTCATTTTTTTTTCATAACTTTGTTGTGGATATTCCCGAATGTGTGCCATGTTACATTCAGTTCAAGGCCAATAAAACATCAGGAGAGATAGTAAACATAGGATTAAGAGGTTCTTTCCTTTAACCACGATAATACATCGAGACCGATCAAGAAAAGCAAGAGCAATAGGAGCATCCAATGAAATCTCCAGTGGTAGAGGAGAACTGGGTATAAAAGGGGATTTATTGGGAACGGAAGTTTTGTTCTGCCGGTTCCTCCACGAGGGCAAGGCAATATCCGGAAGAATAACTTTCCAGGATTATCCTGTACACAAAATGAAGTGATCCCTTCGTAGCAGCCATTTTTTTCTCTCAAATTTCCGGCACATATTATGTTGTTCAACAATGAATAAAAAGTTCTTCCATGAAATGTAAATCGCTTTCATTTTTCAACTTGTTTATTGGAAGCGGAAGAAAACTCCTTGGAGATTGATAAAAGGAATCGGAAACGTTGGAGACTGAGCAATTTTTTTCTCAACCTCTATGTACTAATTGATTAGGAATTGAAGGAGGAAAATTTGATGACTTTCATTTTGAATACTCTTCCACATGAGGCTTTTCCAAGCTCATTCCCAGTCGAGGGCTCACATTTCTTGATTTTCACTAAATGTCATTAATGTAGGGGAAGTATGCCTATGATGGCACCCTGCTTATGATGGCACACTTCAAAGAAGTCTGTTAACATCAACTAAACAAACTTATATTTACTGAGTTTGTACGCCAAATGGCATTTACGCTTGATATACGTAGTTACACCTTGAATACGTGGCAATTTGTGACTGTTATAAGAGTTCAATCATTTCGGTAAGTGTTGATGTATGATAGTTTTTCATTCTTTTCGTTTTATTTGGATATTCAATAAATCTGTGTAAAAAATGATTATACTTTCCTTTAATCACTCTATAACAATGCTTTAAGTGTGAAAGTTTGAGGTTTTTTCGTCTTTTTAGTACCTTTTTCGCTTTGTTGAAAAATATATGTTACTTATGCTTATGATGGCATAGCCAGAGTGTTCCTATGATAGCATAGGATGCCATCATACGAAAAAGAATCAAGATCAAGAGACGATTCCTCCAAAGCCTGGTACTTCGCAAGAAATATTAGAGGTATCCGAAAATAATGGAAATGGTTTCAAGTGAAGTATCGAGATCATTGAAAATCATACAAGAACTCTCACCACTGCCAACTGCCGTTGCAGAATCAACAGTGAAAAGAGGAAGAAAACGAGGAAAAGTTGGAATCCTCAATAGAACCCCTGACATAAAAGAAAAGAAGTTGGAAGAAGAAGAGGAGACGAAGAAAAAGAGAGAGAAGCTAGCTAGAAAGGTCAAAAGACATATTAAGTTCGTAGAAGAAAATGAGGAAAATGAAGAAAGACATTTGATGAGATGATTCAGATGCCGCTTGTCTTTATTGTTATAAGCTGTTGTCCATGTCTTCAATAAAACATTTCAATAAATAATATCATTTTATTTTAAGTTATATGCCATCAAAGGACATACGTGATCTTATGATGGCACCCGTTGCCAAATTTTAAAAAGTGCTATAATCCAATTTTAAAACTTATATTGAAACTATACAGGGTGGCCATTTGAAAACGAAACAGACGAGATTACAGACGAAATAAATTTTTTCGATAGAAATGCTCGGACAGGTCGATTTCTGTTTCGAGGGGGACAACTTAAGATGTAGGTTACGGACGCATAGCGCTTCAACCCTTGCTACTACAACCCTCACCCCCAATTTTTGAATAGGGAAGATGGGGTGAGTGATACCTCATTTGAAAGGTATTTTTATACTGATTTCAGCACAGTAATTGATTTTTCATTTTATGCATTAGTTCTCGAAATATTCTCAACTAAGTATTTAAAAATGAAGTGGTGTTTTCATGGCACTTGTAGTATTTTTTTGTGAAAAATCGACATTTTGAGATTCAAAACAACCATGTTTATCTAAATGTCGTTGATTGAAGAATTCTGCGGTTCTATTCGCACATTGATTGTTTGCAAAAAAATGAAATTATTTCCACCCGCTCTGCAATTGAATAAACCATGTCGAACAATGAATTAGAACACATACAAGTCTCGATTCAAAACTAAGAATAATTCACATGTCAAAGAACCAGTAAGCCAACTTAATGATCTGTTCGTAATAAATAAAAAATTATCGATTCTCATTTTTTTGAAAAAGATATGAATTCAATAATCAACAAAATGAAAACATTATTGAAGCCAACTGAGAAAACACTTCATAATTAAGTCGGAAATCGTTTCACGAATTGGGACTGGAATATTTCTGTGGCATCATTAATGATTTGATTTTCTTACCTGGTAATCTGATTAGAGATATGTACGTATTTGGACTTTTTGGAGATTTCTATCGATCAAGTGTTACCGCATATTATTGGAAATACTGCAAATTATATCGAAGATAATTTAGATTGAGTTTCAGCAAGATTGAGCTCCTTCGCAATACGCTTTGTTTGTTCGACATCTTGATTAAGATTTCTATGTCAGTGGATTGGAGGAAGGAAGCCACAGTCATGGTTGTTTTGAAGCTCAAAATGTCGATTTTTCACAAAAAAACACTACAAGTGCCATGAAAACACCACTTCATTTTCAAATACTTAGTTAAGAATATTTCGAAAACTAATGCATAAAATGAGAAAACAATTACTGTGCTGAAATCAGTATAAAAATACCTTTCAAATGAGGTATCACTCACCCCATCTTCCCTATTCAAAAATTGGGGGTGAGGGTTGTAGTAGCAAGGGTTGAAGCGCTATGCGTCCGTAACCTACATCTTAAGTTGTCCCCCTCGAAACAGAAATCGACCTGTCCGAGCATTTCTATCGAAAAAATTTATTTCGTCTGTAATCTCGTCTGTTTCGTTTTCAAATGGCCACCCTGTATATAAGAATGCATACTACATACGAGTAGCAGCAAATCTGTCCATTCGATGACATAGAAAAATATTCCTTTAATGGAATATGTAAATAATTCGTTGAGGGTGCCAACATGGGCACACTTCCCCTACAGGGTGAGCATATTTGATGTTTTAGCACTACAACTTTAACCAGAGGAGATAGACAAAATCTGAGACCCCTTCTCGATCTCTTTTTCTGAGAAACTAACAAGAGTAGTATTCATTTTTGGCTACTTTCTTTGGGTTTCGAGTTATAAGCGAAAATTAGAAAAGTGGTGATATCGAAAAAAATTCATATCTCTGCTAATATTGATGATAGAGTTCTGAAATTTAAACATTATACAGGCAGTTTTTTACGTAGATTCCAGTGGCGTGCCCGTATTTTTTGCACCAATTCTAATTACGAAGCTATGACCCTAAGTTATGTTTTTTTGAATGGGAACACTAGATTTTTGTGGCATTTTCCGGGAAGCTTAAGTTTTTCTGATTTCAAAAATGTATAACATTATATGGTTTGCATCAAAATAAGTATAGAAAATGGTCAAAAACCTATTTTCATCTGAAATATTATAGTAATTATACGATGCTAAATTTTCGTGCTCATCAACAGTTGAAATCATAAAAAAGATGGAGACTCAGATGAAAATAGGTTTTTGACCATTTTCTATACGTATATTGATGCAAACCATACAATTTTATACATTTTTGAAATCAGAAAAAATTAAGCTTTCAGAAAATGGCACAAAAATCTAATGTTCCCATTAAAAAAAACATAACTTCGTGTCATACCTTTGTAAAAAATACGAGCACGCCACTGGAATCTACTTCCCAGTATTATTCTGTACACAAAATGAACTGATTCGTTTGTAACAGCCATTTTTTTTTCTCATATTTCCGGCACATATGTTGTTCCACAATGAATAAAAAGTTCTTCCATGGAATGTAATCACTTTCATTTTTCAGCTTGTTTATTGGAACAGAAATAAAACTCCTTCGAGATTTATGATAGGATGTAAAACGCTGGATGTCAAGCAATTTTTCATCTCAACCTTTGTGTCAGTTAAGACTAGGAAGTGAACAAGGACAATTAGATAACTTTCAATTTGAAAACTCTTCAACATGAGACTTTTCCAAGCTCATTCTCAGTTGGGGACTCACATTTCTTGATTTTCTTGGACGATTTCTACAGAACCGACATCTGAAAACTCAGTAAATGTCATAAATGTGCGACCGGTTACTCCATGAAGGGCAAGGCCATATCCGGGAAGAATAACTTTCCAGGATTATCTTGTACACAAAATGAACTGATTCGTTTGTAGCAGCCATTGTTTTCTCTCATATTTCCGGCGCATATGTTGCTCAATAATAAATAAAAAGTGCTTCCGTGAAATGTAATCGCTTTCATTTTTCAACTTGTTTATTGGAACAGGAAGAAAACTTCTTCGAGATTGATGATAGGATCGGAAATGTTGGAGGTCATGCAATTTTTCATCTCAACCTTTGTGTCAGTTAAGAATAGGAAGTGAAAAAGAACAATTAGATAACTTTTAATTTGAATACTCTTCAACATGAAGCGGTTTCATCAGAAATTTAATTAGAAATCAGCGCAAATTGAAACTTTCGCGGGAAATTCACATTATTCGAGACTACAGGTTTTAGCACCCGAAGTGTAACTACTAGTCTAAGATCCCGATATAAAACGACCTTCACCGAGATGCTTATTTGATGAAACGTATTTTATATTTAATTTAATATGTCAATAAATATAATCCATATGGGTTGCCTAGCAAATTTCAGTCCAGAGTATGTTTATTAATAAAAAAATATTTCTTTAAACATTTCACCGGTATGATTATTAGATGAATTCTATACCAATCGAAAGTATGAAGCCCATAGAATATGCAAACGTTAGGTTGCCTGTTCTTTTCCGGTCACAACTATCGGGTTGCCAGGTATAAACAGGTAAATCTGTACTAGCATTTTGCAACGAACAATGAAATTTTAATGATATTAAAGATTATTTCATTCTGAACACGGTGGTATAGGGTTGCCTGCGAAAAATCAGTCCAGAATTTCGGTTGTCGAATTTTAAAAAGTAAAATATTGCTCCGAGTGAATGTGTGCGCACCGGTATAGTGCAGACGATCAGAGAATCGGGCTGTGCGAGATAGGGTTATGCGGTTCGCACGAAGCACGATGCACTGCGCGACGACTTAACTGTAAGGAAAGAACGATCGAACAACAAAGTCATTTTTTTCACACTCGTCTGAAATAATCGAGATTATAATATGCAAAGTTTGTTATTTCGTCCTAGGGTGGGAAGTTCGAAAAAAAAATTAAATTCGATCGATTCGAAGATATTTAACCGATCGCTCGAACGTAAAAATCAAACTGGCATATAAACAACGATCAAAAGACGTAATCATGTACACTCGTTCGAAAAATCGGATTTTAACGCGAACTTTTTTTCGTCCGAATAAATTCGAAAAAATAAGAAAGTTCTATCAGTTCGACGATCTTTAATCGATCACCGAAACGCCTCTATAATTTTCCAAAATCATCCGCCATCCGTAGGAAAAAAAACGGCAATTTTCGAAAGGGTCCAAGTCGAGCTCACGTTCGCGCACTCTCTTTCTTTAAATGGGCGGACTTTAATGCATCGCATGGGATGGTCGGTTGGGACCTCTCAGTCGCACACATTCTTTCGGAGCAATATTTTACTGTTTAAAATTCGACAACCGCAATTCTGGTCTGATTTTTCGTAGGCAACCCTATACTACCGTGTTCAGAATAAAATAATCTTTAATTTCATTGAAATTTCATTCAATAAACAGACCGTTGCAAAATGCTAGTACAGATTCACCTGTTTTTATCTGGCAACCCGATAGTTGTGACCGGAAAAGAACAGGCAACCTAACGTTTGCATGTTCTATGAGGTTCATACTTTCGATTAGTATAGAATTCATCTAATAATCATACCGGTGAAATGTTTAAAAAAAAATATTTTTTTTAATTATTAATTAAACATACTCTGGACTGAAATTTGCTAGGCAACCCATATGGATTATATTTATTGACATATTAAATTAAATATAAAATACGTTTCATTAAATAAGCATCTCGGTGAAGGTCGTTTTATATCGGGATCTTATACTATACTTTCAAGTCATCTACGCACCGGACACAGTAACATACGATATTTAGAAATTTGCTCAATTATACTTATAAGTATTGTTTGGAAGCTTGCGGAAACATTTAGCTAGAAGTTGAGGGTGAAACCTTTGAGCAAATTCTATAATTCCGCCACTGGCACTTCTAATAAAACCGGGTAAAGTGTGGGTAAGTAGCTATTATTAGTGAAAATGTAAATACAAAAACCCAATTCTGTCATTCAAATGGTTTCTGAAATATTAGCCAAAAACTGAAAAAAAAATACATTTTTGACACCCTGTATCGCTGAAACGAAGACCCGGAGGAAAAAAGGAAGACGAAGAAAAATGTTTTTTTATCATATGTAATCCACAGTTGACCGTTGAAACACTTGAGTATTTAGAGACAGTTTGTACCTACATAGACGATCCTACAGTATTGTTCTTTCTGGAATGTATTTGTCTCCATCCATTTGAGTGTTATTGAAACTGCAACAAGAATCATAACAGTATAAGTAGAGAATTTATTTTTGGTTCCAGTTTATTTACTGATTGTCTCTAGCTTTGCTGGGATTTATTGCTTTCTGTAAAATCTTTCTTATGATTTCTGGTGTGCACTCGCATGTTCAATGTTATCTTTGAGTACCTATATTAAATAAAGAAGGCTTCAGTTTTAATGAAGAAGTTGTTTCACATCGTTTTGTCGAATCATAGAACCACACATTTTACACTGAGCCAAATTCTCTTTCCATAATTTTTGAGAAAAGAATATATGAAATTACTAAGAGAAGAGTAGAAGACTTATTCCCGCCTTTTTCAAAAACAAAATTGAACTGCAGTGCGCATGCGGTGACTCTACGACCCCGCTCTCGTGTAGGGTTACGATGGATCAACCTGAGTCAGTGATCGAGTTAATAGCACCGTACCTTCGGAACACGGTTTGATGTTCGGGTTAGGTAAACGAACGCGAAGGTAAGGGATCCAGTTAACCCGAGTAAGTATTCGAAAACGCCTCTACATAACAGAATAAAGCGGACAAAGAATCTAAAAAATTCTGAGAAGACTCGAAACAACAATAGCTAAAATAAAAACGAAGTGGCATTCAGTACAAAGACATAATAAAACTCCAATCGACTATTCGTATATCAACTTGAGTGAAGTGTGTCAGCATACAATATGGGCATATGGGCATTAGAATATTCAAGCGCAGATAATTAGTGTTTGTTAACGAGTCTCTTGACACTCTTGGAAAGGCATAGCCTCTGTTGCGTTTACCTACTGGTTCGAGTTTACAGTTCGCCTGGATCTGAATCAATGGGGACCGAATGTGACATGCATTCTCATTTTCCAATGCATATATGCAGGATCAATTATTATAACTAGTCCAGAGCTACTGTTGTGAGGTATTACATATACAGTAGGAAATAATCGACTCTCTGTTAGCTCGTTTTAGGATTTAGCTACGGTTTGAGCCATTGGAACCCTAATGACTCATTCGTTTTCGAATTTGATGGATGGATTGGTAACTGCGTGTCTATCTAGCATACCTTTCTACGGTAAGTATACAGTGTGTTTGGTCATGACTTAGCGATAAATTAAGAGCATCAAATATACCTAATATTATCGACAAAAACACCCACATTGGAAAGTTTACCTCCTTAGTTTTGGAGTAACCCCCCTTTTAAATTTCCTTCTCATTTTCGTTGATCCTTCCAAATAATATCGCTTTCTTTGGGCACTAAGGTCCCACAGATGTGAAAAAAATGTTTTTTGAAAGATGATACTACAACGTTTCATTGAAGTAGAACAATATAAAAACATTCAACTTGAAAATGCTATAAAAAATTCTTTAACAAAATTTTATTAAAAAATGTATCTACCGATTTCCTGAGTAAATCCGCAATAGTACAAGAACTAGCACATTGAAGAATATTTTTTTTTCAATGATTCAACACACCAGGATCTAAACTACAAAGCAACACCTACGTCATTTCTTTAAGTTACTTAATTTGAGAGTTATTGCTGTTCGAACATGATACTACGCGAAAAAATTATACTTCAATGTGCTTGTTCTTGTACTATTGCGGATTTACTAGGAAATCAGTTCATTTTTTTACTGACACTTTTTTAAAGAATACCTTGGTTATCATCCATTGTTTCAGAATTAGGAAAGAAAAATATTGGGAAAATTGGACACTATTTATTATCTATTGTTTACTTCGTGACAATGCCAACGTTTCGAAACCAATTCGTTTCTTTTTCAAGGCTAGTTACGACAAACAATATTGTACGCTTTTTAAAAACATTTAGATTTTACAAAGGAATCAACAATTATTGGAGAACAGATACACAACGCAAAACATTCCATCGCCTTGTCATTGACATTGAACTATAGAAAATTCAATTGGAATATTGAAAAAAAGGAACTTTATGTTTCCATAAAAAAATATCCTATTCGTATTCGAATGAAATTTATTTAGGAATGAATATTGATACAATGAATGTTCATGCAGAATTTTGTGGCCATAGTGTTAACACAACCATAAAAAATTCATTTTAAATATTGGATATAAGAATCTTTTCATTTCCATAGGAGGATATACGGTTCAAATGATTTTTTTGTGAATAGAGACTGTTACACTTAATACCTATTCATGATAAATTTTGTAGCTATAGTATCAACAGAACCATTGAAAATTCAATTGGAATATTGAAAAGAAGAATCTCTTCATTTCCATAACAGGATAACCGATTCTAGTGAATTTATTTTTGTGAATCAAGACTGATATACTCAGTGTTCATGCAAAATCAGAACCATGGAATTAAATTTTTTTCAATTATTTATGTTTAATATTTCATTTTTTGAATAGTTTCCAGAATATATTTCCGACTGTGCTGAGATTCTGCATTTATATAGTTGGTGTCAATCTAGATTTTGAGATCATTCTTATTGCTCCACCAAGGAACGAGCGGTCAAAAGCTCGAGACAACTCGAGAGAAACACTATCGCTTGTCTGCCCTTTCATATTTTCAAAAGATTTGAATCAAGTTTACAGAAATTATTTCTTTCGTGCACTTTAGGGAATAAAAGTATACTTTCAATTCCTCTTTTGAGGGACTAAAGTGGCACTTTTAATTCCTCAAAGATTAAAAATAAAATTGTGCACATGCTTCTCTGCTTCGCTATATTCGGAAAACTTTATATTACGTACACGCAAGGTCAAATATATTTTTTTTTCATTTCATAGCCTGTATTCTAAAGATAAAGTTTCCTCTCGATCGAATTTTTCTCTAACAGCAACAATCACCTCAAGTGGAAAACAAAAAGCAGCATGACCAGATGCGTTTCTCGTATTTTCTTGGATTTATACCATCATTTGCAGAACGATATTCGAACTGAACAAAAGTTGATATCAATACCAGATGTAATCCAAGCTATCTGGATCTCTCCTCTTTCATCTCACAGCTTCCAATTCAAGCTTGAAATAATCAGCATCCTGTTTTAGACCGGGCGTATTTTCCACGCGAACTCTCTTGGAAATTGAAGCAGAACTTCTGGGAGTTTGTATTTCCTCCAATTCGGTCTTTTTTTACTTCGGAGATGAGAACCTAATATCGCATCAAATGTTCCATTATATATTTTTACAGTGCCCCTCGGAAAATCCTTTTATCAGGTGATTCTTTTTCCACAATGGATTGCAAATTGTGGAGAAAAAGGAGGAAATCGCCTGACAGTTTTGTTCGGAAAATAAGCTTTTTCAGGCTTAACGTTATTTGAAGTTATGATCGAGTTTTATGATGAAATTGAGCTTCTGTTAGCGGATGCTGAGATTATTCTTCAGAGAATAATCAGAGAACACAGTGCAAAACCAAATTGAAAAATGCATGCATATTGAAAGGTTTTTGTTGGAGTTATATTGTTCACTCAAACGTATATTTTCGAATTAATTAAGTCTAAAATATTTTCCAACGATTAAAGTAGTACTTATGCAGAGAGCAAACATTCTAATTATTATATCGATTGAAATTTAATCTGGGAAGATTCTGCATTTCCAGAAAACTTTTTAGGGTTTCTCTCCCAGTCTCTGAAACAGAAACAATTGAAAAATTTTGTATTAAGATGAAATGCTCCTGCGTTAATCCTTGCACTAATTTGTCAGGAGCAAAATTCTGAAAAATTGTTGCCTAACATTAAAAATGAATAAGGAAATAAATGAAAAAAGAGTGACGTAACGTTTCGGTATCTTTACCAGACTCCTTCTTCAGATAAACTTGGCAAATCTTTGGAATTCTTTCTTTTTTCGTTTGTAGTCTAATTGACATTGGAATTTGTCAACACATAGAGATGTTGATCTATTTGATTTGAAATTTCTGGATGTCATTTCGTTTTGAAATGAATCAATTTAAATCCGATTTATTCCAACAGAACAATTAGCCAAATTATCTACTTCATCTAACATAATACATGTGGATTCGTTAATTTTTCTTTATAATTATTAGGCTATAAAGGAAAATTAAGAAATCCACATGTTTTTGTAGGATGAAGTAGATAATTTGGCTTATTGTTCTGTTGGAATAGATCGTATTTGGATTGATTTATCTGAAAAAGAAATGTCATCGGGAAATTTCAAAATAAATAAATCAATACCTGCATGTGTTGACAACTTTCAGTGTCAATTAGACTACAAACGGAAAAAGACACAATTCCAATGATTCTAGAAGTTTGTCTGAAGAAGGAGTCTGATATAGACACCGAAACGTTACGCTGTCATTTCATCTTAATTAATTTTTTTTAATTGTTTCTGTTTCAGAGACTGGAAGTGAAAACCTGAAATAGATTTCTAGAAATTTTAATTATTCCTATTAAAATTCTTATCTGTTTTTGGAGCTACCTTCATTGAATAGGAGAAAATTGAGTGGCTTATAATTATTGAAATTCAACGATGAAAGAATTCCATTAATCTTTGTTTCATATTATATTTATAACGGCCCCTTCAAAAAATCCTTTTATCAGGTAATTCTTTTTCTACAAGGATTGCAAATTGTGGATAAAAAGGATGAATCGCCTGACAGTTTTGTTCGGAAAGGAAGCTATTTTCAAGCTTAACGTTATTCGAAGTTATGATCGAGTTTCATGATGAAATGGAGCTTCTGTTAGCTGATGCTGAAATTGTTTTTCTCCAGAGAATACGATGCAAAATCGAGTTAAAAAACTAATGCACATTGGAAAGTTTGTATTGGAGTTATATTGTTTCACTCAAACGTCATTTTTTCGAATTAGTTGAGTTTAAAATGTTTTTCAACTATTAGCGTAATCTCACTTATTGAGAGAGAAAACATTCTTATTACTCCTGTTGAATTTATATCAGTGAGTTCAACAGTATTCGATTGGAAAAAAACTATGTGGGCAAAACTATGGCACAATGCCTCACTAGAAAAATGCTCAAAGAAAATTTTAAGAAAAGCTCTGAGCCAGTGCTTTTTAGCGCTCGTTCATAGCAATAAGTATAATAAGGTTATAACTTGATAATATAATAATATAATTTTGTATAAGACTCGAGATTAATGCTAAGTTTATAAATATATACATTACAGGAAATTATTCGAAAATGATATACGTAAAAATTCAATAACAACAATATGGTTCAGATAATGCGAACTTCTTGAAATTTTGTATGAATATTCAGTTATCGTTTGAAATATAATCTGGGAGGATTCTGCATTTCTGAAAAACTTTATAGGTTTTCACTCCCAGTTTCTGAAACAGAAATAACTAAAAAATTTAATTAGGATGCAGTGTTTCTGAATTTATTTGTCAGGAGCAAATTTGTTTCGAAAAATTGTTGCCTAACGATAAAATAAAAAAGAAAATTAATGAAAAAGATGTAATTTTTTGTTATCTATATCAGACACCTTCTTCAGACAAACTTGTAAAATCTTCAAAATTGTGTTTTTTAATTTGCAGTCTAATTGATATTGAAAGTTGTCACACAAAGAGATGTTGATTCTTTTAATTTTGAAATTTCCTGATGTCATTTCTTTCTTCGATAAATCAATCCAAATACGATCTATTTCAAGAGAACAATAAGCCAAATTATCTACTTTATCTTACAATTAATAATTAAGCAATCCACATGTATTTTGTTAAATTAAGTAGATAATGTGGCCAGTTGTTCTGTTGGAATAGATTATATTTTTTCTATTCACGAAATCAATTTCAATCGAATTGGATATCTTGTTATGAAAATAAGATTTTTCTTTTCAATATTTCAATTGAACTTTCTATGGTTTTTGTTAACACTATGGAAACAAAATTTCACATGAGGCTTATTATGAGCATCTTGTATGATTTGACTGGTTAACAAACTTAACCGCGTCATTTAGAAACCGAACTCACTCTGAAAATTTTTGGTCTCTAGGATAATCTTTTCGAAAGTTATCGTGCTATAGGGCCTCACTGACAGAATTGATTTGACCACGAATTCGTCATCAGGGAGTCGAAGATTATCGTCTGACACTATTGTCGGCTCAAAATTAGGAAATCACAGTCGTTTAAGTAGAACGAGCGCTGAAAAATAATATGACATGAGTCAATCTTCCATAGAATCTGTTGGAAGGATGTGGATATGAATGGAATTTCATTTGATCAGATCAGATGATAATCTACCCTTTCATCACTTCCCTTTGATCTCTTAAGCTTCGAAAGTTTCACAATAAGCACCATAACCCTCCATTTCATTAATTTTCCGGCAGTTACTGCAATATTTATTTTCTTAGTTGAATTCTCGTCACGTAAAAAGGAAAAGTAATAAAAGGACCATGGTGAACAGGAAGTCCTCTGTTGTCACTTTTATCTTTTATGTATGAATTTCATTAACTCGGTTTGAGGTGAAGGTTAAAATTGATTATCCAGTGGCACGTAAGCTCGATAAATTAAAACGCAAAAATTAAAATTAGACTCATAATACTCTCACCTTGTTCTGTGCGATAACACCTCAAGTTCTATTGTTTTTTACACTCTGAGTTGTAGTCTTCTCGAAAGTTGGATCGATGATGTCTAATTTCGTAGCTGATCTTGTTCAATTTTGCAAACTAATTGCTTATTTTATATTGTTCAAAAATACAGTGCGCGTTACATATGGAACAAATTCATTTTCTCAGAAGGAGAATATTGGCAACCAAATCTGAAACAGGCCAATTTCGGTTTCACTTCCACCAAATTTTTGAATAGGGAAACCGGATACTTTTTTGACAAGATATTTGTTTCTCTTCTTCACAGGCATGCAGAAATTTTCAAGAAAATTTTGTTTTAAAATTAGTTAGTTCCAAAAGGTTTTTCAGTACCTACTTAAATGTTCAAATTTTCACGTGAGTGGGTTGAAAGTTATTCATGAACAAAACTTTAATGGTCGACTTTCATTCGGTGACAAATTTCATCAGGTACCATCGTCTCAAAGTTAGTAGGTAAGCCATGACAAAGTTCACATACTGAACTGATTGAAAAAAAAATTTTTCTTGAAAATTTCTGCACATATGTTAAAAAGATACAAAGAACTGGCCAAAAAAGTATCACATGACCCACTTTCCTATTCAAAAAATTTGGTTGTTGATAGGGATGACAAAGGGTGCAACAAAAATCCTTCAAAACTGCATAAAAGTTTGGTGAAAGTGAAACAAAAATTGACCTGTTTCAGGATTATGTTGCCAAGTATTTTCACCCGACAAAACGAATTTGTTCCATTATTTTGACGCGCACTCTAAACTCATAATATGTTGGTAATCGTATAGTCCGTTCACGAAAGGTTGAGCACATAGTAGGCTTTTCTTTATTTATCTGAAGTTGGCAGTATTTGCTGTCATAACGTAAAATAAAGTCAACGTTGCCGAATGTACCCGGCCTCATCCGACGAGCTTCCGAGTTATCAGACAACTCTATCTGACAAGAAAATAAAAAACATAACCTAAAATCTTAATATACACAGTGGAATATGCCAATTTCCATGGCCAACCGACGGCTCAACCTTTCGTGAACGGAGTATACATCGGTATGACATCAAGTAAGTCAATTTCTATACAGGTGTCTGTGAAAAAATTTGAGGAACTTTATGAGATGAATCCTCAATGAATTTAAGCAGGGGAAGTTCATATAAATTTTTTTCGAAATTGATCCTCTTCGAAGATACAGCCTTTGGAAGGCGATAACGAATTGACAGTTCTCAATTTTTTTGCGGCTTCTTAAAAACACTGAGTCATAAAACTTTACATAATATAAAGCACTAACTAGATGTTACTCACACAAATTCTTTAGATCTCATAACTTTATTATTAGGGATTTAAAATAACAAATAATTTCGTGGGATAGATTTTCGAAAAAAGAAATTCTCTCATGATTTCCCATTCAATTCTGGATGAAAAAAGTCTCATGCAAAATTTCGATACAGTCGATACTTTTCTCGGAAAAAATAAAAACTTACAAGTTTATGTTCATTCCATTTCATCATATAAGTGTTCCATTTTCATAACTGAGTATTTATTTTATTACTACAAGTATTTTAAAAAAAAATCGAACTCTTCTGAATTGAAAATTGTGGAAAGAATCATAGAAAATCTTTTTCTTCTATCAAAACCAATTTGAGAGCATAAACAATATCTTAGATTACTTAGAATATGTATTCTACGGAACATACGATGAAATAGAATTAACAGTGACCATAACTACTTTTAAGTTTTTATTTTTTCCGTAAGAATTATCGACGGTATCGAAATTTTGCAAGAGACTTTTTTCTCAGAATCGAAATGGAAACCATAAGAGAATTTTAGTTTTCGAAAATCTATACCAACAATTTTTGAAGGATAATCTTAAGGGTTGTTATTTTATACCCCTAATAATAAAGTTATAGGATCAAAAAAATTGTGTGAGTAACATCTACTTATGAATCATATTATTATTGTTTTATGATTCAGTGTTTTTTAGGACTCCAAAAAAAAATTAATAACTGTAAACTCGTCGTCGCTTCTCAAAGCTTCTTGGAAGGGAGGTCGATTTCGAAAAAAATTAGATGAACTACCACTGCTTATTTTCATCTAAAAATCATCTTCCTAAGTCCCTCGCATTAGTTTACAGACACCTGTATACAAATCCTTCGTAGTGTACCTTCTTTGTTCGAAAAGTTCAAAGTGACCTGACCTGCGATATTCTCAAAGTTCATGGAAGTTCCAATTTTTTATAAATGTTGTAAGAGTTCTCGGAAGACAACCGAAATATGGCGCCATCAGTAAAATTATGAGAACGCACTACGTAATTTTTTCTTTCCAATATGAATAGGACAGCATAGGTCTTCCATTATATAGACTTGTATATCATAGCAATAAATTGAATCATATTTCATATTTATGATATAAGGTGTATCAATTGGATTGACTGAGAATTGATTCATTGTCGCAGCAGCACTTTTGTCAGGTGATGGATTCACAAAATAACCGACTACCCACATTATCGAATGAATTATTTTCACCGCTTCAAATCGATAACAGATAGTCTACCGCCTCGCTACTGGAAATTTTTTTTCGAAGGCCATAGAACTGATGCACTCTGAAAGATGGATGAATGCACCGTGCCGTATGTAGGTCATCTGATATTGGTTTTCGTCGATGAATTTCATGCTGGAGTGAACTGGACATCGAGAGTGAATGCAACGATCTAGATCCTCATTTTGAAGATATAGTTTACGTTGTTTTATAGAATCCTTGCCCTATTTACTTTGAAAGTCATCTATTTACCTCCGACCCTTCTACTGTCTCGTTCTCGGGAAAAGCGTTAGCGTAACGTCTGCAACAGATTGATTGAATGGCTCTTAGTATCGTGCTGTTCTTAATTGATGCGCCAGGAACTTTGTTTTCGGATTTAGAAAAGTGTTTTCAACAGACAGTTGAGATGAGAAAGCTGAGAAAGTATGCAGTGAACTGAAAAGTAAAGAAATTAGAGCTACGGCGATTTGCTAATACTTAATTCACCCCGTGTCTGTACGATGGCGATATTCTACACGGCGATTCTCATTGGTACAAGTTCCTACTACTTCACTCAAATCCAATGACATCACTTTAGGGACTTAAGGGTAGTAGTAGGCCCTCTAGGTACTTAAGTAAGAAAGGAGTGTGAAATTGACGAGACGCAAAGAACTTCGGTTATAAGTAGAGCCGGATAATATGCAACATGGAAACGTTGTTTAGTGCATGAAAAATGCTTGAAATATGCACAAAAATAGGCCAAATATGCAATATTGAATAATGAATTTTGGGAACCCAAAAAAAGAAAAATTATTATTATTTCGAAATCAACTCTCAATAATATAGTATTAAAATTTAATTAATGTTTTTGTAAACGTTAACCATTGAATATTGTTCCAAATGTTTAATTCTTAAATTTTGCCTCCGATCATATCGACTATTTTTGTATGTGGAAAAGGTTCGCTCCACATCCACGGACGTAACTGGGAAGGATTTGAACCTTGGTGCTATGTTCTCCTTTATAGTTTTAGGTAGAACTTCTGCCGTCCTTCTAATAAAACTTTCGATGAGAGACAAATCTTCGAAATCTGGATTTTTTTTAATATTCTCTCAAACTTTTTTGGAAATGCCAATGACAACGTGTTCATTTGGCGTATTTTACTCATTATTTGGATTTCGTAGCGCGCGGCTACTCATATCATCACTCAATACCAATAGACCTCATTTTTTGTGGAATTTGGTCGGATTCAGTAGTTTTATCGCATTTCGGGACGTAAGGAAGAAAATATATACTGAAAATATGCATCATAACTAGATTTTAGCTAAAATATGCAAATACCGCTGAAGATGTCCTCATATGCAAAAGCATATAATCCGGTCTCTAGTTATGAGTCACTGAGAAAACCGCAGAGATTGAAAGTAGAGTCAAGAGATCTGAGTGCGAAAACCGCCTTATTTTGAAAAAATAGTTTACGTTCTTTCATATAATTCCTGTCCTATTTACTTTGAAAGTCATCTATTTACCTCCGACTCTTCTACTGTCTTATTTCTCGGAAAAAGCGTTAGCGTAACGTCTGCAACAGATTGATTGAATGGCTCTTAGTATCTTGATGATGATGTTCCTAATGTGCCAGAAACATTGTTTTCGGATTTAGAAAAGTGTTTTCAACAGGACAGTTGAGATGAGAAAGCTGAGAAAGTATGCAGTGACTTGAAAAGTAGAGACATAAGAGCTTCGACGTTGGGTTGACATTTTTTGCCTCTGGATAAGAATTCTTAGTAGAATCTTATCAAATCTAATACTAAGAAGTCACTCCGTGTCTGTTAACGATGACGATATTCCACACGGCGATTTCCATTGGCACAAGTTCCTACTAATTGTTAACGGGAAATTCTTGATAATGGATCATTAGTTTTAAAATTATTTGGGCTGTTTCCATGTGTCAGGTGCGTCGATGACTGGAAAGTAGTTACACTTCGGGTGCTGGAACCTGTAGTCTCGAATAATGTGAATTTCCTGCAAAAGTTTCAATTTGCGCTGATTTCTAATTAAATTTATAATGAAACCGCTTCATGTTGAAGAGTATTCAAATTAAAAGTTATCTAATTGTCCTTGTTCACTTCCCATTCTTAACTGACACAAAGGTTTTGAGATGAAAATTGCATGACCTCCAACATTTTTCATTCCTATCATAAATATCGAAGGAGTTTTCTTCCTGTTCCAATAAACAAGTTGAAAAATGAAAGCGATTTACATTTCATGGAAGAACTTTTTATTTATTGTTGAACAACATATGTGCCGAAAATATGAGAGAAAACAATGGCTGCTACAAACGAATCAGTTCATTTTATATACAGGATAATCCTGGAAGTTTTTTTATTCTTTCTGGATATTATCTTGATCTTCATGCAGTAACTGGTCGTACATAATGACATTTACTGAGTTTTCAGCTGTCGGTTTCGTAGGGATCGTTCAAGAAAATCAAGATATGTGAGCCCTCAACTGAGAATGAGCGTAGAAAAGTCTCATGTTGAAAAGTATTCAAATTAAAAGTTATCTAATTGTTCACTTCCTAGTCTGAGCTGACGAAGAGATTGAGATGAAAAATTGCGTGACCTCTGATTCTACCATCAATCTCGAAGAAGTTTTCTTCCTGCTCCAATAAACAAGTTGAAAAATGGAAGCGATTTACATTTCATGGAAGAACTTTTTATTTAATGTTGAACAACATATAGTGCCGAAAATATGAGAGAACAAAATGGATGCTACGAACGGATCAGGTCATTTTGTGTACAGGATAATCCTGGAAAGGTATTCTTCCCGGATATTGCCTTGATCTCAGTGAGTAACCAGTCGTACATTAATGACATTAATTGACTTTTCAGCTGTCGTTTCGGTAGAGATCATTCAACAAATTTCAGAATTTGAAACACTCAACTGAGATTAAGTGTTGAAAAGATTCTTGTTGAAGAGTATTCAAATTAAAAGTTATCTTATCATCCTAATTTACTTATCTTTACTTTACTTTATCAAGCGTACAAAGAGATTGGGATAAAAATTGCATAACTTCCAAAATTTTCAACCTATCAACAATCGCGAAGAAGGTAACTTCCGCTTTCAATAAACAAGTTGAAAAATGGAAGCAATTTACATTTCATGGAAGAACTTTTTATTATTGTTGAAAACATATGTGCCGGAAATATGAGAGAAAAAAATGCCTGCTACGAACGGATCAGTTCATTTTGTGTACAGGATAATCCTGGAAAGTTATTCTTCCGGATATTGCCTTGCCCTCATGGAGGAACCGGCAGAACAAAACTTCCGTTCCCAATAAATCCCCTTTTATACCCAGTTCTCCTCTACCACTGGAGATTTCATTGGATGCTCCTATTGCTCCTGCTTTTCTTGATCGGTCTCGATGTATTTATCGTGGTTAAAGGAAAGAACCTCTTAATCCTATTGTTTACTATCTCTCCTGATGTTTATTGGCCCTTGAACTGAATGTAACATGGCACACATTCGGGAATATCCACAACAAAGTTATGAAAAAAAAATGAAAATAGCCTAACGGGGAGATCGAAGCTTTTGCTAGTTTAAATTTAAAAAACTATCATTCAAGTTTGAATATCCTATCAGTTGATTGTTCATTCAACTCTCCTATTTAAATTTGGAACCTCACTGTAAATTTTAGTTTTGAAATAAGTAGATTTTGTTTTAACATTTCGTTTATTGAAAAGAAAAATTCAGTTCGTAATCAATAAAGAAGAATTCTCAGGATACCAATATAAAGTCTTACTTATACAGGCTGTTCCACGAATGATTGTACAGGCTTTCAGGGCAGGTATAGGACATTTTGGTGAGCCTGAATCAGTGTTAGAAATATGTCCTAACAGTATTCATTTAAGAAATACAGGATGTTTTATGAGAAAATTATATTCTTTATTCCACATCTTATAAAACACCCTGTACATCAAATTTTCGAAAAGCAAAATTATCCTCAGAATCTACAATATACAGAATACCTACTCTTTCGAATAAGCCCATCAAGATCAAAAGCACACTTCGCATCATATTATGAACCATTGAAAATTTGGAAGTTTCACTTTATAGTAAACACGGACCTGTAAATCTCCAATAATTAATTAATTCACAATTAAATCGATTGAATTGAAGTAATATGACTTAGGTTTTGTATTGCATCTTATTCCATCCAATACATGTGCACCCCACAGGTTGAGAAACGCTGCCTTTTAAGTCATATTACTGGGAAATTAAATTCATTCAATATGAACTAACGCATTATTCTGAACTTTAAAGGTCCGTGCAACTATAAATTAAAAATTCCAAATATGCAATGATTCATAATATGATGATGCGAAGTGTGCCATTGTTCGAAGGAGTATAGTCCGTTCACGAAAGTTGAGCGCATAGTAGGCGTTTCTTCATTAATCTGAAGTTGGCAGTATTTGCTGTCATTACGTAAAATAAAGTCAACGTTGCCGAATGTACCTGGCCTCGTACGACGAGCTTGCTAGTTATCAAAGAACTCTATGCGATATTGACAACATTGCGTATCAATCTGACAAGAAAATGAACACCATAACCTAAAATTTTAATATACACAGTGGAATATGCCAAATTTCCAGGACCAACCGACGGCTCAACCTTTCGTGAACGGACTATAGTTATTGTAGATTCTGTATAAAGAATATAATTTTCTCAGTCCGGGCCTGCGCTATCAGCAAGCCATTATGTGAGAATATTTGGCACTGGCCCACTCATTCCCTAAAATTTTCATGAAGATCCATGCACGCATTCAAAAGTTATGCAAATTGAAAATTTCTATAGTAATACATAAAACATCCTGTATCTCTTGAACGAATATTGTAAGGACATATTTCTAACACTGCCCTGAAGCCTGTACAATCATTTGTGAAACACCCTATATAACATGAAACACACATAGAGGGGTTCTGATTTATTTCCGACAAACTGAAATAGGTGATAGATCGCTCATCATTTTAAGGCAAAAAAGTTCCTATGTACATGGGTCCGGAAATGCTTCCTTTCAGAGATACAGGTTGTTGAACTGGAAAAAATAATTCACGTTTTCTTAATATGTTTTGTCTGCTTCGAAATTCGTTCATGGAGTTTCGTATGCAGGAGTTTTTTGAAAGGATAAATTCAAATTTTTGGTCGATTAAGTTGTATTTTCTAGACTCACAAAATCGATTCTCTCATCTTTTTAACTTAAAAAAGGTATACCTCATAGAAGTCGCTAGGAGTAATCGTTTCAGAGAAAAATGCGTTCAGGCAAGTGGCGCCCTCTAGAAAATACATCCAAATTGAGCACAAATTTGAATTTCTCACCTCAAAAAACCCTATATACCAACTTTTATGCAATTATTTGGAATCAGTCTAAAGATATTGAAGAAAACGCGAATTATTTTTTCAAGTTTAATACCCTGTATCTCGGAAACGAAGTATTTCCGGACCCATGTTCATAGGAAATTTTTTGCTCAAAATGATGTGATCTATCACCCATTCTAGTTTGTCGAAAAAAAAAATCAGTATACCTGTATAACACGTATTATTTTATGATTTGAACAGCAGTATTCCGTCTAACATGACAAATTCAATAATTTCAATTTCGGAGTAGTGATAAAAAACTTGCCATAAATACATAATATAAAAATAGTTAACAATTCGTATTGGACATCTATGAAATGAAGTGCACAAAAGTGCTACACCTGGGGCCTTTTGCACCATAATACTTTTCAACTTTCACTTCTCACTTTGCATTCTGACAAATTTCAAAAGTGAAAATTAGTTATGTTGCACAACATTTCTCTCAACATGCATTTTTGCGGAGTACTTTTCATTATGCACTTGACTTTTCACATTGTATTTATTGATTATGAATGCGTTTGGTGCAACTTAATTCATATGAAAAGTGAAAAGTTGTGAAGTGTTTGGTGCAATAGGCCCCTGGTCGAAAAAAATCGAAGTATCAGATAGTCTTTAAGTTCTTGACCTAAAATTTGCATTCAACATTTTAATAATACGTCGAGCGAAAAAGAAAATGAATTGAAATCATTTGAATCATTCCCAGATTATTATTCCGATGAAAAGCAATTTTTTTAGAGTCATTTCTTCCTGAAGTTATCATGTTCATGCTACTTCCTGTTTCTAGCAAATCCTCATTTCTGAGTCTAACAAAAAAATATTTATCAACAGTAAAAACACAAGAGCTTTTTTTTATCGGATAAATTTCTCTTTACAACGAAACAGTTTTGCTAATCACTAATTTTACGAGAAAAACTGACAAGATAAAATCGCGACACCGAAGGTGAGGATTTTATCTGATGTCAGTTTTTCGAGCAAATTTAGTGATTGGCAAAACTTTGAGTTGAAGAGAAATTTATCTGATAAATGAAAAGCTCGAGTGTTTTTTTGCAAGATAATTAACGACAGAATATATGGATGAACAACAACAATAATTATCTTTATTAATACAATAAAATTCGATTATTTGAAAGTACAATTATTAAATACACAACTGTTATAAATTGTTTGCTTTGGTATAGGTACTGATTTGAAAATTTTCTTCTATGGTATTCACACATGTGGAATATTCATTTGATTTCTCGGACTCGAGAATCGTAAGGAACTAATGAGATTGTCATGATGTTCATGGTCATTTGGAGATATATATATAATTGCTACTTCATGTAATGGAATTATTTCGGACAATTCATACTTTCGAACTTGACAAAACTCCATAATTGTCTCCAGATTGAAGCTTTTTGTTTTTTGTAGATTGCGGTATAGACTTCTCGATATTTGTCGTAATTTGCTCAGTCGAAACTTCACCAAAACGATTCATCTTTTGGGTTCTTATATCAACAAAGTTAAATAATTACCACACCGATTCAAAATGAAAGCACTATATGTTCAAAATTCAAAAATCTGACAGACTAATTGACATATTGAGGAAGAGAAGTTTTATGCGATAAAAAAGGATGCACCTTTTTTATCGATGTCAAAGTGACAATAACATTTCCAGGTCTATGATATTTAATATTGAAGTTAATTTATCAATGAAAATAACTCTTTATACGATTAAAACCCACGGAAAATTTGACTTCTATTAGCGTAGCAACATCAAAATCTCCGTGTTTTTCAACCTTATTCTCTACCTGAATAATATACGTCCCTTGAAACCCTGAATAATTGACGCAATTTTCTCTTGAACTGTATTCTTTGGTTACGATGGAAAGGTACGGTAAACAACATAGAGCAACATAAAAGTAATTAAAACTCGCATCATTAACTTCAAAATGATTAAAAGCGTAATGCCATCATCTTTCTGTAGTTGGACTATTGGAGCTTTTCTTGAAAGTTCTTGAAAGTCACATTTTTTGGGGGCATCTACGAGAATACTATATTACCTTTGTAACAATCGGTATAATTTTGTTGTAACCTTTCGTGGATTGAAAAGAAAAATTCCGTTTGTGACGAATAAAAAAACAATAATTCTCTTGTCAATATGAAGTCTTCAAACTCGTATTACTTATGAAGAGGTAATTTTTCATAACACACGGTGTACACACATTATACGTATTATTTTATGATTTATGATTTGAATTGCAGTATTCCGTCTAAAATATTAAATTCAATAAATTCCATTTTTAATACTTAATGATAAAAAACGTGTCATAAATACATACAATACATCAAGAATTTAAAGACTACCTGATACTTTGATATTTTTGACCAAATTTAGCACTCTTGTGCTCTTCATTTCATAGATGTTATAATAACATCTAAATAATTAACACTCGTATGGAACATCTATGAAATGAAGAGCACAAAAATGCTACATTTGGTCAACAATATCAAAGTATCAGGTAGTCTTTAAATTCTTGATCTAAAATTGGCATTCAATACTGGCATTCAACGATTATACAATAAACGGAAAAGAAAATGATTCAAACACCGAATTATTGGTTTAAGCAGGAATATATCGTATAGGTTATGTCGTTGAGATTAACTAAATTAATCTTTATTGCAAACAGTATCATACCAGTTCTGAAACATGTTGCATTTTTTATTCATTGATACATAGGTTCATTCGAATCTTAAGCCTTCAGTTGACGCTCACTTGGACGAGACGAAACGAGACTATAAGCGAAGAGTTGTTTTCCGCAGGCACGATTTGCACTGAATCAAATGGGTAGACGCTCACTTGGGAGGCGCGAAGCGAAGATCAGAATCGTTAGGCGCGAGGCAGATTAGACGCGCACTTGGACGAAGCGAAGCGGTCGGAAGGAACGCGTCGTTTTTCGCTGGGATCTTTTGCATTGAAATAAATGGGTAGACACGCACCTAGGAGACGCGAAGTGAGGATCAGCGAGGCGGCGAGTCGTTGGTCGCCAGGAAGATCTTTGGGGCATGTGAGCGAAATTTCTCGAGGCGGCAAGTAGGTATCGACGGCCGGGAAGTTCGGCGCGCTGTATTTCCAATTTTGTACTCGAATTTTGTCAATGGGGAAATACACAGTTATTTTTGAATTTGTGTGAAATGAGTTTGTTTTAAATGGCTCATGAGAGTGTGGTTAGAATTTTCTCGATTGAGATCTGGAAAAACGAAATTTATATACAAAACGAACAACATTAATGTATTTTGTACAACTGTGAATGTGAATTCAAATCGTCTGAAGGATAGGTATTTTATTATGTAAATACAACAAAATATTGAGGAACCCTTCTTCCGAATAAATTAAAATATCTGATAGAATTGGAAAACTGTGGAATAATTCCTTTTTGGGATATATGATATGCAAATATGAACTTTCGATTACTACTTGCTTTGTTTTTTTTAATCGGTTAAAGAGAAAATAAGCATTTCGTATCAATTATTTATATTTAATTGTATCCTGGATGAAGAACTACGAGGATTTCATTGGAAAATTCCCAATTAAAACATGATCATGACCAAAACACGATTCTTACAAATGTTTCATGGCTGACCAAGGCCGTAGCGAGGGGAGGGTGGTCCGGACCCCATTGGACCCGAAATTTTTCTGAAGTACAGGACTAGAAAAATTGTCATTCTGTCATTCGGTGGACCCCCGAAATTTTTTTCTAGCTACGGCCTTGTGGCTGACCATACCCAAAAATAACCAGGGACAGCGCCAGAGATTTTACCGCCCCGGCAAAAGTATATTCAGAATAAATTGAATATAAATTAGTCTGATTTGAAGCTTATACAGGTAAGCGGTATGCAGCAAGGTAATAAAAAATGCAACTTCCCAGAACTACCTGGAAATTTTTCGATATTGTCGTAGGAAAAGTTTTTTTCTGAAATCACCAGAATGAAGGAATTAGATTAATACTTAATTTTTTAATCGGTAAAGAGAAAATAAACATTTCGTATCAATGATTTTATATATAGTTTTAAAAAAAATAACTCTCGGTTTTTGTCACCCTCCGCTTCTCGTTGGAAGACAACATAACTCGATCTAAAATCTAGTACTTTTTTCCTTGTATAATACATATTTTTTTTCTGTGACTAGAAAAATGACGATGGAAAGAAATATAACTTTTCACGAAATTAATCCGGCAGAAAAGTGAGTACTTTTTTCCCGGATACATATATACACTCATTTTTCCCGGGGAAAAAAGTAATTTCGAGAAGAAAAGTTATATTTTGTAACTTGCCAACAGAGATAAAATGTCGAATTTTTTCCACGTCACATATTTTTTTTTCATTCTATATATGAAGGTGGGACGACGAAGCTATAAAACAAGATTATGACCAAAACACGATTCGAACAATAGCTCTACCCTTGTTCATTCGGGTAGTCAGCATGCAGCATGGGTAATAAAAATTTATTGCGGCCCAAAAATGGGGGAATTTCTTCCGATGGCTGATCGTCCATCGCTTCGTCCAAGTGCGCGGTCCCAGGCGAACTAACGCGTCGCTTAGTCTCGTCTCGTCTCGTCCAAGTGAGCGTCAACCTTTAAAGATTCATTTTGGAGTCATTTCTCTTGTTAATGATCGATGGCTGCTTTGGAATTTTTTATCTTATGGTTCTTATGCGAGCCCACAAATTTATAATTCCTGTCACATTATTCAATTCCTTCGGATTGACAGCCTGAACTAACGTATCGTTTGTTCAAATTAAAGTTTACATCAGAAAATAAATATTTGTGGTAGTCCAACGCCAACTGCGCTGTTGTAATCATTCATAGAGACCCTGTATTCATCAAAGGAAATAACTCGATTAAAACTAAACGAAAACATGGCCTAAATGGTAGATTTTCCCGTAGCAACATCAAAATCACCGTGTTTTCGAACCTACATAATTTCCTACCTGAATAATATGCTTCCCCGAAATCCTGAATATTTGACGCAATTTTCTCTTGAACTGTATACTCTTTGGTTACGATGAAAAGGTAGGGAAAACAACATAGAGCAATATATAAAAGTAATTAAAACTCACATCATTAATTCCAAATGATAAAAAGCTTATAATGCATCATCTTTCTGATGTATCTAATTGACTATTAGAGCTTTTCTAAAAAGTTCCAATTGAGTTGATCTTCATGTTTTGTCTCCTTGTTGGGGGAATTTAAGAGAAAATTACCTTTGTGTATCATCTTGCGGATAAAAAGTCTCCCTTTACATCTTGCATTATTAACTGGAACCTTATGTAATATAAGGAATCAAACCCAGCTTTTTATTTTAATCATCTCCGTATATTCTGATATTGATTTTTATATTTTTGAGCGCTCGTTCTTCATAAACGAATGTATATCGTTTTTCCATATACATTGCGAATAAAGACGGTTGGTTGTTTTTTATCATATCAGATTCTTTTTTCACCTTAAAGTGATTATTAGGCTAAATAAATTCGAAACATACTAATATTATAAATGCGAAAGTAACTCTGTCTGTCTGTTACTCTTTCACGCCTAAACGGCTGAACGGATTTTGATGAAATTTGGTATGGTGATAGATGATAACCTAGAAATGGTCATAGGCTATAAATAATCACGCCATCGTTCTTAGGGGGTAGGCAGTAGGCAGATAACTAAATTGAGTTAGTGATTTTTAGTCGTTTTTGTTGAGACTTTTGCTTTCACGTCTAAACGGCTGAACAGATTTTGATGAAATTTAGTAAGGTAAAAGAAGGTTACCTAAAAACGGATATAAGATCAAAATGATCACGTCATCGTACTTAGGGGGTAGGAAGTAGGCAGAAAACTGAATTGAGTTAGTGATTTTTTTATGGTTTTTGCTGGGAGTTTTGCTCTATCATGCCTAAACGGCTGAACGGATTTTGATGAAATTCAGTTAGGTGATAGATGTTAACCTAGAAAAGAATATGGGCTATTAATATTCATGCTATCGTACTTAAGGCGTAGGCAGTAGGCAGAAAACTAATTAAGTTAGTTATTTTTAATCGTTTGTTTTAAAAGTTTACCTCATTCACGCCTTAACGTCTGAACGGATTTTTATAAGACTTGGTTTATATAAAGATAGGATCCTAGGAACGGACACAGGCTACTTTTTACGGCGGGAAAATACCTCATTCCCGCGGAAGTCTAGCGTGATCGTCTCAAGAAGCGCATGACGCCATAACTACTGAAATGATTTTGATGTTTTTCTTTAACTGAGTGTAACTAAGACTTCAAGTTAGTATTCGATCACTTTTCTAACTTAGAGGGTCGGTAGGCGCCATAATTTAGGGAAATTATGATAAAATTTTGATGCAACTGTCTTTATTTATCAGTTTTACTTGGATCGAAACTTTGCGACATTCCATCACACTACTTAACTTATAAGGTAGAAGTTGAAGTTGAGGACTGGAATACGATAGTGGGACATTGTTGCAGGGGGACTTACAGCCGGGAGAAAACAAAAAACTTATGCGGACGAAGTCGCGGGTAAAAGCTAGTTTCAAAATAAAACTGGAAACAAACAATGACAATCACAAGTAATAAGCCTGTACCTGAAAATTTCAGGGTTCATCAATAGGACAATATCAGGTGTGCAAAAATTCAATCACGAGTTAATTTACTAAAAATAATATATTTTGAGCGCTTGTCCTTCTTAAACAAATGCTATTGTTTTGCGCAGAAGACTGAATTCGAATTTTGAGCCGAAAATGGTCTCAAACGATAAGGTATGACGAATTCGTGGTCAAAATTCAATTATGTCCTTGGGGACGTCTGGCCATCCCTTAGCACAATAACTTTCGAAGGGATTGTCCTAGAGACTTGAAATTTTCAGGATGAGTTCGGGTCCAAATGGCTCGGTTGAGTTCGTAAAGCCTAATCGTACAGGTTGTATATGGCCATTCAAAATTAAAATATCTCAGAAAAAAACAAAACCAATCGAGATGAAATGTAACGGTCAAATGCAAGGTGCTGATAACAAGCATCATGCAAAATTTTGTGGCCACAATGTGAACAGAATCATAGTTAATTCAATTGGAATATTGAACAGAAGAATCTTTATATTTTCATGACGGGATATCCGATTCAAGTGAATTTTTTTGTGAATGAAGATCGAACTTCTGAATGTTCATTCAAAATTTCGTGGTCATTGCTTCAGCAGAACCATAGAAAATTCAATTGGAATATTGCAAAAAAAAAATCATTTCATTTCCATAACATGGTATCCGATTAGGGTGAAATTTTTTTCTGTGAATAAAGATTGATATACTGAATCTTCATGAAAAATTTTGTGGCCATAGTATTAACAGAACCATGAATTAGAATCTGAAGAGGAGAATCTTTATATTTTCATAACAGAATATCCAATTCGAGTGAAATTTATTTTGAGGATGAAAACTACTATACTGAATGTTCATGCAAAATTTCCAGAGGATAGCATCATAAGACCATAGATTTTAGTGTTTGTAATTACATATTTATTTTTCACATATTTCATTTTCGAATATAATTCCGATTGTGCTGAGATACTGCATCGAGACCATTTGACTAAAGAACTGGCACACTCTACATAAAAAGTTATTTTTATCTTAATATTGCAATCATATGGTATCACGAGATTTTTCCCAACGGTCTGGTATTCTGCTTCATTATAGAACGTGCCTTCACGCTGAACCAATTTAACTTTTCGCACAGGCTGACAACTGGGCATTAATGAAGGATTTATTACTGGGTGATTTCTAACTTCAGACAGTATTGATCAGTTTACACGTGTTTATAACACGTGTGCTCTTATGACCTCTGCTTCGACACCGAGAATTGAATTCTTGAGAAACGGTTTTATAGTAATCATCTGGAAGAATCGAAAAAGAGTTTATTGGAATAAAAATGACATAATTGATTGTTAAGTATGTGCTCCAGATTGTGTGAGAATAGGCGAATCAAGCTAAACGATACGCCTTCTGGTGATGATCTGAGTAACTTTAATATTGACATGATTCTTTCATTCTGCATTGTGTTGCCGTGATTTATGTGAATATCCTATAACATTATTAATAAATTCTTGAGAGTATAATTCATTCAAATCGCTATTTTTCAGTTCCTCAGTTATCTTCTTGAGAAAAAAATAATTCCAAATAATACCTATACCACAATATTACCACAAAGGAATCGATGAGTAAAATGACAAAGAGTTGATGGATCGACGAAAACCCTGGCAGCTGAAACTTAAAATCGGTAAACCAGTCACAGGAAATATGAAAGTTTGCTCCCTGCATTTTGTAGATGACGATTATTTTTATCGAGATAGTACGGATCAAACGAAACTTGTAGGTTAGATCAGATTCATGGGGTGAATAGTTTAGAGATCCCAGTTCATAACAGAAGCTGTTTTTGAAAAATACTGCTGTGCCTACCAGAAATCTTCTTGTTGGATTTACTACCAGAAAGGAGGAACAACCGGAATGTTGTAGTTCTAGTAGTAAAACTGAAAGATTGAGACAAAGGAGTCTGAACAAAGAAAAACTCACTGAGGAATGCTCCTGTGAAGAGAAAAAGTACTGTTTGAATATGATAAAATAAAGTTAATTCAACTGTTCAACAAACAAAATTGTTTTCCTTAGTTTCTCAACAGCCTTTTGACCTAATTCATCTTTCACTATGGCTGAAATGAATTGAAACAAATGATGACACCCACAGTTTTCATGGCAAATAAAAATATAATATACCCAGAAATACACTCGTTCAATGAAGAAATTTAGATATATTGATGAAAAATCCAAATTTAAATGAAGCTGATATACACATGAGCAATACAACAAATCCTTCCATGTAAATATTAATAATTCTACGAATGTCCGCCGTGGTGCTGCATTCTTATTTTCAGATGCCTATCGAATGCAAGATTGCATACTTCTTCTTCTTCCTTGTTTCATAGGACTTGGTCCTGTTTTGTAGCATATATGTACCTTAATCAAAATTTCAATCAGAATCCAATTTTTCTATGTACCGGCTGGCCAGCAACAACACCTTTCAAAGTTGTACATAATTCAGAAAATCGATGTTCAATATTTCAGAAAACAGAACATGTATTCCTGAATAGGAATATGTAATTCAGAAAACATTAATTGAATTTGAGAATTGTTAATTTAATTTTAGAAGGACGAAATTGTAATTCAGATCAGGAAATTAGAATTCAGAATAACAAAGTTACAAATCGAATTTCAGAAGAGGAAAATCGTATTTCAGAAGTTATCGAGTCAATTTCAGAAAAGCAGTAGACATATTCATGAAGTATTTACATTGATTCGATAATCGATATTCATTACTGGAATTTACTCATTCGTCAAAAGCATACCTCCATTCAGAATAATAATATTAATATGTGTTCCTGCGCACAAAGGCAAACAAAGCATCATCCTAAATGATATGTTGAAAGAACCTAGAACCCAAGGCGAGCAAGTCTTTGTGGGCAAAAATAGAATGGCGACTGAGCTGATAAAAAATTTATTATACTTCGTAAACATGTCAAACACATCGGACTTCTATAAGAAGTGAAGCAGATGGTTCAATACGTCTACTGTTAAGCGAACACCATCATGAAAACACCACACACTCTATTATTGCCCACATTGTCGGGACATTATTAAGAACAAAATTGCGACAAAAAGTAAAAAATTTCAATCATCAGATGAAGAACAATAAAGTATTGATTATGATACGATAGATATGTATACGAAGTTATAGGGTGTTAGAGAACAGAATTACATTTGACATCGGATTCTTCATAAGTGAATTCAAGCGAGTGTTTCGATCCAATCTCAGCTCAATTACGAACCGTTCGAACATTTTGGCTAAACTATGACACACTGCTCCCCTTGAAACAAGCGCGCAAAAAAGTCCGTCGATTCGAAAAACTAGCACCCAGAAAGCATTAACCCCCAAAAAAGATTTCAAAACTGATGATATGATACCTTTTGAAATTCCACGACAAATAATGAAATTCATTGGACAAAAATATATTCGCAATTGTAGGAAACTGAGATCAGCACTCTGACTCAGAAAACGACGCATATTCAGACATGATCAAGTGTCGGAGGAGCCAGTGAACTTTCGGAATTAATATCATGGGCAAAGTTCATCTTCTCCGAACTATGATAGAACTGGAAACCACTACGAGCTCGTATGCGAGAAGTTCAGGAAAATGGTCAATTTTAATCTCGAAAATCTCGCCAAATTCAACCAAAGAGATTGAGGTTTGATAAGACTGTTCTTCGACCTTAGCAGATATATGAAAATGTGAAAAATTTCTCTGTAATTATCGTAAATGGTTCTCTTTTGAATGACATATACAGGGTGTCCCAATGTAATGTGTCTGTCATGTAAGATAGAATGTTCAAACAATAAGTATTTTGATTGGCAGCAAAAATTTCAGTTGTTAAAATTTTATTCCCCATAACCTCCCCTTAAATAGCTACCCCCAAAAATTTTTCTTGTTAAAAGAATTTCATCATTTCATGTTAATTCAACCCTCAATAGTTTATCATGCAACTAGCTTATAATGATAGCTATTATTCACTAGGTGAAGTGTAGTGTACCTTATATGGAAATATACATTGTCTATTGAGCTCTTACACCTTGTCCCACTTAGGAATTAATAAAGCAGTATTTTAGGTAGTAAGAGAGCAGTGAGTTAGAGAAAGACATAGTTTGTAGTCGAAGCGTTTTTCTTTAACCCAATTAATATCTTGGTACATCATGAATCGCAAAATGGCGAATGCGCTGCCATTTATAGCTATTACATATTTTATCCACGACTATTGTATAATCTACCCATTTTACATCTGTTTGCTCAGCCATAATAATACCCATTAATCACAAGTGAATAATGAGTTATTATTCACTGCTGTCAAGTGCTTACTAGATTTAGGTATATTATAATCTTAAAATTGATATTCATTTGTTATTCTCCAACGAACGGATATGAGTACATATAGGTACCTTGTCAATCGAGGACCAAATCTAATTTTCATTACAAAATACAGGGTGAGTCTTTGACTTGTACATATATTTTAACCGTATATTCTTGGGGTCGAAAGAAACACTTTTTTCCTCTACCATTTTTTCCGATTCGGCCTAAATAAGAAGATATAGCCCTTTTTTGTTTTCAGAATGAGCTATGCCGCCACTGGTAAACTAACCACTGAATTTTTGCAAGTATAGTCCATTCACGAAAGGTTGAGCCGTCGGTTGGCCATGGAAGTTTGGCATATTCCACTGTGTATATTAATATTTTAGGTTATGTTCTTTATTTTCTTGTCAGATTGAACGCAATGTTGTCAATATTGCATAGAGTTGTCTGATAACTGGCAAGCTCGTCGGACGAGGCCGGGGTACATTCGGCAACGTTGACTTTATTTTACGTTATGTCACCAAATACTGCCAACTTCAGATAATTAAAGAAACGCCTACTATGTGCTCAACCTTTCGTGAACGGACTATACGTGATATAGCATTCAAACCTTCGAAATAAGCTATTGTATCAAAGAAACGAGTAGATATACCATTCGAAATTTTCAAATAAGCTGCTGTATTAATGAAAGAAATATGAACTTACTTTTTTAATACCAGTTGTATATTTTCTAATGCAATGATTGATTCATCCAAAATTTTGCTAGTGATGATAAAAGCAGAATAATCTCTTCTTGATGTATACTTCATTTTTGATATATCGGATTAACTTTTAAACCACCTATTTTAGCTATAGCATTATTTCCAATATCTCTTGAAATCTTCCGAAATCAAAACAACTTAACCATAACACGCATGAGATTTCACGTTCATAAACACCACTTGGGCGATTGAATTTCAAGGGGTGTCCGCATGGTAAAGTCACAGACACGACACTAGATTCTTTGACATCGGTGTTCTGTGGTCAGTTTGTTTTTCAAAATCATACGACTTCATGAATAATAACTTATAAGGTCATTTTAGTAGTAATAAATATGATGAATAAATGAGAAATGAATGTATTCTAACGTAATGTGAATTTGGATCAACGTATGTCAAAGCTCTACGAAACAAAATTGCAATAGGTACTTCGAAAGTGGTGTGGAAATTTGCTTGAATAGATAGGGATTTACACTGAAGAAGTATAGAGGTGAGCTTATTCATTGTAACCCCATTTTTAAAGAAAATCCGCCAGTTCTCTTACCATTCATTATTACAGATAACAAATTCTCGAATTATTCTTGAAATTGTCAAAGTGACCACAGGAAAATTGAATTCTGTGAATATTTCCGACAGAGTTGCATTCAGCCAAAGTACCAATTTTTCGAATTTTTAAGATTTTTTCTTTTTTTCAACATCGAATTACTCGGAATTTTGTAGTCGGGATTGATTAATCATATTCATGAAAAACTATGTTTCAAAAATCATTTCATTTGAAGGAATCGTTTGCGAGATATTACGGAAAATTTATGCTTTTCATGGATTTTCAACAGCCTGTATCTTTTTAACCAGGCCGAATCGAAAAAA
Source organism: Propylea japonica (assembly GCA_013421045.1). Lineage (NCBI taxonomy): Eukaryota > Metazoa > Arthropoda > Insecta > Coleoptera > Coccinellidae > Propylea > Propylea japonica. Next base: position 22,816,802 of record CM024240.1, on the reverse strand, counting down.
TGGTAGAGGAAAAAAGTGTTTCTTTTGACCTCAGGAATCTACGGTTAAAATATATGTACAAGTCAAAGACTCACCCTGTATAATGACTAGTTCTCCAAAAATTTTACATGTGTCAACTTGACTTTCTTCACACTTGTAATGAAATAAGGGTCTTTCCACGGTGGCCAAATGTTAAAATATTCAAGAAATATACTCAGTAGTCGTGAATGGAGTACAGTATGCTACTCGCGTATAATAGCTGTTATTTACTCGGTGATATTGGCCTACGGCTTGTCGTCTAAACTTCACCTCGTTTTTATTTTTTTCGAGAAAAGTATCGACTGTATCGAAATTTTGCAGAAGGCTTCTTTTCTCCAGAATTGAATGGGATTCCCTAAGAGAATTTTAGTTTTTGAAAATCTATCACACGAAAACAATTTTTGAAGGAAAAATCATAAGGGCTGTTATTTTAAACTGCTAATAATAAAGTTATTGGATCAAAAAATTGTGTGAGTAAAACATCTACTTAATGAATCATACAGGGTGTCTGGTGAGGAATGGGACAACGTTTAGGTGGTGATGACGGATGTCTGAAGGAGTGAGAAAATGCCATTTGAAATCATCTGCGGTACATGGTTCCTGATATACAGGGGGTTTTAGAAAAAATTAGGAAATTTCAAATGACCATAATTCAGGAAATATGAGAGCTAATCCGATGATTTTTCGTATGAACAATGATAGAGTAAGTACGAATCTGTTTGAACGAAAAATCGAAATAAAATCAGATCCGGACTCAGAAATTTTATTTTTTCTGAAATGAGGTAAGAACAACACCCTGTATGCGGTTTTCAATTTTTTTGACTTCATATTCTGAGAGAGCAGGAAAAATACATTCAAACTCAACTCTCATCCCGAATGGCACAAATTTTCCCTGCTTTCTATTACCATTCGAATGTCAATCTTCCGATTTTTGCTCCTTACATATTATTTTCTAGACATTTCAGAAACAAGAAATCTCAGATAGTTACTTATAAGTAAAACAAAGATCATAAACGAATCAAAATTTTTATAAAAATCATAAAAAATGCGAAATTTGGAAAATTTATAATTAATTCTTCAAATATTGTTCAATATGAAAACCACCAACTTCTACACATTTATCTGCTCTTTTCATTAAGTTCAAAACTGCTTTCCTTATCACATCCGGGTTGTTTGGTATTTCGTCACATGCGTCTATTATGCGCTGAATTAATTGTGTCCTTGTATATATTCTCGCCCGTACACCATAGTTTTAAGGTGTCCCCAAAGGAAATAATCTAACGGTGTCATGTCGGGGGACCGAGGTGGCCATGCTCTTGGACCACCACGACCTATCCATCTATTTGGATAGACCTCGTTCAAATGATTTCTCACTAAAATTTAGAAATGTGGGGGTGCTCCATCATGCTGGAAGATAAGTCCTCTTTGATTAATCCTAATAAATTAGGAAGAACATTCATAAGGAAATATCTATAAATTTCTCCGGTGAGTCTTTCTTCGAGAAAATGAGGACCTATTAAATTATTATCATAAACTGCGCACCACACATTAACACTGAAACGTCTCTGTGATTGTCTTTGTACGACAGCGAAAATCGGAAGATTGACATTCGAAGGGCCATAGAACGGAGGGAAAATTTGTGTCATTCGGGATGACAGTTGAGTTTGAAAATATTTTTCCTGCTCTCTCAGAATCTGAAGTCAAAAAAATTGAAAACCGCATACAGGGTGTTGTTTTCACCTAATTTCAGAAAAACTTAAATTTATGAGTCCGGATCTGATTTTATTTCGAATTTTTCGTTCAAACAGATTCGTATCCACTCTATCATTGTTCATACGAAAAATCATCGGATTAGCTCTCATATTTCCTGAACTATGGTCATTTGAAATGTCGAGAAAATAATATGTAAGGAGCGAAAATCGGAAGATTGACATTCGAAGGGTCATAGAAAGCAGGGAAAATTTGTGCCATTCGGGATGACAGTTGAGTTCGAAAGTATTTTTCCTGCTCTCTCAGAATCTGAAGTCAAAAAAATTGAAAACCGCTTACAGGGTTGTTTTTACCTTATTTCAGAAAAACTAAAATTTCTGAGTCCGGATCTGATTTTATTTCGAATTTTTCGTTCAAACAGATTTGTACTCACTCTATCATTGTTCATACGAAAAATCATCGGATTAGCTCTTTTATTTCCTGAATTATGGTCATTTGAAATTTCCTAATTTTTTCTAAAACCCCCTGTATATCAGGAACCATGTACCTCAGATGATTTCGAATGGCATTTTCTCACTCCTTGAGACATCCCTCATCACCACCTAAACGTTGTCCCATTCCTCACCAGACACCCTGTATAATGTATACGTATAGTTTTATGAGTCGTGTTTTTCAGGACTTCTAAAAAAATTAGAAACTGTCGACTCTCATCGATCGCCTTCAAAGGCTGTATCTTGGAAGGGAGGTCGATTTCGAAAAAAAATTATATGATCTACCCGTACTTATATTCATCGAGGAATTATCTTCCTAAGTTTCTCACATTTTTTACAGGTACCCTGTATACTATTGAAATCTTCATATTTCAGTAGTGTTGCTAGCCATCAGGCCACAAACATGGATATTCAACATTCTAGTTCTCCAATTACGTTGAATTTTAAATTGGTATATGGAGTTCTGACAGCTATCGTAAACTTAATAAATAACAAAGCGTTTTTGTTATTACTCAATTTCTGGAAGCGTGAATTACACATCAGTTAACTTGGTTCCAGGGGAAATTTCGTTTCTATTAAGTAGGAATAGGTTGCGGTTATTAACAATATGTTTCATGTTTCGTGCTAACCCAATTTTCTCGGGATAGTAACATACTGAAGTTTGTTTTCACAGCAAATAAACGCTAATGAATATTCATTTGCTTTGTCACATTAAGTATGAACACATTACGAAAATCGTTATAATTATTTGAATCAATCATGACATACAGGTTTTCCTTTTAAGTTGGCCTATTAGACGTTTTAGGAGAACTAGTAAATATTTCGTTCTGAAATTTTAGGTGCAGCCTTGAGGGTGAAGGAACTCTTCGCCTAAAATATTTTCAAGTCGACAGTGTTGCCACGTCTATCTCAAACACATATCTACATTCTTATTTCAAATGGATTTACCTCTATTTTCATTTATGTATCGATTCAATACCAAATTCGCAGTATAACCCACTAAAAAAAATTTCTCTGCTATACACTGTTGCCAAGTTATTCACAAATTCCTGAAACTTTTGACATTTGCATTGCCAGTTTGGAAATGCAATATCTCGGTTATTTTTTATGTGAACGGGATCAAACTCAGCAGTCTCATAGTAAAGACTCCATGCATTCATGTGGTGTATTCAGTATTTTGATACATCGTAAGGTTTTTCGAAGATATTGCTCCGAAAATGTGAAACTCAAAATTGAAATAATTCGAGATTTTCAAATGGCAATCCCATATTTATTTTAGAGCATTCGATTCGAAATAAAAAATGAATGGCAGTCTCTTCTCACACAAGATCTTTATTTTGGATACTTTTTGAATGAGATGAAAAATACTGAAATTTTTCAGTATTTATAGTTCATGATCTGTGGCTCTGTTTACGATGAAAAGTTTCTATGATTAAGGCGTGAATTGTTGAAGTAGATTCTATGGTTGAAATCATAAAAAGTATTCGATGATCATGAATGTCATAGAAAAAAGTTTACCCATATTATTCAAACACGATTCGGGTTGTTTCACAAGTCACGGGGATGCCAAAAAATTATTGAAAGGACCTGTAGGACTTTAACAATCGTATTCACATTTAGCAAGAACGACTGGAAAGAAATTCCGCAAATGTTTAGGCTTTCTGTAATCCTGGCCTTATGTTCAATAATTATTTATTTTGGACAGTTTTCAAATGAGATCAAAAATACTTAAATTTTTCAGTATTTATAGTCATGTTCAATGGACATGCTGTGTGATTATAAAGTGAATTATCGGAATGAATCCTATTGTTGAGGTCATGAACATAGGGCCAGGATTACAGAAAGCCTAAACAATTTGCGGAATTTCTTTCCAGTCATTCTTGCTAAATGTGAATAACCCTTGTTAAAAGTCCTACAGGTCCTTTCAACAATTTTTCGGCATTTCCCGTGAATTGTGAAACTGCCCGAATCGTGTTTGGATAATATGGGTAAACTTTTTTCTATGATCATCGAATAGTTTTTATGATTTCAACCATAGAATCTACTTCAACAATTCACGCCATAATCATAGAACCATTTCATCTCAAACAGGACCATAGATCATGAACTATAAATACTGAAAAATTTCAGTATTTTTCATCTCATTCGAAAACTATCCGAAATAAATAATTAGTGTAAAAGAAGACTGCCATTCATTTTTATTTCGGATTGAATGCTGTAAAATAAATATGGGGTTGCCATTTGAAAATCTCGAAATATTTCAATTTTGAGTTTCACACTTTCGGAGCAATATCTTCGAAAAACCTTACGATGCATCAAAATACTGAATATACCACATGAATACATGGAGTCTTTACTATGAGACTGCTGAGTTTGGTTCCGTTTGCATAAAAAATAACCGAGATATTGCATTTCCAAACTGGCAATGCAACTGTCAAAAGTTTCAGGAATTTGTGAATAACTTGGCAACAGTGCATAGCAGAGAATTTTTTTAGTGGGTTATACTTCGAACTCGGTATTGAATCGATACATAAATGAAAATATAGGTAGTTCCATTTGAAATAAGAAAGTAGATATGTGTTTGACATAGACGTGGCAACACCGTCGACTTGAAAATATTTTAGGCAAAGAGTTCCTTCGCCCTTAGGACTGCACCTAAAATTTCAGAACGAAATATTCACTAGTTCTCCTGAAACGTCTGATAGGCAACTTAAAAGGAAAACCCTGTATAGTTAGGGCGAAGTAGTCTCTACCTTTCCATGAAATTGAATAAGATGGGACTTCCTATTTTGATGTGAGTATAAGCTTGACTTTTTTGAGCACTCCTTCTATTCAAACGAGTGCTACATCGTACAGGGTGGGCAAAATTGGTGCTACATGAACTAAAACTTTTTAACCCGAGGAGATAGAGAAAAATGAATGGCATCTTATAGTCTTTTTTCGAGAGAAACTGATAATGCCATCAATTGCATTTCTCTATCTTCTTTCGTTTCTGCCAAAATTGAAATTTGGGCAATATCAGCTTTGGTCATTATCTTCGTTTCTGTTTATGCTAGGATTTTTAAATAAAAACATTATACAGGCACTTTTCTGACAGCAATCCAGTGGCGTACTCTGAATTTTTTAAGAGGTCTATTTGCTGTGTTTTAACATAAAGTTTCAGTTAATGTAGCACCAATTATGCCCACCCTGTACAGCCCAAATTTCTGGAATTTTCCTTGGTGACGAATCCGTAGTCAAATTTGATTCTGTCCGTTGGGCCGTCCGGCTGGCCATAAGCACGACAACTTTCGAAGGGAAAGTCCTAGAGACTTGAGATTTTCATGGTGAGTTTGTTTGCCAAATGCCACGGTTAAGTTCCTTAACCAGCCAATAGTAGGGTGTTTCATAAAATGTGTCCATTCAAAATTTCTGTTCCTCAATATCTCAGACAAAACATAAGTTATCGTACTAACGGTTGGCCATAAAAAGACTTTGAGGGTATTCTCAAATTTGAATGATCGTTTTCGAGCGCTTGTTCTCGAGTGCTATATAGTTTTGCCCGAATGTCTGTTATTTTCAAATTTTGAGCCGAAAACGGGGTTAGATTCTCTGATGACGAATAATACGTGGTCCATTTCTATTCTGTTCGTGGGGCCGTCCGGCCGGCCGTGTGCATGATAACTTTCGAATGGAGTGCCCTAGAGACTTGAGATTTTCAGGGTGAGTTAGGTTCCCAAATGTCCCGTTAAATTCGATAACCAGCCAAATCGTACAGAGAGTTTTCCATAAAATATAGTCATTCAAAATTTTTGTTCCTCATTTCTCAGACAAAACGAAACCAATCGAAATGAAATTTTGCGGCCACATGCAAGATGCTCATAATAAGCCTTATGCGAAATGTTGTGGCCATACTGTTAACAGAACCATAGAAAATTCAATTGGAATATTGAAAGGAAGAACTTTTATATTTCCATAACAAAATATCCGATTCGAGTGAAATTTTTTCTGTGAATGAAGATTGATATATTGAATGTTCACGCGAAATTAAAAGAGGACCGAACATCAAGAAAAAACATAGAATTAAATTTTTTCCTGAATTACATATGAACTTTTTCGAATTAATGATTCCGAGTTTGTCGATTCGATCGAACTGAAATTTTACAGTAAAATGTTCAATTCCAATTCTAAGCAGTACGCAAAACTTTGTGAAGGTTGCCTTAATACAACCATAGAAAAGTCTATCTTTATATAAAAAAATCTAATATTGCCATGAAATACCTTTAGAATAAAATTAAATCGAGTTTGATGATGTATATTGGCGAAGTGAACGAATTTTCGAAAGGATTGTGAAATCAGAACCATAGAATTTTGATATTTGTAGTTATCGAATTTTTACATAAGTATTTCAACTTTTCAATTAATTTATAGTTCCGACCGTGCTGAAAATTTGCATTGATATAGCAGTATCATCTCAATTCCTATACAAATTTTGAGCTAATAGCATCATTGCTCCACCAATGAACGAGCGCTCCAAAGCACCTGCTCAGGGCTTTTCCTAAATTCGACTTAAACGAGTGCTTTATTGTTTTGTTCGAATTTTGAACCGAAAATGGTCTCAAACGATATGATATGATGTCGAATTCGTGGTCAAATTCAATTCTGAAAAAAAAATTTAAAGAAGAATCTTCTTATTTCCATAACAGAATATTCGATTCAGGTGAAACTCATTTTGTGAATGAAAACTCATATAGAATTTAATTTTTGTAATTATTCATTTTTTACATATTTAATTTCCTGAATAATTTTCAGAATATAATTCCGATTGTGCTGAGATTCTGCATTTATATATAAGGTACCAGTCTCAAGTCTCATATTAAATTTTGAGGTAATAGTCTTATTGCCTCACCAATGGACGAGCTCTCAAAAGCTTTTGATCGGGGCTTTCCATAATTTTTTCAAAAGAAGAAGCTCGCAAGAACTTTTGACTACTTGATTTCGATTATTCTGAACATTTTCTTCATAGCTGATCTAAAAGCAGCTCCACTACCATTAGAAGCCATTTCCTTTAATATTTTCCTCTGGTGTAAAACGTGCATCGATATAAAGTGAAAATGATGAAAACAGGATTGTTCGGATCAACTGAAAACAAACATCATCCTTATAAAACCTAAAAGGTTTTACTGTTGGTTTTTAATGGATTCGCGAAACCGGATCTAAAATCAAAAGAAAACATAAGGGCTAAGTACCCTTCAATTTGAATGAATGCTAACGAAGGCCTCTATGAATTTGCAGATTCATTATAGGGATTAATCGTGATGTTCGTTATACGAGGTCTGTCAATTATATTCCCGGAAAAGTGCTTGGACGATCCGGAATATAAATAAATTCTTAAAATTAAGTTATAATCCTTCGCAGTAGTCTCCCTCTAGCTCGATGCACCGGCGCCACCGTTGGATCCACGATTGGAAGCACCCCCTGAAGCCCCCCGAAGATAGGTCCCTCAGCACCCGTGTCGTGACACTTTGCACCTCCTCTACGCCGTCGTATCGGTTGCCCTCGAGGTAGGACTTCAATTGTGGACAGAGATTAAAGTCGCAGGGGGCCAGGTCCGGGCTGTAGGGGGGGGTGCGGAAGCGTTGGAATGCCGTTTTTGGTCAAAAAATCTGCTCAACTGTGAGCACTTTGGGAACCATTTTCGCGCACAACTTGCGCATCCCTAAATCTTCGTGAAGCATCTGTCGAATGGATTCCTTGTTGATACCCAACTCGTCTTCCAACATTCTGAGGCTTACCCGACGGTCTCCGAGCACACGCACGCGCAGGCGATCGACGTTTTGTGCCGTTCGAGAGGTGGAGGGAGCTCCCTCACGTGGATCGTCCTCCAGCGACTCCCTGCCTTCCCTGAACCGCTTAGCCCACTCGTAGACAGCTGTTTTTTTCAGGCAATCATCCTTGTACATGTCGGTTAACTGTTTTATAATTTCCGCGGAACTTACACCACGTTTGACCAAAAATTTGACCACTACTCTTTGCTCAGTTTTTTTTATCACACATTTTCGCGACAAGGGGTCCAAACACGCCGATGATCAAAGTACTGTAAAACACGAACTGAACAACCGATCGAGACGAAACTTGCACAGACTGACGCAGAAATCAGCATAACGTAGCATAACGAGAGCCGCAGTGGTTGCCACTTTCCGGGAATTAAATTGACAGACCTCGTATTTTGTTATGATATTAAAACTGATTCAAGGGTTCGTTATTATAGCATATGAAAATTCAACTTTTTGGGAGCATGAACCAAGGAAAAGGATTGCCATCATTTGGCAAATGTCTGAAGGCTTCCAATATGGAGACTCAAAAACCTCAGGGCCGTATTAATAGTCATCCATCAAGGTGAGTGTGAGTGTCAGATAGTCCTTGAGTAGCTGTAGCCGTTTCATAAAGCATACTTATTCCATGGGTGCTAGCGCCTTTCCTCAAGGTGAGGCTTGCAAAAATCGCACTCCACTCACTGAATATGCTTTATGAACCGGCGACAAACCCTTCAAGGGCGATCTGACACTCACACTCACCCTCACCTTGAGGGATGACTATGAATATAATATAATTGATTTAATGACGAATAATCACAGATCAAATAAGTTCGTTGATGAGCCAATTCAGTCTTTAATTCTTAAACGCTTGTAATATGTCGATCAGTTCTTGAGTTGAAGAAGATTTTGATTTATTTGTTTAAATATTTTCAAAACAAAAATTTCAATCACGTCTAAATTTCAAATTAAATGGCTCAATTTCGAAACAGAAACTTATGCGAATTTCGAATGAAAATCTGAAAATATGAACTTTCAAAGGAATTTTCTAGAGACTTGAAGAGTAGATGAATTCTCGGCTGAGTTCGTGAACGGTCTAATTGGTTCTCAATGTTGTCACAAATAAAACATTGTATGCAATGGTCAAAAATTATAAAAATTATTCAGCACAAAACACAAAAATAGACCACAAACAATCACAAAACATGTACATTTCATGAAAATTCAGAAAATAAGACAAGAAGAAACATTCGAAAATCGACATTTCAGATTGGTACCTACTAGGCGACATAGAGGTTTACAAAATCACATCGGAAATATACGATATACAATGCATCAGAGAGAGAATTTTGCGGTCCAGTTGAACAGTTGTATATTCAGGAGATTTACATTCTATGTAACTGTCTGAATGTAGATGATTGCAATAGTGTAGTGTTGACTCTCTCTTATCGTTAAGAGTGGCTTTATTCGAGCAGCATAATAAGGATGAACATGTAGTACTCACATCAAATTATTTGTGTGTCAGGTTACCCGTAATGCAAAATACTGCTTATTAAGCCACCCACAACGATAAGAGTGAGACAAAACTATATCAAAGAAATCGGACATCTGCATTCAGACAGTTATATTACGTATATACGTGGTATTTTAATCTCTCGAATACACAACTGTTCAACTGGACAGCAAATTTCTCTGCCTGATGCATTTGCCCTCTACTCAAAGGTTGCGTTCCGAGACTCCATTTTACAGTTAAATGTGCTCTCCAACACATTGAAGTGAACAATATTCATATCAATTCCTGTATTTATTTCAATATGAGAAATAGTATCAGAGGTGTCTTCTTGTCAGTGAGACATCCTGTATACAAAGAACATCATACCAATTATTTATGGTTATCCACATTCAAGTAGAGTCCGTTCACGAAAGGTTGAGCCGTCGGTTGGCCATGAAAATTTGGCATATTTCACTGTGTATATCGATTTTAGGTTATGTTGTTCATTTTCTTGTCAGATTGATACGCAATGTTGTCAATATTGCATAGAGTTCTCTGATACATCGCAAGCTCGTCGGACGAGGCCGGGTACATTCGGCAACGTTGACTGTATTTTACATTATGACAGCAAATACTGCCAACTTCAGATAAATAAACAAACGCCTACTATGCGCTCAAACTTTCATGATCGGACTATATCTATTGATACAGAATTGATGTTTTACATTTGAATACTTTTCTCAACTCGTGTCTATCTCAAAATTATAAGACTTAAACATTGTTTGTTATGTCTTGAAAGGCGTCGAATAAATAGGGCAGAAGGCTCGTAACAAATGACAGTGTACACCGAAGAATTCACGGAATTTCTATTGTTAAATGACTCAGGGTCTCCGATGGCCAATAAAAAAATTCCATTATTTTCTATCGGACATCTCTGGGGACGGAACGAACATTTGTGGCTGGTTTTATACCTAGAGACTCTGAATACACTTCATTGATCTTTGTATATTTCGAATACCATGTAGGAGTTGAATTTTCACTCGATTTCTTCTCAAACAACAGAAAAGCAGACACATTTATTTTTCGAATTTTCAGTATATTTTGAATTCATTATGTATTCTTAGCATTTACATATTGTCCCTGTTCACTCAACCTCTTAAATTATTGAAATCATGATAGTCAAACGTTTGTGTAGAAATATATAAATTCTTTTGAAGTCAAGAGCTAATATAAGACAATACATAAAACAAAAATAAAAATCCCTAACTGAGGTTAGTGCAAAACGGGATACCATACTATTTTTTTGTATGATTTCAGAGCTCAAGGAAAAACCCCAGTAGAAAAAACCCTGTCTCGCCGTTCCAACAAAAATAACACTTAAAAACTATTCGAATATTGAAGGATTTCTTCTTTATTAGTCCAATCGATAAACCTCTCCAAGATACCTTCGGAATTTTGAATCTGAAACGAAAAAATCGAAGCAGAAAAAAGGAACAGAACAATAAAACGATTGAAACTCTATTAAATCGTCTTAAAATTCACAACCCAATTCAAAACGACTCTGTAGTTTGAATATTGGACAATAATTATTTATCAGATGTTCTATAGTCTCCTCTGCTTCTCCGCATTCGCAACTAGGACTCTCAACTCTCAACATACAGAGAGGAATCAGCTGATATCAATATTTCAAACTCATACTTCGGAGCTAGTCTCACCAATATTCAAATAACCTGAAATACAAGGACACCGAAGCAAAATTTTTGGGGGAGGGGACAAAGTTTGGAACTTTGTCAACTGTGCATCGATGGCTTGGAAAACCGATAGTGGAAGGGTTTGCGATTTATAATTTTTTTCTGAGAGCATTAAAAATAATAATTTAAAACTCTGTTGTCATACTATTTTAATTTTGTATTACCAGATCAACACACTCTTCGTCTTCAGGATTTTGAAAGTATATTATGGTTCTTTCGAAATGAAAAAAGGTTAAGAAACTTTTGCCTCGTATATGATGATTACAACAGAAATCTATTCAGTGATATTAACTAATAATATCATTGCCATAGAAAATTATCATAGTAAGTTTTAGATATGTATTCTGCAAATATTTTTTTTTTGAAAAATCGTAAAATTATTCCAGTTTCATGAAATTTTGCATACATGAGCGCCTCATGAATTCGCATTTTAATTCTGAATTTCATATCGACAGGATAAGCAGTTATTGAGATAAGGAAAATATTCCAGTGACAATAACTTCGAAACTACTGAACTGGCGATCTCGCCCGCTGAAGAACTCGTTTGAGATATTCAGGTCCCACACCTATCCTGAAAATTTGAACTTTCGAAACAATACTAGCCAGAATTTTTATATTTTTCAAAATTTTTTGATGTTTCTATTTTGACGAAATGTAGAACAAATATGCTCGTCACTGAACTAGTTCATAATAAATTTGACATTGATCGGATTCCATTATCGGTTAAAATTGCAGACATTTGGGTAAAACGACCATGCCGCTGTTCCCCTAAAAACAAGCGCGCTAAAAATACGGCTCGATATTGTTGAACTTTTTTGAAGAAGTCAAATTCATTTATAATTTATGACTTTTTTTTGGAATATGTATTCCAATTTAATTGAAATTTCTACTACTGTTCTGAAATTTTGCCCAGTGTTTCCAGAATTTTTTCCGACTGCTTTGAAATTTTGTCAACTGCTTCGAAAATTCACCAACTGCTTCGAGAATTTACCAACCCTGATCAATATTTGGCATGCCCCCAGACCAACTTCATTGACATTTATTCAACTGCTTCAAAATTTTACCAACTGCTTTTGAATTTTTCCAACTGCTTCGAAAAACTACCAACTGCTCTGCAAAATTGCCAACTTTAATCAACATTAGGCCGGTTTCTGCATCATCTCCATTGAAATTTTTCAAACTGTCTTCAGATTTGATCAACTATTTTGACAATTTCTCCAACTTTTTCGAGAATTCGCTAACTCTGATTAATATTGGCACGCCCCTAGACAAACTGCATTGACATTTGCCCAACCGTTTCCATAATTTTCCCAACTGCTTCGAAGTTTTGTCAACTGTTTCGAAAAGCTTTCAACTGCTTTGAAAAATTGCACACTCTGATCAACCTGTATTAACTCATTGAAAATTTTCCAACTCTTTTAAAATTTTTCCAACTGCTCTGATTATTTTTCAACTGTTTCAAAAATTGAAAATGAATTGAAAATGAATTGAAAATTTGCTAACTCTATTCAACATTGGGAGGAGATCGTAAATCGCAAATTTTTTCCTGGTTTCTTTTTAATGTAAAGCGCCTAATATTCTCTTTTTGAGACGTTTTCCACAATTTTCTGTCATTTGAATAAGAAAATAATTCGCAATTCATCCTTCAACCACCATCTCGCATCCGAGAATACATTTTATGGAGGAAAAGTCCAGATGCTTCATCACATATCCATGAAAACGAAATTGTATTTCAAGGGAACTTCTCACCGAATGCACCTTCCCGGTTCAAAGGAAACGATCCTCCAAAATTTATGTGGAATTCATTGGACGTAATCCCGCTGCATGCCAGACGATGAAATGTGTCTGGATGTGACACCATCAGAATCGAATAGGATATCACGATTTTTTATCATATAATAGTATACAGGGTGTTTCAGAAAATGGTGATCGCCTTTATAGGATAGAAAGATAACCGAAAAATACGCTTTTTACACGGATCGTATTGAACTTACTTTTTAAATATTAGATTTATTGAGCAAAATTTAAAGTGAACTTAAACATCATTCAATTTTACACCAAAAGTTACTCTTGAAAAAACTCGATAATGTGTATCATTTTCGAAATATTTAGGTTTGAAAATTATGAGGTAACACCCGATGCCTGTAATGGTTGGAGGTCATTGAAGTAATTTTGAAACAAAAATATTTCGCAAACAGTACACATTATCGAGTTTTTTCAATAGTAACTTTTGGTGTAAAATTGAATGATGTTTGAGTTCACTATAAATTTTGCTCAATAAATCTAATATTCAAAAAGTTATGTTCATAACAAGGTGGTACGAACCGTGTAAAAAGCGCCCTCTATCTTGAATACGGATGCGAACGCGCCGAGCAATAACAGTGGATTCTGATCGTTATGTGGAATGTTGAACAATTTTTTTAACCAGCCCTCCAAGACTTCGATGGATACAATCGGGACACTTGGTTTCAACAAGAAGAGGTCACTTGTCACACTTCAAATTGGTCTTCACCTGTTATTCAGGCGTTTTTTCGTGAAAAATTGATTTCTCGGTGTAGAGACCTTCGGTGGCTCCCCAGAAGGCTGGACTTGACACCTTGCGACTTTTACTATTGGGGATACTTAAAAAATGTGGTCTATCGAAACAATAGCCGCACTCTGATTGCGTTGAAGGAAAATATCCGCCAGTAAATTCAAGCCATCGGTGAAGAAACTTGGGGGTTCGACTCGAAGAGTAGTAACAGAAAAACGGTAGACATTTGGACAGCGTAATTTTCAAGAAATGAATTTCCAAAGAGTTGGGCATTATTTGTAGAAAAAATGACTTGATAGTTTTTGTTTTATTCTCTTTTAAATCGAAAATCCTAAGTTAGTATTATTAATAAATCATTAAGAGCTGAGGGTTTGCCTTCGTAGCTTAGAATACAAATATTGAAAAAATACAGGCATACAGTATAATATAAATCACCAGAAAAAAAATTAAATGAACACAGAGTGAGCATGACAAGAATAACAGTAAGTACAAATATGAACACACACTTGCCAGACAGCGGCTGGAGAAGACCGATACGCTTTATAACCGTTCTTGAAGCCATTTACACTAGCCGCAAACACAACATCATCTGGCAGCCTGTTCCAAGCCGTGAAGATTCTATTCGAAAAGAAGTTTTGCCTTTGGGTGGTTTTGTCTCCTTTTTCAACTTGAACATGTGTCCCCACAAATTGTTGGTATTTCGGGCAAATAAATATGTTAGGCCAACTCCCAGGATATTATTGATAACCTTATAAACCAAATAAAAGATCACCTCTGGCACAGCGCTCCTCGAAAGAGGTAAGACCAAAAACGTAGCTCCACGTAGCTGGTGCGGTTGTTACCATAGGAAAAACGTGTCTGCCGAAGACTTGGACACCTGGCCGGACCGGCAAACTCAAGAATCGGTCTTATGTAGGTCTTATACATATTACCGCAGACATTAGGGGAATAACCACGGAAACATTTCGACAACATGAAAACTAGGCTTCTAGCCTTCTTTTTCTTCTTCGTGCTGTGCCTTTCCGGCCGAACTGAGCCTAGTGGCCCATTGTTCACCCGCCTCGTTCTATAGAGACTCAGCTCTTCAGACACGAAGATAGAAATGCCGCGAGTCTGCTAGGAGTGGTCCCTCTCACCATAGGAATAGTAGGTGTTGGATTTCCTAGGTGTGTTGACCTTAACTCAGTTAGGTACCACAGTTGAACAGAATATGCTCCACCGTTTCATCAGTACTCCTGCACCACCGGCATAGGGAGCAGCTTCAATCCCATTCTCTTCAAATGTTTGTTAAACAGGTGACCAGTCGATGCACCAGTCACCAGACCGAGTTGTTTCCTCTCCCAACAGAAGTCTCTTGACCTCAGGTCGCAAGGACGGTCTCTCAATGAGAATCCTCGACCACCTCAGGCCCACCCCCGCACTTCATTCCGAGGAAAATTCCCTGTTCAGCCAGCTCCTGAAAAGCTTTTGACAGATGCGCGACAGATTGGCAACGCAGGCTCCGAACCAACAAATACTAATCTGGCTCCCCGCCTAGCCAGTTCATCTGCCTTGACGTTACAGGTATATCCGCACGAGCCGGACACCAGATCACTTTCAAAAAGTTATCAGAGAGCCCAGCCTACGCCAGAGCTACGTCCGGCTTCTAGCCTTGGACGTGATCCTTGCTACATATTGGGACCAGCTCAAACCGGACGTTACCTTAGACCTTTGTCTAAGGACGTTACAGTCAATCCCAAATCCTCATGTGCCTCCGTCGTACCGGCATCTTGGGTTCTTTTTTCAATATGTAGGATACGTAATTCTCATGGTTGAGCTTGAGGCCAATCCTCTTACCATCGCGATAATGCATCCAAGTTGCCTACCAGTATATCGTATCTTTCCGATGTGATTTATGTTTTATGAGATGCTGGAAGAAACGTCCAGATGCTTCATCACATATCCATGAAACCGAATTGTATGTATATTCTCAAGAGAACTTCTCACGAATGTACCTTAACGGTTCAAAGGAAACGATCCTCCAAAATTTATGTGGAATCATTGGACGTATTCTCGCTGCATGCCAGACGAATGAAATGTGTCTAGATGTGACAAATTACCGCCTTCGAATGCTTTCTCATCACTATTAGAATCGAATGGGAGATCACGATTACTTATCATATAAATCATGTCCCATTCCGATGAGATTCCAGGACTTTGCAGGAATTCCAGTGACCCTATCGATAGAAAAACTCATCGTCACACACCTCGTAACGCTTTCCCGATGTAATGAAATTCGATTCGTATTTGATGGAGTCGGTTTCGAAGCCGAATTTGCGAATGGTACAAGGTTGATGTGCTTTATTTTTTTATTTTATTCGTTTTTCAGATGGTGGGTTTTGAATTTATGGATATTGGTTTTATGCTTAGATATCGATATTGAAATCACAGATTTTCATATATGAAGAACTACTCAAAATATTTACATGAAAATAGTTTCGAAGTGTTATCTGAGACGTCGAGAAAATTGAAAATAATTTAAATAATTTTCAGTTTCACCAATAGTAGACATCATCTGTGAAAAATTATTATACAGGGTGACTGGTGACGTAAGGGACAACGGCTAACTGGAGATAGAGGACCTCAAACTGAATGAGGATTGAGGTTTAAATGTCCCATAAGGCTATTAGTTTCAGAGATACAGGGTGTTTTTGCAAAAGTGCTAAAACTTAAACTCCCATATCTTCGTCAATATGGCAAATTTTTCGCTGATATTTGGCAAGCTTGTTAATATACATATTCTCCATCAGATCGACAAGAAAAAATTCCCAAAAATTGCAGGTCCGTATTCAAAAATTTCAATTTCCGTGTCAGGTGAGAAATATCACTCGGTATATGAAATAAAAAAAATTAAATTAGGAAATTGGAATCTGCAAAAACACTGAGTACAAGTCTGTTTTTAGTTCAATGGCACAATTTTTAAAGTTTTTATGATATGTTGAAGTCGATATTACAATTTTTTCATATTGAATTCAAGAAACACACTATTCCTGAAAGAAAAAAAACACTGAATTTGAGATGCTTAAATAATCCTGACGCATTTTGAATATTCCTCACAACTTGAAATACTTTTTCATTAAATTTTCTATCAATATTATAAGGAAAACTCAAAAAACAATACAAACACAAAAGATTAACAGTAGCTATATGGTTCATAAAAAAATCAAAAAACAAATGCTTGATATGCGAGAGCCATTCCCCTCACACACTTATTGGCTCTTTGAACAATTGAAGTACGTTTCATATCCACAAGATGAAAAATTAATCTTGATAGAACAGTAACACTAGATTTCAGGTCGAGAAAAGTTGGACTCTCTTCTCAAAACGGGCTGAACAATAATCCATCTGGTAGGTACTTATGTTTTCAACAAAATTTATTCTTCAATGAAATAATGTATGAATCTTGAGGACTTATTTTTCCTCTAATATGTACTTAGGTGTAGCAACTTCATCTTCTTTTGAGAAGCATATGAATTCTTTAATGCAAACAGAATATTCGGGAAACAAGTGATTTTTAGATAAGAGGTTTATTATTCATTATAAATAAAATACATCCTACTACACAGAGTAGGCTTATTTCAAAAAATGACGTTTATATTCATACATTCATTGATTGTGAATTATTGGGAATTGTGTCGTTTGTTTATCTACTGAAAAATGCCTTCAATATTCACGAATGAAGAATATGTAGATGATACTTGTTTTTGGATGCGCAAAATGAACGGATATAATATTTGTCTCAGAATAATCCTCATCTCAAAGAGAAAGAAATCATTAGAGTTCAAGAGAGCCAATAAATGCGTTGAAGCAAATTGAAGGAATATTCAAAATGCATCAGGATATTTAAGTATCTCAAATCAGTGTTTTTCTATCAGGAATAGTATGTTTCTTGAATTCAATATGAATAAATTGTAATATTCGACTTTCACGTATTATAAAAACTATAAAAAAATTTGTGCCATTCAAATAAAAACAGATTTTTACTCAGTGTTTCTTGGAGATTCCAATTTCCAATTCAATTTTTTTTATCTCATATACCGAGTGATATTTCTAACCTGTCACGGAAATTGAAATTTTTTGAATACGGACCTGCAATTTTTGGGAATTTTTCTTCTCGATCTGATGATGGAGAACATGTATAGTTACAAACCTTGCCAATATCAGCGAAAAATTTGCTATATTGACGAAGATATGGGAGTTTATAGTTTTAGCACTTTTGCCAAAAAACACCCTGTATCTCTGAAACTAATAGCTTATAGGACATTTAAAACCCCAATTCTCATTCAGTTGAGGTCCTCTATCTCCAGTTAGCCGTTGTCCCTTACGTCACCAGTCACCCTGTATTTTAGTCTGTCTATAAATTATCCGGAATAAAATAATCATCATTATTTCATAAACAGGGTTTAGCAATTCGATGTGACTTTGTAATGAAGCGTTTTTTTCGCTCATTACTATAGCCGCTAAATATACCACAATAATGACTACTGGTAAAACAGTACGATATTATTCCGTCCATGGTAATAATTTCCGACCGCCGTATATATCATTCATGTCGATGTCGGGAAAATAAACCGAAGCAAGAATAATTTCGTTCCGAAATTGTTCGTTTGGGTCCCTCTCAATTCGGACATCCCCCGTATACCGTTTTACGATGTTTCTGCTGAGAGTGACCGCGTTTATTACTTTCTCAAGATGTCCTGCTCAGAGAATTAATAATTAGTTTAATCCGTAAATAATGTTGTGAATTATAATAATTCTTATTATTATTTCAATCGTCCGTTTATTTATTTTCCCGACGATGACACATGAAAATGATACCGAATTATTACCAGAGAATTTCCATTCCGTTCAATTTCATTCCGTTAAATTTATTCAATAAATAAATGAAATTGAAAAATTGAGAAATTCGGAATATTGTGATACGAAATAAATTATTTCAATTTCGATTTCCAACCTATGTAGAAAAACACCAGTCCGAGATGCAGTTTGTTATTTACCGTTTTTTTCTACATATGCTGCTCGTGTTTTTCAGAGGTTGGGAATTTGATAGAGAAATTGTCCGCCGTTTTAATTCCGATTTTAACCGAATGTTCCGAATTTTCTCGAAGTCGAAAATGGAGTTTTGGGAGAAGTGGCCAATCCGAGAGCACCGTTTTAACCCCGCCGTCGAATTTTCTGGAATTTTGGTCGGTGGGGACATGCCGTTATAACCAAAATTCGCCCGAAAATCATTAATTCAGCTCCGAGTTTTAGTATCGCTAATTAGTGCCGTTCATTTTGCTCCAAAGTTAAATTCTTATTTAAATATCTTAAATTATATTTGAAAGTTATTAGACTACTTTCGGAAATTCGTTTTCGTTTTGGAAAAGAGATTATTCGAATCAGTGTACCAGTGATATAAAGGTAAGGCCCTTTTGGGGGCTTTGAAATACTTAATTTGGCTGCTATTTTACTTTACTGTGTTCCCTTTTTCCGACCCCGCTCCTGTAAAGTTTTACACGACAGAATTCCGTGAATTATCCGTCATACGTTTTAGTGAAGTTTTTTATTATTCCGTCTACAGGGCACTAGGTGAGTTGGTTGGCTATTGCGGCTAAGCACGACTGGCAACCCATCTAAATGGTGCAAGGGTGTGACCCGACTGTAGATATTTTATTTTTCATTTTTTTTTATTTTTTTTTTTTTCCGTTTCCGTCTGTCCCCAGGGCACTAGGTGAGGTGTGGTTGGCTATTGCGGCTTAAGCACGACTGGCAACCCATCTAAACTGGTGCAAGGGTGTGACCCGACTTTAGATATTATTATTTTTTTTTTTTTTTTATTTTCCGTTCCGTCCGTCCCCAGGGCACTAGGTGAGGTGTGGTTGGCTATTGCGGCTTAAGCACGACTGGCAACCCATCTAAACTGGTGCAAGGTGTGACCCGACTGTAGATATTATTATTTTTTTCATTTTTTTTATTTTCCGTTTCCGTCCGTCCCCAGGGCACTAGGTGAGGTGTGGTTGGCTATTGCGGCTTAAGCACGACTGGCAACCCATCTAAACTGGTGCAAGGGTGTGACCCGACCTGTAGATATTATTATTTTTCATTTTTTTATTTTTTTTATTTTCCGTTTCCGTCCGTCCCCAGGGCACTAGGTGAGGTGTGGTTGGCTATTGCGGCTTAAGCACGACTGGCAACCCATCTAAACTGGTGCAAGGGTGTGACCCGACCTGATGTATTATTTTTCATTTTTTTATTTTTATTTTTTTCCGTTCCCGTCTGTCCCCAGGGCACTAGGTGAGGTGTGGTTGGCTATTGCGGCTTAAGCACGACTGGCAACCCACTAAACTGGTGCAAGGGTGTGACCCGACGATATATTATTATTTTCATTTTTTTTTATTTTCCGTTTCCGTCCGTCCCCAGGGTACTAGGTGAGGTGTGGTTGGCTATTGCGGCTTAAGCACGACTGGCAACCCACCTAAACTGGTGCAAGGGTTTGATACCGACCTGTGATCTTATTTTTTTTTTATTTCTTTTTATTTTCCGTTTCCGTCCGTCCCCAGGGCACTAGGTGAGGTGTGGTTGGCTATTGCGGCTTAAGCACGACTGGCAACCCACCTAAACTGGTGTAAGGGTGTGACCTGACCTGTTATATATTTTTTTTATTTTATTTTGAATCAGTTTTCCTGTTCCGAACCTATTTTTATTAGTGGACACAAGTAAAAATTTCTGTCGTGTACGTAATTGAACACAGTAAGGTACCTGTAGTTTCCAGACAGCCAACCGATAATTCAGATTACTGATTACCTGTTTAAGTGTATGCTCTCTTGCTGAAGAAATATATGTTTCTGTGTTTTATTTTATTACCTGCTTTTACTGTTTATTTTACATTGCTCTTACCGTTTATTTTTACCTGCTCTCACCGCCTATTTATTTTTAAATCGCTCTCACCGCTTATTTCACCTGCTCTCACCGCTTGTATCACCTGCTCAGTTTGCTCACCGCTAAAGACCGCTTATTATTTTGAATTTCAGGTTGGAAGAACAACAGTGATACGCATTTTCTTTTTGTTTGAATATATTTTATTTTATCTTTGTATTCTGGAATATTTCTTTATTTGTTGTTATAAATGTATAAATGTAATTTTGTATGTAATAAATTTGTATATATATTTTGTTGTTTTCTTTACCTGAAGGTGAGCAGACTCGATACTCGTTGGTTATTTGATAGACTCTACTCAATCGCTAAGAACTCAGATTGAACCGAGCCCTTCTCCAACTGTTAAAAGCTACCCAGGCTTAGGTAAGTGAACGACGTCATCAAGGAGTTGTGACCTTGAGGAAAATTATCACAACTGGCGCCCGAGGAAAGGAAACCGAAACCGTAAATCACCAGCAGGGAAAAAAAGGTCGTCACAAATTGGCGCCCGAGCAGGGACCAATTTCTATCAGATATCTAACCGTGGAGAAGAGGACATTACCGTTGGAGAGCCCGACAATGGAGGTGAACCGTCTGAGAGCAGAGGAGTTGGTATGGAGCTCGAGGCACGTGGATGCAAAGCCGCAGGACCGTTCAGGAGAACCGAGCAGCTTTACGCAGGGTGCTGGCTCAGAGGATTCCATTCCTACTAGTGTCAAGGAACGTAGAAGGGGAGTTGGACACCGCCAACAGGATCCTGAATTCCATACTAGAGGATGTCCGGGAATTCGATGAGGAAAACCCGGTGAACGAAGAAATTCGACTGAGAAGCCGGCTGATCCACGTCCGTAACCGTTTGAGCCGATTGATACCGACCAACTTGCAGGAAAAGGTCAGGATAAACGACCTGGAGGAAGTCCTTACTCGGACTCAGGAAATGCTAAGGGATGCAAAAACCTTAGCTGAGACAAGGCACATGTTACATGCATCCTTGGGGGAATGTATCGATGTAACAGGAGTCTCGAGGAATCAAGGAACCGAAGAAGTGCCCGAAGCTAACCAGGATGCTGACCTGATCTCTTTTCAGGACATCCCAGACAACCAATCCCGTGATATTGGAACGGACAGCCCGCCGAACAGGACATGCCAGGGCAACTCAAGCCCCACAGGACAAGCGGAAAGTACGAGAAACCGACCAGTTAACAATGCAGCTTCAGTTTCTCTTCTGATTGGAGTACTGCTAGACTTTCTTCAGCGTACGCTGGATCGAGCTTCGGAGGCTGTCCGACGCCGACTGAACTTTACGAGTTCACTATCCGGACATGATGAGGAATTGCTGGACAGAGAAACTCAGGGGAGCAGACCCATTTTGGCTGAGTCAACCAGGAGGGTTTCGTTTCCCTTCCTGAATTTGGAGGACCAGGACGAACTTGGGAATTCTCAACCAGCACCGAACCAGCAAATTCCTGGATTTCTAAGAAGATCCGTGGCCGTTCCGACAGAATCCTGTCAAATTGTACCGGAAGTTGTGGAGTTGAATGGACATGACAACAATAGGACAATCGATAGGAGAAGCCCGAACCGCAATCGTCCAAGAAGTCCGAGGGAAATTGGCAGAACAACACTAACTCCAAATAGTTACGTGACATCGCCAGTTATCCGTCCGTCCCTGTGTATAAGTGGAACATTTACTTCGATGGTTCCACTAGTGTGACTTCCTTCCTGGAGGAAGTCGAACAACTAGCCGAAACCCGAAAGGTCAGCCACCAGCAGCTATTCGAAAGTATTTTCGAGTTACTGAGGAGTGACGCCAAGGAATGGTACATTCCAGGAGAGGTACATTGCTGATTGGGAGGACTTTAAAGATCAGCTGCTGGATGCTTTCTTGCCACCGGAATACGAGGAAAGCTTATTAGATGAGATCAGGCGAAGGACACAAGGAAAACGGAGAAGATACTTTTCTTCGTGACTAGGATGCAAAATTTGTTCCTCAAGTTGACAACCAGGAGACCGTCTGAAGAAGAGCAGGTTAACCTTATTAGGAAACGCCTGTTACCTCATCTGCAGAAAGCATTGGCCTTTCAGGAAACCCGGACTTATAAGCAGTTGTTGGACAAGGGGAGAATAATTGAGTTGGTCCAGTGGCAGGCCGACAGTTACACTCCACCGCCGTCACAGAAGGGACTATTGGATGAACCGAACCTGGTATACGTGCATCAACGTCCGAAAGATGCAGTGCCAGGACCGAAAGAACCGACACTTCCGCCAGTTAAGCCGCAAACACCGCCGAAAATCCGGCGGGAGGAACCAGAAAGGAAAGCTCCTACTAAATTTGGGGAGGTGAAACCAAATAGGGTGAGCTTTAAGGACACAGAAGTTCAATGTTGGCGATGTGGAAAGATGGGACACACGCGAAGGGAATGCCGATCTACTCCGAGGATATTTTGTTCTCGGTGTGGCAAACAGGGGATTTTGTCCAGGGACTGCCAGTGTTCGGAAAACTAGAGCGGAGCTGCCTAGTGGGGAGAAGGCAGATTCCGACAAAAGCATCCCCTATGGTTCAAAAACCTTCACCGAAAGAAAACCGACCGATCATCACCGTGTACATAGCAAATGAATCTTTCAAAGCCTTATTGGACACCGGAGCTTCGAGGTCCTTCCTGAGTCAAAAGACTGCCGATAGATGTAGGAGACTGGGAATAATACCGATTGGGGTCACCGACATGAGGACTACTGTGGCTGATGGGAATTCAGTTGCAGTTAAGGAAGTCTTCGAACCGACACTAAAAATTGGGAACGAGTTTATCGACTCGCACCTATTTTTAGTTCCGAATTTGCCCATGGACATCATTTTGGGAATGGATCTCTTGACATGTCATAACTTCCGAATAGATCTTAAAACCTCACGATGCTTCCTTGGAGATGTACCACTGTGGAATTCGACCGTACCTCCGAAAACACCTCAAAACTCGATGATGGATCCGTTATCATCACAAGAACAGCGAATTCTGGACAAATTCTTGAAGGATGAACTCAAGAAGTTCGAGAACGTGAGTGGTATAACTGACATGATCAAGCACGAGATCAAAATCAAACCTGGCACCGAACCCATCAAGCAAAGGTATCGTCCCTACAATCCCAAAATGCAGGAAATCATCAATGAAGAAGTCGACAGAATGCTGGCCGAAGGAATCATCGAACCATCGAATTCACCGTGGAGTTCGTGTGGTTATCGTCAAGAAGGCAAACGGTAAACCCCGATTCTGCATCGACTTCAGGGCAGTTAATGAAGTATCCGTCAAGGACGCCTACCCCCTACCATACATAGCAGGAATTTTGGACAAGTTGCGAAAAGCCAAGTTTATTTCTACTTTGGACTTAAAACAGGGGTATTGGCAAGTACCTCTTACTAAGGAGAGCAAGCCTATCACCGCATTTACCGTTCCAGGGAGAGGCTTGTACCAATTCAAGGTGATGCCATTTGGCTTACATTCAGCCGGAGCAACTTTCCAAAGATTCTTGGACCGAGTGGTGGGACCTGAATTGGACCCCTTTGCTTTCGCCTATCTTGACGATATTGTGGTGTTAGGTGAAACATTGGAGGAACACCTAGAAAATTTGAGAACCGTTTTCCGCCGACTTCGCTCAGCGAATCTGAAAATTAATCCGGAAAAGTGTGAGTTTGTGAGGAAGTCACTCAAATACTTGGGCCATGTGGTGACTGAAAATGGGATTGCGACAGATCCAGAGAAGATTGCCGCCATTAATTCCATGACACCACCGAAGAATGTCCGAGAACTCCGACGATTTCTGGGAGTAGCCAGCTGGTACCGAAGATTCGTTGAGGAATTCACGAAAATAGTGACACCACTCACCCTTTTGCTGAAGAAAAGCAAAGGTGGAAGTGGGGAACCGACCAGCAGCAGGCTTTCGACCAGTTAAACAGAAATTAACTGAGTCACCAGTATTGGCCTGTCCGGATTTTTCCCAACCATTTACGCTGCAAACCGATGCATCGGAAACTGGATTGGGAGCCGCTCTGACGCAGGTCCTGGAGGGTCATGAAAGAGTGATTGCTTATGCAAGCCGCTCGTTGAATGACGCCGAAAGGAATTATTCCGTTACCGAAAAGGAGTGTCTTGCAATAGTGTGGGCTATAGACAAAATGCGACCGTACCTAGAAGGCTACCGTTTTACCGTTATTACCGATCATATGAGCCTCCGCTGGTTACAGTCCATTAAGTCACCCTCAGGACGAATTGCAAGATGGAGCGTATTTCTTCAGCAATACGACTTTGAGATTAAGTATAGGAAAGGAGCTTTGAACCGGGTGGCAGATGCCCTGTCTAGGGACCCGTTACCGTATGATGATCAATCTTGCCTGACCGAAAAAGCGATCCTTTGCCCATGGTACGTGAAGAAATACCAAGAAGTCTCCAAGGAACCATCCGAATATCCTGATTACCGTATTCAGGAAGGAAAGTTATACCGACATTTCTGGAGTTCTAACGACTTTACCGAACCAGAAATGGGAACTCCTTGGAAACTCTGCGTCCCGACCGAAGATAGGTTGACCGTGATACAGGAAAACCATGACGAGCCAGCAGCAGGCCACTTGGGAGTCGCGAAGACCATAACTCGAGTGGCCCAGAATTATTACTGGCCTGGAATGTTCCGAGAGGTGGCCAAGTACGTACGACACTGTGGACAGTGTCAGAGGTACAAAGTTAGCCAGCAGAAGCCTTCAGGAAAAATGCAACCGTATCACATAAGTGAGCCATGGAATACCGTCAGCACCGACCTGATAGGCCCACTGCCTCGCTCGAAAAAGGGAAACACTTTCTTGGTGATGTTCCAAGACCGTTTTTCAAAGTGGATTGAGTGCAAACCGCTCAGAGCAGCAACCGGAAAAGGAGTGTTTCAAGCTTTCTACGATCAAGTAGTCTTGAAGTTTGGTTGTCCCCGGACCGTCATCAGTGACAATGGATCCCAGTACGATGGACGACTATTCAAGGGAAACCTCCGACAGATGGGAATAAACCATAGGTTTGCACCAGTCTACTCTCCGCAGTGTAACCCGGTCGAGAGGGCTAACCGCACCATCAAAACCATGATCGCCCAGTTTTGCGAAGGTGATCACCGTAAATGGGACGAGCACATAGGCGAATTGGCTTTTGCCTTAAACTCGGCCAAACATGAGTCCACTGGATTCACACCGGCATTTCTGAATTTCGGCCGAGAATTCAGATCGCCGGAAACAAACCGCCGTATCCCAGAGAGAGATACAACCGGTTTGGCCGAAGAACCGACCGTCCAGGGTTTGACCCAATATGCCGACCGTATCAAACGACTCCAGGAGACGCATGAATTTGTGAAAATTCACCTGGCCAGAGCGTTCTCCCAACAGAGTCACCACTATAACCTCCGTAGAAGAGAGTGGACCTGTAAAATAGGTGATAAGGTTTGGCGTCGAGAGCACCCCTTATCATCTGCCGTAGGAGGTTTCGCCTCCAAACTGGCTGCTAAGTACGCCGGTCCGTATACCGTTACTCGAATATTGTCCCCAGTCGTATATGACTTGAAGGACGCTTCCGGCAAATACCTCCGTAGTATTCATGTCAAAGACTTGAAACCGTTCCGTGGAAATGAGGCAGGGGGTGAATCAACCCAGAGCAATGTAAAGTAGTAAAATTCTCAAGTAAGAGCAAAGAGAGCATGCGCGTGCCGAAATATCCGTATACCGTTACCCGAATAGTGTCCCCAGTCGTTTGTGACTTGGGGGATACTTCCTGCAATATTCATGTCATAGACTTGAAACCGTTCCGTGGAGATGAGTCAGGTGAAGAACCGACTCAGACCCACGTGAGTCCGTAATATGTTATACAGTACTAGTATATCATATCCGTCATATCCCGAAACCGCACCCAGACAATCCGTCTCTGAAAAAAAATAGAAGCCTACGGCTTCATTTTTTTTGTGGAGGAAAAGGGGGTGTGTAATGAAGCGTTTTTTTCGCTCATTACTATAGCCGCTAAATATACCACAATAATTGACTACTGGTAAAACAGTACGATATTATTCCGTCCATGGTAATAATTTCCGACCGCCGTATATATCATTCATGTCGATGTCGAGGAAAATAAACCGAAGCAAGAATAATTTCGTTCCGAAATTGTTCGTTTGGGTCCCTCTCAATTCGGACATCCCCCGTATACCGTTTTACGATGTTTCTGTTGAGAGTGACCGCGTTTATTACTTTCTCAAGATGTCCTGCTCAGAGAATTAATAATTAGTTTAATCCGTAATAATGTTGTGAATTATAATAATTCTTATTATTATTTCAATCGTCCGTTTATTTATTTTCCGACGATGACACATGAAAATGATACCGAATTATTACCAGAGAAATTCCATTCCGTTCAATTTCATTCCGTTAAATTTACCCAATAAATAAATGAAATTGAAAAATTGAGAAATTCGGAATATTGTGATACGAAATAAATTATTTCAATTTCGATTTCCAACCTATGTAGAAAAACACCAGTCCGAGATGCAGTTTGTTATTTACCGTTTTTTCTACATATGCTGCTCGTGTTTTTCAGAGGTTGGGAATTTGATAGAAAATTGTCCGCCGTTTTAATTCCGATTTTAACCGAATGTTCCGAATTTTCTCGAAGTCGAAAATGGAGTTTTGGGAGAAGTGGCCAATCCGAGAGCACCGTTTTAACCCCGCCGTCGAATTTTCTGGAATTTTGACGCATGTCTTGGTCGGTGGGGACATGCCGTTATAACCAAAATTCGCCCGAAAATCATTATTCAGCTCCGAGTTTTAGTATCGCTAATTATTGCCGTTCATTTATTGCTCCAAAGTTAAATTCTTTATTTTAAATTATTCTTAAATTAATATTTGAAAGTTATTAGACTACTTTCGGAAATTCGTTTTCGTTTGGAAAAGATATTCGAATCAGTGTACCAGTGATATAAGGTAAGGCCCTTTTGGGGGCTTTGAAATACTTAATTTGGCTGCTATTTTACTTTACTGTGTTCCCTTTTTCCGACCCCGCTCCTGTAAAGTTTTACACGACAGAATTCCGTTGAATTATTCCGTTCATACAGAGTGTCTTTAGTAGAATTTTTTTATTTTCCGTTTCCGTCTGTCCCCAGGGCACTAGGTGAGGTGTGGTTGGCTATTGCGGCTTAAGCACGACTGGCAACCCATCTAAACTGGTGCAAGGGTGTGACCCGACCTGTAGATATTATTATTTTCATTTTTTTTTATTTTTTTTTATTTTCCGTTCCGTCTGTCCCCAGGGCACTAGGTGAGGTGTGGTTGGCTATTGCGGCTTAAGCACGACTGGCAACCCATCTAAACTGGTGCAAGGGTGTGACCCGACCTGTAGATATTATTATTTTTTTTTTTTTTATTTTCCGTTCCGTCGTCCCCAGGGCACTAGGTGAGGTGTGGTTGGCTATTGCGGCTTAAGCACGACTGGCAACCCATCTAAACTGGTGCAAGGGTGTGACCCGACCTGTAGATATTATTATTTTTTCATTTTTTTATTTTCCGTTTCCGTCCGTCCCCAGGGCACTAGGTGAGGTGTGGTTGGCTATTGCGGCTTAAGCACGACTGGCAACCCATCTAAACTGGTGCAAGGGTGTGACCCGACCTGTAGATATTATATTTTTCATTTTTTTATTTTTTTTTTATTTTCCGTTCCGTCTGTCCCCAGGGCACTAGGTGAGGTGTGGTTGGCTATTGCGGCTTAAGCACGACTGGCAACCCATCTAAACTGGTGCAAGGGTGTGACCCGACCTGTAGATATTATTCTTTTTCATTTTTTTATTTTTTTTATTTTTTTCCGTTTCCGTCTGTCCCCAGGGCACTAGGTGAGGTGTGGTTGGCTATTGCGGCTTAAGCACGACTGGCAACCCATCTAAACTGGTGCAAGGGTGTGACCCGACCGATAGATATTATTATTTTAATTTTTTTTTATTTTTCGTTTCCGTCCGTCCCCAGGGTACTAGGTGAGGTGTGGTTGGCTATGCGGCTTAAGCACGACTGGCAACCCACCTAAACTGGTGCAAGGGTTTGATACCGACCTGTTGATCTTATTTTTTTTTATTTTTTTATTTTCCGTTTCCGTCCGTCCCCGGGCACTAGGTGAGGTGTGGTTGGCTATTGCGGCTTAAGCACGACTGGCAACCCACCTAAACTGGTGTAAGGGTGTGACCTGACTGTTATATATTTTTTTATTTTATTTTGAATCAGTTTTCTGTTCCGAACCTATTTATAGTGGACACAAGTAAAAATTTCTGTCGTGTACGTAATTGAACACAGTAAGGTACCTGTAGTTTCCAGACAGCCAACCGATAATTCAGATTACTGATTACTGTTTAAGTGTATGCTCTCTTGCTGAAGAAATATATCTGTTTCTGTGTTTTTTTTATTACCTGTTTACTGTTTTTTACATTGCTCTTACCGTTATTTTTACCTGCTCTCACCGCCTATTTATTTTTAAATCGCTCTCACCGCTTATTTCACCTGCTCTCACCGCTTGTATCACCTGCTCAGTTGCTCACCGCTAAAGACCGCTTATTATTTTGAATTTCAGGTTGGAAGAACAACAGTGATACCGCTTTCTTATTGTTTGAATTATATTTTATTTTATCTTTGTATTCTGGAATATTCTTTATTTGTTCATTGTAAATATAAATTGTATATACTGTTAATAAATTTGTATATATATTTTGTGTGTGTTTCTTTAACCTGAAGGTGAGCAGACTCGATACTCGTTGGTTATTTGATAGACTCTACTCAATCGCTAAGAACTCAGATTGAACCGAGCCCTTCTCCAACTGTTTAAAAGCTACCCAGGCTTAGGTAAGTGAACGACGTCATCAAGGAGTTGTGACCTTGAGGAAAATTATCACAACTGGCGCCCGAGCAAAAAGAAACCGAAACCGTAAATCACCAGCAGGGAAAAAAAGGTCGTCAACTCGAACGGGATAACTATACGCATTTGCAGCAAAATGCGTCTAGTGAACCGAAGTCTATGGCTATGGTCAAGCTAAGAAACGAACCTCATTCTCGCGAAAAAATATCACTAAAAAATTCGATGAACTGATAGCTACGTTTGTTTTCCTTATAAAATCTTGATGACAGAATTGAAAATTTCTCGAAGAAAGTCTTATGAACTTGAAGTACAAATATAGGAAAAACTTCCGGTTTCGTTAGCTTCGTTAGCAGGGAATTTTCCTTTATATTGTACTCCAAGTTCATAAGACTTCTTCGAGAATTTTCAATTCTGTCATCAAGATTTTATAAGGAAAACAGGTGCAGCTATCAGTTATCAGAATTTTAGTAAATATTTTTTCGCAAGAAATGAGGACCATTTTCTTAGCTTTGACGAAATTTAGAGCAATATCGATATCTAAGCATAAACTGAAGATTCGTAAAATTCAGAACCCATCATCTGAAAAACCAATAGAGCAAATCAACCTTGTATACCAATTAGCACAAGTTCATAATAAATTTCGATGAATTACATCAGCGTTTTCGGATATTTACTCGGGTAACATCCAACTCGTGTTCGGAAAACTACGGTGCTATTAAATCGATTACTGACTCAGGTTGATCTGTCATAACCCTACACGAGATCAGGGTCGTAGAGTCACCGCATCTACACTGCAGTTCAATTTTGTATTTGAAAAAGGCGGGAATAAGTCTTCTACTCTTTTCTTAGTCATTTCATACATTCTATTCCTAAAAATTATGGAAAGAGAAAGATAATTTGGCTCAGTGTAATGTGTGGTTCCATGAGTCGAGAAAATAATGTGAAACAACTTCTTCATAACTTTGCATGCAGATCTTTCAGCATTAAAGCCAAATCTTTACTTCTTTAACATATGTACGGGATGGGCATATTTCGATGTTTTAGTACTACTACACTTTTAAAACCAGAGAGGATAGACAAAATCTGATACCATTCTCGATCTCTTTTTCTGAGAAACTAACAAGAGTAGTATTCATTTTTGTCTACCTTCTTTTGTTTTCGAGTTATAAGAAAAATTTGAAAAATGGCGATATAGAAAAAAATCATATTCCGCTAACACTGATGATAGAGCTTGAAATTAAAACATTATACAGGCACTTTCTTACGTAGAATCAAGTGGCGTACTCGCCTTTTTGGCACCATTCTAATTATGAAGCTATGACCCAAAGTTATGTTTTTTCATTGGAAATACTACATTTTTGGCCATTTTCTGAAAGGCTAATTCTTTCTGATTTCCAAAAATATAACATTATATGGTTTGTATCAATATGAGTATAGAAAATGGTCAGAACCTATTTTCATCTGAGTCTCAATATTTTCTATGGTTTCAACTGTTGATGTGCACAGAAAAATGGAGCTTCCTGTAACAAGAGCAGTCTCCTTCCGTCAATCTTTATTTCCATGCTTTCAAAATAAAAAATAGCAAATTTATATATACGTATTTCGAAACAATAATATCGCTTTTTTGAATTCAAACTTTCGAATGATTTGACAGTCAAAAGCTCGAATCTCGATGACACAGCAGTCCTATTTTTCGATCTTGGGAGAATTGAGTAAAGAGCATATAAATAAAAAAAACTACTGGAAAGAGATTATGGTGATTATACGATGCTAAATTTTTCTGTGCAAATCAACAGTGGAAACCATAGAAAAGACAGATGAAAATAGGTTTTTGAACACTTTCTATATTCATATTGATACAAACTATACAATATATATATATTCTTTTGAAATCAAGAGCTAACATAATACAATACATAAAAAACAAAATAAAAAATTCCTAACTGAGGTTGTTGCAAAACGGGGTACCATACTATTTTTTCGTATGATACCAGAGCTCAGGGAAAAACCCAGTAGAAAAAAACCCTGTCTCGCGTCGTTTCAACAAAAATGACACTTAAAAACTATTAGAATATTGAAGGATTCCTTCTTCATTCAGACCGAACGATAACCCTCTCCAGGATGCCTTCGGAATTCTGAAACGAGAAAATCAAAGCAGTAAAAGAACAGAAAAAAAATGATTGAAACTCTATTAAATTGATTTAAAATTAATAACCCAATTCAAAAACGAATCGGTAATTTCATGTATAGCTCTCAGCCATCATGAAATTTATATATGGAACAGTTATTTATCAGTGTTCAATTGTCTCCTCTTCTTCTCCGCATCGCAACTAGGACTCTCAACTGAATTCCATCTGAAAAGCATACTATTGCAACGTCCATGACCTGTTCTTATACGATTGAGAACAGTCCATATTTCCTTGGAAGATCAAATCCAGGAACTTATTCGAGGGATCAGTTATTAATCTTTGTTCTGTATATTACATAAATTCCACTCGGATTGCCAAATTGATTTATCACTTTCATTTGAGTTCAGAAAAGAATTTGACCAAAAAGGTTTACGGGATTTTAATCGAGGAATCTATTGTCTGGAATATATGAGAGTATTTGATATGAATTTGTCGAAAAATTAAATTTGTTCCAAATTTCGAAGTAATGACCTGCCTGCGGATATGTGGAGGAGAAATGTTTGAAAGAACTGGTAACCATGAGTTGGTGTTGATTTTATTGTTCCAGTTACTATTCTCATGGAAAATTTAATGTGCATCGATCTTATGTACTGTGCACTGTTGAGCCAAACGGGCAACGGGCAACCAATATCAGCAGTAGTAGTAGAGTACACTAGGCTAGAGCTGCAGTACGGAGAGTTGTTGCGTCCGCACCCCATGAAGTACAGAAGTTTTTGAATTATTATTTCTGTTTTAGCTTCATTCGTAAATCATCCAAATGGGCTTTGAAATTAGAGAGAATCTAGTTTTACGCCTAGATATTAGGATTGAAATTATGTTTGAGAAAAGAATTACCAAAAAGTACGTTCAATTTTCTATATTTCTGATGATTATCCAAATGGAAACACGAGACTTCGGTTTTGTTAGCATTTGGACATAAACGCCAGTCGAAGAAATGCTATTCCATTTTTTTCTCTTTTCGACTGGTATTAATTGAATTCGTTCTCAGTTTATCACAACTTCTTGATTGGGTGAATTTGATATTCTTCGTATAATTTTGGGTTTCTTGTGACCAGCCAGGTGCATAGTTTTCACGAAAACCTCTAGGGATAAACTTTTTCGCAGCAGCCTTAATTACACCTACGAATCTAGAGTAATTATCATGGGAAGGTGGAATCCATCTTATATCACTATCAATTTTATTCGTAAATTTGAGCCAATTAGCTTTTTTAAAATTCCATCTGGGTTATTTAAGCATGAAACGAAAATCAATTGGATTACCTAATGTCAATAACATAGGCTATGTTGGCTTCGTGGAAAATCCCCCATAATTTTACGCTTTATTGGATAGGTTTATAAGAAGTATCACGGGAAACGAAACACAGATCAGGATTATAGCCTCTATTCCACCTCGAAGAATGAAAGAAGGTTTGTCTTTCGCGTCAAAAATTAAATAGAATCCTGGTCTTCCATCCAATCTGTAAGAGTATACCGTTTCTATCATTATTATCATACCCCACATGAGACATGATGCGAATTAAAATCTCCGCAGTAAATGGATGGTGGAAACATTGATGTTTGAAATTTCTGGGCCAAATATCATTTGGAGGTTTATAGATATTAATGACAGAAATGTCACAAAATTTGAAAGCAATGAAAAAAACACCTTCAATATTACCCTTCTGGATGAGCTGGACATTACATACTAATGATTTTCTTACAAACTGCAAGTCCAAAATTTTACTTAGTAAAAAATCAATCAAAACATAACCTTTTAGAGATCCCCTCGCACGAAGATTTTCTTCAGTTTCCGTATGTGTTTCCTGGAGAAGCACCACCTCGACACAATGCTCTTCGGCTAATTTTGAAACATAATCGCTTTTGTCCTTCGAAATTCCTTCAATATTCAAACACAAAATATTCAATTGACTGCTCTTGGGCAGGAGGTTTTTTTCAACCATGTTTGGCCTTCCAAGCGATGATATTTTCGGACCTTCTGTTCTTCGAAGACCGCCACAGGACCCTACTGAAGGGTAATCATCTCCCATAGATAGACTTAATATGTTTTATTTCAGTTTTTGTAGGTAAAATTCTCGGAGTGAAAATTTTTTTGACTGATTTAGTTATGTCATAATGACATAACTATACAATGTTATATATTCTTAATATAAAAAAATGTCGTGGCTATATTGGACCTTTATTGGGAATAAAATGTCCGAAACGTCGACAACGTTCATCTTTCATCAGAATCTTGTTGTCCTTCAACAACAACAAAATTCTGTTTATCAAAAAATAAAATGTCCGAAACGTCGACAACGTTCATCTGGGTTTAATTTTTCCTTTTATTCCCATTAAGGTCCAATATAGCCACGACATTTTTTATTATTTGTAATAATGGACATGAACAATCCCAACAGTTATATATTTTTGAAATCAGAAATATTAAGCTTTCAGAAAATGGCAGAAGAATCTAGTTGTCCCCATTTAAAAAACTTAACTTTGGGAAATAGCTTTGTAGTTAGAAATGGTGCAAAAAAGACAAGCACCCCACTGGATTTAACGTAAAAATGTGCCGTATAATGTTAAAATTTCAGAGCTTTATCATCAATATTACTGGAGATGTGATTTTTTCGATATCGCCACTTTTCCAATTTTCGATATTTACTCGAAAACAAGAGAAGGTAGCCAAAAATGAATACTTCTATTGTTAGTTTCTCAGAAAAAGAGATCGAGAAGTGGGTATTCGATTTTGTCTATCCCCTCTGGTTCAAAAGTTGTAGTGCAAGGACATTGAAATATGCCCACCCTGTACTCGAAGATATCATTGCACATGCGAGGGCACACCAGAAATTATAGAAAGATTTTACAGAAGCCTCTAAATCGAAGCAAAACTAGAGACAATCAGTAAATCAACTAGAACTAAAAAAATGAATTCTCTATATCTTTTACATAGGTATATCTACTCGAAAAACAACATTAAACATACACCATAAATTATAAGAAATATTTTACAAAAGCCCATACATGCAAGCAAAACTAGAGTCATCCGAAAATAAACTGCGACTGAAAAAATAAATCCATAAAATATTTATTATGTATTGATACGGACTGTCACTTCAAATTCTAAACCTGATGTGTTCGTAAACTTAGTACCTGGGTCCGTGATCCGAGTAGATCCATCACGTGACCCAATGCTTCGAGTTAGTAACCCTGAGTAAATTTCCAAAAACGCCTATCAAATGACCAAACACCCTGTATAATGCAATGATGGTGCAGGCAGCTTTTCACTTGCTCTTGATTTGATTTCACATTTCATCAGATACTTTCATAAATTTATATTATCAATTGATCATCTCAAGGAGCAGTCTAGTAAAAAATACCATAAACGAAGATGACAGCTGTTGAGGGCAAGATAGAAACTCCCCTTCTTGTGATTTATTACCTTACGAAAGTGAACATAGTGAAAGGGAAGTGTGAAGTCAGGACACATAGAAACCAATTATGTCGCGACCAATCTAATATAAGGAAAACAGAAAACGCTGTCGATCGATAAAATCCAAAGACGTCCGAGAAAAGCTGAAAGTGTGTAGCAACCCCATAAAAAGGTGAGCTGCAGGTTCAAGGTTAGCTCCATTTGCTGTTTGAACCCTTAAACGGTCTTTTTCCATCGGTGAATGACCTAATAACATATTTCAATTATCTGAGATCGTCACGTAAAGGAAACGATATCAAGGATTTTATCTGCTCCTATTTTCAAGTCGTTATGGAAATCAGGAAATCTTACCCACTGCATTTCCCGAAGCAGTTAAACGTGAGATCCTTTGAAATGTTTTTCTCAACGGTTATTGCATACCTGAAATAAGTAACCGAAGTAATCCGAGGGATTAACTTTAAATGAAATTAAGGGTAGAATTGAATGGAAGAAAGTGCAATCTGGAATTTTCAGACGAAAACCTGAAAGGGGGAACGCAATCCAAACCATTTTACAAAAAACAATATTTGCTTTTGAGATTGCTTCTTGAAAAAAATAGTCAGAAAAGAAGAAAAACTAAGAACTTACGATGGGCATTGCCTTAGTGTTGTAAAGTAGAAGAATAAAAGTCTAAAAACGTCAAGTTTATGTTGAAACCTTATGTAATCATTTAGGTGACATGTTTCGGCATTACAATGCCATTATCAAACCAACAATCCAAAAATTTCATTTAAGGGTGAAAACATTACAAGAAAGTAAAATCCAAAACCCGAAATATTTCTTAAGAATTACCCCACGATTATCTTAGGCTCCTTGGTCATACAATAAATGAATAAAATCATGAAGTCAGCTAAAAGTTAAGGGTAAAATTGAATAAAAGGAACAAAACAAGCTACATTCTCAATATAGCTTGTTTTTTATTTTTATTTAATTGAATAAAAGGAATAAAACAAGATACATTTGATAAGCTTCTTTTGTTCCTTTCATTCAATTTTACCCTTGACTTTTAGCTAACTTCATGATTTCAAGGATTTATTGTAGGACCAAGGATCCTGATGTAATCGTGAGTTTTCAACTTTGAATTTGTTTGTCGATTATGGGTTTGTTCAATCATTTCACTTAACCAAAGAAATATTTTTGGTCGTTGATTTTATTCTCTTGTAATATTTTCACTCTTAAATGAAATGTTTGAATTGTTGGTTTAATAATGGCATTGTAATGCCGAAATATGTCACCAAAATAATCCCATAAGGCTCCAACATAAACTCGAAGTTTTAAGACTTTTATTTTTCTTTATTGTACCCTATCAGTTCAAGGATGTGATTTTACGAAATCTCAATAGGTATTGCAGTGAACGTGTGTAGCAACCCCTAACCAGAGATGTGCCCAAGTCTTGTGTTTAGTGCTCGTGAAAGCACTCGAAGCACTTTTTTGCGAATTTTTTGAAAGGGCTTAGTGCTTAATAATTCGAAAAAGTGCTCCTAAGCACCGCAGTGCTCTCGAGCACTTTCAGAAATTACCGAACACTGAGCCTTTGATGATTTGAATAGGCAAAGAACTGGAATATTAATTGTTTTTGGGTCAACCTAAGTTGTTAAAATTTACTTCATTATAATTCTGGTGTAAAAAAACGATCTCGCTGTATTTTATGGATTGATAAAAGTCTTTATGTTTTCATCATTTTGACACGGAGATCAAATTGTTATGTTGTATGGCGAAATTTTTTTGGAAAATTCTATGGAGCAATACGACATTTTTTTGATATACGATGCAAGTTTCTATAATCATGCTTTCAGGTTATTTATTGGCGAATATTCAAGTTACAGTCTGTTCAATTAATGAAGCTCAGAAAAAGGTTTCTTCATTCCAGAAAGCTTTTTTTTCTAGCTTCGTCAAAAGAAAAATTTCCATCTAATTTGTTGCCAAGACGTCATTGTCTTTCTGCAACTTTTCGGATTTTATTGTCTGTTTCGAGACCATATGCTATCCGTCATGTTTATCTCTGAACGACAATGTTGGACTTGTTGAGAAAAAAACTGTTGTCAATTTCAATTATGCCCAGTTCAAAACACGATGACACTCGAAAGAAAAAATCATGACATTAAAATCCAGTTTAAACTAAGAGACATTTGGATGGAAAATACTAAAGTTCATTTTGAGAAGTGCTTAGTGGTCGGTGCTCGTGTAAACGAATTACTTTCCAAAAGTGCTTAGTAATCGCGAGCATTCCTTAAAAAATAAGGGCTAAGTGCCTGAGATTCCAGAGCACTTTTCAATAGGGCTTTGTGCTTTGTGCTCGAAGCACTTTTCTCCAGTGCTCGGCACAGCTCTGCCCCTAACCCCATAAAAAGGTGAGCTGCAGGTTCAAGGTTAACTCCATTTGCTGTTTCAACTCTTAAACGGTCTTTTCCATCGGTGAATGCCCTAATAACATATTTCAATTATCTGAGATCGTCACGTAAAAGAAACTATATCAAGGGTTTTATCTGCTTTTATTTTCAAGTCGTTATGGAAATCAGGAAATCTTACCCACTGCATTTCCCGGAGCAGTTAAACGTGAGATCCTTTGAAATGTTTTTCTCAACGGTTATTGCATACCTGAAATAAGTAACCGAAGTAATCCGGGGAAATAACTCTCAATAGAATTCAGCGCCGAAATGAATGGAAGAAAGTGCAATCTGAAATTTTCAGACGAATGCCCGAGTTTACCTGAGGGGTGGAACGCAATCCAAACCATTTTACGAAAAAACCAACATTTGCTCTTGAGATTGCCTCTTGAAATTCAGAAAAAAAATAAGAACAACTAAGAACCCATGATCGGCCTTGTTTCAGTATTGTAAAGTAGAAGAATAAAAGTCTTAAGACTTCAATTTATGTTGGAACCTTATGTGATCATTAGGTGACATTATTCGGCATTACATATTAAAATGCCATTATCTAACAAACAATCCAAAAATGTCATTCAGGTAAGGGTGAAAATATTACAAGAAAGTGTGAAATCAAAAACCCAAAAATATTTCTTACTTTATATGAAATGATTGAACAAACCTATGAACGATAAAAAATTTGAAGTTGAAAACTCACGATTACATCATATTCCTTGGTCATATTTTAAATGAATAAAATCATGAAGGTAGCTTTAAGTCATAAAGTAAACATTTTTACCTACCGAATAAACTCAATCATAATTACTTGCTACATAATAATGAAAGGAAGAAATTAAATTGTACCCATATTCTTTATGGAGATCCTAAACTATGAACTCCCTTGCGCAAAAATCCTGACGTAAAGTCGGTATAATTTTCTTCCTCGCAGAATGAGCTTCTTGAACTTCGATGACCTTTTGATTTCATTATCTGTTTTTATAGCAATACTCTAACGTTCTCACTTCCGGGATTTATGTCCTAACTCGTTTAATTTTTACAACATACCTACTTAACTTTCGGTAGTGAAAAGTTTTAATGTCCCAAGGCTAACTCTGAGAACGCTCGGCGCCAGGGCCGTCACTACCCAAACTGCCGCCCTAGGCAGAGACTCATTTTACCGCCCTACTCAATTTAAACAATGAAAGCAGAGAATAATTAATTGATTAAAATCAACCTGTATTAATCTCATACTTCGGAAACAATCCCGTCAACGCACAAAGAACATGAATGGTGGTAATATCAAACAGAGCATCATAGATAGCTATTTCGCCCTTTGGGGCTCTGCAGTAGGAAGAGCTTGCCTGAAAGCATTTTAGGTTCCCTTTTTCACGAATTTTCGCCTATTTCTGAGTATAAACTGAAACATCGCCACCTCCTTGGATCCCTACAAACAAAGTAGCCAGATGTTTATCCGTTTTTCATACAAACTATGTGGATTTAACCTTCAGTCGATGAAGTGGAAACGCTCGGTTAATCGTCGTGAACCAGACGTGGTGATAATAGTACGAAATGAAAATTCATGCGTACTATTTCGTACTACACTGCGCAAAAAAAATAACGCATATCTCAATTTTAATAAAAGTTAACTCTACATTGACTTTATAATACTATTACACATTGAATAGAAGAAAAAATCAGGATTCACCGAATCTTAGTGAAAGGAGAGAAATAAAACAATTGCAAAATACTGGAATGCTGATAAGTGATTCAATACTTGCAGGTATTTACATTTTGCGTTAATTACAGCTTGGCAAAGACGGTTCATACTCAAAAATGAGTGATCTTTAAAATGTTCTGATCTAATCCTTCCCAGATTTCTTGAGTTGGATTCCTAAGTCATTAAGAGTAGCTGGATGAGTTTCTGTACTTCTCAGCCTTCTATTGAGGTTGTCTACAACCTGCTCAATTCAGATTGAGATCTGGACTTCTTGCTAGCCATTCCATTCGAGAGACTTCAACCTCTGCAAGGTACTCCTGATCGTTGCGCGCACGATGGGGTCTGGCATTATCGTCCTTAAGAATGAAATTTTCACAATGTATGGGGCAAATGGCACTACATGCTCTTCAACAATGTTCCTTATATACCTTTCAGCATTAATAGCTCCATTATCAAAGACCACTATGTCTTTGCGAGCAGTCAAAGATATTCCACCCCATACCATAATCGATTCTCCCCCGAAACCAGTAAGATTCAGGAAACTGCACTGAGCATATCAAGGATACGTCGATCACAATGGTAGAGGCAGAATCTAGACTCATCTGTGAAGAGAACTCTGTCCCAATCAGCCTCTTCCTAATGGATATGCTCTCTCGAAAAATCCAAACGCGCCCTTCGATGGGGTGGGGTAAGAGCTTGGCTTCTTGCCGCGACACGAGGCTTTAAATCATATTCTCTGAGGCGATTTCTTATTGTCTGAGTGCTAATTTACACCCCATGAGTTTGCTCAAGCTGTCCCTGAATCGCTGCAACATTCTGGACACACGTATGGGAAACTCCAAACCTTTCTGCAATCTTGTGTATGTATGTCCACTCTTCTTCTCGCAAAACTACCGCTTGGGCACATTTCTCTTGGTTCAAATTGCGTGTTTCGCGTTGCAAAGCGATCGAGTGTAGAAATCAAACGAAAGAAAAACTATTGATCACTAGAATTGATCGAGAACAACTGATCTCAGAATGGAGCCTCTACATTCAAAATCTGATAATCTCACCTTTTTTTATTTCTACTGGGAAAAACATCTGTATTGAAGAAAAACGTTGAAAGTGGATAACATATGCATGCATAATTTTGATAAAAATAATTATTATTGAGAACATCTTCAGTTGTAGAATAAATTTGAGACTTCCACAATGTGCGTTAATTTTTTTGCGAATTATATTATCACCACGTCTGGTTTATGACGTTTAAACGGATAAACATTGGCTACTTGGTTTGTAGGGATCCAAGGATGGTGGCGATTGTTTCAGTTATTAATCAGAAATAAGCGACAATTCGTCAGATGAGGGAACCTAGAATGCTTCAGGCAGAGCTCTTCTACTGAAGAGCCCTAAATAGGGCGAAATCCACATAGTTGGACTACCACAGTTTGTATGAAAAACGGATCAACATCTCGCTACCTCGTTCAAGGTGCATGCATCGGAGGTAGGTGTTCGTAAGGATCCCAGGACCGGTTGTGCGTGTTGTTTCTGTTTTTACTCAGGAATAAGCGACCTAGAGTGCCTTTTAGGCAGAACTCCTCCATACTGAAGAGCCCCAAATAGGGCGAAATAGCTATCTATGGATGCTCTGTCGGCGGAATTTCTCAGAATTTGTGGATATGTGATATATTCTCTAGAATTTCGATGTTTCTGCATTGATTATTGAATATACATGAAATTAAGCTAATCCAAAAGTTATTCGAAAGTTCGAAGGTGATTTATACATTAAATATGAGTAGCGACGTGAAGATGGAACATTTTTGGAACTTTGGGGGTCCAAATTTTCTAAACTAAGACAGACCGCACCTGTGGTTTAACTAAAGTTGTTCAGGAAGACTCAATGAATACAATAATCTAATTCAAGCGAATGACCAGTAATGACCGTGGTCATTGTTGGTCCTGCCCTTGGTCTTGGCCCTTGAGGTCCTCAAGGGCAA
Organism: Propylea japonica; assembly: GCA_013421045.1. Classification (NCBI taxonomy): domain Eukaryota; kingdom Metazoa; phylum Arthropoda; class Insecta; order Coleoptera; family Coccinellidae; genus Propylea; species Propylea japonica. Next base: position 22,775,483 of record CM024240.1, on the reverse strand, counting down.
GACCAAGGGCATTCCTCAAGTTGAGGAATGACCGCGAATGACCAGCTTCGCTCAAATGCAGTTCTGGTCATCTCCACCATTTTCGTTAATGTAGGTCAGGGAAAATGAAAACAAACACATAACCAACGATTTTCTGAAAAAATGCAGTAAAAATGCAAGGTAATCCTGTCGAAACAACAAATGACCTTGAAATCTGAGCGCGCGTTACTGCTCAAATGCACAGCTACATTGCCAGATTGGATAATACATCAGGTATTTAACGAATGTCGTATAAAATATTTAATTTGTCAACGTTTGATACTTTACACAGTTTCTGTCTGATAGACAGATGATAACATTATATTCTTCTTGAAACGAAAATATTATTATGTATATTTTTCTTTAACATAGGACGCTTGAGTGAAATAGTTCTTTCCTCTGAGGTCTTCGAACTGAGCAATTATAAAATTGTAATAAAATTGTTATATCAGAATTCAAATTCATCAAAAAGTTTTTTTTCATTTAAATTATGACCTGAAAATTATAAAACTAAGATTGTCACAGCTTTTTTACATAGCAGTACATAATAACCAAATTTTTTTATTGAAATTCTATAAGAAAATGTGTGTCGTTGATGTTTCAGATCTAGATTGAAAAAAGTTAGGAAACTAAAAATCTAATAGTTCTATTCACCTACAAATGATTCCAGTTTTTATTCTCCTATGTAAAAAAATGATAAACAATTTCGAGAATTATTTTCAATTGCCGATTGATTACAATAAATTCCAATTGCACAATCTGGCAACATTAACGCACAAATGACGCAGTTTCCGCATGCGCAATACGGCGTTTAAATTCTACCCAAAGTTATTTGTGGATTCGACAGAATTACCAAATGCAATTATTGTATGGGACTGAATATTGTTGTTTTTCAGCCAGGCAGAAAACCATTTCAACAATCAATTAACGATAGCTTTATTCTTGGAATTTTATCTTTGGGTTAACCAACGATTTTATTAGCGCTTCGTAAACAACAATGCGATTTGAACAAGGAACTGTGTATTGTATGGGACTGAGAATTGTTATCATAAGATATAAACATTTAGAATTAACCTCATTTCTTCAATGACCAGAAGCTTGACTCGGCTCCCGAGTATGTTCACTTTAGGTCATCTGCGGTCTTAATCGATGACGTTGAAGGGCAATTCATGACGTCATATGATAAATACCAGTAATGACCAAAAGCGCTTAAATGCAGTTGGTCATTGTTGGTCTTGACCAATGATGACCATGTCATTCGCTTGAATTAGATTCATGATACCAAAATCTGGTCGATATATGCTGGTTACTGAAATTCGAATTTACCTCAGAAATACCGTCCCTGAAATCTTGGCGCCCTGGGCGACCGCCTACACCTGCCTACCCCCTAGTGACGGCCCTGCTCGGCGCCATTATTAGAGGGAATGTTGCAAGAATCAATTCCGGGAGCTAACTTTTGTCGTTTTACTTTACTATCGGATGTTACCCGGATCGAAGTGTTTGTTTAACCGGAAAGTTCGATTTGTGGGAACTGTGGTCGAATTGCAGTACTGAAATGAAAGTAATCAGACATAGTATTCGAACTGCAACGTTCTTGTTTGAGTGAAATTATCCACAACTTTTCCAACGTTCTTCCTTTCGTTCTGTTTGTGGATAATTTTTACAACATGTTGTAATCCGTGGCTTTCAGTGAATTCTTTTTGGGCGATCGTTCTACTTAAACGAGTGCTATATCGTTTTGTCCCAAATGTCTGTAATTTTGGCATTTGAGCCGAAAAGAGTCTCAACCGATAAGGTTCGACTCCCTGATGAAAAATTCATGGTCAAATTCAATTATGTCCGTGGGCCGTCCGGCAGTCCGTCTTTCGTTAGCACGATAACTTTCGAAGGAATTGTTCTAGAGACTTGAGATTTTCAGGATGAGTTAGGCCAATTCATTTCATTATGGTTGTTCCATAAAATATGGAATTCAAAATTTTGTTTCCTCATAGCTCAAACAGAACGGAACCAATCGAAATAAAAATCTGTTGCCACATGCAAGATGCTCATAATAAGCCTCATGCAAAATTTTGTGGCCATAGTGTATACACAGAACCATAGAAATTTCAATTGGAAAATTGAAAATAAGAAACTTCATTGTACCATAAAAAGATATCCGTTCTAGTGAAATTATTTCGTGTATGAAGATTGATATATTGAATGCTCATGCAAAATTTAAAAATCAGAACCATAGAATAAATTTTTTTATTATTAATTTCTACATACAGTGGAACTTCCCTATAACAAAAGCGCGAAACCGCAAAAAAATTCGTTATAAAGAAAATTCGTTATATTTTCTGTATAACGAATTTTTTGTTTCTATAGTCGGCAATGTCACGGTCGATTTCACTGATAAATTTAAGTTTATCATTCAAACTTAAGCACGTCTTTTTAGACATTTTCGCACAAACTTCTACACAAGCGTAATGGTTAGATTGAAACTAAACAGCCAGGTGTGTATTAACTGTTTTAGAAGGATCTCTCAGCCCGCCGTAATGATTTAAGGTCGGGATTTATTACTTACGTCCGGAAAAATTTCGGAAAAACCCACCTTATACCTTCTTACCAATATCCATTCAAAGAGTGATGTTCTTTGAATATTTCGTTGTAGAGAGAATTTACTTCGTTTTAGAGGGTGTTTCAACATGAAATTTGGATTCAAGGTACAATGTCTTGTACGAAATTCGTCATACAGCGAAATTCGTTATAAATACGTTCACTATAGGGAAGTTCCACTGTATTTCATTTTCTGAATAATTTCCAGAATATTATTCCGCTTGTGCTGAGATTCTGCATTTATACAGGGGTCCCGTAATTAGACCGACAAACTTCTAGTGGACATATAGATGGTATTTAAGATAGGTTCGACCCAAATCATATAATGCAAAATTGCTTCGTTAAGGACCTAGGGCCCTTTGAAGATGACTTCCTGTCCAACTTTTTTAACTTTCATTATTTTGCGAGATTTACATCATATTCATAAACTCCGATGTTTTTTCTTGAAAAAAAAAGCTCTTGTATAATAACGCCCAGATGCACCATTTCTGAGAAAAATAGAGTTGAAATTTTCTCTGTTTTCACTAAGTCTTTAGAGTTAGGTAGTTAAAAATATTTTTTTCTCAGAAATGCTGCATCTGGGCGTTATGAAACAAGAGCATCTTTTTCAAGAAAAAACATCAGGGTTTATTAATATGATGTAAATCTCGCGAAATAATGAAAGTTGAAAAAGTTTCAACTAAAAAACCCTTCGCCACCCCCCAAATGATACGATTGTGCTTGGCATGAAAGAAATGCACTCAATCTAATCGATGCGTATTTTGATATTAGCCAATGTGTGAACTTTCAGCACTTAATGGTGACTCCGTTTCGAGAATATGTGGCAAAAAGTGTGGACAGGACGTCATCTTAAAAGAGCACTAGCTCCTTAACGAAGCAATTTTGCATTATATGATTTGGGTCGAATCTGTCTTAAATATGATCTATAATGTCCACTAGAAGTTTGTCGGTCTAATACGGGACACCTGTATATTCGGTATCAATCTCAAGTCCTATATAAATTTCGAGGTAATGGTCTTCTTACTCCACCAATGTACGAGGGCTAAAAAGCTCCTGCTAAGTGTTTTTCTTATTTTTTGGGGTTTTTTGGATTTTGCAGAAATATACGAAGTGGGTCACAATAGTGATTCTAGAATTTCAAATATTTAACCCCAAGAGAGGTGACATTCAGATTGACTTCTTTTGCAATACCCTATCTTCTTTTGTGTTGAGTGTTAAATTGAAATTTTCTATTGGGTGATTTCTATGTTGGTTTTATTGACTGGCGGATTCAAAATCTTTGATTCCGTATAAAAAATATTCAAGAGATAAGATATTAGGTCATGAAAAGAAAGAAACAACTCCTTTAAACATTACCAAATTTTTTAATCGATCCACTCAAAAAATCTCGAGGAAGTTTGTTAATTCATAAATATGTTATTTCAAGACTTATTCGATTGGATTTTGTGTCAATTGTAGTCATGTTTATTCTGAATGAATCATCGGTTTGAATTTTGAGAAAACTCGGCGTACATCATTTATACAGGGTGAATCAAAATCTGTTTTTTTACCCTAACTTTAGCACCACCCTTGGTGTGTTCCAGTTGTTCCACCGTGTGATTTCTTATTTTATCCTCAAGAAACATCTTCTCAATCTATTTTTCATTTATAACAATAGCTCAATTTTTGTCAAAGATACAGGGTTTTCAGTGCAACATTAAACTCCACAATTACGCTATGGCTATGGAAGTACTTTCACAGATTTAATGGTAAATCTGAACGTTATGAAAATAAACTGAAAACTTAGCAAAAACATGAAACAAGAGAAGTTTCAGGACGACATGTTGTTTCTTGTGCACCGTTTATTGGAAAACGCTTCGTGTTAATGCATTATAATGGCCGACCGCATTCACCGCATGTGGCTAGGATTGCCAGGAAGTATTTAGCAGAGATCGATGTCCAAGACTTCAATTGCCCTTCTCTTAGCCCAGATTCGAACCCAACTGGGCTGCTCAGTCTGGGCACTTTTGGATGCTCTTGCTAGGAAAATTCGATCTCGAGTACCAGCCCCTGAAAATTGCAGCAGCTCAGTGATGCTCTAATTGATTCAAAACCTTAATGGGGACATGCTGAGACAAATTGCACGTGTTATACGCGTTTGGGTAGAAAACACGTTATGTTTTTGACGTAGTTTTCAGTTTTTTTCATAAGGTCTGAATATTAGGTTGAATTGTTGAAGTACTTAGCCTTAGCGAAATTCAATGTTTTACGGAAACACCTATACCTTCAATAAAAATTGAGATATTGTATGAATGAAGAACTAAATTGTCAAAAGATTTGTGTCTTGATGGTGATGAAAATAAGAAATAACGTGATGGTGTGAAACAAGTAGAACACACCAATGAGGATTCTAAAAATAGGGTAAAAAAACAGATTTTGTTTCACCCTGTATAAAATTACCTAGGCCGAGTTTTCCTGAAATTCAAAACCGATGATTGATTGAGGATGAACATACCTACAATTAAAAAAAAATTCAATTGAATCAGACTTGAAATAACCCATTTATGAATTAACGAACTTATTTTGCCTATAAGTGTATTTTAACTTGCCATAAATAAGCATGTTGTACAGAACATGATACATTTTTATTTCTTCTTCCTAATTCTTGTGGCCTATGAGATGATAATGATCTTTTATTTTCTTTCAGATGTAGTTCACACCTAACAATCACCAAAAACTGCCCTAGAGCAAACTGACATCGACTTCTTCGAGCTTCTTCAATTGTGTTCAATGAACTAGTTCTTACAATCGCACCATCAATGTTTCTATGGATGCGGCGTCAATCAATGACACCAATCAAGCACTGCTGTACAACATATACATTTCTGAAGTGCCAATCGACAACATATCGGATAGTGATGTCAATATTACAAAGACAATCACCAGGCTGACGTCTCCACTAGCAGTCACTGTAGCTGTTATGCTGGTTTTTCTCTTTTCACCGATGATACTTATCGGCAATTCTCTAGTTTTGGTGGCTATGTACAGATTCAAAAGGCTGAGAACACCAAGCAACTATCTAGTCATGTCTTTAGCAACTTCGGACCTAGGAATTGGTGAGTAGGTATTCTATATAGTTTTGAAAGATTCACTACTTGACTTGATCCTGTAAGTATTGTTACATAACATTATGTCACAACTTGAGGGGATGAATCTACGTATAATTTCAAGAAAAAAAGTCCATATAAACATGGGTCCGCAAAAGCTTCGTTACAGAGTTACAGGGTGTTGAAATTCCAAAAAAAAATGGTTTTCTCTTCATAACTCTTGCAGTCTTTGAGATATTCAGTTCAAATTTGAAATGATAGTTATTTTCAACAGTATCCATCATTGCACGTCCTGAATCTTAACTAGACTCTACAGGGTGTTTTATTTTCCGGGGCCTTGTCTGTTACGTCGTGGATGTACCCTGTAGCTCCTGGAGAAAATTGTCATGCTTTGTTGCCGCCACCTGCGGCCGCGGAATGAAATTGAACAGTAAACAAATATCGCCATAATTAATAATAATTTTCACCAAGTATCGAACTGTTCTCATCTATTCGAAAAGTGATCAAAAGTTAAGTTTATTGCTAATTAAAATTCATCTATCATCTTCGTCTAGTTCAATTCTTGTTCTTCTGTTAAAAACTGATAAAACAATTTCGAGTGAACTGTGTGAGACTCTTACTAAGTGAAACCACAAAGCCGGTGCAGAAAAGGTTAAACATCCCTTTTTCCCATCCTCAACCACGTTTTTGCTATGAAACCTTCTCGTTTAACTCTTGAGGTAAGTGCACATAAAATTCATTCGATGAATTGCTTAATCTTTTAATATTTGTCATCTGAAATTGGTTGTAATCATTTGCAACCATTTAATGTCTCCTTTTTCCCTCTCAAACTTTTTTGCAGTACGGCACTTATCAGCGTAAAATCAATTTTCGCTATCTTCGTTCAATTTAAAAACTTTTTTGATTCTTGTAATTTTTCCGTCTCTCTAACCGTTTTCGAGTAAAAAATTATTGATTATTATATTGCTCTTCACTTGAGACAGCTTACTATCGGATTATAATTTTAGATTCATAGTTCGCATAATATTCAGTAAATTGATGTCAATCGCTAGAATGGTACTAGAATAAGAAAAATTGAAAAGACTCGACGTGAAGTCAGTCTTTTGCGCCATATTGTTGATACTGGAAAAAAAGATAGGTACCTAAGTCAAATTTGAATATTGGAAATTTGTAATGAAAGATTTATATTTTGAATTGTTATTCTTTATTTTCGTATAGTCATCTAGTGATCTTCTACCAATATGTTGATCTCTGGTAGACAGCACGGGAGGTCTATTCGCAGCTAATACCCTGAAATAAGACTTCGAATAATCAAAATTTTTGGGGAACCTGTCATTGTAGATAAACACTACTGGAAAAAATTAAAGGATCAAAAAAAAATTCCAAATTTTTCGGCAATTTTCAACATGCCGTAACTTTGAGAGGAATGGTTGTACAAGGAATTTAAAAGAAGGAAATTGTAGCTCCAAGTGTCTAGTTTTTGGATTAGAACTTCAAAATGTTTTGGTGTCATCGGTTGTTGAGTAATCTTGAAGAGACCGTCATCAAAAAAAAATTCGAAATTTTTTTCAGTTTTTCCTTGGTCTACGGGCTTGGAAAATTTTTTTTTTGCTCAATCACTATGAGGATTGGATAGTTTCTTCATTCTGTTTTAATCTCATATTCTATAGATTTTGGTATATCCACTTCTTGTCAAGATATCGGCCTTCAAATGAAAAAGGATCCTTTTGCCTTTGAATATCAATACCTCGGCAACCAATGATTGCACAGAAAGCTAAAGGTGGGTTTCAAGAACTTGAATGAATTCCCTTCAACGGTTAGCCATTGCTTTTCCGAAAAAAAATTATTCTTTCTGTCACATGAATTTGAAAATGCAACAAAAAAAGGTCTTTTCGTGGTGTTTTCGGAATACGAGCGCTGGATCGAAAATATTGTGGGAACAAAATGTTAAGTGTGCAATTTACAGTTCAATAAGTCCACAAAAAATCACAAAGAGCCAAATTAATCCAGCCAACCGTTTTCGTGTTTCACTCGATCGATTTTCTGAAAAAATCACGTTTCTTGCCCTGAAAAGCTCATCACCTTTATAATCTTGAAAAAACGAGAAAAAAAAAGTTCACCAATTTTTTTCTACAATTCATTACAGAAAGTTATTGAACTTTCAAAAAAGAAAAAAATTCTCAAAAAAAATAAAAATAAAAAAAAAATTTCCTCATATTTTTTTGGAACAGTAGGAATTTTTTTTCGATTTTTTCGAGAATTTTTTTTCTTTTTTGGAAGTTCATTATCTTTCTGCAATGAAATCGTTGAAAAGGGTCGTGAATTTTTTTTTCTTGTTTTTCCGAGATAATAAAGGTTTTGAGCTTTTCAGAGCAGGAAACGTGATCCTTTAATTTTTTCAGAAATTTGATCGGGTGAAACACGAAAACGGTTGGCTGGATTAATTTGGCTCTTTGTGAGATTTTTGTGGACTTATTGAACTGGAAAATGCACACTTACATTTTCTGTTCCCACAATATTTTCGATCCAGCGCTCGTATTCCGAAAACACCACGAAAAGAACTTTTTTGTTGCATTTTCAAATTCATATGACAGAAAGAATAATTTTTTTTTCGGAAAAGTAATGGCTAACCGTTGAAGGGAATTCATTCAAGTTCCTGAAATCCACCTTTAGCTTTCTGTGCAATCATTGGTTAGGTATCGATATTCAAAGGCAAAAGGATCCCTTTTCATTTGAAGGCCGATATCTTGACAAGAAGTGGATATACCAAAATCTATAGAATATGAGATTAAAACAGAATGAAGAAACTATCCAATCCTCATAGTGATTGAGCAAAAAAAAATTTTGCAAGCCCGTAGACCAAGGAAAAAACTGAAAAAAATTTCGAATTTTTTTTTTGATGATGGTCTCTTCAAGATTACTCAACAACCGATGACACCAAAACATTTTGAAGTTCTAATCCAAAACTAGACACTTGGAGCTACAATTTCCTTTTTTTAATTCCTTGTACGACCATTCCTCTCAAAGTTACGGCATGTTGAAAATTGCCGAAAAATTTGGAATTTTTTTTTTATCCTTTAATTTTTTCCAGTAGTGTTTTGTGATAAAAATTTTTTAATGATGTAATGAAAGTAGGGAACTTCAGAATACAGGAGAAATATCAATTCAAAGAATATTTTATTTTGAAGCTAAATCAATGAAGCATCTGACAGCAGTGGATAATAACTTATTATTCTCTTGTGATTAATGGGTATTATTATGGCCGAATAAACAGACGTATAATGGGTGAATTATACAATAGTCGTAGATAAAAGATATTTCATGTAACATGATTCATATGGTTCCGGAGAAAAAACCTGTTTTTGGAGATTATTACCAAGTTTTTTCAAGGAACATTAATACAAATCTACTGCTAATATCTGAAATATGAAATCATGCGAACTTATGCTTTTCCAACATTATATAGATTTGGCATTATAATATTTAGATAATGTTTGTATATTCAGGTGAAATATTTTCGAATAAATATGTTTCTTACATTGTTCCTGACAAAAGCATAACCAAGGCAGCTACTAATGCACAAACTGAGAATAGTTTCATTGCGTTGACTATTACAGCGGTCTACTGATGATAACTTGGAAGCAAAATAGGATTTTATAATTCTGGATCAGTTGCTATCACCTCAATTACCTGTTTAAAAGGGTAGTTATAATTCCGCAAAGAATGGATAACAAGAGTTATTTCCAATATCGATATAGATTTAAAATAATTATATCTACAATTCAATAATTAAAGGCACTTTCCATGAAATATTCCACAATTTTCTGTCAATAACAAATTTTTCCGAACTCCGAACAGAGGCAGTGTTTTGCTCAAATACCTTCAAGTCAAATCATCATCGATTTGGATGGACTCACAGATGAATAATTCGATACAAAAACAATTCTTTCACTGCAAGTTTCGAACAGAATGAACTAGAGACTTAAAATTCTCGTGGTAGATATGGGGACAAAAGCGTCAAGAAGTGGGTTTTTCCTGACTAGACCGGGAACTAAGAATGATTTTGATAAGTGCGTGGAAAAATGTTGTTGTTGACAGAAATTGTGGAATATTTCAGGGTAAGAATTCACAATTTTCCGTCAATTATTATTATAAATTGCCTATCATCATCGAGGTATATAATTATTTGAAATATTTATTTCAATGTTTTATAATAACTCTTGTTATCAATTCCTGATAGAAATATACCTACCATTAAACCTTTTCAAAAAGTAATTGAGGTGATAGCAACTGATCCAGATTTATAAAATCTTATTTTGCGTCCAAGTTATCATCAGTACACCGTTGTTATAGTAGTTTTCATGCACTCAAGCAAAAACTTGACCTATTACCCTGGCGAAATTTAGGTATACAGGGTGTTCCGTGAGTTGTTGGCCATAGTTTAACGGTGAATGCAGGACATCCAGGCCTTTCAGAAAAATTAGTTTTAAAGTATCCTAAGACCATTAGTTTCGGAGATACAGGGTGATCATGAACATTGGCCCGAATTTGCGATAGCTATAACTCTGGAATGGATAGTCCGATTTCGATCAAATTTTATGAGCCTTTTCACTTCAGGAAGCTCTTTCAAACAGTTTATGAAATATTGAAATTTTGAGGTCCGTACTCAAAATATCATGATTTTTATTTCAAACCACAAAATCCATATGTTTCACATTCCTCACAAAAATTGCGTTATTTCCATGTAAAAGTAAATAATTTATTCTTAGGCATTCAATTTACACTTTGCATGGCACACTTGTCGCTAGAGAATAGGAACCGGACGAATTCATGCTTTATGTAATTTTTCCGAAATGCGGTTCTGCTTTTATTTTTTCACTTCACATTTCGAATATCTCTTGTGACACAACATAATAATGGCTGTTTTGTAAAACGAAAAATAGGTTTCAAGTTCTTCAAAGGAATAAAATATAATATTTACCTACTTTTTCAAAAGATTAAATTTTCTAAGATGGTTTAATCCATTAAAATCTTAATTCAAAATGTAATTCCAAAAAAAATATTAGCTAGATAATGCATTCTACAATGACTTTTTCACGAACACCCAGTAGAAACTTAGGTTTCAAAATGAAATGAACTCGAACAGAAATCAGAATAATTTAAAATCTTGTCAAAAGATAATAGATATTATCACCAAAAGATAAAAAACAGGACGAAAAAATGACATAAAGCATGAATTCGTCCAGTTCCTTTTTTCTATTGTCAAGTGTGCCATGCAAAGTGAAAATTGAATGCCCAAGAATAAATTATGTAGTTTTTCATGGCAATAACGAGATTTTTGCGAGTAATCTAGATTTTGTGGTTTGAAAGAAAAATCATGATATTTTGAGTACGGACCTGAAAATTCAATATTTCATCAACTGTTTGAAAGAGCTTCCGGAACTGAACAAACTCATGAAATTTGATCGAAATCGGACTATCCATTCCAGAGTTATAGCTATCGCAAATTCGGGCCAATGTTCATGAATCACCCTGTATCTCGGCAACTAATGGTCTTAGGATACTCAACAACCAATTTTTCTGAAAGGCCTGGATGTCCTCTGCATTCACCATTTATTTGGCTATATGACCAACGACTCATGGAACACCATAACTGATTCAAGTATGTTAACCACATGTATAGTCCGTTAACGAAAGGTTGAGCCGTCCATTGGCCATGGAAATTTGGCATATTGCACTGTGTATATTGAAATTTTAGGTTATGTTGTTTATTTTCTTGTCAGATTGATACGCAATGATGTCAATATTGCGTAGAGTTCTCTAATAACTCGCAAGCTCGTCGGACGAGGTCGGGTACATTCGGCCACGTTGACGTTATGGCAGCAAATACTGCCAACTTCAGATAAATAAACATCAAACACCTACTATGCGCTTAAACTTTCGTGGACGAACTATAGCTGTGTACCAGTCCTGGTTTACATCATAGGGAAAGAAACTTGTTCTATGGTACATATGTTCAGCTCAAAAGATTTTGGGGGTAGATACTCCGTCTTGCGTCACTACCACATCCTACCCCACCTTCCCCTACCTAAAGCCTTGTTCACTACGCTAGTAGTTTAGTCGAGTAGCTAAAAATTTAGTTACTACACCTTTTCCAATTGTAATTCAGAAAACGTAAAATGTAATTCAGAATAGCAAATTGAATTTCAGAAGATGGAAATTGTAATTCAGAATAGTAAATTGATATTCAGAAATGGTGATTTGAATTTCAGAATAGTGATATGTAATTCAGAAAGCGTAATTTGAATTTCAGAATAGTGACATGTAATTCAGAAAGGGTAATTTGAATTTCAGAAAATATAAATTGTAATTCAGAATTGGTGATTTGAAATTCAGAAATGGAAAATTGTAATTCAGAATTGGTTGCATGTACTCAAGATATAATGAACATGAATATGTACCTATTTATATCTATGTTATATACATGTTAGTACATATATCTATACATTTTCTGAAATTCAATTTATAACTTCTGAATTACAATTTTCCTTTTCTGAAATTGAATTTGCCATTTCTGAATTTCAATTCACTATTCTGAATTACAACTTTGTTTTTCTGAAATACAACTTCCTAATCTGAATTTCAATTTCGCTTTTCTGAAATTGAATTAACTATTCTGAAATTCAATTTCTGTTTTCTGAATTACAATTCCTATTCTGAAATACATGTTCCCTTTTCTGAAATTGAACTTTGATTTTCTGAATTACAATTGTAAAAGGTGTAGTTGAGTGCATTAGTATTATTGTTTGCCATAGATAACCTAAAATCATGGGTAAAATACTTGTTCTATGCCGAAAATGTCCGTTGGAGCGAAGAAATCACCCTTAAATTCGTAACAGAATACGTCGAACATGAATGTTTGTGGAATATTGAATCTCAATCATACAAAAACAAGCGAATGAAGCAGTCCGCATACCAGGATACAAATTTTATCATCCACCTCTTCTAAAATAGCCATCACGATTCACAAGTTTATTTACTTCATTACGTTGCAATTTGTCCATCTCACGAATGGTTTCTTTTCGCTTCAAAGAAATCGCGTAAAAATTTGTGCGTTGGCAGTTGTTCACTCGACAAAGCGATTCTCACTTGTGAACTCTACTCGAACGATTGGATGGACAGTAAGTAGCTACTAAATTTCTCACTACTCGACTAAGCTACTAGCGTTGTGCGAACAAGACTTAAGTCTTAAGTCAAAGTTGAATATACCGATTTGGTTAGTGGAAATTTGTAATAAAAGAGTAATTTAATTTCGAATTGTTTATTTTTTTCATTTCCTTATAGTCATTTAGCGATCTAGTGACTTAGCGGTGATGGTGTGCTGCTGTTGCTGCTGTTGCTGCTGTCGCTGCTGTCGCTGCTGTCGCTGTTTGCTGCTGTTGCTGTGTGCTGGTGTTGCTGGCTTAGCAGTTACAACCCTGAAATAAGATTTCGGATAAGTAATTGAGAATAATTATTATCACGAAAAATATCTTCAACATCAAATATGATGAAACTGTCCTATTCAATTAGAAATCTTGAGCATCTATACTAATATTATAAAAAGGAAAGATTTGTATGTTTGTGGGTTTGTGGGTTTGTGGCGTTGATACGAGTTAACTCATAAGCTACTTGACCGATTTCAATAATTCTTTCACCCTTAGAATGCTACACTATCCCTGAGTAACATAGGCTATACTTTCACCCGAGAAAATTGAGGAAACCTACTATAACTTCAATGATAATAAATATGAGTACCAAAATCAGCTATTTTCAGGTGCGCTGCGAAAACCGTAAGACGTACATGGAAACAATGTATGACGGAAATGTACCTCTTCAATAGTTCTACAAAAAAGTCCGCGATAGCATATATCTATCTTTCAAGGTTTACTCGGTATCACCTTTTAAAGGTTTCCGAATGTTTCTCAAAATTATGCATTATTTGGGAGTATTTTTTTATGAATACGCTATTGATCTTTATCTAATTAAATACGTCCTTCATACCCAGTATTTAATTTAGAATTAAATTGTCTTTTACATCATTCAATTATGATGAATACATCAAAAGATATGGCAGGTTGAAGATGAAATCGCACCAAAATGCGTCTCCGAGCACGATACACAAACACCGGTATGCCGACGCGCATCGAGATGTGACGTCACTGCGGAGCATTTCCATTGCATTTGCGGCATGGAAGTGTTAGAACTCGAGGGAATGATTGGAATAATGCAATTAATCGCAAGTTTAATTGAAAATGAAATCAACTAGGTAACTATTTCAAATGAAATTTCTTCGATGTCTTTGTTTGTTGATCCTGGAATATATCAATGAAGTTGTATAAATATGGATGTTAGTGCTAAGTTTTTACGAGTAGGTATTTGTTGATAGAGAATAAATTATTCAAGTTTCATTTAAGAACTTCGAATAAATGAAAATATTTTTATCATGTTTAGGAAATTTCTATGAATTTCATTTATAATTCGTGAATTTGGAAAGATTTTGTCCATTTTTTCTTCATATTCTGAAAACTGATCTTCTTATTCAGATTCCGGTGTCTTAAGTTGGTACGGGTTCTGCTCAAAACGGTAGGTTTTAGAAAAAAGTGGTCAATAGGGCGTTTGTAGAGAATTAATTAACCTATAAAATGAGGTATCAATCGTCCTGATCGAATGAGCACAGACCGATTTATTTTCATTAGAAGATGAAAAAATGTAATTTTCCATCTCCTCCCAAGTTAATATTATTATACTTATACTAATATTATAAAGAGGAAAGATTTGTATGTTATGTCATAAGCTAATAGACCGATTTCAATAATTATTTCACCCTTAGAATGCTACACTATCACTGAGTAACATAGGCTATACTTTTCACCCGAGAAAATTAAGGAAACCTACTATAACTTCAATGATAATAAATATGAGTACCAAAATCAGCCATGATCAGCTATTTTCAGGTGCGCTGCAAAAACCGGAAAACTTACATGAAAATAATGTATGACGGAAATGTACCTCTTCAATTGTTCTACAAAAAAGTCCGCGATAGCATATATCTATCTTTCAAGGTTTACTCGGTATTAACTTTTAAAGGTATCCGAATGTTTCTCAAAATTATGCATTATTTGGGAGTATTTTTTTATGAATACGCTATTGATCCTCATCCAATTAAATACGTCGTTCATACCCAGTATTTAATCAGAACGAAATTGCCTTTTACAACATTCAATTATGATGAATACATCAAAAGATATGGCAGGTTGAAGATGAAATCGCACCAAAATGCGTCTCCGAGGTAGGCACTAGGTGGGTAGGAGAAGGTACCGAAGTGTGAGGGATGTATGAATGAATTTCGGATTGCCTGATGCCCGTATGTTTATGATCACAAATCAGATCAAAAGATGGCGCTGTAGTCGTTATTAGGTTATTCATCTACTCTGCAACTAAACGGCTGGATCGAATTGAATGAATTTTTGTGTACACAGAACAACGTCTGTTGGGTCTGCTAGTTTTATAAATATTCAGATTTCTGACATCAGTGAGAATATAGTGGATTATTCTACATGATATAGTGAAACTATAAGGTCAAGCCAATTTTTGAGCACTCGGTCTACTTAAACGAGTACTATATCGTTTTGCCCAAATGTCTGTATTTTGATATTTCTGAGCCGAAAAGGGTCTCAAATAATATGGTTTGACTTCCATGATGATGAATTCGTTACAACAGCCATTCAATTGTTTCGTTCAAAACGCTGAAGTAATTAAGAAAAATTTTTTGGGTTCTCAGTCAAAATTATCACATTTTTGGTATGTCCAAACATTCAAGATGAATTTATTGAAAAAAAAATCAATGAAATTTATTTGGTCAAGTTGCTTGGCAACGAATATTGATATCTTCAGAACAGTTTGTTTAATTATTGTTGATGGATTTTTGGCTTTATTTTCACTATTTTTGTGAGGCTCTCCATCTACATCTATACGCATATAACGGATTTGTGACATAAATATTATAGCTCGCTCGGCTCACGCATTAATATTTCGAAATCATTAATTGCTGTCGTTAAAAAACTAGTTGCCTAAATAACTACTAATCTACTAGTATTAATAAAGAACTTCAGAAATACTAACAACCGACTCCATATTGTCAAAATGGAGTCAAACTAGTCCCTAGACTTCCTTTCAGTTTTAATTTATTCGATCTCATCGGAGATATGGCGTTTCACTTATGAAACTTTATTTCGTTTATAGAATTCTTGCCTTTTTTCCATTACCTCATTTTGTTTTCATTTTTTCTAAGATTATCATGCCTACTCACTGTAATGGTTTAATCATTGAGTTCTCTAAATAGTATGTTTTTTGTTCAATTATTGTTGATGGGCTTTTGGCATTATATCCACTCTTTTTTTGTAGGTCTACCTGTTACATTAATGGACTTGTGACATAAAAAATTGTTATTGTTGGATATTCTCATTTTCAGCAGTTTTTTCTTCTCCTCTTACATTCGCAAACACAATTTTGCTTGTTTATCTTATAACAATGAATTTCGAGATCTTCAGATTTTCTGAATAAAACACTGCACAATTGCAATGATACTTAGAGCCAGGCAACTTCTTTCACAACTGTGAAGGCTTGTTAGTTACTTGTTAGGTAGATGTCAATAGCTAGAATTTCTACTTTAATAAGAAAAATTGTAAAGCCCCGACGTGAAGTCATACTTTTAAGCCATCAGTTACTGTGAATCGTGAATATTCTACATGAAAATGGTTAAACTAAAAGGTAACGTAAATTTTCATGCAAGATCCTTTAAACTATATTTCGCAAAAAAATACAGAATTCAACTTAGTCGAATCTGTATATTCCGATTTTCCTCCAGAACTACCGTGTTCACGCATTCAACCTCATTCCGAGTGGAGTCGAATGATTGTTTCTTAAAATGGTGGTTAACGCGTCAGAAGTATACAAAATAAAAAAAATATATAATTTAAATACCTCATCAACTCAAAATTGTTAAACCAGCCGATAAATGAGGATCTGCGTAAAACTGTTCGAAGATCCCTTGAAAAGAAATTGAAAAAACGTTTTCTAAATTTATATTTTTCAAAAAATGTGGGACACCGCAGAAATATCACTTTGGAGTGTTTATATAGTTACTTAGATTGCCATTTCAGTTAGAAATAGAGGAGTATTTCCATTGTCAAAAATGGAACATATTCTTATATCTGGCTGATTATCTATCTGCACACTGTATTGTCAATTTCATAGTCTTATATTATATTGCATATTGACAGCATAGATTTGAAGTGATCACACTATACATAAATAGTATATTATGCAACAAGCGTATAATGATAGCAATTATTCACGAGGTGTAGTTTAGGCGGCGAGCCTTGAGCGAGTTCGATTATCATGTGTCACACAGACTAGACGTGTTTACATATCCTCTCTCAATAAATTCGATTAAATTCAGCATAATTTTTCAAACAGTGAATATAAAATATATTTTTGACATATTCAAGAAGATGCCACTAACTAGAGATACCAGGGATGAAATAAAACAACTTATCACTGAATGTTTTTCCGACAAGGAATTCATCTCGAAATTAATAAACAAAGTGACCGAGGTCGTCGAATCAACGATGACAGCTCACCTTGAGAGATTGGAAGGCAAGGTCACCGAACTCGAGAGTAAGGTTATGGATTTGGAAAAAGAAAACTCGGATTATAAACATAAATTGAATAGATTAGAACAGGATAACAAGAATAATAAATTGAGGATGTATGGAGTTCTTGAGGAAACCAGAGAAAATTTGAGTGGAAAACTGAGAGACATTTTTCGTGAGAAACTACAAGTAGATGACCTAACTATGAATGAGTGCTATAGATTGGGAAAAAAAAAAGATTGGTAACCCGAAACCTCGACCAATAATTTTAGAATTCAATTCTGTTCAGATGAGAAACGAAATACTTCACCGTAAAAAATCTCTCAAGGGTACAGGGCTTGTAATTACAGAAGATCTGACCAAGATAAACTACAATCTTTTGAAAACGGCTAAGGAAAAAGTGGGTAGAGAAAATGCGTGGTATATAGGAGGAAGAACTATGGTTAAATGGAATGGTAAAATACACAAGATTCAATCTGCTGAAGAATTAGATGTTATTGACTAAATAATCAGGATGAGGAGGGGATATAGCACTTTTGTAGGTGGAACACAATTGGTATAGCTGCTTTTCTTTTTTTGTTGGTGTTGAGAAATTTTTATTTTTTGTTAATTATCTTTTTAATAGTTTACTCAGATTGCATAATTTGTATAGTGGGTATAGTGCTGATCACATAACCTATAAAGTTCTTATACAATATTATAATCAATTATGATGTATGTGTAATTTATTTTGTACAATTCAAATGAAGCAGTATGTTTACTTATGCTATAATGTTTCTGTAGCAGGGGAAGTAGAGGAAAGAAATGAATAAATTTATAAGAGATTTTAGACCGGATTTGATAGAAACTTTTCACTGTGACGTCGTAGAAAACTGTAAATTGAACTTAAGACAGGGAGGAACTCATTTTACACTATTGCATAATAACATAAGGAGCATCTCAAAGAACTTTGATATATTTCAGGCATTTCTCAAGCAACTTAATTTCGAAATGGATTTAATAGTGCTCACAGAAACATGGAAGGTACATGACGTCAGTTTGTTCACACTCAGAGGGTATGATACTATTTATAACGAAGGTAATTATAATCAGAATGATAGAATAATAGTGCTCATAAAGAAAAAATACATTTATACCTCCGAATTTCATTATGTTGCACAAACTAAAGTCCATAAATTAACAGTAAGCCTAGACCACAACAATTTCTTGACAATAACATCCATTTATAGGTCTCCTTCATCCTGTCCACGTGAATTTTGTGAAAACCTAGAATTATATATAAAAAATCAACTTATTGATAGTGCAAACTATAAACACATAATAGTCGGAGATGTAAATATAAATATACAGCCAGAAAGTGAGATAAGTCAGGACTATTTGAATACATTGAACGGAGAATGTTTCGAGTCATGCATTAATATTAGTACTAGAGTACAGGGTGAATCTCATTCGTGTATAGACCATATTTTTATAAAGAATATTCACGAGGAGATAAAGGCAATAGTTTTAGAGAGCAATATCACAGATCACAATTCTCTAATTTTTCAGTTTAACACAAAAACTAACCTTGGACAGGAAACTCGAAACGAAAAAACTATCATTGATTATTCTAACTTGAAAAAAAGACTACAAAGACAAGAATGGAGAAGCATTTACGATCACATTCATCCCGATGACTGTATTGATGAAATAATAAAGATACTACAGGAAAATATCGAATGTTGTAAGAGGAAAATAAAAGTAAAAGTAAGTAAAAAGAGCTGGATAACAGAGGGCATTATAAACTCAATGAAAACTCGAGATGCACTATACAGAACATATAAGAAGAACAAGGAAGACAAAGATCTGTTGCATGAATACAAAAGGTACAGGAATGTTCTCAATAATTTGATAAAGCAATCTAAATCTGAATATTTCAACAACAAGATTATGGGCAAGGAAAATGACTCTACAATTATGTGGCATACTTTGAAGGAACTGTGTCCTGGGATGAAGATAAATAAAAATATAGATCTAATAGAGGATAAAACCGGACAAATCATTCATGATAAACAAAAGAAAGTAGATGAATTCAATGACTTCTTTTCAAATATTGGTAGAAATATGGCTCTCAAAATAAAAAAACCCAAAAACTTTACAGAAAAGGTTAAACGAGTACCCAACTCCTTATATTTTCCCGAAATCACTGAAGATGATGTAAAAAAACATATACTCGGTTTGAAATCCAAGAAAGCTCCAGGAATAGATAAAATTCAATCAGAAACATTCAAACAAATTGTGGAATATATAACGAAACCACTTTGCTTTGCCTTTAATTTAATTATGAATGCGGGAGCATTTCCCAGATCTCTGAAAACTGCCATTGTAACACCTATACATAAAGGTGGAGAAAAAAGTAATATTTCCAACTATCGACCCATTTCAATTATATCCAACATATCTAAAGTGATAGAATCTATTATAAAAGAAAAATTAACCAGTTTTCTGGAGAAGTATAAAATTATCAGCGATTCACAGTATGGATTCCGAGAAGCACGGTCGACACAGGATGCAATTGCCCTATTAACATCTACCATTCACAGACATCTTGATGATAATATACCAAGTCTTTGTATCTTTGTGGATCTGGCGAAGGCTTTTGATTCAGTGATTGGAATTAGGGGAAAATTTCTGAAAGTAATGAAAAGTTATATAGCGGGCAGGCAACAATGTGTTGCCATTGACAATGTCACAAGTGGAATGAAGGATGTTGAGTTTGGAGTTCCACAAGGAACCGTACTGGGACCAGTTTTGTTCACGATATACCTGAACAATTTATTCCATCAGAATAATACAGGTACGATAATCAGTTTCGCCGACGACACTGCTTTCTTGTATACCGCAGAAACCTGGGAATTGCTTTTCGAGAAGGCCCAAACTGATATAAACAATATGAAAAAATGGTTTGATTCTCGTCTCCTAACAATGAATGTGGAAAAAACTAAATATATTGATTTCTCATCCAGACCGCTGCAACTTTTACCAGATTTATTTATCACTGAACAGGCCACTCCTATAAAACCTGTGCAACACGTTAAATACCTCGGGTTGATGATTGATTCCAGGCTTAAATGGAACATTCATATTGAGAATTTAATCAGAAAGATCAGGAATTTACTTTCTAAATTTAAATACCTTAGGCAATTTCTCAATAAGAAAAGGTTAACGACCATATATTATGCGCTAGTAGAATCTCAACTGCTCATGGGGGGGTGCCTACAACAACCAAATAAAACCATTGGAGACTATTCAAAAATGGATTTTGAAAATTATATACAGAAGAAAAAGAACTTATCCATCTGATGTGCTGTATGCGGAGGCGAATGTTTTGGATATTCGACAACTTTATTGTTTGGCAATTCTCGTGGAACAGAAGAAGGTTAAAGGCAGGATAATTTTGAACCATGATTATGAAACGAGATCTGGAGATGGTTGCCTATTTGTGCCTCAAGTAAATACAACACTGGCACGAAGATGTTGTACATTTCTGGGTCCTCGAACGTACAATAAATTACCATCTGAAACAAAAAATATCAACTCAATCAATTTGTTCAAGAAACATGTAAAAAAGTGGATCTTAAACTTACCACGATCCACGGTTCATGCTTTTATTGATCTTAAGAAAAACTAGACTTTCCTTATACGTCATAAAACAACTGTTTCCTCCTACTTGACTTCCTTTCTTTCGGTTTGTATTTCTCACTTCTCACTATATGCTGCTTCATTTCACTAAAAACACCTTCATCATCAAAATATGTATACTTTTGTGGTCATTATCGCAGACAAGTTTGAACTTACGCCTGTGAAAATTGTTTATTCTTTGTTGACACTTAATTTCATGTATTGATCTATTTCGAATAAAGGTTATTATTATTATTAATATTATAGTGACCCAAACCACCGAGTGAATAATAGCCATAATAAGCGAGTAGCAAACTATACTTTATCTGCTACTACTGAATATTTTTCTTGAAGAATTTAACATTAGGGGACCATTTTTGGGAGCTTGTTATTGTAAATATGTTTTGTGGAAAGAATTGAAGAAATAAAATAGAGTACTTCAGAATACCAGAAAAATATCAATTCGAAGAATATTATGTTGAAGCTGAATCTATGAAGCATCTGACAGCAGTAAATAATAACTCATTAATCCCTTGTGGTTAATGGGTATTATTATGCCCAGCTAACAAATATAAAATGGGTGGATTATATAATATAGACGTGGATAAAAGATCTTTTGTGAAACATAATTCATATGGTTCCTGCGAAAAAACCTTTTTTCAGAGATAATTACCAAGTTTTTACAACATGAATAAAATGTTCGATACTGCCAATATTAAAATATGAAATCATTTCATTTCCAACATTACATAAATTTGGCATTATAATAATAATAATAATTAATGTTCGTATATTCAGGTGAAATATTTCTGAATAAATATGTTTCTTACATTGGGCTTGACAAAAGCATAACTACAGCAGCTACTAAAGCACAAACTGAGAATAATTTCATTGCGTTGACTATTACTGTGGTCAGTGTGGTGTACTGATGATAAATTGAAAACAAAATAAGATTTTATAGTTCTGGATATGTTGATAACACCTCAATTGCATGTTTAAAACGATAATTATTATAATTCTGAAAGAATGGATAACAAGAGTTATTTCCAACATCGATGTAGATTTCAAATAATTGTATAATTCAATGATTAGAGGCATTTTCCATGAAATATTCCACAATTTTCTGTCAATAACAACTTTTTCCGAACTCCTTCTTTAGAAAACAGAGTGATGCCTGTATTCTCTCACAGACTCACAGATGAATAATTCGATATAAAAACAATTCTTTCACTGCAAGTTTCGAACAGAATGAACTAGAGACTTAAAATTTTCGTGGTAGATATGGGGACAAAAGCGTCAAGAAGAGCGTTTTTAACTGACTAGACCGAGAAGTAAGAACGATTTTGATAAATGCAGTTAATCATTACAGTGTAATCAAATCACAATGATAGTTCATATGAAATTTGTTTTAAAAAGTAGGTACATTGCATTCGCAATAAAATATGGAAAGCAGTAGCGCATAACCGTTTCTGGATATTATTCACCCAGGAAAAATGAACGACGTTTCAAATGATCTCTAATGAATGAAATGTATCTTCAGTTCTAGTGTTATTTGAACCTTATATGCCTTCAGAGCTGAATCCTTGTGTAAAATACGACATGTCGTGGACCCACTAAGTCCAACTTGTTATCGGTGTCTAAAGGACATTTCAGGTTCTTCTGCAACACTTTCACGAACAAAATCAATATTTTCTTGTGAACAACCGCTACGCCTATATTTTTTACTTATTGTTTAATCTCTTTGCGTATTGCCTACACCTGGCAGTGCAGATTCTGATAAGAATGCAGAGAAAAAGGCATTTAACACATTTTATGCACATTATTGTTTTTTTTTGCATCGTTTTCGGATAAAAGATAATGACAGTTTTATCGTTGCATGAAATAATTTGGGAAATTCGGTAATTTGTGGTATATTTTTTTACTGATACTGTTCGTTAACAGTGTTTTCTTTCATTAAAAACTATTCGATCTATTTGAACATCTCTGTTTGATTTTGTTTTATCAGTACCATAATTTCATAGAAAACATCCTATTACTTTGTGAATATTCATTTTATAGAACACAAACTACAGGTTCCTACAAATTTGAGATGCCTGTTACCTCCTTTGAACACTTTCTGCAAGTTAGTTCAGTGTTTTTTTCGGTATTTTTCAACCATTGTATGGGAATTTTGGTTTTATAGTGTCAGCAACTATCGGATTATAATTTTAGATTCTGATTATTCGCATAATATTCAGATGAAAAGCTCTGACTTGAAGTCATTTTATTGCGCTATAGTTCATACTGGAAAAAAGGGAAGTACATAGGAAAGCCAAATTTGAATATTTTAAAATTTGCATTTTAAAGTTGTTTATTTTTTATTTTCGTATAATCATCCAGTGATCTTCGACTATGCTACTGATTTGCGGGGGCAGCCGAAAGAGCAAATAATGCCCCTAGCTGTCCTACCAGCTAAAACTCCAAAAAATACAATTCAGCTAAGTAAAAATGAAAATAATTATCACGAAAAAACGATAGTTAGCTGACTCAAATTTGAATAATTAGAAACTTGTAATGACAAATTTATACCATTCTGAGTTGCTTATTTTTATTTATTTTCGTATAGTCATCTAGTGACCTTCCACCAATCTGTTCTTTTGTGGGGAGGTCACGGAATTGACTAATCCTTGCAGCTAAAACCCTGATTTAAGATTTTCGATAAGTAAATGAAAATAATCATCACGAAAAATATATTCATAATTGAATATTAAGAAAGTATCAAATGATCCAATATTAAGAAAGTATCAAATGCAATCAGGAAGCTTGTGTGAAATTAGTATTCAGATTTCTGCCATCAGTTACTGTCAATCGTGAATTGATCTACATGAAAATGGTAAACCTCTAAGCTCGCTCGGCTAACGAATTAGTTGTTCGAAGCCATTATTTGCTGGCATTATTGAACTAGTTGCTTAAATAACTAATAATCTACTAGTATAAATTAAGAACTTCAGAAAATTCAAACAACCGTTTTCATATTGTCATAATGAAGTCGAACTAGTCGCTAGTCTTCCTCGCAGTTTCTATTTATTTTATCACATCTGAGATATGGTGTTTCTCTCATAAAACTTCATTTTGTACATAGAATTCTTGCCTGTTTATGATAACCGCATTTTGTTTTCAGTTTTTCTAAGATCATATCATGCCTTTTTACTGTAATGGTTTGATCATTAAGTTCTCTAAATAGTATGTTTATTGTTCAATTATTGTTGATGGGTTTTTGGCGTTATATCCACTTTTTTTTGTAGGTCCACCTCTTGCATATAACGGATTTGTGACATAAAATTTTGGTGTTGGATACTCTCATTTTCAGCAGTTTTTTTCACAACTGTGAACGCTTGTTACCTCCTTAGAACATTTTCTGCGAGTTAGATCAGGGTTTTTTTCGGTATTTTTCAACCATTGTATGGGATTTTTGGTTTCATAAGATTAAAAACATGTAGAACTATTGGATTATAATTTTAAATTCAGGGTATTCGAATGATACTCAGTAAATAGATGTCAATCGCTAGAATTTTCACTAGAATAAGAAAAATTGAAAAGTCAGTCTTTTGCGCTCTATTGTTAATACTGGTAAAAGGATAGGTACAAAAGTCAAATTTGAATATTTGGAAATTTGTAATGAAAGATTTATTTTATTTTGAATTGTTTATTCTTCATTTTCGTATAGTCATCCAGTGATCTTCTACCAATATTATGATCTCTGGACACCACGGGAGGTCCTATTAGCAGCTAAAACCCTGAAATAAGACTTCGAATAAGTAAATGAAATTATCATGAAAAATATCTTCATAATCAAATCTCAAGAAAGTATTACATTCAATCTGGAAGCTTGAGCCTGATTATTTAAGTATTCAGATTTCTTCTATTAGTTAGTGTGAATCGTGAATTAATCTACATGAAAATGGTGAAACTATAAGGTAAAGTCAATTTTTCATGCGAGATCCTTCAAACTTCATTTCGCAAATAAATACAGAATTCAACTCATTCGAATCTGTATATTCCGATTTTCCTTCAGAACTATCGTGTTCACGCATTCAACCCCATTCCGAGTGGAATCGAATGATTGTTTCTCAAAATGGTGTTTAACGCGTCAGAAGTGTACAGAATTTAGAATATTAATTTATAAATTGACTACCTCATTAGGTCAAAATTGTAACACAAGACGTCAAATAACGATCTGCGTAAAACTGTTTGAGGATCCCTTGAAAAGAAATTGAAAAAACGTTTTCTGAATTTCTATATGTATTTCAAAAACTATGGTACATCGCATAAATATCCCTTTTGGAGTGTATTTATACATAGAATGCTCATACATTTCTAAAATTTCAGTCATTTCAGTTGAAAATGAGTTTCCTCATTGTCAAAAATGAAACATATTCTTATCTTCATATTTGGCTGATTATCTATGTTTACACTATATTGTCAATTTCAAAGTATAATATTGCATATTTATAGAATATATTTAAAGTGATCAGACTATACATAAATAGTTTATTATGCAACAAGCGTATAATGGTAGCAATTATTCACGAGGTGAAGTTTTGCCTTAGGCGAGTGGCCTAAATCACCGAGTGAATAATACGTACTACGTGAGCAGCGAACTATATTATCTGCGGCTACTGAATATCTTTCTTGAAGATTTTAACATTAGATGACCGTGACATGACCCTTCGTTACAATTGTAGAAAAAGTCAAGTTGACACATGAGAAATTTTTTAGGAACTTGAATTGTAAATATATTTTGTGATAAAAATTGCTTTATTAGATGTAATAAAAGTATAGTACTTCAGAGAACAAGAAAAATATCAATTCAAAAAAATGTATATTGAAGCTGAATCTATGAAGCATCTAACAGCAGTGAATAATAGCTTATTATTCTCTTGGGTATTATTATAGCCGAACAAAATGACGTATAATGGTTGAATTATACAAAAGTAGTGGAAAAAAGATCTTTCATTTAACATGATTCAAATGGTTCCTGAGAAAAAACCTTTTTTTGGAGATTATTACCAAGTTTTTTCAAGGAATATTAATACAATCTGTTGCCAATATCTAAAATATGGAATCAACAGAACTTATTATTTTCCAACATTACATGAATTTGGCATTATAATCATAATAATTAATGTTCGAATATTCATGTGAAATATTTTCATATACATATTTTCCTTACATTGGGCTTGACAAAAGCATAACCACTGCAGCTACTAAAGCACAAACTGAGAATAGTTTCATTGCGTTAACTATTACAGCGGTGTACTGATGATAACTTGGAAGCAAAATAAGATTTTATAGTTCTGGATCAGTTGATATCACCTCAATTACCTGTTTAAAACGATAATTTTAATTCTGAAAAAATGGATAACGAGAGTTATTTCCAACATCGATATGGATTTCAAATAATTATACAATTCAATAATTAATGGCACTTTCCATGAAATATTCCACAATTTTCTGTCAATAACAACTTTTTCCGAACTCCTTCCTTAGAAAACAGAGGCCCTAATACCTTTAAGCTAGACCATCATCGATTTGGTTGGACTAACAGATGAATGATTCGATATAAAAACAATTCTTTCACTGCAAGTTTCGAACAGAATAAACTAGAGACTTAAAATAATCGTATAATAGATATAGGGACAGAAGCGTCAAGAAGTGGGTTTTTCCCTGACTAGACCAGGAAGTTAGAATAATTTTTATAAAGGCAGGTGATCATTACATTGCAATCAAATAACAAATGATAGTTCATAAGAAATTTGTTTTAAGAAGTTTGCATCTTTTCTCCTCAGAATTCGCAATAAAATATGGAAAGCAGTAGCGAAAGTATTTCTTCATGGTGGTCGAAAAATATTGTACGGCCAATTGACATAACCGTTTCTGGATATTATTCGTCCAGGAAAAATGAACGACGTTTTAAATGATCTATAATGAATAAATTGTATCTTTAGTTCTTGTGTTATTTGAACCTTATATGCCTTCAGAGCTGAATCCTTGTGTAAAAAACGACATGTCTTGGATCCAACTTGTTATCGTTGTCTAAAGGACATTTCAGGTTCTTCTGCAACACTTTCACGAACAAAATCAATATTTTCTTGTGAACAACCGCTACGACTGTATTTTTCACTTTTTGGTCAATCTGTTTGCGTATTGCCTACACCTGGCAGTGAAGATTGTGATAAGCATGAAGAGAAAGAAGGCATTTAACACATTTTATGCACATTTTTGTTTGTTTCTGCATCGTTTCCGGATAAAAGATAATCACGGTTTCATCGTTGCATGCAATAAAATGAAAAATTCGAAAACTTGTGGTATATTTTTCCACTGATACTGTTCGTTTGGAGTTTTTCCTTTCAATAAATTTATTCGCTCAATTTGAAAATCTCTGTTTAATTTTTTTTATCAGTACTATAATTCCATACAAAATACCCTGTTACTTTGTGAATATTTACTCTATAGAACACAAACTGCAGGTTCTTAAAAATTTGAATCCATGTTAATATTTGTGTTACCAAATTACCCTCTTTCCTTTATCAAATTCCTTAAGGGATTGCAACCCTCTCCAAGAAGATGATAGTAGAAACAAACTCTGTATCCCAGATCATGTCCCCCTGACATAAAAAATTGAACAGAGTATATTCACAAATTCTGATTCGTTGATCAGGAGGATGGACTCTTTTAAATGAGACACCCTGTATAATACAACTACTTGACCGGTTTGACCCATTAACGAACGATAAGTCAAGGTATTCGAAATACACATGTAGCCCAAAAATTAACAATTATAATTCCATCACAAATTTGAAATTTCTATATTTTTTTCGAGACTTCATCAGGCGAATTGTTGCAAACATTTTCATCTCATCATTGAGCATCTGAATAAGAAATTCGTACCCGATTCGTTTACCACTTTCGAAAATATTCGAAAAAAAGCAAATCTTTACTATTCGGGACTTGTACGCCTAATTTGGTCCATCCAGTAATTCTGTCCACAAATACAGGGTATTTCATCATAAACTGGAGTTACATATATATTCGTGTGAAAGACACCGAGAAAATCATTTCTGCCCTATACAATGTTATCCCGTTTTCGAAGCATAAGCGAGATACAGGGTGTCAAACGTCATTTTTGAGCAAGGTGTTTTTGAGTGTGGTCAGTTATGTATAACACTCAAAGTAGGGAATATCAAAACAGAATCGTAAAATATCAAACGGTTTCCTTACTACAGCCATTAAAATGTTTCGTTCAGACCTTTGAAATAATTGGAAAATACGAATATCAATATCCACAGAGCAGTCTCAATTCCCTATTTAATACCTACTACGGAATCGAGTGTTCGAATCTCAACTAAATTCCATAGATTTTGTTTAAATAAATTCATTAAGAATGTTTGGACATACCAAAAATTCAATAATTTTGACTGAGAACCCAAATAAATTTTTTAAAATTAGGTATTTCAGAGTCTGAACGAAACATTTAAATGGCTGTTGTAACGAAACCGTTTGATATTTTACGATTCTGTTTTCATATTCGTAATAGCTATAAAAAAGTATAATTGGAAAAATTTCATCCATTTCGGGTGAAATTTGTTTGATTTCTGAAAAAAATTTTCACAGAAATTCTTTTGCAAATTGTGTTTATTCAGAAAATAAAATTCACAACCGAAAAAAAAGTCAGGAACATTGCAGGTTTACCGCCATTTTGTGAGAATATTTTTCAGAGTTCGTCAACTTTTCCGAATAGAGGACCCAAAAATACTGAGATTTGTCCAAAAACCGTTACTTTAAGTGTTATACATAACTGACTACACTCATAAGAATCTTGCTCAAAAATGACGTTTAACACCCTGTATCTCGCTTATGCTCCGTAAACGGGATATATTGTATAGGCAAAAATGATTTCCTCGGTGTCTTTTACTCCAATACAGGGTTGGGATAAAGTTCGGCCACCAAATTAATATCTTTAAAATGAAACGGGCGATATTTTTGAAATTTGGCAGCTGAGTGTAATGGACCACAATGCATCTGATGAGCATATTTTAACAATGAGTTACTTCCGGTTTAACCGGAAATGACCAACAATTTTTATTTAATGGGACACCCTGTATATTTCTGCAGATTCTGAAAGTGCACCTCGTTTCGGATCTGTCCATATCGGGTTCCATGTAAAAATTCTCTGTAAATGTCTTTTGTACGTTTGAGAAAAAATCCATTCAAATAAATAAATCGTTGTTATTTGTATCAATAGTGAAAAACAAAACGAAATACTTTGTAGTAGATAACTCTTTCTGCTTTTCATGACGTATTTTTTTATGAAAATCTATAAAAGGAAGAAATTAATTTACTAGTAAAAAAAATTATTAAAAATAATTAAAAAAATCATTTTAATTGTTCGAAGTACTTGCCGTTCACCTCCTGACAATATGCCAGTCTATTAACAAATTCTTGAGTATTTTTTCTCAAGACTTATCTATGTATTAATGCACATTCATCAGAATCCGTTGTCTCATTCTTCTTTTTACAGATATTTTTACATGGAACCTGGTATGGACAGATCCGAAACAAAGTGCTCTTTCAGAATCTGCAGAAATATACAGGGTGTCCCATTTAAATAAAAAAAAATTTTGTCATTTCCGGTTAAACCGGAAGTATCTCATTAATGAAAATATGCTCATTAAATGCATTGTGGTCCATTACACTCAGCTGCCAAATTTCAAAATTATCGTCCTTTCCGTTTTAAAGATATTAATTTGGTGCCGAACTTTATCCCAACCCTGTATATGTATCTCCAGTTTATGATGAAACACTGTATATGTGGAGAAATTACTGGATGGACCAAATCAGTCGAACAATCATCGAAGTGTAAATTTTGCGTTTTTTCGTATCTTTTCAAAAGTGGTAAACGAATCGGGTACAAAAATCTTATTCGGGTGCTCAATGATAAGATGAAGATGTTTGGAACAATTCCTGACGAAATCTCGAAAAAAATTATTGAATTTTCAAATTTGTGATGGAATTATAATTGTTAATTTTTGTGTTACATGTGTATTTCGAATACCTCGATTTATGGTTCGTTAAGGTCCAATCGGTCAAGTGGTTGTATAATACAGGGTGTCTCATTTAAACGTGTCCATTCTCCTGAACAAGGAATCAGAATTTGTGAAAATGCTCTGTTCGATTTTTTATGTCAGGGCAAAATAGTCTAGAAAACAAAGTTTGTTTCTACTAGCATCTCTTTGGATAGGGTTGCGACCCCAAAAGGAATTTGATAAGGGAAAGTGGGTAATTTTGTAACACAAATATTTACATGGATTCAAACTTGGAGGAACCTGCAAATTGTGTTGAATATTCACAAAATAACAGGGTTTTTTGTATGGAATTATGGTACCGATAAAACAAAATGAAACAGAAATGTTCAAATTGAACGAATAATTTCCATTGAGAGAAAAAATTTCAAACGAACAGAATCAGTAAAAAAATATACCACAAGTTCTCAAATTTTTCATTTTGTTGCATGCAATAATAAAACCGTGATATTCTTTCATCCTATAAAGATGTGAAAACATACAATAATGCAATAAATGCCTTTTTTCTCTTCATGCTCATCAGAATCTGAACTGCCAGGTGTAAGCAATACGAAAAGATATTGAACAAAAAGAGAAAAATACAGTCGTAGAGGTTGTCCACAAAAAAATATTGATTTTATTCGTGAAAGTGTTGCAGAAGAACCTGAAATGTCCTTTAGACAACGATAACAAGTTGGACTCAGCAGGTCCATGACATTTATTTATTTATTTATTTATTTAAGTAAACAGGAACCCCAACAGGATAACCCAATTACAGGGATTCACCAAATAAAACAAATATAAAATAGCATTGTGAACTTAATCCTAAACTAATACTAACATTTCATGAACAAGACAGACCACAAAAAAATATATACATTCAATAATTCCTAGACAAATATTGAACAAGTTTTCTCCTGAAAATACCCAGTGACAAACTAAAAATATCTATGTTATATAGGTGCCAACTATAAAAACGCATCAGTCTCAAGAAAATCGAGTGGTAAAATTAGGATGTACGGGCTCTAGGTATAAAAAAAAGGTCTCTATGGCGACCAGTAAAAACGCGGACATTGAAAAAGATCTCGTTGATAAGCGGGAAATCAAAGTGGCCATTTATTATGCGGTATAAAAAAGTCTGATCGAAAATTGCTCTTCTGTGCTCCAAGCTTGTCAGTTTATAGAGTCTCAGTCTTGCGTTGTAAGGACACTCAATTTGCCGATTTCCAAATCTATAATTTAGGGTTTTGGTGAACTTTCTTTGAACTTTCTCTAAACGATCAATATATTTGTAATAAAATGGGTTCCAAATAGGCGTTGCATATTCCAGAATACTACGTACCAACGAAAAATATAAAATCTTAACAGTTTCAACATTGTTGAATTGTCGTGAAATTCTCAAAATGAAACCTACCATCCTAAAACTTCTGGAAACGATATCATCTATGTGATGTTCAAATGATAATTTCGAATCAAGATAAATTCCAAGGTCTTTAACGATATTTGTTTCTTCAATGATTGAGCCGCAGAGTGACAGAGGAGGCCTCAAAACATTCAAGTTTTTGGTGAATATTATGTGTTTACATTTTTCAATATTTAAAGATAAATAGCGATCAGAACAAAATGCCGAAAACCTATCAAGATCGTCCTGAAACCTCCGTGCATCCTCTAAACTCCTCAGAGCCAGGTACATTTTGAGATCATCAGCATAAAG
Source organism: Propylea japonica (assembly GCA_013421045.1). NCBI lineage: Eukaryota > Metazoa > Arthropoda > Insecta > Coleoptera > Coccinellidae > Propylea > Propylea japonica. The sequence goes on along the minus strand of CM024240.1, from coordinate 22,743,613 downwards.
CTCGAAAAATACATATAAAAAACACTTAAAGACATCATTTATATACAACAAGAAAAGAACTGGACCCAAATGTGAGCCTTGGGGTACTCCAGACGTAACCAAATGAACGGTAGATAAAGCGTCATCAACAATAACGAATTGAAATCGATCAGTCAAGTAGGATTCAATCCATCTCAACAGATTTCCCTCTACGCCGTATTCTGAAAGAATTTTCAAAAGTGCCGCATGGTGAACCTTATCAAATGCCTTCGAAAAATCTGTGTAAACGGCATTTACTTGAGTACCCTGATCCAGATGTTGAGAGATGAAATTAACGTATGGTGATAGGTTAGTTAAAACCGATCTTCCCTTGAAAAAGCCATGCTGCCTAACGCTTATTTTCGACTTGAGCGAATTGAATAGAAAATCCGTTACTATTGATTCAAATAATTTCCCGAAGTGGTTTAGAATGGAAACTGGCCGATAATTAGAGATTTCATTAATTTTCCCACCCTTGTGAACGGGGGTAATTTTTGCGAGCTTCCACTTATTAGGAAAACACCAGCACGCAAAGATTGATTGAAAATTATGTGGAGTGGGCCGAGTGGGGAAATGAGAGAAGCAGCCGAAGATTTGATAAATATTGGCGGTATCAAATCCGGACCTGGACCCTTGTTTACTTTCAGTTCCTCGACCTTCTCAAGAATTTCATCTGAACTGACATAATCCATACATACACATGTAGAATTTCTAACATTTTCCACATTCACCTTATCGATAACTGGCCTGCTAGAATCTTCGAAAACACCTGCGAAAAAACTACCATGTTGTATTTTACACAAGCATTCAGCTCTGAAGGCATATAAGGTTCAAATAACACAAGAACTGAAGATACAATTCATTCATTATAGATCATTTGAAAAGTCGTTCATTTTTTCTGGACGAATAATATCCAGAAACGGTTATGCCGTACAATATTTTTCGACCACCATGAAAAAAACACTTGCGCTACTGCTTTTTATTTTATTGCGAATTCAGAGGAGAAAAGATGCAAACTTTTTAAAACTAATTTCATATGAACTATCATTTGTTATTTGATCAAAATGTAATGAACAACTGTATTTATCAAAATATTTCCTACTTCGCGGCCTAGACTGGAAAAAAAAAAACCCATTTCCTGGCGCTTTTGTCCCCATAACTACCACGAAAGTCTCTAGTTCATTCTGTTCGAAACTTGCGCTGAAAGAATTGTTTTTATATCGAATTATTCATGTGTGAGTCTAACCAAATCGTTGATGATTTGGCTTGAAGGTATACGGGCAGAATACAGGCACTCTGTTTTCTAAGGAAGGAGTTCGGAAAAAGTTGTTATTGACAGAAAATTGTGGAATATTTCACGGAAAGTGCCTTTAATTATTGAATTATTTGAAACCCATATCGATGTTGGAAATAACTCTTGTTATCCATTCCTTCAGAATTATAATTATCATTTTAAACAGGTAATTGAGGTGATAGCAACTGATCCAAAACTATAAAATCTTATTTTTTTTTCAATTTATCATCAGTAGACCACTGTAATATTCAACGCAATGAAACTGTTCTCAGTTTGTGCTTTAGTAGCTGCCGTGGTTATGCTTCTGTCAAGCCCAATGTAAGAAACATATGTATTTATTCGAAAATATTTCACCTGAATATACAAACATTAATTATTATAATGCCAATTTTATGCAATGTTGGAAAAGAATAAGTTCCCGTGATTTTATATTTTTCTGTTGCTATGTTATGTCAACTAGAAATATAAACTTTTGTTCTTGGTGAATTGGAATATCTAATTGAAAATAATGTATTGCTATGAAATGATAACTCATTGAGGCCACATCTTCGGTTCACAAAGATTTTCTGATATGTTTCTATCGTTTCAATTGAAATTTTCATTAAGTTTTCATTTTAATACTTTTGTATATGTATTATTTCATTTTTTTTCGTCGATCTTAAAATAAAAGGTGATATATGAGTCACAAATTCAGAAGGAAAAGATTTTATAATGTTTACATTCTCAGTCCTCCCCCGATTACAATAATTTTTTCCATTAATTTTTTTGGTAGGGCTGCTAGGGCCATGACTACATGAAGATGAAAAATAAACAACTCAAAATGAAATAAATCTTTCATAACAAATTTCCAAATATATCCAAATTCGATCTACCTAGCGTTTTTTCCAGTATGAACAATAGCTTAAAAGTATGACTTCACGTCGGGGCTTTACAATTTTTCTTATTCTAGTAGAAATTCTAGCTATTGAAATCTATTCACTGAATATCATGAAAATACTCTGAATCTAAAATCATAATCTAATAGTTTCACATATTATCAATGGTTGGAAAATAGTGAAAAAACGCTGATCTGACTTGCAGAAATTGTTCAAAGGAGGTAACAATAAGCCTTCACAGTTGTTAAAGAAGTTGCCATTAAGTATCATTGCAGTTGTGGACTGATAAAAAATGTTAGATTCGTAAAATCTGAAGATCTTGAAATTCATTTTAATAACATAAACAAGCAAAATTGTGTGTTGCGAATGTAAGAGGAAGAAAAAACTGCTGAAAATGAGAATATCCAACAATAAAAATTTCTTATGTCACAAGTCCATTATATGCAAGAGGTAGACCTACAAAAAAGAGTGGATATAACGCCAAAAAACAAAAAACAATAATTGAACAAAAAATATACTATTTGGAGAACTTAATGATCAAACCATTACAGTGAAAAGGCAGGATAGAATCTTAGAAAAACTGAAAACAAAATGAGGTTATCGGAAAAAAGTAAGAATTCTATGAACAAAATAAAGTTTTATAAGAGAAACTCCATATCTCAGATGAGATAAAATAAATTGAAACTGAAAAGAAGACTAGTGGCTAGTTCGACTTCATTATGACAATATGAAAACGGTTGTTTGAATTTTCTGAAGTTCTTTATTTATACTAGTAGATTAATAGTTATTCAAACAACTAGTTCAATAATGCCAGCAAATAATGGTTTCGAACTATTAATGCGCGAGCCGAGCAAACTTATAATCTTTATTTCACAAATCCGTTATATAAAAGACGTAGATAGAGACCAACAAGAAAATAGTGGATATAACGCCAAAAACCCATCAACAATAATTGAACAAAAAACAAACTATTTAGAGAACTAAATGATGTAACAATCACTGTGAAAAGGCATGATGAATTCATTAAAAAAATTAGTGAAACTTAGTTCTGATTCGAACACTGGATCCCAAGTAGGTATTAAATAGGGAATTGAGACTGTTCTGAGGATATCAATATTCGTTGCCAAAATAAGTTTCATTGATTTATTTCAATGAATTCATTTTGAATGTTTCGACATACCAAAAAGTTGATAATTTTGACTCTGAACCCAAACAATTTTTTTTCAATATTTCAGATTTTCGAACATCGAAACAGAATTTGTATTTGACCACGAATTCATCATCAGGGAGTCAAACCATATCATTTGAGACCATTTTCGGCTCAAAATTCGAAGAATACAGACATTTGGGCAAAACGATATTAGATTAGATTAGATAAGTACTCGTTTAAGTGAACCGAGCTATCAAAAATTGCCTCGACCTTAAAGGTTTACTATTAACATGTAGAATAATTCACGATTCACACTGATGTCAGAAATCTGAATATTTATATAAACATGCTCAAGATTTCTAATTAAATAGGACAGTTTCATCATTATTGATGATGAAGATATTTTTCCTGATAATAATTATTCTCATTTACTTATCCGAAATCTTATTTCAGGGTTGTAACTGCTAAGCCAGAACCAGAAACACCACACCACCACCAACATAAAGTAGATCATTAAATGACTATACGGGAATGAAAAAAATAACAATTCGAAATGAAATTTATTCATTTACTTACTATAAATTAACACATTGGTTGTTAACATAGTCTTCTTTTAACAAGTTTTTTGAAATTATTATAATTACATACATTTAAATATTTTTTGTTTGTCATTTGGTAAGCTATTAAATGTGGAGAGACTAGAATACAAAGGCTCTTTTATTACAAATTTCCACGAACCAAATCGATATATTCAACTTTGACATAGGTAGGGGAAGGTGGGGTAGGAAGAGGGAGTGAGTACCCCCAAAATCTTTTAAGCTGAACATAATATACAGTGTGGAACAGAAATATCGATTTATATTTTTAGATGCGCCCTGTATATTATTAGTCTTTTGGATTCTTCAGAAAATTCTAGACATAATTCATGTACAATGTCCCATACCTTCAACTGTTTCGGAAATATTAGGTGTTTTTAGATGTATTACAAAAATTAACGTTGAAAAAAGAAAATTATTTTATTTCACAATACGTTCGCTGCAAAAATTTTGAACATCTCTTCCATTGAAATTAATGTTTTTTTGTTTTTTACATTATTGTTATACAGGGGGTCCCAAAACTCGACGTCAACCCGGAACCGGGTGAAAAGGCAAGTATGCTGGTTGTCAGAAAAATATGAAAAAATCTACGTTGCATGATTTTAAAATAATGGACATTCCTCCTGTTGCCACAAATATCAACTTTTTCCATTTTTTTTGCTGTGTAACCTTGAATAATGCTTGTCTAAACTGTAATCAAAATTTGGATACCAGCTGCTCTAGGTTTCATAAAAATAGGGATTGCTTCTCAGAAAAAAAATTCAAAATAAACAATTGCCTAGTTTCAACTGACTGTATTGAAAAAAAATGTACTACGCAAGTTTGGCATGTTCTGTCAAAAGTTGGCGCATTTAGTGAGGATTCCAAAATGGTATAAAACTTGTTAAAGGTGTAACTGCTTCCCAGTAAAAAAGTCCAATGGATTCAAGTCCGATGAACGGGCCGGCCGAGATTGGACCAGAAGGTCCGATTCATCTTCCGGGAAAAAATGTTACCAGAAAAAAAAAATTCCAGAGAAATTTCTCCGGAAATATTTTTTCTGTAAAAATTATTTTCTCTAGAATTTTTTTTTCTGGTAACATTTTTTTCCCGGAAGATGGATCGGGCGTTCTGATCCAATCTCGTGACCGGCCCGTTCACCGGACTTGAATCCATTGGACTTTTTTACTGGGAAGCAGTTCAAGAAAAAGTGTATTCAAAGGCAATCGAAAATGAATTTGAACTACGGCAGCTACAGTTTAACAAGTATTATACCATTTTGGAATCCTTACTAAATGCGCCAACTTTTGACAAAACATGCCAAACTTGCAAAGTACAAATACACAAATTTTGATTACAGTTTAGACAAGCATTATTCAAGGTTACACAGCAAAAAAAAGTTGGAAAAAGTTGATATTTGTGGCAACAGGAGCGAAAAGACTGTCACAGGGTGTGGAATTTTGCGTGTTTTTTTAAATGCCCATTATTTTAAAATCATGCAACTTAGATTTTTTTATTTTTTTCTGACAACCAGCATTACTTGCCTTTTCACCCGGTTCCGGGTTGACGTCGAGTTTTGGTACACCCTGTATAAAATATTTTTTTTAATGTTAATTTTTGTAATACATCTGCAACACTTAATATTTACGAAACAGTTGAGGATAGGTATGGGAGATTGTACATGCATTTAAAGTTCTGGATCAGTTGCTATCACCTCAATAACTTATTTGAAAAGTTTATTGATAGGTATATTTTTATCAGGAATTATAATAACAAGAGTTATTATAAAACATTGAAATAAATATTTCAAATAATCATACACCTCAATGATAATAGACAATTAATAATAATTGACGGAATACTGTGAATTCTTATCCGGAAATATTCCACAATTTCTGTCAATAACAACATTTTTCCGCGCTTCTTCCTGAGAAAACAGCGTGCTTTCGTTCTGCGCAAATGCCTGTGAGTTTCGAATTTTAAGCCATACAGAGTGGTTTTGAGAGAAAAGCTTCATATGAACATATGTTCTAAACGTCTTACCTTTTGAGTTACAGGTTTTAAAGGTTTTTAAAATAAATCATTTTTTATTAATATCTACAATATCAAGAGGCACTTTTCAATGTATCACCTTTTTTAAATTTTACCAGTGGCGTTCGTACGTAATTTGACCTTTCTATTTTGACAGACATTGATGGTAGGTACGCCACAGATTTTTCCTGAAATAAAAATTATTCTTGATATTCCCAATCATTTCTCACCAAAGTTGATCTCTTGACTGTCTTCACTTCAATGCACGGTTTTGGCTTAAAAAAATAAAAACCGTTTCTCTGTTTGATCATAACATATCGTTGAGACATAGGTACATATGACAATATCACCATGCAGAATACAGATTTCATTTTTTTATTTCAAGAAAAGTCAGTGGCGTGCCACTGACTGTCTAAATAATATTTGGGGCTATGTTATGTTAATTGGGTCTTCACTGGTTAACCTATAACTCAAAAGTTTGGATGTTTAGGACGTATGTTTATATGAAGTTTTTTTCTTGCAATGGGCCCAAAAATCACCGCCATAAATATTGACATTCAAGTAGGAAACAACCTATGGAGGATGTAACTAAATAAGTCTAAAATATTTAAGGAGGTGATTCCTCATCGAAAAAAAATAGGATCTTTCATATAAAGAAACTTCATTGGAGCATCTCTTGTTAAGATACAGCCCCTCAAAGGGATTACATAAAATTTGTATAACATTTTTTTTCACAAGCACCAAAAAAGTTACAATATTGAAATTAACCTGACGTTTCCTACTACCAAAAAGACACTAATCCCGTTATTTATTTGGTTTACCACATGGTTGTGAGGGTGAGAAACGCAATCCCTAAAGTTTATTTCCAATATAACTTTTTGTCTTATTATTTGTTTACCGTTTAAAAATTTATTTCCGATAGCCTGTTTCATTCTAAACAAAAAATGTCTCTTGAGTTTTTTGCCCAAAATGAACCAGTTGCAGTAAAAAATTATTTTACGAACAACTACAGAGATAGATCGTCATAAATGCGAAACTAATCTCTCTAGTAGGACACTTTTAGCGATAGTGACAATTTTTTTTTGCTAGTAGGAAACGTCAGGTTAATTTCAATATTGTAACTTTTTTGGTGCTTGTGAAAAAAATTGTTACTTATACAAACTTTATGTACTCCCTTTGAGGGCTGTATCTTAACAAGGGATGCTCCAATGAACTTTCTTTATATGAAAGATCCAACCTTTTTTTCGATAAGGGATCACCTCCTTAAATATTTTACACTTATTTAGTTACACCCTGTATAATCTTCAACTATTTGTATGTGTAAGTCAGACGAATTGTTTCAGTATTGTAGAGATTTGCGTTTTCTTCGAATGTTTTCGAAAGTGGAAAATGAAGATTAACTGATGTACCTGGGACTTGTACTTTGAAACGAACAATATAGAGCAGTGGTCCAGCAATGGGAGTTGAAAAACAGAATAACTCTCTGGGTAAACACTACTAGACTCTCTCACGCCAATGAATTCATGATGTTTCTACCTATCTTTAACACCTCGACTTCACTCAGCTCACTTCCACAGCAGGACACAGAATTTGAGCAGGGAATTGGGCAGCCCGGGACTGTAATCACGACACTTCTCCTATAGTCCGGTCTATTTAGACATTCGAAGTTTCATAAAGTCCCAAAGAGCTGAATTTCTGTGAAGTTGTTCAAAACATAATTATAAAGAATGTCTAAAAGTTCCCTATCATTCCCCTGTAAGGAAAAACTTAATTCAAGGTCAAAGGTCAAAAAAATGAGTTTTTCGCGATTTTCAGCAAAACGGTAAGTTTCATCATAAAAGTACCTCAGACAAAAATTGTAGATCATAAAATTATCTATAAAAAATGTATCAATACTTTTTTCTTACGAGCCACCGTTTCTGAGATATAACGATTCAAAAAGTTATAAAAGTCGTTATCGTCATAATATGCACACGTTTCCACGCCACCTATGAGGTAGTGTACTTAGCGCGTAGTTATAACTTTTTGAATCGTTATATCTCAGAAACGGTGGCTCGTAAGAAAAAAAGTATTGATACATTTTTTATAGATAATTTTATGATCTACAATTTTTGTCTGAGGTACTTTCATGATAAAACTTACCGTTTTGCTGAAAATCGCGAAAAACTCATTCTTTTGACCTTTGACCTTGAATTAAATTTTTTCCTCACAGGGGAATGATGGGGAACTTCTAGACATTGTTTATAATTATATTTTGAACAATTTCACTGAAATTCGGCTTGTTGGGACTTTAGTAACTTCACTCTCATTTTTTGGTCTAAATAGACCGGACTACTACCACTCGCACTGCCCTACGCTCCCTTAATTGGCGGTTATTGGTACGGAAGTTAAAGGACTTTCAGAAAGAGTGGTAGTAAGTGATTAAAATTACTAGGTTGCTGTGGAATTTCTTCGTCCGTCATTGCCGAACTTGATCGCGAAAGAAATGTTGCAGCAGAGTGTGAATGGCTCACTGCAGAGAACAATAATATTAGTTCTGTCAAATTCAGAGAACTCGTTTTAGGTATATGAAACAGTTTTCAACTAACCGGTACTTCGAAAAGCTACTGATCCGCAGAAAGGCACACATTTGACAAAATCGATATTTTGAACACAAGAACATTTTCTGTTTCGTAATGTTATCGTTTTATTTGGCTGTCAACAAGTTCCTTTACTGGTCAGTAACAATATTTTGTGAATTTTGATCATTTTATCTCCACTACAGTGGGGATGCAAAATTTTTGAATCTGAGTGTACTATTAATTATTATGCATGCCGCTAACTTAACACAATCTCAACGAATTCATCCCAAGTATACTTACAACTATCGGGTTCATCCTAGATGTTGAGGCGACTAACGAACTTGTTTCAGGAAGAATAAGATCATTGAACTCAGTCCGGACACGCAGAGGGGAATGAAAAGTATCGTTAGTTGGCATACAATTTCAAAGAGATCCGGAGAGCGAGAATAAATTAGGGTGCTAATCACAGTATTTCTCATCAGGCAATAAACTCGTAAAAGAACTATTGTTAATTGATTCATTCATTGGATTTAATTACAGAATTCTTCGGCAAGGTATTTTATCAGGATTGAATGTAATTTGGTCCTCAGATCAATAAAAAACATAGATAGGAAGCTAAAACTCTTCCACCAATTGTAGCACATGATTTTACACGGTTGTAGGCTCTTTGGAATTCCGAACCGAGTGTCGCTAACGTCACTGACCTATTTCTACGGGCTGATTGGGCAATATACCGATCTTCTCGAATCGTGGTAACACGACGACGACCACTTCGAGGTCTACTTTGCACTCCACCAGCCTACTAATCGTTCTGCTAACCGTGCTTCGAATAATGTTCAGTCTATTGGCTATTTGATGGCGTGAGAGCTTTTTTTGTCAGAGAACAATAATTCTAGTTCTGTCAAACTCAGAGAACTCGTTTCTAGGCATATCAAACAGTTTTGAACTAACCGGTACTTAAAACGAAAAGCTAGTGATCCGCAGAAAGGCACACATTTGACAAAATCGATATTTTGAACAAAAGAACATTTTTCTGTTTCGTAATGTTACCGTTTCATTTAGTTGTCAACAAGTTCCTTTTGTGGTCAGTAACAATATGTTGTGAATCTTGATCATTTTATCTCGTCTACAGAGGGGGGTGCAAAACTTTGAAAGTGAGTGTACTATCAATTATTATGCATGCCGCTAACTTAACACAATCTCAACGAATTCATCCCAACTATACTTACACCAATCGGGTTCATCCTGGATGTTGAGGCGACTAACAAACTTGTTTCAGGAAGAATCAGATCATTGAACTCAGTCCGGACACGCAGAGAGGAATGAACAGTATCATTAGTTGGCATAAAATTTCAAGAGATCCGGGGAGCGAGAATGAATTAGGGTGCTAATTACAGTATTTCTGGTGAGGCCATGAACTCGTGAAAGAACAACTATTGTTAATTGATTCATTCATCGGATTTAATTACGGAATTCTTCGGCATGGTATTTCATCAGGATTGAATGTGTATTAGGTCCTCAGATCATAAAAAACATAGATAGGATGCTAAAATCCTTCTACGAATTGTAGCTCATGATTTTACACGGTTGTGAGCTCTTTCGAATTTCGAACTGAGTGTCGGTACCGTCACTGATCTATTTCTACGGGCTGATTGGACCATACACCGATCTTCTAGAATAGTGGTAACACGAGGACGACCACTTCGAAGTCTACTTTGCACTCCACCAGTCTCCTAATCGTTCTGCTTACCGTGCTTCCAATAATGTTCAGTCTATTGGCTATTTGATAGCGTGAGAGCTCTTTTACCAGAGAACAATAATTCTAGTTCTGGCAAACTCAAAGAACTCGTTTCTAGGCATATTAAACAGTTTTTGAACTAACCGGTACTTAAAATGAAAAGCCTCTGATCCGAAGAAAGGCACACATTTGACAAAATCGATATTTTGAACACAAAAGAATTTTTTGTTTCGTAATGTTACCGTTTCATTTAGTTGTCAACAATTTCCTTTTGTGGTCAGTAACAATATGTTGTGAATCTTGATCATTTCATCTACACTACAGGGGGAATGCAAAACTTTTGAAAAAAAAATGTGTACTATCTATTAATTATTAACTGAACATAATCTTAACGAATTCATCCCAAGTACTTAGATTTATAGGGTTCATCCTAGATGTTGAGGCGATTAACGAACTTGTTTCAGAAGAATCAGATCATTGAACTCAGTCCGACACGCAGAGAGGAATGAACAGTATCGTTAGTTGGCATAAAATTTCAAAGAGGTCCTGGGAGCGAGAATAAATTAGGGTGCTAATTACAGTATTTCTCGTGAGGCAATAAACTCGTGAAAGAACTATTGTTAATTGATTCATTCATCGGATTAATTACGGAATTCTTCGGCATGGTATTTTATCAGGATTGAATGTACAGTAGAACTCCAATTATCCGAATTAATGGGTACCGGGACCCATTCGGATAATCAAATATTCGGATAATCGGAGTTTTTAAAAAAAAATTGCCATTAGAGAGAAAAAAGCTACGTTTTGATATTGCACTATTTTTTTTATTGAATTAAATGAAAGAAACATGATATTTTCACACGTTCAAATATAAATAAAATGTACTTATGTACAAGTTTAGAAATAAAAATCATTGTGTTTTTCAAACATATCCGTCAATGTAAGCTGTTTTTGGGACAAATTTTTTCTGGAAGTGATTCGGATAATCGGCGATTCGGATAGTCGGAGTTCGGATAATTGAAGTTCTACTGTAATTTGGTCGAACGAAAATTATTCATTATACGAAGGGTTGATGATGTTTTTGTACAACTGCCATAAAAAGTGAGACTTTTGATGACAGTCGGCAGTGTTAAAAGTGACATACCCTTCACATATGGTATGAGAGAGGTTATTTTTTCTGTTGGATCAATGTCTATTCGTAATGGCTCTGTTCTTATTTCCCTCGGTTATCTGGCTACATCTAGAATCTTCTTGGGTAGCCATTTTTGTTAAGGGTTTTTGTGATGTAGTTGAATTCCTCATTAGGATCTTCTGGATTAAATGATATCTGGCTGCTCTGTCGTATAAGCATGAAAGCATAGATAATTATTAATCGATTGAAATCAACCAATATTAACTCATACTTCGGAGCTAATCTCGTCCTGGTTCAAGGCAAAATGCAAGGAAGTTGTATCAAACAGAGCACCTATGGATGGCCATTTTGTCCTTATTAGGTCTCATCAGCACAAGATAGCTGTGAATGATACAAGGTATTTTTTGGAACTATAAACGAAATGGCACCCTCTTTCAGGTATAAATATACCGAAGACGCCATCTCAAGATTCATACGAACAACCTTCTTCCGTAGCATGAACCATCCTGTGCTGATGAGTCATAATAAGGACAAAATGGCCATCCATAGGTGCTCTGTTTGTTCCACTTCCTTGCATTTTGCCTTGAGCGAGGAGTTTGATATTAGTTTAATCGATTAATATTATTCACTGCTATCATTATTCTGTATTCATGGCGATGTTGCACGTTAAATCTTAGCTTATTTCTACTACGGTATTAACTGACGTTACCCTGAGCGCTCCGTGTCATGGACTGAGGAAGTAAAATTTGCAAACTGCAAGTACGCTTCGGTCAATGCGACAAATGGTAAACATCTCGCTACTTCGTTCAAGGTTCATGCTATGGAAGGAGGTTTGGTATGGATCTGGAGATGGCGTCTTCGGTATATTTATACCAGACATAGATTGCCATTTCGTTTTAAGTTCCAAGAAATACCTTGTATCATTCAGAGCAGCTATCCTATACTGATGAGTCCTAATAAGGACGAAATGGCCATCCATAGGTGCTCTGTCTGATACCAAATCTTTGCATTTTTCTTGAACGAGGACAAGATTAGCTCCGAAGTATGAGTTTAATATTGGTTGATTTCAATCGATTAATATTATTCTCTGCTTTTATTATTTTGTATTCATGGCGATGTTGCACGTTAAACCTCTGCTTATTACGACTACGGTGTCAACTGACGTTTACCCTGAGCACCCGGCGTCATGGACTGAGGACGTAAAATTCGCAAACTGCAAGTACGCTTCGGTCAATGCGACAAATGATAAACATCTTGATACTTTATTCAAGGTTCATGCTACGGAAGAAGGTTGTTCGTATGGATCTGGAGAGGGCGTCTTCGGTATATTTATTCTAGACATAGAGTGCCATTTGTTTTAAGTTCCAAGGCCTTGTATCATTCAGAGCTCTCCTGTGCTGATGAGGATGAAATGGCCATTCATAGGTGCTCTGTTTGATACCACTTCCTTGCATTTTGCCTTGAACGAGGACGAGATTAGCTCCAAAGTATGAGTTTAATATTGGTTGATTTCAATCGATTAATATTATTCTCTGCTTTCATTATTTTTGTATTCATGGCGATGTTACGCGTTAAACCTCTGCTTATTACTACTACGGTGTTAACTGACGTTACCCTGAGCGCTCCGCGTCGTGGACTGAGGACGTAAAATTTGCAAACTGCAAGTACGCTTTGGTCAATGCAATAAATGGTAAACATCTCGCTACTTCATTCAAAGTTCATAATACTGAAGAAGGTTATTCGTATGGATGTGAAGATGGCGTATTCGGTATATTTATACCTGAAAGAGGGTGCCATTTCGTTTTAAATTCCAAGAAATAACTTGTATCATTCAGACTATCCTGTGCTGATGAGTCCTAATAAGGACGAAATGCCATCCATAGGTGCTCTGTTTGATACCACTTCCTTGCATTTTGCCTTGAACGAGGACGAGATTAGCTCCGAAGTATGAGTTTAATCGGTTGATTTCAATCGATTAATATTATTCTCTGCTTTCATTATTTTTGTATTCATGGCGATGATTCGCGTTAAACCTCTGCTTATTACTACTACGGCGTCAACTGACGTTACCCAAAGCGCTCCGCGTCGTGGAATGAGGTCGCAAAATTGCAAACTGCAAGTACGCTTCGGTCAATGCGTCAAATGGTAAACATCTCGCTACTTCGTTCAAGGTTCCTGCTAAGGAAAAAGGTTGTTCGAATGTATCTGGAGATGGCGTCTTCCGTATATTTATACCTGAAAGAGGGTTCCATTTTGTTTGAATTTGCAGAAAGTACCTTGGTTGATTTCAATCGATTAATACTATTATCTGCTTCCATTATTTCTGTATTCATGGCGATGATTCGCGTTAAACCTCTGCTTATTACAACTACGGTGTTAACTGACGTTACCCTGAGCGCTCCGCGTCGTGGACTGAGGACGTAAAATTTTCGAACTGCAAGTACGCTTCGATCAATGCGACAAATGGTAAACATCTCGCTACTTCGTTCAAGGTTCATGCTACGGAAGATGGTTGTTCGTATGGATCTGGAGATGGCGTCTTTGGTATATTTATACCTGAAAGAGGGCGCCATTTTGTTTTACGTTCCAAGAAATACCTTTTATCATTCCGAAATATCCTGTGCTGATGAATCCTAATAAGGACGAAATGGCCATCCATAGGTGCTCTGTTTGATACCACTTTCTTGCATTTTGCCTTGAACGAGGACGAGATTAGTTCCAAAGTATGAGTTGAGTATTGATTGATTTCAATCGATTAATAAAGGCTTTCCAATAAGAGGTGTTATTTTGAATATCCCGCTATTTCGGTAGATGTCACGTTTGAAACTGTCATTTTTTGACATTTGACAAGTAGAAACTACGCCATTGATAAAAATGGAGCTATAAACGCTTCAAGAACGCATTGAAATCATTAAAATTCACTATGAAAAGGATGAAAATTTGGCAGAGACGGTTCGTACAGCTTCGAACTGTTAGGACAAGTTAGTGATGTGAAGAATAAAACCCGTACACGTCGCTTAAGAACAGCCGAGAATATTGCTGCTGTAGTCGAAAGTGTTGAAGAAAACCCAGGTGTGTCCATTCTGTTATTGTTCTGGACAACGTTTACTTTCAACAGAACAGCGCTACGTGCCATACAAGGAACGAAACCATTGATCTTTTGCGGGAAAACTTTCCAGACCGTGTTATATCTCGAAGAGGTGATCACAATTGGCTACTGAGATCTTGTGATTTAACACCTTGCGACTTCTTCCTATGGGGCCATGTGAAAGAGAAGGTCTACGCCAATAGCCCAGCGATTCAAGACCTCAAAGATGGAATTCGTGAGGCTATCGAAGACATAGGGCAATCACTTTTCGATTTAGTTAAAGAAAATTTCATTAAAAGATATGGTCCTGTGAGCGTGGTCGTGGTGGTCATTTGCCTGATGTTATATCCCACTATTAACGGCATAGCTTCTTCTTTATAATGAAATAAATATCTGATCATTTATATTGAAAAATGTCATTTTGTCTTTGAATATCACACAATAACACCTCTTATTGGAAAACCCTTTATTACTCTCTGCTTTCATTATTTTTGTATTCATGGCGATGTTAAACCTTCTGCTTATTTTCAGGTATGTTCATGCCGATAGGAATGTACCTAGAACTTGGTGGTGCCTATAGCTTGTCAAACATCAAGTGTCTGTTCAGTTACGGAGTAGCAATCACCCTTTGTTGTGTATCTGTGCTAGTGATGGTAGCCATAGCGGTAGACAGATTCACATCACTAGCTAGACCATTGAGGTACAACAACCTTATAACGCATTCGGCTGTGGAAAGATACATCGCTGTATTTTGGACCTACTCTTCACTGGTTGGATTCTCTCCTCTACTTTATTCGATAATCAGGGGGGTGAATTACAGGTGAGTTATTATCTAGGATTAATTTCTACTGTGTACCGGGTTTTTCACTATAATTTGACCCCCCCGTTAACTCTGTTACTAAAGAAGATACAAAAAATGTTTCGTATAAAATTTTCACGAAATCAACTGAGGTTTTTTAATATGAGTTAGAAACTGAAATATATACAAGGTGGCCAACATATTGATGGCAACTTCAATTTTTCAAATGGAACACCTTGTATATTTTTCCATGTTTGGCTAGCTCTTTTTTCCCTGATTTCGAATATGTAACATATGTTGGTCTATCTCTTTTATTTTGAGAACCACAGAGTTCTAAATTTCAAGAACTACCTGCCAAGATCTGTAATCATTTTACAAGTGGCAGAGTGCGTTTACTGAAAATGCTCATTTTTGGAGTTATAATAACGTCCATGGGGAGATAAACAGGGTGAACAACATTGAATGCAACTATATTTTTTCAAATGGGACACTGTCTCTTCAATTTTCAGAGTTTCAAAGTTTTGAAATGATGACACCGAATAAAAAAATATGTGAAATACCTACGAAATTCTTTATATCCAACCAATCTACTTAAAGTTTTATTTTAAAATGAATACTTAACAATCACTTAACCAATGAAAAATGATAAACTATGGTAGTATGGTAAGAATAACATCAACTAAAGAAATTTCTCAAAATGACCATCTTCTTTCAATACACATAGTTCATATAGTTGTCTCAAGTTGTTTAGACTATTTTTGATAGCATTATTATGGCTCCGATTCAAGTCAGCAATTAAAGCTTCAAAATTTGTTTCTAATCATTACAATATTATCATTATTCTTCGTGCGTTGACGGGATTAGTTCCGAATTATGGGTTTAATATTGGTTGATTTTATATCATTAAATTATTCTCCGCTTTCATTGATTGTCATTATTGCGGAAGTAATTCTTTTCCGTCAGGAACGGCTATAAAAACGTGTCCAACGGTGTTGAATCGGGACTATTTGGTGGCCATAAAATGGGTACGCCATTACCAATCCAAAGATCAAATCGGCCTCTTAAATATTCACGAACTTCCAAAACGCTATGTCGGATGGTTATTAAAATTTGAAACTCTGTGGTGCTCAGAATAAGAAAGATAGACCAACATATTTACATATTCGAAATCAGGGTAAAAAGAGCTAACCAAATATGGAAAGATATACGGGGTGTTCCATTCGAAAAAAGTTGCCATCAATATATTGGTCACCCTGTATATATTTCAGTTTCTGGACTAATATCAAAAAACCTCAGTTGACTTCGTTAAACTTTTGTATGAAACATTTTTTTCTATCTCCTTCCGTTAAAAAGTTAAAAGGGGGGTCAAATTATAGTGAAAAACCCGGTACATTTTCCATTGGTTCCAAAAGCACCAATTAAGCACTAAATATTGGTATATTAATTTCATGGTAATTTGAAGGTTTTGGTGCTGAGAGTAAAGTCAGCACCAGAAACTATAAATGTCAATTTCTCAAAAACGATAGTGGTGTTGGAAGTGGATGATGAAGCACTAATAGGCACTAATTGAGCACTAAGTATTGGACATAGTTTCAGAATTAGTGCTTCCAACTTTGCGCTAACTTCACGGACCCCAAATGTGAGGCAAGCGCCACTAAGACTCTAGGTATATAAAAACTTGTTATGCGATATATAGGAGTCGTGTTGATGAATAAAGAGCTTTGACTATGGTTTGACATATTTTAAAGAGTTATTGGCTCTGGAAAAGTGAATTCCACAAGATCTTATAATTCTTAAAATTAACCTCGTGTCTAGCAATTATGACGATATTTCACACGGCGATTTACTTTGGTATAAGTTCCTACCACCGAACTCAAGTCGTTGTGAGAGTGGACCAATGAGATCAAGTTAGGTAAGGGTTTAAGGGTAGTAGTACGCCCTCGGCATGAGTACGAAAGGAGGTAGAAAGAGAATGACAGAGTTTAGAGGAGCGTCGAGAGATCTGGGTGCAAAAAAGGCATAGCTTAGAGTAGCGTCGACAGATCTGAGTAAGAAGCTAGCTAGACCATTGCGGTATAACAACCTTATAACACATCCGGCTGTGGAAAGATACATCGCTGTTTTTTGGAACTACTACACTACTCTCTGGTTGGATTCTCTCCTCTACTTTATTCAATAATCAGGGGGGTATACAGTTAAGTTAGCATTAACATATTATCTAGGATTAATTTTTACTATAGTCCGTTCACTAAAGTTTAAGCCGTCGGTTGGCCATAACAATTTGACATATTCCACTGTGTATATTAAAATTTTAGGTTATGTTGTTATTTTTCTTGTCAGATTGATACGCAATGTTGTCAGTATCACAAGCAAATATATTCTACTTGTAGAATATCTTTGATCACAAGAAAGATTTATAAATCACGGATTCCTTACAGTGTCAATTCACATCTGAAAATTGACAAATTGATAACGCAGACAGTTCTAAATACCTTACGACAAAAGATTGAAATTTCACATTACAGATTTACTACTTCAATTGAATGAAAATATCATTTTTTGAACAGGGAAACTAATGGTAGGTACCTACCTATTAAATATATTCGAGAATTATCAGTTTTATTATTCAATAGAAGTGCGAATGAACAGAATCAGATCAAATGAAGAAAAGTTCTGAAATAAAAACATTGTGTGAGTAACATAAACATTGTATGCTCAAGACGAATCAAGATATCTGGAGTAATAAATTAAGATAACTCAGACTTATTTGAAAAAGATACTCGTTACTCACCTGCATTTCGTCATTCACTTAGAGGGTTTCCTTTGAAACATTCTTCATCGTTCATTGAATGCAAGGGCGGATTTACGGGGGGGGGGGGTTATGGGGGTAATTACCCCCCCCATGAATATCGAAACCTAAAAAAAGTTACGAAACGTGGTGGACATATTTTCATTTGTTTGTTTTTTACAGATATACTTTTTACTACTATTTTTCTTATCATATTATTCCTCCTAAATATTTTGATTGAATTTTTTTCAAGTTTTGAACCTGATTTATCGATCTTGAATCATTACTACTCCCCCCATGAAAAAAATCTATATCCGCCCTTGATTGAATGAATTGATTTCCTCATAAGATAATTCTGATGAATCGTCGGTTCCAAAATATCCTGATTTGAACCTCTACCTAAAGCTACACCCATGTTACATTCGATAGATGAGAATTGTTATGATTGTTGTAAATTGTAAACAAGATAACCTCTCTCTCGGACTCCTGGTGCCTGCATTTTTGCAGGTAAAACAGGGACTCGCGCAATGAAGTTCGTATACGTTTTCGAATATCACTTCTCGAGAATACGGCACCTGACTCGAAAACTCGTCGAACGACAAGGCTACGCGTAGCCACGTAAACTAAACGTTAGTTAACGTTGGCTCCGGGCTACATTAACGTTAGGCCTGGCAACGTTGCATTGAAAGTGGCAAATTATTCCCAAAACTACCAACCTAAGATAATGAAACCAAGTCCTACTTTGTGTTCAATAATATGTGAACGGAGTATATGTAGGAATTCAATTTCTTCACAAAGAATTGATTTTCTGCGTAGTGTGTATAGATAAGTAAAAACTAAATGAATGGGAATCTTTCGCGGACTGAGCACCTTAAGCTAGGGTGGTCCAAATGTGGAGCTGATGCCACTAAGACGCTATAAAAATATTATGATCTGGTCAGGTCGATGTGAATGACGCACAGTTTCATATAAAAATACAAAAAATTCAAGAAAGATCTGAGCAGGTGCTTTTGAGCGCTCGTTGATTGGTAGAGCACGATCGGAATCGTATTCTGGAAATTATCCCGAAAACTGAAATACGTAAAAACTCGACAATTAATTGAAAGGATCATACTATATGGTTTTGATGATGCGATCCTCTTGAAATTTTGCATGAACATTCAGTATATCAATCTCGATTCACAAAATAAATTCCATTCGAATCGGATATCTTGTAATAAAGACTATAAAGATTTTCCTTTTGCATATTCCAATTTAATTTTCAATGGTTCTGTGTACACTATGGCGACAAAATTCTGCATGAGGCTTATCATGAGCATCTTGCATGTTGTCGCAACATTTCATTTCGATTGGATTTGTTTTGTCTGAGATATTGAGGAACAAAAATTTTCAAGGGCCATATTTTATGGGACAGTCTGTACGATATGGCTGGTTAAGGAACTCAACCAAGGCATTTGGGAACCGAACTCACCCTGAAAATCTCGAGTCTCTTGGACAATCCCTTCGGAAAGTTATTGTGCTAACGGCCGGACGACGGAACCACGGGCAGAATGGAGTTTAACCAAGGATTCTCCATCAGGGAGACTATTTCCTGCGCAAAATTCGAAGATTACAGACATTTGGGCAAAACGATACAGTACTCGTTTAAGTAGAACGAGCGCTCACAAATTGAGACTGAAGAAATAAATGACATGATGAAATAGATTAATAAAATATTGGAATAACTCGCTTGATACTTGTGATTTCCGAAATTAGGTAATTTGGTGAGGCACTGCCTCATAGGACAAGCCGCCACTGTTTTTAGCTTGCGCTTTACAAAAAATTCAAATGGCTTTCCAGCTTTTGAATGAGTTGTGAACTTCTTCTCACACATTTTCTCGGTATCTCCCTGAAAATACATTAAAGACTTCTCGAAGATACTTCAACTTGAGCTCTGTTGACATCCCCATAATTTTCTAATTAATTAATTCTTACGGTTTTCAGACGTTTTTTCGATAATAACTTACTATGGAATTTAGATGAAAGGCAAAATACTACTGTTTGATCTATACGCAAATCAAGCTAAGCGATACGCCCTCTGGTGACGATCTGAGTAACCTTTAATATTGATATGATTCCTTCATTTTGCATTGTGTTGTCGTATATAAGTTTAATTCATTCAAATCGCTATTGTTTAGTTCGTCAGTGTTCTTCCTGAAAAAGAAGGGAAATCGAGGAGTAAAGTGACAAAGTGTTGATGGATCGACGAAAAGCCTGGCAACTGAAATTTAAAAACGGTAAAACAGAAAATATAAAAGTTTGCTCCTTGCATTTTGTAGATGACGATTATTTTTAACGAGGTAAGTACAGATTACACAAAACTTGAAGGTTAGATTAGATTCACGGGGTTAATCGTTTACAGATGTTAGTTCATAACAGAGGTAGTTTTTGAAAAATACTGCTATGCTTACCAAAAATCTTTCTGATGGATTTACTACCAGAAAGAAGGAACAACCAGAATGTACTAGTAGTAGTAGAACTGAAAGGTTGAGACAACTAAGTCTAAACGAAGAAAACAACCACTGAAGAATGCTCTAGTTGAGAGAAAAACTACTGTTTGAATAAAATAAAATGAAGTTAATTCAACTGTTCAACAAACAAAATTGATTTCCTTAATTTCCTCAACAGCCTTCTAACCTAATTCATCTTTCACTATGGCTGAAATAAATTGAAACAAAGTATGACACCCAGCGTCTTCACAGAATAAAAATATAATATACACAGTAATACAACTCGTTCACTATAGATTTCTCAAATTTTTGATAATTGATGAAAAATCCAAACTCTAATGAAGCAGAATTACACATAAACAATACAACCAAATATTTCCATGTCAATATTAATTGTTCTAAAATGCCCGCCGTGGCGCTGCATTCTTATTTTCAGATGCCAATGGGGGTTAATAACCTGGTATGGGTCTAACTTATCAAATGGAAAATGATACAATGTTGAACTTGTAATTAAGAAACGAATTCAACCACAAGAAACTAATCCAAGGTGTATTGGTGATACAGAGAAAACAGCCATTTATTTATCTGTAATTGGATACGTAGATTGGAATTCTAAATTATTTTCAACCCGTAGAAAATAATGGACCCATTGAGGTAATTTCCCGAATTGAAACTCTACGTTTGAGAGTTCAGTTTATTTTCAGGCTTTCAGCTTGCGGGTTACAAGAAAATTCAAATGGCTTTCCAGCTTTTTAATGAGTTGTGAACTATTCTTCTTACATATTTCCTCGGCATCTCCATGAAAATACATTATAAACTTCTCGGAGATACTTCTACTGGAACTCTGTTGACATCCCCATAATTTTCTCATTAATTAATTCCAACGGTTTTTAGACGTTTTTTCGATGATTACCTTCTCCTTCAGATTTCAGATAATTTTTTCGTGGAAATCTAAGAATTTTCCTGGGTTTGATTCCCTGCAAGTTACCTAAGTTTTCTATTTTTATTGAGGAATTTGATTTGATACTTAAGGCCCATTTACATTTGTCACTTTTGATGATCATCTTGGAGGAATCATCGAAAGTGACAAGTGTAAATTGCCTTTCATTGTGATTTCATCCAAAGTGTACACTTAAGATGAAGGATGAAATATTTCGACCCCCGACCTACTTTTGATGAAAGAGTCGTTCCTCGAAGCGATGATTCATCGAGAGTGAGGGCCCAATGACAAATGTAAACACTTTGTTTATTACGTTTGTTCACTTCACAAACACCAGTTGATTGTTTGGGTTTTGGTAGTTTTATTTGATTTAAATATTGTGCATACCTATCATCGTGGTAATGTCATTCAGTGGCAAGATAAACACATGGAACTATTTCTAGAAACTTACCAGCGGTATGAGTGCTTGTGGAATAATAAATGCAGTGATTACAGCAAAACTAACCTACGGAAAAAGCGTACTCCTCAATGCTGGCCGATTTAAATTTGCCTGGATTAACTGTACTCGACATCAAGGCAAAAATAAAAACTATTAGAACACGTTATGGGGCAGAACTTTGCAAGATAAAAAATTCAGAAAGAAGTGGAGCTAGTGCTGATGACGTTTATGAGCCCAGACTATTCTGGTTAAACGTGTTTCTACGCAACATATGCACTCCAAAAGCCAGTTCATCAAACTTGAAGGTGATGAAACCAGCAAACTGTAGAAAATATGTAAACGAGGATGATCACCCTGGATGATTTCACTCTGAGTGATTCACTTTGGATGTACCTCAAAAGTGATATAATGTAAACCCCACTTTAGGGCGAAATACCTCTGTTGGAATCTTTAGAGGGTGTTCCTCTTGTATTGAAGACAGTTTCTTCTACATCTGAGGTTGTGAACAATTATCATCTGGAGAGCTTGACCTGGTTTAACAAAACCTCCTGAGTGTACCGGGTGTCCTAAATTCGTTGTTTAGTGAGGGGTTCTCAGAAACCCGATGGGCTAGAACACCATGTAATAAAGAAAAATTGATAACTCCAATGAATTCTACATAAAAAAGTGCCTGTATAATGTTTTATCCACTCCTATAGAGTAATATGTCAATTATTAAACTAATTTCTATGTGTAATAGTAGCTATAGCACAACCGTAGACATTTCTATGAACCGAAAAGCGAGTGTTATAATAACACCTGCCCATAACACCGCTAATAAAAATCTAGGAAAAATTAAATTGCTTACAAAAATGAATAAAAAGTAGGATCAATCCGGAATCTATTTCAGCCAACAAGATAACGTTCTAGCGATTCATTCCAGATTTATTTTTGGAAAACGTAAATTTTTTGAAGTTGTGAAAGTCCTTGATTTGATTAGTTTGAGACTCTGATTTGATTCCCGACCACAGAGTACAGAGGTTTGACGGTTGGACGAAATGTTGTCAGCGCTTTTGACAACTGTTCAAAAATTTTTAAATGCAGATAATTTAGAATTTTACTGAAGAAGTCGTGGATAAAGTATAGTATTCAATTCGCGGTAATGCTCAAAACACACTTGATGAATTACACCACTCGCCTGACGGCTCGTGGTGCAAAATTCATCTGCGTGTGTTTTGACCTGCATTACCGCTCATCGAATAATAGGTATACTATTATTTTGTGTTTATAACTTCAGTAATGAGGAAGTTATGAAAACTTTTTATTTGACGGCATTTTCCAATTTTTCTAATAGCTCGAAAACGGTTTGACTTAGAAGGTTGCAGTTTTTACCAATGTTTTCTCACAAAAATGTGCCACTCATTTTGTTCTAGCTCATCGGGTTTCTGAGATCCCCTCACTAGACAACGAATTTAGGGCACCTGGTACAGTAACATTATTGTTATATTTTGTGTTTTTACGAATTTGTTTTTTGAGAAATCGTTTTACTGAAACAATCGTTTTGCCTCAATGTCTATAATTTTCTAATTTTGAGCCGAAAATAGTTTCAAATGATGAGGGTCGACTCCATCATTGCGAATACGTGTTCTAATGCAATTCTGTCCTTGGAACCGTTCGGCTGGCCTTTAGCACGATAATTTGAAAAGGATTGTCCTAGAGACTGAGATGTTCTAAGTGAGTTCGGTTCTCAAATGCCGCAGTAGAGTTCGTCAACCAGTCAAATCGTACATGATGTTCCATAAAATATGGCCATTTAGAATTTTCGTTCCTCAATATCTCAGACAAAACAAAACTAATCGGATTGAAATATTGTGACCATATGGAAAATTGTCATAATGAGACGCATGCAAAATTTTGTGCCGTAGTGTAATAAGAACCATAGAAAATTCAACTGGAATATTGAAAAAGAAAATTTTCTCATTTACATAACAAGATATCCGATTCGAGTGAAATTTATTTGTGAATGAAGATTGATATACTGAATGTTCATGCAAAATTTCAAGAGAATGGCATCATCTGAACCATAGAATTCAATTTTTTTTTAAATTATTGATATGTGACTCCGTTCACATATAATTGAGCGCAAAGTAGGCGTTTGTTTATTTATCTGAGATTGGCAGTACTTGCTGTCATAACGATGAACAAAGTCAACATTGCCGAATGTACCCGGCCTCGTCCAACGAGCTTCCGAGTTATCGAAAAACTCTATCTTATTTTGAAAACATTGTGTATCAATCTGAGAAGAAAATAAACAACATAAAATTTTTATTTGTTTCCCATTTGTAAACGTCAGTTTCCAAAAACACAATATTAATTTGTAACAATGGCTGAAGGACTTCGGTCGATGGCCCTTTGTAATTTTATTACAATAAATTTCTATCTCTCTCTCTCCAATATTAATTAAGAAAGTTTATTTTATCAAGTTACTTACTTGTAAAACTGACAGTTGACTTTTTACAAGTTACCTAGTAGTATTATTTACATTGATAGTTGTCAAGTACTTGCCTCTAATTTCATTCATCTTTCTAATTTCAGAGTTCCTGGGACAAAAGTATTTCTTAATAAACGTTCTCAAACTATTCAAAAAACATATTCGTACCTTGTTTTATTTGTATCTATTTGTTTTCCTTTTCACGTACTTGCTTCTAATTTCATTCATCATTCTAATTTCATCGTTCCTGAAACAAATATTTTTAGTAATGAACGTTATAAAAGTATTAAAAAACGATATTCATACCTTGTTTCATTTGGATCTGGCCTTTTTCGTCAGAAATGAGCAAGAATTCTCGAAGGACTTCCCTCTCGTAAAGCCACTGACAGTTGTCATAATTTTCCGATGTCATAAATAATCATGAATAGCATAGATTATAGAGTATACTATATAATCTTTGATGAATAGCTTACGACATTTGCGACGAATTATTGAGATTTTTTTGGAATTTATCTTACCTTTTTACAAATGAGAAACAAATAAAATATAAAACAATACACGCAAGGTAACGGGTTTTACTGGCTCAAGGAGGTAACTGACTCGCCTGCGGCTCGTCAATTATATCCTCCATTCGCCAGTAAAAACCCTCTTACCTTGCTAGTAATGTTATATACTATAATATACACAGTGCAATATGCCAAATTGTCATGGCCAACCGACAGCTCAAAGTTTCGCGAACGGACTATACATATTTAATTTTCTGAATAATTTCCATGATATGAGTCGGATCGTACTGAGACTTTATATATTCAACATGAATCTCAAATCCTAAAGAAAAGTTTGAAGTAATAACATTATTCCTCCACCAATGAACGAGCCCTCAAAAGCACCTGCTCATGGTTTTTCTTCAATTTTTAATTCAGCAGTTAAGCCATCAATTACTGTATCCAAGTCAAGTTAGGATATGCTTTCGATATCGTGATTGACATTAACTGGCAAAGATGAAAATTTGAATGCTGACATCAAGTTCAGTAGGTACGTATCCCTAAGGCTTCATTATAGTCAACATAATAGATTTGTTCGCTTGGAGGCCTCTTCCTGAAATTCAATAGAACGTCACCATACGGTGAATATACTGTTTTGCTCAGAACTGTAATAGACTGAATGTCAATATTGACATTGCAAACACTGTCGCGGGTTTCCCCATTACTGAAAATTCATGCTATTTATGGGTACCTATTGTTCGATAATTTCTACACCTTTTACAGTTGTAATTCAGAAAATCAAAGTTCACTTTCAGAAAAAGGAATATGTAATTCAGAATAGAAAAATATGTATAGTCCAGATAACAGAAATTGAATTTGAGAAAAATCAATTCAATTTCAGGAAAACGAATTGAAATTCTAATTAGGAAGTTGGAATTCAGATAAAATATAGTTGTAATTCAAAATAGTGAATTCAATAGTAAATATACCGGGTGGCCCACCATTGACGCGATGGTCATTTCGAAGATAGAAATAATGATACACTGCGCCAAAAAATTAACGCACATTATGGAAATCTCAAATTCATTCTAGAAATGAAGGTGTTCTCAATGATAATTATTTTTATCAGAATTATGCATGCATATGTTATCCACTTTTAACGTTCTCCTTCAATACAGATGTTTTTTTTTCAGCAAGAATAAAAAAGATGAGATTATTCGATTTTGAATGTATTGGCTCCATTCTGAAATCAGTTGTTCTCCATCAATTATTATAGTGATCAATAGTTTTTCTTTCATTTGATTTTTTACATTCGATCGCTATGCAACGCGAAACACGCAATTTGACCCAAGAGGAATATGCCCAAGCGGTACTTTTGTGAAAAGAAGGGTGGACATACACAAGAATTGCAGAAAGGTTTGGAGTTTTCCACACAAGTGTGTCCAGAATGTTGAGCGATTCAGGGAGACAGATATGAATTTCCAAAGACCAAGACAGGGTAGACCACGGGTAACAACTGCCATTCGAGAACGTTACTCGAGAGTTTCTTCGTTGAAATAACGGTTTGCAACCGCTCGCCTCCTTCAAAATCAGCTTGAGCAAACTCATGGAATGCACATTAGCACTCAGACAATAAGAAATCGCCTCAGAGAATATGATTTAAGGCCTCCTGTCGCGGCAAGAGGCCCAGCTCTTACCCCAGCCCATCGAAGGGCGCGTTTGGATTTTGCGAGAGAGCATATCCATTGGGAAGAGGCTGATTGGGAAAGATTTCTCTTCACAGATGAGTCTAGATTCTTCCTCTACCATTGTGATCGACGTTTTTTTGTATACAGACGTCCACATAAAAGATATGCTCAGTGCAATTTCCTGAATACTACCTACTGGTTTCGGGGGATGATCGATTATGGTATGGGGTGGAATATCTTTAACTGCTCGCACAGACCTAGTGGTCGTTGATAATGAAGCTATGAATGCTGATGTGTATATAAGGAACATTCTTGAGGAGCATGTAGTGCCATTTGCCCCATACATTGGTGAAAATTTCATTTTTATGGACGATAATGCCAGACCCCATCGTGCGCGAATCGTTTAGGAGTACCTTGAAGAGGTTGAAGTCTCTCGAATGGAATGGCTAGAAAAAGTCCAGATCTCAATCCGATAGAGCAGGTTAGGGATAACCTTAATAGAATGCTGAGAAATTAAGAAAATCATCCAGCTACTCTCAATAACTTAGGAATCCAACTCTGAGAAATCTTCTTTTTCTTCTTCTTTCGCATAAGATTCGGCGGAATCCTGAATTTTTCCTCCATTTAATGTGTCTTATTTCGTTCAAAACCTTCCCGAGAGAACATAAAAAATAAGTTATAAAGTCAATGTAGAGTTAACTTTCATTAAAATTGAGATTTTCAGAATGTGCGTTAATTTTTTTGCGCAGTGTATATTACAATTTTAATCTTCTGATATTCAATTTGCTTTGCAATGTCACTCTTCGGTTTACTGCACTATACGTTTTTCTGCCACAAGTGTTTCCCAAATAAAATGATATAATACTCTGTCCACCTGAGAACAGCTTACGAAGTAACTTCAGACAAAATAAGTTGGTTACACGAAAATTGACTGGTTTTGCAGTCAAGTTGGTAGACATAAATAAAATAAATAATCTCGACAACGTCCCGAAGGTGGGATATTAAGATAAGAGGAAATCTCGGAAAATAACGGCATGTACCTTCTCCGTAGGGGTGTTCTTTTCAGGGCTTAGATACCTCGCAGGTGAAGTCATTTGCACGGAAGTGAAAATGGCCGATAGACGTGAGATGCATTCTATTCTGAACGACAAAGAAACCCTTATTTCAGAATATTCGTGTTTCGTGTGCAACCCTTATCGTGTGAGATATCATAAATTCGAATACAGGGTGTCCCGGGAGGAATGCGACAAACGGATACATACAGTACATCAAGAATGACTCGCACCAAGATGTTTAAATCATTTGAGGACCTTCGTTTGGGATATACAGGGTGATATTCATCTTATTGTTGAAATTTCAAAGTTTAATAACTATCAAACTATTTGACCGAATGATTTCGAATTTGGAAGTTTTGTCACCCTTTACGATTGGTATCGTTCAATCTTTCAGAAATTGAATAAATTAGACTTTTTCTATTTTCATGAATATTGGAACACCCTGCCTGCTCGGCATGGTCATACAGAGTGATCAAAAAGTGATCAAAAAACATTACCTCATGAGTGAATTTGAAAGTTCAATAATTATTGAACTATTCGACCAAATGATTTCCAATCTGGTAGTTTTGTCACTCTTTACGATTGCCATCTTTCAATATTTCAGAAATTGAACAAATCAGATCCTGATTAGAAAAATTTTAGGTGTTTTCTATTTTCGTTGAATAAGATCACTCGAACATTATGATCTCCTTTAATTTTCGTAATCACAAAGTATCAATAAATGCGAAAAATTTAAAATCTCTGCTTGGTACTGTCATACAGAGTGATCAAGAAGTGATCAGAAACATTACCTCATGAGTGAAATTCATAGTTCGATAAATCTTGACCTTATCGATAAAATTACTTTGAATTTTTTGTTTTGTCACTTTTTAATACTGCCTTTCTTAAAATTGTCCTCAAATTGACGGATAACTTCATCAACGTGCTCAGAAATGTATTGAAATGGAAGGATACCATTTTGGAGAAATCCTGAACTGAAACTTTTTCCATTCAATTTTTTAATATAGAATAATACCAATTTATTTTTTATTCATTATTCAGTTCATTGGTTGAAAGTTTTCTTCGAATAAATCAGTTTCATTATTAAACCATCTGCTTTATGATTTCATTTCTTAATCTGAACTCTCTACTTGAACATAAGTATTCTTTTTCAGTCATAAAATCGGAATGCACAGGCTGATTCGATATCACCGAAAAAGTTTTAAATTTGGCTTATCCGGTTCTGTTTTTTCAATTAAAGAAAATTTATAAAGACGGCCAAGAAGAGTGATAAAACTATAGAATTTAAAATAATATTTCCTGTAAAGTACAGATTGAGGGGAATGTTTATTGATCGCAATGTATGAAGGTGTCAAGGAAAGATTTGAAATTTTCGTTATGAATTGATTCTTTGTGGTAATGATAACGAAAAAACATAATGTCCACGTACAGGATATTCCAATATTCACGGATAAGAGAACCTGAAATTTCTAGTACGGATCTGACTTATTCAATTTTAGAAATATTGAAAGATGGCAATGATGGTAACAGGTGACAGAACTTCCAAAATTCAAATTTTTCGATCGAACAGTTTAGAAGTTATTGAACTTTGTAATTTCACTCACGTGAGGTAATGTTTCTTCATCACTTCCTGATCGCCCTGTGTGACCCGTGCCAAGCAGAGATTTTAAATTTTTCTCATTAATTGATTCTTTGTGGCTACGAAAATGAAAAAAAACATAATGTTCACCTACAAGGGTTCCAATATTCACGTAAATTGAAAATGCCCGAAATTTTTTAATCTGCATCTGACTTATTCAATTTCTTATTTTTTTTTAAAGATGGCAATCGTAAAGGATGACAAAACTTCCAAATTTGAAATAATTCGGTCGAATAGTTGAAGAGTTATTAAACTTCAAAATTTCAGCCATATGATGAATATCACCCTGTATATCATAAACGAAGGCCCCAAAATGATTAAAACCTCTTTTTTGCGTGTTCTCCTTGATGTCCTTGATTCATATGATATTCGTTTATCGCATTCTTTCAGGGACACCTTGTATAAAAACACATAGCGCGAAAATAAAACTGGGTTTCCATATTTATGTTTTTACAGGGTCTCACAGAATGTTTCATACAGCCCTCAGACATGGTAGGAAATTCAATCAAAAAGTGTTTTTCATGGCAGCGAAAACTCAGAATCGGTCATCAAATTTTATTTCCCACCCCTAAGAAACTACCCCAGTCCCTACTTTTTAAATTGAATCCTCATATTTTTTCTTCAACCGATATTCCTGAAAAAAAAGCTAAAACAATTCACGTAAATTCAAACTTAGAAATAATAATTAATTTTAAATTTCGGCATATCCACTTTTTTGACACCCTAGTTAATTTTATTGTTGCAATTATTGAAATATTTTATTATGTTTCAAAGTGTCTTCGTGTAGGTATTATATTTATTGTCTTTTCTGAATATTTTGTGGACACCAAAAAGATTTCACTAGTAATCGCAAAATGGTGAATGCGCAACCGTTTATAGCTACGGGTTATTTTTAATAGTTGATTTACTTAAAATGCAGAAAAATTTTTTCAACATATTCTCTTTTCATTATTGTTTGAAAGGAAACATACAATGATGAAATTTAAAAATTCAAGAAAAGCCCTAGTAGGAGCTTTTGAGGGCTCGTTCTTTGGTGGAGCAATAGGACTATTACCTCGAAATTTTTATAGGATTTTAAACTGATACCAAATATATAAATGCAGAATCTCAGAACAATCGGAATTATATTCTGAAAAATATTCGAAAAATGAAATATGTAAAAACTGAATAATAACAAAAATTAAATTCTATGATTCTGATGATGCGATCGCCTTGAAATTTTGCATGAACATTAAGTACATTATTTTCATTTTCAAAATAAATTTCATTGGAACCGGATATTCGGTTATGGAGATTTGAAGATTATTCTTTCAATATTCGAAACGAATTTTCTATGGTTCTAATAACACTATGACCACAAAATTTTGCACGAACATTCAGTATATCAATGTTTATTCATAAAAAAAGTTTCATTTCAATCAGATATCCTTTCATGAAAATCTGAAGTTTTTTTTTAAATTCCAATTGAATTTTTTTGTTTCTGTCAAAACTATCGTCACGAAATTTGGATGAACTTTCAAATATTGATCTCCTCTCACAGAAACATTTCACTGAAATCGGATTTTTTTATGGAAATAAAAAGCTTCTTTTTTGAATATTCCAATTGAATTTTTTTGGTTCTGTTCACACTATGGCCACAAAATTTTGCATGAGGCTTTTTATCAGGATCTTACATTTGGCCGTATTATTTCATATTGACTGGTTCCGTATTTTTTGAGATATGAGGAACAAAAATTTTGAATTGTCATATTTTATGGAACACCCTGTACGATTTGGCTGGTAAACGAACTTAACCGAGCCATTCGGGACCCGAACAACATCCTGAGAATTCTCTAAGAAAAATCCGTTCAACTTGTTCTAACGGGCAGCCGGACGGCTCCACGGACAGAATTGAATTTGACCACGAATTCGTCATCAGGCAGTTTAACCCTATCGTTTGAGACTATTTCGGCTAAAAATTCGAAAATACAGACATTTGAACATAACGATATAGCACTCGTTTAAGTAAAGACGAACAAAACTCCTTGTTATTTTAATTTTTCAGATGAAAATGATCATTCTGAAAGCTTACACTCCTTTCAGTAGCTTCTTATTAAAGTTGCGATAAAAAATTTGTTTGCGATATTTATCAGTCTGAATGTAATCTTTTTATTTCATGCCAAGTTTGAGCTCTCAAATTCCCAATTAGATGAAAGTTCAGTAACAAAGACTCTAAGTCTTGAAAGAAATTATTCCAAGAAACCGAACTTTCCGAGTAATAGTTCATCCTCAGCAGAACGAGACGATCAATCCTACAAAAAAAATCGTATGTATCTAACACTGGAATCTGGATGATATTCATGAAACAAATTACATCCAATTTACCAGATCATCAGTTTTTTTGTAGTAATTGAAACTTTGGAAACACAAAGCTATAAAGTAAATGAAGAAATATGTTCGAAAAAAGTTCATAGGTACCTCACAGAAAAACACATATCAAGGAAACCTACGAAAACTTTTTGATATCAACCTTTACAAAAGGAAGAAGGGTACAATTTTGTCAACGTTATCAAGAAGATAATTTTAAAAATGTCCTTATAACGTGCGTTCGAGAAAATTCGTCTGGAAATTTGAATGTCATGTTCTGCGTACGCAGATTCAATAAGTTTTTTCTTTATGTAGCTGTACGAGATATTTTGGATCGAAAAAATTACAAAATTTCTTAAATTTGGCTGAAATAGGCAAAGTTTTCAAAAACATATTTCAATGGAGCTCAGGTGTGAATTATAAATTATCTTTATCTCTATAAATATAAAAATCAATTGCTGTCCGTTAGTCTCGCTAAAACTTGAGAACAGCTGACCGGATTTTTCTTCTCTTGGTCTTGAAATGTTCGTGGAGGTTGAGAAAAGGTTCAAAAGGTGAGAAAAATTCATTTTTGTCCACAGAAAACACAACGTTGGCCATAATAGAGTGCGTTATGACGAATGTTACTTGAATCATTTCGACGTTTTGAATAACTATGGTCGAATTTGAAATTTAGGATTCTTCTGAATAAACCGTAGATAGTGTATAAAGGATAGAAGCAATCGTAGATAAAGTTCAGTATGTATTGATATATTAGTACAGTCAAATGCTAGCAAGACGCAGAGGGAAATCTGAGTCTTAGAATAAACCATTCTAAGTAGAAAGTATTTTCTACAAATAATGTAGATTAAAGGCAAAACGACGTAAGCAGGGCGAGCTAGTAAAATTTCAACAGAGTTAAAGAAAGTTTATCTTAGTACGTATTATAAACTCAAACTCCTTGGTATTCTAAATTTTTTAGAGGAAAATAATTATTCTGAAAGCTTACACTCCTTAGCAACCACTAATAATTTCAGTATCTTCTTATTAAAGTTGCAATAAGAAATTCTTTCACGCTATTTATCAGTCTGAAAGTAATCTTTTTATTTCATGCCAAGTATGAGCTCTCAAATTCCCAATTAGATGAAAAATTCAGTACAAGGACTCGAAGTCTTGAAAGAAATTCGAAAGGAAATTCAAGTAGCAACTAAAAATAGTCCAATCAATATCCGATATGGAGTCAATTAGCTCGACACTTTCGGCAACCAATTTCAATAGGATTATTCCAAGAAACCGAAATTTCCGAGTAATAATTCATCTTAGCACTACGAGACGACCATCCCATAAAAAATTCAACCATTCCCGGCACGTCTTTTGGAGGAAAACGCGAAATGAGTTTCCTCCAAAGTAATCCTGGAAATCGCCTCGAAATATTTCGTCTCTCCGACTCATTCATCCGAGGCGCCATTTTTTTCAACAACTCCTTTTTAGATGAACCGCGTAATGACTAAGAACTATGTACCGGATTTTTCACTATAATTTGACCCCCCCTTTAACTTTATTACTGAAGGAGATACAAAGGAATGTTTCGTACAAAAGTTTCACGAAATCAACTGAGGTTTTTTGATATGAGTCCAGAAACTGAAAAATATACAGGGTGACTTTTTTCAAATGGAACCCTGTATATTTTTCCTTGTTTGGCTAGCTCTTTTTCCCCTGATTTCGAATATGTAACATATGTTGTTCTATTTATTTCATTTTGAGAACCACAGAGTTTCAAATTTCAAGAACCACCTGCCAAGATCTGTAATCATTTTACAAGTGGCAGAGTGCGTTTACTGAAAATGCTCATTTTTGAGTTATAATAACGTCAATGGGAAGATATACAGAGTGAACAACATTGAATGCAACTATATTTTTTCAAATGGGAAACCCTGTCCTGTATATTATTCCTTTTTTGATAGGCTATTTCCTCCTGATCTCGAATATAAATGCGTATGTATATGTGTCTCTTCAATTTTCAGAGTTTCAAAGTTTTGAAATGATGACACCGAATAAAAAAATATGGAAATACCTACGAAATTCTTTATATCCAAACAATCTACTTGAAATTATTATTTTAGAATGAATACTTATCAATTACTTAACCAATGAAAAATGATAAACTATGATAGTATGGTAAGAATAACATCAACTAAAGAAATTGCTCAAAATGACCACCTTCATTCAATACACATAGTTCATATAGTTGTCCCAAGTTGTTTATACTTTTTTTGATAGCATTATTATGGCTCTGATTCAAGTCAGAAATTAAATCTCCAATTTTTTTTCTAATCATTACAATACCTTTTATCATTATTCTTTGTGCGTTGACGGGATTAGTTTCGAATTATGGGTTTAACATTCATTGGTTGATTTTATATCATTAATATTATTCGCCGCTTTCATTGATTGTCATTATTGCTGAAGTAAATTTTTTCCCTCAGGAACGGCTATAAAAACGTGTCCAACGGTGTTAAATCGGGACTATTTGGTGGCCATAAAATGGGTGCGTCATTACCAATCCAAAGATCAAATTGGCCACTTTAAAAATTCACGAACTTCCAAAACGCTATGCCAGATGGTTATTGAAATTTGAAACTCTCTGATGCTCAGAATAAAAAAGATAGACCAACATTTATGTTACATATTCGAAATCAGGGGAAAAAGAGCTAACCAAATATGGAAAAATATACAGGGTTTCCATTTGAGAAAATGAAGTTGCCATCAATATGTTGGCCACCCTGTATATATTCAGTTGGAGTCAAATCAAAAAACCTCAGTTGATTTCGTGAAACTTTTATACGAAACAAATTGAAGTGAAAAACCCGGTACCTATTTTTTTGTGAATGAGAACTTGTTGTTTTACGTAGTATTTGTGTGAGATCAGTTTGTATGTCTTTATGTGAGCATGGAATTAGTTCATGAACCCATTTTAATTGCAGCAATATCTTTACGCCATTGGGCGTTTTCGGATACTTACTCAGGGTTACTAACTCGTTCCATTGGGTCACGTGACGGATCTACTCGGATCACGGACCCGGGTTCTAAGCTTACGAACACATCAGGTCTAGGATTTGAAGTGACAGTCGTATCAAGAACATTACTAAATATTCTATGGATTTTTTTTTTATTTCCAGTTTATTTCGGATTTTTTCTAGCTTTGCTTTCATTTATTGGTATTTGTAGAAAATATTCCTTAAAATTTCTGGTGTGCCCTTCCATGTTTAAGGTTATTTTTAAGTGCCTATGTTGAAGAAGTAGGGAATTTATTTCTTCCTTTTTAGTTAATTTATTGATCATCTCAAGCTTGCTTGGATTTATTGGCTTCTATAAAATCTTTCTCATAATTTCTGGTGTACCCTCGCATGTTCAACGTTATCTTGAGTACCTATATTAAAGAAGTCAAGGAGGCTTTAGTTTTGGCGCAGAAAGATCTGCATACAAAATTATGAAGAAGTTGTTTCAGATTATTTTCTCGGCTCCTGGAACCACACATTTTACACTGAGCCAAATTATCTTCTCTTTCCATAATTTAGCAATAGAGAATATAAAATTACTAAGAGTGGAAGACTCAATTACGCCTTTTTCAAATACAAAATTTAACTGCAGTGCGCATGCGGTGACTCTACGACCATGCTCTCGAGTATGGTTGCGATAGATCAACCTGAGTCAGTGATTAAGTTAATAGCACCGTACTTTTCAAACACGGGTTTGATGTTCGGGTTAGGTAAACGAACGAGAAGGTTATAGGAATCGAGTTAACCGAAGTAATTATCCGAAAACGCCTATTGTGGGTAGGCGAACGGCGTTCTATCACATAATAATGAATTGCTACCAAATTAGTAAAATAATTCAGTTTATGAACGTCTAATCTAAACGAAAATGTAAACGGAAAGCATCTTATAACTGAACATTAACAAAACGATGTTGCCAAATTGACAATATTGTCTATAACAGACTCTAGATGTTAATACCATAGTAGGAGAGCCGTAGACCAATAATTATCGCAATAGATACTGAATGAATATAGGTACAGATTTGGAAATTCACATCTCAAAAATATACGATATACAATGCATCAGACAGTGAATTCTTCCGTCTAGTTGCACAGATATATGTATGTATAGTCGAGATAATCACGTGCTGTAACTGAATGAATTCCGTTGACTTATTCCAATAACTTAGTTTTGTCTCTTATCGCAGTATAGTAGGGAACCTGCAGTACACATATAGAATTATTTAATTTGTGAGGCTGCTCAAAATAATCGATTCAAGTATTTACTGTTGCCTACCATACTAAATGAATTACGCTCCTCTCGACGATAAGAGAGATACAAGACTAGAATACTGCAATAAGACAACGGAATTCAGTGTGATACAGCACGTCATTGTCTCGACTATTCATCTGCAACTGGACGGAAGAATTCTCTGTCTGATGCATTGTATATTGTATGTTTCAGATGTGAATTTCCAAACCTATATAAGGCACAAGTTGGCAACGCTGAATGTTGTAAGCTTTCATAAACAAATTCTATTGGCTGCGTCAACAAACGCGTAAAGGCATCTCTAGGTTTACTTTTTACTCTGAGGGTTAAAAACTTTGATTCCACTCTGATTTCATGTATCGACTCTTTATTTGTTGGTGAATTTTAAAACGCAAAATCTACCATGCTTGCCTGTAGTCCTAAAAATAACTCAGCGTTGAAATCCTACATCAAATTTCCTTTTCGAATCAGAATTGGACGAGCTGAAACTATGTTTCCCTTCCGTAGCATATGAATAATGGAAAATGCGATGTCAAATCGGGCCACATCCTGTCTCTTGGTGTCTCTGATGTAGTTGGATTCCGATTCATGCACAACAGACCACGTTTCATCGAATTCAATCGTATCGTCTGAAAAACATTAATAGAAAATCTTTTCATCTCTTCATATCTTATACAGAGTTATTTTTTTCAGACTAACCTGAAATTTCACGGATGAGAATGGTACGAGTTTCATGAAATTTATTTTCATCATGGTATGCGAGAGTAGAAAAATCTAATTTTTGCCTTGTCATTTCCAGATGTAAATGTCAACTACGTTCTCACAATAGTCCGGTCTATTTAGATATTATATATATTTATATATTATATTAGTTATGTACATAAAGTCCCAACAAGCTGAATTTCTGTGAAGTTGTTCAAAACATAATTATAAACAATGTCTATAAGTTCCTTCACTGGCGCAGCCAGGGGGGGGGGGCTTTGGGGCTGCAGCCCCCCCCCCTAAAGATTAATTTCTTCGTTATTTCTTTCTTCTTATTTTTTTGCAACTTTCGTTATTCACTGTATCATCAAACATTTTTCAGTTCAGCCCCCCCCAAAATAAAATCCTGGCTGCGCCACTGTTCCTCATCATTCCCCTGTGAGGAAAAAAAAAACGAGCGCGCAAAACAGTGATAATATTTCGAACATTCCATTTGTAGTCCGGTCTATTTAGACCAAAAAATGAGAGTGAAGTTACATAAAGTCCCAACAAGCTGAATTTCTGTGAAGTTGTTCAAAATATAATTATAAACAATGTCTAAAAGTTCCTCATCATTCCCAGGTGAGGAAAAAATTTATTCGAGGTCAAATGTCAAAAAAAATGATTTTTCGCGATTTTCAGCAAAACGGTAAGTTTGTATCATAAAAGTACCTCAGACAAAAATTGTAGATCATAAAATTATCTATAAAAAATGTATCAATACTTTTTTTCTTATGAGCCACCCTTTCTGAGATATAACGATTCAAAATGTTATAAAAGTCGTTATCGTCATAATATGCACACGTTTCCACGTCACCTATGAGGTAGTGTACTTAGCGCGTTTTATCGCGTTATATCTCAGAAACGGTGGCTCGTAAGAAAAAAAGTATTGACACATTTTTTAAAGATAATTTTATGATCTACAATTTTTGTCTGAGGTACTTTTATGATAAAACTTACCGTTTTGCTGAAAATCGCGAAAAACTCATTTTTTGACATTTGACCTCGAATAAAATTTTTTCCTCACCTGGGAATGATGAGGAACCTTTAGACATTGTTTATAATTATATTTTGAACAACTTCACAGAAATTCAGCTTGTTGGGACTTTATGTAACTTCACTCTCATTTTTTGGTCTAAATAGACCGGACTACAAATGGAATGTTCGAAATATTATCACTGTTTTGCGCGCTCGTTACTAGTAGAACAGTATGAGAGTGGTCCTAAACGACTTGGTCTAACTGATTTATGTAGAAAACAAGGTGGTTGGTATTTATTGAAATAGTGGACTGAATAAATTAGGCTGGTCTTGTCTTGCGAAAAGAAAGAAATTGGTTCTTACTTATTAAAACGTAGTTGTCTAGTTCCAACCTCCAGGTATGAAGGATAATTAATCAAATAGTTATTAATAGTTATTTAATCAACTAGGTTATTAAAGACAGCGACTAATGGTCAAGATATTTTAATGCGTGAGCGGAGCGAACGCGTTGATAGTTCGAGACCATTAGTCGCTAGATTAATAACCGTGTTGATTACAAGATTTTTCCGATGAAATCAACATGAATAGTGAATAAATTCTTAATTAAAATACATTCTCATTTTGCACTAGACATACATTTGACACAATGGAATTTCTATGTTTCTATGTTTCAGGAGAGTTTTGACATTTCTCGTAGTGCTTCTGAATACTTTGTGTAAGGTTGCCATGAGGATTGCACATAGGAATATAGCATACCTAAATTGAGCATTTAAATGGGTCATTCAATTTCGTACACATTAAAATCACCCTTTATTTCGAGGTCGGCAGAAAAATTAATTCAATATGTACGATGTACATTTTAATATGCAATTTATGCTATTTTAATGCGCAATCCTCATGGCAACCTTCCACAAAGTATTCAGAAGCACTACAAGAAATGTCAAAACTCTACTGGAACATAGAAACATTCTATTACATCTCAAATGTATGTCTTGTGCAAAATGAGAATGTATTTCAATCAAGAATTTATACACAATTTATATTGAGGTCGTCGTAAAAATCTTGTAATCAACTCGGTTATTGATCAAGCGACTAATAGTCTCGAACTATTAACGTTAAAATATTTTGATCATTAGTCACTGTCTTCGATAACCTAGTTGATTAAATAACCATTTCCGCCGACCTCGAAATAAAAGGTGATTTTAATGTGTACGAAATTGATCATTAATGGCCCATTTTAATGCTCATTTTTTGGCTATTTTAATGTGCAATCCTTATGGCAACCGTTGACAGTATTCAGAAGCACTACGAGAAATGTCAAAACTCTACTGGAACAAAGATACATAGAAATTTCATCATGACAAATATATGTCTTGTGCAAAATGAAAATGTATTTCAATCAAGAATTCGTACACAATTCATATTGAGATCGTCGGAAAAATCTTGTAATCAACTCGGTTATTAATCGAGCGACTATTGGTCTCGAACTATTAAAGCGTTCGCTCCGCTCACGAATCTTGACCATTAGTCGCTGTCTTTAATAACCTAGTTGATTAAATAACTATTTTACACTCATTAAATATTGCCTCAGTTGTAGATAATATATCAGAAATTAATTTTTTCATTTTTTACGAACTCTCCGAACATGAAACTATGTTATTATGTTATCCATTTCTTGAAAGACGAAAAACGAAGCTTCCATAACTAACTAGGAAGGTACTACGCAAAACAGTCATATACATATATATATATATATATATTGAATCATTTATTTATTCCTAGATTTTTCATTACAATATTGTGTACGTATTCAAATATTTCTTCCAATAAAACGCGAACAAACCTCTATGTGCCACCAGCAATGTAAACATAACCAGATTTTTCTTTCCATTCAATTATCGTTTTCCACCGAACTTTCCACGGAAAAATTGCGTTATCCTGGATATCTCATCACAAACATCCTTCGTTATGATTCCTGTCACGACCACGCTGAACATTCAACAAAAGGGCTTGCGTTGACAAAATATTCTAGATATGTCAAACATTTTATGGAACATTATAAATAGATACAGAATTTTTCATTCACTGGTAAAGGAAGTATTTTATGTATTTTGTATCTGTCATTCAGTATACAGGGTGTTTCATCATAAACTGGACAAACATATATTTTCGTGTAGAGGACATCATGAGAATCATTTTTGCCTTATACAATATCCCGTTTTCGAAGCATAAGCGAGATACAGGGTGTCAAACGTCATTTTTGAGCAAGATTCTTATGAGTGTGGTCAGTTATGTATAACACTTGGTGTAACGGTTTTTGGGTCAAATCTCAGTATTTTTGGGTCCTCTATTCAGAAAAGCTGACGAACCCCGAAAAAAATTTTACAAAATGGCGGAAGACCTGCAATGTTCCAAATTTTTTTTCGCGGTTGTCGAATTGAATTTTCTCTTCTGAATGAACACATTTTTCTAAGAATTTCTGTGAAAAAAATTTTTCAAAAATCGAACACAAATTTTTTTTTACATGTCTACAGCGATGAAAAAATTTCACTCGAAATGGATGAAATTTTGTACAATTGTACTTCTTGCATTATCGATCACGAATATGAAAGTGGAATTGTAAAATATCGAACGGTTTCGTTACTACGGTCATTCAAATGTTTCGTTCAGATCTCTGAAATAATGAAAAAAATTGTTTTGGGTTCTAGAATCGAAATAATCAAATTATTGGCATGTCCAAACATTCTAGATGAATTTATACAAAAAAAAATCAGTGAAACTCAGTTGGGACTTGAACCCACGTAGGTATTAAATAGGGAAATGGCACTGTTCTAAGGATATTAATATTCGTTGCCCGGCAACGGTAGTTCGTAGTTCATAGAGTTTGACTACTGGCTAAATTATATTCACTGAAATTCAAATACCAGTCAAACTCTATGAACTACGAACTACCGTTGCCGGGCAACGAATATTAATATCCTTAGAACAGTGCCATTTCCCTATTTAATACCTACGTCGGTTCGAGTCCCAACTAAGTTTCACTGATTTTTTTTGTATAAATTCATCTAGAATGTTTGGACATGCCAATAATTCAATTATTTCGATTCTAGAACCCAAAACAATTTTTTTTTCATTATTTCAGAGGTCTGAACGAAACATTTGAATGACTGTAGTAACGAAACCGTTCGATATTTTACAATTCCGTTTTCATATTCGTGATTGATAATTCAAGAAGTACAATTGTACAAAATTTTATCCATTTCGAGTGAAATTTGTTCATCGCTGTAGACATGTAAAAAAAATTGTGTTCGATTTTTGAGAAAATTTTTCACAGAAATTATCAGAAAATTGTGTTCATTCAGAAAACAAAAGTCAATTTGACAACCGCGAAAAAAATTTGAAACATTGTAGGTCTTCCGCCATTTTGTAATTTTTTTTTCGGGGTTCGTCAGCTTTTCTGAATAGAGGACCCAAAAATACTGAGATTTGACTAAAAACCGTTACACCAAGTGTTATACATAACTGACCACACTCATAAGAATCTTGCTCAAAAATGACGTTTGACACCCTGTATCTCGCTTATGCTTCGAAAACGGGATATACCTATTGTATAAGGCAAAAATGATTCTCCCGATGTCCTCTACACGAAAATATATGTTAGTTCAGTTTATGATGAAACACCCTGTATAGGGTGTCTATTTTTAAATTGGACTTAATTCAAGAGGGGATGATTTACAAAACATGATCGAATTGTTGACGGTTATTCCAATTTAACAGTTCTTGATTTCATGAAATATTTCGAGTTTTTTCTCTGAAATGATCATCAATCAGTTTTCTCAGTCTCATCAAATTCGACCAAATATTCGCAAGGGGCAATAAATTTGCTACAATAGAGTCTGAGTGCAGAAAAAACTCTTATTGTGGGCGTGGTGAGGAGAAGAATATCACGATTCTGAATTTAATGAAATTAGTCCTATTTTTCAGTGTCTTTTTTATAAATTATTGATAATTATGCCCACGTTTTCTTTCCAGTAAAAAAATACCTCATTTAGTGTACTTTCGAATGACATATCAACTTTTTTGCTAGCTGTTCATCAAAAAATGATTGCATTCGATGAGACTACAAGGAAAACTGATTAATCATCATTTTAGAGGAAAAACTCGAAATATTCCGTGAAATCAACAAATGTTGAATTGATGAATATCCGTCAACATTTAGACCATTTGTTATATGACATTTTGTTTGCAAATCATTCGTATAATCCCTCCTTGAAATTTGGCCACTTCAGAAGTAGACACCCTGTAAATACTGCCCTACACCAGGTAAGTCATTTTGTGGGAAATATTTCAACCAAAGATTCCTCAGAAAGAAACTTCCTTCCTTCACCAATTGTTCTCATTTGGGTTCGTTAAAAAGCTACAGACTATCGAAATCAATAAAAAATTCAATTTTCACTTATAATACCACAAGAGCTTCAAAATTATCGGGTATTTCCCTCAAGGTTCGTTGCAAACAAATAAAGTCGTCAAGTTTTCAGGAGAAATCACTCGCGCTTCGCGCGCTCGTGATTTTTTAACCTGAAAAACTTGACTCCTTCATTTGTTTGCAGGGAACCTTGAGGGAAATGCTAGATAATCTTGAAGCTCGTGTGGTATTCGGGGGATTATTTTTCCGTCCCAAATGTCGGCCAATAGAATTGCACCATGAGACGAAATGTACAGTTAACAAATAAGAATTTCATAATGAATAAAACAACAATTAATTAAGATAAAGACTAGTGCAATTAAAAATACAATTGTTGTAAACATTGGTGCATGTTTTCTTCAAGTCAGAGTTATCGGTAATGGTCCCAGAAGAGGTAGATGGCATGAGGTTTATGCTGTTGATGGCATTTTCTGCAGTAGGCTCACTCCTTCGCAGTTTCTTGACAATTAATTCGTGGTGTTCCTGGTCGAGTTGGAGATACGGCTTGATGGAGTTACTGTTGGCATGTCCAGTTTTTTTGATTATCTGCTGCTCTCCCAGGCCCGATTTCGCTAGATTGGAGACGGCTGCTGCACGACTGGAGTGATTGGTGATTTTTTTGTTACCAAGGTCAAGTCCAGCTTTTTGTGCTGACTCCTTAACCCACTTTGAAATCGTGTTTTGGCCTACTGGGGAATCCTTGTACCACCTAGCGCCTGGAACTTCATTCCAGAATGGATTTTGGGTCAGGAATAGTCTGTCGCTCTTGATATTGGCATCTCTCTTCTCTCTCAATTTCTGGAACAGTCTCACTGGGCACTTGTCAGGGATTTCCCGATTCTCCACCAGCCACTTGCTGTCTGATAATTTTTTATCACCACCTTGTAAGGTCTTGCTGAAAATTGGATTGTATTCAATTCTCCCAGTTGTTTCCCCGTCATTTCGCTGTTCTGCCTTGAAGTGATGTATTGACGCCATGCTGCCCTCACCACCTCTCCAAGCCAATTCCACTGATATTATCATGAATAATTTTTTCTGGAGGCCATCAGGAGTTTCCTCGTCCCAAACAGTGGTCATTGCATCCCAATCTTTTTCCTCCAACGCTTCTGCACTTGCCCTCCGTTTTTCCGGAATAGATTGTAAAGCCTTACGCTTGGCATCACGAGCTCCTCGAGCGGTCTTGAATGCAGCATCCGAAAATGGGTTGATTTTGATGTCGAAATCGTTCAAATACTTTTCTTGAAGTAATTTGGCAGTCTGATTCCACATTGTTTTTATTGTACCTTCCTTATAGTCTTCTCCATCCATTTTCTTCATATTGTAAGCGTAATCTTTCATAATGTTTGCCAATTGCGCTCCACTCGTTTCAGCACTCAATGTGTATTCCCTCTCAGTACAAAAAGTAGTAAATTGGTTCCAAACTGTTTTTTTTTTGACTTCTCCGTATTAATGGGAACATTTCCTTTGACTTTTTTATCGATGGTGGACAGAGAACAAACTCCAAATCGACTCATTTTCATGCAAAATCTCCAATTTTCACAATTGAATTCAACCTGTCAGTTTGACGTGTGATTAATTTGACTGGATCATGTTTTGTTTGTTAAATATAGCAACTACCAGAGAAAATTTTCAAAAATTATCAGTTGTAATTTAACTAGTGCAATGAAAATTATCGATAATTTTTGGGAAATATGCTCGAATGCAAGTTAAGTTGAAAAAGAGCACGAGTGCGCGGAGCGCTCGAGTGCCTTTTACAGTTTAACTTGCATGAGAGCAGATTTGTCAAAAATTATCGATTCATTTTCATTGCAAGAGTTAAATTTAATAAAAAATTTTGTGAATCCATCAATCGTATTGTGTCGCTGTAAGTTGTTCAACAGTTTTCATGTTACTCTAATAAGTAATAAACGTTCATAATTACGTCTGCATTTATTTTAAAGGACCTGATATTTTGCACTAGTGCGAATTATCGATGATTTGCACTAGTGCAAAATTATCGCCTAATTGTATGCTCATTGGCTAAAACAACAATAAAAAATCAGTCGGAACATTGTTGTCTGTCGAATTTGACAGATGAATAAAATTTTCAGTATAATACCATGTAGGTTGTACCACGTGACGTCGAATGGTGCAATTCTATTGGTCGATATGTGGGTCGGAAAAATAATCAACTATATTTCGCAGACGAATCACACAATCGCATCGAATGAAATGACTTTCGAGATAAAAATTTTCATTGATGGGACGAATATTCTTCGAACGTGAAATTCCATCCTCATCCTTCAAGTGTTCTTTTATTGAGCAGCTGAAAAATGAAAACCCGACCCTCTCGGTTTTGCATTTCGAAATGAATATATTATTCTAGATTCTAGTGTACTGTTATGGGTCGAGTACATTGAAATACTTCACGCTGCTACTGAGCCAATTTAGAAGCGAGTGAATTAGCTTGTGAGATTGTGATGATTACACACAAAACTGTCTACTCGCTGCGTAGCCAACATTCTAGCGATCCACGTGAGGTTTATGTTCGTATCGTTGTCAAGGATCTAAGATAAATGTCAAATACGTTTTCAAATTTTAGAACC
Organism: Propylea japonica; assembly: GCA_013421045.1. Lineage (NCBI taxonomy): Eukaryota > Metazoa > Arthropoda > Insecta > Coleoptera > Coccinellidae > Propylea > Propylea japonica. Next base: position 22,698,958 of record CM024240.1, on the reverse strand, counting down.
AGGAACCACCGAGTAGATGAGAGCTCACAGATTGTTGAGTAGCAACTGTGATTACGCTCGGCTTGTTTACATGCCAACAGGCTAAAACGCCAGCGATTCAGCTTGTGAAGTATGTAGCCCAGCTTTCAACTTTAGTCGCAGCTTTTTACAATCAGATTGTTGGCTTGTGAACACGTAAACACTGAGCGAATTTACAATCAGCTACTGAATTCGCTCAGTAGCAGCTTATAAAGTATCCCAATGTAATCGACCTATTAGTTTTTAGCTCCATTTACTGCATGATACATTCATTATAGCAGCAACAAAAAAAAATGATTCGATATGTAAAATACCCGAACGATGATCAAAGCCAAATAAAAACATGATAAATAAATGTCAACGGATAGGCATCATAGGATTGTAAAGGTACTGTAAGTGATACAGTATTGGAAAATTAATTGATTTCTATTTTGGAAGCGGTTTACAATTCGCGGAAATGGCATGATGCTGGTTTTACGTAAGCACATGAATAACAGGCAGGTATTTGATCCATTAGTTCCTCTTGAAACCATTTGAGCTCAGAGTTACCTCCGTTGAAATTATAATGTAAAACTGTTACTTTGTGGATTTGTGTAAACCAATTCGTTCGTTCGTAGAAAAACAGGATTCAATTTCGACGTGTCTATATTTTTTCAGTATCTATGCAGCCAAATATGGTATTAAATTAGTGGCGACGCCAGCTTTTAAAAACAGAGGAGGCTGAGGAGAGGCCAGCATTTTTCAGCGGAGACCATAAGGAAAGAATTTGTACAGTTTCGTTAAGCATAGGCTAGATTTCAGATTTCAGACAGAAGTTTTTATAACTTACATCTCCTAACCCATATATGAATGTGATAAGACTTACCATCAATCTGGACCACCCCAATTTACGTATTGAGAGTTTTAGATCCTTATTTAAAATATACAGGGTGTTCCATGATGCTATATACAGCCAATATCGCGGCCCTCAGACTTGATAGAAAATCAAAACAAAAAATATTTCAAATGGCAGCGAAAACCGTTGAAATTTTGTTTCTGATTACCACCCTTTTTTAAATAACTAAAGGATCTTTTTCAAAAACAGCACCCGTAAATTTTCTGCTTCGAACGATTTCTGAGTATGTAATAAGAAAAAATTCGTTAAAACAATTTTTATCATTTTACGTGGATCACACCCTTGAAAATATTATTTATAAATTGTGTCATATCTGTTCTGTCTCAATTCGACTATTTTAAATATTGAGTCGTTTCATCATCTTTCAAGCGGCTTTGTGTTGATGTTTTGTTTATTGTCTGTGTTGAATATCTTGAAACACCAAAATAATTTCACCATCGATCGCAAAATGGCGAATGCGCCACAGTTTCTAATTAATTATACGCTGTGTCTAGAATCCCGGTACCGGTAACCAATTTTTTCCCGGTAGATTTGATGACGTCACCCATATAATGCAGCGAGTACCGGGATAACAAGTGAATCCCGGTAAAAAATGTCGTTGGCGGTCTCGAAGTGAAACACATAGGAACCTAACTCTAATGTTTTTGTTGTTATATTGATGCGTGAATGTGTTAAGTGAATTTACGCTAATAATGATTTTTAGTGTTGGACAAACTTTCGAAAGTTTTAAAGAAGGAGACTTTGAAAGTGCATGAAAAAGAGACATTTGCGAAGTATTGGAAAAGGGACGCCCGATTAATTTCGTCCAGCAGAATAAAAAGGTAATAAGACCGGAACTGCGATAGGTATTACGAATTGAAATACTGTTGTATTTTCGGAGGGCAATGTTTCAGAAAAAAAGAAAATTGCTCGAAATTGACGAAGACATTTAAAAGAGCAATTCCATGTCCTGCCTTTCCCATGTCCTGCGTTTCCCAAAATAGAAAATTCCTTGAGGTAAAAAGCAAGAATAATGACCATAATCATGAGACCAGTAGAGCTCTTTTTGATTTTTTGCCACAACAGAGAAAATTGCCTCATGAAAGTTAAGAAGAGGCAAAAATGTTACTCATGTTGGATGCCAATAAAAAACGCGTTAGAGAGAAGCTAGAAAGAGATACAGGTCTGAAACTGACATTAAAAGATCTATCAAATATTAAACAAAGCGCTACAAACAAAGCCCCTATTGATCTAGATCAGTGCATGCGAATTTTGAAAGATAAATATGATTGTGATTTCAGTATTTTAAAAGACTCCGAAAATAATTTTGAAGGAATGTTTATGCAAACTTTCCAGATGAAAAGAACATATGATGCTTATCCAGAGTTTCTAGGCCTTGACGGTACTTATAAACTGATAAATATGGGGATACCATTATTTTTGATTATATATGAGAGGATGGAAATGGCCAAACAGAGATTGTAGCATTCTGTTTACTGTGCAATGAAGATGAAGAAAGTTTTCGGTGGTTTTTAGAGGAATTCAAAACTAGAAATTCAAACTGGACTAAAACTAAGTGCAAATAACAGATAAGGACTATTAGAGAGAAGACTTGTGAAAGAATGTTTTCCGGAGGCTAATACGATTATATGCATTTTTCATTCAATGCGTGCATTTGGAAGACAAATTTCTGTACAAAAAATGGGAATCAAAGAATTCTGAGTCTGGAAATTTTACAAAAAATGGTTTATACAAAATCTAAGGACGGACTTAAGTATGACTTGAAGTAAATTAATTATTTCGAACGGAATTATTGTAACTGGCACATAAATTTACATAATTTCAAATTCTCAGAATAACCAAAAAATACAGAATCCAACACGCATCGCTCAAAATTAACTGCCATAAAAATTGACTTCATTTTAAATTTTTAACATGATTATAAAATACAAAATGAAAACACCGGGATTTACTTAAATACCTGTACAAAACATCGGGATTTTCTTAAATCCCGGTACAAAATACCGGGATTTACTTAAATCCCGGTACCCGCTGCGTCATGTAGGAGACGACATCAAAACTACCGGAAAAAATTGGTTACCGGTACCGGGACTCTAGACACAGCGTTAATTATAATGAATGGTCAATGTTACTGACAATAATGAAAATTGTTTAAACATATTTTTCCTTCCCTTGGTAATTGTTCCAGAAGAAAAAAATTGATGATTTACCCTAAAAAAGTATATCAGGGGTATATTTTCTAGGGTGTTAATCGAAAACGAAATTTTGATATTGGCATATTCCATAACGATATCAGCGCTAAGGTGGCGAGAATCGAAGCTGAGTTTCATCGAAATTTTTATGAATAATCTGGAAATTGATATGGAGTTGGAATCTTTGTTGAAATATTTTGTGATTCAATCGATATTTCAATCATTTTATAACTTTTATTCGAGTATTTAATTAATATAAAGGTAACAAGTCAGTAAGTTTAGTTGTAGATGTTGTCAATCTTAAACTGTAATAATATATTCAAAATTTCTTCGAGATCATTTATAATTTATATCGTCGTGTATACATGTATACACGTATAAATGAAGTGAAGTGCAGCCGTTAGAAATTTCTGAAATTATAGGAGTTTAAACCTCTAATTTTAGAGCCCCAGTAGAAGAAGAAGTTCTGAATGCATGTCATATTATAAAGTGTTGGAAAACAAATTGTGGGTCCAGTTTATAGACATTTAGGTACTCTTTGTATTTAATAGTATATTATTCAATGAGCGGTAATGCAGGTCGAAACACACGCAGATGAATTCGGGCGACTGGTGTAATTCATCAAGTGTGTTTTGAGCATTGCCGCGAATTGAATACTATACTTTATCCACGACTTCTTCAGTAAAATTCGAATTAATCTGCATTTAAAAAATTTTGAACAGTTGTCAAAAGCACTGACAACATTTCGTCAAACCTATGTACTCTGTGGTAGGGAATCAAATCAGAGTCTCTAATCAAATCAAGTACTTTCGCAACTTCAAAAGTTCACGTTTTCCAAAAATAAATCTGGAATAAATCGCTAGAACGTATCTTGATGGCTGAAATAGAGTTCCGGATCGATCCTACTTTTTATTCATTTTTTTTTGTAAGCAATTTCATTCTTGCTAGGTATTTTTATTAGCGGGTGTTATGGGCGCGTGTTATTATAACACTCGCTTTTCAATTCATAGACATGTCTACGGTTGTGTTATAGCTACTTTTACACATAGAAGTCAGTTTAATAATTGACATATTACTCTATAGGAGTGGATAAAAACTATTACCCTAGCCCTTAATACAGAATCCCATAAAATTGATGGTTCATTGATTAAGGAGAGTGATAAAGTAAAACAGAACTAATATGCACGATACGTTCTTCTGAAGGTGGATTTAGGTGGAAATGTAATCATATTATTGCAGTTGTTTTAATTAATTGATCTGGCGCATAATGTTCTAATCTATTCAAGAAAGAATTATGTCAAAACTCATGGTTTTCTTTCCTTTTCTGCTGTGTGTTTCTTTATTAGGGAAAATCTTTCTATCTTGAAGAAATATCACAAACAGAATTAAAGTGCTTATGGAATCAGCAGTGGGCTGATGTAAAAAAAAATAAGGGTTCGTCTATAGAAAATATGCCTTGCTTAAAAAACGAATTTGCTGTATCGTCCTATGGTATAAATCAAGAAGATATGTTGAAATATTTCATGAACTCTTTACTTATTCTGCAATAGCCAAGAATAGGTTTGTAAAACAATATGTAGTACCTATATGTACCTTAATATTAAATGATCCTAAGAAGTAGAGAGAGCTTGTCGTAACACGTAATCTGCTGTAATATCAAAACCTCCGATATAAATTCTGACGTAAGAGGTTATTTATTTCCTATATTTATTGAAATATCTAAGATAGAGGTCTTTCTTTTACTATTAGATCCCTTCCAAACCATAGTATATCTTATCTATGTTCCAAACTCGTTCTCAAGATATATTTTCATTTGGTTTTCATAAGAAAAGAAGTGGCACTTTTTTCGCCCATAAATTACATTGAGGCACACAACACTAACAGTAGTTATTTCTGATCGAAATCATATTCAAAAGAATAACAATTTAAAGTTTCCCTTGAATACTTCTTCTAAACGAAAGCTTATGAATAATTACGAAATTATTACACAGAGATATGTTCAACGCTCTGTTTACTACTATCTTAGCTCAATTTCGATTTCCGCCACCAGAGTGCGTACCGCTAGTCAGCAGAAGCCAATAGTTCTTGTTCTTGCTAAAATTCAGAATTCTTTTCGCTTGAAATTTTTACCTTGTCCGAGAGTCGAGATATTGATTGTAAAGAACATCGAATTAATTAGGATGAAATTGACATTGTTTTATTTTCTCATAGCCCCATGCAGATAAGAGGGACTTCTTTCAAAAACATATAATATAATCTAATTTTTTCCGTTAAGCAAATAGGTATAAAAAATATTCGCAGAGGTGTGAGCCCGCACATAACTATTTCTATTATCAACTACATCCTATCTTGCTGCGAGTTTTTCAAAACCCTTCATTCCCAGAACGTCCACAGCTATCAACTAAAACCACAGTACGGACATTTCAACATCCTCAAATCCTCTCCGGAAACAAGTGGTGATCAGTGCACGTGATATTCATGAAAACTATCCTTTCCAGTTTATTCATACAAATTATCCTTTTCAGTTGGACAGAGGACTGCTCCTTCGTCGGCCTGGTAGCAAAACCCGTTCAGCTATTCATGTTCTGCGCTGTGTATGGTCCCAGCGCACATATACTTCATAGCTAGGGTCACATTTTCAGGCGCTATTTATTTAGCAGGGATTCATAAAAAAGTCTATATCAGGCAATCAACTGATTAAATTTTCCGCAATTGTTCATATGAACCATGTACAGCATGTCCCGGAAAATGTGGGAAATCTCTCGGATTCAGATAGAACATAAGAAATGAAGATGACAAGTTCCCATAATTTTTTTCCTAGCGGCCTCCCTACGAAGATTTGACCTCCTTAATGACGCCACTGGAAATCCATTTTAGTGGAATAAGTTTCAAACTACTCGATATAATTTGTGTGATTAATAGTATTGAGGACCTCTTAAATCACCGCACTCAAATTTCAATTATCTTGTTCAGTTAACAAGGGGCGGACTGAGTGGTACATTTTAATGTTTACATTTTTAACACCCTGTATGACAAGGTACTAAAAAAAATTTTTTTGATACCTTGAACATAAAGCTAAAGAAAAGGTTCTCTTGTTCAGTGTCGATAAAATGAACCGTTTTGAAAAAAAAATAATGAAAGAAGTAAGTAATTGAAATTTAGAAGGTCGTATCTTGGTAGGGAGGGCCGGGCAGCAAGGAAAAAAATTTTGGGAACTCTTATTCTTTTTTGTTCTATTTGAATTCGAGAGATTTTTCCACATTTTTCGGGACACCCTATATATGTATATATATCAAAAAAAAACTCTTGAATTTAAAAGAACTTTGATACTTGACAATTTCGAGTATCAATCAATGCTCGATGACCTGCCTCAGTGTTATAATATAAAAATCTATTTCTGTTCGTTAATCTCGCTAAAATTCGAGAACAGCTGAACGGATTGATCTTATATTGGTTTTGAAATGTTCGTGACGGTCTAGGGAATGTTTGAAAGGTGAGAAAAATTCACAACGCCACAACGTTGGCCATACATGAATGTCACAGATGGAAAGAACCAGGCGAACTGTGTGTCGCGATATTGCAAGCGCATTCGCCATTCTGCAACCTAGCTATATTTTTGTGTAGGAGAGTTTCCTCGGAACAATATAATCAAATCCTCTCTGACAAACATGTAGTAATCAGTTTATTCATACCAAGTATCTTTTTCAGTCGGACAGAAAACTGTTCTTTCAGTGGTCTGGTATCAAAACCCGTTCAGCTATTCATGTTCTGCGCTGTGTATGGTCCCAGCGCTCTCATTCTAATGGTCTGTTACGGCTACATATACTCCATAGCTAGAGTTCATGTCAGAACTTTTCAGGCACTTTTATTGGGAGCTGTAACTCATCAGGGGTGCTGGAAAAAATTATATGAAAGGCCCATTCTATTTTTTCACAAGCAATGAACTTATTGTTGTTTCCATATAATATAAACCCTGCATATGTCGAAAAAAACTCTTAAACTCAAAGAAACTTTGGTAATTGACAATTTCAAGTTTCAATCGATGCTCGATAACCTCCATCATTGTTTATACGCCAACTTTCGTAAATTGAAAGTGCTTCAATAATAATCCAGCTTTGTCTCACCGATACAACCATGATCCTATAGTCCAGTTTAAAAAATATGGCAAACAGCGGAACGCGATAACAACAAATACAACAAACAGTTTTTATTTTAAATCAACGGTATAAATAACAAGTACTGATAAATGAAATGAAATAGTGCCAAGCAGACAATCCCAATTTATGAAATCATCAAGAAAATAAGGCTCAAGATGTGAAAGAAGAAATTTTTTCTTGAACAAATTGAGGTTGTTTTTCTTCTGCATTACCTCAGGTAGACTATTGAAAAGTTTCATATATCTGTATTGCATTCAATTTTGACTTGCCGTCAATCCATATTTCGGAAAGTTATAAAATGAGGTTCTGGTATAGGTATTATATCTTTCTTTTCTTCTTATAGGTATTAAATCTTTCTTTTCCTATACCAGCTGAACAGCTCTCAATTAAGTAGGCATTCATGAATATTTTCTCATAAACCGTCAGAATTCCTTTTTGTCTGAATTAGCCTCGACATGATTTCCTAAACTTCAGGTTACACATTATTCTGAGTGCCTTATTCTGAAGGACAAATAAAAATGAAACATTACCATTGCCTTAGAAAGTTATTCCAAATGTGAGTTGTGCTTCAATAGTTATAATATACAGTTTTTAGTGTAAGAAAGTCAACATGCTTCAAAAGAATCCTTATAGGGTAGATTGAAGGACTGCCCTTATACCAAAATTGTAGTCTGTGTGAATGTCAGTTCAGTTCTTTATATGTGTATATTGCTGGAGCATTCGCCATTTTGCGACGTCGATCTACGGTCATGTAATCGAATCCTCTATGATAAACAAAATAATGTTGAATATTCATGATAACTAGGTATCCTCTTCAGTTTATTCATACGAATAGTCCTTTTAGTCGGACAGAAGACTGTTCCCTCGTCAGCCTGGCAGTTGTAGTTATAGTTTAAAAAAGGGGTTACAGTTCACTGTGACCTCAAGGTCTATTATACCCCCTTACAGAGCTGTTCTGACCACACCCTTTACAGCCTTCCAGTTCCAGAGATCTGTTGTAATCCAATATCTGTGAAGGCTTCAACGAGGCTAGTTTGTCACTCTTACAAGTTTTTCGCCCAAGGCATTCTCTCCTTAGGATCTCAATGGCAAAGTATTCCGTGACTAGGTGAATGGAAGTTTCTTCCTCCTCCCCACAGAACCTACACTCGTCAGTGTCTGACAATCCAATCCTCAACAGGTGCTTCCTAAGGCGACAGTGTCCTGTGAGAAAGCCAGCGAGGAGGTGTAATTATTTCTTACCAAGATCCAGATATATCTTTTGGATTCCCACTACTTCTATCATTTTTCGTATTCTTCACGTAACTATTGAGAAAGGTTTGAAAAAATGGATCTGAGCGAATTTTTTAAAACTTCGAATTCAAACCACAGTACCTTCAATTTTCTGTAAATTTTGAATAGGTAATAAAAGTCCAATTCAATGCTATGAATAGTCAGTTCACACTAAATTGATTAATCGAAACACTTCAAAAAAAAGTTTCGTTGTCTTTCAAGACATTTTGATATATGAACGATAATAAAATTTAATGGGTCAGTTTTTTCAAATCTGGGTATCCAAAGAAGGTAATTCAATTGTTTTTTCTGTTTGTGAATGTTTAACGAACTCAATTATATCATTGGAATCGAAATGTTTTTCACAAACAAAAATTTTGTTGGAATGAAATTTCGCGGTATGGCCAACATTTATGAAAGCTTACGCTGTTTATATTTCAGCAAAAAAAAACAATTGAAATATCCTTAATTTTTTATACGGATATTACTTCTACACGATGAAATACAAAACGTTCGTACCATTTTTCGAAGCAGATGAGTTTGATTTATAGGTTAGAGACACCCACAAAAAAAGAAAGTAGTTATCCCAAGGAAAATTCACTTACACCAACATCAAACTTTCACTGTGAAGCACTCGAACAATTACAATAATTAAATATAATTCACTTATTTTCACATTTACGACCACAATCAACATTAAAAACTCAATTTACCACTAGATGTTTACTAGCACTCACGCTTGCGCCTGTAACACAACTGTCCATAGAGACTACTTTAGAAGGCTGTGTTTGTAATATGTCGGTAGGGTATACCTCTCTACAGCGTTGCCGCTCTTGGCTATGACCGGGCCCAGGGGTTTAGAAGGCCGTGCATTACGCTAATGTTCTTATTCATATCCATTATCAAGAATTTCGCGTTCACAATGAGAAAATAAGGCTCTAGGTGTAAAAGAAGTATAAAAATGTTTTCTTGAAAAAATCGAGGTTGTTTTCCCTCTGCATTACCTCCAGGTAGACTATAAGTTTTATATACCTGTATTGCATTTGTTTTTGACTTGCCGTCAATCTGTATTTTGAAAGGTTACAAGATGAGGTTCTGGTATAGATATTTTGTCTTTCTTCAAGATTCCTATACTAGTTGAACTGTTGAACAGTTTTCGATTCTTATAAAAAGAAGTGGTCATTCCTGAATACATATTTCCCATGAACCCTCAGAATTCTTTTTTGTCTGAAAAAGCCTTGACATGATTTCCTAAACTTTAGGTTACACATTATTCTGAGTGCCTAATTCTGAAGGGCAAATGAAGATGAAACATTACTACTGCCATAGAAAGTTATTCCGAATCTAAGCTGTGTTTCAATTGTGTTGTCAATTGTAATATGCAGTCTTAGCGTAGTTGAGTCAACACACTTCAAAAGATTCTTCAGAGCGTAGATAAAAGAACTAGCCTTATTACAAAGTTGTTGTATGCGTGAGTGTCAGTTCAGTTTTTCATGTGTGTATATTGCTGGAGCATTCGCCATTTTGCGACTTCGGTCTTCGGTCATGCAATCAAATCCTCTATGAACCAGCCTATTTTTGACGAGCAAAGAACTGAAGTTTCATGCAACGGTTCTGGTGTTATATCTTTCCTTAAGATTCTCATACTCGCTGAACAATTCTTGATTCTAGGGAAAAAATAGTGAGAATTCCTGAATATAACCCATAAAACGACAGAATTTTTTTTTGTCTGAAAAAACACGACTTGATTCGCTTAACTTCTGGTGACACATTATTTTGAGTGCTCTATTCTGAAGGACAAATAAGGATAAAATATTACCACTTCCATACAAAGTTATTCCGAATCTGAGTTGTTTTTCAATTGTTATAATAATGCAGTTTTTAGCTTAAAAGAGTTAACATACTTCGAGAAAATCCTTAGAGCGTAGATTGAAAAACTAGGGTTATTACAAAGTTGTTGTAGGTATGAGTATTAGTTCAGTCTTTATATGTGTACTAGCTTTTACCCGCGACTTCGTCCGCATAAGTTTTTTCGTTTTCTCCCGGCTGTGTAGGTAAGTCCCCCTGCAACAATGTCCAACTATCGTGTTCCAGTCCTCAACTCCACATCAAAATTTGTTCAAAAGCAACTTAAGCTACATAATGGATAGCTCCGAATGTTTCCTTAGTAAATATAAAAAGTAAATAATGTAATCGGTTTAAAATACTACTAACTACCTACCTGGCAAGCCCCGATGTTAGACAGTGTGACATCCGCAACATCTACTTACATTAAGTACTAACTTAATGTAAGTAGGATAATAATGTAGAAAGCTAAAAATATGGTGTGCGCCTACGGACCCTCTAAGTTAGAAAAGTGATCAAATACTAACTTGAAGTCTTAGTAACACTCAGTTAAAAAAAAGAACAAAATCATTTCAGTAGCTATGGCGTCATGCGCTTCTTGACACGATCACGCTAGATTTCCGCGGGAATGAGGTAATTTCCCACCGTAAAAAGTAGCCTGTGTCCGTGCCTAGGATCCTATCTTTATATTAACCAAGTTTTATAAAAATCCGATTAAAAATCACTAACTTAATTAGTTTTCTGCCTACTGCCTACACCTTAAGTAAGATAGCTTGAATATTAATAGCCCATATCCTTTTCTAGGTTAGGTTAGGTTAGGTCAGGTTTTCTGCCTACTGCCTACGCCTTAAGTACGATAGCATGAATATTAATAGCCCATATCCTTTTCTAGGTTACTATCTATCACCTAACTAAATTTCATCAAAATCCGTTCAGCCGTTCAGGCATAATAGAGCAAAACTCCCAGCAAAAATCATAAAAAAATCACTAACTCAATTCAGTTTTCTGCCTAATTCCTACCCCCTAAGTACGATGACGTTATCATTTTGATCTTATATCCGTTTTTAGGTAACCATCTATTACCTTACTAAATTTCATCAGAATCTGTTCAGCCGTTTAGACGTGAAAGTCCCAACAAACGACTAAAAATCACTAACTCAATTTAGTCTCTGCCTACTGCCTATCTCCAAAGAACGATGGCGTGATTATTTATAGCCTATAACCATTTCTAGGTTATTATCTATCACCATACCAAATTCATCAAAATCCGTGCAGCCTCTTAGGCGTGAAAGAGTTACAGACAGAGTTACTTTCGCATTTATAATATTAGTATGGATTAGTGTTGGGATCACTCGAGTAGAAAATCACTCGAGTAGAAAATCACTCGAGTACTCGATTATTCAAATAATCGACACTACTCGATTATCAAAAAAACCGCTCGTCACTCGATAATCGAAATGAGTCATGTGTTATTCAATTCGATTTCTCGAGCGACGGGTGATATCTTAATAATCGGGCTGTGTCGGTTATTTGAATGGTTGAGTACAAGCCCTATATTCGGTGTTTTCGCCCGGCATTAACCATAGATAATCGCGATCTTTGAGTGAATTCTCATCCGATAGTTCTTATTATCATTTTCACCAAACTTGCATCGATTTTCGCAATTTTTGTATTTGAAAGAACATTTCCAGAAGTAGACACGAAGAGTTTCAATTGTTTGGCTGGTCTTTTGAATGGTATAGCATTTCCGGAAGTTCCAGGATTAACTTAATTTTGTGCATTTTCATTGCTACCTGAAAAAAGTTTCACATGGTATTGTTTGTTGTTCTGTAAGTTTAATGTCGGATGAAGCCGGTTTAAATGCTGCTTTAAATTTGAAGTACTGCCATAATAAGCCAAAACTTTTCTACAAATAATATTGCAAGTCGCAAATTTCTTATCGTTATTTTTATGGAAATAATTCCATACAGCGGACTTCTGTTTTGATCCCATGATAATCATACAATACGACACACGCGAGCTTCAATTTCGAGGGCAGTAGGTATAAACAAAGTCGCAAGTCACAACTCACAACGCAATGAACGTAGAGGCCGTACAGCGCTGAATGAGCGACAAGCGGTTAGCATGATCGCTTGCAACTCGGGCGATTACGAATATAACCGAGTGTGAGGATCAGGCGAAAAATCGCTCGATTATCACTCGGTTATTTGAATCGCTCGATCATCGAGTACTCGGTTATTGAAAGTACTCGATTATTCCCAACACTAGTATGGATATTTCTGGAGCATTCGCCATTTTGCGTCTTCGGTTTTCGGTCATATAATCAAATCCTCTATGACCAACTAATGTTGAATATTCATGATAACTATCCTTTTCAGTTCGTTCATACAATTATCTTTTTCAGTCGGACAGAAGACTGCTCCTTCGGTGGCCTGGTAGCAAAACCCGTTCAGCTATTCATGTTCTGCGCTGTGTATGGTCCCAGCGCTCTCATTCTAATGGTCTGTTACGGCTACATATACTTCATAGCTAGAGGTCATGCCAGAGCGATTTCCACTGAGAGGCACTCGATCCCCAGGTCACAGGAGAGCGAAACTCCGACTGCAGTGCATCCAAGATACGGCCTAGCGCTGGCCATTACCGCCGGCATGTTCCTTGGACTGTGGTTGCCGTTTCAGGTGAGTTGAGTTGGTAGTTTTAGAATTTATAGGGTTTAGAAACCAGGGAATTCATGATGGAAGCTTACTTTCGATCAGCTTCACTTCAGTCTTGGAAATTGAGAAAAGATTGTGTGCACTGAATTCGATTTAAATTTTCGGTAAATATCGAATTTCGGTGACCAACAGATCTACCAGATTTTGAACTCATTGTATTCATTGAGTATTCCTGAACAACATTAGTGAAACCAACAGGTGGTGGTCTGTCTTAGTTTGAAAAATATGGACCCCCAAAGTTCCAAAAATTTTCCATCTTCAAGTCACTTTTTTCAGTATATAACACACATTCACTGCTCCAATTTAGTCTATAAATCACCTTCGAACATTCAAATAACTATTCGAATAGTTTAATCCCAGGTATATTCAATAAGTAATGCAGAAACTTCTACTTAAACGAGTGTTTTATCGTTTTGTCCAGATACGCAGTGGACGATTAAATTATTATAATTTCGACAGAACTCTCTCCCACAAAATCGACATTGATGTAGCAAAATGGCGAATGCGTCGGCTATATTGCTTAAGGCAGTTCGCCAAATTTCTTTTCCATAGAACGGTAGGATAACGAATTCCTGTATAGTCCGTTCACGAAAGGTTGAGCCGTCGGTTGGCCATGGAAATTTGGCATATTCCACTGTGTATATTAAAATGTTAGGTTATGTTCTTTATTTTCTTGTGAGATTGAAGTTTTATGTTCTCAGATTGATACACAATGTTGTCAATATTGCATAGAGTTCTCTGATAACTCGCAAGCTCGTCGGACGAGACTGGGTACATTCGGCAACGTTGACTTTATTTTACTTTATGACAGTAAATACTGCCAACTTCAGATAAATAAAGAAACGCCTACTATGTGCTCAACCTTTCGTGAACGGACTATATGGTTAAGATAAAACTAGTTCAAAATTCAATTCAAATATATCATAGTTGGGTTCATCTGTCAGCTATCAGAATAATGATCTAGAAAATGAGCCTTCTTTCATTGATGGAGAGAATTTTGAGGTAATAGCTGTAGAGTACCTCAACATTTTATATAGGACCTAAGATTCATGCTAGGTTTATCACTTGAATCGCATATCTTCTTATGAAAATTTAAAGATTTTTCTTTTCATTATTCCAATTGGTAAATATTTGAATTTCGGTGACCAGCAGATATCGGCCAGATTTTGATTTCATTCTATTCATTGAGCTTTCCCCAAGAACATTAGTGAAACCAACAGGTTTCGTTCTGTCTTACTTTAGGAAATATGGACCTCCAAATTTCCAAAAATGTTCCATCTTCAAATCACTTTTTTAACTATAAAAACATAAATTCACTGCTTCAATTTGGTCTATAAACACCACCTTCGAACATTCAAATAACAATTTGAATAGTTTCATTTCAGGTATACTCCGTTCACGAAAAGTTGAGCCATAGGTTGGCCATGGAAATTTGGCATATTCTACTGTGTATATTAAAATTTCAGGTTATGTTCTTCATTTTCTAGTTAGATTGATACGCAATGTTGTCAATATTACATAGAGTTCTCCGATAACTCGCAAGCTCGTCGGACGAGGCCGGGTACATTCGGCAACGTTGACTTTATTTTACTTTATGACAGTAAATACTGCCAACTTCAGATAAATAAAGAAACGCCTACTATGCCCTCAAACTTTCGTGAACGGACTATATATTCAATAATTGATGCAGAAATATCGAAATTCTAGAGGTATCACATTTCTACAAAGTCTAAGGAAAGCCCGCTGTATTAATGGTAGAATTGGCACTTCCGCAGATTCATCCGCGTGAATATATACGATGCCTTGCCGTAATTTCTGCCATTATTTGAAATGTCACTCGCCGAAGAACGGAGTAGTGGTGCCAAACTTACCTTGGAGAACGGCGGGCTTTCCTTAGAATTTGTGGATATGTGATACTTTCAGAACTTCTATGTTTCTGTTTTAATTTATTGAATAATACCTGAAATGAAACTAATCGAATAGTTATTTGAATGTTCGAAGGTGATTTATAGACTAAATTGGAGAAGTGAATTTCTGCTTTTATGGTGAAAAAACGACGTGAAGATGGAAAATTTTTGGAAGTTTGAGGGACCAGATTTTCTAAACTAAGACAGAACGCCACCTGTTGGTTTCACTAATGTTGTTCAGGAAAACTCAATGAATACGATGACTTCATAATCTGGTCGAAATTTGCTGGTCACCGAAATTCGATATTTGCCCAATTATCAATTTCAAATTATTCATAATACACAACATTATTAACACAGTTAATAGTAAACAAGCATTTACGGAAGTAATGTGACCTGAGCTAATTCAGGTATCAAACACGAATAATATCCATGAAATTGTACGCAAGTTTTCTGATGCTGTCAAACATTATCGGAATTCAGTACAATACACCATCATAGAAACAAGTTCGAATTAATGTATAGGATAAATCCGAGAGAGACAGATCATATTTTGAGAAAAACAATGTAGATAACTTTTTTTTCAGGAGATATACTTATATATATATTTTCTTAACTGTTGAAACTTATTTTGTAATAAATTACAAAATATGGTATAATACGAATATACGTATTCGTTTGACTTAAAAGTTCAAACATTGCAACTGGTCTATCTCACCCTCATGTCCGGGTTAGACCGACCACGAATTAAGGGTGAGATCGACCTCAGTAAACAACAAAACTTAAAATACATAATATAAGAACAGCAGAAGAGTAAAATTTTAATAAAAGCGTGCACATTAATTTAAATTTAACGGCTTTTCTCTTTCATTTTTATTTTCCGAATAACTCGCAGAAAATTTCGAATTTTGATCATTCGTTAGTCGTACTCTACCAAAGTTCTGGATGAGATCTAGGTACCACCTTGCTATTTGAAGAGAAAATAATAAGCACCTAGATTTTTTAAGTAATATTATAAATCCAATCATATTTCATCATCTTGTATTGACAAAAATCAAATAACTTACCCGTCTTTGAAATATCACCAACATAGTAAATGAACAAAAAATATTTCGAGGTAGCACACATTTTTAAGTCTAATTCATCAAATCATACTCCCCTCTAGGGCCGTATTTATGTGTTTGTGAAATTCATATATTACGGATATAATTTTCTTCCGGAAATTAGTATTTAAACTTCCAGATAGATTTATAGAACATATTTATCTCCTGTCATAGACATACAATGTCTTAACAATATCATTCTATAGAACACTTATATGATGAAATAAAATGATTCATCCACAAAATTAATGTCACTCGAATCAGATATCCTGTTATGGAAAAATAAAAATTCTTCTTTTCAATATTCCAATTGAATTTTCTATCATTCTGATGATGCCATTTTGTTGAAATTTTGCATGAACATTCAGTATATGAATCTTTATTCCCAAAATGAATTTGATTCGAATCGGTTAACTCTTTATGGAAATATGGAGTTTCTTCTTTTCAATATTCCAACTAAATTTTTTATGGTTCGGTGTAACACTACGACCACAAAATGTCGCATGAGGCATGAGTATCTTGCATGTGGCAGCAACATTTCATTTCGACTGCTATCGTTTCGTCTGAGATATTGAGGAACGATATAGCATGGAATGAGCGCTCAAAAATTCGGATATCCCCAGATATACAGAGTTATAAATAGCTGCACCTGTTCTCCTCATAAAATCTCGATGAAAGAGCTTGGTATACAAATGTAAGGAAAACTACCCTGTCTTGAAAGCTTTTCAAAAAGGTACTCACATCAATAATTCCTTCATGCAGTTAAAAACTATGGACAGAAAATTGAATAGGTAGCAACCTTTTTCGAGTTACTCAGATATCCTCTATTTTCCTCGTGATACGCAAGCGGGCCACGGTTCGAATGAAATAGGGCAGAATAGGATATATAGATGACTCGAAGAAGGCAGTTACCTGTTCGGTTTTTCGGCCATAGCTTTCGATTGCATTGGGGAATTATTGACGTATGTACCTTCTTGAAAGATAACGAAACAGGAAAGTTTTTCCTCACAATTGTACACCAAGTTCATAATACTCCTTCCGAGTAATTCTCAATTCTTTCATCAAGATTTTATGAGGAAAAAATTCGCAGCTATCTATTTACGTCGAATTACCTAACACCCTGTTATAGTATCGAGGGGATTCTCTCGCACAAAATCGACCGAAGTCTCAAAATGCCGAATGCGCGATGAAATAATTGGTATCCCGCATATGCCGAAAGCGTTCCATATTTCGTTTTGTCCTTGGATATTGTGAAAACATGCAATATTGTGCCCGGAATATCGAAATCATGGATTTCAAATCTCAGTAAATAACCTTCTCTACCTTTTATTCCATACTTGTTTACCCTGTTCCTTTTTCGCTTGACCTATCTTCTTGATGTTTGAAGGATAATACTGCCACGAGTTTCATATTGAAAGGAATAAGGGCAGGTGTATTCTGAGTTTTTTCAAGCGAAAAATCAGTAAAACAACTTGTTAGTAGGTGCGCCATGTGAAATTCGTTCATCAGGTGCTTGGAGAAAACAGCCCATTGGGGAGACCGGGGTTGGTTGTGACAGGGATGCTTCGCGATTACTCCATGTGAACCGTTTAAAGATTTAAAGAGATTTAATAGTTTATAGTTACTACGGATTTATTCTGACGGTGGCTTTAATCATAATATATAATATAATACACTGCGCAAAAAAATTAACGCACATTCTGAAAATCTCAATTTTAATGAAAGTTAACGCTACATTGACTTTATAACTTATTTTTTATGTTCTCTCGGGAAGGTTCTGAACGAAAAAAGACACATTAAATGGAAGGAAAATTCAATATTTCACCGAATTTTATGTGAAAGAAGAGAAATTTTCAAAATACTGGAATGCTAATAAGTGATTTAATATTTGGTATTTCCACCCCGTGCGGTAATTAGAGCTCGACAACGACGGTTCATACTCAAAATGAGTGATCTTAAAATGTTCTGATCTAATCCTTCCCAGCTTTCTCTGAGTTGGATTCCTAAGTCATTAAGAGTAGCCACCCGTACCATAATCGATCCTCTCCCGAAACCAGTAGTATTCAGGAAATTACACTGAGCATATCTTTCATGTCTGTATACAAGGGAACGTCGATCACAATGATAAAGGCAGAATCTAGACTCATCTGTGAAGAGAACCCTTTCCCAATCAGCCTCTTCCCAATGGATATGCTCTCTCGCAAAATCCAAACGCGCCCTTCGATGGGCTGGGGTAAGAGCTGGGCCTCTTGCCGCGACACGAGGCCTTAAATCATATTCTCTGAGTCGGCTTCTTATTGTCTGAGTGCTAATTTGCACCCCATGAGTTTGCTCAAGCTGATTTTGATGGAGGCGAGCGGTTGCAAACTGTTGTCTCAGCGAAGAAACTCCCAAGTAACGTTCTTGAATGGCATTTGTTACCCGTGGTCTACCCTGTCCTGGTCTTCGGACATTCATACCTGTCTCCCTGAATCGCTGCAACAATCTGGACACACTTGTATGGGAAACTCCAAACCTTGTGTATGTCCACCCTTCTTCTCGCAAAACTACCGCTTGGCCACATTCCACTTGGGCCAAATTGCGTGTTTCGCGTTGCATAGCGATAGAGTGTAGAAAATCAAACGAAAGAAAAACTATTGATCACTAGAATTTATCGAGAACAACTGATTTCAGAATGGAGCCAATACATTCAAAATCTGATAATCTCATCTTATTTTATTTCTGCTGGAAAAAAACATCTGTATTGAAGAAAAACGTTGAAATGCATGCATACTTAATTGTGATAAAAATAATTATCATTGAGAGCACCTTCAGTTGTAAAATTTTGAGATTTCCATAATGTGCGTTAATTTTTTTGCGCAGTATGTATATATAAACATAATATGAAGCACAAAGCAGTTATAATAACTGTTCATTCCATTTCAAGTATCGACTGTGTCGAAATTTTGCAAGAGACTTTTTTTCCAGAATTGAATGGAAAACCATGAGAAAATTTTATTTTTCGAAAATCTATCTCACGAAAACAATTTTCGAAGGAAAATCATAAGGGGTTATTTTTTCAACCCCTAATTATAAAGTTATGGGATCAAAAAAACTAAAATAATATGATGTATAGTTTTATGACTCGGTGTGTTTCAGGACACCTAAGAAAAATTCAAAACTGTCAACTCGTCATCGCCTTTCAAAGGCTGTATCTTGGAAGGGAGGTCGATTTCGAATAAAATTTTTACGAACTACCCCTGCTTATTTTCATCAAGGAATCATCTCCCTAAGTCCCTTGCATTTGTTTACAGACTCCCCGCGTATAATCTTCTATAAGCTTAGGGTATTTTCTTACTGATGGTAGTAGGTACTCTGGTCGACCAGGGATTGGTCTCCGATCAACGTTGCCGTTATTCAGGAAATATCCATTATGCGAATCACTAAAGTCCGAGGAATTTTCAGACATTACGCATTCGGAGGATGTGGGACTACTCTTCTTCTGTTCTTGTCAAACCAAAAATATTCAGAAGAAGAATTGAGTTTGCGGTTGGTTCTAGGTGAAACATTATAACAATTTATATTGAAAGTACACTGAGTTTAAATTTCACAGTTTATTCAGAAATCTGACACGTGTTTCGGTATTACAACCATCTTCAGGGGGGTACAAAAAGTAACTAAACTTAAAATCACAGAGTTTCTATTTTTTACAATTGCAACATCTGTTACTTTTTATGCCACATTTTTACAACAGTGTCCTAGTACCCCTATTTTAGACAGTGTTGTAAAAATGTGCCATAAAAAGTAACAGATGTTGCAATTGTAAAAAATAGAACCTCTGTGATTTTAAGTTTAATTACTTTTTGTACTCCTCTGAAGATGGTTGTAATACCGAAACACGTGTCAGATTTCTGAATAAACTGTGAAATATAAACTAAGTGTACTTTCAATATAAATTACCAAAAATATTCTCAATATTACAACAAGCGTTATTCGCTGAAAACTATCGAACTTCGAATACACTTGTAATCTATTGAACAAGAAACATTTCTTACTAGTTTATTGTTTTCGTTTAAGTGATGATTCCATGCAAAAAAAATTTAAGAATAGCCCTGAGCAGGAGATTTTGAGCGCTCGTTCTTTGGTGGAGCAATAAGACTATTACCTCAAAATTTTATATGTGACTTGAGATCAATATCAATTATATAAATGCCGAATTTCAGCATAGTCGGAATTATATTCTGAAAATTATTTAGAAAATAGAATATACAAAAAAATGAATAATTATAAAATTCTATGGTTCTGATGATGCGACCCCCTTTTTTCATTCTCAAAATATTCACTCGTATTCGAATTCACTCGAATCGGATATCTTGTTATGGAAATATAAATATTGTATTTTTCAATATTTCAATTGAATTTTCTATGGTTCTGTACACTATCGCCACAAAATTCTGCATGAAGATTCAGTATATCAATCTTCATTCACAGATCCTTCCTCAATGTTGAACAGTGTTGGCAGATTTTCAGAGGAATTGGTAAATTTTCAAAACAGTTGGAAAAATTGTCAGAGCGGTTGAAAACATTTTAAAAGAGTTGGAAAATTTTTAATGGAGTTGATGATGGTTGATTAGAGTTGGCAATTTTTCAAAGCAGTTGGTAGCTTTTCTAAGCAGTTGATAAAACTTCGAAGCAGTTGGAAAAATTATGGAAACAGTTGGGCAAATATCAATGGAGTTGGTCTAGGGGCGTGCCCAAATTCATTAAGTAGGCAAATTCTCGAAACAGTTGGAATAATTGTCAAAATAGTTGATAAAATTTGAAAACATTTTGAAAATTTTCAATGGAGTTGATACAGGGACCGGCGAAATACGTTTTTCGAAGCAGTTGGAAAAATTTCAGACAAGTTGGATAAATTTCAAAACAATTGGTAAAATTTCGAAGCAGTTGAACAAATGTCAATGTAGTTGTAGTCTAGGGGCGTGCCAAATATTGATCAGAGTTGGTGAATTCTCGAAGCAGTTAACAATATTTCGAAGCAGTATAGGAAAAATTTCTGGAAACAGTTGACAAAATTCCAAACAGTTTGGAAATTTTAATTAAATTGGAATACATATTCCAAAACATTGTCATGAATTATGAATAAGTTTGACTTCTTTAAAAAAAGTTTGATCATATCGGGCTGTATTTTTTGCGTTAATGGAAACCGATCAATGTCAAACGTATTATGAACTAGGTCAGCGACGAGCATACTCGTCATACATTTCGTCAGAATCGAAACATCGTTTTGAAAAATAAAACATTCTGGCAAGTATTGCTGGTCTAGAATTAAACACACATAACCTTCGGAAGGAAAGAGTTTGACAGTTCAAATTTTCAGGATAGGTGTGGGACCTGAATATCTCATTCTTCAACGGGCCAGAATACCAGTTCAGTAATTTCGAAGTTGTTGTCACTGGATTATTTTCCTTATCTCAATAACTGCTCATCCTGGCGATATGAAATTCAGAATTAAAATGCGAATTCATGAGGTGCTCATGTCTGCTAAATTTCATGAAACTGAAATTATTTCACGATTTTTGGAAATAATCATCATATACGAGTCAAAAGTCTTTTCACTTTTTTCGTATAATATAATATATTTTCAAAATTCTGGAGCCGAAGAGTGTGTTGCTCTGGTAATACAAAATTGAAAAAGTAACACTACAGAATTTTAAATTATTATTTTTTTGATCTCAGAAAAAAATTTTGAATCGCAAATAAAATGTCACCTCCTTCCACCATCGGTTTTCCAAGCTTTCGATGTACCGGGTTTTTCACTATAATTTGACACCCCTTTTAACTTTGTTACTGAAGGAGATACAAAAAACTGTTTAATACAAAAGTTTCATGAAATCAACTGAGGTTTTTTGATATTAGTCCAGAAACTGAAATATATACAGGGTGACCAATATATTGATGGCAACTTCATTTTTTCAAATGGAACACCCCGTATATTTTTCCATATTTGGTTAGCTCTTTTTCCCCTGATTTCGAATATGTAACATATGTTGGTCTATCTTTCTTATTCTGAGCACCACAGAGTTTCAAATTTTAATAACCATCTGGCATAGCGTTTTGGAAGTTCGTGAATAATTAAGTGGCCGATTTGATCTTTGGATTGGTAATGGCGCACCCATTTTATGGCCACAAAATAGTCCCGATTTAACACACCGTTGGACTCGTTTTTATAGCCGTTCCTGAAGGAAAAGAATTACTTCAGCAATAATGACAATCAATGAAAGCGGAGAATAATTTATGATATAAAATCAACCAATATATTAAACCCATCATTCGAAACTAATCCCGTCAACGCACAAAGAATAATGATAATATTGTAATGATTAGAAACAAATTCTGAAGCTTTAATTTCTGACTTGAATCGGAGCCATAATAATGCTATCAAAAATAGTCTAAACAACTTGAGACAACTATATGAACTATGTGTATTGAATGAAGGTGGTCATTTTGAGCAATTTCTTTAGTTGATGTTATTCTTACCATACTACCATAGTTTATCATTTTTCATTGGTTAAGCAATTGTTAAGTATTCATTTTAAAATGAAACTTTAAGTAGATCGGTGGGATATAAAGAATTTCGTAGGTATTTCACATATTTTTTTATTCGGTGTCATCATTTCGAAAATTTGAAACTCTGAAAATTGAAAAGACAGTGTCCCATTTGAAAAAATATACTTGCATTCAATGTTGTTCACCCTGTAAATTTTCCCATTGACGTTATTATAACTCCAAAAATGAGCATTTTCAGTAAAGGCACTCTGCCACTCGTAAAATGATTATAGATCTTGGCAGGTAGTGCTTAAAATTTAAAACTCTGTGGTTCTCAGAATAAAAGAGATAGACCAACTTATGTTACATATTCGAAATCAGGGGAAAAAGAGCTAGCCAAACATGGAAAAATATACAGGGTGTTCCATTTGAAAAAATGAAGTTGCCATCAATATGTTGGCCACCCTGTATATATTCCAGTTTCTGAATTCATATCGAAAAACCTCAGTTGATTTCGTGAAACTTTTATACGAAACATTTTTTTGTATCTCCTTTAGTAACAAACTTAAAGGGGGGGTCAAATTATAGTGAAAAACCCGGTACAGTTGCCAAATTTTCGAAACTTTGTCCCCCACCAAAAATTTTGCTTCGGACCGTCCCTGTTCTCTAGCTAAGAATTTTTCAATATATCCTCGTATATTAGGGACTCGATTCATTATGGAAAATTCCAACATGATTACATACAGCTTCAACAGTATCCACTGGTTCAAACAGCTATTAGAGTATGGGTATCGAGGGAGTTATCCGAACGCCAGGATAATTAACAAGCTCTTGAAAAATCCTCTCTTGACCAGATTGAAGTATAGTGTGCGACAAAGCTCTTTACCATTACCCAGTCTAATAACTATACAGTGGCCGTAAAAATTGTGGAACAAATTCATTTTCTCGGAAGAAAAATATTTGGTGACAAAATCCTGAAACAGGTCAATTTTGGTTTCACTTTTACGAAATTTTTATGCATTTATGAAAGATTTTTGTTGCTCCCTTCGCCATCCCCATCAATCCTCCAAATTTTTTGAATAGGGAAAGTGGGTCATGTGGTAGCTTTTGGCAAGGTTTTTGTATCTTCTTTGAAAGCGTGAAAAAATATTCAAGAAAAAAATAGCTATTTATAATATGAGTGCATTTTAATATTCAAATAATCAAAAGGTTGCTGTGGATGGCAAACGTTACCAACGTTATGATTACTAACGAATTAGAAAAGACACTCATTTGAATTTCGTTTTTAACACTAATGTTAAAAATTTTTTTAACACGCTTCCACGTAAACAATCAATTTTTATTATTGTTTGCTATCATTAAAAGTGTCACTTTTAATGGCAGTTTTTGAAAAATGAGTTAAGTCAAAGAGATTAATTTTCAGTATTTGCACTTTGCCATGGTTCTTTTACTTCAAGTCGATGGTACCTGATGAAATTTGTCACCGAATGAAAGTCGACCATTACAGTTTTGTTCATGCAAACTTTCAACCCCCTCACGTGAAAAACTAAAACATTGATGAAATTACGTTGTCAGAAATCTTTCTGTGAATTGAAACATTTTATCTATAAGTTTCAACTTCAGTAGAAACGTACTATAATAACATATAGTCCGTTCACGAAAGTTTGAGCGCATAGTAGGCGTTTGTTTATTTACTCTGAAATTCAGTCTATAACATAAGCCTCATGAAAATAATTGGAAAATTTCATTTTGTTCGTGGCAATTTCATATAAATATATAGTCCGTTCACGAAAGTTGGAGCGCATTGTAGGCGTTTGTTTATTTATCTGAAGTTGGCAGTATTTGCTGTCATAACGTAAAATAAAGTTCACGTTGCCGAATGTACCCGGCCTCGTCTGACGAGCTCGCGACTTGCGAGTCATCAGAGCAATATCGACAACATTGCTTATCAATCTGATAAGAAAATAAACAACATAACCTGAAGTTTCAATATACACAGTGGAATGTGCCAAATTGTCATGGCCAACAGACGGCTCAAACTTTCGTGAACGGACTATATCTATAGTTTGAGCATTCGGACGAGGCCGGGTACATTTGGCAACGTTGACATTATTTTACGTTATGACAGCAAATACTGCCAACTCCAGATAAATAAACAAACTCCTACTATGCGCTCAAACTTTCGTGAACGGACTATACTAAGATCATAACTGAAGCGTAGCGTTTCGCACATTCTAATTTTTCACATGAGGGGGTTGAAAGTTGAGCATGAACAAAACTGCAATGGTCGATTTTCATTCGGTGACAAATTTCATCAGGTACCATCGTCTCAAAATGAATGACCCATGACAATGTGCACATACTGAAAACTCTCTGAACTAACTAATTTAATAAAAATATCTTTAGATTTCTGCGTTTCTGTAAAAAAGATAAAAAGACCTTGCCAAAAAAATTTATAAAGTTGATGGGTTGCAACAAAAATCCTTCAAAAATGCATAAAAGTTCAGTAAAAGTGAAACAAAAATTACCTGTTTCAGGATATGGTTGCCAAATATTTTTCTTCTGAGAAAATGAAGTTGTTCCATACAGAGTGGTCCATATCGTAACCAAGAAATTTTAACCATGTATTCTACATCAAAAATAAGCCCTATTTGTCATAAGACATATGTCGAGAAATCTTTCCTCTTCGAGATACGGGGTGTTAAAATTATAGAAAAAAAAATGTTATTTATCAATAACTTTCACACTGCTTGAAATATTTTTATGAAATTTTAGGTTTCGAGAGTCCAGGAGCACTTTTTGCATAATATCATTTCTCTTTTATTTTATCAGTGGCGTCCGTACTGCAGCGAGACTGAATATTATCAGATAAAAAAATTATACGCCACTGGTTTTCCCGACAATAAAAATTATTCTTTAAATTTTTATTTAATTTGGAGCAAATTCGGTCTTTTGACTTTTTGCTGTACGAGGCACCGTTTCCGGTTGAAACGCATTTTCATGCATGAAAAAATCGCCAAAATTGGATAAGGTAGGTACATAATAATAACACTATTTTTGTGAACGAAACGTGTAACTAATTTTTGCGTTTTTTTCATGCATGAGAATGTCTTTTATTTTTTTGACCGGAAACAGTGCCCCGTACAGCAAAAATTCAGGAGACCGAATTTGCTCCAAATTGAATGGAAATTTGAATAGTTATTGTTATTGTCGGAAAAAACTGTGGCGTATCATTTTTATCTGATATTAAGTCTCGCTGCAGTACGGACGCCACTGGTAGAATAGAAAAGAAATGATATTATGCAAAAGTTGTTCCTTGACTCTCAAAACCTATATCTCGAATTTCCTAAAAATATTTCAAGCAGTGTGTAAGTTATCAATAAAAAACATTTTTTTTCTATAATTTCAACACCCTGTATCTCGGAGAGGAATTTTGACACGCACTGTATTAATGGACTTAAAACATTATGGAAAATTCCAACACGTTTACATACCTACAGCTTCCAAAGTATCCTCTAGTTTAAACAGATATTAGAGTATTGGTATCAAGGGAGTTATCCGACCGCCAGGATAATTAACAAGCTCTTGAAAAATCCTCTCTTGACCTGAATGAAGTATTGCGATGCCACAAAGCTCTTCGCCATTACCCAGTCTAATAACTTAATCAAATAATCCGTGTGTACATATGCCATTAGGTTAATTCATTCACTGAAGCGAAAAGCGTACAAATTGATGTGGTTAGGAATAATCGATATGATTGCACCTGCTGCATTAATTTGTATCATTTTGGACATTTTGTGTTTGGAAATTAGTTTATATGTCGGTGTATTATCATATTTCATCATTGTGATATTTATTGGTTATTCTTTCACATGAACGGTAAAATTATCTTTGATGTTGTTTGAATATTAACTATTTCAGACCACTTGTTAATGAATGCTATTTTTCATATAGCAATAGCGTGCTATCGTTCAACCGAAGTATTTGTGTGATGTTTCGGATAGAGGTTCGGTTTGTGATATTACAGAAATATTTCCTGGCTTCGATCATCCTTGGAAAATTTTAGTACAGTAAATATTGAATTTACACTGCTCGAAAAAATTAACGCACATTCTGAAAATCTCAATTTGAAGGAAAGTCAACTCTATATTGACTTTATAACTCATTTTTATGTTCTCTCGGGAAGGTTTTGAATAAAAACAAGCACATTAAATGCAAAAAAAATCAGGATTTCACCGAATCTTATGTAAAAGAAGGGAAATAAACAATTTTCAAAATACTGCAATGATGATAAGTGATTCAATACTTGGTATTTCCACCCCTTGCGTTAATTACAGCTCGGCAACGACAGTTCATACTCAAAATAAGTGATCTTAAAATGTTCTGATCTAATCCTTCCCAGGTTTCTCTAAGTTGGATTCCTTAGTCATTAAGAGTAGCTGGATGATTTTCTGAACTTCTCAGTCTTCTATTGAGGTTGACCAAACCTGCTCAATCGGATTGAGATCTAGACTTCTTGCTGGTCATTTCATTCGAGAGACTTCAACCTCTTCAAGGTACTCCTGGATGATCCGCGCACGATGGGGTGTGGTATTATCGTCCATAAAAATAAAATTTCCACCAATGTATGATACAAATGGCACTACATGCTCTTCAAGAATGTTTCTTATATACCTATCAGCATTCATAGCTTCATTATCAACGACCACTATGTCTTTGCGAGCAGTCAAAGATATTTCACCCCATACCATAATCGATCCTCCCCCGAAACCAGTAGTATTCAGGAAATTGCACTGAGCATATCTTTCATGTGGACGTTTGTATACAAGGGAACGTCGATCACAATGGTAGAGGCAGAATCTAGACTCATCTGTGAAGAGAACTCTTTCCCAATCAACCTCTTCCCAAGAGCTGGGCCTCTTGCCGCGTCACGAGGCCTTAAATCATATTCTCTGAGGCGATTTCTTATTGTCTGAGTGCTAATTTGCACCCCATGAGTTTGCTCAAGCTGATTTTGATGGAGGCGAGCGGTTGCAAACCGTTGTCTCAACGAAGAAACTCTCAAGTAACGTTCTTGAATGGCAGTGGTCTACCCTGTCTTGGTCTTCGGACATTCATACCTGTCTCTCTGAATTGCTACGACATTCTGGACACACTTGTATGGGAAACTCCAAACCTTTCTGCAATTCTTGTGAATGTCCACCCTTCTTCTCGCGAAACTACCGCTTGGGCACATTCCTCTTGGATCAAAATGCGTGTTTCACGTTGCATAGCGATCGAGTGTAGAAAATCAAACAAAAGAAATACTATTGATCACTAGAATTGATCGAGAACAACTGATTTCAGAATGGAGCCAATACATTCAAAATCTGATAATCTCATCTTGTTTTATTCCAGCTGGGAAAAAACATCTGTATTGAAGAAAAACGTTGAAAGTAGAAAACATATGCATGCATAATTCTGATAAAAATAATTATCATTGAGAACACTTTCAGTTGTGGAATAAATTTGAGTTATCCATAATGTGCGTTAATTTTTTTGCGCAGTGTATTTTCAAAGAATGACTTACAGAAATTTGACATGATAAATCGATAGGGGGCATAAAAAAATATTAATGGTTCTGAGAAAATCCAAAAAACATTTTGAAATGCGTTTTTCTCGGAATGCATGAGTTTAAGAAAAATGTAGAAGTCATTTTTTTCTACATTTTATTTTTCGGAGCGAAGTCGTCCGACTTGACATACAAAAATTACGTGGCGCTAAAATATCAAAAAAGTGGTTTTTTGGCATTTTAGAATGGAAATAAATAATTTTTTCGCAGTAATGTAAATGAGAAAGTTATCTGAGAGGATATCAGAAACCCGAAAGCTAGAACCGAATGAGTGGCACATTACTCGATTTTGAGGGAATTCAATTGGCGAAAACCGCAATCTTCTAAGTCAAACCGTTTTCGAGCTATTAGAGAAAATTGGAAAATTGCGTCAAATGAGAAGTTCTCATAACTTCTTCATTACTGAAGTTATAAACATGAAACTAAAACATTATACAGGCACTTTTTTCAGTAGAATTCATTGCAGTTATCAATTTTACTCTATTACATTCTGTTCTAGCTCATCAGGTTACTGATATCCCCTCACTAGATAACAAATTTAGGACACATGGTACAGGGTTTTTCACTATAATTTGACACCCCTTTAACTTTGTTACTAAAAGAGTTACAGAAAAATGTTCCAAACAAAAATTTCACGAAATCGACTGAAGTTTCACAATATGAATTCACATAATGGAATATATACAGGGTGACCAAATATTGATGGCAACTTCTTTTTTTCAAATGGAACCCCCTGTATATTTTTTCATATTTGGCAAGCTCTTTTTCACCTGATTTCGAATATGTAACATATGTTGGTCTATCCCTTTTACTCTGAATACCAAATAGTTTCAAATTTAGAAACACCATGGCAAGCTCTGTAATCATTTTTCAAGTGGCAGACTGCGTTTACTGAAAATGCCAATTTTTGGAGTTATGACAACCTCAATTGGAATATATACAGAGTGAACAACATATTAAATGCAACTACATTCATCAAATGGAACACCCTGTCCTGTATATCCTCACCCTTTTGATAAGCTATTTCCTCCTGATCTCGAATATACAGGGTTTCACGAGGAACCTCACCCATATTTATACGGGAAACTACTGAACGTATTCTCATGAAATTCAGCACTTATAAGTATTTCACGATGCTGACGAAATCTAAAATATTTTCAAGGCATGAGCACCTCCGGTTTTTCCGGAAATGACGTCAACTTCCGTTTTTCAAATTAAACACCATTTTTTTTATTGCAGAAATAGATTCCTAGAAAATTTTAAGTTATTTTGATGTAACATTTTTCAGTTTTGGTTGGAAAATTCTCTCTGAGCGGGAAAATTCGAAAAAAAAATCGAAAATAGAGCTCCGCTGAAACAAGAATAACTTCGACGTTTTTGGGTGGAAAATTTTCATTTTGGGATTTTTCAATGTGTAAGATTGATGTATCCACTTTAAGAATCGAAATCGCGATTCATGATACAGGGGGTGAAAAAATCGCTTTCAAGGTTAGTGATGACAAAATCGTGAAAAATCAATTTTTTCAAATTAGAACCCCATTTTTTTATGGCAGATATTGAATCTACGTTGAAAAAAATAATGTGAGTGTATGCATCACACCCTTGCCCTAAAATGGATATTTTCTGAGTTATTCACAAAAAACGGTTTTTCGTCTTGAATTTTCAGCTATTTCTTTTCCATTCACGCCAAAAAGATGAAATTTTCAGGAACTGTTATTTGAACCATGCTGTAGATTTTTCCCCCCTTCTTGAAACCGACTTCAAGTTACTATTAGGAGAACCATGGCAAACTCTCGCAGTTATAACTAGAGAAGAAGAAAGAAAGATGATACCCAATAGAAACATACAATACCTACGAAATTCTTTATATTCAAACAATTTACTTAAAATTATTATTTTAAATGAACCTTAACAATTACTCAACCAATAAAAAATAATGAACTATGGTAGTATTGTATGAATAACATCAACTAAAGGAATTGCTCGAAATGATCACCTTCATCAATATAACGTGCGTTCAAAAAAATTCATGGTCAAGTAAGCTGTGGATTCTATTATTCCCCTCATAGACTCTTAAGAAAAATAGAATCCACAGCTTACTTGACCACGAATTTTTTTGAACGCACGAAAGGTTGAGCTGTCGGTGGCCATGACAATTTGGCATATTTCACTGTGTATATTGAAATTTTAGGTTATAGTTGTTTATTTTCTTGTCAGATTGATACGTAATGTTGGACGAGGCCAGGTACATTCGGCAACGTTGACTTTATGTTACGTTATGATAACAAATACTGCCAACTTCAGATAAATAACGAAACGCCTACTGTGCGCTCAAACTTTCATGAACGGACTATAGTTCATATCGTTGTCTAAAGTTGTTTAGACTATTTTTGATAGCATTATTACGGCTCTGACTCAAATCAAAGATTGAAGTGATTGCTGAGGTTACCAGATGGTTCTCTCAATTTAAAACTCTTTCGTGCTCAGAATAAGAGAGATAAACGAACATATGTTACATATCCGAAATCAGGAGAAAAGAGCTAGCCAAATATGGAAAAGTGAAGTTGCCATCAGTATGTTGGCCACCCTGTATATATTTCAGTTTGTGAAGTCATGTTAAAAAACCTCAGTTGATTTCGTGAAACTTGTGTATGTAACATTTTTCTGTGTCTCCTTTAGTAACAAACTAGCGACCCGCCCCGGCTTCGCACGGGTGCCTCAGACGCGCTATTTATAGGCACGCTCTTGTCGCACCGGGCGGCCGGCCGGTACCGCCGCAAACGCTACGTCCTGCAATTTTTAAATCTGTAATATCTTCGAAAATATTCACTTAAATCGTACGATGTAAAGGGCCACATAGATCTATATTAAATGAACAATGTATTCAAGGTATTTAATTGGTTAAGGATTAATTCTGTATTGGTTAAAATCGCTTCGAAAATTAGCCATTATTTGTCGTAAAAAGTAAATGACAAAAAAGTTATTGTGGGTTATCAATAAGAGATAGACATATACCATCACGGACTTTTCTGTAGACCTTTTCAATGTGTACAATACTTAGTACATTATTTTGATAAAACTCGTAGGGTTCAGCCTGCGTTTGCAATGTAAGCGGAAAAAATTAAATTATTTACGATATCACATTAGAAACCTCAAAAATAACAGTACTTCTCCACTATTTAATGGATGTTACTATACATATAAACCTTCCTCTTGAATCACTCTATCTATTAAAAAAAAACGCATCAAAATTCGTTACGTAGTTTCAAAGATTTAAGCATACAAAGGGACATAGGGACAGAAAAAGCGACTTTGTTTTATACTATGTAGTGATATGAAGGGGGGTCAAATTATAGTGAAAAACTCTGTACATTGGAAATCAATGAGCAATTCATTCATTTTCGAGCTGAATAGACTCGTTTTTATATAATGAAATGTTGAAATAACTCACTGGAAAAGCGATAAAAAGACCCGAGTTGAAAAAAGCAACTGATTGAAAAATAACAAACCCTTCGGATACCAGCGATACAGATATAGTGGCCCGACGTCTAATAATTCAAGTAATTCGATCACATGACTGCAAATGGTCAAATTGGCTTCAATTTGGGAGGAAGTTCAATTTGGCAAACGCCTGAGGGAAACGCTTCAAGCAATCAATTTTCATTTGCTTCTCATGAAAGAGGTATTTTTCGTTTTTGTCCTGCGCAAGATCCAATTAAGCCTTGACAAATTGGATCTTATCGAAAAATTGTGTTGGAATGCAACACGTTGCCATTAGCAATAATTTGATTCAACCTTACAACTGGAGACTGTCATTTAAGTCGACTCTAACACCTATATTGGGGTTTACTCAAGAGGTGCTTATCTTACATTTTCTTCGTCTATTGTTCATTTTTACGATAGCTATAAAGCTATCTATAGGTACTGGGTGGTCAACTGAGGAATTGCGATTTAAAAGAGGAATAAAACGAAAACTATCAAGTTAATTTTAATTTTTTCCTACAAGTAATGCTCAGCTCTTTGGGAATTCATTTCTTAAAGATTACGCTGTCCAAATGTCCACCGTTTTTCTGTTGGGAATTTTCCAATGAAATCCTCGTAGTTCTTCATCAAGGAATACAATTAAATATAAATAATTGATACGAAATGCTTATTTTCTCTTTAACCGATTAAAAAAAACAAAGCAAGTAGTAATCGAAAGTTCAATGTTTGCATATCATATATCCCTCAAAGGAATTATTCCACAGTTTTCCAATTCTATCAGATATTTTAATTTCTTCGGAAGAAGGGTTCTTCAATATTTTGTTGTATTTACATAATGAAATACCTATCCTTCAGACGATTTGAATTCACATTCACAGTTGTACAAAATACATGAATGTTGTTCGTTTTCTATATAAATTTCGTTTTTTCCAGATCTCAATCGAGAAAATTCTAACCACACTCTCATGAGCCATTTAAAACAAACTCATTTCACACAAATTCAAAAATAACTGTGTATTTCCCCATTGACAAAATTCGAGTACACAATTGGAAATACAGCGCGCCGAACCTCCCGGCCGTCGGATACCTACTTGCCGCCTCGAGAAATTTCGCTCACATGCCCCAAAGATCTTCCTGGCGACCAACGACTCGCCGCTTCGCTGATCCTCGCTTCGCGTCTCCTAGGTGCGTGTCTACCCTTACTGCTCGGCCGCGTCCGTCTTCGGAAAAGTACGGGCCAATAATGCCTTGTGCGTGTATTGCACACCAAACTGTGCTGTCACATAATAAATGTGAAAAAACCCCTGAGCAGGTGCTTTTGAACGCTTATTCCTTGAAGGAGCAAAAATACTATTACCTCAAAATGTGTATAAGACTTAAGATTTATGCTAAGTATATAAATGAAAAATTTCAGCACGATCGGAATTATATTCTGGAAATTATTCAGGAAATTAAATATGTAAAAAATCAGTAATTGAAAAAATAACTTTTATGGTTCTGATGCGATCCTATTGAAATTTTGCATGAACATTCAGTATATCAATCTTCATTCACAAAATAATTTTCACTCGAATCGGATATTTTGTTATGGAAATATAGAAACTCTTTTTTGAACGCTCGTTCTACTCAAACAAGTGCTATATGGTTTTGCCCAAATGTCAGTAAATTTCGAATTTTGAGCCGAAAATGGTCTCAAACAATAAGGTTCGATTCCCTGATGACGAATTCGTGGTCAAATTCAATTCTGTCCGTGGGGCCGTCTGTCCGTAAGCACGATAACTTTTGAAGGAATTGTCCTAGAAACTTGAAATATTCAGGGTGAGTTCGGTTCCCAAATGACTAGGTTAAGTTCGTTAACCAGCTAAATCGTACAGAGTGTTCCATAAAATATATCCATTCAAAATTTTTGTTGTTCAATATCTCAGACATAACGAAACCAATCGAAATGAAATGTTGTAGCCACATGCAAGATGCTCATAATAAACCTCATGTGACCATAGTGTACACAGAATCATAGAAAATTAAATTGGAATATTGAAAATGAGAAACTTCATTGTTCCATAAAAGATATCCAATTCAAGTGAATTTTTATTTGTGATTGAAGACTGTTATACTGAATTTTCGTGCAAAATTTCCTGGCCATAGTGTCAACAGAACCATAGAAAATTCAATTGGAATATTAAAAAGTTGAATCTCTATACAGTGGAATTTCCCAATAACGAACGTCTGTATACCGAATTTCTCTGTATAACGAATTTCGTACAAGACATTGCACCTTGAATCAAAATTACATGTTAAAAACACCCTCTAAAACGAAGTAAATTCTCTCTATAACGAAATATTCAAAGAACATCACTCTTCGAATGGGTATTATTAAAAGAGTGTGTAAGGGTGGGTTTGTTCCGAAATTAGGTACGTAACGTAATAAATCCCGACCTTACACTAAATAATTACGGCGGGCAGAGAGATCCTTCTGAAACAGTTTTAAATACACCCCTGGCTGTTTGGTTTCAATTTAACCATTACGTTAGTGTGAAAGTTGTACGAAAGTGTCTGAATGAAAATGCTTAATTATGAATGATAAACTTAAATTTACCATTGAAGTCGACCGCGACATTGCCGACTAATCCGACTATAGAAACAAATTTTCTGTATAACGAAATTTCTTTATAACAAATTTATCTTACGGATTTAGCGCTTTCGTTATAGGGAAGTTCCACTGTATTTCCATAACATGAGAACCGATTAAAATTGAATTTATTTTGTGAATCAAGACTGATATACTGAATGTTCGTGCAAAATTTCAAGAGGATTTCATCATCAGAACCATAGAATTTAATTTTTGTAATCATTTATTTTTTACGTATTGAATTTTTTGAATAATTTCCAGAATATAATTCTGATCGTGCTGAGATTCTGCATTATATATTCGGTATCAACCTCAAATTCCATATAAAATTTTGCGGTAATAGTCTTACTGCTCCACCAAAGAACGAGCGCTCAAAAACTCCTGCTCAGGACTTTTCTTAAATTTTGTTCTCATTTATCCAAGACGCCTTCAATGCCCGAATATAATGAAGGAATTTTCATTTATATTACAGATTTGTATGCTGATCGATGTTTTCATAGGAACCAACATTCTATCAGCCTGGATATCTGTTTACCTTGCTCTTCCGATTCTGGCGAGTAGCGCCTTCAACCCATGGATTTATGGATATCGAAATTCAGAACTGAGAACAGGAGTGAGGAGAGTTATAGACGATTTACTCACAACCTTCGGCTTCACTTACAGAAGTCAGCAGGTACGGTACTTTATTTAGCCTTGCTTGGTTTGATTTTTCGAGATAAAGGGTTTTCCAATAAGAGGTGTTATTTTGAATAGCCCGCTATTTCGGTAGATGTCACATTTGAAGCTGTCATTTTTTGACCTTTCACAAGTAGAAACTACGCTATTAATAAAAATGGTACTATACACCCTTCTAGAACGCGTTGAAATTATTAAAATTCGCTATAAAAATGGTGAAAATTTGGCAGATCGCAATAAAGAAATTGGTAGAAAAATTCGAGCTGTTGGGACAAGTTGGGCATGTGAAGAATAAAACCCGTGCACTTCGCTCTAGAACAGCCGAGAATATTGCTGCTGTAGCCGAAAGTGTTGAAGAAAACTCAGGTTTGTTCATTCCTCGTCATTCATTGGAATTAGGCATACCAAAAACGTCATTGCACCATATTTTGCATAAAGATTTGGGTCTTAAGGCTTATAAAGTTCAGTTAACACAAGAACTCAAGCCGGGTATCATCAACAACGTCGTTGAAATGCATGAAAATGATCCGGAATTCTATCGAAAAATCATCTTGAGTGATGAGGCCCATTTACACCTCGCTGGCTTCGTCAACAAGCAAAATTGTCGCATCTGGGGCTCGGAAAACCCAGTTATTGTTGAAAAGCCTCTCTATCATCATCGTGTGACTTTTTGGTGCTGTTTATGGTCCGGCGGAGTCATTGGACCTTACTTTTTCGAAACTGAGGCTGGCGCAACAGTTACGGTGAATGGATTGCGCTATCGAGAGATGACTTATGATTTTTTATGGCCGAAATTGAAGTTATTTTCCACTATTAACGGTAAAACTTCTTATTCATAATGGAACAATCCGACCATTTATTTATTTCTTTGAATATCAAAATAACACCTCTCATTGGAAAACCCTTTAAAACTGGTTTTTGTAATATACCTGGCCAAATTATTAGACGCAATATCGATTCGTTTCGAAATTCCTATCATCTTGGATTGGAATTTTCAAATGTATACAGGGAGTCTGTTAAAAATGCGAGAGACTTTGGGAGATTTATTCCTCGGTTAAAATAAGTAGGGGTAGTTCATATAAATTATTTTCGAAATCGACCATCCTTTCAAGATACAGCCTTTGGAAGGCGATGACAAGATGACAGTTTTTAATTTTTTTACGGTTTCTTTAAAACA
This sequence comes from Propylea japonica, assembly GCA_013421045.1. NCBI lineage: Eukaryota > Metazoa > Arthropoda > Insecta > Coleoptera > Coccinellidae > Propylea > Propylea japonica. The sequence continues at coordinate 22,662,752 of CM024240.1, read as the reverse complement.
CTGAGTCATGAAACTATACATAATATGAAGCACTAAGTAGAATTTTACTCACACAAGTCTTTTAGATTTCATAACTTCATTATTAGGGGTTGAATATAACAACCCTCTATGATTTACGTTCAAAATTTGTTTTCGTGGGATGGATTTTCGAAAAATAAAATTCTCTTATGGTTTCCCATTCAATTCTGGAGAAAAAAGTCTCTTGCAAAATTTCGATACAGTCGATACTTTTCTCGGGAAAAATAAAAATTTACAAGCAGTTATGATCACCGTTCATTCCATAAACCAGTCAAAAAACACAAACTATTAACTTGAAATTATAGCAATTTCGAAAAAAACAATATCTATTTGAACGGATGGTTTAATAAATTTTAGGGATACTGTGAATTATCAAAATAATAAGATCTCTCATTTCGTTCATAATGGGAGGGCCCTGAGATATTCTCAAAAAGCTCGCTATGCGGAGGTTAATGAGAAATTCTCATGCTGATCACAATGTGAGGTTGATAGGATATTCACAAAAAACTCACATGCAGAGAATATTGGGAAGTTCTCATACTTGTCACAATGGGAGGTTTATGCGAAATTCCGATTGTCCTCCACAATGTGAGCAGTTTGAGAATTTTCACAAGGGATATCTTTGAGAGCTCTCTGGAAATATCACTGAGGCGGAAATTTGGAGGAGATATAGAGCTCCCAACGACTTCGCAAGGACATCACAAAAATACTCTCAATCTCCCGAAAGGATATCGCTGGGATTTCGACGTCTTTGTGTTGACCGGACTGGGTTATTCCTAATCCGTATATCCATATTGGTCTGATGATTGTCTTATTCAACAGTAATTTGTTTTCAAGTGATAATTTTGATCTTCCATTCAGGCAGTGTATACAGGGTGTTACATAATAGTATGTCACAACTTAAGGGGACGAATCTACGTATAATTTCAAGAAGAAAAGTTCATATAAACATGGGTCCGCAAAAACTTCGTTACGGAGCTACAGGGTGTTGAAATTTTCAAAATAAATTGGCTTTTTTTCCATAACTCCAGCATTTTTTGAGATATTCAGTCCAAATTTGGAATGCAAGCTATTTTCAACAGTTTCCATCATTGCACGTCCTGAATCTCAACTAGAATCTACAGGATGTTTTTTTTCCGGAGGCATGTCTCCTTTTCCCTCTCAAACTTTTTTGCGGTACGCCACTGGTCAACTTAAAATCAATTTTTGATATCTTCTTTCGATTTAGAAATTTTTTTATCCACTTCTATAGAGTAATATGTCAATTATTAAACTAATTTCTATGTGTAATAGTAGCCATAATACAACCGTAGACATGTCTATGGACCGAAAAGCGAGTGTTATAATAACACCCGCCCAGCATAACACCCGCTAAAAATACCTAGGAAAAATTAAATTGCTTGCAAAATAAATGAATAAAAAGTAGGATCGATCCGGAAATCTATTTCAGCCATCAAGATAATGTTCTAGCAATTCATTCCAGATTTATTTTTGGAAAATGTGAATTTTTTGAAGTTGCGAAAGTATTTGATTTGATTAGTTAGAGATTCTGACTTGATTCCCGACCACAGATTACAGAGGTTTGACGGTTGGACGAAATGTTGTCAACGCTTTTGACAAATGTTCAAAATTTTTTAAATGCAGATTAATTCGAATTTTACTGAAGAAGTCGTGGATAAAGTATAGTATTCAATTCGCGGTAATGCTCAAAACACACTTGATGAATTACACCACTCGCCTGACGGCTCGTGGTGCAAAATTCATCTGCGTGTGTTTTGACCATTGAATAAAGAATATTCTTTATTCAATGGTTTTGACCTGCATTACCGCTCATCGAATAATATACTATTGACTGTTGTAGTTTTTTTCGTATTTCTAACTGTTTCCGAGTAAAAAATTATCGAACGATTGTAGTTTGATATTGAATAAGCTTAAGTTGAGTCTCAGATGACGAGCTATCAAAATAAAAGCAAATGTTGGGCATACCTTTCGAGTATTTCTATTATTTTTTTTATTTAGCGAATAATATACAGTCGTTCAATAATTTTTTGCTCGAAAACGGTTAGAGATACGAAAAAATTACAGGAGTCAGAAAGTTTTTAAATTGAACGAAGATATCAAAAATTGATTTTACGCTTATCAGTGGTGTACAGCAAAAAGTTTGATAGGGGAAAAAGGAGACATGGCTCCGGAAAAGAAAACACACTGTAGATTTTAGTTGCAATGACGGAGACTGTTCCTAAAATTACATGTAGATTCACCCCTCAAGTTGTGACATACTATTAAGCACAGAACATAAAATATACTATTAAGCCTATTCGTTTTGAGATATTTCGTGCTCCTGAGTAACTGAGCCATTGGTTGCGCACAAGCACTGGAACAGCTCAGGAGAACGAAATATCTCAAAACGAATACTACACTACTGGAAAAAATTAAAGGATCAAAAAAAATTCCAAATTTTTCGGCAATTTTCGACATGCCGTAACTTTGAGAGGAATGGTCGTACAAGGAATTTAAAAAAAGGAAATTGTAGCTCCAAGTGTCTAGTTTTTGGATTATAACTTCAAAAATTTTAAGTTTCAGTGGTTTTCGAGTAATGATAGAAAAATCAGCAACAGAAAAATTCTCAAAATTTTACCACTTTTTTTTTCTTGTCTACGAGCGTGGAAATTTCATTTTTGCATAATCGTTATAATGATAGGATACTTTGTTAATTCAGCTTTAATTTATTTTTTTATTGACCTCAATACGTCCACTTCTCGCCGAGATATCGGTCTTCAAATGGAAAAGGATCCATGTTTTATCCGTTATTAAATTAATAAAAATCTGCAATTAAAATGCGGAAAAAGCTCGAGAAAATCCTTTTTTGAAGATTATGAGCTTCTCAGAGCAAAAAACGTGATCCTTATTTTTTTCAAAAATTCAATCGAGTCAAACAAAAAAACGGCTCGCTGGATTGAGTTGACTCTTCGTAAGGATTTTATCAACATATTGAACTGTGAAAGTCACACTTAACATTATTGGTTTCCTCAACATTTTCGATCCAGCGGTAGATTTTCCAAGAAACCACCAAAAGCCCGTTTTTTGTTAAATTTTTATATTGATGCGACATGAAGAAAAAAAAATTTCTATGAATAAGCAATGGTTGTTCATTAATTGGAGTTCATTTAAGGTCTTGAAACTCTCCTTCAATTTTCTGTGCGATCATTGGTTGCTGAGAAATCGATAATCAAAGACAAATGGATCCTTTTCCATTTGAAGACCGATATCTCGGCGAGAAGTGGACGTATTGAGGTCAATGAAAAAATAAATTGAAGCTGAATTAACAAAGTATCCCATAATTTTAACGATTATGCAAAAATAAAATTTCCACGCTCGTAGATAAGAAAAAAAAAGTGGTAAAATTTCGAGAATTTTTTTGTTGCTGATTTTCTATCATTACTCGAAAACAACTGAAACTAAAAATTTTTGAAGTTCTAATCCAAAAACTAGACACTTGGAGCTACAATTTCCTTTTTTTAAATTCCTTGTACCATTCCTCTCAAAGTTACGGCATGTTGAAAATTGCCGAAATATTTGGCATTTTTTTTTGATCCTTTAATTTTTTCCAGTAGTGTATAATTATGTAACACACAGTATTCAATTTAAAATATATCTTTCAGGTTTCCGACCCGATAGCCCTCAGTGCAGCAGCCACAGCAGGAGACCATGCATCATTCATACACTACACGCAAAGAGACTGTGTTCAGTGGAAGCCTAACGGTGATTTCCTCTTAGTGCCGATAGCCAAGCCAGAAAGTTCCGGTGTGGTTTCGGAAAGTGACTTGCCAAACATTATTCGTGATAACCCCAAAATACTTATAACGTCCGAACCCCCAAGGAAGCTGAAAGGTTCCATGAGCATGGTGGAGAGCTTCGCCATTACAAGAGGTTCCGATATTCTGATCATCAAAGGACGAGGAATGCTGCACGGTGCCAGTATTATTTGAGGAGATAATTGTGCGAGAGAAATATTTTTTCAAGGAATAAAAAGTGAATAGTTAGCGAAATATAGGCTGAAAGAATCTTGCTGCAGCAATGAAAAAAATTCTACTCACTTAGTTTGAAACCCAGATTACGAAAATGATAGCAAGAACTCTGCAATCTTCTCAGTTTTTTCGAAAAAAAATTCCAAAGTTTCAGTCGGGTAGGTGAGGTTATACAAAGTTCTTGTTTGATTTTCATTAAAATAGCGTGCGTGTCCATGTCATATTAGTTACTAGGGTACTTAGACTATACATATATCCCTTACTTAATCTAAAGTCGAATTTTGGCAAGCTGTGGTTACATGTAACTATCTAACTATCACGTGATCATTTGACAGAAATTACGTGTATTAACTGTCAACTATGTAACTATGGTAAGCTGTGGTAAGCTGTAGTTACATCGCCAAAATCGACTTAAGGTGATTCGTTGATATATATCAGTCAGTAGAAATACATCAATCAATTCATTAGAAGCTTTTCAATTCTAAAATGATCAGTTCTAAAAAAATATTCGTTGACTGACCAGGACCGACCTACATTATTGTCCAATTATTCGTTCGCTAATAAAATCCAGCAACACACATATTTATGTGTTCATCTTACTGAATTGATACAGTTCTATCCTGTTTTTTCTCAATTTTTTCAACCAATACTTGTTGGAAACGATTTTATTCATTGTTTATATTCGTTGCGGCATCCATGCCAAGTATGAATAAGGGTGGGAATCGCTCAAAACACTTATTGTCCACTGAAAAAAAGGCTCGTATTAAGAGAAATGGCCATTGAATTATTAATGAAATTTTTCAAGTGCCATTCCTTTCAATACGAGACAGATCTTTTCTCTTGGAAAATAAGTGTTTTTTTGTTAATCCCAATCTTATTAATATTTGGCACTATTTCTATCTTAGCTTACCTAACGTATTCTAACTCAAGCTAGTCCATAATTCCTTTCATACTAATATTAATAGCTTAATAGATATTCTTTTTCCAATTTTCTCGGGATATATTAATTTACCGGTGTTCAAATTGAAATATTTTCCCTAGGGTTTGTCCAGCAAATTCATTCTTGCCGGGTGCTTCACCAAAAAAGGGGAGCGAAAGAAATCATTTCAAATGATAATACCTTCAATACGTCATTCTCGAAACAATATTCGAACTAATCACCCTAAATTTAACTACAAGTTTGAAACATTGGCAACGTAGCACAATTCGGGACGGTTCACAGCCGAAGGACAAATTATCATGGCTGCCGTAACGAATATAAACAATGAATAAAATCGTCGATGTCGACCAAATGAAGGCTTTATTTTGCAGGATACTCTCATATTTTAATAAATAAAATATTTCCAACGAGTATTGATTGAGAAAATAGAGCAAAATTGGCTAGAATTATGTATAACCTCACCTACTTGACTGAAACTTTGGAATTTTTTTTGAAAAAACTAAGAGGATTGCAGACGTCTCATTTTCGTGATCTGGGGCCCAAACTTGGTTAGTACAATTTTTTTCACATCTCCAACACGATTGTTTTAGTTCTAAATAATTACCAAATATAAATGTGACTCAGTGTTGGTGTTACCTCATTTTGAGAGATTTGACTGAAGTTATTATTTACCATCGGTTACCTTAGTTTTTTCTTTGATCTCAATTTTTTTATATTCTTAGGTAGCAGTAATAGAATTCACCCATGTTTTGTCATTGTAAAAACGCAAAGTATATTCTGAATTTGGTTACAATTAATTTGGTAGCGGAATAAAGCATTTTCTGGGGCAACAATAATGCCCAAAAATATTTTCAAACTCTGTTTAAATGTAGAGTTCCATTCCAATGAATAAGCATATCAGCTTTCCGTTGGAATCTTAATATACAAACTGGCATAGAAACTGCAACACCCAGAAGGAGCTTAATTTTTTTTCGGAAAACATTACGGAGCTACAGGGTGTTGAAATTTCCAAAAAAAATTGGTTTTTTCTTCATAACTCCTGCAGTTTTTGAGACATTCAGTCCAAATTTGGAAAGCGAGCTATTTTCAACATTCTCCATCATTGCACGTCCTGCATCTCAACTAGAATCTACAGGGTGTTTTCTTTTCCGGAGCCATGTCTCCTTTTTCCCTCTCAAACTTTTTTGCGGTATGCCACTGGTCAGCGTAAAATGAATTTTTGATATCTTCGTTCAATTTGGAAACTTTTTTGATTCCTGTAATTTTTTCATATCTTTAACCGTTTTCGAGTAAAAATTATTGAACGATAGTTATTCGCTAAATAAAAAAAATGATAGAAATACTCGATAGGTACCTATGCCCAAAATTTGCTTTTATTTTGATAGCTCGTTATCTGAGACTCATCTCAAGCTTTTTCGATATGAACATACAATCGTTCAATAATTTTTTACTCGAAAACGGTTAGGTTTATACAGGAATCAAAAAAGTTTTTAAATTGAACGAAGATATCAAAAATTTATTTTACGCTGATCAAAAGCGTACCGCAAAAAAGTTTGAGATGGACAAAGGAGACATGGCTCCGTAAAAGAACACACCCTGTAGTTTATAGTTAAGATTCAGAAAGTGCAATGATGGAGACTTTCGAAAATAACTCGCATTCCAAATTTGAACTGAATATCTCAAAAACTGCAGGAGTTATGAAGAAAAAAACAATTTTTTTTTTAAATTGTAACACTCTGAAGCTCCGTAACGAAGCTTTTTCTACGGACCCATGTTTATAAAAACTTTTCGTTTTAAAATTACAATAATTACATGCAAGGGCGTAGCCAGGGGGGGGGGGTTTGATTTTTATTTATATTATCTCACTTTCCCTACTAAAATTTCTAGGAATAACTTTTTCAAGTGATGCAAAGCGAAGGATTCACTATTACCTAATACCTACTAGTAATAACTACATTCACACCTATCCATATTTTTCTTATACAACACGCTTTTTACGAAACTGAAGCGTTTCTTTTCCTTTTTCCATTCCTTGTTATGGATCATTTTTATAGCATTTTTGTTACAAAGGAAACATATCTTTTTCTAAAAAGAAATGAAAGACAAAAAATAAACCAATCGCTATAAAATGCGAGAAAGTATGAAAGATTTGGCGTTCAGAACAGAATATATTCCCTATTCTATTCCGTTTAACATAAATTAACTTTATATTATTATTGTGTATCGACTGACACTTTCAATATAACGTGCGTTCAAAAAATTCGTGGTCAAGTAGGCTGTGGATTCTATTTTTCCCCTCATAGACTCTCAGGAAAAATAGAATCCACAGCTTACTTGACCACGAATTTTTTGGACGCACGATATATGATTTGATTTCTATGAAAATAATGATGAAATGATGTGCAAGAAATATTATCGAATTTTGCGGAGAAGCTGAATTTTAATACGAAATAAATTCGAAGGATTGTCGAATTTATTGACTGTATAATAAATTGAAATTTTAAATTATGGATTATATTTGTATTCTTATCATAATGATATAATGTATTTATTTCAAAGACCATAAAGTATTTTGAATACTGCAAAACAGTATAATGGAATAAATGAAGAGAGAAATTCTGAGATAAATATTTTGGATTTATGAGAAACCGGAAATATTTGGGATACTCAAAAAGTATATTTCAGGATCATTGATAAGTTATTATTATAGGTCATTTCCTATTATCTTGTCGTACAATTTTAAAACTGTGTAAAAGTAATATAGGAAATATAATGTAGTAGGCTGTGATGACAGATTATGAAGGATAAACTTTTTTTATCAATTACCTCTGAATTAATCAAACCCCTTTCCGATCCATAAACTTTTGGACCTAGGCACGTAGCTAGGGGGGCTAAAGGGGGTGAAGCCTCCCCCGAAATTATTAAAATGTGTTCAGTTATACGTTGTGGCAATCATGAATTATTATTGTACTCAAGTTAGCCACCCCCGAAAAAAATATTAGCCCCCCCCCCGAAAAAAATTCCTGGCTACAGGCCTGTCTGGACCTTCTTATATTTCGAGTTTTTTTGTTCGAGTATCCTCAGATAAAGCTTTGAATCATCTTAGTAGATACTTAGTCTAAGTATCGAACAGAGCATCCATAGATAGCCTTATTTGGGGCTCTTCAGTACGGAGGAGCTCCGTCTCAAAGGCGTTCTAGGTTCTCTTATTTGAAGGAATCTCTGAGAATAACAGAAACAAAACGCCATCTCCTGGGATCTTTACGAACACCTACCTCCGATGCATGAACCTTGAACGTCGCGAGATGTTTATCCGTTTTTCATATAAACTGGTGGTAGTCCAACTATTTGGATTTAACCTTAGACTAAGTAGAGATATATAGCCTATTCGTTTTGAGATATTTCGGGCTCCTGAGTAACTCAAAAGCTCGAGATACGGCTTGCCATTGGCTGCGCACAAGCACTGGTACAGCTCAGGAGCACGAAATATCTCAAAACGAATACTGTATAGTCTAAGGTTCGATATTACCACCAGTGGCGGCTCGTGGGTGAAAAAAGAGGTGAAGAGCTAAACAAGCAGAAAACTAGAATAACATCTTTTTTATGTAAAATCACCAAGATGATTTGAAATTAATATTATATGATTTGCCATTTTTCATTTCTTTTCTTGTAGAAATTTTCAAGTTAACAGTAGGCCGACCTTCATTTAAGATGTCCTTTTTGTCTTCGTCTTTCCAACGATGAAACGGAGTTTCTAATAAACTGCACACACATGTCATTAATGGGGTTCATTTTTAATATCGAAGCCGAAGCACTTAAAGTAAACAACGATCAGACGTTCTCACTGGAGCGACACACCGACGAACGTAACAGGTGCAGAGGGTTACTGGTTCTTCACTGCAGCGAGAAAACGTAATAGAAAGCCCCGGTGACGTCACCCGTTACCATAGCAACGCAGTCTGCTCGAGCGATCGAGGTGCAAGTTCCGTGACAAACCTCTTCACTCGATGCGGGAAGCGACAAGATATTTATAATGAGTTTCGTGATAAACGTCTCCTGAGTTCTGACATGGAGCTAATGAAACGATTAAATTATTGTATAAATAGTGAATAATAATAATCATCATCAATGAACATTTTAGGTGACCCTGACCCTAGGAATTTTTAGGTGAAGAGCCACTTCACTGCCTTCACCTGAAAAGCCGCCACTGTACCACTATGCATGTTATTTGTGCGTTGACGGGATTAATTCCGAAGTATGGGTTTAATATTGGTTGATTTTAAATCAATTAATATTATTCTCTGCTTTCATTGTTTTTATTATGAACAACAATGGTCCAAGATTAGACCCCTGCGGCCCACCAGATGACAGCCAAAATCTCAGATCGATAAAATAACAGGCAGGGCTTCTATAATCCGTTCACGAAAGGTTGAGCCAAGGGCGGATTTACGGGGGGGGGGTAATTACCCCCCCCCATGAATATCGAAAACCTAAAGAAAAGTTACGCAACGTAATGCACCTATTTTCATTTGTTTGTTTTTTTTTACTAATATTACTTTACTACTCTTTTTCTTATTATATTATTCCTCCTAAATATTTTCACTACAGTTTTTTCAAGTTTTGAACCTGATTTCTCGATCTTGAATCACTACTACCCCCCCCATGAAAAAAAGCTATATCCGCCCTTGGGTTGAGCCGTCGGTTGGCCATGGAAATTTGGCATATTCCACTGTGTATATTGAAATGTTAGGTTATGTTCTTTATTTTCTTGTCAGATTGATACGCAATGTTGTCAATATTGCATAGAGTTCTCTGATAACTCGCAAGCTCGTCGGACGAGGCCGGGTATAATCGGCAACGTTGACTTTATTTTAATCTATGACAGTAAATACTGCCAACTTCAGATAAATAAAGAAACGCCTACTATGTGCTCAACCTTTCGTGAACGGACTATAGTAAAAATATTGCTTGTACGCCCCCGCCTTCGCCGCATATTCCTATTTTATGCATACAAAACCATTTTTTAATTATGGAGTTTACAGAAGGAAGAATTGCTGATATTTATCGCTAAAGGTAATTGGGTAGATGGGGCTATACACATAAAAAAACATTCGCTCAATAATTCATATATTACATTTACGATTTACACAAATAAAGTATAAATATTATAAAAATCGTTTTCACATAATAATAAACATAACAAGTGTATCAGTTGAAAATTCTTGATATCTCAATACTCAATTCTAATATGAAGAGATTAGATCGTTCCAAAATCAAAAATAATATAATTTATTATTCAGTAAACAGGTTCGTTCTACATTGAATTGTTTGCTCATTTCCAATCTTAGTTTCATGATATTTCAATTAAATTATACGCCATTATAATATTGAGGTACATTCTTTCGTGAATTCTCTACATTCCAAATCTCGATTCCATTGAGAGTCATCTGTAAAACTATGAATTTTCCAAAAAATAGACCCATTTGTCATATCCAATGTTACGATAAAGATATTAAATCATGAAAAATCAAAATAAAACATTGTTTCATAGCTACATACTCTGGCATGACAATTTCTCTATAAAAGTGATCCAATAAAAACTTGGATAAACGGTACCATAACAACTGCCTGTATAAATCAAGAGTGAAGCTTTCTGTATTCAATACCCGAACACAAATCTTTCCAATTGAGGCTTTGAAATTTTATAATTACCAGATTAAATTAAATATAATAAACCACATCACTTTCTGTATCTATTAGCAGTCAAGAAAAATGTTACCGAATGTACTATAAATTTCACCAATTAAGTTGTTTCAATCAGAATTATCAGACCAATTCTCAGGATAACAAGGGTAGGAGGGTGAATTTGAACTAGACCACCTTGGAGATATAATTTCATTCTGAGGAACTGAATTATCACGAGAGTTTTGTATAACAGACTTTCTAGGTTGTTGACTTTGATAGTTATAGGAAGAATCGTTAGAATTTGTATGTGAAGTATTTTGTGTAGACAAATCAGTCCAATATTTGGTTGATCCCTCTGATTGATACTCTGAATATGATGGTTCACTTTTTAAAACACTGTTCGGCAAACTTTCATAATTGTAAGGTGTATAGCTTGTGGAAGGTAGCGGGAGACTGGGTGAACGTGGGCCATCATTTTCCAGAGCTTCGGCAGCACAACGACTATAATATCTAGGAGGTGAGGCTCTGTATTTCGCTCGAATCTCTGGTGGTACACATGCGACAGTCAAGGGGTTTTCATGCCTTATTCTAGATTTCACAGATAAGTCAATTAAGTCTGGAGAATTATCGGTATTATAAAATGAATAAGGCTGATAACTTTTACTGCTAGTTGGAATGTAAGCGCTTGAAGATGATGAAGTAGTTGAAGATGAGGCTTGATTGGCATTGTGTGACGGAAATAGTTGCCGAGCCATGAGTTGCTGTCGATAACGATTCATCACCTCTTTCCTAGCATTTTCTATTGCACTTGCACTTAAATTTGAAAATCTCTGGCTAAAACTGGAAAAATTCGAATCTTCTATATAGCCCAGAGGTCGTATCTCTTCACTTGGCACTTGTAGAATTGGGGGATCAAGTGATGGTTTTTCTTCGGGGGACGTACAATCATTCCATTCCCTTAACCTTTCAGCAAATGATTTTCTGAAGCTGGAAGCAGATCTTGATGGAATGTTTTCTTCCATTTCTAATTTAGGTATCGAAGATTTATGCGTTATGGTGTGACTGCTGGAACTACTTGTTGATCCATCGTGATTTCTTCTGTTTCTAAAAGAATAAATTGCAAAAATGTTAGAATTCATTGTATTCACATTTGACAAAGTCAAGCTTCATCTCTGCTTAGGTACCGCTATGCGCAAGTAAAAATGAAATAATGACATGACAATAAAATTACAATTCGAGATCGAGTTAACCTCAGAGTAAGAAGTAAACATAGTAATACCCCTACCCGTGAATACAGCAGAGACTCGATAATCCGGAGAACGATAATCCGGATATTTACTAGTCCGGTTTGCCGTCAAGATTGTATTATGTCCTTATAATCCGGATTGCAAGACTCAATAATCCGAATTTCCGATCGTTGCATACGTGGTTTATATATAAGATATACAAGAGAAAGCTATTGTTCAGCATTTTTTTCCCTTACAGTGGAAAACGTAAAATATCTAATTATTCCGAATAATATATTTGTTTTATGGTTTCGATAATAAAGCCTATATTTATTTTAACCGTTTTTTTAAATTGCATCTTTACTAAATTGTAAGACGCGGTATTCCGGATTCCTCATTAATCCGGATCATCCCATGCATTCATTGATTCGGATTATCGAGTCTACTGTAATAGTGCATTGTAATCAACCAAGCTCTAGAGTTAGATGGAAAGCATTTCACTGCCGCACTGGGGTGTAAACAATAGGTTAGATTTTCATTTCTACAATTTCTGAATATACCTTGTACAATATCTATATTAATAAAACAGGATCTATAGTTACTGTCAGAATGCCATATCTTTCAAACAACTGCACCAACTTGGATAATTTTTTTTTTGTTGTGTTCATAATTGCCAGGGCAAGGTTTATACAACCTAACCTAACCTAATACAATATCTATATTAATAAAACAGGATCTATGGTTACAGTCAAAATTCCATATCTTTCAAACAACTGCACCAAATTGGATAATTCTTTTTTTGTTCTGTTCATAATTACCAGGGCAAGGTTTACACAACAAAATATTTCCAAAAAAATTGTTCTTACAACCAATCAAGCAGCCATAGGATACTTATAGGTTATAATGATTTTGACATTTGGACAAAAAAGTGAAGTTGCATCGAGTGAAACGAAAATTTTAAATTTTGGTCAGAAATAACGTATGAATTAACATATTATATAACAATTTTTTACTTATGGATTACATAGGAGGTAGGTTCTAAATTATTCGAGTTTGTCTAATATGAAATATGTGTCATATTAATGCTACTATTGTTATTCAAGGATATTTATTTGCATTTCATATATACTAGGTTTGCCAGGTCAGCTAGTTTAATAATAATAACTATAATTACTGGAATACCCTAAAGCAACCATTAACTGCCACCAAATCGGTAAAATAATTCAGTTCATGAACGTCAAACCGAAATGAAAATGCAAACACGACGCATCGAGTAACTAAACACTAACGGACGATGTTGCCAAACTGATAGAATTGTCTGTAACAGACGCTAGCGGTTAGTACCATAGTAGGGGACCGGTAGATCAATTATCCCAATATATACAGGGTGTCTCGGAAATGTGGAAAATCTCTCGGATTCAGATAGAACATAAAAAATTAAAATGACAAGTTCCCATAATTTTTTTTCCTAGCAGCCCTCCCTACGAAGATACGACCTCCTAAATGACGCCACTGGAAATTAATTTTAGTGGAATAAATTTCAATTACTTACTTCTTTCATTATTTTTTTTTCGAAAACGGTTTTATAGACACTGAACAAGAGAACCTTATCATACAGGGTGTTAAAAATGCAAGCATTAAAAAGTACAACCCCTGGTAAACTGAACAAGCTAATTGAAATTTGAGTGCGGAGATTTAAGAGGTCCTTAATACTATTAATCATATCAAATATTCATCAAATTATATCGAGTAGTTTGAAACTTATTCCACTAAAATGGATTTCCAGTGGCGTCATTTAGGAGGTCATATCTTCGTGGGGAGGGCCGCTAGGAAAACAATTTATGGGAACTTGTCATCTTCATTTTTTATGTTCTATCTGAATCCGAGAGATTTCCCACATTTTCCGGGAGACCCTGTATATGAAGATACGGCACTAGTTCGCAACAATGGAATGTTGTTCGCGTTCATAGATAGATTCTACTTGGCTGCGTCACAAATGCGCGAAACCAACTATAGATTTACTTTTCACTCTTAGGAGTTAACATTAATTGTTTTTTCCGCCGACCTCGAAATAAAAGGTGATTTTAATGTGTACGAAATTGATCATTAATGACCCATTTTTATGCTCAATTTTTTGGCTATTTTAATGTGCAATCCTCATGGCAACCGTTCACAAAGTATTCAGAAGCACTACGAGAAATGTCAAAACTCTACTGGAACATAGATACATAGAAATTTCATAATGACAAATGTATATCTTGTGCAGAAAGAAAATGTATTTCAATCAAGAATTCATACACATATCATATCGAGATCGTCGGAAAAATCTTGTAATAAACTCGGTTATTAATCGAGCAACTAATGGTCTCGAACTATTAAAGCGTTCGCTCCGCTCACGCTTTAAAATATCTTGACCATTAATCGCTGTCTTTAATAACCTAGTTTATTAAATAACTATTTCCGCCGACCTCGAAATAAAAGGTGCTTTTAATGTGTACGAAATTGAGCATTAATGACCCATTTTAATGCTCAATTTTTTTAGCCATTTTAATGTGCAATCCTCATGGCAACCGTACACAAAGTATTCAGAAGCACTACGAGAAATGTCAAAACTCTACTGGAACATAGAAACATAGAAATTCCTTTACGTCAAATGTATGTCTTGTGCGAATTGAGAATGTATTTCAATCAAAAATTTATACACTATTTATGTTGTGATCGTCGGAAAAATCTTGTAATAAACTCGGTTATTAATCGAGCGACTAATGGTCTCGAACTATTAACGCGTTCGCTCCGCTCACGCATTAAAATATCTTGACCATTAGTCGCTGCCTTTAATAACCTAGTTTATTAAATAACTATTTCCGCCGACCTCGAAATAAAAGGTGCTTTTAATGTGTACGAAATTGAGCATTAATGACCCATTTTAATGCTCAATTTTTTAGACATTTTAATGTGCAATCCTCATGGCAACCGTATACAAATTATTCAGAAGCGCTACAAGAAATGTCAAAACTCTACTGGAACATAGATACATAGAAATTTTATTATGTCACATGTGAATTTTGTGCAGAATGGGAATGTATTTCAATCGGGAATTCATACACAATACATATTGAGATCGTCGGAAAAATCTTGTAGGTAATCAACTCGGTTATTAATCAAGCGACTAATGGTCTCGAACTACACTGATCAACATTGCTAGGGATCACTTAGAAACTTCTCTTCATTTGTATTTTTTCAAGTTATCTCGTGAATATCTGTACATTATATGTTCTCTAAGGAAAAAGTAAGATGTTTTGAGTTGATTATATCAAAGTCTTCCTCACTTCATCGGCTCTTGTTCACAAAATCGATTATTATCTGTAGGCTGTTACAGGTGGAGTGAAAAGCAATGTGGTATTTGTTATTAAAACTGTTTTTTCTCTCGTTCAAACACATAAGATGACAAAAATTGAAGAAATGAGAACAATATCAGCTTATCGGTCATGCCGAGAATACGTTTGGCTCCTGTGCAACTGGACCAAATCATACGGTAGATACATGACCAGCCAGAGATATCACGATATGATTATTGAACCCATAGTTGTTCCGTTTGCGGCTGCCGTGGGCGAGAATTTCATTTTAATTGACGATAATGCCCGTCCACACCGTAGTTGTCTGGTTAATGAAGCGCTAGAAACTCATGCTATTGATAGGATGGACTGGCCAGCTCGCTCTCCAGACATGAATTGCATCGAACATGTCTGGTCTGAGATGTCTAGACAATTGTCAACCTTAGAATAACCGATCAATAACCTGGAGAACCTTTCTAACGCTTTACGGGATATTTGGACGAATTTGCCCCAAAATTTTATAAATCGTTTTATCAAAAGTATGCTTCGTAGGGTAGAATGCTTGAGACGAGCTCGTGGGGGACCAACTAGGTACTAGCTTAACCGAAACTTCAGCCTTCTTGTGGTTTCATCAAAAAATTTTTATGTTATTCAAACACAGAATTTTGAGTGTTCCTAATAAAGTCTTTTTTTCTCTCCAACTTTCCATTTTTTCATTCTTTTCTCAAGTGAACCATATTATCAACTGAAAATATTTGATATCTGACTAAATTTATAATCTTGGAGCGAATATTTCAGAAATAAATTTAGAACAAGTGAGTGATCCCTACCAATTATTGAGCAGTGTATTAACGCGTTCGCTCCGCTCACGCATTAAAATATCTTGACCATTAATCGCTGTCTTTAATAACCTAGTTGATTAAATAACTATTAATGTCAAATTTTACCTTGAATTGAAATCCTGACTGGCAGAAGAGGTACTTGAACTACTGCTGGAACTTGAACTTCTGCTGCGGGGGTAATACTTCGAACATGAAGGTTTCGATAGGGAACTGGAAGCAGTGTCCAACACTTTAGCACTTTTGGAACTTTCTTCTTTCCTAGAAAGGTGTCTTTTTCTTCTTGTATGCCTCGAGCTGTTTTTAGCTTGATTATTTGCCAGGATTGAACTTCTTCTAGAGAGTTGCTTTCCAATCGATGCCTTGATTCTCATGTATTTGGCTAAAGTACATCATCTAACACACTACTGCTGGAATCTTCGTCAGAATCAATATCAATTAACCTTGGCACACGTCTATTGTCCCTCTCTTCCGGGTAACTCTTTTGCGTTTAGGTTTTCTTGGTCTCTCCGCTTTCCTTCTTTGGTCTTCGTTGCTTGAAGATGAAGATACCGACACCTTGAAGGAAAATATTATCAGATACAGTGATGGATAAGACTAGGCAGAATTTAGTCATTTTCACTGACCTGATAATTTTGGTAATTGGTATAAAATAGGTTTAGAACACCAAAATCAACCGGTTGAGTTGTTTGGTAACTGATAATGTCTACATCATATCAATTGATAATCAATTTCAAGCGAATAACTAATAATAACTGCGATTTTTATTGGTTCAGCCCTTGGTTATTTTCTTTTTGTCCTAGAACGAATAACCGGCCCTCGACTCTCGTCGCTTGAATGCGGTTTCTGCTTATTTGTCTTTTGTCAATATAGGTTATTCTATTATTTTTTTCATTTTTTATGCAATAAATAAAAAATTCGATTCGCAAATGTAAATTATTATGCTTTAAGTACAACTCCATTCATCCCAAAATATTAATGATTAAAATGTAGATTCAATGTAGTGATGAACATACGTTTTTCAGAATGTTCCGCTTGAGAAAAAAAAATTTTTTGTTCCGACAGAAATGGTTTGAAGAGAAAATATTGCAGAAATATATACAGCAGGACACTATCCAATAGATTTAAAGTCACAAGTATTGATATCGCTGTGGTATTTGGCTACATCTGTGTGATACTCTTTTGTGATTGTAGGTTGTAGGAAAGTGTTATTTAGAGCGAAATAATGTTATTTTTTTCTATTTTTTTATGTTTTTTTTTGTTTTTGTATTTTACTTTGTTGTAAACTAAATTTAGCTATAAACTAGGCCCTGGTGCCAGTACTTGTACTGTTTTGGGGTCAGGAATAAAGATTGTTATTATTATTATTATCTCAAACGTCACAGTAAAGTTAATTAATAAATCTGTTTTTGGGAACTTACACACAAATTCATAATTTGTTCTAACAGTTGAGAGCTATTAATCGTAACACAAAGCTTTTCCTGTGATCCAAGTGAAGAAAGAATGTTTTGTTATACTCAAATAATATCAGCAATCTTTAAGAACTTCGGACAATTCTATTTTAAATAATATTAACAAGTCAGAAGCTTTTGGATGTGTTAATTCCGAACCTAATTTAGAGATTTCAATAGATAAGTTCAATTCCTTAATGAATGAAACTTAGCCGATAAATGAAATTGTTGAAATAGTTTTCTCAATATGAATCGTAACGTGGCTAAGTTCAGTGATACACATCTTCAAGTATGCTTTGTCAGTCAACAACTTTTGAAATTTGCTGCGTAACACCCTACTTTTCTAATGACCAGAAGGTTAACCCTGCTCTTGAGTCTGGTCATTTGTGGTTCATATCAATGAGGTCGAAGGGCTAATTCATGACGTCATTACTTTGAACCAAAAATAACCAAAACTGCTTGAATGCAATTAGTTAACCAAAATGATAACTGGTTATCCGCTTGAAATTGATTATTATCTGTCAATTGGGTAAACACAGATTTACCTATTCATTCATATTTAATGATTCTGAAATACAGGGTGGCCAGATGATTGACGTCCAAAAGAAAAAACAGGTCCCTCGTCTCATGGGGTATTCGAATCACCCCCATGTATGTTATGCGATTTTTCACGGTTTCCGAGTTATGAATTTTTTATGAACTTTTGAGAATTTTCACTTGACCATATTAAAAAGATATTAAAAAAAAGTACAAGAGTTTTCTGATATATTTTTTTGCAAATAAATCGCCATGAAATGTACTTTTATACATAAAATAAGCAGCATCATAAAGGACCCCGCACATTTTGTATGGGAATTGGCTCCCGGTGGATTTGGCTGAAAATTTGATATGATGTTCTACTAATCCTTCTGATCAAATGTCTGAACAGTCACGAAGCTGAAAAATGCATACTTCTAGGAGTTTTTAGTGATTTTTTGTATCCATTATGGCTTACGTATTATGGGAATTGGCTCCCGGTGGATTTGGCTGAAAATTTGATATGATGTTCTACTAATCCTTCTGATTGAATGTCTCCACAGTCACGAAGCTGAAAAATGCATACTTCTAGGAGTTTTCAGCAATTTTTGTATCCATTATGGCTTACGTATTACCGTTCACACAGAAATGTTTGAGAATATTTCGTGATTAGAAACGAGTGACAGCTCTCCTAAAATTTTTCTGAATTTCTTGCTAATTATCGGGTATTCTTGTTATTAACCATCAAATCACTTTACTAACTCAGTGTAGTTTATGTGAAAACAGTGGGTAAGTCCCTCAACCTTTTTTGTTGTCTCTAATTAAGTTTCAAAAAAGTTGTGAAAAAAACGGTGGAGTGATAACGAAATAGTATTCATTTGCTCTAATGGATCACCCAATGGGGGATCCAGAGGATCCCCCTGGAGTTTCCGCTTACCTTGACTCAACTTCTCGCCCATCTACCCCTCTCTCCCCCTCGGTATTCACTCAATTGTCCAAAAAATCGCAATTAACCTTTAATTCGATCCTGTTTGATATATCGGAGGAATCCTCCACTCATTTATCATTAGCAGATGTTGCATTGCTCTCTGGGGAGATTAATAGTGTTAAGGAATTTTCAAAGATGATAGGGAACTATATGCAGAAGCTTCATATGCATCTCAGACAGTTTCGACGCTCCTATCCCGTCTTTCTGACAATTCCCAATCGTCCAATAGCAAATCAGGAAAGAAGAGAATTGTTCATAATTATTCCATCTCTGACAACGGTCCCTTTATGGTCATTGTTGAGTCCAAGGGCTCTGATAATGTGGGAAATATACACCCTATGAATCTTGGGAAGGAACTCGCCCGACTCAAGGTCCCAGGAGTGAAAGATTTGAAGAAGAAGGGAAGGAAAAGAATCTCCGTTGAATTTACTACCCCCTTAAACGCAAACCAATTTCTGACTAAGAACCCCTTTACCAACGACCCCAA
Source organism: Propylea japonica (assembly GCA_013421045.1). Taxonomy (NCBI): domain Eukaryota; kingdom Metazoa; phylum Arthropoda; class Insecta; order Coleoptera; family Coccinellidae; genus Propylea; species Propylea japonica. The sequence goes on along the minus strand of CM024240.1, from coordinate 22,643,239 downwards.
CATCGACGTTTTTATCCCCTCTCGAATGGTCTCCAGCCGAGGAGTCATAAGAGACGTGGGCTCTGAAATCTCCGAAGATGATATTCTTAATTTTCAGATTCTCGAGTAAGAATAATTGGTGCCCGCCAATTGAAAAGGAGAGTCACCAAAGAAGGGATCACTTCTTATATTCCATCTAATTCTTGGGTCCTCACCTTTCACGGTAAAGTTCTTCCTGATAAAATTGCCATTTTTGGAGTGGTCAGAAACGTATCACTATACGTTGGTCCAGTTGTACAGTGCTACAACTGCTTAAGATACGGACACACTAAAACTAATTGTAACTCCCCAGAAGCATCCAAAAGGTGCAGAAATTGCGGAGAAAAACATGACGAACTAGAATGCCCCAACAAATCCAACCCTAAATGCCTGTTCTGTCACGGTGATCATGCCTCAACAGACAGGACCTGTCCTGAATTCGCTAGGCAAAAGCAAATTAATAACTTGATTGCTCTAGAGAATATATCGTACTATGAAGCCGTGAAATTAGTACCAAAATCATACGCTGGCGATACACAAAACAATGATCCCATAAACCCCATTTCCTGTCCAAACTCTTTTCCTCCCCTGGTCCGGCATGATAACCGGCACAATTCTCCCCAAGACGCTGCCCTCATCTCGGTTCAAAACAGAGGATCTCTTCTGCAATCCCGCCAACCAAGAGCCTCCTATGCTCTACAAACCAAAAGAAGAAAACTCCCCAATCTCCAGCCTATAATAGGGAAGCACATTTAGACCAGCTTCTACATTTGTCCCTCCCCCTCTCCCCGATCTCATCTCAAAGACCGTCTTCCACCCCAACTCCACCATCATCCAAACATAATAATCATCTGTCTGATGAAGACCTGATCAATCTAATCTCTCAGCGAATCACAAAAAACTTAAACTCTGAGTTTGTTAAGAGCCTTACGAATTGCTTAATGAATAATCAATTAATTTCTGAGTCAGTTTCTAACCCTTCCCACAATAGAAGCAAATCCAATGATAGCGCTTAGCACAATATTCATATTAAATAGGTTAAAAATAATTACGTTACTAATCTCCTCTGTTAACACTTGTTTCATTAATCTAGTTTCCCCTTTTATTAATTTTTTATGCTTAATATTCTACAGTGGAATATAAGATCTATTCCTTCCAATAGAGATAACCTCAAATTCTTTATAGAGGAATATCATCCCAATGTAATACTCCTTTCTGAAACTTGGTTGAAAGACGACCAAAATTTTAGGATACCAGGCTTTAATATCCTGAGACAGGACAGAAATTCACGAGGAGGTGGTATAGCCTCTCTCATTAGTAATAATTTGCTGTTCACCGAATTAGACTTGAATCTAACGACTCCAGACAGAGTAAATTTACATGGGTTTAAAATAGACGATCTAACAATCATAAGTATCTATAGCCCCCCAAACACTATCCTCCCCATGCAATTCTGGGACAGTTTGGTTCTCAAACTGTCTCCTCCATACTTCATCTGTGGAGATATAAATGCACAGCATCCCTTATGGGGCTCTCATACAGCCAACAGAAATGGAAATATCCTGGAACAATATTTAGAAACCAACGATCTCTGTATACTCAATGACGGATCTAGTACTAGAGTACCTACCCCCCCGATAGGACCAGTGCGCCAGATATTACCTTATGCTCCCCAGATATTAGAATCGATGTATCGTGGGAAGTTCTTCCAGATCCAGGTGGAAGCGACCACTACCCTATTTTGACCAACATCCTAAAAAGCAATCTCTCTGAATCGCCCAGGTCCTATTTCTCGTCCTCAAAATACAATATTAAGAAGGCTGACTGGCCACAGTTTCAGGAACTCATTACCCGGCTCCTTGAATGTCAAGACACTCCTAACCTTGATGACATCCAGAAAATAATTGTGTCAGCTGCTGACCAATCTATTCCTCTTAAAAATACCTCCAGAAAATTTCCTAGATACCGAGTTCCCTGGTGGGACGACGAGCTGGTATCCTGTATGAAAGATAGGTCAGAAGCCTACAGATGCTATCGACTCCATCCCACAACATCCAACAATATGAATGCCAAAAGAATGCAAGCAATTGCCAAAAGAAGGATAAAAGAGAAGAAGAAAAGTTCTTTTAGGGATTTCTGTCAGAACTTATCAATAAAGGACAGTAAAAGCTTATGGAGAGATATTAAGAGATTCCGTTCCGGTTTCTCTGCACCCCCTCAGGGAAAAGCCCCTCCTTCATGTGGAGAAAAAATTCTTGCCCGACTCTGTCCACCTCTCCAACAAATTCCTCAGAACTCCGACCCAACTCCTCTAGGCTGTAATGTAGCCTCTCCCAGTACTGAACCTACCACGTTTCCGCCGTTTACCTTATGCGAGCTCCTAAAATCTATCCATAAGAAAAAAGACTCGGCACCAGGCAAGGACGCAATTACCTATTCCATGCTAAAACATCTCCCCATGGAAGTTAAGCATGCTCTACTTCAAACCTTCAATAGGTTGATCGAAAACCCTTACATCCCACCATCCCTCAAAGAAACTATAATAGTTCCATTTTGCAAGCCAGCAAAACCTCCCCATGATCCCAACAACTATCGGCCTATAGCGCTCACCTCTTGCCTTCTGAAAGTTTTTGAATCTCTGATTGCAGCCAGACTTGAGAGAATTTACGAATTGAACATCACGACAAACGAACCCCAATACGGTTTTCGCAAGGTAAATCGGTAAATGACGCTCTGACAGCTATAACGACCTCGATATACTCATCTTTTGTGAAGGATGAGATCTCACTGGTGGTCTTCTTAGATATTAAACAAGCGTACGATTCAGTGGATTTTGACGTCTTGAAATATGTCCTGATAAGAGAAGGTATTCCAATGCACATAATTACTTTATTAAAAAACATAATAGTAGGCAGGAATGTTTTTCTGCTGGATCCCTGTTTCAAGAAACTCATCGGTCCCAAAACTGCCCTTCTTGGCCTGGCCCAGGGTTCCCCGGATAGCTGTCCCCTTTTCAACCTCTTCGTTAAAGGCCTTTCCTCATTCCTGAATCCCCTTAAAGTCGAAGCCATTCAGTACGCTGATGACACAACAATTTTCCTCCGGAAAATCCTTCAGAGAAGCCTTCAACAAAATGTCCGAAGCACTGGCCCGGTCGAGGAATGGACAGGGAGCAGAAGACTTTCTATTTCTGCGGAAAAATCAACAGCAATGTGTTTCCACAAGAGAAAAACCCTGGTTAACCTCCCTGCATTTCACATTTTCGGTAATGGAATTCCCTGGAAAACTTCTGTTAATTACCTTGGGGTAACACTGCAGGTAAACCTGAACTGGTCCCTCCATATTGAAAATATGTGTTCGAAATCCAACAGAAACGCCAACATCATGAAAGCCCTGTGTCGTACATGGTGGGGTTCTCACCCCCAAACTATGCTAACTATCTATAAAGCTATGATTCTCCCCCACCTTGACTATGGTTCCATCTTCTTGGGAAGGTGCTCCAAGTCTGCTCTTTCTCGACTTGACAGGACCCAGTATGCCGCTATCAGGATAGCTCTGGGATATATGAAGTCCACCCCCATAAATGTGCTCCTGGCAGAGAGCAATCAACTCCCACTTTCCCACCGTCGGACCTGGTGGCAGTCAAATATTTGTCTAAAATGGCTAGAATCTCTCCTAATCCCCTTCTCCAAGGTTGTACCAGCTTTCATCCTGGCGACATGCCTGGGGCAGTAGATCTGTCCCTCCAATATTGGAAGCCCTTAATATGCTTCCTCCAACAGATTCCTTCTTTTCTTCCTCCCGCCTTCCTTGTTTCCTTTTCCCTCTGTCCGTCCACTTTCTTGATGCTCCTTATCACACCCTTAACCTGAATAAAACCGACTTGGACAACTCCTCCAGGTTTATTGAGAAATGTAGGGATTTATTCCCTCATTACTCCTGGCTGTTCACTGATGCCTCGAAATCATCAAACCGGGTTGGTGTTGGGGTATACCATTCGGAAGGAATATCTCACAGTAGCAGAGTCCCCTCACATCTCGCAATTGCATCAGCCGAACTCATTGCGATTGACGAAGCCCTATCCATGATTGGCGAGATAAATAATGATAAAATCCTTATAATCTCCGACTCCAAATCTGCCCTTGAAAAAATTAAAAATAGCCTGCCCCACTCTAATAATGACCATTTAACACTCTCTATCCGAAATAAAATTTTTGATCTTTCTCAATCCAATTTAACTGTCAAGTTTGTATGGGTTCCCAGCCATACAAACATCCCAGGCAACGATCGAGCAGATCATCTCGCTAAAGAAGGTAGCAAAATGAGTTACATTCGTTCTATTAAAGGGGATATAAAAGAGTATTGGCCCTCATTTAAACGCACCATATGGGAGAGATGGAAGTCGGAATGGAAGCAGTCATCCCTATCTAGAGGTCACCTGTATTCTACTATGATTAACATAAATCGTTTTTACAGAGCTCCATGGTTTCATTCATTTGATCTCCCGAGAGGTAATGTCACAACTATTAATAGACTCAGAGCAAATCATTGTTGCTCACCGGCCCACCTAGCTAAAGTCTTGTTCGCAACTACGCTAGTAGTTTAGTCGAGTAACTAAAATTTTTACTAAACGTGTGTGAACACCAAGAATTAGTCGAGTAGATTAGTGTGCAGTTTAGTCGAGTCGATCCATTTGGTTCTATTTTATCAGGCGAGTGGAGTACCCCACCACACGATACTCTTCACTCGCTTACGTACTAGACAGGTCCGAACCGATCGGTTCTAGTCGAGTCGTCGAGTGCATTTGCCGCCGATCGCCGATATATAACCTAAATAGATAGATAACCTAAAATCATAGGTAGAATACTTGTCTTACGCCGCAAAATGTCTTTTCGTTGGAGCGAAGAAACCACCCTAAAATTTGTGACAAAATACCTGGAACATGAATGTTGTGGAATATAAAATCTACATTTTATAAAAACAAACAAATGAAGCAGTCTGCATATCAGGATCTAGAAAGCTTTATGTCCATACAAGGATTTGGAGAAAAGGAGATCAAATTGAAAATTAAAAATCTCAGGTGAGTGCACAATTTTATTGAAATGATATCCATAATAAGCTCTTATTTTATATGATTACTTTTTTATTACAAGTTGAGAAACTTACGTTATTAATTCTTTTTAGATCAACTTACTCGCAGAATTAAAAAAAATCAAAGATTCCAAAAACTCAGGTGCAGGGAGCGATGAAGTTTATATCCCTACTGTGAAATGGTTCAATTTAATGGATGCATCTCTACGAAACTTAAATTCAACACTAACAGAAAGTGAAAGCAATTTGGTATGTACAATTATTTTTATCATTCTATACCTATAAATATTCTTCGGACCTGCTGTTAATGTATCATTCTTTGCTGCCAAGGGATAGATCCCTCGGAGACAAAATAATCTGCATAACTATTTCGAAGATCTGTAGACCTTTGAGTTGAACGGTTACTCAAAGAAGTTGGTAGTGGTTGTAAACCAAAAGACTGTGGCTCGTCCCTCCAATTACCAAGAATAATATTTCCTGCTTCATAATTTTCTTTGTCTACTGTAAATTCATAATGTTTACTCTGTAATTTTGTTTCTCGAAGCCAATTGTGTAAAACGCAACATGCCTTTACAATCTTAACAACTTTTCAGGACTATAGGGCATCGCTTTCTCAAAAATTCTGAATCTAGCAGCTAGTATACCGAATGCGTTTTCCACTATTCTTCTAGCCCGGGATAAACGGTAATTAAAAATTTTTTGCTTCAACGTTAAATGATTTCCAGGAAAAGGTTTTAATAAATATTCTTTCAAGGGAATGCATTGTCACCAACTAAGACATGACCCTGTGGTAAAACCCCCTTTTCTAATTCTTGGTACAAACTACAGTTACGAAATACCCCTCCATCACTAACCCTTCCGTTACACCCTACGTCTATGTAGCTGAAGCAATATTTATCATCTACAACAGCCATAAGGACAATACTATTTGTTTCTTTATAATTATAGTATACTTCCTGAATCCGGAGGTGCTTTAATGATGACATGTTTGCCATCGATTGCTCCACAGCATCCTGGGAAGTTCCAGTCTTTTCGGAAACCATTCTCAATCTTTTTCCAGTCTGCAGTCGTGGGAATCTAAAAAAATAAGTATTTCTCAAACTTTCCTGAGTATCCTAGTTTTTGAGAAACTAGAAAGCTTGTGCAAAATTGGAGATTTGTATATTCTGTATATGCTCTATTACTGCATCTAATGCAGAAAATTTACTATTGACCGAGACTCTAACACTCCATAAAAACTACTTTGATTTCAATAATCTTTGGTTTATTTTTCAGGTATGGAATGATTCACAAATTGAAGAGGCTGATACTGAGCACATCAATACTTTTCGGGACAATACTTTTCGGGAACCTATCTCAACGCCACCCAGAAAGAAGAGAAGGATAACCCAGCTCTCAAGCATGGTGAGCCAGTTGAAAGAGATAGCTGAGGCTACTAACTCTTCAGAAGAGAACGAATTCGAAGTTTTGGAAAATATGTTGGTCTCCAATTAAAATCTTTGCCTTTGCTGGTTGCATTAAAAGCCCAAGAACACATTCACCTCCATTTGAACAATTTGAGACGGCAGCATCTTCTGCAAGAATCGCAGAAGACACAGTTGCAATATGAACCAGTTTTATATAATGATTCCGATTCCTTAGAGCACTACTCTGTATTGATCAATTCAGAAGAACAATCCTCAAGTTCTTCAAATCATTGTGATAATTAATTATAGTAGTAAAAAGTAAAGTGATAATCAAGACTGATTCAAAGAAATTATTTTGTTATATAAGAGAATTGTTCATTATTTTTTGTATAGAATTTTATTTTTTGTATTTTTGAGAGAGAAATAAACTTTATTGATTATTATAAATCGCTATTGACCTTAGTCTTCCAGCCGGCTGTGGTTTTGGTTTTTCTGTTTTTATTCTTTACCCTTTTCTTGTTATTTTGCTGTACATGCCACTAGACCTGCGTTCATGAATTGAATTAGATGTGCAGGAGTTGTGTACTTACCCGGTTTAATAAAAAATAAATAAAATCAATCAAATATATTAAGGGCCTGTTTCACCACTTGCTGATGAGTAACTGATAGCTATCTAAAAGATATTGAAATGAAAATGTATCTATTCATTAAAATTGGAGATTTTCAGATTCTGCAGTCGAGAAAATATTCTTTTCTTTCTATAAAATTTATGATATTCCATATAACAAATCAGAAAGTATTTCGTTATAATAAATGCAGATAAATTCATTTCAACGATATCTGCAGATAGGTATCAGTAACTTATCAGCAAGTGGTGAAACAGGCCGACAGGCCCTAAATCTTACCTTGATGAATTCCGCCAATGTATCATAAATTGCTTCACAAACTCTACTATGAATTCCGAAATGGTGGATTTTCCTAGTCTGAAGACATGCGAAAGTGTTCTCAAACTACATCCAGTCGCAAGGAAATAGAGAACTGCTTGTAGTTTTGTAATTGCGGGAATCGCACTCCTTAAGTGGGTATCCTCACGCTGAATGCGAGACCCTATTTTCATTGAAAGATAATTGAAACAACTCTCTGACATTCTCAGAGTGTTAAAATATTCCTTGGGATCTTCTAAGGCTAACTCCCTCAGAAGACAATTCGTAGCCCCTAATTGATTTCTTCTGTTGATCCACTCTCGTACCCAGAGCTTTTTTTTACTATTATACAAATTTCGTCGTCCACCTCTTCTAAAATAGCCATCACGATCTGATTCACAAGTTTATTTACTTTATTACGTTGCAATTTCATCTTATGAATGTTTCGCTTCGAACAAATCGCGTAAAAATGTGTGCATTGGGAGTTGTTCATTCGACAAAGCGCTTCTCACTTATGAACTCAACTCGACCAAGTGCGAACGATTAGATGGAGAGTAGCTACTAAATTTCTAGCGGCTCGACTAAACTACTAGCGTAGTGCGAACAAGACTTAAGATCCAAGTCAAAGATGATGACCTTTGTCAGTGTGGAGAAAGGGGGGACTTACAACATATTTTTTTCTCATGCTCCCTTAATGAACAAAAATGTAAAAATCTATATGAGGACCTTTCTAAGGTGCCCCACAATTTTCCCTTACCATTTAATATTCAAATCTAATCTTTTCTGAGAATTTATTAATGTATAAATCACTCTACGGTTTTTTGAATTCGTGTGGATATAAGTTGTGATGTGAGCCCCTAACACTAATGATCCTTCCCTCTTCCAGTTTACCTGGTGATGTCTAGTGTCTACTGTCTTTCATGTCAACCCCTCCCCCACCTTTGAGCTGTTACGTATCAACCTCAAGTTAAACTACACGCTGTTGAAGACTGCTGAAGTTAAAACTAGTCCAGAGTGATATGTTCAATGTGTAGATGGCCTTGCTGCCAAGCACACGAAAAGAAAAAGAAGAAGAAGAAGATTTCGTGATTATTGAAAGCAGATTCTGTCACTTCGAAATATTTTCAAACATTTCTGTGTGAACGGTAATACAATGGATACAAAAAATCGCTAAAAACTCCTAGAAGTATGCATTTTTCAGCTTCGTGACTGTAGAGACATTTGATCAGAATGATTAGTAGAACATCATATCAAATTTTCAGCCAAATCCACCGGGAGCCAATTCTCATACAAAATGTGCGGGGTCCTTTGATAAAAATTATGAAATGTTGGTCTCAAGTGAAAAAGTTACGTATTTTGGATCATAATCTAAATTTTCGAAAATAAATTTAAAATGTAAACAGGCTACTTCATGGTTTCTCAGTAGGCTTAAAAACTGCGCTCAACACTCAGCTTTCAGAATCATTAATAAAAAATGGTACTCAACAGTCTACTTCTGCTAGAATTAGCCTTCAAAGTCAGCGAGGTGGAAAAAATCAAAGAACTAGACGTTTACTCAAGAATTATTTTTTGCCATTTTAAGATTTTCCTGATCAAGTTATGATATAAAATGCTAAAAATTAATGAAAATTAGCATTAGAAGAAACGTTTTAGATAAGAAAAAGAAAAAGGTATGGCAATAAATCACACATCATGTAGATAAAAAGAAATTTATTTATAAAATTTACAATAGGTTTTCAAGAAAGCCACCTCCAGCCTCAATACACATTCTACACCTTGGCAAAATTTATTGATTCATTTATTTTTTTTTAGTGTAATTTTTATAAATAATTTTTTTTTATCTACATGAAGCGTGATTTATTGCCATACCTTTTTCTTTTTCTTATCCAAAACTTTTCTCCTAAAGCAAATTTTCAGCATTTTCTATCATAACTTGATCAGGAAAATCTTAAAATGGCAAGAAATAATTTTTGAGTAAACGTCCAGTTCTTTGATTTTTTCCACCTCGCTGACTTTGAAGGCTAATTCTATCAAAAGTAGATTGTTGAGTACCATTTTTTATTAATGATTCTGAAAGCTGTGTTGAGCGCAGTTTTTAAGCCTACTGAGAAAGCATGAAGTAGCCTGTTTACATTTTTAATTTAAATTCGAAAATTTAGATCATGACCCAAAATACATAACTTTTTCACTTGTGACCAACATTTCTATAATTTTTATCAAATTTACGATGCTGGTTATTTTATGTATAAAAGAATATTTCATGGCGATTTATTTACAAAAAAAATATATCAGAAAACTCTTTTTTAATATGGTCAAGTTGAAAATTCTCAATAGTTCATAAAAAAATTCATAACTCGGAAACCGTGAAAAATCGCATAACATACATGGGGGTGATTCGAATACCCCATGAGACGAGGGACCTGTTTTTATCTTTTGGACGTCAATCGTCCGGCCACCCTGTATATTTAACCATTTCTGAATTACAGTTTCTTATTTATTTATTTTCTAAATTACTATTTTTTTCTGAATTACCATTACTTTTTCTGGATTATCATTTCCTTTTCACAATTACATATTACTATTCTGAAATTCAAATTACTTTCTCTGAATTTAAAGTTCTTTCACTGAATTTCAAATTCCCTCTTCTGAATATTAACTCACTATTCTGAATTACAATTTCCATTTTCAGAAATTTGCTTTTGAATTTTACGTTTTCTGAATAAGAATTGGAAAAGGTGTACATGTAACATCCAAAGAAAACAGAGTACTTACCCGTCTAGACCTCCTCGATGATGAACCTTCAGAGATGACCTTCGGTTTTGGAACAAAGGAAGAAGTCATAATAACATCATCATCGGAATCACTACTGACTTCGATCACTTCGGGATTTTCTTCCACAATCATCACGTCACTACTGTCATCTTCGGATATATCAATAAATGGAGTTGGAGTCGTTGGTCTCTCATAATAATTCACATTTCTATCATAGCCGATCATATCAAAAGGAGAGCGCATGAAATTGTAGAATTCATGAACAAAATGGTCAGTTCTGTTACCAAGATACGACCTCAACAAGTTTCTGAAAGGGCGACTGCAAATGTTGTACCTCAGGAGGAAGTCCATTATTGTGTCTACTACTTGCATCACATCTTGTGTGTTTTCGTGAAGTAGAGCATTCAATTCTCGATTCAACCAAGGGACTAAACGAGCACGACTACTTGGGTTTGTTCTGAAACAATAAAAATTGGTGAATTACTTAAACATAACAAATCATAAAAGCAGACAGTATCTTTTATTCATGTAGGGTTTTCCAATAAGAGGTGTTATTTTCATATTCACAGAAAAATGCCATTTTACAATATAAAATAAATGATCGGATGTTTATTTCATTATAAAGAAGAAGCTATGCCGTTAATAGTGGAAAATAACATCAGACAAATGAACATCACGACTACGCTCACAGGACCATATCCTTTTAATGAAATTTTCCATAACTAAATCGCAAAGTGGCTGCCCTATGTCCTCGATAGCCTCACAAATTTCATCTTTGAGGTCTTGAATCGACGCTGGGCTATTGGCGTAGACCTTCTCTTTGACGTGGCCCCGAAGGAAGAAGTCGCAAGGTGTTAAATCGCAAGATTTGGTGGCCAATTATGATCACCTCTTCAAGAGATAACACGGTACGGGAACTTTTCCCGCAAAAGATCAACTGGTGCACGTTACGCCATCTTGTTGAAAGTAAACATTGTCCAGATCAATACTATCTAATTTCGGTCATAAAAAATCATTAATCATCTCTAGATAGCGCAATCCATCAATCCATCCAGGAATGGACAAACCTGGGTTTTCTTCAACACTTTCGGCTACAGCAGCTCCGCTGTTCTTGAGCGACGTACACGGGTTCTGTTATTCACATCACTAACTTGTCCCAACAGCTTGGATTTTTCCACCAATTTCTTCATTGCGGTCCGACAAGGTGATTCACGACGATCCAAAATTGTTCGAATTTTACGAACCGTCTCTGCCAAATTTTCACCACTTTTATAGTGAATTTTAATGATTTCAATGCGTTCTTGAAGAGTGTATCGTTCCATTTTTATTAATGGCGTAGTTTCTACTTGTCAAATGTCAAAAAATAACAGCTTCAAACGTGACATCTACCTAAATAGCGGGCTATTCAAAATAACACCTCTTATTGGAAAACCATTTATAGCACAAATGTAAGCAAATTACATAAAAAATTTAAGAAAAGCCCTGAGCCCTGCACCCTTATTCATTGGTGGCATTGGTGCAGCAATAAAGCTATTACCTCAAAATTTTGTATAGGACTTGAGATTCATGCTAAGTATATGAATGCAAAATGTCAGCACAATCGGAATTATATTCTGGAAATTATTCCATTATGTATAAAATCAGTAATTAGTAGTTATTTAATCAACTAGGTTATTAAAGACAGCGACTAATGGTCAAGATATTTTAATGCGTGAGCGGAGCGAACGCATTAATAGTTCGAGACCATTAGTCACTCGATTAATAACCGAGTTGATTACAAGATTTTTCCGACGATTTCAATATGAATTGTGTAATGAATTCTTGATTGAAATACATTTTCATTTTGCACAAGACATACATTTGACAATATGGAATTTCTATGTTTCTATGTTCCAGTAGTTTTGACATTTCTCGTAGTGCTCCTGAATACTTTGTGTACGGTTGCCATGAGGATTTCACATTAAAATGGCTAAAAAATTGAGCATTAAAATGGGTCATTAATGCTCAATTTTGTACACATTAAAATCACCTTTTATTTCGAGGTCGGCGGAAAAAAATTAAATTCTATAGTTCTCTTGAAATTTCGCTTAAAAGTTTAGTATAGTCCGTTCACGAAAGGTTGAGTGCATAGTAGGCGTTTCTTTATTTATCTGAAGTTGGCAGTATTCACTGTCAAAGCAAAGTAAAATAAAGTCAACGTTGCTGAATATACTCGGCCTCGTCCGATGAGCTTGCTAGTTATCAGAGAACTCTATGCAATATTGACAACATTGCGTATCTATCTGACAAAAAAATAAAGAACATAACCTAAAATTTTAATAAACACAGTGGAATATGCCAAATTTCCATGGCCAACCGACGGTTCAACCTTTCGTGAACAGAGTATACAGGGTGTCCCATTACTCGACGTCAATCCGGAACCGGGTGAAAAGGCAAGTAATGCTGGTTGTCAGAAAAATATAAAAAAAAATCTAAGTTGCATGATTTTAAAATATTGCGCATTTAAAAAAACACGCAAAATTCCACACCCTGTGAAAGTCTTTTCGCTCCTGTTGCCACAAATATCAACTTTTTCCAATTTTTTTCTTTGCTGTGTAACCTTGAATAATTCTTGTCTAAACTGTAATCAAAATTTTGATACCAGCTGCTCTAGGTTTCATAAAAATAGGGCTTACTTCTCAGAAAAAAAATTCGAAATAACAATTGCCTAGTATCAACTGACCGTATTGAAAAAAAAATGTACTACGTAGGTTTGGCATGTTTTTTCAAAAGTTGGCGCATTTAGTAAGAATTCCAAAATGGTATAATACTTGTTAAACTGTAGCTGCCGTAGTTCAAATTCATTTTCGATTGCCTTTGAATACACTTTTTCTGAAACTGCTTCCCAGTTAAAAAGTCCAATGGATTCAAATCCGGTGAACGGGCCGGCCACGAGATTGGACCAGAAAGTCTGATCCATCTTCCGGGAAAAAATGTTATCAGAAAAAAAAATTTCCAGAGAAAATAATTTTTCCAGAAAAAATTTTTCCGGAGAAATTCCTCTGAATTTTTTTTTTCGGTAACATTTTTTCCCGGAAGATGGATCGGACGTTCTGGTCCAATCTTGTGGCCGGCCCGTTCACCGGACTTAAATCCATTGGACTTTTTAACTGGAAAGCAGTTAACGAAATAGTGTATTCAAAGGCAATCGAAAATAAATTTGAACTACGGCAGCTATAATTAAACAAGTATTACACCATTTTGGAATCCTCACTAAATGCGCCAACTTTTGAAAAAACATGCCAAACCTACGTAGTACATTTTTTTTTCAATACAGTCAGTTGAAACTAGGCAATTGTTCATTTGAATTTTTTTTTCTGAGAAGTAAGGCACATTTTTATGGAACCTAGAGCAGCTGGTGTCAAAATTTTGATTACAGTTTAGACAAGCATTATTCAAGGTTACACAGCAAAGAAAAAAGTTGGAAAAAGTTGATTTTTGTGGCAACAGGAGCTAAAAGACTGTCACAGGGTGTGGAATTTTGCGTGTTTTTTCAAATGCGCATTATTTCAAAATCATGCAACTTAGATTTTTTTTTCTATTTTTCTGACAACCAGCATTACTTGCCTTTTCACCCGGTTCCGGGTTGACGTCGAGTAATGGGACACCCTGTATACTCCGTTCACGAAAGGTTGAGCACATAGTAGGCGTTTCTTCATTCATCTGGAGTTGGCAGTATTTGCTGTCATAACGTAAAATAAATTCAATGTTGCCGAATGTATCCGGCCTCGTCCGACGAGCTCTATGCAACATTGCGTATCAATCTGACAAGAAAATAAACATCATAACCTAAAATTTTAATATACACAGTGGAATATGTCAAATTATCAGGGCCAACTGACGGCTCAACCTTTCGAGAACGGAGTATATATCAATCTTCATTCACCAAATAAATTGCACTCAAATCGGATATCTTGTTACGAAAATATGAAGATTCTTCTTTTCAATATTCCAATTGAATTTTCTATGGTTCTGTTAACACTAGGGACACAAAATTTTCCATGAGGCTTATTATGAGCATCTTGCATGTGGCCGCATTTTTGTTTTCTCATGATGACCTACTCAATACACACGAAAGTTTGAGCCGTCTGTTGGCCATGACAATTTGTCATATTCCACTGTGTATCTTAAAATTTTAGGCTTATGTTGTTTATTTTCCTGTCAGATTGTTACGCAATGTTGGCAATATAACATAGAGTTCTCTGATAACTCGAAAGCTCGTCGGACGAGGCCGGGTACATTCGGCAACGTTGACATTGTTTATCGTTATCACGATATAAATAAACAAACGCTTACTTTGAGCTCAATAATATGTGAACGGAGTATGTAGAGTATTTTCGCTTTCAAACAGTTCATTTTTTTTCCTTTCAGTATAATACCTTTGCAATAAAGCAAAAAGAACAATCAAAATGCACTTCAAAACAAAGTTCCTTCAGTATTGTATTCCTAGATTGAATAATCTCTTTCACCATTTCTATGAACCAATTGTGCTCTTATCTTTAAACCAGTTCCAGAATTCTCATAAAATAAACAATAGTTTGACCACTATGGTTTTTATGCTCAGATCGATAAAGAAACATGAATAGGCCCAGTTAGATGTAAACAGAGGCAAACATGAGGAAAATATCTTTATGTTTATATTCCCCTCCTTGCTGTTTATAAACATTACTCTAACTTCGGATATTTTTACTGTTTTCAAGATATTTGCGCAAGTTTTTGTAATTCTACTTTTCAATATGCCTTGCAGTGATATTGCAGTTCATTTACTTCAAAAAAATGCCGAAATACTGTATTATTTGCAAGATATGTGAGAAACATGAATCAATTTCAAGCGGATAACCCGTTATCATTTTTTTATCTATTGAAATCTCTAAGTTAGGTTCGGAAATTAACGCATTCAGAAGTGCCTGACTTTTTAAAATTATTCAAAATGGAATTGTCCGTTCTTAAAGATTGTTGATATTGTTTGAGTATAATAAACCATTCTTTCTTTACTTGGATAATGGAAAAAGCTTTGTGTTACAATTAACAGCTCTCGACTGTTAGAAAAAATTATGATTTTGTGTTGAAGTTCCCAAAAAAATTTTTATTAATAGCAAACTTTGCTGTGTGAGATGTAGCCAAATACCACAGCGATATCGATACATGTGACTTTAATCTATTGGATAGTGTCCTCCTGTATATTTTTCTGCCATATTTTTTCTTAGAAACATTACTTAGAACAAAAATAGTACTTTTATACCGCGGGTCTGAAGTAGTAACATTAATCCTGAAGGTAAAGTTTATGGCCCAACCGCAGGGAGGGCCATAATTTACCTGAAGGATTAAATGTACTTCAGTCGCAAGGTATATACGATACTTTTCGTACTTCCGGTATGATTTTATAATTATTTCAATAATTTCAATCAGTTTTTTCTCTCTTCAACTCATTTATAAACTGTCTTAAAATAGTTACCATAGTAACATTGCTTTGTGACAATTATAATTTAGAACATTGTTATTACTAGTGTCATTGTAAAGAAACATTGTTATTGATAATTATTGGTATCATGAGTGAAGAAGGTGTATCTGATATTGATAAAAGAGCAGCCAGCCGAAGTAGGTGAAGAATTGTTACCACCACCGAAATCTAGAAAACTATACGAGCACAGTACGATGCTTTTAAAAAGTGGTGCCGCTTAAAAAATGTGAGACAACCTACTGAAATGCGCTGTTAGTCTACTTCAATGATAAATCAAAAGCGTTTGTGCCTCAACTCTCTGGGCACATTACTCAATGCTGAAATCGGTTATTAACATTAGAGAAGATATTGATATAAGTAAATTTCCAAAATTATTAGCTTTTTTGAAGAGAAGAAATGAGGGATTTAAGCCAAAGAAGTCAAGAATTCTCACGTCTAAGCAGGTAGATCAGTTCCTACGGGAGGCTCCGGATGATAAATATTTATGCTTAAGGTAAATTTGGAAATTTGTTTTATATCAGAAATTTTAAGAAATTAATTTTTTTTGTAGGTTGCACTTATTTTGGGCGTTGCGGGAGCTTGTCGTGGAAAAGAGTTGTTGATTTAGAATCGACGATGTGAGATTTGGGCGATTCCTTTCTAATTGCGATTAGAAACACCAAAAATAAAATTGACCGAAATTTTGTGATCAAAATTCAGAAAACAGTGCCATCAGTTTTGTGGCGATATTTCGGAAATATGTGGCATTGCGAAAGACAGGGACACCTCATTCAAAATTTTTGTTCAATACATCAACAAAGAATGTACTACGCGAGTAGTAGGAAAAACATGTTCGGTACATTTCCACGACAAAGAGCAGCTTTCTTGAAATTAGAAATGCGACGTCTTATACGGGACATTGTTTTAGACGCACATCTGCGTCTTTGTTAGCTGATTCGGAGCAACAATAGACGTGCTGAAGAGACATGGAGGATGGAAATCCTCCAACGTGGCCGAGGGATATATTGAATTGTCTATTAAAAATAAACAAAAAATTTCAGATAAAATATTTGGTTAGTCGCCGATTCGTCCACTATACTTATGCACACCAGTTCAATATGAAAAGGACCTATCTGTTACTCGTCAGTTACCTGCTGCATTAACCCAGAAAGACTGGTTAATATGACGAACTGTCACAATATTAATTTGAATATTAACGTTAATTACCATTCAATTAATTATATTTTTCAATAAAATATCCCTTAAGTTCTTTTGTTTGTGATTTAATCGTTCCGGGAGTTTCGTCAATATTTAATCCCGGAGGGATTAATGTGACACTTTAGTACCTGTCACAAGGGAGTGAAGTTGTCACTTTAGGCCCGGAAGTACGAAAACTTATTTTTTGTCAAGCAGAACATTCTGAAAAACATATGTTCATCGTTACGTTGAATCCACATTCCAAATTTTAATATTTTGGGATGCATGGAGTTGAACTTGAAAAGCATAATAATTTACATTTGCAAATCGAATGTTGTATTTTTGTATAAAACTTAAAAAAATAGATATAACCTATATTAACAATTGACAAATAAACAGAAACCTCATTCAAACGACGAGAGCCGGTTATTCGTTCTAGGACAAAAAGGGAATAACCAAGGGCTGAACCAATGATAACCGTATTTATTATTGGTTATCCGCTTGAAATTGATTAATGCCTTGCAGTGATATTGCGGTTCATTTACTCAAAAAAATTCCGAAATACTGTATTATTTGCAAGACATGTGAAAAACATGATTGAATACAAGTTCGGCAAATATATCGGACTTGTCGGATTGCTCGGAATCGTTCGGTAATTGCATCTATACTCCGTTCACGAAAGGTTGAGCACATAGTAGGCGTTTCTTTATTTATCTGAAGTTGGCAGTATTTGCTGTCATAACGTAAAATAAATTCAATGTTGCCGAATGTACCCGGCCTCGTCCGACGAGCTTGCGAGTTATCAGACAAATCTATGCAATATTGACAACATTGCGTATCATCTGACAAGGGAATAAACATCATAACCTAAAATTTCAATATACACAGTGGAATATGTCAAATTATCATGGCCAACCGACGGCTCAACCTTTCGTGAACGGACTATAGATGTAGGGGAGGTAAAACTGTTCGTTCGGCAATTGACATCTGGAGTGTCTGGATGAAATTTTTTTTGGTTATGCCTCGAGAGACGGAATAAAGATAAATCTGTTAATGTTAGGTTAGGTGTTACTTGTTTATCAACAACAAGATAATCTACTATTAGTACCTAGTTCTGATTTATTTGCTGCGTATTATAACTATTGGATTGCTGTTTGTTCTGTATTAATTTTGGTACGGTTTCGAAATGTCTCTTGAAATGGATTTGCGGTATGAATATCAGCAAAAATATACAAAATCTGCTAGGTAAATATGAATTTACTCGAATAGTCGGGAAAGGAAGTAAGTGTATAGATAATATCTTGAAGAAGTTATTTTCATTTTTTCATATTTTTTTTAAATATGTATTGAAAAACTTGTAGTTCCTTTGCAAGATTGTGAAAAATTGCAATAAAAATAACTAAAATTATGTATATTTGTAGTTCTATTATTTATGCTATCCCTGGTTCATCTCAAAATCCTGACATTTTTATCAAATTCAATTTACAGCCTGTGAATTTCTCTCTTTCGAAATAATTTTATTTTCGATTACCACAGATCTGGAATTCATATTTGATAGCACAATTATGGACGAATACATAAAAATAACTAACATCTGTAAAATGATTTTTATCATTCCAAACCGTCCTGGAAAATCTTTAAAATGTGGTTTGCAGTTGTAAACAAATACCAAAACAATCTAAAGACGTCGATTTGTCAATTGTCCATCTTTTAGCTCGTTCGACAATTCCAGATTTGTCAGACATATCTGTAGTCACTTTTACAAAAAAATCTGTCCGATCTGGATGTAATTGCCGAACGCAGCAACATTTCAGAGTTGATGTTTTTGAGAATGTTCTGTTAGACAAAAAAAGTTTTTTTGTTTTGACAGAAATAATTCGAAGAGAAAATATTGCATAAAAATATACAAGAAGACACTATCCAAAAGATTCAAATTCACATGTATTCGCATAATTTTTCCTCACAGTCAAGAGCTATTGATTGTACCACAAAGCTTTTCCCATAATCCAAATAAAGAAAGAATGTTTTGTTATACCCAAACAATCGGTGCGATTCTGTTTGCGCATAGCCATATTGCTAAGATAAAGATATGACTATCTTAGCAAGATGCGCAATATTCTGTATTCTGATCGACCACTCTGTGGCAAAATTATGATCTGTCAATTTAGCCATAACCTTGCTATCCGCATTGCTATCTTAGCAAGGTCGAAACAGTACTTGCCTACATGGATAACCATCTTGCCCAGGACCAAAACAGTTAGAAATACGATAGAATAACACTCATTTCATTATAATTTTCAAAGGGTTGAAAATAGGCAAGTATGTTGCAATGAAAATGGAACTGACGTACTACAGAACATTTAATTTTAGGAGAATTCTTAGATCGCAAAATCGACATGTCAGGGACTGTAGTGAAATTAATAAAAATATTTTGATAGGACAAATAAGCCGTTTCTGATTTGATTGAAAAGTTGAGAAAAGTTATGGATGAACCAACTTCACAATTTTTTGCTTATGGCAGCTATAAAGTCGCATCCACACTATGCCGAACGACATCATTCGACTTGTGTCGTTCGACAAAGCCGAATAAGTGTGGACGTTGTAGAAGTCGAATCGAATCATGTCGCTTCCAACCCGACTGAGCGCGGTCCCGATCAAAGGAAGTCGAATCGAATCATTCAGTGTGGACGTGTCGACTGTCGAATGGGGTTCAGTTGCATTCAAAAGCGCTGCGTATTCACATGCCGTCGGATTCGGATTTGAACTGAATTTCTCCCGCGATCCGGCTTTCAATGCTCGCTCACAACTGAGTCGAACCGTTTATAGTTCGACACGTCCACACCGATTGTCGAATCGAACGTGTCGCCCCGAACGTGTCGAATGATGTCGTTCGGCATAGTGTGGATGCGACTTAAGACTACAGTTGGTGAGGACTTCAAACTAGGAATGAGCCTACTAGTTATGTGAAGAGTAATACATAAAATAAGGACCTCATCTCAACAAATTGATTGCCTCGATATGTAACATTTCTTTCAAGTAATGAGGATGTGAAGAAAGCATCAATAGAAAGGGTTTCCACAGTATAAATACTATAAATGTACAAGCTGTGAGTATAATTCCATATTTTTTCCTTATATTTGATTGAATCATTATTTTTCAAATATTTGATGTAAATTAAATAATAACAAATGCACATTTCCATGGAGTTGCTCACAACTTGGCTTTGCCACGTTTAAAAAATCTATCGGTACATGAGATCAAAGTAGGTGCAAGGAAGAAGAGATTGTTTTCTTCAAGAAATTTTCGGTATCCTATCCAGCCCTGAATTATAACAATATTTCTCAAAACTCTTTCTAACAATGCAGAGGAAAATATGGCAATATTCATTTTTCGACGAAAAATGTTGTCGACAGAAATTTTCAACAGGAACATATATTCAATGAACACATAGAAGTTCATTTAAAATTTCTATTGATTATTTATGAAATTGTTCATAGATAACAAATATAGAATAAAGCTTCATTCTGTGATTTAATTGTGAAAATTTCTTAGCCCCCAATAACATCACACCGACTGCTTCAGCTATTCGGTAAAATGCTAAGATTGTGTTCTCATTAATTAATAATTGTGTAATATGTGAAAATATCTTATTTGAAGGAAACATTCATATGAAATTGTTTATTGATTACAAAATATAAAATAAACATCATTCTGTGAACTCATTGTAATAATTTCTCAGTCTCAAATAACATACCAATTTCAGATATTCGTCATAATGCTTCAGCTAATTGAAAGAAAATTCATAGGAAGCATTTAATCTTTTCTTGTCCCATTTAACACTGCATTCAAAAAATTTTTTAGTTCAACCCACTTGATTTTCACCTCCTGTATATTTCTAACGGGTTATAATTAATTCTTTTATATTCAAGGAAGTTTATCAATACTTCCATTTGAATTTTCTGGATTTTCCTATTCCGCAACACTTTTCAAATTCTCATTCAAATGTTTAAAAGCACAGAAATGTCATAACAAAACCTCAAAATAGTAGTTCAAATATTATATATTACAGTGTTGCCGGCTATTCGATTGCCGATTCTCAAAGCCATATTGCTAAGGCGAAATTCATAACCAACATGACTATAACAGTCGAAACAGAATATGGAATACCGCAGTCATATTGCTATGAATTTGGGAGATAGCCATATTGCTTGGATAACAAGATTCATAGCAATGTGCGAACAGAATCGCACCGATTATCAGCAATCTTTCAGAGCTTAGGACAATTCTATTTTAAGTAATATTAACAAGTCAGAAGCTTTTGGATGAGTTAATTCCCGAACCTAACTTAGAGATTTCAATAGATAAGTTCAATTCCTAAATGAATGAAACTAAGCCGATAATTGAAAATTTTTGAAATAGTTTTCTCCATATATGTAAATCGTAACGTGGCTAAGCTCACGAATACATATCTTTTTCAAGTAGGTATGCTTGGTCAGTCAACAACTTTTGAAATTTGCTGGGTACAACCCTACTTTTCTAATTACCAGAAGTTTAACCCAGCTTTTGATTCTGGTCAGTTGTGGTTCAAATCAATGACGTTGAAAGGCTAATTCATGACATCATTACTTTGAACCAAAAATAATCAAAACCCCTTGGATGCAATTGGTCAACCAAAATGATAACCGATTATCCGCTTGAAATTGATTTATATTAATTCAAACTAAAATTATGATGATACAATAAATTTACCTGAAATACTCTGGAGATATTTCCCGAAACCGCATGGTCATACTGACGGATCTGTATGAACACTCGCCCATAGATTAGAGTCGTAAATGGATCTTCTAAAGTTAGTTGTCGTACATCTGGGACGTCTTCTACTTCTACTTGTATATGGGCTACAAAACATGAAAATTAAGAATTGATTCAGATTATGAAAGTGATAATACTCACGATGAATGAGGTAAATAATTAGAAATAGTGATTCCATTTGTGAGGGAGTGACTCATCAGCATTCGTTGGATTGCATTTTCACCATGGGTGTTTACAGTAAAAGTAGTTCTAAAGGAATTACATATAGATTAATTTTATACTCAATTCCATCATATTGAGACCTACCTGAAATGGAATCTGTGATGTCTCGAAGGTACAGGAGGACTATGAGGCAAAATTAAATGGAATGGTTCATTGTCTAGCATGTGAACAGGTCTTGGTTGCTCAACAATATGTTCCTCATATTCTTCATTTGATTTCACATTGTGAATGATTGATTTGAAAGGTTGTTTACATAGTGGGCATTCAGCTTTAATCTGAAAGGTACCTCATTTTTGGAAAATATTTCCAGGAGTATAAGCCAAATACTCAAATTCTATCCACCTACCTTTGACCACTGAAGCAGGCAATTAAAACAAAATTGGTGCATACACGTATCCGAAAAACATTTATTCGAGCATGATCCTAAGCAAATTGCACAATTCGGTGGAGGGCTAGTCGAAGTCGAAGTATTTAATAACTTACTGTCTGCCATATTAACTGTTACTTAAATGCCCGATAATAAGAAATACGATTCAGTTTTTCATATCAGGTCACAAGCCACCAAAGTTAAACTTCAACTACCACATCACCCATGAAAGAAAACTAACTATTTTGAAGTCTTAAAACAAACGAATGGAATATATTGGGATAATAAATAAATTCATTATGACATCCAAAATAATAGTTTCTGTACTGAACTGAACTGTCAACTAACTTCGTCAGGCCGTCAGCTGTCAACCGAAGCCGAGCATAGAAGAATTAACCACAGAATAATCGCTCTTTATCTTCTTTGCTCTCATCCTTTAACGTCAATGCCTAATAATAACCAGTGGCGGCGCTATGGAGGGGCAGGTGTGGTTGGTGACTAGTGTCCCCCTGAAATATGACCTACGCTAAACAGAATAGTGCATTGTGATTAATAATAATCATGCAATATCAGGACATAATATCCCACGGTAGGATATTCCTCTACTACGATTGACTACAAGTCACGATATGCATATTATACATTATGTCGTTTTACTCGACAACGAACAAATTCTACGAAAAAAATTCATATGGCAAAAAAATTCACAAACATGAAATAACCATGTCAAAAAAGGCTAAGGGCGTCGCCAAAGGGGGCAAGGGGTAATAGTTAACCCCCCATCCCATAGAGATCGATCTCAAGCTAGTGCGAGCATTTGATTTTCATAACTATTCATATTTTATCGTCCATAACATTGTTTACGGTCCTTAAACAATGTCCATAATATTGTCCCATGGCTCCCCTCCCTTAGTCATAAACTTGGGAAGCTCAGAATAATCATATCCTTGGACCCCCGTGAATGAAATTCGGTTTGTAATATGCAACAATGTTCTGAGATATTGACATAAAACGACTCTTGTAGACCAAACAATTCATAGGTTCATCTTCCTAATAGACTTGCCAAAGGCTCGTATTCATAGTTCGCCCTTGAAGGCGAGTGAGAGTTTGTATCGCCCTTATGAATACTAGACTTAAGGTGATCACAACCAAAGATATGTAGAATATCTTTGATCTCAACTCTCACTCACCCACAAGGGCGAATTGTGAATACGGCCCAAAGAGGGCGCACGAATGCCACTCATTGGCCCAGAATCCTTCTGTGGTAGGGGTAAATGTACCTATAAGAAGGATTTTCTGGAGAAGGAGAAAGCCGAGAAGGAAAAACTCTGGCAGAAAATCCCAGAGATTAATCATTCAACTATGTTCCTTCGGAACTTTGAGACAGCGGGTTCCAAAAGATATCTGGATCTTAGTAAGAAAAAATTGCACCTCCTCACAGGCTTTCTCACAAGATACTGCCGCCTCAGGAGGCACCTGTTGAGGATGGGATTATCGGACACTGACGAGTCTAGGTTCTGTGAGGAGAAGGAAAAACCTCCATTCAACTAGTCAGGGAATGTGCTTTGCCATTGTGAGCCTAAGGTAAGAATGCCTTGGGCGAGAGACTCGTAAAAGTGAGGAATCAGCCTCGTTGAAGCCTTCACAGATTTTGGATTCATAAGATCACTGGAACTGGAAGACGAGCTGTAAAGGGTGTGATGAAAACAGCACTGTAATGGGGCACAATTAACCTCGAGTTCACAGTGAACTGTAACCCATTTTATAACTATACCTATAGTCCGTTCACGAAAGGTTGAGCCGTCGGTTGGCCATGATAATTTGACATATTCCACTGTGTATATTGAAATTTTACGTTATTTTTTTTTCTCTTTAATGGGCTCGCCTCTAGGGCATGTACCCAGATCATGGTTGTGTTAGTTAGGAAACTTTACTCGAGACGCACACAAACATCCATGTCCTTGCCGGGATTCGAACCCGGGACCCCTGGCATCCCAGGCCAAAGCGCTACCGCTGCGCTACGGGGCCGACTAAATTTTACGTTATGATGTTTATTTTCTTGTCAGATTGATGACAGCAAATACTGCCAACTTCAGATAAATAAAGAAACGCCTACTATGTGCTCAACATTTCGTGAACGGAGTATATAACTAACTTTTATAACTATAACTATAAATTAATCCCTACTAGGATCCCATTTCACCAAAAAAAAAAATTAGGGGCTCCTGGATAGTGGATTTCCTGTTAAAATTTGTTGCGTATTTTTCGGGACCTCTTGGGTATGAATCTAGTTTAAGTTTCAAAATGGAAACAAAATTCTGAATGTGTTATTATTAACTCAATTCAAATGAAGCGTAATCTCCTGACTCTGCTGTACATAAATATTTTATGAATGTTGATCACACAATAATAGTTTCTTTATCTCGATCCTCCAATAAACTGTTGTTCGATATCAGTGGTGCACAATCATAATAATTTATTTTTGGTTTGAAAACTCATTAAAGTGTTATGTGATTGAATTGAAAATTGGTCACAGGTAATAAAGCAGAAATATCGGTGCCATTGGAATACGATATAAAAGTCATTAATACTGAGGTAAATAGAGTCGACACTATTCACTCAGCTTGATTTAAAACGTTTTTCGCAATACAGGTATTCCTGATGAAATGGAGGAACAAACAAAGAAGGAAGATTTCAAGACAAAAAGTCTCACATACATCGAATCGCAAACATTTCGTTTCCGAGAAAGAGAAGTAAACGACTGTTTACTTCTTACTCTGAGCAAGATACAGTGACCGAAACATTTATCGATTTACATCACATAGTGGAACTTCTCTATAACGAAAGAGCTAAATCCGAAAAAAACCCACCCTTAAGGGCCCCACTCACTTCGTTCTTCTCCGTCGTTTTTAACCGACGGTTAAAAACGTTGGAAGGAAGAACGTTGTCGGTTAAGTCCACCCACTTCAGTTTTGTTTGGCGCACTTTCGCGGCAGTTAATCACGATGGAGCGTAAGTGTCTGTTAGCAGTGGCGGCGGCTGTTGCTGTAAAAGAAAAGTATTCCGCTGATTTTACTTTCCATATACACGGAAATGACCTGTACACTTCAATAAATTCCAACAAAAACTCCTGGTTCCACTTGCCGAAGATCCGACATTGTTTTCAAATAGTTAAGACTCAGAAGTACACAATTAAAAAAGTTATGTTTATCGCCGCCAGACCTGTTCGCCACTGTCTCTGAAATATGCGCGACCGATTTAACTGTTTACCCCACACACCTCGTGTTTACCCGAACCGTTGGAACGTTAACGGACGAAAATCAGGCCTCGTCTGAAATTTGCAACCGACGGGTAAGTGCGCCGTTTTTAGCCCATACACTTCGTTTTTGCGGCAGTTTTACCGACCGTTTTTAACCGTCGGTTAAAAACTGCGGAGAAGAACGAAGTGAGTGGGGCCCTTTATATACCTTCCTACCAATACCCATTCAAAGAGTGATGTTCTTCGAATATTTCGTTATATAGAGAATTTACTTCGTTTTAGAGGGTGTTTTTAACATGGAATTTGGATTCAAGGTGCAATGTCTTGTACAAAATTCGTTATACAGAGAAATTATACAGACGTTCATTATAAGGAAGTTTCACTTTTTTTATTATTTAATGACATGATCCTCACGAAATTTTTCAGAAGTTTGCGTAGGATTATTCTCCTTCGTTCTGTCGTAGAGTAGGATGTGTTCAACTGTACCCCCTTGGACCACTTGCTTTATTTCATTGACCAAATGTTCGATTTTCCCATTCATTTTTGATATTATGTAGGTGTTTTCGGCACATTCAAAAGCCTTGATTTCAGTTTATAGACAACTGATTTGAGGTCTGAAAATAAATGATGAAATTAATAATTATTTGTTCATCTTGAATGGTCGATTTCACGCATATGATTGTGATTATGTATATTATTTTATTTTTTCTGATAAATAGACTCATAGTTTGTTATGGAATATATGAAAACTTGAATCCAAATTTGACTTGATTATGTGAAAATTCTGAATTCATCCGTTGGAATTATTACAATCATCAATAAAGCTTCCTGATAATTTACATCTCTAGCTTTGTCAGTATAGTTCTCTAAAGGCAGGTACTCGTGCTCGTGCTGGCCCACTACCTTATCAATAACAATGCTATAGTAAGTATAAGGTATAAGTATATTTTATCTATGGTATAAGTAAGGTAGACGACATTTAGAGTAGACACCACAGAACATAATAATTAGACACTCTACACTCTATGGGTATCTTTGGCCTGGCATGGGCTTTGTAGTCACTAGTCAGGTAGTTTGAGTATACAAAAGCCGATTGACGTCAACTATGACAGGATTCTTGTACCTGAGCCCTAAATAATGATCATACCTCAGAATCTCAGAGGAAGAAGTAAACAGTGTACCTACACATCTTACCACTAGCATGATATAAGAATACATTCTTATATCATGACCTTTAGGTCAGATGGTCCCTTCTCTCCCTCTCAATCTTAACATCTAATAATATAAAGAATACTCTCATCGTATTTCACCAATGAAGATACTTTATCTTATATAGTTCAGTCATAAAGGTTTACGAGTCACTCATCTTTGCAAAAATATTTTTTTGTTCTAGAAATCTTCACGAAATTCTGTATTAGATCCGGTTTCTAGTCCAGAAAATTTTTCAAAAAACAATTTCAAATCATTTCAACTCAAAAACTATTCGACTATGCCCTATTAATAAAGATTTTAGATTTTCTGTTGGTATTGGTAGTATCATTGTTTAATGACCTTAAACAATGATAGTATAGTAACGACATGAAGCCTAAGTCGTTATAGCTTTATGAAGCACTCAAAATACAGTGGAACTTCCCTAACGATAGCCCTAAATCCGCAAAAAAAAATTCACTATGAAGAAATTTCGTTATACAGAAAATTTGTTTCTATAGTTGGCAATGTCGCGGTCGACTTCACTGATAAATTTGAGTTTATCATTTGAACTTAAGCTTTTAGACATTTTCGCACAACTTTTCACATTTAAAACTGTTTCAGAAGGATCTCTCTGTCCGCCGCAATGATTTAGTTTAAGGTCGGGATTTATTCCGTACGTCCGGAAAATTTCTGAATAAACACTCCCTTATATGTACCTTTTTATCAATACCCATTCAAAGAGTGATGTTCTTTGAATATTTCGTTATGGAGAGAATTCACTTCGTTTCAGAGTGTGTTTTCAACATGGAATTTGGATTCAAGGTGCAATGTCTTGTACGAAATTTGTTATACAAACGTTCGTTATAGAGAAGTTCCACTGTATAAAATTTGGATCCGATTGGATTTCTAGTTTGGAAAATATTGAAAGAACTATTCGACCGATTTGATGCATTGACGATAAATTACAAGTATAGTCCGTTCACGAAAGGTTGAGCACATAGTTGGCGTTTCTTTATTTATCTGAAGTGGGCAGTAGGTATTTGCTGTCATAAAGTAAAATGAAGGCAACGTTGCCGAATGTACTCGGCCTCGTCCGACGAGCTTGCGAGTTGTCAGACACTCTATGCAATATTGACAACATTGTGTATCAATCTGACAAGATAATACAGAACATAACCTAAATTTAATATACACAGTGGAATATGCCAATTTCCATGGCCAATCGACCGCTCAACCTTTCGTGAATGGACTACTTATAACTCTAACTGATAAAAATAAGTTGTGTGAAATGGTTTTTAAATGAAAAATCGCCATTTTTTCATAACCATAGATTTTCGGACTATGCTTCACTCTGCGCAATTTGCTACAAATGACTTTTCCAGGATCACGTCGAATTACCAAACACCCTGTATAGTAGTAACCTATTGATCTCTTTATGAATGCGAAACTATGACAGAAAATACCTCATTCAAAACTAAACAATTTAAATATAAAAATTGATTCACTCGATTCCTCATGGCTCTAAAAATACATTTTAGAGAAGGCGCAGTTCCGCCGACTTGATACTGGCTTTAAATCTAGAAAATTGAGCCGGATTTTCAGTCCAGTTCAAAACCCAGGTCGATCAAGTCGCCACCGTCAAATCTCCAACGATCCCTTAACAAAAATCGCCAAAATGGTTTACGAGTCCGATTTTTATACGACCAGAAGGCCGTACCGTTACACGCCTTCTTATTCGACGTACACTACTTCGGTAAGTTTATGTTGTGTGTAAGTTTTTGGCATTTTGTGTGAGCTGAATCGAAAGAAGAATTTTTGTGGAAAATTTTCATTTCCAAATTTGAACAAGCGTTTGTGTTCAATAGCTTTTTCTCGTTAGTTTACTGTATTTCAAGAAATCTACATAACTCTCTGAATGTTGATGTTCTTCTTGAAACTATTCTTTCATTTTTCTGCTGCTTTTTTCTTTACATGAAATTTGTCCGACAAATTATAGTCATAGTACTCCCCATCCAAATACCAAGTGTTAACTGGATCATATTTCAAGTTATGACTTTACAAAATTTCTCTTTTATCAAACAATACAGTGTCTGTAAACAAATGCGGGGGACTTGGGGAAATGATTCCTCGATGAAAATAAGTAGGGGTTGGGGTAGTTCATATAATTTTTTTTCGAAATCGAACCCTCTTCCAAGATAGGTACAGCCATAGACTATGGGTACAGCCTTCGGGAGGCGATGACGAGTTGACAGTTTTTATTTTATTAGGAGTCATGAAAAACACTGTGTCATAAAACTATACATAATATGATTCATCAAGTAGATGTTACTTTTGTCTTTTGTTACTTGTTTTCGTGGGATAGATTTTCGAAAAATAAAATTCTTTTATGGTTTCCCATTCAATTCTGGAGAAAAAAGTTCCTCGCAATATTTCGATACAGTCGATACTTTTCTAGAAAAAAATAAAAGCTTACAAGCGGTCATGATCACTGTTCATTCCGTTTAATCGTATGTTGTAAGTTTTTATTTTTTCGATAAAAGTATCGACTCTATCGAAATTTTGCAAGATACTTTTTTCTCCAGGATTGAATGGAAAATGGAGATTTTAATCTTTCGAAAATCTATCCCACGAAAACAATTTTTGAACGGAAATCATAGGAGGGAGTTACTTTCAACCCTTGATATTGAAGTTCTGAGATTTAAAAAAATTAACTAGGTAACATTTAATTAGTGCTTCATATTATGTATAGTTTTATGACTCAGTGTTTTTAAGAAGCCGTAAAAAAAATTAAAAACTGTCAACTCGCTGTCGCCTTCCAGAGGCTGTATCTTGGAAGGGCGTTCGATTTCGAAAAAAATTATTTAAACTCCTCTGACTTTTTTTCGTCCACGCGAAAAAGGCCAGGAAAGTTTTTTTGTCACAAATCAAACGAAATATATCAGTTTAAAATATCTTCACACACCCTGTATCTTTAAACAGTGCATTTCACGTCCTACATTTATGGGAACCTTTTTTTCAAAAAATGTTCTGAGAAATCACCCCTTTCTTTTTTTCGGTGTTATTCAGATACACTCTGTATATAACAGAAGCATTAAATAATGATGAGACAGAATTACTCTTACTTCACATTGTTAGTTTAGTAACTGTTATCGAGTTAATTGATACCAATTTCCTTCGATAATTCAAAATTCATCTGAGCGAAATGAGAGTATGTTGTAAAATGTAATAACAAGTGCAGAACAATTTGTGAGAATGTGGTCCAATTGAACCGTGAATCGGGTTCAGATTTAGTGTTCAGATATAAAAGAACACGATTATATTTGCTAGATATAATTCAGTAATTTCAGTTTTTGAGTTTTTATACGATTTCTTAATTTTTCATCTGAAAAAATTTCTGATGTTAGTTTGATAAAGATTCAATCTACTTAAGTACTATTGGTGGAAAATGGTAATGACCTTATCGGATCGTTGTATTTTAACTTATTATTTCAAACTATCCACCCAATGATAATCAGTCAACGTAACAAGAATATAATTTTCAAAATAAAAATCGATGAATACCTTCCTTGGAAATGAATTATTCCCGATTAGATGTATCAATTGAAATCCGTATATGAGTGTGTTCTTCTTTCGATTCAGTAAAAAAATACTAATTTTGCCCACTTTATGCATGCCATAGCAAGATATAATCAGTACTCAATAATAAGTGTAAAGTGTACTTCACTTCTATTATCCTATTCTCGTAAAATTATAATTATACTCATACTACAAGCCTACTGGGTTCGAAATAGAGTATTGTGAGCCAAGATTTTACGTAGCTCATTTAAAACTAATTAAAAACTTGTCAGTTTGATATATTCGAATCAAATTGTAATTCATTGATTTAATTCAAAATTCGACCATGAAGTTGGTTTGAATTCATAAATGAATAGAATGTTACCAACAGCTCTCAAGGTTTTGCAATTTGAATGATCGTTTTCCTGAAATCAACAATAGTGCAAAAGCTCCGGACTTGTTAAGAAAATGATTTCGTTAATGTCAATTTTGAATGAATCGAACTAATTGTTGAATTTGACCGAATTGTAATCATTTTTCTGGTGAAACTAATAATTGCACGGAAATTATGATATGAATTTATCCAATATTTTTCCTTCAACATGTATCTATGGTAAATTATAGATGAAAAATTATTAGAAAAATACTTCTGCGATCAGTTGTAGTATTTCCGGATAAAGATCCTTGTGAACAAGCTAGAGTTTGGAATTTTTGAAGACCTGATTTTATCTACACTCCATTATTATGTACAGGGTGATTCGCTCATCTTGGCAATCTGATTTTTCTCGAAATGGGATGAATATTTATTTATTCTGTTGACGGTATTTGGCGAAAGTCCATGTTGACTTGAGATGTGCATAAAAGTCGAAGAAAAGCGTCGAGGCGCTATCACAAATATTTTCTCCAGGAACATTCTTTATTATTGTGTCATTCGAAAGATAATTAAATTTTGAATGTTTCTTCTGAAAAGGCTGAATACCATTTCTTCTATTTCTAACTGTCAGCGACCTGCAGCGTGTTCCATGTTAATTCTATTCCATTTAATTTTTATTATTGTTACAGTATGTCTTGATTTAAAGACATATACATATGATTGTGTTCTTAAAATCGAAGACATCATAGCAAACTATTTCTCAATCATTGTGTTCATCAAATATTATATTTTAGAACAATAAACAATATTATTAATAACAAACGAAACATGTCAAATCATATGTTCTATACACCGGCCATTATCATCCATACATAGATTATATCTTTTCCTTATTTCATTATACCTAAGTTTCTTTGGCCAAAATATTAGGTTTTACTTGGACAAAGCAACTTATAATGAACTAAGGAAGATGTATAATATACAGGGTGTTCCTAAATTGAACGTACAAACGAAAAGGGGAGATTCCTTAAGTGAGTTTAAGAAAAAAAAGTCTCATAAACATGGGGTCGCAAACGTTTCGTTTTCGAGATACAGAGTGTTGAAGTTTGTATTTTTTTCAAGTTTTTTCTCATAGTATCTACACTTCACAAGATATTCAACTGAAATTTTGTCATAGATATTACATTTGAGAGTTCTCACTACGTGACATGGCAATTTCGATAGAAAATCTACAGAGTGTGATATCTTTTCTGGACACACTGCCACCTGTTCTTCTGCAGAACTTTTTTTTGGTGAGCAACTGTTAATTTAAAAAAATGTAAAAAGAAGCTTGGTTCTTATACTAACTTTTCGGTCTCTTTAGTTTGTCGTATCTACCAACGATTGCGAGAAAAAATTTTTTTAACGATTCTCTCGAAATCCTCGTGAAATCCAAATTATGATGGGAGGCCACTTTGTAAGCTGTGGTGAATGAATTCAGTGTCAGTTTTTATGGAAATTTTCCTGATCTGTAGCGTGATCATTAATAGATTCGATAAACTCGTATAATCAACCACATGTTTTTGATTAAAACTTCAATACCCTGTATCTCGAAAACGAAACGTTTGCGACCCATGTTTATGCGACTTTTTTTTCTAAAAACTCACTTAAGGAATCTCCCCTTTTCGTTTGTACGTTCAATTTAGGAACACCCTGTATGTATGGATCATAATGGCCGTTATAAAGAAAATATGACTTGACATGTGGCATTCAATATAAAAAATGTTTGTTGTTATGAAATATATCATTTGATGAATATAATAATTGAGAAATGAAATAGTTCCCTAAAAGTCCCTCCGATACTGTCACAATTCAGAAAAATATAAATGGAATAGAATCAACATAAAACACGCTGCAGGTCGCAGAAGGTACGAAAAAAAATGGTATTTGTTAGAAAAATTCAGAATTAAATTATCTTTCGAATGACACGATAGAAAAGGTATTTTTCTGGAGAAAAAACATTGACTTTTACCAACTACCGTCAATAGAATAAAAAAATATTCATCCCTTTTCGAGAAAAATTAGGTTACCAAGATAAATGAATCACCCTGTACTAAAGCAATATTCTGCACCACATAATTGAAGAAATACTATTATCAAAACTGCTGAAAAGGTTTTGGTGGAGTATGTAGTATGTAATACATAATTATATAATTATGTTTTCCGCACTTAAAGTCTGATTTTTAAAAAGAATTTATTTCTTATTCGGATTAACAATTGCAACACTAATGATAAAGAATTATTAATCCTATACAGATTAAGTTTGGAAAGGTGAATTACAAAATAAATACAAGTGACTGTAAGAAGTCTAATTCGTAACTGATTCAATTGTTCATAAAGATCTAGAAAGTAAATGTTTTCTGTAGAATTGCACTTTTGCACAATAGCGTCTATTCCAGAACTATATGTATTATTATACATATTAATCTATATCATTCATCTTCAGATTATAAGGTGCCAGGTGACAAAGGCACGTGAATTTTTAACACATCGAGGTCTGTTTTCAATAATATTGCAATGATGTCAAATTCATAGCGACCCAATAAAATTAAAATGAGTTCAAGAATGCTGAAATTTCGAAAATTCTGGCGCGAAATACGCATCTGAAAGATACATGACTTAAAATTCTGTAATAAACTAATTTTAGGAGCAGGCGGTATCAGTTCGCGGCCTTGTGATACTTGTATCTTGTATCCTCACAGCAGAAGGCTCTCCAAATATTTATAAAAGTTTATTTTCATTATTCTGTAACAACTTGTTTACGGTTTCTGAATAAATATGCGATTGCTCTATTTCTATGAATTATTATTGGACAATTGTTATCCGGATCTGTTGTTCTACTTTGACTGATTCTGTCTTCGGAGGATCTGTTTTTGGAAAACATGATAGTGAAATTGTTTCATCAGAAACTCCTGCCTCATTAACCAAAAATATTTTGTATGTATTTCGATAACTTATTTTAGATTGACTCGAATATATTTATTATATTCACGGATGGTCGGAATAATAGAATATTATCATTGATATTGTTAAATAAATAAAAAAAGAAAAAGGTTTTGTAACTATGAAAAAGGTAACAAATATCAATAGGCAGTTGAATTTGATCGAGCAAATCGTTATTTTTTGAACTGAAGCGTAAAAAATAGGAAGCTTATCAATTACTGACGTATAAAGTGCATTGGAATTCAAATATTTTCGATCTTATTCCAAGAAAAAGAGTTCATATTAACATGACTCTGAAACTGCTTCGTTATACACAGATACAGGATGTCAACGTTCAAGAATTCTTTTTATAATGGGTTTTCCAATGGAAGGTGTTATTTTGATAATCAAAGAAAAATGCCATTTTAAATATAAATGATCGGATTTTTATTTCATTATAAAGAAGAAGCTATGCCGTCATGCCGATAATACTGGAAAATAACATCAGGCAAATGACCACCACGACCACGCTTACAGGACCATATCCTTTCAATGAAATTTTCCATAACCAAATCACAAAGTGGCTGCCCTATGTCCTCGATAGCCTCACGAATTCCATCTTTGAGGTCTTGAATCGACGCTGGGCTATCGGCGTAGACCATCTCTTTCCCCAAAGGAAAAAGTCGCCAGGTGTTAAATCACATGATCTCGGTGGCCAATTATCACCTCTTCGAGAGATAACACGGTCCGGAAACTTTTCTCGTAAAAGATCAATGGTTTCGTTGGTTGTGTGACATGTAGCGCCGTATTGTTGAAAGTAAACGTTGTCCAGATCAATACTATACAATTTCGGACAACAAAATGCCTAATTCCAAAGAACGACGAGGAATGGACAAACCTGGGTTTTCTTCACACACTTTCGGTTACAGCAGCAATATTCTCGGCTGTTCTTGAGCGACGTGCATGGGTTTTATTCTTCACATCACTTATCCCAAGAGTTCAATTTTTTCCATCAACTTTTTATTGTGGTCCGACAAGATGCTTCACGACGACCTAAAATGTTCGAGTTTTACGAACCGTCTCTGCCAAATTTTCACCATTTTTATAGTGAATTTTAATAATTTCAATGCGTTTTTGAAGCGTGTATCGTTCCATTTATATTAATGGCGTAGTTTCTACTTGTCAAATGTCAAAAAATTACAGTTTCAAACGTGACATCTACCGAAATAGCGGGCTATTCAAAATAACACTTCTTATTGGAAAACCCTTCATAAGTGTCCATGTGAAAGAATGTTGAGTTTTCGCCAATTATCATTGACGAAGAAATTCATACTTTTGTGAACGCTGAAATTGCCTATTAGAAATAATAGACGACTGAAACAATACAAAATCTATAAATACTCTCCCGTACTCAGGTGTTGAGTTTCGTTTATGAAAATGCTTTCCAAGCAATGGTATCGAATAAAATGTTAAAAATAATCCTAGCATCGTTTTCGTGAGAGAAAATAGAAAACGGCATTTATTTGACGAAAATCCTGGAGAGTGTGTGAACCAGGCGAAAATAATTCTCAGATCCGGCCAGGCTAAATTTGGTTGGCAGGCCGATTATCTCTGACTCTATTGCTGCGATGATGAAATAAAACGTGTGCAAAATTGAATATTAATCGTCACAAAAATGCAGCTGATCGGTTTTATGCGCTTTTTGTCTGCCCACTCCATGATTCATGAGTTCTTGCTTTATTTAAACCTTAATTATACCATTCAATTATACATTTCCTTAAACAATGATTATACTTAATAAAATTCATGAAGTCCTGAGCAGGTGCTTTTGAGTGCTCGTTTATTAGTGGAGAAATAATGCTATTACCTCTAAATTTTGTATAGGACTTGAGATTCATGCTATATGTAAAAAATCAATAATTAGAAGAATGAAATTTTATGTTTCATATTATGCGATCCTCTTGAAATATTGCATGAACATAAACTTCGCTAATTAACATGCTCAAACTCGATTTCATTTCAATCGAAAGGTAAAAAAATTAAATTAATATAATAAATAATGATAGACTCTCCTATGATTGTATCATTGTTTGAACAATGATTGTATTAACGTAACTCCTAAAAAATTTTGGGTACTGCTTTGATTTGACATTGAACATTTCACTGCAAATTTTAATTTCGATAGAATCGACAAACTCGGAATTATTTGAAAAAGTTCATAATTTGGAAAATAATCGAATTCTATAATTCTGATGATGCAATTCTATTGAAATTGTGCATGAACATTCAGTATATCAACCTTCTACTACAAAATAATTTTCACTCAACTTGGATATCTTTATTGGTATGGAAATAATATGAAGTTCTTTTCAATATTTCAATTAAATTTGTATGGTTATGAC
The DNA here is from genome assembly GCA_013421045.1 of Propylea japonica. Lineage (NCBI taxonomy): Eukaryota > Metazoa > Arthropoda > Insecta > Coleoptera > Coccinellidae > Propylea > Propylea japonica. The sequence goes on along the minus strand of CM024240.1, from coordinate 22,607,211 downwards.
CGCAAAATTTTTCATGTGGCTTATTATGAGCATCTTGCTGGTGACCGCAAAATTTCATTTTGATTGGTTTCTTTTTGTTTGAGATATTGAGGAACAAAAATTTTGATTGGCCATATTTTATGGAACATAGTTAACGAACTCAACCGCGGCATTTGGGAACCGATCTCACCCTGAAAATCTCAAGTCTCTAGGACAATAATCCCTTCGAAAGTTATTGTGCTAACGGCCGGGCGGCTCCACGAGCAGAATTGATCATTGTCGGCTCAAAATTCAAAATTAGGGACATTTGGGCAGAACGATAGGTACGTTCTAGTATAACCAGAGCTCAGAAATTGAAGGAAGCCCTGAAAATTTAAAGTCTCGACCTCGTTCCGTTTGAAAGATTGTGACCACTCTTGGCTCAGAAATTGAAACTTAGATCTTTGAGAAAAACTATGGCACGATTTTTTTAAAGACCAATCTCGTAAATTTGACCAGTTGCCACAATATACGTAAGGGAATATAGTTTCTATCAAATGTTGGACATAGAGCGTATAAGTATTTCAAAAGCACATATTGAATGACACTAGCACTTTACGAAGTAATCAATTCAATGTATTTTAATTCACGAATGGAACCATTATTCGTGGTTTCGACAGTATGTTCTGGCAGACGTTCAGAAACATATGATACCTTCGAAACTTTCCATCAAGTCACGTAATTTTCTATCATATACCATTGCAGGAGTACTTTTAGCCATAGTGAAACATATTATACAGGATGTTACATATAGTATGTCCCAACTTGAGGGGGTGAATCTACATGTAATTTTAAGAAAAAAAGTTTATATGAACATGGGTCCGTAAAAGCTTCGTTACGGAGCTACAGGGTGTTGAAATTTCTAAAAAAAAAATTGGTTTTTTCTTCATAGCTCCTGCAGTTTTTGATATTCAGTCCAAATTTGAAATTCGAGCTAGAATCTACAGGGTGTTTTCTTTTCCAGAGCTATGTCTTCTTTTTCCCCTCTCAACGTAATCTTCAATTTTTGATATAATCGTTCTATTTAAGAAGATTTTTGACTCTTGTAATTTTTCTCGTATCTTTTTTTTTATCCTTTTTGAGTAAATAATTATGGAGCGATTGTATGTTGTTCGATAAATAAGAAAAATAATAGAAATACTCGATAGTTATGCCCAAAATTTGTTTTTATTCTGATAGCTCGTCATGTGAGACTCAACCTAAGTTTATTGGATATCAAACAATAGTTTTTCCTCGAAAACGGTTAAAGATACGAAAACATTACAAGAGTCAAAAAAGTTCTAAATTGAACGAAGATATCAAAATTTTATTCTCCGCTGACCAGTGGCGTACCGCAAAAAAGTTTGAGAGGGAAAAAGGAGACATGGCTCCGGTATCTGATATCATCTATTTCAATCCTGATTTGTAAGCGGGCCATGGTTCGATCACTCGTGTGAAATAGAGGATACCTGAATGACTCAAACTGTTAACAGTTCAGGTTTCCGGTCATATTTTTTATTGCATAAAGGAATGATTGACGAAAATACATGTACCTTTTTGAGAAATTTACGAAACAGGGGAGTTTTTCTTACATTTGTACACCTAGTTCATAATAATTTTCTCGATTTATTCTCAATTCTCAATTCATCAAAATTTTATGAGAAAAACAGGTGCAGCTATCAATGACCTTGTATATCTCGTGTTATCAGAATGTTTGGTAAATACTTATTCGCGAGAAATGAGGGCCATCTACTTAGATTTGAAAAAATATTTATTGAATAGTTCTCACAAAATTAATTATTTTCTGTACTGAAGCAGAAGATTTTGAAAAGGTTGAAAAATCGCAATATCATTGTAACCGTAGATTTTCGGACCACGCTCTACTCGACTTTATCCACTGCAAATGACATCTACTATATCCCTTTCCAAGGATAACGTCGAATTACCAAACATACTGTATATTTAATATAAATTTAATACTGTCACATGAAAAAAAAAACCCTTATTTTGACATACTGAAAATGCAAATCTAAGCAGTCGTCCTACTGATATCAAAAGCCGCGTACACATCTGAGCAAAACAGCCGAATGAGCACATCGCGCAGAATGAGCATTCAGATAATCAGCTTAAGAGACAATTCGACATAGAACACTACCATTCTAAATGAATAATTCGATTACAGATTAATTTTCAGAATCTTTATTTTTCATTAAATTAACAATCCGCTTTTAGCTTCCCGATAGGCAGCTCACAGAACATTTCGCTTTAAATAGTTTTCAGTGGACTTGGCGTGGAATGAATGGCATCTAATAGTTGGATTCTTGCAGAAACGAGATATTCCGTGGGAAAAGGTGCCCTTCGTTCCACGACCAGGACTCGTGCCCGACCCAGTGACTGCCTTCGGCAAGAGAAAAACTCACGATGAAAAACCGGAGAGAAAATCGATCTTGCTTCCAAGCGAAAAAGCGAAAATTCAACCGAAAATCCTCGTACAGCCTCCAAAACCATACGTATCTGCTCGTGATCAAACGAGAGAAAATGTTCTGAGGGCTATTAGATGGAACGATAGCCCATTTTCGAATTCTGAGTGCATGGATACGGTGTTGCCACGCCTACACAAAGTTGCTGAACAGCCTGACCTGCCTTATAAAAGAAGGATGATCAGAAACTCTGATTTAACGTTGCCATTTTAAGATGAATATTTAAACTCAGATCTAATTCAATTCCAATAAAACTGTAACTTACATATATTTAGTTCCTGACAAATTCAATCGTAGTTGTAGAAATGAAGGGTTTCCAAATTTTTTCCTAATATAAGAGAAATATACAGGGTTAGAACTACAGGGACTATTTCCATAAATTTAAGTCCAAAAATGCATTGTTTCCAAGAAACACGGTTTTGAAGTTTGAAGAATGTGAGAGGACCACATATAATATACCTTGGGCTACCGGGGTGATGTTGGCTCCCGGCCAACCAGCTCCAAGCGCGCCTATTCCACCACGGTCGATGAGGTCGCGCGGTGTCAGCTGATTTGTTTTACGGTTAATTCTGAGGAATGCCACAGGGAAGTGATCAAATTCATACCGCAAGCAAAGAATTGAACAATTCAAATATATTTAAACTTCCTTTCATTCAATTCCTATCACATTAGGGAAAAAATTAGTATCTACTCGTAGAAAACAATTTATTGAAGTTTCATTAGTTTGAGATATCCGGCCAAGAATTCTGATGAATGGAATGGAGAGGGCATCATTCAACGTACTTTAAGGTAAATTTTCATTCATTTCTGTGAACTCTAGACCCCAAGCTGCAAGGGTCGAACAAGGCCATTTTTAGTTTCACTGGTTAACTCGATCTCAAAAATCCATTTTTTTTCTGTTTAAGATCTCCGGCCACAACTCTGAGAAATGTATTCGATAGAGCATTAATAAGTTATTTCTGATGAAATTTTCGTTCGATTCCTTGCACCACACACCCCCAGCTCCAAGGATCGAACTTGGGGTTTTCAACTTTACGGTTAACACGATCGAATAATTGTTTTTTTGTATTTCGAATGTCCGGCCAAAAAGTCTAGTAGATGATGTCGTTAGGAAATTATATAAGCTATTACGAAAAAAAGTTTTGTTCGATTCTGAGAAACCCACACCCCCAGCTCCAACCATAAAAGCGACACTCTCTCGTCTCGAACTCGATATGATAACATTTCCTTTTTTTGTGCTTATTTCGGTAACCCGGCCAAGAATTCCGTTGGATGGTTTTCATCGTGTATAATATAAGTTATATTGAGGAAAAAACTCGTTGAATTCTGAGAACACTGCAACCCTAGACGTGAGGTTCATTCTCAACACTTTTTAGTTTCGCTGTTGACTGGACCGCAAACATCATTCTTTTTCTGTTTAGGATGTCCGGCCAAAAATTCTAAGAGATGAATTCAATAGAGCATTATACAAATTACGTCTGATGTAATTTTCATTCGATTCCTTGCACCACACACCCCCAGCTCCAAGGATCGAACATGAGATGTTCAAGTTTTACTGTTAACACTATCGGATTAATTTTTTTTATTTCGAATGACCGGCCAAGAAGTCCGGTGGATGATGTATATAGTTAGGACATTATATAAAATATTTCCAGAAAAAGTTGTGTTCGTTTCTGAGAACCGACACCCCTAGCTCCAAGGATAAAAGCCGACACTCTCTCGTCTCTAACTCGATATGACAATATTTCTTTTTTTGTGCTTGTTTCGGTAACCCGGCCAAGAATTCGGTTGGATGGTTTTCATCATGTGTGATATGAGTTATATTGAAGAAAAATTTCGTTAGATTCTGAGAACCCTGCAACCCTAAATGTGAGGATCGTTCTCAACACTGTTTAGTTTCGCTGTTGACTTGATGGCAAAAATCCATTTTTTCTTCTGTGTGGGATATCCGGCCAAAAATTCTGAAATTTAAATTCGAAGAGCCATTATACAAATTACGTGTGACGTAATTTTCATTCCATTCCGTGCACCACACACCCCCAGCTCCAAGGATCGAACATGAGATGTTCAAGATTTACTGTTAAGTTAACACTATCGGATAAAATTTTTTCTTTGTATTTCGAATGTCCGGCCAAAAATTCTAGTAGATGATATCGTTAGTACATTATATGAGCTATTACGAAAAAAAGTTTTGTTCGTTTCTGAGAACCCCATACCCCCAGCTCCAAGGATAAAAGCCGACGCTCTCTCGTCTCGGACTCGATAGGACTATATTTTCTTTGTTTCGGGAACCCGGCCAAGAATTCCGTTAAATGGTTTTCATCGAGTATATAATGAGTTATATTAGAGAAAAATTTCGTTAGATTCTGAGATCCGTGCAACCCTAGATGTGAGGATCGTTCTCAAGACTGTTTAGTTTCGCTGTTGACTCGACGGCAAAAATCCATTTTTTCTTCTGTTTGGGATGTCCGGCCAAAAATTCTGAAAAGTGGATACGATAGAGCATTATACAAATTACGTGTGACGTAATTTTCATTCGATTCCTTGCAATACACACCCCCAGCTCAAAGGATCGAACTTGGGGTTTTCAAGTTTTTTTTGTATTTCGAATGTCCGGCCAAAAATTTTGAAAATTGAATTCGATAGAGCATTATACAAATTACGTCTGACGTAATTTTTATCCGATTCCTTGCACCACACACCCCCAGCTCCAAGGATCGAACTTGAGATTTTCAAGTTTTGCTGTTAACACCATCGAATAATATTTTTTTTGTATTTCGAATGTCCGGCCAAAAAGTCCGGTGGATGATGTAGTTAGGACATTATATAAGCTATTCCCAAAAAAAGTTTTATTCTTTACTGAGAACCCCACACCCCCAGCTCCAAGGATAAAAGCCGACAATCTCTCGTCTCGAACTCGATATGACAACATTTCCTTTTTTTGTGCTTGTTTCGAGAACCCGGCCAAAAATTCCGTTGAATCGATTTTATCGAGTATGAGTTATTTTGGAGAAAATGTCGTTGAATTCTAAGAACCCTGCAACCCTAGATGTGAGGATCGTTCTCAACACTGTTTAGTTTCGCTGTTGACTCGATGGCAAAAATCCATTTTTTCTTCTGTTTGGGATGTCCGGCCAAAAAATTCTTAAAAGTGGATTCCATAGAGCATTATACAAATTACGTGTGATGTAATTTTCATTCGATTCCTTGCAACACACACCCCCAGCTCCAAGGATCGAACTTGGGGTTTTCAAGTTTTACTGTTAACACGATCGAATAATATTTTTTTTGTATTTCGAATGTCCGGCCAAAAAGTCTAGTAGATGATATCGTTAGGACATTATATAAGATATTACGAAAAAAAGTTTTGTTCGTTTCTGAGAACTCGACACCCCCAGCTCCAAGAATAAAACCCGACACTCTCTAGTATCGAACTCTATATGACAATAAGTATAATATGAGTTATATTGGAAAAAAATGTCGTTGAATTCTAAGAACCCTGCAACCTGATGTAACTGATGTGAGGATCATTCTCAACACTTTTAAGTTTCGCTGTTGACTCGATCGCGAAAGTCAATTTTTTCTTCTGTGTGGGATGTCCGGCAAAGAATTCTGATACAACATAAATTCAATATATCATTATGTGATTGACATTCAAGAAAAGCAGGGGGTCTTACCTACTCACCACTCAATATGTTTTATCAACTTCTTTCTTTTTCTGGAGATGTTAATTTAGAAGAGGAAAATAAACTATATTTAATACAAAAATCATAAATAATTTAGCTTATGATCAATGTTCTCTTCAGTTACAAAAATTAAAAAAATTGGAGCTGGGGGTGTGGAGTTCTCAGAAACGAACAAAACTTTTTTTCGTAATAGCTTATATAATGTCCTAACGACATCATCTACTAGACTTTTTGGCCGGACATTCGAAATAAAAAAAAATATTATTCGATCGTGTCGAGAGAGTGTCGGCTTTTATCCTTGGAGCTGGGGGTGTCGGGTTCTCAGAAACGAACACAACTTTTTCTGGAAATATTTTATATAATGTCCTAACTACATCATCCACCGGACTTCTTGGCCGGTCATTCGAAATAAAAAAAAAATTTATCCGATAGTGTTAACAGTAAAACTTGAACATCTCATGTTCGATCCTTGGAGCTGGGGGTGTGTGGTGCAAGGAATCGAATGAAAATTACGTCACACGTAATTTGTATAATGCTCTATCGAATTTAATTTTCAAAATTTTTGGCCGGACATCCCAAACAGAAGAAAAAATGGATTTTTGCCATCAAGTCAACAGCGAAACTAAACAGTGTTGAGAACGATCCTCACATTTAGGGTTGCAGGGTTCTCAGAATCTAACGAAATTTTTCTCCAATATAACTCATATCATACACGATGAAAACCATCCAACCGAATTCTTGGCCGGGTTACCGAAACAAGCTCAAAAAAAGGAAATATTGTCATATATAGTTCGAGACTAGAGAGTGTCGGCTTTTATCCTTGGAGCTGGGGGTGTGGAGTTCTCAGAAACGAACAAAAATTTTTTTCGTAATAGCTTATATAATGTCCTAACGACATCATCTACTAGACTTTTTGGCCGGACATTCGAAATACAAAAAAAATATTATTCGATCGTGTTAACAGTAAAACTTGTAAACCCCAAGTTCGATCCTTGGAGCTGGGGGTGTGTATTGCAAGGAATCGAATGAAAATCACGTCACACGTAATTTGTATAATGCTCTATCGAATCCACTTTTCAGAATTTTTGGCCGGACATCCCAAACAGAAGAAAAAATGGATTTTTGCCGTCGAGTCAACAGCGAAACTAAACAGTCTTGAGAACGATCCTCACATCTAGGGTTGCAGGGCTCCCAGAATCTAACGGAATTTTTCTCTAATATAACTCATTATATACTCGATGAAAACCATCCAACGGAATTCTTGGCCGGGTTCCCGAAACAAAAAAAATATAGTCCTATCGAGTCCGAGACGAGAGAGCGTCGGCTTTTATCCTTGGATCTGGGGTTATGGGGTTCTCAGAAACGAACGGAACTTTTTTTCGCAATAGCTCATATAATGTACTAACGATATCATCTACTAGAATATTTTTGGCCGGACATTCGAAATACAAAGAAAAAATTTTATCCGATAGTGTTAACAGTAAATCTTGAACATCTCATGTTCGATCCTTGGAGCTGGGGGTGTGTGGTGCAAGGAATCGAATGAAAATTACGTCACACGTAATTTGTATAATGCTCTATCGAATATAAATTTCAGAATTTTTGGCCGGATATCCCACACAGAAGAAAAAATGGATTTTTGCCATCAAGTCAACAGCGAAACTAAACAGTGTTGAGAACGATCCTCACATTTAGTGTTGCAGGGTTCTCAGAATCTAACGAAATTTTTCTCCAATATAACTCATATCATGCACGATGAAAACCATCCAACCGAATTCTTGGCCGGGTTACCGAAACAAGCACAAAAAAAAGAATTATTGTCATATCGAGTTAGAGACGAGAGAGTGTCGGTTTTATCCTGGAGCTAGGGGTGTCGGGTTCTCAGAAACGAACACAACTTTTTCTGGAACTATTTATATAATGTCCTAACTACATCATCCACCGGACTTCTTGGCCGGTCATTCGAAATAAAAAAAAATTTATCCGATAGTGTTAACAGTAAAACTTGAACATCTCATGTTCGATCCTTGGAGCTGGGGGTGTGTGGTGCAAGGAATGGAATGAAAATTACGTCACACGTAATTTGTATAATGCTCTATCGAATTTAATTTTCAAAATTTTTGGCCGGACATCCCAAACAGAAGAAAAAATGGATTTTTGCCATCAAGTCAACAGCGAAACTAAACAGTGTTGAGAACGATCCTCACATTTAGGATTGGAGGGTTCTCAGAATCTAACGAAATTTTTCTCCAATATTACTCATATCATACACGATGAAAACCATCCAACCGAATTCTTGGCCGGGTTACCGAAACAAGCACAAAAAAAAGAAATATAGTCATATCGAGTTCGAGACGAGAGAGTGTCGGCTTTTATCTTTGGAGCTAGGGGTGTCGGGTCCTCAGAAACGAACACAACTTTTTCTGGAAATAGTTTATATAATGTCCTAACTACATCATCCACCGGACTTCTTGGCCGGACATTCGAAATAAAAAAAAAATTTTATCCGATAGTGATAACAGTAAAACTTGAACATCTCATGTTCGATCCTTGGAGCTGGGGGTGTGTGGTGCGAGGAATCCAATGAAAATTACATCAGACGTAATTTGTATAATGCTCTATCGAATTCATCTCTTAGAATTTTTGGCCGGACATCCTAAACAGAAAAAGAATGGATTTTTGCGGTCCAGTCAACAGCGAAACTAAAAAGTGTTGAGAATGAACCTCACGTCTAGGGTTGCAGTGTTCTCAGAATTCAACGAAATTTTTCCTCAATATAACTTATATTATACACGATGAAAACCATCCAACGGAATTCTTGGCCGGGTTACCGAAACAGCAAAAAAAGGAAATGTTATCATATCGAGTTCGAGACGAGAGATTTGTCGGCTTTTATCGTGGAGCTAGGGGTGGGGGTCTCAGAATCGAACAAAACTTTTTTTCGTAATAGCTCATATAATGTCCTAATGACATCATCTACTAGACTTTTTGACCGGACATTCGAAATACAAAAAAAATATTATTCGATCGTGTTAACCGTAAAAGTTGAAAACCCCAAGTTCGATCCTTGGAGCTGGGGGTGTGTGGTGCAAGGAATCGAACGAAAATTTCATCAGACATAACTTGTATAATGCTCTATCGAATTCATTTCTCAGAAGTTGTGGCCGGAGATCTTAAACAGAAAAAAAATGGATTTTTGAGATCGAGTTAACAGTGGAACTAAAAATGGCCTTGTTCGACCCTTGCAGCTTGGGGTCTAGAGTTCACAGAAATGAATGAAAATTTACCTTAAAGTACGTTGAATGATGCCCTCTCCATTCCATTCATCAGAATTCTTGGCCGGATATCTCAAACTAATGAAACTTCAATAAATTGTTTCCCTAGGAGTAGATACCGATTTTTCCCCTAATGTGATGGAAATGAATGAAAGGAAGTTTAGATATATTTGAATTGTTCAATTCTTTGCTTGCGGTATAAATTTGATCACTTTTCTGTGGCATTCCTCAGAATTAACCGTAAAACAAATCATCTGACACCGCGCGACCTCATCGACCGTGGTGGAATAGGCGCGCTTGGAGCTGGTTGGCCGGGAGCCAACATCACCCCGGTCCTTGGGCTTGCAATGAGCTATAGTATTCAGTCATATAGAACCAAATAGATTGCATTTTAGAATTTTTAGATATAGATGAATATACTTTACGCTATTTAGTACTGAGCTTGCATTTATGCTTTGTGTGATTACTTTTGTATTCTTCTTTCGAATTTTCCACTATGTAATAAAATCTTCTCTTATTTCATCTGTTTTTTCATATACCAATTCCATGTCTGTTTTCAAAAGTGGTCGACCAATGATCTAACATATCCCTGTGTCCAATTTGAATCCTATGTAGTAGTCCAAACTTGAAGTGAATAGAGGTTGTGTTGAAGATGTTTTTCAAGAAAGTGAATAATTTTTATAATTTGTATTGTAGTGAAAATATTATATTGCAGAATGTTGAAATGGTTAATTGAAACTTCCAGTGCTGTAAGAGCACAGGGGTGAACACAAGAATATTTTAGTGATAATAAACATGAGGGGGATATTAAAGTTCACATTTTGAACAAATCAACAGTGAAAACTATTTGTAAATCTGTTCAAGAAAAGTATAAAGATACTTTCTCTATTTCAGTATCATAAAGAGTTTATAACACTCTAGAAACAGTGCTCTAATGAACTCGTCACATAATTGATTTCGGTTATGAAGGGTTCTCCATTGAGAGGTATTATTTTGATATACGAAGAAAAATACCATTTTTCAATATAATGTTTATACGATGTTCATTTCATCATAAAGGAGAAGCTATGCCGTTAATAGAGGAAAATAACATCAGGCAAATGAACACTACGACCACGTTTACAGGACCATATTCTTTCAATGAAAATTTTCATATCGAAATCGCGAAGTGGCTGCCCTATGTCCTCGATAGCCTCACGAATTCCATCTTTGAGGTCTTGAATCGACGCTGGGCTATTGGCGTAGACCTTCTCTTTCACGTGGCCCCAAAGGAAGAAGTCGCAAGGTGTTAAATCACAAGATCTCGGTGGACAATTGTGATCACCTCTTCGAGAGATAACAGGGTCCAGAAACTTTTCCCGCAAAAGATCAATGGTTTCGATGCTTGTGTGGCACGTAGCGCCGTCTTGTTGAAATTAAACGTTGTCCAGATCAATTCTATCCAATTTCGGTGTGATGACGTTCGTGGAATGCCTAATTCCAAAGAGCGACGAGAAATTGACAAACCTGAGTTTTCTTCAACACTTTCGGCTACAGCAGCAATATTCTAGGTTGTTCTTGAACAACGTGCACGGGTTTTATTCTTCACATCACTAACTTGTCCCAACAGCTCGAATTTTTCCACCAATTTCTTTATTGCGGTCTGACAAGGTGCTTCACGACGACCCAAAAATGTTCGAGTTTTACTAACCGTCTCTGCCAAATTTTCACCATTTTATAGTGAATTTTAATAATTTCAATGCGTTCTTGAAGCGTGTATAGTTCCATTTTTATTAAAGGCGTAGTTTCTACTTGTCAAATGTCAAAAAATGACAGCTTCAAACAAGCTACCGAAATAGCGGGATATTCAAAGTAATACCTCTTATTGAAAAACCCTTTACAATACAAAAGTTATTTGGATATGAAATCTGAATTCTTCATCGAATTTCGACAGTATTTCGAAAAAACTTGACTGAAATAGAGAAAATATTGTCTTATACTCATTGCAGAAGGTCATTCCAACACTCATGATGCTTCTTTGTCATTTGTTTTCGAATTCCGCATTCGTATTGTGATCGGATCCTATTCTGCTACTTGTTTTTTAATATACTATTTTTCTATTATGCAATAGCTTTTGGTTTTTGCCATCAAAAATCATTCACTAAGATTATGTGAAAAAAGTATGGGAATTGGTCAACGAAACGCTTAATATACATATAGCTCATTTCAAATAAATCAACCCAAATTTATGACTGAGAAAAATTAGACCGAAATACCAGAGATACAGGAAATATGCTATTCGGTTAACTCTACCAATGAAATAAATTTACTCTCTTCAAGTCAGAGGGTGAAGAATTTGAACTCGAGATAAACTTTTTAAGTTTAAAAATAGAAGAAAATTTGGCCGGAATCATAGTTGAAAATAAATCGGTGCATATTCCGCAAAATTAATTCAAATTTTTATGTTAAAAGTCAAGATTTATTTCTACATAAATCCTTTTTTTTGCAGCGGATTAACCTGAATGTCTTTCTTATTTTCTGACATGAATTCCTTGTGCAGTTTTACCGTAACGAAAATATTGATTTTGATTGACTTTGACTACAGTTCTCGTGGTGAACTTCACCAAACACCCTTGTGTGCATCTTCTGTTCGACAGGGTTTCAATTGATCAGTTCCAAATATTCTCTTGATAAAATATAGTAACAAAAAGTTTGCCATACTTTTAATTTAGCTTCCAAGCTTATAATCGAAAATACTGAGTGTGAATATGCTCCTTCTTTTTCTGCAGACCCCAAGAACTTACGTGGTACGCGACACTCCCGACAGAAGCCGCAAAGCTGCTGAGGAGGTTTATTCTTACTCATATACCTCTAACACTGAAAGCAACCGTTCCGGCGATCCTTACTCCAGGCCTACCTCCAGGTCTTACTCTTCTGCTGAATCAGTATCTCGCTCTACCGGAGGTCCTGGTGGTTACTCCTACAATGTAGAAAGGTCAAGCCGTACCAGAGGAGATGGACCTGGTGGTTACTCTTCTAGTTACAGTTCAACCACTAGTGGCAGGCTACCTGGTGGAACCTCATATCGTCATTATTCTTACAGAGTTTAATCCTAACTCATGACGTTATAAACCATTCGCATCAATTCAGCTTAACTTTTTATTTGCCAGTCAAGAGGATCAAATTTTGCCTTCACAACTTTAGCTGCACTGGTGTGAATGGTACTATAAAAACTTTTATTTTGTTATATATTTTTTGAAAGAAAATGTATCACGGTTTTTCCATATTATGAAGATTTAAGACAAGCTAGTTATTGTTCTCCTAGATACTTTTCTTTTTACGCTTCGAACAGATGAAATGTTACTATATTTTTGGATATCTGAAATTATATTTTAATATAATCGTTTAATTTATCCAGAGCTTAATTTATGGACCACATTAATTCCTGTCATCTTTTTCCTCACCGTTTTCACAAAATCTCCTTCTACTAACCAATTCTTCCCTTAGAACACATTATTTTAGAATGAATATTGTCTCCAGAATTCTTGAAGATTATTTCTGGTATCTCTTTTGACTCTGAATTGAAAAGACTTTTTGCTGGAATGTTTTACGCACTAATGTGTTCAACTTTCTTTACTAACCGTTCCATTTCTTCCAAAATTATAATCCTTTTTTCTTAATGGTTTAGACTGTACCATCCCGTCAAGTTCGTGTACTGCCAGGCATTGGAAAGGTAAGTGAATACTTTTTTTAATCTAATTATGAACTTCACATAAGATTCCGAATAAGTTCAACCATTCTACTGATCAGGGTTTAATGCAGATGAAAAATCAGCTGATAGCTACTACATTTTTGTGCCTTTCACACTTTTTCAAAAATAGTCTGTTAATGGATTGCACATATTTCAAACAGCTTTTGGGGAATTTTTCCCAATAAGACTCAATTGAGTCGATATTTGGTGCGAAATACACTACTGGAATAAATTAAAGGATCAAAAAAAAACATTCCAAATTTTAGGCCAATTTTCAACATGCCGTAACTTCGAGAGGAATGGTCGTACAAAGAATTTGAAAAAAGGAAATTGCAGCTCCAAGTGGCTTAATTTCGGATTAGAACTTCAAAATGTTTTGGCGTCATCGGTTGTTGAGTAATCTTGAAAAGACCATCATCAAAAAAAAATTCGAAATTTTTTTCAGTTTTTTCCTTGGTCTACGGGCTTGGAAAAAATTTTTTTTGCTCACTATGAAGATTGGATAGTTTCTTCATTCTGTTATAATCTCATATTCTATAGATTTTGGTATATCCACTTCTTGTCAAGATATCGACCTTCAAATGAAAAAGGATCCTTTTGCCTTTGAATATCGATACCTCGACAACCAATGATTGCACAGAAAGCTAAAGTGGTTTCATTAACTTGAATGAATTCCCTTCAACGACTAGCCATTGCTTTTCCGAAAAAAAATTATTCTTTTTGTCACATGAATTTGAAAATGCAACAAAAAGAGGTCTTTTCGTGGTGTTTTCGGAATACGAGCGCTGGATCGAAAATATTGTGGGAATTTTTTTTTTTGATCTTTTAATTTTTTCCAGTAGTGTAGTATTAGATTTCAATAATATATGACGTAGATACATACAAGGTGTTTCGAAACAAGTCCAAAAAATTTAAGAGGGCGATTTTCTTGTTCAAAATTAATTGTAGTTTGTTATAAGAATATTTGGTCAAAAGTAAAACCTTAAAGGGAGATATTGCAGTTGGAACATGGCGGAAAAGTTATGTTTTTATTTTGAACGCCAGGGAGATATTCTGAACCGTCAATTAATTTTGAATTATTCGTTTGACTTAGAACAAAAATTCTCTCCAGCCTTTTTTTCGTATGAGGCTCCGTTTTCATGTGAAAAAATTAAACATCTTAATGCGTACCAAATTATTACAGTAGTATGCGACGCAACGTTGAGATTTTAAATTTGAGCGCTCGTTCTACTTAAATGAGTGCTATATCGTTTTATCCAAATGTCTGTAATTTAAGAATTGTGAGCCGAAAATAATCTTAAACGATAGGGTTAGACTCCCTGATGAAGAATCCGTGTTCAAATTGAATTATGGGGCCGTTTACACAATAATTTTCGAAAGGATTGTCCTAGAGAGTCGAGATTTTCAGGGTGAATTCGGTTCCCAAATGCCGCGGTTAAGTTCCTTAATCAGCTAAATCGTACAGGGTGTTTTACAAAATATGGCTTTTCAAAATTTTTTTCTCAATATCTCAGACAAAACATAACCAATCGAAATAAAATTCTGCAGCCAGACGAATGATGATTATAATAAGCATCATACAAAATTTTGTTTCATTAATTTTAACAGAACCATAAAAAATTTAATTGGAATTTTGAAAGGGTACTTCATATTTCCATAACAAGATATCCTATTTGAGTGAAATTTATATTGTGAATGAAGATTGATATACTGAATGTTCGTAAAAAATTTCTAGAGGTTTGCATCATCAGAACCATAGATTTGATTTTTTTTAAATGGCAAGTTTTTACATACACTACTGGAAAAAAATAAAGGATCAAAAAAAAATTCCAAATTTTTCGGCAATTTTCAACATGCCGTAACTTTGAGAGGAATGGTCGTACAAGGAATTAAAAAAAAGGAAATTGTAGCTCCAAGTGTCTAGTTTTTGGATTAGAACTTCAAAAATTTTAAGTTTCAGTGGTTTCGAGTAATCATAGAAAAATCAGCAACAAAAAAATCTCAAAATTTTACCACTTTTTTTTTCTTGTCTACGAGCGTGAAAATTTATTTTTGCATAATCGTTATAATGATGGGATACCTTGTTAATTCAGCTTCAATTTATTTTTTCATTGACCTCAATACGTCCACTTCTCGTCGAGATATCGGTCTTTAAATGGAAAAGGATCCATTTGTCTTTGATTATCGATTTCTCAGCAACCAATGATCGCACAGAAAATTGAAGGAGGGTTTCAAGACCTTAAATGAACTCCGATTAATGAACAACCATTGCTTATTCATAGAAATTTTTTTTTCTTCATGTCGCATCAATATGAAAATTCAACAAAAAAAGGGCTTTTGGTGGTTTCTTGGAAAATCTACCGCTGGATCGAAAATGTTGAGGAAACCAATAATGTTAAGTGTGAGTTTCACAGTTCAATATGTTAATAAAAACCTTACGAAGAGTCAACTCAATCCAGCGAGCCGTTTTTTTGTTTGACTCGATTGAAATTTTGAAAAGAATAAGGATCACGTTTTTTGCTCTGAGAAGCCCATAATCTTCAAAAAAGGCAAAAAAGAATTTTCTCGAGCTTTTTCCACAATTTAATTGCAGATAGTACATAAATTTCAAAAAAAGAAAAATGAAATAAACTAAGAAATAAAATTTTTATTAATTTAATAACGGATAAAAAATGGATCATTTTCCATTTGAAGACCGATATCTCGGCGAGAAGTGGACGTATTGAGGTCAATAAAAAAATAAATTAAAGCTGAATTAACAAAGTATCCTATCATTATAACGATTATGCAAAAATAAAATTTCCACGCTCGTAGACAAGAAAAAAAAGTGGTAAAATTTTGAGAATTTTTTTGTTGCTGATTTTTCTATCATTACTCGAAAACCACTGAAACTTAAAATTTCTGAAGTTCTAATCCAAAAACTAGACACTTGGAGCTACAATTTCCTTTTTTTTTTAATTCCTTGTACGACCATTCCTCTCAAAGTTACGGCATGTTGAAAATTGCCGAAAAATTTGGAATTTTTTTTTGATCCTTTAATTTTTTCCAGTAGTGTATTTCAGTTTTCAAATAATTTCTAGTATATTATTTCGATCGCGCTGAGATTTTGCATTCATGTACTTTGCATGAATCTCAAGTCCTTTATGAAATTTAGAGGCAATAGCCTTATTGTTCCACCATTGATCAACGAGCGTTTAAAAGGACCTACTCAGGGCTTTCTTAAATTTTGTACTTTAATCTAACAGCTTACAACAAATACATAACGTAAACCAATCATTTCTGTTTTCAATGTTTGAGTGTGTATTTCTTGAAAACGATTTGATCAGGATATGAAATTTTTCATTGATATTTAATGACAACACGTAACTCGGTAGGTAACGAAGCCGTTCAGGACCCATGTTCTTCTAAAAATAATTTAGAAAATCTTTTAGCATTTTATGACGTTATCCTGAAATACTCTGTAAATAAATTTCAATAGGTGACTGAATTTTCGAAAAGTTCAAAATTCACGACAGCAATGTAACCAATCTGATAGATCTCCTGGAGTTTATCAGGAGTAGGATAGCGGAAGAAAGAACAATCGTAATCATACGCAAGCATTACAATAGTCATAAGAATTTTATCACTAGCCCTGAGCACTAGCTTTTGAGCGCTTTGGTGGTGCAATAAGACTATTACCAAAAAATTTTATATGGGATTTGAGATTGATACCAAATTAATGAATGCTGAGTCTCAGCACAATTGAATTTGTTTACTGGAAATTATTAAAAA
The DNA here is from genome assembly GCA_013421045.1 of Propylea japonica. Classification (NCBI taxonomy): domain Eukaryota; kingdom Metazoa; phylum Arthropoda; class Insecta; order Coleoptera; family Coccinellidae; genus Propylea; species Propylea japonica. The sequence goes on along the minus strand of CM024240.1, from coordinate 22,590,272 downwards.
AAATTAAATATATAAAAAATAAAAGTTGCAAAAATTAAATTTTATGTTTCTGATGATGCGATCCTCTTGAAATTCGACATGAACATTCAGTATATCAGTTTTGATTCACAAAATAATTTCACTTGAATCGGCTATCGTGTTATGAAAATATGGAGATTCTTATTTTCAATATTCCAATAGATTTTTTTATGGTTCTGTTCACACTATGGTCACAATATTCTGCATGAAGATTCAGTATAACAGTCTTCATTCACAAGAAAAATTTTATTTGAATCGGATATCCTGTTATGGAAATATAAAGATTCTTCTTTCAATATTCCAATTGAGTTTTTTATGGTTCTGTTGACACTATGGCAACAAAATTCTGCATGAACATTCAGTGCATCAATCTTTATTTATAAAATAAATTCCATCCGAATTGGATATTGTTTTACAGAAATTTTACAGAAGTTTTTCCTTTTCAATTTTCCAATTAAATTTTCGACGGTTCTGTTTACTCTTTGGCCACAAAGTTTTGCATGAAGCTTACTATGACCATCTTGCGTATGGCCGCAACATTTCGATGGGTTTGGTTTCGTTGAGATATTAAGGAACAAAAATTTTGAATGGCCATATTTTAAGGAACACCCTGTATGATATGTCTGGTCAACGAACTTAACCGAGCCATTTGGAAACCGAACTCACCCTGAAAATTTCAAGTCTCTAGAACAATCCCTCCGAAAGTTATCGTGCTAACGGACGGCCGGATGGCCCCACGGACAGAATTGAATTTGATTACGAATTCGTCATCAGGCAGTCTAACCCTATCTTTTGAGATCATTTTCGGCTCAAAATTCGAAAATTACAGACATTTGTCAAAACGATATATCACTCGTTTAAGTAGAACGAGCGCTCAAAAATATAGTCCGTTCACGAAAGGTTGAGCACATAGTAGGCGTTTCTTTATTTATCTGAAGTTGGCAGTATTTGCTGTCATTACGTAAAATAAATTCAATGTTGCCGAATGTACCCGGCCTCTTCCGGCGAGCTTGCGAGTTGTCAGACAACTCTATGCAATATTGACAACATTGCGTATCAATCTGACAGAAAAATAAACATCATAACCTAAAATTTTAATATACACAGTGGAATATGTCAAATTGTCATGGCCAACCGCCGGCTCAACCTTTCGTGAACGGACTATAGATATATTGTCATGAATACAGATTACAGGTGTCCTCTGATTTCAAGTACCTATTCAATTAACTCACTTTTGTCAAATCGGATAAATGCTGATTTCTCATTCAGTATATTATTTCAAAAACAGGTACACATTGTACACGCCTACGACCGCATCGTTCCTTATGTGGGACATAAGAGATTGACCGTGGTGACAACACCACCAAAAGTCTACTCAACAAGACCCTCAATTCTCCAACGGGAATATGACTGGATTGAGAACAAATTGAGGCCTTGGGTATCATACTCCGCCACTAACAACTACCTCAACTCAAATTCTGCTGTGGTAAGTAGCATGAAGAGTTTTTTTACTCCTATTAAAACATAAATAATATAGGATCATCTGATTATATTGAAAATATTTTCTTCCATATACCTCAAATAAAAGCTTAGTTTAACGTGAACGAAACTGATGAATCAAGATTTACCCATTTTAATGCATGATTTCTCCTATTTTAAAGTATGATTGTCATGAACAACCGAACAGTAGGTACCTAGTATTGAGAAGCAATACGAGTAATGATACACCTCTACTTAGAAATTTATACAGGGTGTCTGTAAACAAATTCAAGGGATATAAATTTCTCTCGAAATCGACCCCCTCCCAAGATACAGCCTTTGGAAAACGATTACTATAGTCCGTTCACGAAAGGTTGCTAGTTATCAGAGAACTCTATGTGATATTGACAACATTGCGTATCAATCTGACAAGAAAATAAAGAACATAACCTAAAATTTTAATATACACAGTGGAATATGCCAAATTTCCATGGCCAACCGACGGCTCAACCTTTCGTGAACGGACTATAGTTGACTAGTTTTTAATTTTTTTACGGCTTCTTAAAAAAACTATACATAATATGAACCACATGACGAATTGACAGTTTTAATTTTTTTTTTAAAACACACTGTGTCTTAAACTATACATAAAATGATTCATTAAGGAGATGGTATTCACCCAATTTTTTTGATCTCATAACTTCATTATTAGGAGTAGAAAATAACAACCCCCCATGATTTTCGTTCAAAAACTGTTCTCCTGGGATAGATTTTCGAAAAATAAAATTCTGTTTTCCCATTCAATTCTGGAGAAAAAAGTCTCCAGCAAAATTTCGATACAGTCGATACTTTTCTAGGAAAAAATAAAACTTACAAGCAGTTATAATCACTGTCCATTCCATTTCATCGTATAAGTGTTACATAGAATGAATATTTTAAGAAACTCGTCATAACGAGCATAAGGAATTCAGATGCAATACAAGTATTGTTACAACTCCAACAAAACACAGAAATTTAACCAGGGGCCTATTGCACCAAACACTTTGCAACTTTTCACTTTGCACTTTTCACTTTTCAAATGAATTGAGCTACACGAAACGCATTCATAAATGAAGAATACATTGTGAAATGTCAAGTGTATAGTGAAAATTACTCCGCAGACAATAAATATTGGGAGAAATGTTGTGCAACATAACTAATTTTCACTTTTGAAATTTGTCAGAATGCAAAGTGCAAAGTGAAAAGTTGCAAAGTATTTTGGTGCAATAGGCCCCAGGTTTGCCGAATGTATCTTTGTACAAAATTAAAATGTATTTCACACCCAATTCATAATGCGATCAACGGAAAAATCTTGCAATCAATTCGTTTATTAATCTAACGATGAATGGTCTTGAACTATCAACGCGCTCGAATATCATTTGATGTCATTAATAAACTAATTGATTAATAGTTATTCAATCAACTGGTTGATAAATGACAGCGATAAATGGTCCGGATATTTTAATGTGTGAGCAGATCCGACGCGTTAATAGTTCTGGACCATTAGTAGCTAGATTAATAAACGAGTTGACCACAAGATATTTCCGCCGACCTCAATCTGAGTTGTATATAAATTCTTGTCTGGAATAAATTATTATTTTGCTGTAGAAAAACTTTTGACATAATGTAAATTTCAGTAGAGTTGTATCGTTTCTTGTATTGCTTCTGAATACTTTGTGTTCAGTTGCCCACAACAATTGCACATTAAATTCGTGGAAATTGAGCATTAAAAGGGGTTATTATTGATCAATTTCATGAAAGTTAAACTGATCTTTTATTTAGAGGTTGAAGGAAACTAACTATTATGTATTATTTCTTATGCAAAACTGAAAGAATGTATTTATCAAGAATTTATGCTCAATTTATAATAAGGTCAACTCAAAAATCATGTAATAAACTCGTTCATTAATCTGGAGATCAATGAACCATTTGATTCAATAACTATTTAGGTTTAAAACATACATTATTTCAGCATTTGAAATGATTGTGTTATTCATTTCCAATCTTAACCCGTTGACAAAATAGACGTCTCTGAAGTCCCAGAGAATATATCATTCGAATGTTCACATACTTTTGATGTTAAATATAGCAGGAATAAATGAGTCATAATTAAGAATTTGGAGTACTTCCAATAACCCAGTGACCCTTCGAATATTAATTCGGGAGTATTCCACGTCTATCCTAACGTAACATTAAACATCTGTGCAAGTTGAATTGAGGTCTGAAAATGACTGCACTTGTCTTGGATGTATTTTCGATCGAGTATGGAATTTCATATTTGATTCGTTGACACACCTCAATTAGACCTAAAGGTCTATCTTGCCATCCATTAGAGCTGTTTTCACAACTGCGCTACAGCTCGTCTTCCAGTTCCAGAGCTCGAATGAACTCCAGCATCTGACAGAGTTTCAGGGGGGCTAAATCTACCTTCTTCCTATTATTAATAAAATTCATATCCTATAACTAAGTATATTTTCATCCTATGCTTCCTAAGTTTTTGTATAAAAGCCAGTGGGAAGGTTTAACTTTTGAGATCCTGCATTTACATTTTGAGCCTTGCAGTTTTAAACTTCCGAATAACTTTCCGAAATGATCCATTGAAGAGATTTTGCAGAGTGCTTTGCCTTCAGTTCCCCCCTTCTCAAAAAACTTCTTTAAAGGTGCATTTGCATATACCACAGAAGGATTCTTTGCCAGTACTTTGCTTTCGTGCTCCTATTCTGTCTAGTGTGTTAAGGCCGATTGCACCGTACTAGAGACTCTAACCGTACTAAGGGTTTTCCAATAAAAGGTATTTCGGTAGATGTCACGTTTGAAGCTGTAATTTTTTGATATTTGACAAGTAAAAACTATGCCATTAATAAAAATGGAACGATACAAGCTTCAGAACGAATTGAAATTATTGAAATTCACTATAAATATGGTGAAAATTTACAGAGACGGTTCGTAAAATTTTTTTTGGCCGTCGTGAAGCACCTTGTCGTACCGCAATAAAGAAATTGGTGGAAAAATTCGAGCTGTTAGGACAAGTTAGTGATGTGAAGAATAAAACCTTTGACTATATCCCCTTAGTCTAAGAATAAAACCCGTGCATGTCGCTCAAGAACCGCCGAGAATATTGCTGCTGTAGCCGAAAGTTTTGACGAAAACCCAGGTTTGTCCATTCCTCGTCGTCCTTCGGAATTAGGCTTTCCACAAACGTTAGTACACCGTATTTTACATAAAGATTCGGGTCTTAAGGCTTATAAAGTCCAGTTAACACAAGAACTCAAGCCGGCCGATGATGATCCGGAATTCCATCGAAAAATCATCTTGAGTGATGAGGCCCATTTCCACTTATGTGGCTTCGTCAACAAGCAAATTTGCCGCATTTGGGGCTCGGGAAACCCTAACGTGTGACTGTTTGGTGCGGTTTATGGTCCGGTGGAGTCTTTTTACCCTTCTTATGAAGAAAATAGGTGATCACAATTAGCCACCGACATCTTGTTATTTAACACCTCGCAACTTCTTCCTTTGGAGCCACGTGAAAGAGAGGTCTACGCCAATAGCCCAGCATCGATTCAAGACCTCAAAGAGGGAATTCGTGAGGCTATCGAGGACATAGGGCAGCCACTTTGATATTTGGTTATGAAAAATTTCATTAAAAGGATATGGTCATGTGAGCGTGGTCGTGGTGGTAATTTGCCTGATGTTATTTTTCACTATTAATGGCATATCTTCTTCTTTATAATGAAATACCTAAACATCCGATCATTTATATTGAAAATGGTATTTTTCTTGAATATCATAACACCTCTCATTGGAAAACCCTTTTTTATAAGTGCCATGACTTTATTCAAAAAAGGTTTAACTTGATCCTCAGTTAGGACACGGTCTTGCGTCGTGCTATAATCTTCCGTTCCGTAATAGCTTTAACGAACAATTATATTTAATCCGTCAAAATTGGTGGCTTAAAACTATAAACATCAAAACATTCTCAATTTCGTATACGTTTGACAGTTTTGATTCATAATTCCTAAGTCTGTTCGGTTTGCTTCTGTTGCTATGTTTGTAATAATTAAAACAATACAAAATTTTCTCAGAAGATGATATGGATATTTAAAAAATCATTATTTTTGGATTTCCGAAGCGTATTTATACTAGATCCAATCAGTTTCAAAATTCAGATCAATTCCCTTCGTGAAAAAGATTCAGAAGGAGGACCAATTTTTTCGGATTTTCACATAAAAAGTCGATTATTTGGAAAAAACTGGTTGCGTATTCGTTTTTTACGCTTCCGAGTTAGTAAATAAAATGACCAGGGTCGCTATTGCTGAAAAAATCAAAAAAATTAAATTTTTTCATCTTTGGCTAGCTAGGTCGTTTCATTATTAATTCGAAGACAAAACGAATACTCAATTAGTTTTTAGATTTTCAGGGACCTTTTATTTAAAAAATAAATGAGATACAGAAACTGTGTCATGATGATATTAATCTCCAACCTCGAATTTGTAAGGGTGAAATCATGAAGGCGATCGGAGTAGAAAAATTTTTGGCCAAAAATCGCCATTTGTATGGAGATTTTGCCAAAAATAGAATTCTCTCCGATCGCCTCCAAAATTTCATCATTTACTAATTCGAGGGCGTAGCTTACTTACTGTAAAACTGTTGAATACCAAACCATGAATATTTTTTTCTTATATCATGTACCAAGTAGGTACCAAATAACAACAACAATTATAACAAGTTAGGTCCACAGAAAAGAGAAATAGTTCGAAAAAAGAACACAGAAATACCCACTTATTCCACATTTCACAAGAAAATAACCAGAACCATAGATCAAATTTAATCTGATGGGGAATTTGGACGTCGGTGCAAGAGAAAAGTTAATCTAGGATTAAAATTTCTGACGAAGGCTTACTTAACGGAGGATTAAAAAGATAACGGTGCAATCGGCCCTTAACATATCAGTTTCCTCTCATTCCTGAGTGACCAGGAATCCAGACTAAAGAGACCTTGCTGTTCTTTCCTACTTCATAGAGTTTTCTTCGGCACACTCATATTAGCTTTGAGTCGAAGACAAAGGAATTCAGTGCTTTAATAGCAACTTGACTATCAGAATGTCACACCTTTGTTACTGTCTTTCCTGGTTTCTATCTACGCATATCCCCATTGCAAGCATTTCTGCCAGAAAAATACTCGAATAGGAGCTGAATGATTTTGTATTTACACTTGGTTCTTAGCCCGTATCGTCTGTATAAGATAGCAATAGTTGAATATTCAAAATTTAAAGAGAAAAAGTTGAAATACCAAATTCAGATGATCTTATAATTCATTTATAACTCATTGTTACATATTATAAGAATTCATAGTTGCTTTTTCATAGACCAAGCTGCTTTAGATTTATTAATATAATATGTATGTCAATAATCAGTTGATAACATTCAATTTCTCAGACAAATTCATACATCTACAATGATTCATACCAATAAATGAAATTAAATAATGAATAGATAACAAATATTTATGCTTTGTGTTTTCAATGTGTTTTCCCATAGGCTTATTTAAATATTTCATTATTTCTAATAATGCCTAATACAAGATCATTCTTGTGAACAAAAAGATTTTTTCATCAATTATTATCAAAACTTATCGACATTTTAGCTGCATTGTGAATTTATATAATAACGATAACAAGCTTATACAGGGTGTCCCGTAATTAGACCGACAAACTTCTAGTGGACATCATAGATGGTATTTTAGACAGATTCGACCCAAATCATATATTGCAAAATTGCTTCGTTAAGGACCTAGTGCCCTTTGAAGATGACGTCCTGTCCAACTTTTTTAACATTCATTATTTTGCGAGATTTACTCATATTCATAAACTCTGATGTTTTTTCTTGAAAAAAGATGCTCTTGTATAATAACGCCAGATGCACCATTTCTGAAAAAAGTAGATTTGAAATTTCCTCTCTTTTCATTAAGTCTTTAGAGTTAGGTAGTTAAATGATAAAAATAATTTTTTTCTCAGAAATGCTGCATCTGGGCGTTTTTATACAAGAGCATCTTTTTTCAAGAAAAAACATCAGAGTTTATTAATATGATGTAATCTCGCGAAATAATGAAATTTAAAAAGTTTCAACTAAAAATACCCTTCGTCCCCCCCAAATGATACGATTGTGCTTGACATAAAAAATGCACTCAATCTAATCGATGCCTATTTTGATATTAGCCAATGTGTGAACTTTCATCACACTTTATTGACTCCGTTTTGCGAATATGTGGCAAAAAGTGTGGACAGGACGTCATCTTCAAAGGGCACTAGGTCCTTAACGAAGCAATTTTGCATTATATGATTTGGGTCGAATCTGTCTGAAATACGATCTATAATGTCCACTAGAAGTTTGTCGGTCTAATACGGGACAGCCTGTATACTGGGTGTCCCAGTAAGTCTGTTCCAATGGAGTATCTCAGCCATTTCTAATCACACAAATTCGAGAACTTTATATATTGCATTTCGTTCAGGAAACCTTCATTTGAGAAAAACAAAAATCGAAAGTCACTTCCGATTTGACCGGAAATGATACTGATTTTTTTATATTACACAACACTGTATATTTTTAGCAATTTTTGATTTGTACTCAAAATTACCCTCCAACGAGACCCACACTCTCTGTATCTGATTTCATGGGGAAAACGTAAATTGAAAGTTCAATTCGAAAGAATTGCAGTAGGCTACGATATTTTGTGTAATCTGGATTTTGACATGTGAACATCTACATTATTTTTTGCAACTTTGACAATTCTCAATACTTTTTTGCTTGTCAAAGTAACAAATATGTAATAATGAACAATCCTGAAAGTGAAATTTCAATTGTTTTCTCCATTGAATCAATGGAGGGGGGTCCGGAACCAACCCCCCCCCCCTCGAAATTTTTCAGAAGTAAAGGATCAGAGCATTTTCCTGTAAAAAGTGTTATTTTGTCGGGTGGACCCCCCCGAAATTTTTTTCTGGCTACAACCTTGGAATGAAGAATAAAATACAAGTGTGATACATCGTTGGAAAGGTAATTTTGAGTCGAAATCAAAACTTGTAAAGAATATACAAGGAGCGAATGTGTCTCTTCTTTCGGTAATGATTTTTAATTTTCGTTTTTCTCAGACGGAGGTTCCTTGAACGAATTGCAGAATATGGAATTTACAAAGGACCCCGCACACTTACTTAGGAAAAGCGGGTTCAGTGAATTTTCTCCATTTCTACATATTATATTTATACCAACCTTAGGAACAATATATCAGATCTTCACGAAGGTCTTACATCCGGTTTGTTCTATAGGGCGTTCAAAAATTGCAGCTACGGAAAAATGAATCTTTACATTATGATGATAATTCTTCTAATTTTCAGAATTTTGGGTTCTGAATAACAAGATACCACAGATATCCAAACACCGCCCACCACGTTGTGTTGTTCCATGAAGCTGTATAATAACTGAATGTAACTTTGTTAGTGACTATAGGACCACCCTGAGTTTTTCAAATATGATTCCATGATGTATGTTTACTTCTGTAGGAAAATTCATTAATATACCGGGTTTTCACTATAATTTGACCCCCCCTTTAACTTTGTTACTAAAGGAGATACAAAAAAATGTTTCGTAAAAGTTTCACGAAATCAACTGAGATTTTGTGATATGACTCCACAAACTGAATATATACAGGGTGGCCAACATATTGATGGCAACTTCATTTTTTCAAATGGAACACCCTGTATATTTTTTCATGTTTGGCTAGCTCTTTTTCCCCTGATTTCGAATATGTAACATATGTTGGTCTATCTCTTTTATTCTGAGACCACAAAGTTTCAACTTTTAAGAACCACCTGCTAAGATCTGTGATCATTTACATGGAGTGGCAGAGTGTGCGTTTACTGAAAATGCTCCTTTTTGGAGTTATAATAACGTGAATGGGAAGATATATACAGGGTGAACAACATTGAATGCAACTATATTTTTTCAAATGGGACACCCTGTCTTGTATATTCTTCATTTTTTTGATAGGCTATGAGGCTATTTCCTCTTGATCTCGAATATAATGCGTATGTGGATGTGTCTCTTCAATTTTCAGAGTTTCAAAGATTTGAAATGACACCGAATAAAAAAAAAAATATGTGAAATACCTACGAAATTCTTTATATCCAAACATTCTACTTAAAAGTATTATTTTAGAATGAATACTTAAAATTACTTTAACCAATGAAAAATGATAAACTATGGTAGTATGGTAAGAATAACATTAACTAAAGAAATTGCTCAAAAGGACTTCATTCATACCATATAGTCCGTTCATGAAAGGTTGAGCCGTGTCGGTTGGCCATGGAAATTTGGCATATTCCACTGTGTATATTAAAATTTAGGTTATGTTCTTGTCAGATTGATACGCAATGTTGTCAATATTGCATAGAGTTGTCTGATAACTCGCAATCTCGTCGAACGAGGCCGGTTACATTCGGCAACGTTAACGTTATTTTACGTTATGACAGCAAATACTGCCAACTTCAGATAAATAAAAAACGCCTACTATGTGCTCAACCTTTCGTGAACGCACTATATATCATATAGTTGTCTCAAGTTGTTTAGACTATTTTTGATAGCATTATTATGGCTCTGATTCAAGTCAGAAATTAAAGCTTCAAAATTTGTTTCTAATCATTACAATTTTCTCATTATTCTTTGTGCGTTGACGGGATTAGTTCCGAATTATGGGTTGATTTTTTATCATTAGTATTATTCTCTGCTTTCATTGATTGTCATTATTGCTGAAGTAAAATTTTTCCTTCAGGAACGGCTATAAAAACGTGTCCAACGGTGTTAAATCGGGACTATTTGGTGGCCATAAAATGGGTTGCGCCATTACCAATCCAAAGATCAATTGGCCACTTGATATTCAAGAACTTCCAAACGCTATGCCAGATGGTTCTTGAAATTTGAAACTCTGTGGTGCTCAGAATAAGAAAGATAGAGCAACATATTTTACATATTCGAAATCAGGGGAAAAAGGGCTAACCAAATATGGAAAAATATACAGGGTGTTCTATTTGAAAAAATGAAGTTGCCATCAATATGTTGGTCACCCTGTATATATTTCAGTTTCTGGACTCATAGCAAAAAGCCTCAGTTGATTTCGTGAAACTTTTATACGAAACATTTTTTTGTATCTCCTTCAGTAACAAAGTTAAAGGGGGGGTCAAATTATAGTGAAAAACCCGGTACAAAGAACAGTTGCAAAGTAATTCAGGTTTAAATTCGGATTTCATACAATTTTTCTTTAAAACTCATCTGTAGTTGTAATTACTGTCAATTATTTGAATTTTTATGAATTCTGTAGACTACACTGTGACCTTTCAAAGTGATGTTTTTTGTGGTATTGTTTGAACGGTTGGTTAGCTTTCCTTCTGTTAAGTAGTTTTCAGTTAGTTTTTTTTAATCGTTACCTACTGGTATAAAGTTATATAAAGTTAATGTGAAAAGACAGAATGAATGTGCGCAATAGATATGCATTTCTTATGTGATCATGAGTTATCTTTTAATAGCCTCAGACGAATAGATGTAGAAGATGATGTCGATAAAAGCAATCTGGCTGTTTTGAAGCGTGAAATATACGAATTACCGGTAGTTGAAGTAACAATGAAGACGATGGTGATCTTTGCAGGTAAACACTGAATTGCAGAGTGAAAATTTTCATAGCACATGACATACAGGGTGTTTCATTGGGAAAGGGAAATACTTCACAGGTGCATAGGTGGCACCAAGACGGTTCTAGAGATACCCCATTTATTGGGTCTCACTGTCTTCGTAGCCGAGATACAGGGTGTTTTATGAATTTTGCCCGTTTCTCTCCTGAGGCCGTACCAGACGAACCACCCGGTATATTTTCTTCATATTTGGCAAATATGTTCCTAATTGAGAGCCAAACATATCATGCAATAACCGCCTCGAAAATCCAGGTCCGGGTTAACAAAAATTATGAATCGTTTGAATACTCGAAACAACACCCTGTACATCGGAATTTTGAAAATCTGTTTTGATATGCGAAAACACCACTAAAAACTAAACTAGGATGTATACTTCAAATTTTCGCGCAGAAAACGTTTTACTGCACAAATTTTCAAGGTAAAAGTAATTTTTTTAGGAACTTGGATACCCGAAAATGGTTTGAAGTGACTTTAACAATGAATATCAACAATATTGAATCCATAATTATTTCAACATTACTCTGTAATTCATTTTCACATTGGTTTCCTCTTTATAGCCGTATACTCGAAAATCCAGGTCCGGGTTAACGAAAAATTATGAATCGTTTGAATAATCGAAACAACACAGTATAAACTGAACTGAGACGTACACTTCAAATTTTCGCGCAGATAGTTTCAATGCACAAATTTCAACGTGAAAGTGAAGTTTTTAAGAACTTGGATACCTGAAAGTGGTTTGAAGTGACTTTTATCAATGAATTATCAAAATATTGAATCCATAATTATTACGTAATAATGCAACTCACTTCTCAATAAATGAAAACTAATGTGGAAATGAATTACAAAGTAATGTTGAAATAATTATGGATTCAATATTGTTGATAATTCATTGTTAAAGTCACTTCAAACCACTTTCAGGTATCTTAGTTCTTAAAAACTTCACTTTACGTTGAAAATTTGTGCATTGAAACTATCTGCGCGAAAACTTGAAGTGTACGTCTCAGTTCAGTTTTTTAGTGGGTTTTTCGAATTTTAAAACAGATTTTCAAAATTCCGATGTACAGGGTGTTGTTTCGAGGATTCAAACGATTCATAATTTTCGTTAACCCGGACCTGGATTTTCAAGTATACGGCTATAAAAAGGAAAACCATGTGGAAATGAATTACAAAGTAATGTTGAAATAATTATGGATTCAATATTGTTGATAATTCATTGTTAAAGTCACTTCAAACCACTTTCTGGTATCCAAGTTCCTAAAAACTTCACATTTACCTTGAAAAATTGTGCAGTAGAACTTTCTCTGCGCGAAAATTTGAAGTATACGTCTCAGTTTAGTTTTTAGTGGTGTTTTCGAATATTAAAACAGATTTTCAAAATTCCGATGTACAGGGTGTTGTTTCGAGTTCAAACGATTCATAATTTTTTGTTAACCCGGACCTGGATTTTCGAGGCGATTATTGCAAGATATGTTTGGGCTTTCAATTAGGAACATATTTGCCAAATATGAAGAAAATATACCGGGTGGTTCGTCTGGTACGGCCTCAGAAGAAAACGGGCAAAATTCATAAAACACCCTGTATCTCGGCTACAAAGACAGTGAGACCCAATAAATAGCTTATCTCTAGAACCGTCTTGGTGCCACCTATGCACCTGTGAAGTATTTCCCTTTCCCAACGAAACACCCTGTATAAATCAGTGAGAATGCTAGAGATAGCGAAATGAGGATATTAGTGACACCGAATTATGTCCATCCTGTACATTCCTGAAAGAACACCTTTGGACCGACTGTCAATAACCTATCATAATATATTTATATGAATGAAAACCCATATTCCTTGACAGCAATCTCAACTATAGTCCGTTCACGAAAGGTTGAGCACATAGTAGGCGTTTTTTTTATTTATCTGAAGTTGGCAGTATTTGCGTCATAACGTAAAATAAAGTCAACGTTGCCGAATGTAACCGGCTCGTTCGACGAGATTGCGAGTTATCAGACAACTCTATGCAATATTGACAACATTGCGTATGAATCTGACAAGAACATAACCTAAATTTTAATATACACAGTGGATAATGCCAAATTTCCATGGCCAACCGACGGCTCAACCTTTCGTGAACGGACCTATACAAATAAGTTTTAAAGAAAAATTGTATGAAATCCGAATTTAAACCTGAATAATTGTGCAACTGTTCTTTGTACATTAATGAAACTTCCTACAGAAGTAGACATACATCATGGAATCCTATTTTGAAAAACTCAGGGTGGTTCCAAAGTCACTAACAAATTACATTCAGGTACTATACAGCTTCATGGAACAGCCTGTATAACAAAACTTAACGTGGTGGGCGGTGTTTGGATATCTGTGGTATCTTGTTATTCAGAACCCAAAGCATCATGATGAAATTCTGAAAATTAGAAGAATTATCAGCGGGTCACTGGACCCCCGCTTCTCCTAAGTAAGTGTGCGGGGTCCTTTGTATCTTTCGAAATTGCTGAGGTAATTCCTTAGAACAGACTTAGGTACTGTGACACCCGGTATGATTAAAGCATAAATATGCTAGTAATAAGCTTCAATATCTGCCTTTTGGTCCTGTGTTTCACGAAATTTTTTACAGAGAATTGTTTATAATCGATATCCAAGCCTACTGAGTGATTCGTTTTCTTCTTCTTCTCTATACCGAACGTATGGCCCAGTAAGTCATTATACTAGTACTTACGATGATTATTGGCCATATTATACCACAAACTGGCGTTTGAGGAGACCGTTTTATAACTACATAAGACGTTTCTATACTACTCCTCTCTACAACAGCTTATATTTTGACACCTGGTATAATCCATTATATGATTACTGGCCAAGCCGCACTTATAGCAATTATGAAGTTTCGTTACCTAGTACTAGAAGATATTATTGGTATTGGCCAAGATATTATCCGAGAGTGAGTAAAGTCATTCATGAAGCATGACGAGAGAAGCTCTGAAAGATAGTGAAATGAAAAGAAATTAAATATGTTGATCAGATTGCCTTTCAAATCTTATAGGCGACGAATTAGATCTTCTGGATTTAGCCAAAATATCGCGTCAGAGATACAGGGTGTCCCGTAATTAGACCGACAAACTTTTAGTGGACATTATAGATCGTATTTCAGACAGATTCGACCCAAATCATACAATGCAAAATTGCTTCGTTAAGGAGCTAGTGCCCTTTGAAGATGACGTCATGTCCACACTTTTTTCCACATATTCGTATAATAACGCCCAGATGCTCCATTTCTGAAAAGAATAGATTTGAAATTTTCTCTCTTTTCACCAGTGGCGCAGCCAGGATTTTATTTTGGGGGGGGGCTGAACTGAAAAATTTTTGATGATACAGTGAATAACGAAAGTTGCAAAAAAATAAAGAAGAAAGAAATAGCGAAGAAATTAATATTTGGGGGGGCTGCAGCCCCAAAGCCCCCCCCTGGCTGCGCCAGTGCTTTTCACTAAGTACTCAATGTTCACTTTTGTTTTGAATTCATTTTCACTTGATAATGGTTAGGTTGAAGATATAAATCAATCCTATCAAATAAAGATCATCTTCTCTCGCCAAAAATTTCGATATCAAATGCATTCAGGGTGAATCGATCTCTAAAGTTGGTAGGTATTGAGCTTATTTCGCCCCCCCCCCAAATGATACGATTGTGCTTGACATGAAAGAAATGCAAAGGGCACTAGCAATTTTGGATTATATGATTTGGGTCGAATCTGTCTAAAACATGATCTATAATGTCCACTAGAAGTTTGTCGGTCTAATTATTTTCACCTGAGATAGAAAAGAGTTCGGTTTTTTCCAATTTCGATCGTCTAATGATAAAATTTTTAGATGATTAATCTTGGTATATCGTCCATTAGTTAAGTTAAGTTGAAAAGTATTGGAATATTGGTTCTCCAAATATACATCCTACATTTACTGTTTATGTGTTGTGAAAGTGCTATTTATGATCTCTTCGAATGATTTAATTTTTATTTATATTAGACATATTATGAAGATATCGTTTGAGGACTAGCCTTGTTTTAAGAACAATAAAAATTTTAGATCCAATATTCCCAAAACTTTTCAACATATTCTCACATGATGTTTTATATGAAGTATGATGTTTTTTCTTCATATAGTTCACTTATATGGAGATAACAACATTTTGCTCATTTTTTTCTGGAAGACACTCACAAAATCGCTTCAATAAATCTGAAATTATATTTATTATATGTATATGTATATTCTTGAAAGATATTTTGTGCAGATACGCTGAACAAAAGTATCAATAATTCATTCTGTAACTTGTTTAACATAAGTATGTACAGGGTGTCACAAAATGTGGTGATATGGTAGAACGTTCACACTGAAAGTATTTTAAATGGCAGCAGAAATCAGAACTCGTCGTTAAAATGTTATTTCGAAACATCCAGAGAACTGTCTCAGATATTTTGTTTCCAAATCTGAACCCTCATATTTTTTTCTTTCAAATGAATCCCCAGAAAAAAAATTAAAACAATTTTGACATCAAAAATAAGTAATGATTATAAAATTTTGACATATTATCCAATTCAATTGTTATGCATTCCTTCTATAATATTTTAGAGTGACTTTTGTGTTATGTTTATGGTCTGTATTGAACTTTTGGGATAATAAACCTTTCGACAGAAATCGCAAAATGGTGCATGCGCGACTTTTATTAACATTATATTCAAGTGAAACTGATCCGTCTTCCACTCGGTCAAATATATGTTCAGTGAAATAATTGAATAAAAAAAACACTTGACTATAAATGTTCACAATTTTCAATCAAAACTTTTGTTGACATGGGACAGAACATTCATGTCAACAGAAGTTTTACTTAGAAATTGTGAACGTTTATAATCAAGTGTTTTATTTATTCAATCATTTTTATTATATTTATTGTATTTATGTGAAATCATGAAAATTGTTTCAATATAATATTTATTTTACTGGGAAATCGTTTGAAGGCAAAAAATATATTTCAGGGGTGGTAATCGGATATAAAATCATAACGATGGATTTCTCAGTTTTCACGGCCATCTAAAGAACTTTTCTTTTGAACTTTCTATATACCTTGTCTGAGAGTCGAGATACCTATTAGCTGTATGGAACATTTTGGGATATTCAGTATAGAAAAACACTGATATTTCACATTTTTTTGTTTTAGAGCGGTTATTCAATACTCAATAAGTCATGAGCAATTTCTATAAACTTTATTTTCATTTACAGGACTTTCAGATCTTTTCTCGAATGTTAACATATTCTTGATATACTAGAGCAAAATAATATCATAAAATTGCGATATTAACAAAATTAGCAATTGCCGAAAGCATTTCGAGTCTATTAATGAGAACTAATTTGACATGGTTTATTGTCTGTAAACAGATACGAGGGACTTTGGGAGATGATTCCTCGATGAAATTAAGCAGAGGTAGTTCATATAAATTTTTTTTCGATATAGACCTTCCTTTCGAAATACAGCCTTTGGAATGCGACAGTTTTTAACAGGTTGATTTCGAAAAGAAAATTATATGAACTACTCCTGCATTTTTTCATCGAGGAAACATCACTCAAAATCCCTCTCATTTGTATACAGTATATGTACCATTTTGAGGAGCTCACGAAACAGGAAAGTTTTTCCTAACATTAGTACACCAAGTTCATAATAGGTATTTTTTTCGAGCAATTCTGAATTTTTAATCAAGATTTTATGGGGAAACCCTGTATATCCCGAATTATCAGATATGTGTACTCCAAAAATTATATTATATGTACCATTTTGAGGAGCTCACGAACAGGAAAGTTTTTTGTACACAAGTTCATAATACAGTAGAACCCCGATTATCCGTGCCAGTCGGGACAAGCAATCCTCCGCCGGATAATCGAAAACACGGATAATCCAAAGACCTATAGTCCGTTCACGAAAGGTTGAGCACATAGTAGGCGTTTCTTTATTTATCTGAAGTTGGCAGTATTTACTGTCATAAACATAAATAAAGTCAACGTTGCCGAATGTACCCGGCCTCGTCCGACGAGCTTGCGAGTTATCAGATAACTCTATGCAATATTGACAACACTGCGTATCAATCTGACAAGAAAATAAAGAACATAACATAAAATTTTAATATACACAGTGGAATATGCCAATTTTCCATGGCCAACCGACGCCGACGCTCAACCTTTCGTGAACGGACTATAGTTTTAAATTTTCAACCATTTATTTAGACAGAGCTATGTGTCAACAAACAAAAAAAAACGTAATACTAGATACATGCAACAAACAAGAAATAACAGTTTTAATATTTAAACATAATGTCTAAACGTACATTGAACAGTGTCTATATGTCACATTGAAAAATCGCTTGAAAAAATCACCGATTTTTGTTTGTTTTTGGGCTTCGTAAATTCTACACATTATAATCTCCCTCATTTTTCTAAGCTTCTAAGCTTGTCAGAATACCGCACGGAGAATCCGCCGCCCGGATAAAGCGCGCACGGATAATCGAGGTTCTACTGTAGGTACTTTTTTTTCGAGCAATTCTGAATTCTTTAATCAAGATTTTATGGGGAAACCCTGTATATCCCGAATTATCAGATATGTGTATTCCAAAATTAGGAATACATTTTTTTGGGAATTCGAAGACATATGCAATTTTTGTTTATGCGGACCTGGATTTCCTGAGTGAAAGATAGTTAGATTGCTTGTGTAACAATAGAACGATATGTCTACCAAATATCATAAAAATATTCAATAAACAATCCCGCCAAAGACCACAGTCTCGAAGCGGAAATTTATAATTAAGAAAAATAACAATCTGAGACACTTCAAATGATAGAATACTGCCCACCTTTTTGGAAATAGTTCAAAAAGTAGATGTATCTTCGAACTACTTCATGGAATTCAGGCATGATGAAAAGCCAGATTTTGTTTGGTTTTTGAGATTTCTCACTTCCTAAGATAACTGAGATGAATACCTATTTGATTTTTCGTGTGTTTCAAGATAAACTTATTGAGCAAATATACTCAATTTATGCATGTATTATTAGAACTACTAATGAAACAATTTAAAGCATGCCTTTCATTCATTTCTGCTTTGAATTAACTGGAATATAGCTACACTTCTTGAAGTTTCATTGCACTTTGTTATACCTATCTATATATAATGAGTTTTTTCATTTAACACACCCCCTAAATTCTCATTATGAAGACATTTGTTCAAGTGCAACACAATAGGAACCACACTACGAACTGATGAAATGGAAGAAATAAATAATTTGTTCTCAATAAATTAGGATGATCCGAGAGCCTTTTTGGATGGAGATATCATTTCTAACCTCACAAGATATATTTTCAGTTCTGCTGCTAATAAAATATGCTAAAAAGCCTCGAGACATATATAAGCCTCAGAAACATGCTAGAAAGCATGATTTTCTGTCTCCTGAGCAATTCTGAGAAGTTGAATATTTTAGAGGGTGGTTTACATAAGCAACCCATCAAGTTATCTGCCTCTTTCTGACTATACAAATCATTATCGAGTATACAGGCCCTTATACTCTGATAATTTATGGCCCTATAGCTCTCTCAATTATTTGTCGAATTGGTGGCCAAGATACAGATATTTAGATGATGATGACCTTTCCTACCGTTCTTTGAGAATGCAACGTGTAAGTAGTTACAAGTTTATGATATTTGCTATCTAACTCCTTCAGCATTAAAATGCACGCTTTGTGAGAGGCTGATTGCACCTGAAATTCCATTGAAAAATGAAAACAATCAAGAGTTTTATGTGGAAACGCGTAAAACAAAATTGAAATATAACTTTTTACGCTTTTAGGGAAACAGATCAATTTTGTTTCACTTTTACCAAATTTTTATGCATTTTTGAAGGTTTTTTGTAACACCCTGGCCATCCCCATCAACCATCTAAATTTTTGGAATAGGGAAGGTGGGTCATGTGGTACTTTTTTAGCAAGGTCTTTGTATGGTCTTTACAGGCGTGAAAAAATGTTCAGGAAATTTTTTTTTTCAATAAATTAGTTCAAAAAGTTCTCAGTATGTGCACTTTATCATGGCTCATTTTTTTTGAGACGATGGTACTTGATGAAATTTGTCACCGAATGAAAGTCGACCATTACAGTTTTGTTGATGCACAACTTTCAACCCCTACAACCCTTCAATAGAGAAAAAAAAATGGAGTAGCTTGAAATTTATTATTTCGGCTTTGAAGTACCCGAAGGATTTTTGTGTATTGCAAGATGAGTTAAAGTTTCAACTTTAGTAGAAACGTACTAATAACATACCTACTTAAGATCATAACTGAAGCGCAGTCTTTCACACATTCTAGTTTTTCACATGAGAGGGTTGAAAGTTGTGCCTGAACGAAACTGTAATGGTCGACTTTCATTCGGTGATAATTTCATCAGGTACCATCCTCTCAAAGTAAATGAGGGTTTTGTTGCAAAATATTTTTCTTTCGAAAAAATGAATTCTTCCATAGTATTGACTGTCTGTTCTGATTTTGAGTCAGGAGTGGTGTCAAACGACTCGGTTAGACTAATACCATTATTACATCATGCCTTTTTCGAGCCTTTTTTCAGGACCATTTGTTGGGTAAATTTCCCCCAAATGAATCGAACTATTACACCATGCCTTTTCGAGGGTTGTTTAAAGGGTTTACGTTAGTAATTCCAAAATTGGAAACCTTGAGGAAATTGATATTTCACCTCATGCTTGTATTCTGTTGGAATTTTTTCGACAGAATACCATGTTATCTGTTTTGTTATGAAATATAATGCCAAACAATAAGATGAAATTGAATTTAAAAAATCACACATTGCAACTGTAACTGTTAATCTGAAAAATAACAAAAAAAAGGTTTTACAAGAAATAGGAAGTGAAGCCTTGAATGAACTAAAAATCAGGCAATTAAAGCCATGAGTCTAAATTATTCATATATAGGTAAAAAGGCTTCATTTATTTGTTTATTATAATCTGCCCATTCATTAAAACTTTGAATGAAGATAAAGAGTAATAATCATATTTATTATTGAGCAATTCAAAATAAAAATATATTAGATTACGCCAAGATGTCAAATAAGACAGAAAAATGTTGTGTTATTGGAACCAAATAGACATTTTTACGAAAAGACTCGAAACCCTCACATTTCATGGGTGAAAGATAGAACCGGTTCTATTTATTTGCAAGCCTCAAATAGGCACAAAAACAGTCCTTAGGCGCATGCGCATTTCGTTGAAATTTCAGGCGGAATCGGTCAGGCCGACAAAAAGGCATGGTGTAATAGGGGTTTTAGTGATCAAAAACAAATCAATCAAATAGTTACCAAGTTATGCTTACCATTTGAAATTTTATTTTCTGATAAATAAAAATTCTTCGAGACTTCAAATTTATGACGGAATCACAATCACATTCAAGTTAAATTCATATGTGATATCTCGTTGTTGATCGAATCGGTCGAGTGGTTTTTTAGAATCAGAATTTGCGAATAATATTTCTCGAATATTTTCAGAACTATGGTAATCTGACCAGGTCAAAATTTATTAGAAAAATTCGTCCACTTAGAAACTATTCAAAAGATAGAGAGAAAAGATAGAGCATTGAAAAAAACAGGTATATAAAATTCAACTCAGGTTTATATCAAAAACTTTCGGGTTTTTTAGATACGGAAATACTACATTTGGAGAAAAGCCAATGTATTGGAGTTCAAACTAAGGAATCGATTCAAACAGACCAGAAAAATGCAAAATATAAAAAAGGTTGAATACTTTTTATTTTCGATTCAAATAGGTAGACAGACATTTGGGACAAGACCTGCTGCAAAATGGCGAATGCGTAGGTCTACCTTGTTGTAATACAAATTTTATCAGCGATTCTTACAATGATGAATAAAAACACTAAAAAACCTAAGAATTAAAGGAACCTGAATATACCATTTATTGGAAAATGGAAATTCGTTTATATTGTCGTAATAATCCTTATTGTATACCTTCTACTAGAGCTAAAATTATTCGCCTACGATACTTTCGAAGATTTTATTTTTATTTTAAAAATTGTTCTATCTGAAACTTTTCCGAGAAATATCTTGTGTTCTCTGCTTGAGTTTTATCGGAATTTAAATAATTCCAACATTGACAGGAAATTTCGTTATTTTCTTTTTGTTGTATAACAGATTTCAGTTATATGAGTTGTTCGATAACTATCAGTTTCAAATTGAATATGATTAGTTTATCAGGATGATTGGAAGATACATGATAATAGTTTTTCGAATGATTTTTTCACCAATCCAAATAATTCGTGAAAACTGAATAAGAATGTTCATTCTCAAAACGCAAAATTATTGTTTGTAGCTAATGATTGCGGGGATATAAACAGAACTTTCTATTTAAACTTGTCAGGACAGATTTCGGGAAATACAGGGTGTTTCATCATAAACTGGACAAACATATATTTTCGTGTAGAGGACATCGGGAGAATCATTTTTGGCTTATACAATATATCCGTTTTCAAAGCATAAGCGAGATACAGGGTGTCAAACGTCATTTTTGAGCAAGATTCTTATGAGTGTGGTCAGTTATGTATAACACTTGGTGTAACGGTTTTTGGTCAAATCTCAGTATTTTTGGGTCCTCTATCCAGAAAAGTTGACGAACTCCGAAAAAAAATATACAAAATGGCGGAAACCTGCAATGTTCCAAATTTTTTTTGCGGTTGTCAAATTGACTTTTGTTTTCTGAATGAACACAATTTTCTAAGACTTTCTGTGAAAAAATTTTCAAAATCGAACACAAATTTTTTTTAACATGTCTACAGCGATGAAAAAATTTCACTCGAAATGGATGAAATTTTGTACAATTGTACTTCTTGAATTATCAATCACGAATATGAAAACAGAATCGTAAAATATCGAACGGTTTCGTTACTACAGTCATTCAAATGTTTCGTTCGGACCTCTGAAATATTGAAAATTAAATTTTTTGGGTTCTAGAATCAAAATGATTAAATTATTGGCATGTCTAAACATTTTAGATGAATTTAAACGAAAAAAATCAGTGAAACTTAGTTGGAACTCGAAACGACGTAGGTATTAAATAGGGAAATGGCACTGTTCTAAGGATATTAATATTCGTTGCCAGGCAACAGTAGTTCGTAGTTCATAGAGTTGGACTGGTATTTTATTTCAGAATAATAATTTAGCCAGTAGTCAAACTCTATGAACTACAGACTACCGTTGCCTGACAACGAATATTAACAGTGCCATTTCCCTATTTAATACCTACGTCGTTTCGAGTCCCAACTAAGTTTCACTGATTTTTTTCGTTTAAATTCATCTAAAATGTTTAGACATGCCAATAATTTAATCATTTTGATTCTAGAACCCAAAACAATTTTATTTTCAATATTTCAGAGGTCCGAACGAAACATTGAATGACTGTAGTAACGAAACCATTCGATATTTTACGATTCTGTTTTCATATTCGTGATTGATGATTCAAGAACAATTGTACAAAATTTCATCCATTTCGAGTGAAATTTTTTCATCGCTGTAGACATGTAAAAAAAATTTGTGTTCGATTTTTGAAAAAATGTTTTCACAGAAAGCCTTAGAAAATTGTGTTCATTCAGAAAACAAAAGTCAAATTGACAACCGCAAAAAAAAATTTGGAACATTGCAGGTTTTCCGCCATTTTGTAATTTTTTTTTCGGAGTTCGTCAACTTTTCTGGATAGAGGACCAAAAATACTGAGATTTGACCAAAAACCGTTACACCAAGTGTTATACATAACTGACCACACTCATAAGAATCTTGCTCAAAAATGACGTTTGACACCCTGTATCTCGCTTATGCTTCGAAACGGGATATATTGTATAAGGCAAAAAATGATTCTCCCGATGTCCTCTACACGAAAATATATGTTTGTCCAGTTTATGATGAAACACCCTGTATACTGAAGCGCCAAGCATTCACATAATTCGGAGATTGGTCCAAATGTTCCATAGACCGGTACATGCTGGTAAAATCAAAAATAGTTATCAAGGGCATCAAGAACTGTAAAAAAAGTAGGGGGTGAATCCGTTAGTCTATGGTCGCATTAATCAGACGAAGCCGTTGGGGAAACTGTTGGCAAACTGTAGCGGAAACGTCCGGTGGTATACACGCTACCAACTCAACATGTGGAGCGGTCGCAATTTTTGGGAGCGCTTTTCATTTCTGCTAGGAAACGGAAAGTTGAAGTTGAAGAGCACATACCAGATAGTAGTCGATATCTTGAAAATAATCGATAGTATGTTTGAAAAAAATGAAGAAAATTGATGCTCATTGTCAGATGGGCACGTAAATGAGCAGAGCTATCGCTATTGAAGTACAGGGTGATTCACTTATCTTGGTAACCTAACTTTTCTCGAAAAGGGATGGATATTTTCCTATTCTTTTGACGGTATTTGGTAGAAGAGTCGATATTGACTATCATGAGTGAAAGTCGGAGTAAAGAATTAAGACGCAGGCATCGCGACACTATCAAATTTTTTTTTTCTCCAGGAGAATATACCTTTTTTTTTGTTTCATTAGAAAGAAAATTCAATTCTGAATGTTTCTTCTGAAAACAATTTTTTTCTGTTTAGTACCGCCATCGACCTCTAGCGAGTTTTATGTTAATTCTTTTCCATTATTTTTCTGTACTGTGACAGTAGGTATGCCTTGATTTAGAAGCATAGGTATGATTGTGTTTCTTAAAATCAAAGAGACCTTGCCGCAGATTATTTCTCACATCATATTCGTCAAATAATGTATTTCATAACAATAAACATTTTTAAATATTAAATGCAACATGTCAAATCATATGTTCTATATAGCGGCCATTATGATCCATACATAGATTATATTTTCCTTAGTTCATTATAAGTTACATTGTCCTACTGAACTCTAATTTTTGTGCCAAACTAACTTAGGTATAATGAAATAGGAAAATATATAATTTATGTATGGATCATAATGGCCGCTATATAAAACATATGATTTGACATGATCCGTTTGTTACAAAAAGAAGATGCCTGGGCGTCTTAATTCTTTTCTCCGACTTTTATTCACATCTCAAGTCAACATTGACTTGTACCAATACCATCAACAGAATAAAAATATATCCATCCTTTTTCGAGTAAAATTAGGTTATCAAGATAAGTGAATCACCCTGTATAGCGAATCCAAAGAAATAATTATTCCCTTGCTTTCTCGGAGATGAGATGAAATGTGAAGATTTAATTTATATTACTTGATGCGGGTCATTTTTTGAGTGCTCTGTCCGTGAGGCCGTCCAGTCGGCCGTAAGAACGATAACTTTCGAAGGAATTGACCAATAGACTAGAGATTTTCAGAGGGAGTTCGGTTCCCAAATTTACCAGCCAAATCGTTCAGGGTGTTTCATAAAGTTTGACCATTAAAAATTTTTGGTTCCTCAATATCTCAGACAAAACAGAACTAATCGAAATGCTAAATATGCTAATAATAATCCTTTTGCAAAATTTCGTGGCCACACTGTTAACAAAACCATAGATATTTCAATTGGAATATTGAATAGAAGAATCTTTATATTTCCATAACAAGATATCCGATTCGAGTGAAATTTATTTTGTGAATGCAGATTGATATATTGAATGTTTATGCAAAATTACAAGACGAAAGCATCATATGAACCATGAAATTTAATTTTTTTGATTATTGATTTTTCACATATTTATTTTTTTGAATAATTTCCTGAATATAATTCCGATTGTGCTGAAATTCTATATTTATATATTTGGTCGCATATTAAGATTTGAGGTAATAGTTTTATCATTACCCCACCAATGAACGAGCACTGCAAAGCACCTGCTCTGAGCTTATCTGAAAGTACAGGTTTAAGAATGCTAGTTGAGGATTAGAGAAGAAGAAGAGACGAAATTATTCATTATTAGGGAAAGCTTAATAGAGAACATTGTTAACAAACTTTGTGAAATAAATTTAATTGAACGAAACAAAATAATTTCATTTTAGTTCAAAAGATTAGATATAAATTGTAGATGATTGAAGCAAATGATTTGTATAGTAACACGGCTTGAGCTATGGCTTTTATGATTACATGCATGCGCTTAAAAGAAAGATAAGAGAGAGTTTGCATAAATATAGAGAATTAATAAATGAATAACTCCTTAATTTTGAGTTTTCATTTCTTTCTCCATTTCTGTGAAACTGTGTCATTGATTATCCTGATTGATTTTTGTTTAGAGTTGTTTAGAATGCTTCACAAGTGTGTGATGCAGATTGCCAGAAAAGTCATGCGATAGTTTCAATCTTTGTGACAATCAAAACAATTTCGTTTGCAAGAAAAGTTTTTTCGAAAAGTATAATTCTTATGAGTATTTCCAATACTGCTTTTTCTGGAGAGGGCATAGTCGAAAAGATCGAAAATTCAGGCACATTAGCAAAAGCAGGAATTGCTCATTTGATTTTTTTTATACGAATACAATAAAATTTTTCACCTTGTCATTTTTCTTCATTAAACAAGTGGTGGTTGCAGCTGAACCAACACTTCAAATTAAAAAAAAATCTCAAGCATTTCGATGGAAAGTATTTTTTTAATATTTCATTATTCATTCATGAGGAAATATATAATAAATTTCAACTATTCCAGATATTTGACGATGAAACCAGATTGATTCGTGCTCAAACTGCTTCTCTCTTGAAAAGCATTCATTTACCAGTACCACGCCATAGAAGTTACCCTCTCAATGCCTTGAATAGGTGAGTATACCTACCTACTATATGAAAGACTTGTTATTGTATATTAGAATATATTTCGTGTATCTTCATTTTCATTCACATCAAAGATATTATACCAATAAAATCAATTTACAATTTTCAGATATGGCGAATATCCAGCAAGATTGTCAAATGATCATTACATCAATAGATTAATGAAAATTTCACCAAAGAACTCCAGAGTAGAATTTGTTACTTACTTCACTGAACCCATCAAAAAGTATATCGGTGAGTTGCATAATAGTAAATGATATCATTCAAGACAGATTTCAGAAAGATTTTATTTCCATTATCTATTTTCACGATGCGGTAATAAGGATATTCCTCATTGGAACTTGAAAAAAAAATTTTGAAAATTTTAAGATCTTCTTCTGGGATGAATATGTTAACTAATGCCCAAAGATGCATAATACAGTGGAACTCCCCTATAACGAAAGCGCTTAATCCGAAAAAAAATCGTTATAAAGAAATTTCGTTATATAGAAAATTTGTTTCTATAGTCGGCAATGTCACGGTCGACTTTACTGATAAATTTAAGTTTATCATTTAAACTTAAGCATTTCCTTCTAGACATTTTCGCACAACTTTCACAGTAGCGTAATGGTTAGATTGAACCAAACAGCCATGGGTGTATTTAAAACTGTTTCTGAAGGATCTATCTGCCCGCCGTAGTGATTCAGTTTAGAGTCGAGATTTATTACGTATACGTAAAAAAAAATTTCGGAAACAACCCACCCTTAGGGAAAGTGTGCCCATGTTGGCACCCTTAACGAATTATTTACATATTTCATTAAAGGAATATTTTTCTATGTCATCGAGTGTACAGATTTACTGCTAGTCGTATGTAGTATGCATTCTTATATATAGTTTCAATATAAATTGTTGAAAATTTGGATTACAGCACTTTTTAAAATTCGGCCACGGGTGCCATCATAAGATCACGTATGTCCTTTGATGGCATATAACTTAAAATAAAATGATATTATTCATTGAAATGTTTTATTGAAGAAAATAGCAGTCCTATTTCATAAAAACGAAAATATAATTGTAAAGAAACTAAATGTACATTCTTTGGCATCGTCAAAATATAAAAATGTAATTTTTATACGCACAATTCACATACGAATATGATTTGCACTAACACGCTCGGCATGGCACCAGCTCGCGCATTTCTGGCAACGCAACCAATTCTCCCTTGGTCGAGACATGGACAACAGCTTATAACAATAAAGACAATCGGCATCTGAATCATCGTCATAATGTCTTTCTTCATTTTCCCATTTTCTTCTACGAACTTAACCTGTCTTTTGACCTTTCTAGCTGGCTTCTCTCTCTATCTTTCTTTGTCTTCTCTCTTCTTCCAACTTCTTTTCTTTTATGTCAGGGGTTGTATTGAGGATTCCAATTTCTCCTCGTTTTCTTCTTCTGTTCACTGTTGATTCTGCAACGGCAGTTGGCAGTGGTGATGGGAGTTTTGTATGATTTTCAATGATCTCGATACTTCACTTGAAACCATTTTCATTATTTCTTGCGAAGTACCAGGCTTTGGAGGAATCGTCTTTTGATCTTGATTCTTTTTCCTATGATGGCACCCTATGCTATCATAGGAACACCCTGGCTATGCCATCATAAGCATAAGTAACATATATTTTACAACAAAGCGAAAAAGATACTAAAAAGACGAAAAAACCTAAAACTTTCACACTAAAAGCATTGTTATAGAGTGATTGAAGGAAAGTATAATAATTTTTTACACAGATTTTTTGAATATCCAAATAAAATGAAAAAGAATGAAAGAACTATCATACATCAACACTTACCCAAATGATTGAACTCTTATAACAGTCACAAATTGCCACGTATTCAAGGTGTAACTACGTATATCAAGCTTAAATGCCATTTGGCGTACAAACTCAGTAAATATAAGTTTGTTCAGTTGATGTTAACAGACTTCTTTGAAATGTGCCATCATAAGCAGGATGCCATCATAGGCATACTTCCCCTATATCTTTTTAACAATACCCATTCAAAGAGTGATGATCTTTGAATATTTCGTTATAGAGAAAATTCACTTCCTTTTAGAGGGTGTTTTTAACATGGGATTTGGATTCATGGTGCAATGTTTTGTACGAAATTCGTTATACAAAGAAAGTCGCTATACAGACGTTCGTTATAGAGGGAAGTTCCACTGTTATTCTAAATCTTCACATTTATTGAATGTCTACACGATTAAATCCAATCATCTAAAAAAATGTGGTACGTGGAATAAATCGACCTCGACCCAAATGGTCAACCAAATACTAACTCGAGAGTCCTGCGAAGATAACATTTGATAATCCGTGAAATATTTAAAAATCTAATTATTTCGAACTGAAGATCATAGTTCACCTATAAACATTATTAATGAATCCAATCATTCTAGAATTATAAGTTCAGTTCAGTTCGAATTGACTCGAAGATTATTGATTCGTATTGTTTTATTCCTTCAGATATTCTTTTCTACTTCTTGACACTGCGCGCCCGGAAGGAAAAAACTTTGTTGATATTAATAATTTGCGAAGGATAAATTGGTAATGATCACACAGAAGTAATCTGTATTCAATCAAATGGAATAGCTTCAAATTGAATATTTAATTTCTTTTTTCTGTGTGAGTTATTCCGTTCAGAAGTAGTTGCGTTGACGAGATTCTTTAGTCCGTTTACGAAAGTTTGTGCGCATAGTAGGCGTTTGTTTATTCATCTGAAGTTGGCATTATTTGCTGTCATAACGTAAAATAAAGTCAACTTTGCCAAATGTAACCGGCCTCGTTCGACGAGCTTGCGAGTTATCAGAGAACTCTAAGCAATGTTGACAACATGGCGTATCAATCAGAAAAGAAAATAAACAACATAACCTAAAATTATAATATACACAGTGGAATATGCCAAATATCCATGACCAACCGACGGCTCAACCTTTCGTGAACGGACTATACTTTCAATTTTTTTTTCTCTTTGGAACCTGATTTTAAATTCAAGTTTCTCAGATCTCAATTTGTTTTTAAAGCTGATATTTTGTCTTTAGGTCAAGGTCACTTATCCTGTGTCTCCTATGTTGGAGACAGGGGAGTACATGGACGTAGGCGCAACGTCTACGTTTACGAGGATCCCGTCAAAAGCGATATTCAACTGCTGAGTTTTTATATCAATAAGTTCAGGGAAGAAAAGAAACAGAAAGCTATTGAGCCAGCAAAAGGTAGATGACGAGCACTTTGGCATTGATCCATTTTATCTGCTGGCTTCGCTACTTAATCTTGCTTTTGGTTCTTGATGGCTTTAATAAACTGTTCGAATATAAAATCACCCTGTAGGGTTTGATAAGAGTTCCTCAACCAGGAATCAAACATCGTTTCGTAATGAATCACAAGATTTTGATTTTTTTAATGTTGAGTGCCGGCAAGCGAAATGTGAACGATTTGTTTCCTATTGTAAATTATTGGGATCCATTAATATGTTTATTTTTCACTTGTACATTATATGTTTATTTTACCTTAGAAACGGTTGCTATAAATACACTCATTATGCCCGTGGGCATTTTAGCGGGCATTATGGATCATAACGCCCGCTCACAACGAAAACGGTAATGACATTCACTTAATAAAATGATGACAGCAATAACGAACTTCAAAATATTACCAAATGCCATGGTTACTACTGAAAGTTAAATGGAAAAAAAACATAGGAGCAATCGAATTTATTGTAATTAAATGATATATTCGTGAAAAATAAAATTGTATGCACCACGAGCGTTATTAGATCCTAACGCCCATCGGGCAACATTCATCCCTCGGGCCAAAGGCTCTCGGGCCGAATGTTTCCCTCCGGCGTTAGGATCCATATAACACACTTGGTACATAAATAACTATTATCCACTCCTATAGAGTAATATGTCAATTATTAAACTAATTTCTATGTGTAATAGTAGCTATAACCATAGATTTATAATACTAACTAGATAGCGAACATGTCAAAATTTTGAGGCAAACGGCGGCCATTGCAGTTTGGAGTGAAATTGACTAATTTGAGAGTTGTCAATTTTTCAACGAACTGAAATATTAGAATTAGCGAGGTTATACCGTTTTTGAGGAATCTATTGTGTATAATCATCATAATGGTACATTATTTTAATAACTAATTACCCGAATCGAAAAAAATTATTATTTGATATAGACCGAAATGTCAGTGTTCACAGAACACTAATATACAGAGTTCGTTTTTCATCATTTCTTTCAAAGGAACGTCTATGTTTCAATCAAAATTCGAGCACATATGGCATAAAACATCAAAATATTTGTGGTTCACTCCCTTAGACTAAGTATAGTATGTAGTCTAAGTTCACTCCAAACTGCAAATGGCGACGATTTGCCTCACTTTTTTCTACGTGACAGTTAGGAAGTTCGACGTCCAGTTAGTATTATAAATAGGTCCATGGCTATACCACAACCGTAGCATGTCTATGAACCGAAAAGCGAGTGTTATAATAACACCCGCCCATAACACCCGCTAATTAAAATACCTAGGAAAAATGAAATTGCTTACAAAAAAATGAATAAAAAGTAGGATCGATCGGAAATCTATTTCAGCCATCAAGATAACGTTTTAGAGATTCATTCCAGATTTATTTTTGGAAAACGTAAATTTTTGAAGTTGCGAAAGTACTTGATTTGATTAGTTACAGACTCTGATTGATTCCCGACCACAGAATACAGAGGTTTGACGGTTGGACGAAATGTTGTCAACACTTTTGACAACTGTTCAAATTTTTTAAATGCAGATTAATTCGAATTTTACTGAAAAGGTCGTGGATAAAGTATAGTATTCAATTCGCGGTAATGCTCAAAACACACTTGATGAATTACACCACTCGCCTGACTGCTCGTGGTGCAAAATTCATCTACGTGTGTTTTGACCTGCATTACCGCTCATTGAATAATATACTATTATCTAAACATATATCTATAGTATTTGGGTTCCATTTCAAATTACTGGCAATGTAAATTCTCAGAATATAGCCATTCTGTGTCAGAGCCTCATTTACTCAATAAAAAGCCAGACATGCTGTTTTGAATCGTTCACTTTTCGGTTGGCGGCACTTTACATTTGCATTGACAAAAAATTATATTAGATTTCAGATATTTTTGATCTGTTAATTTGTGAGTAAAACTTTAATCGGGGATTAAGTAGGGAATTGACATGGTATATAGCATTTTTGATTTAGACATGAAATAATTCAGATCACATTATGCTATAGAACAAAAATGCTACTTCTTGAAAAATATCTAAAACCTCCATACAAAGCTCTAATTATATGTGAGGGAAAAACTTTTTTCTACTGTTTGTAAGAAGATCGAAACAATCATATATTCAGAGTGTTTCTGAATTGATGCGAAATATTTAAGGGGATGATTCCTCGTAATCCATACTAATATATAAATGCGAAAGTAACTCTGTATGTCTGTCTGTCTGTTACTCTTTCACGCCTAAACGGCTGAACGGATTTTGATGAAATTTGGTATGGTGATAGATGATAACCTAGAAATGGTCATAGGCTATAAATAATCACGCCATCATTCTTAGGGGGTAGGCAGTAGGCAGATAACTAAATTGAGTTAGTGATTTTTTGTTGTTTTTGTTGGGACTTTTGCTCTTTCACGTCTAAACGGCTGAACAGATTTTGATGAAATTTAGTAAGGTAATAGATGGTTATCTAAAACGGATATAAGACAAAAATGATCACGTCATCGTACTTAGGGGGTAGGAAGTAGGCAGAAAACTGAATTGAGTTAGTGATTTTTTTATGGTTTTTGCTGGGAGTTTTGCTCTATCATGCCTAAACGGCTGAACGGATTTTGATGAAATTTAGTTAGGTGATAGTAACCTAGAAAAGGATATGGGCTATTAATATTCATGCTATCGTACTTAAGGCGTGGGCAGTAGGCAGAAAACTAATTAAGTTAGTGATTTTTAATCGTTTGTTTTAAAAGTTTACCTCATTCACGCCTTAACGTCTGAACGGATTTTTATAAGACTTGGTTAATATAAAGATAGGATCCTAGGCACGGACACAGGCTACTTTTTACGGCGGGAAAATACCTCATTTCCGCGGAAATCTAGCGTGATCGTGTCAAGAAGCGCATGACGCCATAGCTACTGAAATGATTTTGATGTTTTTTTTAACTGAGTGTTACTAAGACTTCAAGTTAGTATTTGATCACTTTTCTAACTTAGAGGGTCGGTAGGCGCCATAATTTAGGGAATCTAATATATAAATATAAGTGCCAATTTTCGTTGTTACTTAATAACTCAACAACGCCTTCACCGATTTGGCTAATTTTGGTCTTGAATTATTCGTGGAAGTCTAGGGAAGATTTAAACGTATAGAAATTTCAAAGGAAATCTTGGAAAGTGTAAAATCAACATTACAGGTTTTTCATTTTCAGTGCCATCTGTAGTCGTTTTCGAGTACTACGAATGCAAGGCAGTTTCCTATTTTTTCATACTCCATATAATCTTTGATTAATTGTCATAGATGGCGAACCTGTAAAAACTATTAGAGATTTCAATCTTCAACGAATTGAAATATTAAAATTACCGACATTACACTTCAGTGTATCATCATCAAAATGGTACATTATTGTAATAACTAATCAAAGAAATCTGAAATATTTATTATTTGACCGTAATTGGCATATTCCATGACGACAACAGCGCCAAGGTGGCGAGAATCAAAGCTGAGCTAAGATAGTAGTAAATGTAAACAATCTTGTTTTGGACAGATAAGTCATTGGAGTTTCATCGAAATTTTTACGAATAATCTGGAAATTAATATGGAGTTGTAATCTCTGTTGAATTTTTTGTGATTTAATCAATATTTCAATCATTTCATCACTAATATTCAAGTGTTTAATCAATATAAAGGTTACAAGTCGGTAAGTCTAGTTGTAGATGTTGTCAATCTTAAACTATATTAAAAAAAATTCTTTCAGTTCATTTATATCGTACATGTATACACGTATATGAAGTGAAGTGCAGCCGTTAGAATTTCTGGAAATTTTAAGAGTTTTAACCTCTAATTCTAGAGCCCCAGTAGAAGGAGAAGTTCGAGAAGAAGTTCTGAATGCATGTCATATTATAATGTGTTGGAAAACAAATTGTGGGTCCAGTTTTATAGACATTTGCTTTTTGTGTTTAAAAACTATTGCCCTAGCCCCTAATACAGAACCTCATAAAATTGATGGTTCATTGAGTGTGGAGAGTGATAAAGTAAAACGAAACTAATATGCACGATGTGTTCTTGTTAAGGTGGAGTGAGGAGGAAATGTAAACATATCATTACACTTGTTTTAATTAGATTGATCAGGTACATGATGTTCCTATTTATCCATGACAGAATCATGTCAAAACTCATGGTTTTTACTCCTTTCCTGCTGCGTGTTTCTTTATCGGGGAAAAACTATCTAAACTTGAAGAAATATCACATACAGAATTAAAGTACTTATGGAATTAGCAGAAGGCTGATGTAAGAAAATAAGGGTTCGTCTATAGAAAATATGCCTTGCTGTAAAAACAAATTTGCTGTATCGTCCTATAGTATAAATCAAGAAGATAGTAATATGTAGAAATATTTTATGAACCTCTTTACCGATTCTGCAATAGCCAAGTACAGGTTTGTGAAATAATATGTTGTATGTGTACCTTAATTTTAAATGATCCTAAGAAGTAGAGAGAGCTTGTCGTAATCTGCTGTAATATCAAAACCTTCGATACAAATTCAGAGGTTAAAGCGACTATATGAATTACTTTCCTATATTTATTGGAGTTTATAAGCATTGTTTAAACAATGATATAAGATACAAGCCTTTCTTTTACTATTAGTTTCCTTCCAAACTCGTTTTCAAGATAATTTTTCATTTGGTTTTCCTGAGAAGAAGTGATAACTATAACCTAAAGTTTGCAATTTTTTCGCCCATAAATTGCATCGGGGCACACAACTGTAGTCATTTCTGATCGAAATCATATTCAAGAGGATAACAATTTCAATTTTCCCTTGAATATTTCTTCTAAACAAAAGTTTATGAACAATTACGAAATTATTACACTGAAATACGTTCAACGCTTTGTTACTACTATCTAAGCTCTATTTCGATTTCAACCGCTAGAGTGCGTATCGCTGGTCAGCAGAAGCCAATTTCAGAGTTCACAGAACACTAATATACAGAGTTCGTTCTTCATCACTTCTTTCAAAGGAACGTCTATGTTTCAATAAAAATTCGAGTACAGATGGCATAGAATTATATTATCAACATCAAATCAAATATATTTTATGTTCTGTGATCAAATCCAAAAATTATGGAATAAAAACAAATATAAGCATTATATGGCAGAAGATATTTTAAATCGTATTCGTCATCATGCAAGAAATCCCGATTTGTGATAACCTTGGAAATGTACAACGAAGCTTTGATAAGATATGTGTTCTACTATTGGAAATAAAGCATTAGAACAATTGGGTATGACCCCACCAAATCGTGAGATACATGATTTGTTTGATCGTGAATTGCAACGTGAGCAGTAGTTCAATTCTAATGATTAACGTTTATTTATACAATCGAATATAACCAAACTGAATATTCAAAAAAAACATGTATATGACACAATCATTCAAGCCGTTTCCAATAATGCAGGTGGATTACATTTCTTGGATGCACCTGGTGGTACAGGCAAAACTTTCGTTGTATCATATATTTTAGCGACTATTCGATCGAAACAGAAAACTGCATTGGCACTTGCATCTTCGGGAATTGCTGCTACATTATAAGAAGGTGGTCGGACCGCACACTCTGCATTGAAATTGCCATTGAATGTACAGGTGATTGAAACTCCAAATTGCAATATTTCGAGAAATTCTGCTATAGCAAAAGTTCTTCGATTAATGTCAATTATTTTATGGGATGAGTGCACAATTGCGAATAAAAATAAATACTAGAAGCATTTAATCGAACAATGCAAGATTTACAGGGTAATCAACAGCTTTTAGGTGGTGCTCTGTATTGCTGTCAGGAGACTTTCGTCAAACATTGCCTGTCATTCCTCGATCAACTACTGTGATGAAATAAATGCCTGTTTGAAGTCATCAGTTCTTTGGAGATATGTACGAAAATTGACACTGAATATTGATATGCGTTTTCAACTAAATAATGATGCAACTGCCTATGAGTTTTCAAAAATTGTTAGAAATTGATGATGGCAAAATACAAATGGACAGTACCAACGGACTGCTCACCATATTACTGGTAAATCAAAAGGAGAAGTGTGTTTGATACCGTGTATCCCTATGATTCCAACGGATATGCCATTTGAATTCAAACGGTTACAATATCCCGTGCGTTTATCATTTGCGATGTCCATAAACAAGGCCTAGGGCGAACACTTCACGTTTGTGGTGTGAATTTGAAGGAATCATGTTTTTCACATGGCCAACTTTATGTTGCCTGTTCCAGAGTCGGTACTCCCAATTGTTTATTTATTCATGCTGAAAATGGAAAAACAAAAATATTGTTTATCCAATTGTTTTAGACTAACACCTACCATAGTGAGAGTACCCAATTCTTTTTAATTTTTTAGTTTTTACTCCTTGCAGTCTTCATCATTTAGAAGGCATTGGCAATTGGGAATCGGACATCGTCTTAGAATGTTTTACCTCGAATGTATATAATATAGTTTTTACTCTTTGTCATAGTTGAGAAATAACATTTAATAGTGTATCTTTGTGTTTATTTCTGATAAATATAATATAAACATTTACATTATGTTTTTGTAGTGAGTTTTGATGAGCAGTTCCATACATTCGAAATTAGACTAAGTAAGAAATTTTATTCTTTTGTTATATTTCTAAGTTTATTACTATGCCTTATACGTAGCGAAGCACGTACCGGGCAGCTAGTTTATGATAAAATTTTGATGCAACTGTCTTTATTTGCGGATGTCACACTGTCTAACAT
Organism: Propylea japonica; assembly: GCA_013421045.1. NCBI lineage: Eukaryota > Metazoa > Arthropoda > Insecta > Coleoptera > Coccinellidae > Propylea > Propylea japonica. The sequence goes on along the minus strand of CM024240.1, from coordinate 22,554,113 downwards.
CGGGGGTTGGCAGGTAGGTAGTTAGTAGTATTTTAAACCGATTTACATTATTTACTTTTTATATTTACTAAGGAAACATTCGGAGCTATCCATTTTGTAGCTTAGGTTGCTTTTGAACAAATTTTGATGTGAAGTTGAGGACTGGAACACGATAGTGGGACATTGTTGCAGGGGGACTTACAGCCGGGAGAAAACAAAAAAACTTATGCGAACGAAGTCGCGGGTAAAAGTTAGTATTTTATAAAAAAGTTCCCATAAATGTAGTTCTGGAAATGCATTATTTCCAAAATACAGGTGTTGAAGTTTCACTGATTTGACTGAAAAAGTGGTACGCCACTGAGATATTTCAAACTTACAATTATTTTTGAATTCTTCGTTCAATTTGTGATGAAAAAATCTCTTCTGCATTCTTTTCGTGTGGGGTGCCGTGTCCAAGTAAATTAAACATCCTAACGCGTATTTGTCGTTACTTTAACACATTTTGTAGTAGAGATACTACGTCAAGATGTTTTATTTTTTCACTAAAAACGGAGCCCCACACAAAAAACACTTGAGAGATTTTTCGTCATAAATTGAACGAATAATTCAAAAATAATTGTAAGTTCAAAAAATTTCAGTGGCGTATCAACTTTACCAGTCAGTTTTTAAGTAAAACTTCAACACTGTATCTTGAAACAATAGGTACATTTATGGGAACTTTCTTCCATAAAATATTCTGAGAAATCATCCCTTCAAATCTTTCGCATCAATTCAGAAACACCCTGTATATCATCATAGTCATCATGTAATTGATATTATTTTTTTTAAAAGAAGGATGAATAAACTTTCAGACTTCGAATGAATACACATTATGTTAGTTAGATGGTGATAAATTTTTGGAACTTCAGTTTGAGAATCTAGCGAAACTTTGAAGCATAAAATGGAATTGAATAAACATGTTAAATTCTTTTTCTCAGTTTATAAAGATTATGAATTTATGTTCGAAGTTCCCAAAAATCACCTCTGAAAACACTCTGCTTATGTGTTGAAACAAACTCATGAAACAATAAAAAATGTAAAAAATAATGTATCCTGTAAACGTGGCTTTGCTTCTGCATCTTAATTTTCGATATGCATTAGGCCATTTTTATCATTATATTGTATTTTATTTTATTTGAGCAAGAGTTTTGCATGTCATCTGTTGGTTTTATCTAATTGATATAATACGCTTTTTTAATTATATAAATCTTTGTATGTTCCTAACACTGATATTTACTTCAATGATTTTCCTTGCAGCTGAAAAAATTGAAGAATCCAAACCTGAAATTACCGAAATCACTGAATAATACTTATTGCTGATGTTCTCTGCCCTTTATACAGACTTATTTTACCCCTTCTACACATAACACATCTTGTTTTTCCCTTGGAGCACCCCCTTCATCATTTGAAGTACAATATATTAATCGAGTGAAAAATCGAAAATACGAATAGAAATAGAGAATCCGATAAGTATTGCACACTGCTTTATTTTATGTTAACTAAAAATCCTAAGAAAATGGATAGGATAAGTGAAATTAATTGGTGAAGTTTGCCAATAGTTTTTTGGCATGGTACTGGAAATCTGTATTTTTATCTCTTTGATTCCTGCCGACATTCGAGGTATTTTGAGAATCTATTATGTGCACAATTGTATAATATTTGTTTGAAATATTTTTTATAAATATTTACACACTGATTGATCGCTTTATGTCATTTGACATGATATTTTGTTATTTTATTGCGATTATTTGAGCTGATTGTGTTTAATAAAAAAATTGTTGATTTACTTCACTCTTTTTTGAAACCTTAATGAATAAAATAATTAATTATGAGTACCTATACAACTAGAAAACGCGTATACTTTGATGAAAAAATTACAAATCAATTATGAAAAATAATTGTACGAATTGGAAAAATTACATTCATTTTATTTGAAAGTTGAAGGTCACACGTTTTAATGAAATTATATATTCAAATGATAGCTTTTTCTTTCACATTTCGAAAGCTATTTTTTAAAATAAACAATTTGAACAGGAAAACTTATTTTATTCAGATTAAAAAGAATTTTTATCTATACCATCAGTAACAATATCTTTTTCCTTTCCTTCCTAATAATGAACACTTGGCTAACTGCAGAGTTTTCTTAGTTCTTTTTTCAGCATGAATTTTTCCATAGTTATTTTTGATTTTTGTCTAGAAGTTTTGAACTATCCCTAACTTATCAATCAATGAACACATAACACAGAATATGCAAAATCGAACAAAAATTATTACAACAATGGATGGAAATATAATAGGCCCTAAAATGTTGATTGCGTAAGTTCAAGAGAGATAATATGAAATATTATATGAAAAAGTTTACTAACAATTCATGTAAATATATATTTTTGCAATGCTGCTAAATAATGTCTCCACATCAAGATTTTCCATTGGTTTCACACTCATCTTTCATACAGGGTTGCGCTAAAGTTTGGAAGCAGGTAAATATATTTCAAACGAGAAGAACAATATTTGTGAAATTTTACAGATAAGTGCAACGGCGCAGATTGCATCTGATGTACAGGGTGATTCACTTACGAGCATCTTGGTAATTTTATTTTCTTTCGAAAAGGGGCCTGCTCAGGGTATTTGATACTAGCCGATTTTCACTTGAGATGAGCGTAAAAGTCGGAGAAAAAAATTAAGACGCCAGGCGTCGCGGCGCTATCAAGAATGTTTCTCCAGGAATATACCTTTTTTATTGTGTCATTCGAAAGATAATTCAATTCTGAATGTTTCTTGTGAATACCATTCTTTTCTATTTCTTACAGTAAGCGACCTGCAGCGTGTTTTATGTTAATTCTATTTCAATTAATTCAGTCTGTATTGTGACAATATGCCTTGATTTAGAGACATAGATGTTATTGTGTTTCTTAAAATCAAAGAGACTTTATAGCAAACTATAGTCCGTTCACGAAAGGTTGAGCACATAGTAGGCGTTTCTTTAGTTATCTGAAGTTGGCAGTATTTGCTGACATAACGTAAAATAAAGTCAACGTTGCCGAATGTATCCGGCGTCGTACTACGAGCTTGCGCGTTATCAGAAACTCTATGCAATATTGACAACATTGCGTATCAATCTGACAAGAAAATAAAGAACATAACCTAAAATTTTAATATACACAGTGGAATATGCCAAATTTCCATGGCCAACCGACGGCTCAACCTTTCGTGAATGGACTATACTTCTCAATCATTATATTCATCAAATATTATATTTTATAACAATTAAGATTTTCTAATAACAAACGCAACATGTCAAATCATACATATATTATATCTTTTCCTCAGTTCATTATGAGTTAGTTTATCCAAGTAAAACCTAATATTTTGTCCGAAGTAACTTAAGTATAATGAAATAAGGAAAAGATATATTCTATGTATGGAGGATCATAATGACCGGTATGTAGAAGATATGATTTGACGTGTTTATCATTATAATATACTATAATATTTAATGAAATGATTGAGAAAAAGTTTGCTACAAAGTCTATTTGATTTTAAGAAACACAATAATCATATCTATGTCTCTAAATCAAGGCATAATGTTACAATATAGAAAAAAATAAATGGAAATGAATTAACATCAATAATTAACAATTAATATCAATTTGTTCGTCTAAACTTTTACAGGATAATATTGAAAACTCGAAAGAACTTGACATAATTTCTCGTGTATTTAGATTTTTTACACTGAACTCAGTGTGTACGAATTCGAAATCCCAAGCTCTGTCAACAACTGCAAAAGATATACAGGGGGTCAAATATACCTACATTAAAAAAGCTGAGGATAATTCGGAAGCCTATATAATCAAGAAGCAACAGTACATCAGATGCATTTTGCGCAATGGCACTTACTTCACTTAACTTGAAATATGTATATGTTCGAAATATATGTACTCGGAAATATTGGTACTTGATTCCATACTTCATCTCAATTCTGTACACAGGTTTGGAAATTCACATCGGAAACATACGACATTTTATGCATCAGACAGAGAATTTCGCCGTACAATTGAACAGGGTATATTCGACGGATTCATGTACTACGTTTCGGACAGGTATGAATAGTGCTATGCGGTCTATCCAGTTGTCTTTGTCTTATCGTTGGGAGTGGCCTAAATAAACTAGTATGGTAGGCAATTTAAAGTACTCGAATCGAGTATGACGTGCAGCCTGACTCAATGCGTTGGGATATCGTGTTACTCGATTAGAGAAAGACAACTACACTACTGAAAAAAATTAAAGGATCAAAAAAAAATTCCAAATTTTTCGGCAATTTTCAACATGCCGTAACTTTGAGAGGAATGGTCGTCCAAGAAATTTAAAAAAAAGAAATTGTAGCTCCAAGTGTCTAGTTTTTGGATTAGAACTTCAAAAATTTCAAGTTTCAGTGGTTTTCGAGTAATGATAGAAAAATCAGCAACAAAAAAATTCTCAAAATTTTACCACTTTTTTTTTCTTGTCTACGAGAGTGGAAATTTTATTTTTGCATGATCGTTATAATGATAAGATACTTTGTTAATTCAGCTTTAATTTATTTTTTGATTGACCTCAATACGTCCACTTCTCGCCGAGATTTTGGTCTTCAAATGGAAAAGGATCCATTTTTTATCCGTTATTAAATTAATAAAAATTTTATTTGTTAGTTTATTTTATTTTTCTTTTTTTTAATTTATGTACTATCTGCAATTAAATTGTGGAAAAAGCTCGAGAAAATTCGTTTTTACCTTTTTTGAAGATTATGAGCTTCTCAGAGCAAAAAACGTGATCCTTATTTTTTTCAAAAATTCAATCGAGCCAAACAAAAAATGGCTCGCTGGATTAAGTTGACTCTTCGTAAGGTTTTTATCAACATATTGAACTGTGAAAGTCACACTTAACATTATTGGTTTCCTCAACATTTTCGATCCAGCGGTAGATTTTCCAAGAAACCACCAAAAGCCCTTTTTTTGTTTAATTTCTATACTGATGCGACATGAAGAAAAAAAATTTCTATGAATAAGCAATGGTTGTTCATTAATCGGATTTCATTTAAGGTCTTGAAACCCTCCTTCGTTTTTCTGAGCGATAATTGGTTACTGAGAAATCGATAATCAAAGACAAATGGATCCTTTTCCATTTGAAGACCAATATCTCGGCAAGAAGTGGACGTATTGAGGTCAATGAAAAAATAAATTGAAGCTGAATTAACAATGTATTCCCATCATTATAACGATTATGCAAAAATAAAATTTCCACGCGTAGACAAGAAAAAAAAAGTGGTAAAATTTTGAGAATTTTTTTGTTGCTGATTTTTCTATCATTACTCGAAAACCACTGAAACTTAAAATTTTTGAAGTTCTAATCCAAAAACTAGACACTTGGAGCGACAATTTCATTTTTTTACATTCCTTGTACGACCATTCCTCTCAAAATTGGAATTTTTTTTTGATCCTTTAATTTTTTCCAGTAGTGTAGATTATTCGTTCATCGGACCATCCATCCCGTCAGAAACACAGTACGTAAATCTGTCGAATATACTACTGTTCAATTGGACGGCAACTTACTCTCTCTAATGCATCGAATATCGTATGTTTCTAATTTGAATTTCCGAACCTGTTTATGAAGAAATCAATAAATCATTACATTTTCATTATGTTATCAGTAGGAATGAGTTATGATTCTTGAAAATGTCAAGTTAATATTACTTGAAGTTTTATACATAAATAATAATCTATTGCATTCGGATCCATACTATAAATCTGTTTTGTCAACAATTAAACTTTTGTGATGTGGAGTAGCTTCTTGCCTTTCATTATAAAACGTCACTTAGATTGGGTAAAACAACACTTTGTTGAATAATTTCAGCTGCACTGTCCCCAAGTCGTCCATCCAGAAGATTCAACTCTTCTAAGCAGCTCAGCGATGAAACACCCCCAGAAATCAAGGAACTACGTGAAGCAAGGGCAGCTAGATTGGCTAGAATTAATGCTGAGGATACTCCTTCCGTTGAGGATACTCTGAAGGAGAAGAAGAAGAGGGAAGAAGCCAGATTGGCTGAAGAAAAGTAAGTTGAATCTTAGCCTTCTCAAGTACTCTACAGAGTGACCCGAAATACATTGCGCAAAAAAATTAACGCACATTATGGAAATCTCAAATTTATTCTACAACTGAGGGAGTTCTCATATGTTATCCACTTTTAACGTTTTTCTTCAATACAGATGTTTTTTTCCCAGCAGGAATAAAAAAAGATGAGATTATCAGATTTTGAATGTATTGGCTCCATTCTGAAATCAGTTATTCTCGATCAATTCTACTGATCTTTACCTAGTTTTTTCTTCCGTTTGATTTTCTACACTCGATTGCTATGCAACGCGAAACACGCAATTTAGTTTTGCGAGAAGAGGGGTGGACATACACAAGAATTGCAGAAAGGTTTGGAGTTTCCATACAAGTGTGTCCAGAATGTAGCAGCGATTCAGGGAGACAGGTATGAATGTCCGAAGACCAGGACAGGGTAGACCACGGGTAACAACTGCCATTCCAGAACGTTACTTGAGAGTTTCTTCGTTGAGACAACGGTTTGCAACCGCTCGCTTCCTTCAAAATCAGCTTGAGCAAACTCATGGGGTGCAAATTAGCATTCAGACAATAAGAAATCGCCTCAGAGAATATGATTTAAGGCCTCGTGTCGCGGCAAGATTGGATTTTGAGCATATCCATTGGCAAGAGGCTGATTGGGAAAGATTTATGTTCACAGATGAGTTTAGATTCTGCCTCTACCATTGTGATCGACGTTCTCTTGTATACATGAAAGATATGCTCAGTCCAATTTCCTGAATACTGCTGGTTTCGGGGAAGGATCCATTATGGTATGGGGTGGAAATTCTTTGACTGCTTTGATAACGGAGCTATGAATGCTGATAGGTATATGAGGAACATTCTTGAAGAGCATGTAGTGCCATTTGCCCCATACATTGGTGAAAATTTCATTTTTCTGGACGATAATGCCAGATACCATCGTGCGCGCATCGTTCAGGAGTACTTTGAAGAGGTTGAATTCTCTCGAATGGAATGGCCAGCAAGCATTCCAGATCTCAGTCCGATTGAGCAGGTTTGTGACAACCTCAATAGAAGGCTGAGAAGTTCAGAAAATCATCCAGCTACTCTTAATGACTTAGGAATCCAACTCAGAGAAATCTGGGAAGGATTAGATCGGAACATTTCAAGATCACTCATTTTGAGTATGAACCGTCGTTGCCGAGCTGTAATTAACGCAAGGGGTGGAAACACCAAGTATTAAATCACTTATCAGCATTCCAGTATTTTGAAAATTGTTTATTTCTCTTCTTTCACTTAAGATTCGGTGAAATCCCGACTTTTTCTTCCATTTAATGTGTCTTGTTTCGTTCAAAACTTTCCCGAGAGAACATAAAAATAAGTTATAAAGTCAATGTAGAGTTAACTTTCATTAAAATTGAGATTTACAGAATGTGCGTTTTTTTTGCGCAATGCATTTCGAGATACCCTGTGGTTTAAATGAAAAGCTTATTAATTCCGACTGGATAGTCAGCTTTAAGCAGCAACTGTTTTGAATTTAGGGCTTTAGCCGAGGAACAAGCAGCCAAAGAAGCTCAGGAGGCGAAAGAAAGAAAAGAGAGAGCAGCAAAAGAAGCAGCAGAAAGAGCAGCAGAACTGGAGAGACAAGCAGAATTGCTAAGACAAGAGGAACTTGCGAAGCAGGTGTGATTTCGTTATAACTTATATACGCTCAGTGCTTGGATGAAAATGCATAATTCTATTGTTATAATATTCAGTTTAAAAACCGAAGAAGGTACTGACTTGAAAGTTCTGGGTGCTTACTCATATTTGGAAAAAGATCCTTAAGAACTTAAAAATTCCAAAAAATGGCAAACTTTGATTGAATTTGAGTCATTAATTGATTCAACTTTTGGTTAAAACTTAACTTAACTTAACTGACGAACGGAATAACTTTGTAAATGAAATATTCATAGGTACAATTGGTACAAAAGATGCACACATAAAAAAATAGGGCCAAAAGGATATTCGAAATGAATATTTTCGTGAAGTTTTCGCAAGTTCGATTTAGCCTACAAGGTGATTCACTTACCTTGATAACCTAATTTTTTTCTAGAAGGGAAAAATATTTTTTCATTCTGTTGACCGTATTTGGTACAAGTCAATGTTGACTTCAGATGCACTTAAAACCAGGAGAAAATATTAAAACGCCAGGCGTCGCGGCGCTTTCAATTTGTTTCTCTCCCGAAGCATATTTTTTATTGTATCACTCGAAAGATAATTGGATTCTGAATTTTTCTTCCGAATGTCATTTTTCTCTATTTCACTCCGTCAGCGACTTGCAGCGTGTTTTTATGTTAATTCTATTGGATTTATTTTTTTCTCTATTGTGACCGTATGCCTTAATTTATACACATAGATACGATTTTGTGTCTTAAAATTGAGGAGGCTTCATGAAAGACTATTTCTCAGTTATCACATTCATCAAATATTATATTTTATAAAAAAAATTTAATAACAAACGCAACATTTCAAATCATATGATCCATATGTTTGTTATTAAAAAAAATTTTCGTTATAAAATATAATATTTAATGAATGTGATAATTGGGAAATAGTTTGTTACAAAGCTTCCATGATTTGAAAAAACACAATCGTATCTATGTCTCTAAATCGAGGTATATGGTCACAATACAGAAAAAAATAAATGGAATAGAATAAACATGAAATACGCTGCAAGTCGCTGACGGTGAAAAATAGAGAAAAATGGTATTCGGAAGAAAAATTCAGAATCAAATTATCTTTCGAATGACACTATGAAAATGGTGTGTTTCTGGAGAAAAAAATTGAAAGCGATGCGACGCCTGGCGTCTTAATTTTTTTCTACGACTTTTACGCGCATCTCGAGTCAACATTGACTTGAACCAAATACCGTCAACAGAATGAAAAAATATTATTATTATTATTATTATTAGCAAATGATTAGAGTCAAGGCACAAAGGCCTATTATGACTCATATACATAACATATATATCTACACGGTGCACATATTGAATAATAGGCAAAAAAAACAAAACAAAAAAACAATATAAATTCGTAAACCGGAAACGAAAATAAAAATATGTCTCTCACTGCACCTATCCTATTAGACGAATAAACCACAGGAAAAACACGAACAAAAAAGATTGTAAGCCTGCATGTATCACGCACTAGAGAATAGAAGCCAACCAGGAATCTAAAGAATTCTTGAAACAGTTAACACTACTCGAATTTATCACAGTTTGCGGTAACCTATTCCACATGTCAAACACTCTGTTGCTGAAGAAATGTTGCCTTTGAGTTGTTCATCCCTTCTCGAAAAAAAATAAGTTACCAGATTATTGAATCACACTGTACTATATAAATTGCTATATCCCATTTAATTCCTCTGTATTTTTCATGTTTTGGTTCTGCGTGCAGGCTGAGATTGAAAGGGCACGTAAAGAACAAGAAGAACTTCAAAGACTGGAAGAAGAAAGGCGTATAGCAGAAGAGGCAAAGCTGAAGAGGAGAGGAAACAGCTTCTTCGACTCCAAGAAATTGCAAAACAAGCAGAAGAAGAACGAGAAGCTGAGCTCGCACGGCAAGCCGAAGAGCTTGCTGAATTAGCGAGGCAAGAAGCTGAATTAGCTGAACAAGCTAAGAAAGAAGCAGAAGCAGCAGAACTTGCTAGACAAGAAAAAGAGCTAGCAGATCAGAAACGCATGCAAGAGGAATTGGCAGAACTTGAGAGGCAAGAAAAAGAGCTAGCTGAAGCAGCAGAGAAAGCAAAGCAAGAATCTGAAATTGCAATGCAAGAAGTTGAAGAAGAACCAAAGGTAGAAGAAGAGCCAAATGTTGAAGAAAAAATTGAAGAATCTTCAGAACTCGTTGAAGACCAAGTCGAACCATCAGAAAGTGAGGTAGTAAAACCCCAAGAAGATGAGGAAGTTCACGAAGTCACAAATGAAGTACCAGAAGAACAAACGAACCAAGTTGAGGAGGAAACACAAGAAGTTCTAGTAGATGAACCTGTAGTAGAAGCAGACCTGGAAGAAGAGGAACCCGTCGCAGTAGCTGAAGATGTTCCTGCAACTCAAGAAGATACAGCAGATGAAGCAGAAGAAGAAGAGGAGGAATAATTATAATTTTCAACCATCACTGCTAATTAATTTAAATAATTGAATTTATTTCTCGAATTCGATTATGTAATATGAAGCACATCAATTCCAATCGTTTAGGTTATGCTTTTGTTAGCATTTTATTTTGCATTTAATGATATTTTCTCATCACCATTTCATCTAAATTTATAATTTCTTTGTTGATAATTTTTGTTTCTAATAAATAATTCTTGTTTTTATTTCAATTATAGTTCTATTTCAACTTAGTATCTTTTTAAGGTTGAATTGTGCAAAAAAGGTGAGAATGGACAAGTAAATAAAGTAAGTTATTCCTAAGATACGTTCAAGTTGCTAGAGAAGAGAGAAAGAAATAATTTAAAACGTATGCTTGCAATATATGGCATGGTCATGAATCACGCTCATATCAGTATTGCTATATAAAATTTAAAAAAAAAACTGAATAACAACTACTACCTTCTACTTAAATCATATATTTCTGAGAGATTGTGTTCAGTCAAATTCAATACTGAAACATCAGGATATTTTACACTCAAATCAGGCGTACCACAGGGAAGTGTTTTGAGGCCGTTTCTCTACCTTCTCTACACAGCTGACTTGAAACACCTGAGACAACAATTGCTGCGTTTGCTGATGACGTTGCTGTACTTTCTTCGGACGAAGACCCTGCTGTCACCTCCTGAAACATACAAGATCATTTAAACCAACTAAACAACTGGTACAAAACACGGAGGATGACCATCAACCAGTCCAAATCAGTTCAAGTCGTATTCACCACTAAAACAAGCTCTTGACCCCAAGTATCTATAAACGGAACCGTAATACCAACAAAAAAGGAAGTAAAATACCTAGGCTTGCACTTAGATCAACGTCCCACATGGGAAAAACATATACAGGCTAAAAGAAAATATCTTGACATGAAGCTCAGAAAAATGTATTGGTTAATTTGAAAGAAATCCAAACTGTCCATCCGAAACAAGGTAATTCTGTACAAAGCAGCAGAACTTGCTAGACAAGAAAAAGAGCTAGCAGATCAGAAACGCATGCAAGAAGAATTTGAAGAACTTGAGAGGCAAGAAAAAAAACCAGCTGAAGCAGCTGAAAAAGCAAGGCAAGAATCAGATAATGCAATGCAAGAAGTTGAAGAAGGGCCGAAGTTGAAGAAAAAACTGAAGAATCTTCAGAAATCGTTGAAGACCAAGTCGAACCATCAGAAAGTGAGTTAGTGAAACTCCAAGACGACGGGGAAGTACCAGAAGAACAGACGAACCAAGGCGAGCAGAAAATAGAAGAAGTTCAGGTTGATGAACCCGTAGTAGAAGGAGACCACGAAGAAGAGAAACCTGTCGCAGTAGCTGAAGATGTTTCTGCAACTCAAGAAGATACAGCAGATGAAGCAGAGGAAAAAAAGAAGAGGAGGAATAATTTATAATTTTCAACCATCACTGCTAATAAATTTAAATAATTGAATTAATTTCTCGAATTCAATGATGTACCTATAGTCCGTTCACGAAAGTTTGAGCCGTCGGTTAGCCTTGGAAATTTGGCATATTTCACTGTGTATATTGAAATTTTAGGTTATGTTGTTTATTTTCTTGTCAGATTAATACGCAATATTGTCAATATTGCATAGGGTTCTCTGATAACTTGCAAGCTCGTTGGATGATGCCGGGTACAGTCGACAACGTTGACTTTATGTTACGTTATGACAGCAAATACTACCAACTTCAGTTAAATAAACAAACGCCTACTATGCACTCAAACTTTCGTGGACGAACAATAAAATACGACACATCAATTCCAATCGTTTAAGTTATGCTTTTGTTAGCATTTTATTTTGCATTTAATGATATTTTCTCATTACCATTTCATCTAAATTTTGGATTTTTCTGATGATACTTTTGTTTCTAATAAATAATTTTTGTTTTTATTTCAATAATAGTTCTTCTTTCTGCACTTGGTATCTTCTGAAGGTTGTACTGTGCAAAGAAGGTGAGAAGGAACTAATGTGCTCGTAAGATATTCACATCACTAAAGAAGATGGAAGAATATAAATTGCAAAAAATTAAAAGCGTATTCATACAATGTATGGCATCGTCATAAATCAATGCTTATATATCACTTATTGAGCGTTTGAAAATTTTGAACTTAGTTGAAGAAGCTGATGTGATATGACCATTTTATCGGATACTTTTATAATTTTTTAACATTTTAAGGCGACTCCAAAACATTATGAGCGTCTTACGTGTGACCGCAAATTTTCATTTCGATTGGTTTAATTTTGTCTGAGATATTGAGGAGCACAAATTATGAATGGCAGTATTTTATGGAACTCTAAGGAATCACTACTGATGTACTACGTAGCATCAATCATGATTGATATTATCACCTTGCTGTACAAGTATTATATCAGTTGATTGTAATCGGTTAGTTATATTCCCAGCTTTCATTGTTTATATTCACTTGCATTCACATAAACGTATTAATCCTTATTTTGAACCTCAATTATTTTCGAAATTCAACCTTCATTACCTATTAATATTTTTTTGCCTTCTCATTATAATATACCTCAACAAAACCTCTTTGGGTCTGAAGTAGCATTGAGAACAAAAAAGAATTCAGAAAGCTGAACAAAAGCTGTACTTAATTATTTTGTGTTAGGTTTTGCTCTTTATCATGAAATATATGTAATAAACTTTTTATAGAATGTTCATGAATGAAATTATGCTATGTTCCATAAGAATTCATAATAATATATCCCTATAACTTGATAATATTGGAATAAAAATGACAATAATATGTAGAATGGAATTCCATGGATTATGAAAACTAATCATAACATTGGCTTATATACTTTTTGGTACAGTAAAAAGGGGTTACAAAATGCTTTGAACAAACTCTCATGAGTATCTGTTTGTATTTTATTTTCACACCTCAAATTTTTCCTACATCAACTTTCTCGACAATAACACTTTCACCAGTTATTTCTCGTTTACAACTATTGTAATCGAGAAAATAATTAAATGACACTGGATCTCCGTTTGCTTCACGATGTTCAAATATATTGAAACTGCAACTTTTCTAACTTACTTCTTACTCACTAAAATATAAGAATTAACTGGTAATTAAAATGCACGTCATCCGTCATCGTCCCTTTCCACATTCTAAAACACCTACTTAGAGAGCTTTCGATTCTGCCGCTAGGTGGTCTGGACTCTGGAAATGAACTTGAATCGCCAATAAAACGATAGACCATAGATAAATAAAAAAAAGTTTATTTATCTATGCGATAGACATAGAATCGATCATTATGACATTATGTCATACATGGTGCTTGCCTACAAGTTCTTGCGAAGCTGTAGGTCTGGGTTCGAATCCCGGCGTGGGTATGGATGTTTGTGTATGTCCAGTATGTCTAGAACAAAAATTGTTAGAGTGGTATGTAAGATGTGTATGAGAGTCTTAGTGTTGAAATTGAAAAACAGTTAATGATATGTTCGTTGCCTCGATGGTCTGAGATACCAAGGGCATTGTGAAAGGATGTTGAATGAATGAACATTATGTCATAATTTTCTAACCATGATTTTCAGTCATTTATTTTTATAAACAATGTTTTTTTACAAATATATATTTTTAATTTTAGTTAATATTTATTCGATTATTTCAGTCAGCTTACTGTTGTTATAATTTAGAAAAGAAAAAGTATAAGAAATATTAAAAACATTAAGAACAACTGAAATGTGTAGAATAATATTTATATTGTTCACCTTATTCACCTTTGGAAAATGTGTAAATAAAGTGTCTGTTGACTGTAACACCCTCAGATTGGGGCAGTATATGTGTCCTGATCCTGATTATGATCTCATAGATCCCAAAACACAACAAATCCGTGGTTGTCGTCAAGATAATAAAGCCAAAGGTTTTCAATTTAAAATTGTTGTCAACATATTTATTATAATATCATGTATCATTTTTAGTGCAATGTCTAGCCATTGAAGAAATAAGTTGTACAGAAACAAATAAATCAACGTTTTCAAAGAAATACCTTGCAAATGGACGTAAGTATACAGGTTTGGAAATTCACATCTGAAATATACGATATACAATGCATCAGACAGAGAATTCTTCCCTCCAGTTGCACAGATGAATAGTCGAGACAATCACTTGCTGTAACACACTGAATTCAGTTGTCTTACTCACTGGCGTACCCAGGGGGGGGTTATTGGGGATACAACCCCCCCCCATTGGTCAAAAAGAACTCTCTCTCTCTCTCTCTCTCTCTCTTTTTTTTTACCAGTAAACTAGCAAGATAACCCCCCCCATGAGTCGGCTCCAGTTACGCTACTGGTCTTACTTCATTATTCTACTCTTGTCTCTCTCTTATCGTTTAGAGGAGCGTAATTCTTTAGTATGGTAGGCAACAGTAAATACTTGAATCGAGTATTACGGGCAGCCTGACAAATGGTTCCCTACCATACTGCGATAAGAGAGAGACAAGACTAGATATTTGCAGTAAGACAGTTGAATTCATTCAGTTATCTCACTTGATTATCTCGCCTATTCATCTGTGCAACTGGAGGGAAAAATTCTCTGTCTGATGCCTTGTATATCGTATGTTTTCGATGTGAATTTCCGAATCGGTATAATGATACATCTATCACAACCTGTAATGAAAATTTCTATTTTCCAGGAATGGTTATTACTTCGATACTGCCCTCTTACTTTCAATATTTTTTGGAATGTTTGGATTGGATAGATTTTATCTCGGTTATCCAGCTATTGGTTTAGCAAAATTATGTACCTTGGGTTTTATGTTTCTTGGCCAATTAGTAGATATAATACTAATATCAACGCAAGTGGTCGGACCAGCAGATGGATCTGCTTACATTACTCCTTATTATGGACCTACTGTAGAAGTTGTAAAATTCAATAACTTTACTTATCGATTGAAACAAGATGATTGGTGACTTTGAGGGAGCAAATAAAGGGTACATTAGTGAATTCAGAAATCAAATCAACATGATTCAAAATAATAGCAATAAGGAAATCATACTTAACTGACTGACTTGGATGATTAATCATTGAATAACTTCATTCAGTAGATGGAAATCGAGAAATTACCTATCACGTTGGGCTAAGCAAGGAGAAGAATAAAAAGTGAATGAAATTGTGTGCTTAAACTATTTCATTAGTGTATATGAAATATAATTATTATGATTCAACAAATTTTATTCATGAATATAACCATAGCAGCAACTATTTTCATTAACATTTGATTTCAAAACATAATGTGAAAGTGAGTCTATCAATTGCAAGAAAGTATGTTATAGTTTAATTAGGTAAAGGTCAAATTTTTTTCAAAAATTGAGATGTTTAAAAGTATTTTTTGAGATGATATTAATAGAGTAGACTTTCTTGCAAATGAACATATGTTAACCAATACTTTAGGGGTCACTCATTGGCTTGAATTTCATGATGAGGAAAATATTTCAGAGGCGTCTTATGTAGCATCTTCACTTGAAAACGCTGCAAAGGTTTTTAAATATTTATAAGTGACGTTATACTACTTTGAATAGAATATTGAATCAAATGGTTTGCTTTCAAAACATTTAATGAAATTGTGCAAAATCAGCTTCATCAACTGTTTGTTGAAATCTGGCCGGGCCTCCTCTAATTTTACTGCATTTTATTCAATTTTAAATTCAAGTTCAAATAAAAAATAATCACATTTCTATATCTGTATTATTTCCATCATTCTATCTACTATCCAAATCTCAAAGTTATAAACAGATGTTCATTACTCAGTGATCTAAAACATTTATACATTATCTGCAACACACAATACAGCGTAACGGATAGCTGGCAAACCGCTTAGCGATGGAGGCTTGCCTCCACGAGTCGAGATTCGTTAGAATGAAATGAACGGTGCGGGAACACTCAAAATTCAAGCTGTAGATCACTTGTCGGAGGCCCGGCTCCGCGGCATTATTTTCCCTTCTAATCGAACGAGCTTAGCCGTAACCGAAGCTGTTGTTTTGATTCCCCCCCTTTTTATTAACGAAATTTTAATCCTCTTAAAGTGCGGTTTGTGGTATTCTGACATTTTTCGGAAAATTTTGTAGGTAAGATTTTAATATTTAAGCAAGAAAGATAGAAACGGAAACAAGAAGTGAGAATTATAATGAAAGCAGTGAACTTGAAGAAATTTTGATTTTATTTTGAATAATTAATTCAGTAAAGTTATTTACCGATATGGTATAATAAATGCCAGTGGCTGACAGGAAGCCCAGTTCGTAATAAATTATTTTATTGGTTGCGTGGTCTCGGGACTCCTCTGATTGAAATCTCACGAGCCGCCACTGGATCTTGGTACTATAAACGCACAGGGGCATCTCTATATTTATTTCTTACTATGAGAAGAAAGTGGAAAAATTTCTTGAAAAGATGTAAGGGAAATGATAAGAGGTAAATGAAAGAAATCAACCCCAATTTGGAATGTTATGGTTTCTCTTATTTTTTTAAATTATAACATACAAGCAATTAGTGAGAGCCTTTGATGAAAAATTCTCAACTGTACATCCTATACAGGTAAATCATCTTATAATATAACCAATTTCTATAAACAATAATTAAAGTATTACAATAATTCTCATGTATAACAAATAAATAAACTCTGTAAGACTAAGAAACTATAAAAATATAAAAAATAGTTGCTGTATAAGCCCTCCATTAAATAATAAATATACATTATATATTGAGTAAAAATGATAAAATAGCCAATAAACAATATTCTCAAATTAAACTTCTTTGACGAGTCTCAAATTTCGATAAAATTTTGTTGTTGAGTTCCTACTTTTTATTTATGAAAAAGAATTGGTAATACTGTATTTTTTCCTGTTTAGAAACAGCAAATTCAAAATTTCTGATTTCTAGTTATTAAAATAATTTTCATGGAAGCACGATGTTTTTATTTTTTCTGGAATCAAGTATGATTAAGGTAAATTCTTACAGTGCCAAATGACATATCTATGGTGGATTCTTGAAGATGAAATCAACATATCTCCACTAGTTGTGCAATTTCTGTAATTTATCATTGTTATTCACTTCATTTGTTAGCTAAACATAATTATTTTTTTATCGATTATTTTCAGAATAATAAATTTCAAAATGTATCCTTATAACGATTTGAGAACGATTGCCCAAATGACGCAAATAACACTGATAAAGAAAGGAAATAGCTGATTTATAGATGTTAAAACTGTTATTTTTCGAATTTGAAGTTTATAATACCTAGATTTAAACTAACTGATAGCTTCCCCTTTCATTTTTATGAATCAGGATTGGAGTATTTCATTAATCTCATAAAGAGGCAAAACAAGATAAGTTGTATCCTCCATTTGGATATTATTGAGCATAAAGTAGGCCATGGAAATTAAGCATATTCCACTGAGTATATTGTATATTTTAGGTTATGTTATTTTCTTGTCAGGGCCCGTATTCTCGACAAGTGATATTCGAAAACGTATACGAACTTCATTGCGCGATGTGCATTTTTGCAGGTAAAACAGGGACTCGCGCAATGAAGTTCGTATACGTTTTCGAATATCACTTGTCGAGAATACGGCACCAGATTGATTCGCAATGTTGTCAATATCACAAAAAATTGCATAATTCGCGGATTTCTCACAATGTCAATTTACATCTGAAAAATGACAAATTAATAGGAAATTCAGACAGTTCTAAATACCTAACGATAAAAGATTGAAATTTTACATTACAGATTCACTACTTGAATTGAATAAAAATATCATTGTTCGAACAAAGGAAACTAATGATGTAAATATATTCGAGAATTATCATTTTCATTAGTCAATAGAAGTGCGAATGAACAGAATAGAGTCAAATGAAGAAAAAGTTCTGATGCAAACATCATGTGACGAACAAAAACATTGTATGCTCAGAACAAATCAAGATATATCTGGAATTATAAATGGTGGATGCTTTGCTTGAACTGATTTCTTATCATATCTTAATGAACTCTTCTAGAAACTCAGTAATTATTATGATTGTTGTTAATGTGTAAATATTGACTTAAGAATATCCTATCGATGAAAAGTTTTAAAGGATTAATTTGAGTTGAGTTAATGCTCGAAAGCTCATCCGATGTTTGGGAATAGTTTGTAAAATCTCCCTATCTTTGAATTTTAATTAGTCAGATTTAACAGAATATACTTTAGATAAGCATTTGGACTTTTCTATTTGACCGATTAACTGAAGAAATCACTTCACTTCGACCGAATCGACCAATAGAAACGCTGCGTTACTGATTTTGCTTCAGTTTGGAAGTGATGTAGCCTCAAATAGAAAAGTCTTACAGTCAATCATTTCAATAGGGTTTTCTCGTTCAAATTTACCCATTTTCCAGCTTACAAACAACATTTTAGCGACCGTGACAGAACTTTATAAGCTAGGAAATGGACGTTATGAAGAAGGAACGGGAATTGATGAGAAAATATTTTTCAAAAGTCTGCAGAGAGTTAGACCAGATGATATTAGATAAGGCCACAAGTGAGCAACATCTGTTACCAGTGTTAAGTCAATTGGAAGACATAAGCGATAGATTATTCAGAGCAGATGAAAACATAAGAACGTCCATACTGTTTTCAAAAATCGATGACTCAACTTTTGAAGAGGAATACAACCAAGTTGAGTTCTACCGGGAAGAATTAATCAAATATAGGTTTAAGTGCGAATTCTTCCTCAAGAAACAAAAAAAGGGCAGATTATAAAGCATGGTTAACTGGCCAAAATGAAAAATTGAAGGATAAGGAAATTGCATCTTCTCTGAAACATTTAAAAGATTATTGGAGTGACCCCAAACTTGATGAAGGTGAAAAGTTTTTGGGAGATTGCTTATTGAACAATAGATACTTAGATACTGAAAACAAAGACTACATTCCAACATATGATGAAATTGTTCAAGATCTCTCAGAGGATGAAAATGAACTTGAAAAACAAGAAGTATTTGAACATAAATACAATTTCAGATTTGAAGAACCTGACCAAGAATTTATTAAAAGATACCCTAGAACTAATGAAGGATCAAGAGGAGAAGATAACAGAAGAAAGTTGAAAAAACAAGAGGTGAAAGAGAGGAAGACCACCTTCCAGGCAGAAAAAATTAAGGATTTGAGAAAATTTGGTGACACGAAAAGGAAAGAAATTGAAGAGAAAATTGAGAAACTTAAGGAAATAACAGGAAATCAAGAAATAGCTTTTGCTGATGAGGAATTGACGAAGATTTTGACCAAGAATCTCATGACAGACGAATGCAAGCTCTCTTCAATGATTACTACAAAAATTGCCCTGAAGAAGGTATAAAACGATCCATTGAATGTTGTTTGTAAGCTTGAAAATGGATAAATTAACAATAATAACTTATGAATTGAATTGACAATGCTTATCTAAAACTAGCGGACCCAACAGACGTTGTTCTATATATACATATACATTGGTTTAAAAACATCCTAAAGACGTTGTCCGATGCCCAATTGCCAATGCCTCCTATTGTTGCAGTCTTCATCATTTAGTCCTTTTTCACTCATTGATTTTCTAATTCATTAATCCATGTCGTTCTTGGTCTTCCTCTTTTTCTGTTTTCTGGAGGTATCCATCTCATTACTTTCTTTGGTAATCTATTCTTGCCATTCTTTGCACATGTCCATACCATACCAGCTGTTTCCTATCTATATATTCTGTGACTGTCTCTTTTATTTCCATATTTTCCTTATTATCGAATTCGGTATCCTCTCTCTTCTCGAAGTTCTGGATGCTCGTCGTATTGCATCCATTTCTGTAGCTTCTATCCTCCTCTTCAGTGTGTTCTTTCAATCGCCAAGTTTCAGATCCGTATACTAGAGTACTTTTTATTAGTGTATCATATATTCGTATCTTTCTTTTTTTTCTATCTCTGTGCTCCATAGAATACCATTCAGCGAACTTATTATTTTTTTTGTCTTATTTATTCGTGATTTAATTTCGGCGTCATCTGTTCCTTCTGCATTAAAGTTGATTCCCAAGTATTTGTAGCTTTCGCATACACAAAAAAATTCATTCAATTCGATCCAGCCGTTTAGTTGCAGAATAGATGAATAACCTAGATAACGACTACATCGCCATCTGTTGATCTGATTTGTGATCATATACATATGGGCATCAGGCAATCCAAAATACATTCATACATCATAGGTTTAAAATTTGTAAAATATGGCATAGGTGAAAAATTGTTGTATAATATGTTAGTTCATACGTTAATTCTGATTAAAATTTTAAATTTTGATTCACTCGATGTAACTTCACTTTTTGTCGAAATGTCAAAATCATTATAACCTATAAATATGTATTCTATGACTGCTTGATTGGTCGTAAGAAAAAGGAAAGCCTTTTATTTTTTCTGAACAATTTTTGGGAAATATTTTGTTGTATAAACCTTGCCCTAGCAATTATGAACACAACAAAAAACAGAATTATCCAATTTGGTGCAGCCGTTTGAAAGATATTGCATTTTGACGGTAACCATAGATCCTTTTTTATTAATATAAGATAAGATATATTCTGTCAAATCTGACTAATTAAAATACAAAGATAGGGAGATTTTACAAAATATTATCAACATCAGACGAGGCCGGGTACATTCGGCAAAGTTGATTTTATGTTATGTCAGTAAATACTGCCAACCTCAGATAATAAACAAAGGCCTACTTTGTGCTCAATAATATCCGAACAGAGTATATATTCCTAACACTGAGATGAATATAGTGTTAAAAGGTTCAGTAGACAGCTACTATTCAGATCTTTTGCTCCCTAAATCCTAAACCTACAGCTACTCAAGGCCACAATTTGCACCTTTGTCCTGATAATTCGCAATAAGCTTTAATTTAATTTACTCACACAAATCTCGTCTTGCCTCAAACAGGTATTTCCCATAAAACTAATAATTATCGGAAAAACTTGCTGTTTTAAATTACAGAATTCTTAAGCGGTTTAATTTATAAGCATATATGGATATTTTCCGAAACTTAATAATATTATGTATTTACAATTGGCACCATTCTAAGAAATAACTAAAAAATTAGGCCAATAGATAAGTTTGACTGGGTGCAGAAATGCCATAAAAAATGAACCTTGATCTTTTACCAATTATCATGTTGTCCCAGTTAACGAAGTTCATTAGAACTATGGAACTGGGCATGCAGCAAAAACAGTTTTCTCAAAGAAATGAAACCGACAACACATGTGGAGGAAACGTGTGTTTAATCTGATGAAAATGCTTTCTTGTGATTTTTTGTGAAGAAATAAGTGTAAAAATGGTATTATATGCTACAAGTGTATAGTAGCCATTATACGCGAGTAGAGAATACTATACTTTATCCACGACTTTTGTATAATCTACCCATTATACGTCTGTTTGCTCGCCCACAATAATACCCATTAATCACTAGTGATTCAATGAGGTGGGCAAGAAAAATAAGGTCTATTTAATCTGGGTTTCCGGCCATTCGGGAATCAAAGGAAACGAAGAGGCCAATAAATTGCCAAAGAGGGCGCACTAATGTCACTCATTGGCCCAGAACCCTTCTGTGGTATAGGTAAATGTACCTATAAGAAGAAGTTTCTGGAGAAGGAGAAAGCCGAGAGGAAAAAAACTCTGACGGAATCTCCAACGATAGATCATACCACTAAGTTCTTTGGAATTTTGAAACAGCAAGATCCAAAAGATATTTGGATCTTGGTAAGAACCAATTACACCTCCTCACTGGCTTTCTTACAGGACACTGTCGCCTCAGGAAGCAACTGTTGAGGATGGGATTATCGAGCACTGACGAGTGTAGGTTCTGAGGGGAGGAGGAGGAAGAAACCCTCATTCATCTAGTCACGAAATGTTTTGGCATTGCGAGCCTAAGGAGAGAATGCTTTGGGCGAAAAACTTGTAAGAGTGAGGAACTAGCCTCGTTGAAGCCTTCACAGATATTAGATTTAATTAGATCTCTGAAACTGGAAGGCGAGCTGTGAAGGGTGTGGCCAGAACAGCTCTGTAAGGGGGCACAATAGACCTTGAGGTCGCAGTGAACTGTAACCCCTTTTTAAACTAAACTAAATCACTAGTGATTAATGTGTCATTAATCACTGCTGTCATATGCTTCCTTGATTGAGCTATAATATTATATTATTAAAACTGATATTTCTTCAGTCTTCTAGAGTTTCCTGACCAACAAATATGGGTATACCTTTTCAATCGAGAACCAAATCTACTTTAAATAGAGAATATTAAAGTTCCCAAAAAAATTGCTCATATGTAAACTTGACTTTATCCACATTTGTAGAGGGGTCCTATCACGGTGGCCAAATGTTAAAAACTCCAAGAAAAATATTTCACTGGTCGTGGATAAAGTATATTATTAATTGTAAAAATTTATGCATTCAAAAATCCGATAAACCTAAAGCAACATAAATTCAATGATTATTTTTCCCAACAAACAATTTACTCTAAATTCAACGCAGAATTCGAATATGTTGAAATACAGGTTTGGAAATTCCATCTGAAACATACGATATACAATGCATCAGACAGAGAATTCTTCCGTCCAGTTGCCCAGATGAATAGTCGAGACAATCACTTGCTGTACACACTGAGTTCAGTGTCTTACTTCTATTCTAGTCTTGTCTCTCTCTTATCGTTTAGAGGAGCGTAATTCTTTAATATGGTAGGCAACAGTAAATACTTGAATCGAGTATTAGGCAGCCTGACAAATTAAAAATCTATACGTGCAGTGCGGGTTCCCTACCATACTGCGATAAGAGAGAGACAAGACTTGATTTTTGCAGTAAGACAGTTGAATTCATTCAGTTATCGCACTTGATTATCTCGCCTATTCATCTGTGCAACTGGAGGGAAGATTCTCTGTCGATGCATTGTATATCGTATGTTTTCGATGTGAATTTCCAAATCGGTATATATCACTTATATCAGAAAATCGAAGGTTGTGTATTCTTCTATCGAAATGGAAGTAGTAGTATCATCATTTTATCGGGTAATTTCAATATAGTAGTAATATAGCTAGCTGTACGTGTTGTCTATCCAAATGTCATTAGGACATCTCAAGCTTGACACCGGTGAATACAAGCGTGTTTGGTAATGCTCCGAAAATCTATTGTTACGAAGATATGATGATTTTTGAACTTTTTTGAAATTTTCTGCTTCGTCATCGAAAATAATTAATTTTGTGAAAACTACTTGACTAAATAATCCATGGTTATTTTTTTCGAAGTTAAGGAGATTGTACCCGTCTCTTGAGAAAAAGTATTTACTAATATTTCTGATAACTCGAGATATACAGGGTCATATTTAGCTGCACCTGTTTTCCTCATAAAATCATGATTAAAGAATTCAGAATTACTCGAATAGAATATTATGAACTTGGTGTACAACTGTAAGAAAAATCTTCCCTGTTTGTTTTCTGTTCAAAAAGGTACATACGTCAATAATTCCGTCCAAGTGAAGTAGGGGAGAATGGGATATCTCTAAAAATACGTCGAATCTTTCTGAAAATCTAACGAAACAAGCAAGTTTGCCTTACATTTGTACACCAAGTTCAGAATACCTTTTTCGTGTAACTCTGAGGAAAACAGGTGCAGCTATTTATGACCCTGTATATTTCGGGTTATCAGAATTTTGAGTGAATACTTTTTGAGATGAATACCATTTCTTTAGCTTCGAAGAAGATAAGCCTCGAATATTTAGACTTAAGTTGTTTTCACAAAATTACTTATTTTCAATAAAGAAGCAGCAAATTTCAAAAAACTTGAAAAATCGCCATATCACCGTAAACATAGATTTTCGGAACATGCTTCACTAGACGCTTTTTGCTGAAAATGACATGTATACAGATTGTTTGGTCATGACTTAGCGATAATTTAAGGGCATCAAATATACCTAATATTATCGACAAAAACACCCACATTGGGAAGTTTACCCCATTAGTTTTGGAGTAGCCCCCATTTTAAATCTACTTTTTTATTTTCGTTGACTCTTCCAAATAATATCGATTTCTTTGGACATAAAAGTCCTACAGATGTGAAAAAAATATTTTTTGAAAGATGATACTACAACCTTTCATTAAAGTAGAACAATATGAAAACATTTAACTTGAAAATGCCATAAAAAATTCTTTGAAAAAATTTCAGTAAAAAAATGTACTGATTTTCTTAGTACAGGAACTAGCAGATTGAAGTATAATTTTTTTTCAATAATTTAACACGCAAGGATATTAGCTACCAAACAACACCTACATCATTTCTGTAAGTCACATAATTTGAGAGTTATTGCTGTTCGAACATGACCACTACGCTAGAAAACTTTTTTGTCTACAAAGCAGAGGCGGCCATTTCAAGCAATTTTTATGATTAATTTGTTTGTTTGATCATTAAAAATTATTGAAAGTACAGTACTCAGTTTTATTTTATTTTATCAATATTCATAAGGGTCATGTTCGAACTGCAATTACTTTCTAATTATGTAACTTACAGAAATTATGTTGGTATAGTTTTGTAGCTAATATCCTTGCGTGTTAGCTCATTGAAAAAAAATATATACTTCAATGTGTTAGTTCTTGTACTATTGCGGATTTACTATGAGAATTAGTATTTTTTTCTACTAAAATTTTTTTAAAGAATTTTTTATGACATTTCTAAGTTGAGTGTTTTCATATTGTTCTACTTTAATAAAAGGTGGTAGTTTCATCTATCAAAAAACATTTTTTTCACATCTGTAGGACCTTTATGTCCAGAGAAATCGATATTATTTGAAAGGATCAACTAAAATAAAAAATAAATTTAAAATGGGGGCCACTCCAAAACTGATAAGGTAAACTCCCCAATGTGGGTGTTTTTGTCGATAAAATTAGGTATATTTGATTCCCTTAAAATATCACTAAGTCATGACTAAACATACTGTATATATTAGAAGAATCACGTCGAACCAAACACCCTATATAACCAAAAAGTTTTGACGAACCTGATACATTTCTTTCAGGTAGCAAAAATTCATATTTTATGGCATGACTTCAAACAAACCCACAAATTTCAAACTCTCAAAGGTTACACTTACTCCATACATGTGAAACGGCGACTATAATTAACCCTTTATACACCACTATTCAGCAACTCCTCTCAAGTCTTCAACCCTTTGAGGCACTTTTTAACGCTGTGCAGCCAACCCTTCTCCGGTCAAAGGTGATCTGACCTATGCCTTTCCCATCGTGCATCATCCGATTCATGGGTGATATAACGAACACCAATTTGATTTTCTAGGGACCTCAGATCGCACCAAGTTTGATAATCCTTGAAATTAATTAATTTATAATTATTTAATCAGTATGATATATTATTTTAGTACTTACTTGTAACCAAATATGTGATAAGGATTTGTCAACAGTATATCTTTTTCGTTGTTTCACTTGCAGCAAGTTATTGATGAGATCAATAGCTGAAAATTTGATAATCATTAATATGCGAAGGAAAACAACCTAGTAAGAGTAAGGGATAAGTTCAATTTTTATTGAAGAGGAAACAAATACAGTTTACAATAATAAAACAGAGAAAATGATTGGCATTTGCATTATTTTATGCACTTTTAAGGCCTTTTCGGATACTTACTCGGGTTAACTCGATCCCTAACCTTCGCGTTCGTTTACCTGGTACCCGAACATCCAACCCGTGTTCGGAAAGTACGATGCTATTAACTCGATCACCGACCCAGGTTGATTTATCGTAACCCTACGCGAGAGCAGGGTTGTACAGTCACCGCATGCGCACTGCAGTTTAATTTTGTATTTGAAAGAGGCGGGAATCAGTCTTCTACTCTTCCCCTATTAATTTCATATATTATACTCCTTAGAATTATGGAAAGAGAAGAGAATTTGGCTCAATGTAAAATGTGTGGTTCCATGAACCAAGAAAATAATGTGAAACAACTTCTTCATACATTTGTATACAGATTTTTCTGTGCTTAGCTACAGCTTTCTTTGCTACTTTAACATAGTTACTCAAAGATAACATTAAGCATGGAAGGACACAGCAGAAATTATAAGAAAGACAATCCGAAAATAAACCCGGACTGAAAAACAAATTCTTTACTTTTTTAACATCGGTACTCAAAAATAACATTAAACATGGAATAACATTAAACATGGCACACTAGAAATTATATGAAAGATTTCACAAAAGCCAATAAATGCAAGAAAACTAGAGACAATCCGAAAATAGACTGGGACTGAAAAAATAAATTCATAAAATATTTGGTTATGTTATTGATACGTCTGACACTTCAAATCCTTAACCTGATGTGTTCGTATATTCAGAACCCGTGACCAAATGGATCGAATTACAGTGCAACCTTAATATAACGAACCTCAATATAACGACTTCCTCGATTTAACGAATTTTTCATAATCCCCTTGAATCGTCCATAAGAGTCAATGTAAAACTTACCTCTACATTACGAAAATTTTTACGAACAACCTCTTTATAACGAATTTTCAACTACCTAAAAGAGTGTGAATACCTCTACTTAACGAATTTCGTCAACTCAAAACCTCTATATAACGTTTTCACCAATAACCAGGTATGTATGTGATTCAGCCGCGACAGTTTCGACGCGTATTACGTAAAATACGAAGTTAGTTGATGGAAAGTAATCAGTGTTGCTCCTCACTTTTTTGCAATGGCTCAGAAACGTAAAAGGCGTTCCTTATCTGTCGCAGAAAAGCCAAGCATCATTAATTATGTTGACAAAAATCCTTCTACAAAAAAATTTGACATAGCTAATAAGTTCGGGATTCCCGCAAGTTCATTGGCTACAATTTTCAAATCTAAAGATAAGTTTTCCGACGAAATTGTTTGCCTTCAAACATCAGAAGATTGAAACCGTGGAAAACAAACTACAATTTATTACTTTTTTCCAATCAAGATAAATAAAATTAGATTTAGGCTTTTATACCAATTGGTTGATTTTTCACCTCTTTTTATTTTGTTCTGCGAATTTTAGAAAAAAAAGCTACGTACTCACTTTATTGTTTTGAAAAAGAAATATAAAATAAATGAGTAATTTGATAAAAATGAGTTTTCATTTATATGAGCAAAATTAGTTCGCTATAACAAGATGAGTACGTAATGTCGAGGTGAATTAAACCTCGGTATAACAAATTTTGGACCAACCTCACCTCATATAACAAACCTCAGATTTACGAATTACTTGATATAACGAATATTTACTGGTTCCCTTCCGATTCGTTATATCGAGGTTCCACTGTATTAACCCTGAGTAAGTTTCCAAAAGCGCCTATAGGGGGTGTTTTGAATAACACCGAAAAAATTAGAGGGGTGATTCCTCAGATCATTTTATGAAAAAAGGTTTCCATAAATATAGGTCCGGAAATGCATTGTTTCCCATATACAGGGCGTTGAAATTTTATTTAAAAACTGACTAAAAAGGGGCACGCCACTGAGATTTTTTAAACTAACAATTATATTTAAATTCTTCGTTCAATTTGTGTCAAAAAATCTCTTCTGTCATTTTTTCGTTTGGGGCGCTGTCTTTGAATAAAAAAAAACATTTAAACGTAACGTCCTACTAAAAAATACGAGTTAAGATGTTTCATTTTCTTTTATAAAAACGGCGCACTATGTGAAAAAAGGCAGAAGAGATTTTTCTTCACAAATTTAACGAATAATGTTCCCCGGAAACAAGCGCAAAAAATCCAGGTGCCTTCTCAGATTGAGAAGTAAACAACATAGAGATGCTCCTAAGCGTGAAAAGTACTTCATTGTAATCAACCAAGTTCTACAGTAAGATGGAAAGCACTTTATTGTCGAACTGGGGTGAAGTAAACAACAGGTTATATTCTCATTTCTACAATTTCTGAATATAATACAACATTTTGTAATTTTGTCATGGCTATAATTATCGGAATACCCTTAAGCAACAATAAAATGCCCCAAATAATAAGAAAAATAATTCAGTGTTTGAACGTCAAATCGAAATGAAGAAGTAAACAAGGCGCATCGTGTAACTAAAAACTTACAGACGATGTTGCTAAACTGACAGAATTGTCTGTAACAGACGCTAGCCGTTAGTGTCAGAATAGGGGAGCGGTTGACCAATTATCCCAATAAATAATAATAAAGATACGGCAACGCCGGAATGTTCTTCGCGTGAATAAACAGATTCTACTGCGTCAACATATGCATGAAAGCATCTCTAGGTTTACTCTTCACTCAGAGGGTGCCTTATTAAAAAACGTTCCTAATCATAAAACTTACCATCAGAAGAAGTTTCTTTCCAAGGATTTGGTGGATACATGAAAGCAGCGTTCTGTATTTGTTCGTTAATATCTTCATCTTCATTAAATGGGAAAGTACCACTTAAGCTTACATAAACTATAACACCTACACTCCACATATCCAAGGATCTATTATAACCTTTATTCCTTAGAACTTCCGGTGCTAAAAACAAGCATTATGATTTTTTGTTAATATAAAAAAGACATGAGATATTACCAAGGTATGCAGGAGTTCCTACCACAGATCTACGAAACGATTTTTCACCAATAATTCTAGCAAATCCAAAATCACATAACTTGACTTGTGGAAACTCAGCATTAGAGCTCAGAAGCACATTTTCAGGTTTCAAATCACAGTGCACTATATTCTTACTATGTAAATGTTTTAAAGCTATGAGAATCTGAAAAAAACCATAATAATAGTATATTATACAACAAGTGTATAATGATAGCTATTTATCATCGAGTGAATAACAGCCATTATACACAACTGCATACTACATACAGGATGGAAACACAGGAGTTCCAGTGTTAAATTCAAGCAGGCTCGGAGTCCAGTGGAACAATGGAACAATCGAAACCTCAGAGCGATGCGATATTTAATGAGCGGCTGGTCAGTTGGAATGGCATTCCGAAAGCTCTGATAAGGGTAAGATCGGAGCATTGGTTACAGCAAACGCTGGTATTTCGGTGGTAATCGCAAGACGCGACGTTGCCTGTGTCGTTGCCGACCGTAGCGTTTGCTGTAACCAATGCTCCGATCTTACCCTTATCAGAGTTTTCAGAATGCCATTCCAACAGACCAGCCGCTTATTCAATATCGCATCGCTCTGAGGTTTCGATTCTTCCACTGTTCCACTGGAGTCCGAGCCTGCTTGAATTTAACACTGGAACTCCTGTGTTTCCATCCGTTTCTTCCACATCTGTATAGTCCGTTCACGAAAGGTTGAGCCTTCGGTTGGCCATGGATATTTGGCATATTCCACTGTGTATATTAAAATTTTAGGTTATGTTTTTTATTTTCTTGTCAAATTGATACGCAATGTTGTCAATATTGCATAGAGTTGTCTAATAACTCGCAAGCTCGTCAGACGAGGCCGGGTACATTCGGCAACGTTGACTTTATTTTACTTTATGTCAGCAAATACTGCCAACTTCAGATAAATAAAGAAACGCCTACTATGCGCTCAACCTTTCGTGAACGGACTATATATAGTCAGTTCACGAAAATTTGAGCGCATAGTAGGCGTTTGTTTATTTATCTGAAGTTGGCAGTATTTGCTGTCATAACGTAAAATAAAGTCAACGTTGCCGAATGTACCCGGCCTCGTCCGACGAGCTTTCGAGTTATCAGAGAACTCTGTTATATTAACAACATTGCGTATCAATCTGACAAGAAAATAAACAACATAACCTAAAATTTTAAAATACACAGTGAAATATGACAAATTGTCATGGTCAACCGACAGCTAAAACTTTCGTGAACGAACTAAACTTGATCCACGATTACTGAATAAATTTTTTGAAGATTTTAACATTTGCAACAAGACCTTTTTATTACAAGTGTGGAAAAAGTCGAATTGACACATGAGAAATTTTTGGAAAACTTGTCATTGTATGTTTGTAATAAAAATTGATTTAATTGATGTAATAAAAGTAGATTTGGCCCTCGATTGATAAGATTTATTTGTTAGTTGGAATACTTTAGAATACTGAAGAAGTATCAATTTAAAGAATATAATATTTAAAACTAAAGGCCGTATTCATAGTTCGCCCTTCAGGGTGAGTGAAAGAAAACGTAAAATGTAATTCAGGAAAGCAAATTGAATTATAGAAAATGGAAATTGTAATTGAATTGAAAATCAGAATAGAGAATTCGAATTTCAGAATACCAACTTCCCCAGATATCAAGAAGAAACATATTGAATCATTTTCTCCAAATACAGCCAAATCTCAATGAACCCATTCACATTCAATGGTAATTTGTGAATAATAAATGTCTCGATTAAAAAGCAAAATTAAAAATTTATGTTTTCAATTTTACCTGAGTGATCAAAAACTTTGTGACCCTTTCAGTCAACCTTCCATTTTCATGTGATAAAATCATTTCTAACATGTCTCCTTTCAATTTTTCCATTACCACAAATATTCGTTCTGGAGTTTCAAACATTCTTTCCAAATTCACCACTCCAGGGTGTGATAAATTTTGCAATATCGATACTTCGTTTTTCAACTGAGCCTCTTGTTTAGTAGGAAACCTCAGTTTGTCTATCACCTTTATAGCTACTGAGCGTGCTGTTTTTCTATGAACACCTCCGTACACTATACCGAACTGTCCAGAACCAAGAACTTCATCTGGGTAGATTTGGTAAATTTGGTTCATATCAGTAACCTGGTTTTCTTCATCGTTACATTTCTCTGGCTCTATAATCAAGAAGCAAAAGAGAGATGATAACTTTCAACAACAACAAAAATCAAGAATAAATATATGTATACAGGGTGTTACATAATAGTATGTCACAACTTGAGGGGGGGTGAATCTACATGTAATTTTGAGAAAAAAGCTTATATAAACATTGGTCCGTAAAAGCTTCGTGTTGAAATTTTCAAATAAATGGCTTTTCTTCATAACTCCTACAGATTTTGAGATATTCAGTCCAATTTGGAATGCGAGATATTTTCAACAATCTCCATCATTGCACGACCTGAATCTTAACTAGAATCTACAGAGTGTTTTATTTTCTGGAGCCATGTCTCCTTTATCCCTCTCAAACTTTTTGCGGAACGCCACTGATCAGCGCGTAAAAATCAATTTTTGATATCTTCGTTCAATTCATAAACTTTTTTGACTCCTGTAATGTTTTCCTATCTATAAACGTTTTCGAGTAAAAAGAAGAAATTGAACGATTGTATGTTATTCGCTAAATAAAAAAAAATTAGATGAGCCACTCGTATATTCCGCGCCATCTGTCGGAGGAGGAGACTAATACACGAAAAAATTATTTTCAATTTGATAGTTAGATGTCGTTGCATTCATGGAAATCCTATCGAGAAAATAGTAAGTATGTAAAATCATTATTATCAAAAAACCTTTGAATTGTCAACTGACACAAGGAGTGGTTTGACACTTTCTTTTTGAAATATAATAAATTTCGATATGCCTGCAAGAGTGAAGACGTGCTGTGTTATTGGATGTGAAAATCGAGATGCAAGAAGGTAATTATAAAATATATATAGTCCGTTCACGAAAGGTTGAGCACATAGTAGGCGTTTTTTTACTTATCTGAACTTGGCAGTATTTACTGTCATAGAGTAAAATAAAGTCAACGTTGCCGAATGTACCCGGTCTCGTCCGACGAGCTTGCGAGTTATCAGAAAACTCTATGCAATTTTGACAACATTGCGTATCAATTTGACAAGGAAATGAAGAACATAACCTAAAATTTTAATATACACAGTGGAATATGTCAAATTTCCATGGCCAACCGACGGCTCAACCTTTCGTGAACGGACTATATGTATATTCTGTTACCTATAAGAATTAAGATACTCGTAGTTTTCATGTATTGAATAAGTTTAGTAGGTAAATACTCATATTTTGTATTATTGAATTCAATATTGTTAGTTTTTGAAAATGTTTTCAATGCAATAATTAGTTCATTGATTAGATATTTATGAAATAAATCTGTATTTTCAATTGGTGATACCTATTTCAGTTAATAAATTTTTATTCTATCCAGAATTTGATTATTGATCCTCATTTCTCGATTGCAAAAGAAAATCAGATGAAAGTTCGTTGCAGGTATTATTTTCATGAGAATAAATTTCCTCACTCATCGATAACTTGCACGAATCCATTTCTGATATCCTTTTGGAAATTGAATTTCAAAAAACTTTTTGCCTATATGGGAGTACCTACCTATTCAAAGGGTGCACTACAGAATTCTTTTTTAGGCAGCTTTACGATACAGATTCCTTTTTCAATTAAGCTTTTTTCACGAATTAGTAATGTTGTACAAAAACAGATGGCGTTGAAGTTTGTTCTACTAGTGTCTCATCTATTCTCAGTTTAGTTAGTCTATGGATATAGTCCGATCACGAAAGGTTGAGCCGTCGGTTGGCCATGATAATTTGACATATTCCACTGTGTATATTAAAATTTTAGGTTATGATGTTTATTTTCTTGTCAGATTGATACGCAATGTTGTCAATATTGCATAGAGTTGTCTGATAACTCGCAAGCTCGTCGGACGAGGCCGGGGTACATTCGGCAACATTGAATTTATTTTACGTTATGACAGCAAATACTGCCAACTTCAGATAAATAAAGAAACGCCTACTATGTACTCAACCTTTCGTGAACGGACTATAGGTATGCTCAAAATTTGCTTTATGTTGATACCTCGTCATCTGAGCCTCAACTTAAGCTTATCAGCGAATGCATACAATCGTTCAATAAATTTTTTACTCGAAAACGGTTTAGAGATACGAAAAAATTACAAGAGTCAAAAAAGTTTCTGAATTGAACGAAGATATCAAAAATTTATTTTACGCTGATCAGTGGCTTACCGCAAAATGTTTTAGAGGAAAAAGGAGACATGGCTCCAGAAGAGAAAACACCCTGTAGAATCTACAGTGTAGATTCTAGTTGAGATTCAGGACGTGCAATGATGGAGACTGTTGAAAATAGCTCGCATTCCAAATTTGGACTGAAAAATCTCAAAAACTGCAAGAGTTATGAAGAAAAAACCAATTTTTTTGGAAATTTCATAACCCCTCTATCTTGAATACGGATAGCGATACCAGAATTTTTTACTGAACAAACCCCAATTATTTTTCAGTTTTCTACCTATCCTAAAGAGGGGATCGCCTTTTTTTGAAACACCCTTTTAGCAAGTTGAGAAATACCGATTCGAACTCGCTAGCTAGTTACACTAGTTATTTTGAATAAAATTTATTCCGCAATAGTCATGTTTCAAAACATTACAAATAGAATAGAAGTACAAACATTAGGTTTTCCAATAAGAGGTGTTATTTTGAATAGCCGCTATTTCGGTTGATATCACGTTTGAAGCTGTCATTTTTTGACATTTTACAAGTAGAAACTACGGCACTAATAAAATTAGAGCACTAGAAAGATAGGTATGCCAGACAGGCTGACTGGGTCCAACCATAGGCTCGAAAATTACAGATGGTAATGTCAATTTCTCAGTTATTGTGCTCTATTGTTAGTTGCGTGCTTTTCTTGAAGAATACTTAATAGAAAGTATTGATTTTTTATTCAAAACAATAAAGTTGGAGACTAGACAGGTAAGCATAAGCATTTATTCAATTACAGATTTCATTTCATTCGAATTGTTCTGTAATTTTCGAGTCTGTGGTTGGACCCAGCATGGCTGTCTGGTTACTCCCCTTTTTAGAGCCTTAATAAAATTGTAACGAACACAGAAATTGGTGGAAAAAATCGAGCTGTTAGGACAAGTTAGTGATGTGAAGAATAAAACCCGTGCACGTCGCTCAAGAAAAGACGTTAATAATGCTGCTGTAGCCGAAAGTGTTTAAGAAAACCCAGGTTTGTCCATTCCTCATCGTTCTTTGGAATTAGGCATTCCACAAACGTCATTACACCGTATTTCGCATAAAGATTTGGGTCTTAAGGCTTATAAAGTTCAGTTAACACAAGAACTCAAGCCGGCCGATCATCAACAACGTCGGGTCTTTGCTGATTGGGTCGTTGAAATGCATGAAAATGATCCGAACCGTGTTATCTCTCGAAAAGGTGATCACAATTGGCCACCAAGATCTTGTGATTTAACACCTTGCGACTTCTTCCTTTGGGGCAATGTGAAAGAGAAGGTCTACGCCAATAGCCCAGTGTCGATTCAAGAACTCAAGATGGAATTCGTGAGGCTATCGAGGACATAGGGCAGCCAATTTGCGATTGGGTTATGGAAAATTTCGTTGAAAGGATATGGTCCTGTAAGCGTGGTCTTTTGCCTGATGTTATTTTCACTATTAACGGCATAAATTCTTCTTTATGATATAATAAACATCCGATCATTTATATTGAAAAATGTCATTTTTCTTTGAATATCAAAATAACACCTCTTATTGGAAAACCCTTTAACTAACCAACCCATAAAAAATAAAATAAAAATAAACTTGAATTGAATTTTCTGACTTACTTGCATTTGAAGTAACAGGTAATATAGCTTGGCGTATAGTAGTTTCCCAACTCTTCGCTAAATATGCTCCGATTCCACTGTCAGAAGGAGGTAAGTTGATTTTATTGACATCTGGAATCTCGTATAAAGGATCCTGGCCCACAAAATAATCGATGTTGGCAGTTCTGATTTCAAAACAATGCATAACCTCTAAAATAAAAGTTAGGGTAATTGAATATTTATTTTCATATTGATTGTTCTTACCTCCATGTTTCATTCTTGCTGTTTCTATAGCTAGAATATCTCCAAGTGGTATTTCTTTATAGTATTTACTACCTTGTTCAGATTGGAATAAAACTAAAGATTTGGTATCTAACCTCCAAAAGTGTCTCCTAACCTAAAGCATTATCTACATTAACACAACGGCAAATACACTCCGCAAAAAAATTAACGCACATTCTGAAAATCTCCATGTTAATGAAAGTTAACTATACATTGACTTTATAACTTATTTTTATGTTCTCTCAGGAAGGTTTTCAACGAAACAAGACACATTAAATGGAAGAAAAATTCAGGATTTCACCGAATCTTATGTGAAAGAAGAGAAATAAACAATTTTCAAAATTTTGGAATGCTGATAGGTGATTTAATACTTGGTATTTCCACCCCTTGCGTTAATTACAGCTCGGCAACGACGGTTCATACTCAAAATGAGTGATCTTAAAATGTTCTGATCTAATCCTTCCCAGATTTCTCTGAGTTGGATTCCTAAGTCATTAAGAGTAGCTGGTTGATTTTCTGAACTTCTCAGCCTTTTATTGAGGTTGTCCCAAACCTGCTCAATCGGATTGAGATCTGCTGGCCATTCCATTCGAGAGACTTCAACCTCTTCAAGGTACTCCTGAACGATGCGCACAAAATGGGGTCTAGTATATCGTCCATAAAAATGAAATTTTCACCAATTTATGGGGCAAATGGCACTACATGCTCTTCAAGAATGTTCCTTATATACCTATCAGCATTCATAGCTCCATTATCAACGACCACTAGGTCTGTGCAAGCAGTCAAAGATATTCCACCCCATACCATAATCGATCCTCCCCTGAAACCAGTAGTATTCAGGAAATTGCACTGAGCATATCTTTCATGTGGACGTCTGTATACAAGGGAACGTCGATCACAATGGTAGAGGCAGAATCTAGACTCATCTGTGAAGAGAACTTTTTCCCAATCAGCCTCTTCCCAATGGATGTGCTCTCTCGCAAAATCCAAACGCGCCCTTCGATGGGCAGGGGTAAGAGCTGGGCCTCTTGCCGCAACACGAGGCCTTAAATCATATTCTCTGAGGCGATTTCTTATTGTCTGAGTGCTAATTTGCACCCCATGAGTTTGCTCAAGCTGATTTTGAAGGAGGCGAGCGGTTGCAAACCGTTGTCTCAACGAAGAAACTCTCAAGTAACGTTCTTGAATGGCAGTTGTTACCCGTGGTCTACCCTGTCCTGGTCTTCGAACATTCATACCTGTCTCCCTGAATCGATGCAACAATCTGGACACACTTGTATGGGAAACTCCAAACCTTTCTGCAATTCTTGTGTATGTCAACCCTTCTTATCTCTAAACTACCGCTTGGGCACATTCCTCTTGGGTCAAATTGCGTGATTCGCGTAACATAGCGATCGAGTGTACAAATCAAACGAAATAAAAACTATTGATTACTAGAATTGATCGATAACAACTGATTTCAGAATGGAGCCAATACATTCAAAATCTGATAATCTCATCTTTTTTTATTCCTGCTGGGAAAAAACATCTGTATTGAAGAAAAACGTTGAGAGTGGATAATTCTGATAAAAATAATTATCATTGAGAACACTTTCAGTTGTAGAATAAATTTGAGATTTCCATAATGTGCGTTAATTTTTTGACGCGATTTTTGATATAGGTACTAAGAACGAAGCAATACAAGAAGAATGATCTCTTACCATTCTATCTTTGTTGGTGAAATGAACTAACCAACCCTCTTTAATAACCTTGGACCCTCTTCTTTTTGTATGTTTCACAGACTGTACAATTCGTTGTAATGGAATATTGGCACTAGGTGAAGAAGATGTTGTACTTCTGAAAGGTGAACAAATAATTAGATTGAAAATATTTCAAGTTTTCTGAACATACAGTGGCGGAGTATCTGAATCACAATCTCTCACAGGAATGCTATCCATACTGCTGGCCCCATTTTC
This sequence comes from Propylea japonica, assembly GCA_013421045.1. Taxonomy (NCBI): domain Eukaryota; kingdom Metazoa; phylum Arthropoda; class Insecta; order Coleoptera; family Coccinellidae; genus Propylea; species Propylea japonica. The sequence continues at coordinate 22,517,079 of CM024240.1, read as the reverse complement.
TTTATTGTAACTTGTAATCACTGATTCAAATTCATCCTCGTTAATTGTAGAATTGCAATGGCTTTCATTACTTGCAGAACTTTCAGCATATTCAAAATTACCTGGAAGTGTATAATTATCAATGAACTTTTTGCTAAATTTAATACCTAACTATAAATATTTAGAATGCAAATATTAGTGTCCACCACAATAATTAATAGATAACTGTATTTTGCGGGATAAGGATTGTCCTTATCCCGCAAAATACAGTTATCTATTATAAATATTTAGTTTTTCAATAACCTCATTTCATTATTGTTTGAAAATGAACCCTTATTCACAAGTCAAAAAGTAGCATTTTCTGATGAAATTTTTTTAGTATGAAGACTAGAAATTTGAATATCTTAACTTAGTTGCAGAAGTTATAACATAGTATACATGTTCTTCCTTGATCACATTACATGGATAAGTCAACTGGGTCTAAAAACTCTCTGAAAATATCATTTCCCAGAAAAAATTCAAGTTCGAATCTGAAAATTTACTTTGACAGATATTGAATCATGTTTATAGTTATAGTTTCACTGCGACCTCAAGGTCTATTGTGCCCCCTTACAGAGCTGTTCTGACCACATCTTTTACAGCTCGCCTTCCAGTTCCAGAGATATGATGAAATCCAAAATCTGTGAAGGCTTCAACGAGGCTAGTTCCTCACTCTTACAAGTTTCTCGCCCAAAGCATTCTCTCCTTAGGCTCGAAATGCCAAAGCATTCCGTAACTAGGTGAATGGGGTTTCTTCCTCTTCCCCAAAGAACCTACACTCGTCAGTGTCCGACAATCCTATCCTCAACAGATGCTTCCTGAGGGGACAGTGTCCTGTAAAAAAGCCAGTGAGGAAGTGTAATTGTTTCTTACCAAGATCCAGATACCTTTTGGATCCCGCTGTCTCAAAGTTCCGAAGGAACTCAGTGGAATCATCCATCCCTGGGAGATTCCGCCAAAGTTTTTCCCTCTCGGCTGTCTCCTTCTCCAGAAACTCCGTCTTATGGGTACATTTGCCTATACCACAGAAGGGTTCTGGGCCAATGAGTGGCATTCGTGCGCCCTCTTTGGCAAGTGTATTGGCTTCCTCGTTTCCTTTGATTCCCGAATGGCCGGAAACCCAAATTAAAAGACCTTATTTTTCTTGCCAATCTCATTGAGTTTGTTCCGGCCCTCCCAGATCATCTTTGAGTCGATGACGTATGAGCTCAGTGCTTTAAGAGCAGCTTGACTATCTGAGTGTATGGCTATATCGCACTTCTGATAGTTTTTTTCCAGATTTATATCTAGACATCTTTCAATAGCTAAGATTTCCGCTTGAAAGACGCTCATACAGGAGTCTAGCGACAGTGCACACTTGCAGTAGGTTCCACTCAGCGACCACGCTCACGCCCGTTCCCGTTCCATTAGCTTATCACAAGCCCGCGGACGTTTTTGACGGTTTGCATGTGGAACGGTCGTTTGGGCGTTATGGGCGATTAATGACAGTTGTCGAATGAGATTCAAATTTGTGTTTTGTATTTTACGCAGAAAAGTTGCCTCAACATATTTGAGGAATTATTTAACCATTAATGATAATATATCTCACTGATAATGCCGAGAGGGAACTTATAACTGCAGTATTCAGTTATTTTACCAGGCTCTGAACATGTTTTTCACCTCCGTTTATAATATTTTACCTTTCACACATATTTGCTCATAGGTCTGAAATAGCTTGAGATAGAATATTTTGTTTGATCTATTCTTCAGAGAATCAGTGTGGTATATGAACTTATTTACTTCTATCCCTGATCGTACCATTATATTTATAGTCCGGTCTATTTAGACCAAAAAATGAGAGTGAAGTTACATAAAGTCCCAACAAGCTGAATTTCAGTGATGTTGTTCAAAATATAATTATAAACAATGTCTAGAAGTTCCCCATCATTCCCCTGTAAGGAAAAAAATTAATTCAAGGTCAAAGGTCAAAAAAATGAGTTTTTCGCAATTTTCAGCAAAACGGTAAGTTTTATCATGAAAGTACCTCAGACAAAAATTGTAGATCATAAAATTATCTATAAAAAATGTATTTATACTTTTTTCTTACGAGCCACCGTTTCTGAGATATAACGATTCAAAAAGTTATAACTACGCGCCAAGTACACTACCTCATCGGTGGCGTGGAAACGTGTGCATATTATGACGATAACGACTTTTATCACTTTTTGAATCGTTATATCTCAGAAACGGTGGCTCGTAAAAAAAAATATTGATACATTTTTTATAGATAATTTTATGATCTACAAATTTTGTCTGAGGTACTTTCATGATAAAACTTACCGCTTTGCTGAAAATTGCGAAAAACTCATTTTTTTGACCTTTGACCTTGAATTAAATTTTTCCTTACAGGGGAATGATGGGGAACTTTTAGACATTGTTTATAATTATGTTTTGAACAACATAACAGAAATTCAGCTTGTTGGGACTTTATGTAACTTCGAATGTCTAAATAGACCGGACTATTAGTTTACAAATTATAGATATTATTCAATGTCCCTACAGTATGAAATTGTAATAGAATAAAACCTAAAATTATCAATGAAATGAACTCTATATCCACGTATATAACATCTATCGAAAGTTTATCCGTAGAACTTATATAACTTCGATCTATTTCGGCATTTTCAACCTCTTTACGATCTTCATCATCCTATTCCTCATTCAGCATGCAAAAATTATGTATGAGCATGTGCCATCACTGAATTATTTCACAGGTTTGCATGTTGACAAACTCCTGAATGTCGGATATGTTTTGATTTTGTTAACCTCTAAAGAGGAACGGATGACAGTTCTCCCTAAACGCTCACAACGACCACCGTACTGACGTGGGGCTTTGCGGACTTACGGGATCGTAGCCCCCCATTTGTGAAATTTTAACTGACCATTTACCCCATAGAAAAGGTCAGAAAAAGGTCAAAAAAGGTCAGCTATTCCCGTTTTTTGGTCAGCGCCAGAAAATTTTTTGTTCAAGTTTCAAGATTTTCAAGGCCAATCGAGGATCATAGCCCCCCATCCAACCAATTTTGGAACAAAATATATATCATTCGAAAGGTCTTTAATTGGTCAAAAAAGGTCAGGTATTTCCAGTTTTTGGTCAGCGACCCAGAAGAAAATATCGGAGATTCAAAATTGTCAAGGTCACAAATGTGATGATAGCCCCCCATTTAAAGAATTTCAGTTGACCAAGTATATCATTACAAAGGTCAGAAAAAGGTCAATAAAGGTCAGTGATTTCCAATATTTGGTCAGCAGTCAGAAAAAAAATATTTGAGTTTTCATACTTTCAAGGTCGAAGGCGGAATATTGGCCCCTCATTTCTTGAGTTTACAGTTATATGAGTTCTCATCAGATAGATAATAATTAACTAATAATTGGTCAGCCAAAATTAATATTTGGCCAGCTTTAAATCATTTATAAATTCATAAATTCTTCACAACTGTAGGAGGTGAAGCGATTCTCGTTTCATGAGTTGCATACTCTTGGTAGGTTCATAGCGACATCTATAAATAGTAAAGCGATGAAAGTTAACTATATGAGAATTATTCTGAAATTATTCAATTGTACTCGTATTTCAGCCCTCGTCCAGAAAAAAAGTAGTTCGGTCAATTAAAAATCTTCTCTGGATAATATAACATAAATGGTGGTAGGATAACTTCAAACATGCAGTTTTGATTGTAACGCTAAATATGATTTACATGTTAATTTCGGGGGTTGCCAAAAGTTCGAACAGGTTTCAATGGCAGATTGAGAAATGACGTTGTTTCTGATTGATTGATATTTGGTGATAATGGATAAATATATACTCCGTTCACGAAAGGTTGAGCACATAGTAGGCGCTTCTTTATTTATCTGAAGTTTGCAGTATTTGCTGTCACAACTTAAAATAAATTCAATGTTGCCGAATGTACCCGGCCTCGTCCGACGAGCTTGCGAGTTATAAGACAACTCTATGCAATATTGACAACATTGCGTATCAATCTGACAAGAAAATAAACATCATAACCTAAAATTTCAATATACACAGTGGAATATGTCAAATTATCATGGCCAACCGACGGCTCAACCTTTCGTGAACGGACTATATGTATATAAAGAATATATATTCTTTTGAAATTACGAGTTAACATAATACAATACATAAACAAAAAAATTACTAGGACTCACTGAAGGTTTTGTGTGCGTATTCCAGGGGAAGGGCATATTATTATTCTCGGCAAATGTCTCCTGAACCACTCCATTTTGTGTTCAGCTTTAGTTAGTGGCAAATTTATGAAATCAAAGTAAATGAATCTGTGAATTCTTTTGAAACCAGAAGTACCTAAATTATATTGCAGATATTCAGTATTAGGTCGATATTAGTACTGTGAAATAATGATTTGATAGAAGTGAATAATTATTTTATTCATTTTTAATTGACCGAACTACTTTCTTCTGGACGAGGGCTGAAATACGAGTACAATTGAATAATTTCAGAATAATTCTCATATAGTTAACTTTCATCGCTTTACTATTTATAGATGTCGCTATGAACCTACCAAGAGTATGCAACTTATGAAACGAGAATCGCTTCACCTCCTACAGTTGTGAAGAATTTATAAATGATTTAAAGCTGGCCAAATATTAATTTTGGCTGACCAATTATTAGTTAATTATTATCTATCTGATGAGATCTCATATAACTGTAAACTCAAGAAATGAAGGGCCAATATTCCGCCTTCGACCTTGAAAGTATGAAAACTCAAATATTTTTTTTCTGACTGCTGACCAAATATTGGAAATCACTGACCTTTATTGACCTTTTTCTGATCTTTGTAATGATATAATTGGTCAACTGAAATTCTTTAAATGGGGGGCTATCATCACATTTGTGACCTTGACAATTTTGAATCGCCGATATTTTCTTCTGGATCGCTGACCAAAAACTGGAAATACCTGACCTTTTTTGACCAATTGAAGACCTCTCGAATGATATATGGCTATGATCCTCGATTGGCCTTGAAAATCTTGAAACGCGAACAAAAAATTTTCTGGCGCTGACCAAAAAACGGGAATAGCTGACTTTTTTGACCTTTTTCTGACCTTTTCTATAGGGTAAATGGTCAGTTAAAATTTCACAAATGGGGGGCTACGATCCCGTAAGTCTTTGCGGGCGAAATTGATGAAGTCATCCATGACGTCACACACACTCGCGTGAGCGTTGCGATCGTTCAGTGGAATGTAAACATGAGGCGTTTTGGGCGTTGTGATCGCTAAGTAGAACGTACTGTTGGTGGTTGTCTGTTTGCAGTTGTCAGCTGTGGTGTAAATTTGATTTTAGGTTATGTGAGCATAACTGACAAATTTTTATCATTCAGAAACTTTCTTGTTGATCACTGAGCGTTGTCTGATTAGTAGGAAGGTTTCTGAACGGTATAAACTTGTCAAGAATGCTCACATAACCTAAATTACAAATTTACACCAAATAAATAACTGACAATTGTAAAAAGACAACAGTTATCAGTGGGCGAGCGATCAGTGAGCGAGCGTACATTGGATTCGCTCAGAAAAATGGCGTCCGGTCAGTGAATAAGTTGAGCTTGCGTTCACTGATCAAGTGCGTTCAGCGCAAATCCAGTCAACGGTTGTAAAACTGTTGTGACCACTGAACGCAACCAATAAATAATGCATATCAATACATACCTGTATTATCTCTAGACAATTCTCCTATACAGTCCTTGGGTACCTTGTCTAAACATTTTTTATGAGCATTATAGTTACAGTCTTTACATTGTAATCCCTGTTTGAATAGTCCTTTTAATAATTTTTTACAGTACTGACAAACTGTAGGTCTGGTGTACGAATGCAGTACAAAAGTATGTGGAATCCTAACTTGATTTTGGGTATCCCTTTCAAGCCACAAAGTCCCACTACCGACCGAAGGAGATCTACTGTGGTTTATCTGTGGAAAAATATGAATATTCTGAGGTGATTTATCTCCCTTTAATGAAGCAAGCTCTCTTAATGACTCCAAAATAATCCAAAGACGTTTTAAATTGAGTTAGTCAAATGAAGATATCAATTGTACGAAACGATTAACATTATATACAGGGCTTTCCTTTCAATTTGGCCTATTAAGAGTATTTGAAGCCTTGGGGACGAAAGAACTCTTCGCCTAAAATATTTTCAAGTCCACATCTATCTCGAACCCATATCAACTTTCTAATTTCAAATGAAACTTCCTTTTTATACAGTGTGTTTGGTCATGAGTTAGCGATAATTTAAGGTCATCAAATATACTTAATATTATCGACAAAAACACCCAAATTTGGAAGTTTACCCCCTTAGTTTTGGAGTAGCCCCCATTTAAAATTTACTTTTTTATTTTCGTTGTCCCATCCAAATATCGATTTCTTTGGACATAAAGGTCCTACAGATATGAAAAAAAAGTTTTTTGAAAGATGAAGCTACCACCATTCATTGAAGTATAACAATATAAAAGCATTCAACTTGAAAACGCCATAAAAAAATTCTTTAAAAAATTCATAGTGAAAACATGTACTGATTTTCTCAGTAAATCCGCAATAGTACAATAACTAGCACATTGAAGTATAATTTTTTTTCAATGATTTAACACGCAGTGTTGCCACATCTATCTTAATGTATATCTACTTTCTTATTTCAAGAGGAACTACCTATATTTTTATTTATATATCAATTCAATACAAAATTCGCATTACAACCTTTTTTATTTAGAATCAAAGTAAAACAAATATTGGATTGCCATTTGAAAATATTGAAATATTCCAATTTTAACTTCTATAAACATTATGATGTATCAAAATACCGAATGTACCGCTAGGTACCATGCTGGGATTCTCTATCATGAGACTGCCGAGTTTGTTTTTGTTCACATAAAAAAAATCGAGAAATTGCATTTCAAAGTGTCAATGCAGATGTCAAAACTTTCAAGAAATTTTGCATAACTTGGCAACAGTGCATGGCAGAGCATGTTATACTGCGAATTTGGTATTGAATGGATATACAGTGTGTTTGGTCATGACTTAGCGATAATTTAAGGTCATCAAATATACCTAATAATATCGACAAAAACATCCAAACTTGGAAGTTTACCCCCTTAATTTTTGGAGTAGCCCCCATTTTAAATTTACTTTTTTTTTCGTTGACCCTTCCAAATAATATCGATTTCTTGGGACATAAAGGTCCTACAGATGTGAAAAAAATTTTTTGAAAGATGATACTACCACCTTTCATTGAAGTATAACAATATGAAAACATTCAACTTGAAAATGCCATAAAAAAATTCTTAAAAAAGTTCATAGTAAAAATATGTACTGATTTTCTCAGTAAATCCGCAATAGTACAATAACTAGCACATTGAAGTATAATTTTTTTTCAATGATTTAACACGCAAGGATAATAGCTACAAAACAACACTCACATCATTTCTGTAAGTTACATATTTAGAAAGTGATTGCTGTTCGAACATGACCCTTATGAAAATTGATAAAATAAAAAAAACTTCAGTACTGTACTTTCGATCATTTTTTAAGATCAAAACACAAATTAATCATTAAAAGTGCTCAAAATGGCCGCCTCTGCTCTGTAGACAGGCAGTGGCCTTCATGACGACCTGTCTTGTGTCTTTTGCTCGGGTAGTGATCATGTTCGAGCAGCAATAGCTCTCAAATAATGTAACTTACAGAAATATGATGTGAGTGTTGTTTGTAGCTAATATCCTTGCGTGTTAAATCATTGAAAAAAAATTATACTTCAATGTGCTAGTTATTGTACTATTGCGGATTTACTGAGAAAATCAGTACATATTTTTACTATGAACTTTTTTAAAAATTTTTTATGGCGTTTTCAAGTTGAATGTTTTCATATTGTTATACTTCAATGAAAGCTGGTAGTATCATCTTTCAAAAAACATTTTTTTCACATCTGTAAGACCTTTATGTCCCAAGAAATCGATATTATTTGGAAGGGTCAACGAAAATAAAAAAGTAAATTTAAAATAGGGGCTACTCCAAAACTTAGGGGGTAAACTTCCAAGTTTGGATGTTTTTGCCGATAATATTAGGTTTATTTGATGACCTTAAATTATCGCTAAGTCGTGACCAAACACACTGTATATCGATTCAATACCAAATTCGCAGTATAACATACTCTAACATGCACTGTTGCCAAGTTATGCAAAATTTCTTGAAAGTTTTGACATCTGCATTGACACTTTGGAAATGCAATTTCTCGATTTTTTTATGCGAACAAAAACAAACTCAGCAGTCTCATGATAGAGAATCCCAGCATGGTACCTAGCGGTACATTCGGTATTTTGATACATCATAATGTTTATAGAAGTTAAAATTGGAATATTTCAAGATCTTCAAATGGCAATCCAATATTTGTTTTACTTTGATTCTAAATAAAAAAGGTTTTAATGCGAATTTTGTATTGAATTGATATATAAATAAAAAATAGGTAGTTCCTCTTGAAATAAGAAAGTAGATATACGTTTAAGATAGATGTGGCAACACTGCCGACGAGTTTCTTCATCCCTAAGGCTCTACCAAAAATTTCAGAACGAAATAGTCACTAGTTCTTCAAATACGTCTAATAGGCCAACTTAAATGGAAAACCCTGTATGTTAGAAAGGAAACTACTACCTCTAACATTGTTATGAGTTTGCAAAAATTAGATTGAAATATTTTAGGAGAAATTCAACAGATATAGTTTCCAGCAACAACTCTGAAAAAATGGAGTACTGTCCTAAACATTTTCTTGTTTATTTCTACTCGCTTTCAGTAAAATTCTGATAATATGGTAGAGGATTTCGAATAAAACAAAAATAAAAGAAAGAAATAAAATGATTTATTAAAAAATATAAAACAAGATAATAAACTTGAATTGAATTACAAAATTTCATTTGAGATTAAAAATAAATACAATACAAAATTCTTCAAAAGAATATTCGAAAACCTCCACCATATACAGGTGTAAGTTCCAGAGGTGAGGCTGTTTGTTACTATTTAGCTATAACTCATTCGATTAAATTTTGTGGAATTGCAATAAGAAAATGCCAACTAATCACAACTAGGGTAAAAGCTATAGTGATTGACACCTTTAGTGCATTCGGTTCCTAATTTTACTGCAACACTATGGTTATTATTACCGAACTATAGTTGAATGTTGATATTTTGGTATTACCTAAAAATTTTCAATAAATATCGATTGAATATTCGAGGAGACACCAATTTCCTCGAAGTTACATATTTGATAGTCATTGACATACTTTGATAGTGATTGAAACCCAGTATGATAGTAATTGACATAATTTCATCTCACTTTTGCATCAATTTTGGGTATATCATCCTTCTTTCTCTCACTCATACATCTTCATTATATGGGTGAATGAGACATTCATACTAAAAATACTAGAGAAATAAGAAATTTTAGACAATTTTATTCCATATAAACAACGAAGTAACAAAAAGTATAAGTGATTTTCAAATATATACTGATGTAATAAACTATTGGTGCTATCTAGGGTTTCTTCATCTGTCTCCACATATTCCATAAAGATTTATTTCTATTTGTAGTGTCAATAAGTGTATATTGTTAAGAGTTTCTTTGAGGACTGCACATAATTTCGTATATTTTTCGATTTTGTTATGTTTCAAAGTCGTTAGAATTTTTTTTCCGTTTGGAAGGTTCCAAGGAATATTTAATTGATGTAAGTAAACCCTTCAATGAATTATATTTTAAGAATGAACCCTATGTTAATCACTGTTTGATGTAATATTATTGACAGTTATTGCCATATGGTTTAAACTTAATATATTAATAATTGAAAGGTTTAATTACATCAATTAAATATTCCTTGAAACCTTCCAAACAATAGAAAACTTCTAACCAACATGAAACAGAACAAAATCGTAAAATATAAATTATGTGAAGTCACTATCCTTAAGTATATATACACTCATTGACACTACTACAAACTCTCGCGCCAAATATCTAATAATGGCATTTTTAGAATGATAACCGGACTATATTGAAAATAAATCATTCTGAAATATGTGGAGACAGATGAAAAAACTCTAGATGGCATCAATAGCTTATTACATCAGTAAATATGTACACAGTGTCCATCACTATCAGGGTGTGAACTGAACCTCTCACCCTAATTTCATATGAATTGTCAGTCGTTATAGTGTTGCCATGGTAATGATCAACTGCAAAATGCTATAGTCCGTTCACGAAACTTTGAGCTGTCGGTTGGCCATGAAAATTTGGCACATATTAAACTATGTACACTTCTTGTCAGATTGATACACAATGTTGTCAATATAACATAGAGTTATCTGATAACTCGCAAGCTCGTCGGAAAAGGCCGGGTACATTCGGACGTTGACTTTGTTCATCGTTTTGACAGCAAATAATGCCAATTTCAAATAAATAAACAAACGCCTACTTTGCGCTCAATACTATGTGAACGGATATATACAGGTTTGGAAATTCACATCTGAAATATACGATATACAATGCATCAGACAGAGAATTCTTCAATCCAGTTGCACAGATGAATAGTCGAGACAATCACTTGCTGTAACACACTGAATTCAGTTGTCTTACTTCATTATTCGAGTCTTGTCTCTCTCTTATCGTTTTGAGGAGCGTAATTCTTTAGTATGGTAGGCAACAGTAAATACTTGAATCAAGTATTACGGGCAGCCTGACAAATTAAAAATTCTATACGTGCAGTGCGGGTTCCCTAACATACTGCGATAAGAGAGAGACAAGACTAGATTTTTGCAGTAAGACAGTTGAATTCATTCAGTTATCGCACTTGATTATCTCGCCTATTCATCTGTGCAACTGGAGGGAAGAATTCTCTGTCTCTGATGCATTGTATATCGTATGTTTTCGATGTGAATTTCCAAATCGGTATATTCTCAAATGAAAATCGTTCGGGAAGTGATCACATCTCGGAAGGGTGCCTAAAAATGATCTTCTAGTCTGTCCAATTTATCACTTAATAAATTCAGAATTTGTTTATTGATTCAATGATGAGAAAGAATGAAGCCTTGTCTACTATACAGTAAATTTTGTATGAAATGATTAACTCGAATATGCCATAGTAACAAAAAGGCCTCACCCTTGAATACTTTCCATATTAGCACACAAAACCTGTGCTTGAATGAACCTTGTAAATACTGCTGTTACTTCAAAATAATACAAATATAATAATCATCAATAAATGTTGAAACATTGCACATGTCAATTAATAAATTCATCATATATTAATATTGTGGTCAAACCGAAATAATACAAAAGTTTAACCAATAAACAAATGAAATATAAATAAGTTTTCTAAAATATTTAAGCTAATATAAAAAAAATTCATCAAGTCAAAATGGACGGATATTTATCACTCTATTGGCTGATCAGATATCTCATTTCGGTTTATTTTCCTTCAGATTTGTCACATACTGAAAAAGTTTGATAATCTTACCAAGCTACTTTCTTCATTTTGAGTGGAATTAGCAGAAGCTAACGATGAATTGGAACCTCCCGAAGAAGCTAATGAACTTGTAGTGTGGTCGACTTCTTCCTTTTATCGTCTAATAAAACATATGAGCAATTATTTGGAACTTTCACAACACATCTCTTGTGATAGTTTTGACCACAACCTGGAAAAAATTATATATGTATATCGTTCAAATTCCACCCATCTGTTTTCTCAACTAAATAGACTTTGCCGTCAACACAAGACTGAATTTGCAGCCTATACAGAAAAACAATGATAAAGTAAGAAGTTTAAGATCCAAGCCGGAACTTTCAGAATATTGGAACATATATATATACAGGTTTGGATATTTACATCTAGACCAAGCAATAGAGCTATCGAAAGGTCGATTTCGTGACAAAAATACTACCTGAAATCTGGTAGTAGGTAGTTTCTACATGTTTTTCATGATAAATTCCACTCCTGAATCGTCTTAGGTTTTTTTTGAGAAGCGAAAAATAGCCAAAAAAATCAAAATTTTGCTTTTTCGCTTATAAAACGTGAAGTATTGATCTGATCGAAAAGCTGTTCAGGCACTTTTGTAGAGAATTTAAAAACAAAAAAATGAGAGGTGACACGTCTCAAGCGGGTAATTAGTTTCCGAGAGAAGTCCAAAAAACTGGGAAAAAACATCAATTTTTCGAAAATTCATAACTTGGTCAATTTCTGAGATGAAGCGTAGTTGCTCTGAATTTAAGTAGTTATGTATTAACATATACTTTATTGGTGCACAATTACAAAGCTGTCGGATAAAAATAGTTTTTGCACAATCGCAGTTTTCCGAATTCGACGTACTTTTTTCAAGAAGGTCGTGATACTCGGCTACTTGTCGGATTTGAATTCTACAAAAAGTGTTTTAAAGAAGAAATAACATTCTTCAAATCTTTTATTCTCTCGATACCGACCGATAATGTTTGTGGGTGAAAAACGGCGTCAAACAGGAGCAAAAAGGCTCGAATGCATCAAACTAGTCGGGGAGTGGGAGTCGCCCGCTACGCGACGCGCGAAAGATACAAGGTAAACAGTTTTCCCCTCGCGGGCGACTCCCACTCCGCGACTAGTTGATTGCATTCGAGCCTTTTTGCTCCTGTTGACGCCGTTTTTCACCCACTAAACATTATCGGTCGGTATCGAGAAAATAAACGATTTGAAGAATTTTATTTCTTCTTTAAAATGCTTTTTGTTAAATTCAAATCCGACAAGTAGCCGAGTATCACGACCTTCTTGAAAAAAGTACGTCGAATTCGGAAAACTGCGATTGTGCAAAAACTATTTATCCGACAGCTTTGTAATTGTGCACCAATAAAGTATATGTTAATAACTACTTAAATTCAGAGCAACTACGCTTCATCTCAGAAATTGACCAAGTTATGAATTTTCGAAAAATTGATGTTTTTTTCCAGTTTTTTGGACTTTTCTTGGAAACTAATTATCCGCTTGAGACGTGTCACCTCTCATTTTTTTTGCTTTTGAATTCTCTACAAAAAGTGCCTTAACAGCTTTTCGATCAGATCAATACTTCACGTTTTATAAGCGAAAAAGCAAAATTTTGGATTTTTTTGGCTATTTTTCGCTTCTCAAAAAAAACCTAAGACGATTCAGGAGTGGAATTTATCATGAAAAACATGTAGAAACTACCTATTGCATGACTGCACAGTCAGATTTCAGGTAGTTTTTTTTGTCACTTGAAAAACCTCTATTGCTTGGCCTAATCGGAAACATACAACATTATAAAGAGTTTTCCAACAAGAGGTGTTGAAGCTGTCATTTTTGACATTTGACAGGTAGAATCTAGGCCATTAATAAAAATGGAACGATACACGCTTCAGGAACGCATTGAAATTATTAAAATTCACTATAAAAATAGTGGATATTGGCAGAGACAGTTCGTAAAACTCGAACATTTTTGAGTCGTCGTGAAGCACCTTGTCGGACCGCAATACAGAAATTGGTGGAAAAATTCAAGATGTTAGTGATGTGGGGAATAAAACCCGTGCACGTCGCTCATGAACAGCCGAGAATATTGCTGCTGTAGCCGAAAGTGTTGAAGAAAACCCAGGTTTGTCCATTCCTCATCATATTTGTAATTAGGCATTTCACAATGATTTTTTATGCCAGAAATTGGACAGTATTGATCTGGACAACGTTAACTTTCAACAAAACGGCGCTACGTGCCACACAAGAAACGAAACCAAGGATCTTTTGCAGGAAAAGTTTCTGGCTACCGAGATCTTGTGATTTAACACTATGCAACTTCTTCCTTTGGGGCCACGTGAAAGAGAAGGTCTACGCCAATAGCCCATCGTTGATTCAAGACCTCAAAGATGGAATTCAGGAGGCTCTCGAGGACATAGCCACTTTGCGATTTGGTTATGGAGAATTTCATTGAAAGGATATGGTACTGTAAGCGTGGTCGTGGTGATCATTTGCCTGATGTTATTTTCCACTATTAACGGCATAGGTTCTTCTTTATAATGAAATAAACATTTGAAAAATGGCATTTTTTTTTAATATCGAAATAATACCTCTTACTGGAAAACCCTTTACAATTTATCAGACAGAATTTTTCTGTCCAGTGGAACAGATGTATATTGTATGGTCTCTTTCTTAGGATTTGGAGTGGCAATATGGTATGGAACCTGCAGTAGATGAATTATTTAATGTGTCAGGCTGCCCGTGATACTTGATTCAAGTACTTGCAGTTGCCTACCTTACTATTTGCATCAAGCCAATACCAACGGTAAGAGAGAAACAACACTACATTATTGCAATCAGACAACTGGATTCTGTCAGTTACAGCATGTAAAGCTCTCCAATATACGTCTGTTCAACTAGACGAAAAAATTCTCTGTCTGACACATTGTATATTTCCAAATCTGTATAATTCTACATACTGCTAACAGGATGAAGAAAATAGTAAATGGCATCAACTGTTTGACAAAAATGGTTCAATAGCTTTTAGAACATCCAAATAAGGTGTATTTGTTTTGAGAGTTTTGACCTCTAGAGCTGTTCCAAAATTTTTTGTTCCTGAGTCACTCAATATGCTGTTATTTCAAATTTGATTACAAATAAAATGAGAATCTGAGAAGGGAAAATCTTCACAATAATTCAGTAATATGCGATTTTATTGGGATAACACCTTCGTTAACATCTAATTTTACATGATCCTATGAAATATGAACATGACAGCACCAATTTAAACAAAAATGATCTGGTAATTGAGTAAATCAGGAGCTTCATTCTCTAAATAAAACAAACACACATATTTCTAGCTTCACCAATCAAAACGAATAGCCCTATTTTACCCACTAATAAATACATTCCCTAATGATTTACATAAGTTAACATTAATGTGAAAACTTACCATCGCATTTCAAACCTTGTCGTACTAAACCAAATAACATTTCACCACAAAAATCACAAAATGTTGGCGTTTTATATGAATGTACGGAGAGTCCATGCGGTCTTACTTTAACCACATCAGAATTTGAGGTTGGCACTACAAAAACAATTGACATTAGAAAAAAAAAGAACATTTAGTTACATAGTTAGATAATAATATTTAATTTGATAAATGTGATTTCGGTACTTTATACAACATTAATAATAACAGTTAATGTCCATTAATGGTATAATTCTGCTGAAAATAAATACTTAGTAGTCTGAATAGCATACCTTTGCCTGTTAAAACAATCTCAATTAAACTTTCATCAACTACATCTGACGCAGAATTAATAAATTGTAAAACATTATTAGAATTATACTCATGTCTAAACAGAAGAACTCTATCTTCTAGTCTGTTGATACCATGATCAGGCACCTGCAATAATAGAAAATATTGTATATTGTAGAAATAAATAACTTAAATTACTGATAACATTGACTTTTTTCCTATAAGAAAGAAGATACTTGCCTTCGAATTTATGAAATTACATGCAAGATCTTTGAGTGTTTTCAAGTTGAGGGTTGATTGTGGAACAACCACAGCATCTCTAATGAAACCAAATTGAAACAAAAATGTTACTTCTGGATCATGGTCCATGATGAGTTTTTTTTAAGTCTGAAACATTCGAAATTTCAAATAGAATCTCAAGTGCAATAATCATACCATTATTCAATGAATGATAATTTTTTTAAATGAGTGGATACTTTATGTGACGGGATACCTAAAGTTTTAATTTGTTATTAAAAGAATTCCTCAAAAGAAGAAATGAATAGTACCGTTAGAAAATCTGATCAGAAACGTCATGTAACTCACAATTGTTAAAAACAAGAAAAAAAGCTGCTTATCATCTGAAACCTAAGGAACGGAATATTTTCAGACTGTTCACAATTAAAATATAAAACAATTCCTCTAATTCTCATTACAGTAAAATATTATATCAACATATTGAAATTTATTATTTTGCTTGAACATGAAATTCACAGATTAATCATTAATATGAACATAGAATGTGATACAAAAGCACAGAAATCTTATCTTCTTTAAACTATGAACATAACCACAGAGAGTACAAAGTTATTTGAAAATTAAACGCTCAGAACAATTACACCTTAGATGAAAAAATAGGAAAAGTTTGATGGCTCAACAGAATATTTTTTTATCGAATATATTCCATTTAATTTAAATATTTCAGTTTAAAAATCCTACATTCACAGAAAAAAAGTTCCAACCATGCAAAATTCTAAACTCTTCTATGATATTTATGTTCTGTGAAAAATTATTCAGTATTCTGTGCTTTTTGATTTTCATTATTTGGTAAATATTAAATAAATTGTAATGGATTTTAAGTTTAATTTTCGTTCAAATTCAAATGCAAGAATAACTGAACAGTGTTGAAAAACAGCCTCAACTACCAATGAATATTACAAATTCTTTCACCTGTTAAACATGAAAACATAAGATGACTACTCAACCAATTACAATACTTTCACTTGAATTTGGTGATAATACTTCACTGAACCAATATCACTGTAGAAAAGATGCCTTAACATATTTTTTGGTTGGATGTTACAAGTGCTTTTGGCTTGTTTGGCATTCACCTGTTTAGTTGGTAAGTTAAATATATGTTGCTTTTAAAAAACTTCATTGGTTCAAAGTTAATTATCCTTCCGTTCATTGTAGCAAAGAGATTTTGTGAGCCTCCTCATAGAAGGAGATCATGGTTAATATGGTTTTACGATACTTCTAAGCAAGGAATGGGTGCGATGGCAATTCATCTGAGTAATGTATGGTTAGCTGGTCAGTATCAAGGAGATCCCTGCACTTGGTGAGTATTCAAGTCAATGGATTGATTAAGCTGTTTACCTATGATATACTGAATATCGATTTATTTGTAGGTATTTCATTAATTTCCTATTAGATTCTTCATTAGGATTACTTATAATTTTTATTGGAATAAGAACAGCTCAGAATTTGTCCAAGAGAAAAGGCTGGGAATCAATAAACTTTGGGGAGTATGGTAAGTACTTGGATGAATGAGGTATTTATACCTTCATACCTCTGGATTAATTATCTGCTAAATTATATTGAGTGAATACTTTAGGTAAACCCCCATCTACTAAATACTGGTTCGTACAGTGTTGTTTATATGTTGGACTTATGATGGTAGTGAAAGTTTCAATCACTCTTTTCATGCAAATGGATTTTTGGGAGAATGTGAAGGATTTTATGTTATATCCAATAAATAATCAAAATTTAGAGGTGACTTTAGTGATGCTTGTCATCCCTTTTTTTGTGAATGTAAGTAAAGGTAGTTTTATTTGTTGATTTTTGATATGGATACTGAAAAAATCAGGTAAATATTTGAATTTCGGTGACCAGCAGATATCGACCAGATTTTGGTGTCATTGTATTCATTGAGTCTTCCTGAACAACATTAGTGAAACCAACAGGTGGCGGTCTGTCTTAGTTTAGAAAATATGGACCCCCAAAGTTCCAGAAATGTTCCATCGTCACGTCACTTTTTTCACTATAAAAACACAAATTCACTGCTCCAATTTAGTCCATGAATCACCTTCAAACATTCAAATAACTATTCGATTAGTGTCATTTCGGGTATATCCAATAATTAATGCAGAGAAACATCCGCAAATTCTAAGTGAGCCCGCCGTTTTAATGGTAAGTTTGGCACTGCCGCAGATTTCATTCGCGCGAATATGATACGATCCTTCCCGTAAATCCCGACATCATTTGATATGTCACTTGCCAAAAGACGGAGCAGTGGTGCCAAACTTACCATGAAGAATGGCAGGTTTTCGATATGTGGTACCTCTAGAATTTCGATGTTACTGCATTAATTATTGAATATAACTTCCTTTCGAATAGATATTTGAAAGTTCGAAGGTGATTTATAGATTACTAGCTTTACCCGCGACTTCGTCCGCCTACCGACCCTCTAAGTTAGAAAAGTGATCAAATACTAACTTGAAGTCTTAGTAACACTCAGTTAAAAAAAAACATCAAAATCATTTCAGTAGCTATGGTGTCATGCGCTTCTTGACACGATCACGCTAGATTTCCGTGGGAATGAGGTATTTTCCCGCCGTAAAAGTAGCCTGTGTCCGTGCCTAGGATCCTATCTTTATATTAACCAAGTCTTATAAAAATCCGTTCAGACTTTAAGGCGTGAATGAGGGAAACTTTTAAAACAAACGATTAAAAATCACTAACTTAATTAGTTTTCTGCCTACTGCCTACGCCTTAAGTACGATAGCATGAATATTAATAGCCCCTATCCTTTTCTATGTTTCTATCTATCACCTAACTAAATTTCATCAAAATCCGTTTAGCCGTTTAGGCATGATAGAGCAAAACTCCCAGCAAAAACCATAGCAAAATCAGTAACTCAATTCAGTTTTCTGCCTACTTCCTACCCCCTAAGTACGATGACGTGATCATTTTGATCTTATATCCGTTTTTAGGTAACCATCTACATATTACCTTACTAAATTTCATCAAAATCTGTTCAGCCGTTTAGACGTGAAAAAGCAAAAGTCCCAACAAAAACGACTAAAAATCACTAACTCAATTCAGTTATCTGCCTACTGCCTACCCCCTAAGAACGATGGCGTGATTATTTATAGCCTATGACCATTCTAGGTTATCATCTATCACCATACCAAATTCATCAAAATCCGTTCAGCCGTTTAGGCATGATAGAACAATACTGCCAGCAAAAGCCATAAAAAAATCACTAACTCAATTCAGTTTTCTGCCTACTTCCTACCCCCTAAGTACGATGACGTGATCATTTTGATTTTATATCCGTTTTTAGGTAACCATCTATTACCTTACTAAATTTCATCAAAATCTGTTCAGCCGTTTAGACGTGAAAGAGCAAAAGTACCAACAAAAACGACTAAAAATCACTAACTCAATTTAGTTATCTGCCTACTGCCTACCCCCTAAGAACGATGGCGTGATTATTTATAGCCTATGACCATTTCTAGGTTTTCATCTATCACCATACCAAATTTCATCAAAATCCGTTCAGCCGTTTAGGCATGATAGAACAATACTGCCAGCAAAAGCCATAAAAAAATCACTAACTCAATTCAGTTTTCTGCCTACTTCCTACCCCCTAAGTACGATGACGTGATCATTTTGATTTTATATCCGTTTTTAGGTAACCATCTATTACCTATTAAATTTCATCAAAATCTGTTCAGCCGTTTAGACGTGAAAGAGCAAAAGTCCCAACAAAAACGACTAAAAATCACTAACTCAATTTAGTTATCTGCCTACTGCCTACCCCCTAAGAACGATGGCGTGATTATTTATAGCCTATGACCATTTCTAGGTTATCATCTATCACCATACCAAATTTCATCAAAATCCATTCAGCCGTTTAGGCGTGAAAGAGTAACAGACAGACAGAGTTACTTTCGCATTTATAATATTAGTATGGATATTGTAGCAATGAGTTTGTGGTTTCATTGTGAAAAAAGTGACGTGGAGATGGAACATTTTTGGAACTTTGGGGGTCCATATTTTCTAAACTAAGACAGACCGCCACCTGTTGATTTCACTAATGTTGTTCAGGAAGACTCAATTAATACAATGACACCAAAATCTGGTAGATATCTGCTGGTCACCAAATTTCGATATTTACCGAAAATCATTATTAGCATATTTTCATTTTTATTGTTCTTCTGTTCAGATTTTGATGTTCTGGGTTACTGACAACTTTTTAATGTACAAAGATCATAGATTTGCTAGAAGAACAAGTTTAGATAGTTTTCTACAACGAAGTAGGCTGAAATATCGTTCTCTCAAAAACAAGTTTAGACGAAACTCTGAAAGTGATATTTTGTTATCAGGTGATGATGAACTACTCAGCAACGAACTCAATCATAATATGAAAATTGTTATGCATAGTAAGTTTGTTTCATTTTATTATGCCATTTATTACATCTCACTTGCTGTTGCCGTTCCTATGACAATTTTTTGATTATCTAGGAAATGCCTAGTCCATTCACGAAAGTTTGAGCCGTCGGTTGGCCACGGAAATTTGGCATATTCCACTGTGTATATTAAAATTCTAGGTTATGCTGTTTATTTTCTTGTCAGATTGATACGCAATGTAACTCTGAAAACTCTCAAGCTTGTCGGACGAAGCTGGGTACATTTGGCAACGTTGACTTAGTTTAACGTTATAACAGCAAATACTGCCAACTTCAGATAAATAAGCAAACGCCTACTATGCGCTCAAACTTTCGTGAACGGACTATGTAATGTAAGTGAGAAACATCTGATAGATGTTTTATGGTAATCTGTACATTTTCAATAATTTATTTATGTACATTGATAAAGAGAAAGGTAACTCATAGGCACCATTACAACGATTTATTAATATATATTGTTATATCTAAGTGGGTTATATTATGAATGCTTTAAAAAGACTCAATTTATTTGCAGAAATATTTGCAAATAGTATTCAGATTGCAATTAATGTGTACTTTGTTTTATAGTTTTTCTCATATTTGCATGATATTTAATATCAAATTAGGCATGATCATAACGTCGGAGTAAAAAGTAGACCTAGAGATGCCTTTATGCATTTGTTGACGCAGCCAAGTAAAATTTGCTTATGAATGCGAATATTCGGCTTTGAGAACTTGTGCTGATCTTTATTCTGCATTGGGATAATTGGCCTACGGCTTCCCTGCTATGGAACTAACAGCTAGAGTCTGCTATAGACAATTCTGTCAGTTTGGCAACATCGTTCTGTTGCTGTTTAGTTGTTCGAAGAGCGTGTTGACATTTTTCGTTCATAAACTGAAATATTTTACTGATTCAGTGGCAATTTATTGTTGCTTAATGCTATTCCCGTGATAATAGCTATAGCATAATTACGAAAATGTTTTATTATATTCAGAAATTGTAGAAATGAAAATCTAACCTATTGTTTACTTCACCCCAATGCGGTAGTGAAATGCTTTCTATCTCACTCTAGAGCTTGGTTGATCACAATACGCCGGATTAGTGTGACGTCACAAGTTGTCACTGGGTTCCAAACAAACATTGGAATTTGAACTACCGATTGTTGTATTTACGATTTTGTCGTGTTTAGAACGTTCTTAAGATGAAAAAAGGCTTATTTTGTGGATTATCGGTTCTTTAAAACTACAATATCAACGTAAAAATATAAACATGATCACATAACCTCATCTTGACTTGATTTCCCTCTTTTTAATTGCAATATTCATCTAAACGATATGATGATTCACAAAATAAGCTTATTTTTATGTTAAAAAACGTCTTCAATACGACGAAATCGTAAATGGAACAATGGCTAGTTCAAATTCCAGTATATATGAGGTTTGTTTGGAACCCTGTCTTTGACTTGCGGCGTATTCATGGGTAGGTGCATCTCTATGTTTACTTCTTACTCTGAGATCATAACCATTAGGTACAGATTCGTTGTTTTAATTGAGGGGAGAATTATGACACTTCTGTTTAAAACATAATGCTGTGAAACACTTCAAGAGCTGTATTCCTTCCGTATTCACATCAAAAATCCCATATTTCTTGAGCTCTTTGAAATATTATATTACAGTAAGATTGAGGTCTAACAATATTCTTGCATTATGTTCAGGTGTTCTTTACTTTCTGAACTCAAAGAACTATAGATTATTTAAGAAGTTCCAAGGATACAAACTACTTGTGCTTCTGCCATTGTCATTGGTTGCGTTTGACGGACACAACCGTTGAGTGAATTTGCGCTGATAGCGAATTTAGAAGCGAGTGAATTCGTTTGTGAGATTGTGATGATTACACAAAAAACTGTCTACTCGCTGAGTAGCCAACAATCTAGCAATCCACGTGAGGTTTATGCCTTTATAACTGGGGGAAAGAAATACCAGTAGTATAAAAATATCTACAGTGTTTTCATTTAAGCCTATTAGACGTTTTTGGAGAACTAGTGAATATTTCGTTCTGAAATTTTAGGTGAAGCCTTGAGGATGAAAGAATTCTTCGCCTAAAATATTTTCAAGTCGACAGTGTTGCCACGTCTTTCTCAAACGCATATATACTTTCTTATTTCAAATGGAACTACCTATATTTTTATATATGTATCGAATCAATA
Source organism: Propylea japonica (assembly GCA_013421045.1). Classification (NCBI taxonomy): domain Eukaryota; kingdom Metazoa; phylum Arthropoda; class Insecta; order Coleoptera; family Coccinellidae; genus Propylea; species Propylea japonica. Next base: position 22,494,861 of record CM024240.1, on the reverse strand, counting down.
CCAAAATTGCAGTATAACCTACTAAAAAAAATTCTCTGCCATGCACTGTTGCGAAGTTATGCACACATTCTTGAAATTTTTGACATCTGCATTGCAAGTTTGGAGATGCAAATCTCGATAATTTTCTATGCGAACGGAAACAAACTCAGTAGTCTTATAGTAAAGAATCTATGCATTCATGTGGTATATACAGTATTTTGATACATCGTAAGGTTCTTCGAAAATTTTGATCCGAAAATATGGAACTCAAAATTGAAATATTTCGAGATTTTCAAATGGCAACCCCATTTTTATTTTACACCATTCGATTCTGAACAAAAAATGAAAATCTTGAAATATTTTAATTTTAAGTTCCACATTTTTGTATCAAAATTTTCGAAGAACCTTACGATGTATCAAAATACTGAATATACCACATGAATGCATTGATTCGTTACTGTGAGACTGCTGAGTTTGGTTCCATTCGCATAGAAAATAATCGAGATATTGCACTTCTAAACTTACAATGCAGATGTCAAAAATTTCAAGAATGTTCGGATAAGTTGGCAACAGTGCATGGCAGAAAAATTTTTTTTAGAAGGTTATATATAAGTACTGCGATTTTATTGAATCGATACATAAAGAAAAATATAGGTAGTTCCAATTAAAATAAAAAGGTAGATATGCGTTCAAGATAGATGTGGCAACACTGTCGACTCAAAAATATTTCAGGCAAAGAGCTCCTTCACCCTCAAGGCTCCACCTAAAATTTCAGAATGAAAGGCCAACTTAAAGGAAAACCCTGTATATGATGATATCATTCATTTATCCTAATTGAAAAAAAAAAACAGACAAAAAAGACAACATATAATAATATACATTGAAGTTAAAGAAATATTGTTAATCACTCATAAAAGTTATTCTCATTCTTGCCTTAATTTAGGTGAGATGAGGCTCCATGTAGTATGTAAACTTCGTTTACATCTTACATCGTTATATTTAATTGATGTATAAACTGAATTGAATGAGGCCAAATAAATAGATTCCTAAGGGGCCAACAATTCAAGCATAGTGCAAAAAAATGAGATAAATAATTCTAGTCAATAATCTATTATTGTCTATCTGCATAACCTATAATGTGAACAAATCTTGAAAGGTTCGTTTTCTTATCAAGTTATAATGAAAAATGGATTAATTAAATCAGAATAGATATCTTTATGAATTCAACTTCAAGAATAGAGATTTAACTATAAGGATGAGTACAGGGCGATTCAATTATATTTTTAACCTATTTTTTTTTTTGAGAAGGTACCACATATCCTTAAATTCGAAGGAAATACCTCCGTTTTTAATGGTAGATTTGGCACTGCCGCAGATTCTTCCGTGCGAATATGATACGATGCCTTCCCATAATTCCTGACATCATTTGATGTGTAACTCGCCGAAGGACGGAGCATTGGTGCCAAACTTACCATGAAGAACGGCGGGCTTTCCTTAGAATTTGTGGACACATTTGTGGTACCTAAAGAATTTCGATGTTTTTGCATTAATTGTTGAATATAGCTGAAATGAAACTTATCGAATAGTTTTTTGAATGTTCGAAGGTGATATATAGACTAAATTGAAGCAGTGAATTCGTGTTTTTATAGTGAAAAAAAGTGACGTGAAGATGGAAAATTTTTGAGAATTTTGGGGCCAATATCTTCCAAACTAAGACAGACCGCCACCTATTGGTTTCACTTTTGTTGTTCGGGAAGAGTCAATAAATACAATGACTCCAAAATCTGGTCGATATCGGCTGGTCACCGAAATTCAAATATTTCTCAAAAAAATGCGATAACGCCACATCGCGCTTGGCGTCAATTTCTTTCTCCGCCTTGATGATCTAAATCTTTAACGCGCATCCCAAGTCAACATTGACCGTCAACAGAATAAAAAATATTCATCTCCTGTTGAAAAAAATTAGGTTACCTAGATAATTGAATCACCCTGTACAATTGGAAGCACGAAGTTTATCGTTATTTATCCAGACTAGCTTAGCCAAAGTTGATATGAGGGATAGATTATTTCATGGAGGAAGCATTGTTAACAATTCATTTATGAAATTGTGCATAATATAACGATTTCCTTTGATACAACTGAGGAATAATTTCATTTTATGAAAGTGATATAAAATTGTATACTCTGTGATTATTTTGTTCTATCTGACATTATTTTATTTTCTGATTGCATTTGAATATTATATTAAAATTTATTTTCTCTAAATATCTGTTTCATTCGACCTAATCAACCTCCAATGTTGATATTTTGGAAATCGTAACCTTAATTCCATGTTAAATATCTTTTCAATTAAAAAATATGTTCTCATAACCACCCTCAGTTGCTGAGGCAGCGCATTACCAAGCTGTAGATCTGGGTTCGAACCCCAGTGCTGGTATGTCTCAACTTTAGTCTAAAGGCGAATTTTGGCGATGTAACTACAGCTCACCATAATTACATGTTGACAGTTAATACACGTATGTTCTGTCAAATCATCACGTGATAGTTACATAGTTGGCAGAAAATACGTGTATTAACTGTCAAGTATGTAACTATCATCTCCACATTGAACATGTTTGTGGAAGACTGAACAGTGCTTACTATGCCTTATTGCGTCTCAGGAGTTGTCTCCCTGTCGAAGAACTACTGACCATTTATTACAGCATGGTTTACAGTCATTTAAATTACAATGTAGTTCTCTGAGGCTCCTCGGCAGGGTCTAATCGGCTGTTCATTTCGCAGAAGCGTATCGTACGGCTTATTTTCAGACTACGGCCGTATGATTCATGTCGTCCGATTTTCAGTCAATTTGGCATTCTTCCTTTTCCCTGTATTTATATTCTTAATTGCCTTAATTATATCCACCTTAACATCAGTAAATACAAAAGATGCTCTGACTTTCATAGGTTTGAAACACGTCACACTGATACCATAGCCTTTCCCAGACACCGCACAGCTAAATATGAGTCCTCACCAAGCTTTATAGGTATTAAATTGTACAACCATTTGCCAGTAGGTTGAAATCAATGAATGGAAGGTCTTTCAAGCGAGAAGTAAAGCTTATTTTGATCAAAGGATGCTACTACAGTGTTGATGAGTTCCTTAAGGACTCCATCCATTAAATCTTTATTATCTTTGACTTGTCCTATACATTTGTTAAATGTCGAAAACGATCAATAAACTTTGTTATAGTCCGTTCACGAAAGGTTGAGCGCATAGTAGGCGTTTCTTTATTTTTCTGAAGTTGGCAGTATTTACTGTCATAAAGTATACTCCGTTCACGAAATGTTGAGCACATAGTAGGCGTTTCTTTATTTATCTGAAGTTGGCAGTATTTGCTGTCATAACGTAAAATAAATTCAATGTTGCTGAATGTACCCGGTCTCTTCCTACGAGCTTGCGAGTTATCAGGCAACTCTATGCAATATTGACAACATTGCTTATCAATCTGACAAGAAAATAAACATCATAACCTAAAATTTTAATATACACAGTGGAATATGTCAAATTATCATGGCCAACCGACGGCTCAACCTTTCGTGAACGGACTATAAAATAAAGTCAATGTTGCCGAATGAACTCTGTGAACAGAGTGACCAAAATTGGTGAACCCTGAACTAAAGGGTTTTCCGGTAGAGGTGTCATTTTGATATTCAAAGTAAAATGGCGTTTTTCAATATAAATGATCGGATGTTTATTTCTTTATAAAGAAGAAGCTATGCCATTAATAGTGGAAAATAATATCAGGCAAATGACCACCACAACCACGCATACAGGACCATATCCTTTTAATGAAATTTTCCATAACCAAATCGCAAATTGTCTGCCCAATGTCCTCTATAGCCTCACGAATTCCATCTTTGAGTTCTTGAATCGACGCTGGCCTATTGACGTAGACCTTCTCTTTCACGTGCCGCAAAGGAAGAAGTCGCAAGGTGTTAAATCCCAAGATCTCGGTGTTCTCTTCGAGAACATGGTCCGGAAACTTTTCTCGCAAAAGATCAATGGTTACTTTGCTTGTGTGACACGTAGCGCCGTCTTGTTGAGAGTTAACGTTGTCCAGATCAATACTATCCAATTTCGGCCATAAAGAAGCAATAATCATCTCGATAGCGCACTCCATTCACCGTAACTGGAATGGATAAACACTTTCGGCTACAGCAGCAAAATTCTCGGCTATTCTTGAGCGACGTGCACGGGTTTCGTTATGACATCACTAACCGTCTCTGCCAAATTTTCCCCTTTTTTATAGTGAATTTAATAATTTCAATGCGTTCTTGAAGCGCGTATCGTTCCATTTTATTAATGGCGTAGTTTCTACTTGTCAAATGTCAAAAAATAACAGCTTCAAACGTGACATCTACCGAAATAGCTGGCTATTAAAAATAACACCTCTTATTGGAAAACCCTTTACAACTTTTTAATCCTATGAGATAGATAGAAAATGAAGCGCATTTCTGGCGATAAAATAACTTTCCAATATAGTAAATGTGTTCCAGACTACAATAGCTTTTCGCATTTATCTACTTTAATTATACTAATTTCAAAGGTTTTACATGGGTATATTATTTCCCTGATGAACTACAGGGGTGGTTCATAAATTAGGCATAATTGGTTTCGGCAAAGTGAACAAATAATTTTATCATCATATCCTTTAAAAGACGATAATCTAAAAGATTGTCCTCGTCACAATGGGTTATCCATTTGTCCCTAGTCGAGCGTGGCATTTGGCGGCTCCAGGCCTGATGAAATATAATTGTGAATGAGATCAACTTGATTTGAAACCTATGTCCGTTCACGAAAGTTTGAGCGCATAGTAGGCGTTTGTTTATTTATCTGAAGTAGGCAGTACTTGCCACAGAACATAAGTACTTGCTGTCATAACGTAAAATAAAGTCAACGTTGCCGAATGTACTCGGCCTCGTCCTCAGAGTAAGAAATATATTTATTTCTTACTCTGAGACCTCGTCCGACGAGCTTGCGAGTTATCAGAGAACTCTTTGCGATATTGACAACATTGCGACATTGCGTATCAATCTGACAAGCAAATAAACAACATAGCCTAAATTGTTAATACACACAGTGAAATATGCCAAATATCCATGGCCAACCGCGACGGCTCAACCTTTCGTGAACGGACTATATTCGAAATAATTTACCAATTTGGAATGATTGATATGAACCAACTCCAACGGATTTTCACATTTAGCAGCATAAATCAGAGCGTTTTCCAACAATTTCAATGCTTTCTCCTCGTCGCCTTTTATGTACTCGTAATAGCTTGAAAATGTTTCAGTCTGTGGAAAAATATCAGTTAATAGTATAACACATGGGCTGAAAAGTCCTAACAAGAAAACAAAATTTTTTTGGTTCAAAATTAGCTTAATCTCCATCAAGAGCAATGCAATCATTCCAGCGTCGCTCTAATATTTCAATACCACTCTTGTAGAACGATTTATCTTTTGCCTCAAAATAGGCCTCAGTTTCAGCGATAACCTCTTCATTCGTGCGAAATTTCTTACGGCGAGCATTTTTTTCAGATCTGTGAACAGCCAGTAGTCGCTGGGAGCCAAATCTGGCGAATACGGTGGATCAAGGAGCAATTCGAAGTTCAATTCACGCAGTTTTGCCACTGTTTTGATCGACTTGTGACACGGTGCGTTATCCTGATGAAACAAATTTTTTTTTTTGCCATATGCGGTCGTTTCTTTGCAATTTCGGCCTTCAAACGCTCCAATAAGCCATATAATATTCACTGTTGATGGTATTTCCTTTCTCAAGATAGTCCATGAATATTACACCATGCACATCCCAAAATACCGAGGCCATAATCTTTCCAGCCGATTGTTGTGCTCTCGGGCGCTTTGGACGAGGTTCACCAGTTGCTGTCCACTCAGATGAAGTTCGTTTTGATTCCGGAGTGAAGTGATGGATCCATGTTTCATCCACTGTCACATATCGACGCAAAAATTCCGGTTGTTACGTTCAAACACGGCCAAACACTGCTCAGAAGCATGAACACGTTCTTGTTTTTGGTCGACAGTGAGCAAACGCGGCACCCACTTTGAACAGAGCTTTCTCATATTCAAATGTTCATGTAATATAAGGCCAACACGTTCTTTTGATATCTTCACGATGTCAGCTAACTCACGCAACTTCACTTTTCGATCATTCAAAACGATTTTTGTGGATTTTTTTGAATGTTTTCTGGTATTACCACCTCATTTGGACGTCCACAGCGTTCTGCATCATCGGTGTCTCTACGACCACGTTTGAAGTCAGCAAACCAACGTTTGATTGTTGTTTCTGATGGAGCGGAGTCCCCATAACACTTATCAAGCATTGCTTTGCTTGAACGGTATTTTTTCCGTCAGGAGGAAGCAGTGTAAAATCAAAACACGAAATTGTTTTTGATCCATTGTTATAAAAATGAAAATGGAAAAAAACTCTCAACACAATAACTCACACCTAATGAATCGAATGTCATGGAATTTTGACAGCTATTTTATTTAGGTTGGTATCAACTGAAAAAAAAGGTTACTGCAATAACACTATGATTCACTTATCTTAGTAACCTAATTTTTTCTCGAAAAGGGATTGAATTTTTTTTACTGTGTTGACTGTATTGGTACAAGTCACTCCAAGTCAATGTTGACTTGAGATGTGCATAAAGTCGGAGAAAAGAATTAAGACGCCGGGCGTTGCGGCGCTATCATTTTTTTCTTCAGGAACATATATACTTTTTTTATTGTGTCATTCGAAAGATAATTTAATTCTGAATGTTTCTTCAGAATCCCATTTTTTTCTATTTCTTACCGTCAGCGACCTGCAGTGTGTTTTATGTTAATTTTATTCCACTTATTTTTTTCTGTATTGTGACAGTATGCCTGGATTCAGAGACATAGATTATTATAGATATGATTGTGTTTCTTAGAATCGGTGTGAGACTTTGTAGCAAACTATTTCTCAATCTTTATATTCATCAAATATTATATTTTATAACAATAATAGTTATTTAATCAACTAGGTTATTAAGACGGCGACTAATGGTCAAGGACATTTTAATGCGTGAGCGGAGCGAATGCGTTAATAGTTCGAGACCATTAGTCGCTCGATTATAACCGAGTTGATTACAAGATTTTTCCGACGATCTCAATACGAATTGTGTATGAATTCTTGATTGAAATACATTCCCATTTTGTACAAGTCTCACATTTGACGTAATAAAATTGTATCTATGTTCCAGTAGAGTTTTGACATTTTCGTAGTGCTTTTGAATACATTGTGAACGGTTGCCATGAGGATTGCAGATCGAAATAGCCGAAATTGAGCATTAAAATGGGTCATTAATGATAAATTTCGTACACATTGAAATCACCTTTTATTTCGAGGTCGGCGGAAAACTTCTTCTTCATCTTTTCCTTACTTCATTTGAGTTACTTTCTCCAAGTGAACCCTAATTTTTGGCCAAAGTAACTTAGATATAATGAAATAAGGAAAAGATGTAATCCATGAATGGTTCATAATGACCGGTATAAGTATAGAACATATTTTGACTTCCTTCGTTTGTTTTTAAAAAAATGTTTATTGTTATAATATATAATATCTGATGAATATAGTGATTGAGAAATATTTGCTACAAAGTCTCTTTGATTTTAAGAATCACAATCATATCTATGTCTCTAATAGCGTTTTCTTTTGGGAAAACTGGTGCGCACCAGAATTGCCCCAGTGCGATCTGAGTGCAAATTTACATGAGCATTTCATTGTTCTTTGTACCAATAGAACACGAAAAATTGCACTGGGGCAATTCTGCTGCGCACCAGTTTTCCCAAAAGAAAACGCTATAAATCAAGCCAAACTGTCACAATACAGAAAAAAATAAATGGAATAGAATAAACATAAAGGGGCCCACTTACTAGGAAGGAAGATGTGCAGTTAAGTATCTGCACTAGCTATAAAGTAAACGTGTACTTTCATATTTCCCACACACATACACATTTGCTTTTTGAGTGAGGATGTGTGACAAGCGTGAGATGACGTCGAAAAAAGATCTGATGTTAATGGCAGTGGCGTGTGTTGTTATTAAGGAAAAAATGTCCGATGTATAAATAGCGAACCCGACACTGTATGCTAAAATATGAAACGTGCACAGACTTGTTGCCCATATACGGTCGTTCTTGATCATTCTTCCACGTACGATGAGCAATGCACGCGCTAAAAATCAAAACTATCCTGATTCCGACCAAGGGAATTGCGCATTCCAAATTTCGAACGGTGGAACGCCATACACACACTCTTTTCACTGTACCCTTACCACGCGCATTGAAGCCTTCGCGCTTCCTTCTTAGTGAGTGGGCCCTTTAAAACACGCAGCTGATGGTAAGAAATAGAAAAAATGGTATTCAGAAGAAACATTCATAATTAAATTATCTTTCAAATGACACAATAAAAAAGGTATGTTCCTGGAAAAAAATTTTTGATAGCGCCGTGACGCCTGTCGTCTTAATTATTTTCTCCAACTTTTATGCACATCTCAAATCAACATTGACTTGTACCAAATACCGCCACAGAATAAAAAAATATTCATCCCCTTCATTGTAAATAATTGATAAACAAAGATATTCATTAATTACCTTGGCAATATGAATTTCGAAAACTTGGATGCATTCTCAAGATAACTGAACAATTTACGGATGATTTTATCCAATTTTTTGTGTGAGGACATATTCTGACTATTTTTAGAGTGCACCAAACTCAATAGATAACCTTCCAAAACATACATAATGAATATGGAGTGAAAGTAGGGTTTTCGAATATTTCTTGAACATAACTATCGATGCTGTTCTTCCACTTTGATGTGTATTCCCAGCGGCCATTTCTACAGTTCCTGAAATATCACAAAGTACATATTTCGCAGTTACAGTTTCTATTTTCTACTGCATAATGATTAACTGGCTTTATCCACGACTATTGTAAAATCAAACCATTATGCGTCTGTTTGCTCGGCTATAATAATGCCCATTATTTTATTATTATAAAATATAATATTTGATGAATGTTATAATTGAGAAATGATTTTCACGATTTTAAAAACACAATCATATCTATGTGTCTGAATTAGGCATACGGCAGTGTGGCGGCTTTTCAGGTGAAGGGAGTGAAGTGGCTCTTCACCTAAAAATTCCTAGGGTTAGGGTCACCTAAATGTTCATTGAGGATGATAATTATTATTCACTATTTATACAATAATTTAATCGTTTCATTAGCTCCATGTCATAACTCAGGAGACGTTTATTATCGAGATTATTATCGAATCACGAAACTCATTATAAATATCTTGTCGCTTGCCGCTCGAGTGAAGAGGTTTGTCACGGAACTTGCAGCTCGATCGCTCAAGCAGACTGCGTTGCTATGGTAACGGGTGACGTCACCGGGGCTTTCTATTACGTTTTCTCACTGTAGTGAAGAGCTCCAGTCCAGTAACCCTCTGCAGTCTGCACCTGTTACGTTCGTCGGGGTTTTACTGTCCGCGCGTCGCCTCTAACTGTGTCGCTCCAGTGTTATTTACAAAAAGTCAGCGCCTTAAAACGAACTCTTGCTGTTGTATGCCGATGAAAGCTACCGAAATGTATCCATGCAACGCCTACTTCAAAACCTCAATGAAAACAAGGACATATTTGCTGAAGCTTATAAACTGTTTTCCCTCATCTTAACCATTCCGTCGACAAGTGCGTCAGTAGAAAGGAGTTTTTCTTGCCTCAAGAGAATAAAAACTTATTTAAGAAATTCTGTATCTCAACAAAGGCTTTCCTCTTTGACCAATATTTCCATTCAAAAGAACTTTTAATTCAACTAACAAACAAGCAACCATTTTATGAAGACATTACGGACAAATTTGCTAGTTTAAAGGACCGAAGGTTGGACCTGATATACAAAAAATAGGTGAGTTTACATAAAAAAAGAAATATTATTCTAGATTTTTCTGCTTGTTTAGCTCTTCACCTCTTTTTTCACCCACGAGAGCCGCCACTGGCATACGGTCACAATAAAGAAAAAAATTATGGAATATAATAACAAAACAAGCTGCAGGTCGCTGACGGTGAGAAATAGAGAAAAATGGTATTCGGCAGAAAAATTCAGAATTAAATTATCTTTTGAATGACAAAATAAGAAATGTATGATAGCGCCGCGACGCCTGGGGTCTTAATTTTTTCTCTCTAACGCGCATCTCAAGTCTTGTACCAAATACCGACAACAGAATGAAAAATTATTCATCTCTTTTCGAAAAAAAATGAGGTTACCAAGATGAGTGAATCACACCAGGCATGGCAACCTTTTTTTGTGAGGGGCCAAATAGAAAAATTTTTCGTAAACCACGTCCAAAATAAAATTTCAAACAGTAGTAAAATGAATTCAACAAAATTTGAATAAACCTTACCTATATTATGTTCCTCGCAATGGAAGAGATGAAAAAACTTAAACTGATATAATTCAACAAAGAAAAAACTCTGTGACTCATCAGTCAGGAGTTCTTAACTAATGAGACACCTAAGATTGCGTTTTTTCGCTAGAGCATCAATATTAGGTGGGCTTTAGCGCAAGCAAGTTTTCTGTAATTTTGAACGACAACGCGAATGAAGATTGCTATCAGTGCTGTATCAGTAATGTCAGTGCTTTCATCCAAGGCTATGGAAAAAGCAACAGATGTTTCCACCACTTTTCCAGAACCGACTTTTATAATTACAGCTATTGCATCTGTTAGTCTTTCGACTGTTCTTCTTGATAGAACTATACTTCTGCAAACGTTTTCTTTCATCTGAATACAAAGTATCCTCAAGTTCTACCAAGCACTCTTTCATAAATTCACCTTCTGAAAATGTCTCCGAGTATCCTCCTTTTTTCTTACTAATGATATAACTTGCCGGAACGATATCTTCAGCTTCTTCATTAGTTCTTACAAAGATATTCTGCTGTCCAACCAAATTCTTTTTCAACTTCTGTATTCTTTCATTTCTAAGTTGTTCGGTAAAACTTCCGAATTTTTGCAAATGTTTGGTTGTATAAAGTCTTCCTACATTATATTCTCTCGCAATTGCTGCTATTCCATTACATATTCATTTCATATCAAAGAGCTAATTTGCAGGTTTGTCGTGTGTGAAAAAATTTATGGGCATGCCAAGATCTCTATTCGCTTCGCAGGCATGGTTGCCCATGCCTGCTGTACACATTCACTGTTATTTTCATTTGTAAACGTTTTCTGATATTACCGTTTTTTTTTTCGATACACCAATAAGATTATCCTTTAAACTGATCGGGAAAACCAGTGTTAACAGCCGTTTCATAAAAGAATTGTATAGTTTTGACTTTCAAAGTTATCTGATTCAATGAGACCCATCAGGTTTCGAATGTATTACCAAAGCATCTCTTCATGCTAAAAATCTTTGTTCTCTTTTAATTCACGAATGAAATATGCTGCAAACCTCAGAACAAAAAGTGAATACTTCTTGATCTGAGACGAAAAGCTTTTTGATCATCGTTTCAGAGTACAATTTTATTACAATGTCATTGATTTACAGACTCACCACAACCACATTAAGCTGACAAACTCTATCCTAGCAATAGGGTCATTTAGAGCAGCAAGCTGTAGATTAACTTCATAATTGAACTTTTCGCTCTCCTTGTATGGAATGAATGTGTAGCCAGTTTCTATTTGAAATCTCAAACAGACAACATGAAATGATAGTCTACCTGTGGAATAAAACGTAATATAAACTCACAAAATAATCGATCCACTAAAAAATGATGAAGTTTGTTAATTCATAAATATGTTATTTCAAGTCCGATTCTATTGATTTTTTAATTGTAGGTATGTTCATTCTCAATCAATAACCAATTTTGAATTTCAAGAAAACTCCGTGAATGTCATTTTATACTATGTGGAACAAGATCGGTTTTTTTACCCTAACTTCAGAACCACCCCTGGTGTGTTCCAGTTGTTCCACCTTGTGATTTCTTATTTCATCATCAAGAACATCTTCTCTTGGAAATTAATGCTTCATTTATTACGATAGCTCACATTTTGTTAAAGATACAGGGTTTTCAGAGCAACATGAAACCCCACAATTTTGCTATGGCTATGAAAGTACTTTCACAGATTTAACCTTAAATCCGAACGTTATGAAAATAAACTGAAAACTCCGCATCAACCGCATGCGGCTAGGATTGCCAGAGAGTATTTAGCAGAGGTTGATATCCAAGAATTTAACTGGCCTGCACTGAGCCCAAATTTGAACTCAATTGGGCATGTTTGGATGCTCTTGGGAGGAAAATTCGATTCCTCGTACCAACTCCTGAAAATTTGGAGCTGCTCGGTGACGATCTAATTGATTCAAAACCTCAATGAGGATATGCCGAGACGAATTTTGCACCTGTTATCCGCATCTGGGCGGAAAACATGTTATGTTTTTGACTTGGTTTTCGGTTCATTTTGATTAGGTCAGAATTTTAGGTTTATTTGTTGAAGTTAGTACTGTTGTAGCATTAGCTAAATTCAATGTTGAACTGAAAACCCTATATCTTTAACATATATTTCATCGATTATTTTGCCGGCGAGTATAGTTCAATATGGATAATACCTTTCCATTTGATTAGACTTCAACTTGTTTGAGTTAGAATGCTTTCATTGTAATCGTGGTGATATAAGAATTTAGAAAAGCATTGTCATGCACAAAAAGTTTCGTCATCTGATACTACTTTTTTTCCGAGAAAAGTATCGACTGCATCGAAATTTTGCAGGAGACTTTTTTTCTCCAGAATTGAATAAGAGAATTTATTTTTAGAAAATCTATCCCACGAAAACAATTTTGGAACGAAAATCATAGAGGGTTGTTATTTTCAACCCCTAATAATAAAGTTATGAGATCTAAAAAAATTGTGTGAGTAACATCTCCTACTAAGTGCTTCATATTATGTATAGTTTTATGACTCAGTGTTAAGAACTGTCACTCGTCATCGCCTTCCAAAGGCTGTATCTTGGAAGGGAGGTCGATTTCGAAAAAAATTTATATGAACTACCCCTGCTTATTTTCATCCGTTCATCGGGGAATCATCTCCAAAGTCCCCGGCATTTGTTTACAGACACCCTGTAAAAAGGCAACCTTCGCTTGATCTGCCACCTACCTGAATCGATATTGTTACAGTCTGCCTCACTGGAATAATAATCCAATTCATTCAGCATTGAACAGGCTTCTGGTAAATAAGATTTCAACATCAACAGAAGCACTGACGAGGAATCACTTTCAAAACCAATTTCAAATGGTTCACAGATATTGCAAGTCTCAACGTTATATATCCAATATAGATAGCTTTGTCTATTTCTGCACGAGAACGCCTGAAACATTTTGTCATTGTATTGTACAAGCATCAGGTAGGAATTCAATTTCTGAAAATGATTTTCCTTCACGTGTATACAGAGGATGCCCCAGATATTTAATATAGCCAATATCTCTCGACTCTCAAACAAGGTAGAAAGTTCAAACAAAATTTAAAGAAAAGCCCTGAGCTGGTGCTTTCGAGCGGTTGTTCATTGGTGGAGCAATGATGCTAATACCATTGTTTAAGGAGAAACAATGCTAATACCTAGAAATTTTGTATAGGACCCGAGATCCATGGTAAGTATATGAATGCGAAATCTCAGCACGATCGGAATTAAACTCTGAAAAATATTCGGAAAATGAAATAATTTGCAAAAAATCTAATAAAAAAATTTCATTCTATGGTTTCGATGATGCGATCTTCTTAAAATTTTGCATCAATTTTCATTCACAAAAATAATTTTACTAAAATGAAATATCTTGTTATCTGAATATAAAGATTCTTCCTTTCAATATTCCATTTGCATTTTCTATGGCTGCGTTAACATTATGGCCACAAAATTTTGAATGGTCATATTTTCGGAACATCCTGTACGATTTGGCTGGATAACGACTTAACTCAAGTCTCTGGAACAATCCCTCCGAAAGTAACGGCCAGACGAATGACCCCACGGACAGAATTGAATTTAACCACGGATTCGTATCAGGCTCAAAATTCGAAAATAACAGATATTCAGGCAAAACGATGAAGCACTCTTTTAAGTATAACGAGCGCTCAAAAAGGATTTTAAATGGCATTAAAAATCAGAATCAGTCGTTGAATTTTGATTCTGATCACCTCCTCTGAAAAAAACTACTACAGGATATTTTTCTTAAGCTAAAACCTTATACTTACCTTGAATCGTTTTCTCTATTAAAACAATTATTAATCATTTCACGTAATGAGCAATTTGAGCATTCGCCATTTTGCAATTCATGTTGAAATAATTTTGGTGTCCCAATGTATTCAAAACAGACAACAAACAAAACATCAACACAAAACACAACATGTTACATAATGGAACAACTTAATAATTGAAATAATCAAATTAAAGAAGGTACCTGAAAAAAAGAGTTCATATGCCACAATTTATAAAATTTTTTGGTTGAATCTACTTGAAATATTTCCTACATATTTTTCTTCTACTGTAGAATTGATTGAAGGGGAAAAATGTAAAAATAATTCAAAAAAATATCAGGGGTCAGTAATCAGAAACAAAATTTTAACGACGGATTCTGATGGAGTTTTTGCTTTTATTTAAATACTTTTTATTAGAACTTTCTATTTTCTGTAAGAGTCAAGATATTGTCCTTATGGAACATCTTGGGACACTCTATATAGGGTGTTACATAATAATATATCACAATCTTAGGGGGTGAATCTACATGTAATTTTAAGAAAGAAAGTTCATATAAACAGGGTGTTGAAATTCCAAAAAAAAATTGTTTTCTTTTCATAACTCTTGCAGTTTTTGAGATATTCAGTCCAAATTCGGAATTCGAGCTATATTCAACAGTCCTGAATCTTAACTAGAATCTACAGGGTGTTTTCCTTTCCGGAGCCATGGTATTATTATATTATTATTATTAGCAAAATAATTAGAGTTAAGGCACAAAGGCCTATTATGACTCATATACATAACATATCTACATGGTGCACATATTGAATAATATAGGTAAAAAAACAATATAAATTCGTAAACCGGAAACGAAAACTAAGATCTGTCTCTCACTGCACCTGTCCCATTAGAAGAATAAACCACAGGAAAAACACGAACAAAAAAGTTCAAAAGCCTGCATGTATCCCGCACTAGAGAATAGAAGCAAACCAGGCATCTAGAGAATTCTTGAAACAGTTAACACTACTCGAATTCACCACAGTTTGTGGTAAACTATTCCACATGTCAAACACTCTGTTGCTGAAGTAATGTTGCCATTGAGAAGCTCGGAATTTCTCTCTGTATAACTTCAAGGAGTGCCCCTGTAGATTCAAATTGTGGCTCAGTTGGAAAAAATGGGACATATCACATCCAAAATTTGCTTTTATTTTGATAGCTCGTCAACTTAAGTTTATTCAATATCAACATACAATCGTTCAATCATTTTTTACTCTATAATGGTTAGAGATACGAAAAAATTTCGAAAGTCAAAAAATTTTTAATTGAACGAAGATATGGCGTACCGCAAACAAGTTTGAGAGGGAAATAGGGAAAGGGCTCCGGAAAAAAAAACCCTGTAGATTATAATTAAGATTCAGGCGTGTGCAATGATGAAGACTGTTGAAAATAGCTCGCATTCCAAATTTGGCCTGAATAACACAAAAACTGCAGGATTTATGAAGAAAATACCTACTTTTTTGAAAATTTCAACACCCTGTAGCTCCGTAACGAAGCTTTTCATTAAAAGGATATGGTCCTGTAAGCGTGGTCGTCATTTGCCTGATGCTATTTTCCTTTATTAACGGCATAGCTTATTTTTTATAATGAAATAAACATCCGATCATTTATATTGAAAATGCCGCTTTTCTTTGAATATCAAAATAACACCTCTTATTGGAAAACCCTTCATTTGTATATCAAGTTCATAATCCTTTTTTCGGGTGATTCTGAATTATTTAATCCAGATTTTATGAGCAAAATAGATACAATTATTTATCACCCTGTATATCTCGGGTTATCAGATATTTTGGTGAATACTTTTCCACAAGAAATGAGGACCATCTCCTTAGCTTTGAGAAAAATATTCATTGAATATTTTGAGTCAAGTAGTTTTCACAAAATTGATTATTTTCGATGGCGAACTTAGGAGTTTCAACAAAGTAGAGAAATATAAATGATCGGATGATTTCATTATGAAGAAGAAGCTATGCTGGTAATAGTGAAAAATAACATCAGGCAAATGACCACCACGACCACGCTTACAGGAACATATCCTTTTAATGAAATTTTCCATAACCAAATCGCAAAGTGGCTGCCCTATGTCCTCGATAACCTCACGTATTCCGTGTTTGAGGTCTAGAATCGACGCTGGGCTATTGGCGTAGAACTTCTCTTTCACGTGGCCCCAAAGGAAAAAGTCGCAAGGTGTTAAATCACCTCTTCTAGAGATAACACGGTTCGGAAACTTTTCCCGCAAAAGATCAATGATTTCGTAGCTTGTGTGGCACGTAGTGCCGTCTTGTTGAAAGTAAACGTTGTCCAGTAATGTAATAACGGGAAATAGCGGGCTATTCAAAATAACACCTCTTATTGGAAAACCCTCATATCTCCTTTGAAGGATCACTTGGAATCACCGAATACCCTGTTTTACATTACCTCAATCCTCCTATTGCATGATACAATTCGGCTACATGTTTCAAATCGTCAGAATCAATGTTGGTTATTTTCTTATGGCAATACCGTAAAGAGTGAATTCCAGCGCCAAGCAGTGGAAAGTATTACTTTTCTTGAGCCACCATCAACATATTTGTGAAGCTCTTACAGATCACTGAAAATTCATAATTTGCTTTAAGTGCACAATGAAGGCCCCATATTGCTGCTAGTTCAACTTTTTTCGGCACTTTTTTCTCCTGAAACGAATAAATAGTGGCAACCGTTCTCTATGCCGACTGATGTAATAAACAACTCATATACAGGCTGTTTCTGAATTGATGCGAAATATTTAAGATGGCGACTCCTCAGATCATTCTATGAAAAAAAGTTCCCATAAATGAAGGCCCGGAAATGCATTGTTTTCAAGATACAGGGTGTTGAAGTTTTACTTAAAAACTGAACAAAAAAGTGGTACGGCACTGAGGTATTTCAAACTATCAATTATTTTTTAATTCTTTGTTGCATTTATGAAAATTAATCTCTTGCGGTTTTTCCGTATGTGGCGCCGTTTTTATGTAAAACAATAAAACGTCTTAACGTAGCGTAGCGTCTCTACTAGTGATGTAACGAATGTCATTTTTTTAACATTCGCGAATGCGAATGTCTACTACTGACATTCGCGAACGCGAATGCGAATGCGAATGTAGTTGTGTTTATAGTCCGTTCACGAAAGGTTGAGCACATAGTAGGCGTTTCTTTGTTAATCTGAAGTTGGCAGTATTTACTGCCATAAAGTAAAATTAAGTCAACGTTGCCGAATGTACTCGGCCTCGTCCGACGAGCTTGCGAGTTATCAGAGAACTCTATGCAATATTGACAACATTGCGTATCAATCTGACAAGAAAATAAAGAAAATAACCTAAAATTTTAATATACACAGTGGAATATGCCAAATTTCCATGGCCAACCGACGGCTCAACCTTTCGTGAACGGAGTATATATTTTGTTCCGAGAATTGCGGAGTTGATACGAAGTCATCCGACTGGAGTGCCATTCCATTTTGAGGTTAGAGTTTGAATAGTTACTCATTTGTCAACCTCTAGTGAAATATGGACTTATTTTACACTTTGCGATGCCGAACGAGCTAAATGCAAGCTATGTAACAATGAGTATTCCAGAAAAGGAAGAACTACAAGTGCTATGCGAAATCATTTGAAGGCAATGCATAAAACCGAGTTTTCTGAATTAGAAAAATGAGAAAAAAAACTGGCATCATCTTCCCATCAAACTACTAAATCAGACATGAAACAGTATAAACAGATATCACTTCAAGAATGTGTAGATAAAACGAAACAGTGGGATAATAAATCTTTGAAGTCATTGGCAGTGAGTTGATAATTTAATAAGTGAAATGGTTGCGTTGAAGACTTGCCATTTAGTTTCGTGGAAAGTGTTGGATTTATAAGACTTATGAAGCATTTGTGTCCATCTTATGAATTATGATTTGAAGTCTCGGCCGTATTTCACTTCATTTATCTGCGATAAATTATATGGCAAAGTCAGAAAATACTCGAATTACTGAAATCCTTCGAAAAATTGTCATTTACCAGCGATATTTGGTCTGATACTTGTTCTGGAGTTTCACTGCTGAGTTTAACTTGTCATGGGATTACAGAAGAATTCGAAAGGAAAATGATTGTGTTAAAGGCAGAAGTGTTCAATGAGAGCCGCCATACCGGAGAAAATATTGCTTATAAACTGAAGAAATATTATCGTTATGGGAGATACCTAAAGAAAAAGTGAAATGTGTAGTCGCGATGCAGGGGCTAACATGAAAAAAAGGCGTTCACTTATTAAATGTTAAACATATTGACTGTGCTTCACGAAAAATTCAAAATGTGTTAAAAGAAGGGATGAAAGCTCAAATACTGTCATAGTTGCCATAACTAAGTGCAAGAAGATGGCAACTCATTTTCATCATTCGACTTCTGCTCAAGACGAGCTTGCTAATATACAGGGTGATTTTTTTAAGTGTTTCATTAGACGTTTTCGAGGAAGGAATTGTAATACGGATTCAAGATTTTGGATTTTCGTTTTAGAGTACATGAACTTTAATTGTAAAATATTTTCAAGAGGATCTATTTCCGGTTTCACCGGAAACGAATGTAACTTCGTTATTTCAAATGCAACATCCTGTATATTTATACATATTCGAATTCTTCGTTCAATTCTACACTGATTTGATGTATGATATGTGCAACCACTCAAGCGGTTCTTAATTATAGCCTGATTATCAAATTTTTTGAAAAAAAGGTTGTCACAAATTAGTGTCCATATCTTCAAAATCCCTCATTACAAGAATTTCTTTTTGCGAAGGTGGAATAAAAGAAATTACGCTGATACTATTTCTTGTATAACTTATGAGGAAATATTATACAGGGTGTTTGAAAAAGGGCCCCAAAGTGAGCCTCAATAAAACTATGAAATCTCACTTTTTTCAAATGGCAACCCTATAATTTTGTAATTCCAATCGATGGCTCGTCAAAAACCAGTTAGGGTGTCCCGAACATTTCATGCCTCTAAAATCAGTAGTTTTGCCGTTATTCAATAAAATTCGAATTTCACGATTAAAGACAGCTTTCGCACAGTTTGTAAGCTTGCATTTTTGAAGTAGGCTATGTTAGGAACTGTCATTCTACTTTTTCTTACAGATCAAGCACTACGCAAAACATGCAATAATAATTTCACTGGAATGATATATCAAGGGTATGTTCTTCAGCCGACATAAGAGCGAAGTCTCCTAAGGAAGTAACCAGCTTTGCTAAGGAGGTTAGATTCCTGGGAAAAACGTAGTTTTAGCATGGTAACGCACAAAAGACCTTATTGGTCGCAGTGCAGAAGGGTAATCAACGTGCCGATTGACCACTATCTAATCTATCTATCTATGTTCTTTATTTTGCGGCAAATGTAACAAATTCCTAGAAAAGGTAACGAACGAAATTCACATTTACTGACTTTTTTTTTTTAAAGGTGGTAAATGTGGATTTTTTTCGTTAAAAGTTCTGACTGCCCTTTCTAATATTTTATTACATTCACCATAAATGAAGAACATATTCAATACATCACTGTTACTGTAATTCATATTTTGCCTAGTGCCCGATTAATCAAAAAAGTATAAATGACAGTTCTCTAAAATGCATTATAAATCAACAGACATAGCCTTCTTGAAAACTTCTATCCTAATGAATCTATGGTTAGACTAAGAAACCTTGATTCAACCCTGAAATTCGAATTTTATTCAATAACGGCAAAACTACTGATTTTAGAGGCATGAAATGTTCGGGACACCCTAACTGGTTTTTGACGAGCCATCGATTGGAATTACAAAATTATAGGGTTGCCATTTGAAAAAAGTGAGATTTTATAGTTTTATTGAGGCTCACTTTGGGGCCCTTTTTCAGACATCCTGTATAATATTTCCTCATAAGTTATACAAGAAACAGTATCAGCGTACTTTCTTTTGTTCCACTTTTGGCAAAAAGAAATTCTTGTAATGAGGGATTTTGAAGATATGGACACTAATTTGTGACAACCTTTTTTTCAAAAAATTTGATAATCAGGCTATAATTCAAGAACCGCTTGAGTGGTTGCACATATCATACATCAAATCAGTGTAGAATTGAACGAAGAATTCGAATATGTATAAATATACAGGATGTTGCATTTGAAATAACGAAGTTACATTCGTTTCCGGTGAAACCGGAAGTAGATTCCTCTTGAAAATATTTTAGAATTAAAGTTCATGTACTCTAAAACGAAAATCCAAAATCTTGAATCTGTATTACAATGCCTTCCTCGGAAACGTCTAATGAAACACTTAAAAAAATCACCCTGTATACAGCAAAGGCTAAATCAAAATCCTTAAGATTAAACAAGAAGTGCAACTAGGTGGAACAGCACTTTTTATATGCTGGAACGTATTTTACAAGTCAAAGAGTCTTATATATTTATGCATCGCAAATAATAAAATTCCCCTATTAACGTCTGAAGAGTGGATGATTATTGAGAAGCTTATCGGTGTACTAAGACCATTTGAAGAACTGACTAAAGAGTTAAGTGATGCCGATGTTTCCATATCTTCTGGTTTAGAGAATGAACTATTTTTCGCCACGGCGACCTTCATAGACCCAAGATACAAAAATAAATTCTTTAAAAATACGTCCACTAAAGAGCGTGTCATAGCACATATTTTGGATTTGGTTGTCGACACTGTGGACAGTCAAACCGATGTATCTTTATCTTCCCAATTCACGTTGCCCGAATGCAAAGCGTGTCAGGTTAAATGAAACCGAAGATACCCAAACAAATAAAAGTTTATCTTTGAAAGAAACAATGAATTTACTGATGGATGCGAGTGACAGTGAAGAAGAGAACATACCACTTAATATTTTTCAAAACCCTGTTCATCTTTCAATCCGTAAAACTGACACCGAATACTCAACCGAAAAAACGCGTGGCAAATGACGTCGACCCTTTAACTTGGTGGAAAGTGAACAAGGCGAGGTACAGTCTTCTGTTTCCTGTAGTTCGGCAGTATTTAGTACACCTCCAACGAGTGTCCCAAGCGAGCGCATGTTCAGTAGCGACCGTCGCGTCCAGGGGGTCGATTCTTGAATTATGTCGTGTTCGCGAATCGACAAATGTCGACCAACTTAGCAGGAAAGTTGGTCGACAATTGTCGAATCGCGAATATGACATTTTTCAAGAATCACCCCCCAGGGGGTCGTCAGCCGTCGAGAATAGAGATTTCCGTCGGAAGTGGTTTGCTCGAATTATTGATGGATCGCCTACATGTGCACGTGAAATACCTACTTATTGTGGTTGTAAGAAGAAATTATCGAAAATGAACCCGCCAAAATTAATAGTTCTGTTATTATTAGAGGAAGAAGAAGACGAGGAGCTGATAATGGCAACTCTTGAAGATCTGAACAAGCCAGTGGATGAATTATTTTTGAGACGTCATACAAAAGGTGCCTTCAATGTTACCGTGCAAAGAAGGTTCTTTGGAAATGAAACGAAATTTAGGGAGTATTTCAGACTTTTCACTCAACTTTTCGAACAAGTTTAGACTTATATTAAATGTGACAGCACCAAGAAGGTACCAATAGGATAAAATGTCCATTTTCTGCTGAAGAGAAGCTTTGTATAACATTGAGATAGGTTCCGTTTCCGAATTAACTAACGTAAACAATAATTTTACTTTCTTTAACACTGGAAGTTGAACTGCACTTCACCGCTCGAATCTAACTCAGCTGATCAGAACCGTCGATTCGCGACTTCCAACTTCAACGTTCAGGGCGCCGTTCAGCTTTGCGATTGCTAGAAAAGCGGTACCACTGAAATGCATTGGTTAGATAAAACCGTCACAACGCAGCGACTGGCGGCCTGGACGATCTGTCCGAGGAAACCGTAGCTTTACACACCACCTCGAAACAGACTTGAAGGAGACAAGTTTAATATTCCTCTATTAAAGTTTAATTATTGAAATAAGATAATTAATTGTTATTTTTTTTGAGAAAGAAGTATGTATTTTGTTTGAGAATTTATTCATTTTTTGTTTGTTCAGATTATATTTATAGTTTAATGTAGAAGAATATAATTTTTGATTATTTATCATATTTTCGAGTTTTATTCAAGATAATGATTATTTAAACATTAAAAATTTATATAAAGAAACACTGATAAAAGTTTTATAGCTTTGTTTTTGTTAGTTTCAATTTCACTCAATTTTTGTGTTATAAGTTGTTTTTTTCTGATATTCATATTCGCAAAAATTTTGCGGATGCGTATGCAAATGCGAATATTCAAAAATATGCGAATATCCGCGAATGCGAATGTGAATGCGAATATTCGTTACAACTCTAGTCTCTACTACATAATGTGTTAAAATAACGATAAACACTCTTTGAGAAGTTTTATTTTTTTTACATGAAAACGACGCCTCACACGAAGAACAGACAGAAGAAATTTTTTGTCACAAATTGAACGAATAGTTGATAGTTTGAAATACCTCAGTGGCTTACCACTTTTTTGTTCAGTTTTTAAGTAAAACTTCAACACCCTGTATCTTGAAAACAATGCATTTCCGGGCCTTCATTTATGGAAATTTTTTTCATAGAATGATCTGAGGAATCACCCTCTTAAATCTTTCGCATCAATTCAGAAACACCCTGTATATGTACCAAGTGATATAATACCAATAACTTTTTCCGTCAACCTCAAAATGAAAGGTAAGAGTTATGTGTACGAATTTAACATTATGACCCGTTTTAATGTTCAATTTATGCTATTTTAATGTGCATTGTCATGGGCAACCGAACACACAGCATTCAGAAGCGATACGAGTAACATATTCTGGGGCGGTTAGTTAGTTTAAAAGGGGTTACAGTTCACTGCTATCTCAAGGTTATTGTGCCCCTCTTACAGAGCTGTTGGGACCACATCTTTCACATCCAATATCCAATTTCGATCCATATCTGTGAGGCTAGTTCCTCACTCTTACAAGTTTCTCGCTCAAGCCATTTCTTCCTTAGGCTCGCAGTGATAAAGCATTCCGTGACAAGGTGAATGGAAGTTTCTTCCTCCTTCCCACAGAACCTACACTCGACAGTGTCCGATAATGCCATCCTCAACACGTGCTTCCTGAGGCGACAGTATCTTGTGAGAAAGCCAGTGAGAAGGTGTAACTGTTTCAAAGTTCCGAAAGAACTATGTGGAATGATCCATCCCTGGAAGATTCTGCCAGAGTTTTCCCTCTCGGATTTCTTCTTCTCCAGTAACTCCTTATTATAGGTACCTTTACCTATACCACAGAACGGTTCTGGGCCAATGAGTAACATTCGTGCGCCCTCTTTGGCAAGTGTATTAGCCTCTTAGTTTCCTCTGATTCCCGAATGGCCGGGAACCCAGATTAAAAAGACCTTGTTTTTCTTGCCTATCTCATTGAGTTTGTTCCAGCACTCCCAGATCATCTTTGAGTCGATGACTTAGGAGGTCAGTGCTTTAATAGCAGCTTGACTATCTCTGTATGGCTATCGCACTTCTGATAGTTTCTTTCTTGATTTATATCTAGACATCTTTCAATAGCTAATATTTCCGCTTGAAAGACGCTCATACAGGAGCGTAGCGACAGTACACTCTCGGTACTTGGCCGGGTATATCCCAGCGCCAGCTCCTGTAGAGGTTTTGGAACCATCTGTATACCATTTTACGTTATTTTCTTTGAGGTTATAGTCGGTGTATTCCCGTTCCCATTTCTCTCTTTTACTCTCTTCTGAGGCGGTTTTAAAATTATGACCCTGTTGTGTATGAAAATGTATGATACTCACCAAATACAACTGAGTCAGCCAATGTAAACATTCAGCTACATCATTCAAATATTCTGCTTCATAATGTTTCAATTGCTTATTCATGATATCTGGACATAGGTATAAAGCAAATTTCTGTTTCAATTTCATACTATAACTTTTTATGTATCTTGCCAATTCGACTTTGGGAATGGAACTCCTGCATCAATAATATTTCACTAGTTATAAACAGAAATTTTCGAGCACAATATCACATTTCCTATCCATTTGGTAGCTTTACATTGGTAGAATAAATGGTGCCTAGAGGTCACTAGCATACTTTGTTACGGAAATACTGTACTCTACTCATTGCAGTAGAATAAATCCCGGTAGAGTAAAACTAAGAAAGGAAATAAATGAAAAGGATAACGTAACGTTTCGGTGCATATATCAGACTCCTTCTTCAGACAAACTTGGCGAAAACTTTGGAATTGTGTCTTTTTTCGTTTGTAATCTAATTGTCAAAAAATTCGAGAAAAACCCTAAGCAGAGGCTTTTGAGCGATCGTTCTTTGGGAGAGCAATAAGACTATTACCTCAGAATTTTATATGGGGATTTGAGATTGACACCAAATATATAAATGCAGAATCTCAGCACAATCGTAATTATATTGTGGAAATTTTTCAAGAAATGAAATAGGTATATAAATAATGAATAATTATAAAATTTAGGTTCTATGGTTCTGATGATGCGATTCTATTGAAATTATGCATGAAAATATCATATCAGTTTTGATTCACAAAATAAATTTCACTTGAATCGGATATTCAGTTATGGAAATATAAAGATCCTTCTTTTCAATATTTCAATTGAATTTTCTATGGTTTTGTTCACACTATGGCCACGAAACAAAATTTTGCATGAAAATTCAGTATATCAGTTTATATTCACAAAAGTAATTTCATTCCATTCGGATATCCTGTTATGGAAATATGAAGATTCTTCTTTTCAATATTCCAATTGAATTTTCTTAGTTCTGTTAACACTGTGGTCAAGAAATTTTGGATGTACATTCAGTATATCGATCTCTATTCACAAAATAAATTTCACTCACAAAAATTTTGAATGGCCATATTTTAGGGAACAGCCTGTACGACTTGGCTGGTTAACGAACTTAACCGAGCCATTTGGGACCCGAACTCATCCTGAAAATTTCAAGTCTCTAGGACAATCCCTCCTAAAGTTATTGTGCTAACGGACGGCCGGACGGCCCCACGGACAGAATTGAATTTGACCAAGAATTCGTCATCAGGGAGTCGAACCCTATCGTTTGAGACCATTTTCGGCTCAAAATTCGAAAATTACAGAAATTTGGGCAAAACGATATAGCACTCGTTTAAGTAGAACGAGCGCTCAAAAAGGAAATAAATGAAAAGTATAACGTAACGTTTCGGTATCTATATCAGGCTCCTTCTTCAGACAATCTTGAAAAATCTTTGGAATTGTGTCTTTTCTCGTTTGTAGTCTAATTGACAAAAATAGAGACATTACAAGATCACAAATCGCTGATCATGTATGTTCAAATAGCGGAGATCATATGATGAACTGGAACAACACAAAGATTCTAATGACGGAACCTGATAATTATAAAGGAAAATTAAGGAATCCACATGTATTTCGTTAGATAAAGTAGATAATTTGGCCAATTGTTCTGTTGGAATAGATCGTATTTGGATTGATTTATTGAAAAAAGAAATGATATCAGGAAATCTCAAAATTGAATGAATCAACATCTTAATGTGTTAACAACTTTCAATGTCAATTAAACTAACTAACGAAAAAAGACACAATTCCAAAGATTTTCCAAGTTTGTCTGAAGAAGGAGTCTGATATAGACACCGAAACGTTACGTTATCCTTCTCATTTATTTCCATTTTTAGTTTAACTGTTAGGCAACAATTTTTTCAAAACCAATTTGCTCTTGACAAATTAGTGCAAAGATTTACGCAGGAACATTTCATCTTAATTAAAAAATTTTTTCAACTGTTTCTGTTTAAGAGACTGGGAGTGAAAACTTAAGAAAGTTTTCTAGAAATGCTGAATCTTCCCAGATTATATTTCAATCGATATATATACTTTGAGTAAAAAAATTGCTCACCATATAGCTCCATTGCTCTCAGAAGATTGTATTCTGCTGACCCATTCTGGTTTGTTTGAAGTAGGGCCCTTCCACGCAATGAATAAATTTTTCCTTCGAACAATCGCAGCTTCCAATAAGGTTCGTCGGCACTTATTCCTTTAGTCTTAAAGTCAATGAAAAATAGTAAAGATCAAATAGCATTGGGAGGACACTGCTAATCAGAAGTTGCACATATTTGTACAAGTCGATTTCACACTGAGAAAAGGCCAGTGTCCACCAGTAAAAATGAACAACATCCAGATATCGAAATCCCCTACAGAGAAATACCTCGGAATATACATGGATTATAAGCTTACCTGGAAGGAGCATGTAGTTAAAAAAAATGCAAATAGACCTGAAAGTCAGGAAATTACACTGGCTCATTGGTAGGGAGTCGAATTTATCACTAAAATAAATTTCTTATCTATACTAATATTATAAAGAGGAAAGATTTGTATGTTTGTGTGTTTGTGTGTTTGTGTGTTTGTGGCGTTGATATGACATCACTCATAAGCTACTGGACCGATTTCAATAATTCTTTCACCCTTAGAATGCTACATTATCCTTGAGTAACATAGGCTATACTTTTCATCCGAGAAAATTGGGGAAACCTACTATAACTTCAATGATAATAATATGAGTACCAAAATCAGCTATTTTCAGGTGCGCTGCGAAAACCGTAAGACGTACATGGAAACAATGTATGACGGAAATGTACCTCTTCAATAGTTCTACAAAAAAGTCCGCGATAGCATATATCTATCTTTCAAGGTTTACTCGGTATCACCTTTTAAAGGTATCCGAATGTTTCTCAAAATTATGCATTTTTTGGGAGTATTTTTTTATGAATACGCTATTGATCTTTATCCAATTAAATACGTCCTTCATATCCAGTATTTAATATAGAACGAAATTGCCTTTTACATCATTCAATTATGATGAATACATCAAAAGATATGGCAGGTTGAAGATGAAATCGCACCAAAATCGAATTACGTCTCCGAGCACGATATACACACTGGTATGGCGACGCCCATCGAGATGTGACGTCACAGCGGAGAATTTCCATTGCATTTGCGGGATTGAAGTGTTAGAACTCGAGGGAATGATTGGAATAATGCAATTAATCGCAAGTTTCATTGAAAATGCAATCAACTAACTATTTTAAATGAAATTTCTTCGATGTCTTTGTTTGTTGATCCTGGAATATATCAATGAAGTTGTATAAATATGGATGTTAGTGCTAAGTATTTACGAGTATTTGTTAATAGACAATAAATTATTCAAGTTTCATTTAAAAACTTCGAATAAATGAAAATATTTTTATCATATTCAGGAAATTTCTATGAATGTCATTTATAATTCGTGAATTTGGAAAGTTTTTTGTTCATTTTTTTCTTCATATTCTGAAAACTGATCTTATTCAGATCCCGGTGTCTTAAGTTGGTACGGATTCTGCTCAAAACGGTAGGTTTTAGAAAAAAGTGGTCAATAGAGCGTTTGTAGAGAATAATTAACATATAAAATGAGGTATCAATCGTCCTGATCGAATGAGCACAGACCGATTTATTTTCATTAGAAGATGAAAAATAGTATATTATATTATAAGGATTAAAAGTGCATCTTTTTTTTACGAGCAATATTTGCAGTTGCGAGGCGCAGCCGAGCGAATGCAAAATTGCGAGTTAAAATAGGCACTTTTAATCCGAATAATATATACTATTTTTTCTCCAACCAAGTCAAAATTACAATAAAATTGGTTTTAGTGAAAAATCGTTCATAATTTGGTTATAAATTTGAACACAGAATCATGACAGTGATTGTCAAGTAGACTTCAAATGCATGTACAAGGATTAAACGTAGCGTTTTTAATCCTAGGATTAAAAGTGTTGCTAAGTCACGAGTGAATTTTGTACGGTAAGAAAATCTATGACTTTTGCACCTGAAAAGAGTACAAAAATGTCAACATTTTTTGATGGTTGGAGAAAAATGTAATTTTTCATCTCCTCCCAACTTTATTCGAGATATTTTCAGAACGATAGGTTATAGAAAAAAGTGGTCAATAGGGCGTTTGTAGAGAATTGATCTCTATCTTTACTAATATTATACTTATACCTATATTATAAAGAGGACAGATTTGTATGTTTGAGGGTTTGATACGAGTTTACTCATAAGCTACTAGAGATTTCAATAATTATTTCACCCTCAGAATGCTACACTATCCCTGAGTAACATAGGCTATACTTTTCACCCGAGAAATTTGAGGAAACCTACTATAACTTCAATGGTAATAAATATGAGTACCAAAATCAGCCATGATGAATACATCAAAAGATATGGCAGGTTGAAGATGAAATCGCATCAAAATGTCTCCGAGGTAGGCACAAGGCGGCTAGGAGAAGGTACCGAAGTGTGAGGGAGGTTTTGTATGAATGTATTTTGGATTGCCTATGTCCGTATGTTTATGACCACACATCAGATCAACAGATGGCGCTGAAGTCGTTATTCAGGTTATTCATCTACTCTGCAACTAAACGGCTCGATCGAATTGAATGAATTTTTGTGTATACAGAACAACGTCTGTTGGGTCTGCTAGTATCTATATAAAACTATAATAAAGCCTATCCAGACTCACGGAATCGAGATCTGGGATGTACTAGCAAGTCGAATATTAATCCAGTCGAATTGTGCTTTTAGCAGGAAAGTTTTGGGGTAGTTTTGATTTCTTTAATTTTTTATGTTTTTAGGGGTGCTGAATCCGAATTTGAGGTTTGATAACAAAATTTCGAGACGGAACATAGAAAAAAATACACAAAAAGAATAAAAATTTCATTCTTGGTCAGTTTTTTGCATATTATTCGGAAACTATCAACTTTTCTTGAAAAACCTTTCCATACGAAATGAAAATACATAAAATTTCCTACAAATTGTACTACCACAGGTTGTTCTGCGAAAACCCGTTTTGACTCAAATAATAGTTGAAAATGAGGTATTTTCTATGACTCAATAAATGAAAAATATTTAATTTTATGGTTCTGATGATGCGATCCTCTTGAAATTTTGCATGAACATTCAGTATATCAGTCTCAATTCACAAAATAAATTTCGCTCGAATCAGATATTTTGTTATGGAAATATAAAAATTCTTCTTTTCAACATTCCAATTGAATTTTCTATGTTCTGTTCACACTATGGTCACACAATTTTGCATAAGGCTTATTATGAGCACCTTGCATTTGGCCGCAACATTTCATTTCGATTGGTTTCGTTTTCTCTGAGATATTGAGGAACAAAAATTTTTGAATGGGCATGTTTTATGAAACAAAATGGGCCATTCAAAATGTTTGTTTCTCAATATCTCAGACAAAATGAAACCCATCGAAACCCATAGAAAATTCAATTGGAATATTGAAAAGAAGAATCTTCATATTTTCATAACAAGACATCCGATTCGAGTAAAATATTTTTTATGAATCGGACTGATATACTGAATGTTCATGCAAAATTTCAAAAGGATCGTATCATCGGAACCATAGAAATTATTTTTTTTTCATTTATTGAGTCATAGAAAATACCTCATTTAAAACTATAATTTGAGCCAGAACGGTTCATCGCAGGAAAAACTTTAATAGTGCAATTTGTTTGAAATTTTATGTACTTTCATTTTGTATAGGAAGGTCTTTCACGAAAAGTTGATAGTTTCCGAGTTATAAGCAGAAAACTGCCAAAGAATGAGATTTTTTCTCTTTTTTTGTATTTTTTTCAATGTTCCCTCACGAAATTTTGTTAGCAAACCTCAGATTCGGATTCAGCACCCCAAAAAACATAAAAAATCGAAAAAATCAAAACTACCCCAGAACTTTCCTGCTAGGGGTTTTTTGAGCACAAATTGACTGGATTATATGTCTATCATCCAAAGAAGCGAATCTAAAATCCTCAGAATGATAACAAATGCCCCGTGGTACGTTACAAATCAAACCCTACACGAAGACATGAAGGTACCGTCTGTAAAGGACGTCATAACAAAAAACAACATCAAACATCACACAAACACTTTGCTACAACCACTGACTCAACTGCAGAACGATCGGCGACATAAAAGAAAATGGCCAGCAGATTTGAAGGAGATTTAAAGAGGACTTGTCAGAGGACAGGACCTCATCATGACACTTAGGAGCGTTCAGCTCTAAAACCATCAAATGAGCTTATACAGGGTCTTGATAAATGATTGTAACAGCGCAGTTGGATTACAGAATACCAATCTCTACCGATTACCGAATCAGAGCATAGTATGATCAAAGAATTCTGTGGTTTGCATAAGAAGCGGCAAAATGAAAATAATCCAAAGCCAACTGCGCTGTTACAATCATTTATAGAGACCCTGTAGAATGTTCATCATTCTGATTGCTTGTAATTACTATTATAATAAAAAATATATTTTGAAAAAAATCATTGGCGTACCTTTTTTCACAAAATAGGTACAATCTTGTCTTGAAATGATACAAAACAATACAATGTCTTCAACGTCCAATAAACAGTTTAAATGAAACAAAACATACCTTCAAGTGTTCACGTACAACATTCAATGTTATAAAAGTCTCTGGAGTGTTTTCGAGATCCAAACAACTTTTTGAATATTTGAACATTGCCTTCACCATTTGGCTATATTGTCCTAAAGGTTAATATTTTTACTAACGAATAAATAATACTTATAGTCCGTTCACGAAAGTTTGAGCCGTCGGTTGGCCATGGAAATTTGGCATATTCCCTGTGTAGGTATATTAAAATTTTGGGTAATGTTGTTTATTTTCTTGTCAGATTGATACACAATGTTGTCAATTATAGTATTCGTGTTGAAGAGTTCTGAGCTCCTGAGCTGTTCCAGTGCTTGTGCGCAACCAATGGCAAGCCGTATTTATAGCTTTTGAGTTACTCAGGAGCACGAAAGTCTTCAAAACGAATAGGCTAAATATTGCATAGAGTTCTCTGATAACTCGCAAGCTCGTCGGACGAGGCCGGGTACATTCGGAAACGTCGACTTTATTTTACGTTATGACAGCAAATACTGCCAACTTCAGATAAATAAACAAACGCCCACTATGCGCTCAAACTTTCGTGAATGGACTACAGACATAAAGCTTAAATATGTTATTGAAATTTACCTGCATATCTATAATGCCTGGAAACTTCTCCATGGGCAAAATTCAATATCAATTTACATTGACAGCTGGAGAAATCATACGTTGAAAATGTTCTAGTGAGTGCAGTTTCTTTCATTCGATACAGTCTTTTAGGATTTATGACTCCAAGTGCTTCAAAATCTACAAAAACAGTGCGATGTTATGGTGAGTGGCAAGGCAGGCACCTACGAGTCAAATCTCATCTCAATAGGGGAGTACCTTCAATATCAAAACATCTGAAAAAGCTGAACGCCACTTGATTCAAAGATCGTTCAAAAATCATGTGAATCATCTTTCGTCAATAGCATTACTGAATAAATCGTGCCAATCTTAAATACACAGATATTTGATAGTTTAAAAAAGGGTTACAGTTCACTGCGACCTCAAGGTGTGCCCCCTTATAGAGCTGTTCTGATCACACCCTTCACAGCTCGCCTTCCAGTTCCAGAGATCTGATGAAATCCAATATCTGTGAAGGCTCTAACGAGGCTAGTTCCTCACTCTTACAAGTCTCTCACCCAAGGCATTCTCTCCCTAGGTTCGCAATGCCAAAGCATTCCGTTACTAGGTGAATGGTGGTTTCTTCCCCCTCCCCACAGAACCTACACTTCCGATAATCCCATCCTCGACAGGTGCTTCCTAAGGCGACAGTGTCCTGTAAGAAAGCCAGTTAGGAGGTGTAATTGTTTCTTACCAAGATCTAAATATCTTTTGAATCTTGCTATTTCAAAGTTTCGAAGGAACTTAGTGGAATGATCCATCCCTGGGAGATTCCGCCAGAGTTTTTCCCTCTCAGCTTTCTCCTTCTCCAGAAACTCCTTCTTATATGCACATTTACGTATACCAAAGAAGGGTTCTAGGCCAATGAGTGCAATTCGTGCTCCCTCTTTGGCAAGTGTATTGGCCACTTCGTTTCCTTTGATTCCCGAATGGCCGGAAACCCAGATTAAAAAGACCTTATTTTTCATTTTCTTGCCTATCTCATTGAGTTTGTTCCGGCATTTCCAGATCATCTTTGGCTTGACTACCTGAGTGTGTTCACAGATACAATACAATTCAAATATACAGGGTATGCAGGATTGTACTATATCGAACATTTATAATGTAAAAATGGAAATAAATAAAGTTATTATTATTATCCCAAGTTGTTTCATCATCTCAGACCTAATATAAACTTCAACAAATAGTTATTTAATCAACTAGTTTACAAAAGACAGCGACTAATGGTCAAGATATTTCAATAGTTCGAGACTATTAGTCGCTAGATTAATAACTGAGTTGATTACAAGATTTTCCGACGATCTCAATATAAATTGTGTATGAATTCTTGATTGAAATAAATTCTTATTTTGCACAAGACATACATTTGACATAAAAATAGTTATTTAATCAACTAGGTTATTAAAAACAGCGACCAATGATTAAGATATTTTAACGCGTTCGATCCGCTCACGCGTTAATAAGCTGAGACCATTAGTCGCTCGATTAATAACCGAATTTATTACAAGATTTTTCCGACGATCTGAACATGAATTGTGTATGTATTCTTAATTGAAATACATCCTCATTTTGCACAAGGCTTACATTTGACATAATAAAATTTCTATGTATCTATGTTCCAGTAGAATTTTGACATTTCTCGTAGTGCTTCTGAATAGTTTGTTTACGGTTGCCATGAGGATTACACATCAAAATATCATAAATTGATTAAAATGTGTCATTAATATTCAATTTCGTACTTATTAGAATCACCTTTATTTTGAGATACGGAAAAACGGAAAAAGTATTTTAAGGACCAGCAAAAACTCTATCGTCGCCGAAATTTTGTTTCTGATAGGGTAAAGGTAGGTTAGTTGGACCAGGAGGATAGACGGACCATCGGTAATATTCTGCAAGGAACGATAGCACCGCTCCGATTGACCAGCGTACGTGGTGCGTTTCGAACAGATCACTTTGAGACATAGAGGAAGTAACAGTTTCACGCATTTAATTGAATGATTTTTAAGAAAAACGAATTTTGGGTTGGTGAAAATTATATTTAAAGTTATATGTTTGTGATTTTAAGCCATGTAGGTAAGTTTCTGGTGTTTTTCAAATACTGAAACTATAAATATGTGTATTAGTGCCTCGTTGGACTTAAAATACGGAATCTATCTTGAACCGTTAAGCTGTTGTCGAATGGTCCGTCTATCCTCCCATTTGAGGATAGATGGACCAATACGAGGGAGGTGAGTCGGACCAATTTCTTTTTGTTTCAGTATAATGCCTAATAAGTACCTACGTAAGAGAAATGTTCCTGCTTGCTCTATCAATGGCCAATGCCGAATGAGCAGCGCAAGCAGGTTCAAAATCTCCTCAACCAAGTACCTTTGGTCTACAAAATCAACAAACCACTTCTGACAAATCAACAGCTACTGAAACTGTTACACCCAGAAAAGCTCTGGATGAAGTTGCCCCTGTACCCATCACATTTATGGCTGTAAAAAGAGTTCGTAAAAAGATATCAGGAGTTATAACTTCACTCGAATTCATTGAGGAAAAGAAAAAAAAGCGCAAAAACAAAACCGTGTTCCAATTTGGCAGAAAAAGCGACAAATAGAAAAAAAGCAAGAAATAATCAATGGAGCAAAACTTCATCTTCTGAAGAAGAAGCAGAGGATGATGATTTCAGTGCGGATGAACATTTCAGTGATATAGAAAATGAGTGCGTTGGCTGCAGTGATGATTATCGAATAACAAAATAGATGAATGGTTACAGTGTCTTTTGAGCAAGCGTTGGATGCATAACACATATTACATTTATTTTTGTCAGAATTATAGCAAGGTATCTTCTAAAAAAGGAAAGTAGTGATGTTCATCCTTGTTACCTCCTATGGTCCATCTCACCTCCATAGGGTAGGATAGATGGACCTTTGAGAAGTTTAAGATTTTTATACTTTTTCGTTCGAATGATAAATATTTTTTTATTTGTTACTGTTCCAAAGAGGATACCAAAGTTAAGCTATTTTATGAACGAATTTGCAGATATTTTCTCTGATTAATCAAGTGATTATATTGACTTTTGTAAAATATGGTCCATCTCTCCTCCCTTTACTAACCAACCCTAGAAAAACTATCCTGGATATTTTGTTTGAATTGCGCCCTTATATTCTTTCCCTTCAAAAAATTCTCTAGAAAAAGAGAAAATATGATGAAACAATTTTTTAATATTTTACATTGATTCAACCCTTAGAAATAATATTATTTGTTTTTGTCTGTAGTGAATATCTTGGGACCTTTCGCTATTGATCGCAAAATGGTGAATGCGCCGGTTCAATTCAATATTCAAATGATGAAATAGTAATTTGTTTTATCTAAGTTTCTGTTAATATTTGAATGTGCTAATTTAGGAATCCATATACAGGGTGTCCCGAATAAGATGGGAAACATTTTAATGGGAAATAAAACCCCGACAAACACCCACATATAGGCAGTATGTGGGAGTTCTACAGGGTGGGGCAGAAAAACCTATCCGATTTCAAATCCCTTTTTCTCAGAAGAGAGAGCAGGTAGAGTAGTGGGGTAAAAACCGTTAGAAAGCTGGTTTTATGCCATTTGTCAGTAGTCAACATGCCTTGGTCTGGTGAACATCGTGCTTTTGTTATTGAGCGGTTTATCGAATGCGGCGGTTCGATAATTGCTACACAACGTGCTTTTCGAATTCATTTCGGACTCGGCGTCATGATCCTGTTCCACATCACGCTACGATTAAAGTGTGGGTGTCAAATTTTAGACAGACGAGTTCAGCATTGAAAAAGAAATCGCCTGGACGTCCCAGGACAGCAACAGGACCTGAAAACGTGGCCAATGTGAGAGCCGCGATTGAACGTTCCCCGCGTCGTTCGGCGCGAAAACATTCGCTCGCTTTGGCGATTTCCAACCGCAGTATTCGGAGAATTTTGCACCGGGACCTCAAAATGCATCCCTACAAAATGGTTGTTGCACAGAAATTAAGTGAAAGGGATTTTGAAACCCGAACGAACCTGTGTCGCGATCTCCGAGAACTGCCAAACGACGATGTTGTGCTCTTCACGGACGAAGCCCATTTTCACCTTTGTGGCGCCGTAAACAGGCAGAATTTTCGATATTGGAGTGACGAAAATCCTCGGGAAATCCATCAGGAACCCCTCCATAGCCCAAAAGTGACTGTGTGGTGTGCTCTTTCCCGAAAATGACGGAAATGACGGTGAAAGTCATGGAAAGCTACCGCGAGCGCCTAAATAAGTGTATCCGCTCCCAAGGACGACATTTGAGTGATGTGCTTTTCAAAACTTAAATTTAAAAATGGCATAAAATTTGCGATATGTTAATAAAAAAAATTTTTTGACAAGCTGAGTGGTTTTAATTTTATAACGTTTTGAAATCGGATAGGTTTTTCTGCCCCACCCTGTATATTCTGAGTAGTAGGGTGTTTTTAAACTTGAATGGAAATGAAAACCGCCGTATCTCCTGAACGAAATCATCGATTTACCCGAAATTTGAAATGAATAATTATAGCTTTCACGAGGTCTCAGAAAACTGTTATCATATATCTTTCGATTTGCTGGGCCGTAACACCCTGTGCAATTAATTAAATGATTTCTTCGTTATCTACGTGAACCGTAACATTCATTCATTAAATTTGTCAAATAATATCGTATGGCATCATCCAGGATGCCAAGGAGTGAATTTTCTTTCTTGACATTAAAATAATTTTTCTCTCGTGTCCATAACTAACATTCTCATATTCTATTCATCTCTGAATTACAATTTTTTTTGGATTACAAGTTCCTATTTCTTTTTACTTGGAAAAGGTGTAAAGCTATTTACACCTTCTCCAATTGTAATTCAGAAAACGTAAATTGTAAATCAGAGAAGCAAATTGAATTTCAGAAGATGGAAATTGTAATTCAGAATAGTGAATTGAAATTCAGAATAGGGAATTTGGATTTCGGAATAACAACTTTATATTCAGAAACAGTAATTTTAATTTCAGAATAGTAATATGTAATTCAAAAATAAGAACTTGTAATTCAGAAAAAGAAAATTGCACTTCAGAAATAAGATTCATAGATTTGTCCTCTGCTTACTACCTTCGTAAAACATTTTCTGAAATTGAATTGATCAGTTCTGAATTACAATATTCCTTTTCTGCAATTCAATTTACCGTTTCTGAATTACAAATTTCTTTTTCTGAATTCCAATTTCCTGTCTGAATTTCAATTTCCTGTCTGAATTTCAATTTCATTCTTCTGAAATTAAATTAACTATTCTGAAATTCAATGTGAAAGGTGTAGAACAGGAACGGCACGTATATAAAGACTCGCGCGTTGGATTCAGAATTAGTTACAGTATAGTGATAATTGAAGTTAGAAATTAGTTATGATAGTGCGCTTTTTGCCAAACCGTTTCAAAGTGAATATAAATCTGCAAGGTGTAAATAAATTAGTGTTAGTTATTGTAAATAGTGTTATTGTAGATTAATTAGTGTGTTGTAGTTGTGAAATACATGGAACATACAGTATAGAAAAATTAGTTCAACCCCGAAAAACTTTAAAGTACTAACATGCTTTATCGGGACTATAATCAGATGATATTTCAGATGAATGAGCATGTGAGCCTAAAAGACTCTCCTCATAGTCAGAATGAAAAGAAGTTCGAGACATCATATCTTCATCGTTCAGCGAAAATCTTGAAAAAATTGATTTTCTAGATCTCTTCATTCGGATCGACTGAAATATAATATTATTATCAAACCAAATTGTTACATCCGAAGAGAATCTTCTCGAAAAGATTTGAGGAACCTCACTCTTTCTATCCACCCCGTAAATTCTTCGAAAAATCCATTTCCACAAGCTCTACACTTTCTTGTGTTCTTCTCTATATATCTGGCCGCTTTCAGATGAATCTCATGTTTTTGTGCTTCTGGCAATAAATTGTATGTGGCTTCGAGAAAACCACTTGACATAAAATGAAGGTAGCCACATGAAGCATATTTTGGTAAATCACTACAGCACTCTGTAAGTACATTACAATAAGACACATTAGAGTCACACATCTGAAAATTACAGTGACTTTATATTATACAACTTATACAAAGTCACTGTACTGAAAATAAGAATGAAACGCTACGGCATGCATTCGTAGAACTATAATATTGACATGGAAGGATTCGGTTGTATTGTTTATGTGTATATCTGCTTCATTAAAATTTGGATTTTTCATTAATATATCAAAATTTTAGAAATCTATAGTGAACGAGGGTATTGCTGTGTATATTATATTCTCATTTTCTGTGAAGACTGTGGGTGTCATAATTTGTTTCGATAATACTTTCTTCGAGTAATTCTCAATTCTTTCATCAAGGTTTCATGAAGAAAACTGGTGCAGCTATTTATGACCCTGTAAATCTCGAGCTCAGAAATTTTAGTGAATACTTTTTCGCAAGAAATGATGATCATCTCCTTAGCTTCAAAATAAATATTCATTGAATATTTAGAGTCAAGTAGTTTTCATAAAATTAATTATATTCGATAAAGAATCAGAAAATTTCAAAAAAGTTCGTGATTACAAATTCTCAGACCATGCTTCACTAGATGCATTTTGCATATTTTCCCTTCAAAGAATCACGTCGAATAACCAAACACCCTGTATATAATTACAAGAAATACAGTGGAACTTTCCTATAACGAGAGCGCTAAATCCGCAAAAAAAATTCGTTATACAAAAAGTTTGTTTCTATAGTCGACAATGTCGCTATCGACTTCACTGATAAATTTGAGTTTATCATTCAAACTTAAGCACTTTAGACCATGGTCGATAATTTTTGAAACAAAAAAAATTGCAGTAGGATGAAACCCATTGAAGAAGGAGGGGAATATGATCAAAATGAAAGAAAATAAATTACGGTCGATCCGAGTCCGGGAAGTGGGAGGGGGTGTGTTTTTAAGGGTGAAAAAATGGTTTTCCTTGATTTCCGGCAAAACTACAAGTCCTATGAAAAAAAATTAAATGGCAAAGTTGTAGTTAATGAAAAGATCTACAAATTTTGTATCGATAATTTTTTCACACATACCTCAAATTTACGTGAAAAATTCAAAAAACCAAGTTTTTGGTTTTTATTATCTTTTTCAAAAAAAACTTTTTTTCACGAAATTTTGTGAAAACTTACCTTATTTTGTCCCAAATACACTGTATTTATTTGATTTAAAATATTTATGTTTTCGTCTTATTTTTACTTAATATCAAAAAAGCACCCCAATTTTTAATCGAAAATTCTGACGTCAAAATATCAGCTTTTTTCAAAGAGTTTAAAGGCTTTTTCTTCATTGAAATATCTACTTTCTGATGGTGTGAAAAAAATTTACATTACTATAAGGAGTGTTCTCAGAATCAACGATTTATGAAACCCGCCATTAGAGTAACTCAGTACCCACTTCTCTATGAAATAACTTACAATGGGTTAAAACTAACCAAAAGTCACTCAGGTATATGAATTATCTCAAAACAGCAATAAATAGTCATCTAAAAATATATTTTTAAACAAGATTCTACACCTTTTTCAAAATATTGATTGTAGATGTCTTATTAAATATTAACTTTATTAACTAATTTTTTTGTTAATTATAGATATATTTCAATTTGTAATTTTTTCGTTTTTGAATGAAACAGGAATCTTACGTTTTTTGAGTAATTAAAGAGTAAATTTCAATAAATACCTCAAAATTGTACATAATGATTTCTTCATTGAAATATCTACTACTTCTGATGGTGTAAAAAAATATATATTACTAGAAATGTTCTCAGAAAATGCAAAAAATTGAAAAACCCCAATTCGAAATTTTTTTTTAATCATTATGTACAATTTTGATGTTTTTATTGAAATTTACTCTTTAATTACTCAAAAAACGTAAGATTTCCTGTTTCATTCATAAACGAAAAAATACTTCTCTAATTAACAAAAAAATAAGTTAATAAAGTTAAAATTTAATAAGACATCTACAATATTTTGAAAAAGCTGTAGAATCTTGTTTAAATAATATTTTTAGATGACTATTTATTGCTGTTTTGAGATAATTCATATACCTGAGTGACTTTTGGTTAGTTTTTAACGTTTTTAACCCATTGTAAGTTATTTCATAGAGAAGTGGGGACTGAGTTACTCTAATGGTGGGTTTCATAAATCGTTGATTCTGAGAACACTCCTTATAGTAATGTATATTTTTTCACACCATCAGAAAGTAGATATTTCAATGAAGGAAAATCCTTAAACTTTTTGAAAAAAGCTGATATTTTGACGTCAGAATTTTCGATTGAAAGTTGGGGTGCTTTTTTGATATTAAGTAAAAAAATAAGACGAAAACATAAATATTTTAAATCAAATAAATTACAGTGTATTCGGGACATAACAAGGTAAGTTTTTACGAAATTTCGTGAAAAAAAATTTTTTTTTTAAAAGATATAAATAAAAAACAAAAAACTTGGTTTTTTGAATTTTCACCTAAATTTTGAGGTTATGTGAAAAAATTGTCGATACAAAAGTTGTAGACCTTTTCATAACCTACAACTTCGCCATTTAATTTTTTTCCATAGGACTTGTTGTTTTGCCGGAAATCATGGAAAACCATTTTTCACCCTTAAAAACTCACCCTTCCCACTTCCCGAACTCAGATCGACCGTAATTTATTTTTCCTTTCATTTTGATCATATTCCCCTCCTTTTCTAATGGGTTTCATCCTACTGCGATTTTGTTTCATTTTTTACCATTTTTGAAGGTTTCGGCCCTGGTCTACTTCCTTTTAGATATTTTCGCACAACTTTCACACTAGCGTTATGGTTAGATTGAAACTAAACAGCTAGGGGTGTATTTAAAAATGTTTCAGAAGGATCTCTTTGCCCGCCGTTATGAGTTAATTTAAGGTCGGGACTCATTACGTACGTCCGGAAAAATTTCAGAGAAAACCCACCCTTATACCTTTTTACCAATGCCCATTAAAAGATTGATGTTCTTTGAATATTTTTAAAGAGAATTTACTTCTTTTCAGGTGGTGTTTATAACATGAAGTTTGGATTCAAGGTGCAATGTCTTGTACGATATTCGTTGTATATAGAAAAATTCGTTATACAAACGTTTGTTGTAGGGAAGTTCCACTGTATTATGGCAAAAAAATGGGCTCCTGTTTTAACAAACCTGGAATATGTAGTCCTTGGCAGTTACATTCTATCAACCGTGTTTCGAAATCCATGAGGTCCTTTGATCTGATTAGCACATAATCCCCTGCTTCTGTGAAATCTCCTCTCGAGCAACCAAATATATGATTTTCAAACAACCTTTGTACAGCTGTTCAAGAAATATGTAATGGAGATGAAAAGTTTGTTAAGATACACTAACCGGCAAAAAACTCGGCTACCTAAAATTTTGCTGAAGTTCGTTGTCCAAGGACGTAATTTTTCAACAATTTCAATTATTTGTACGCCAATTTGTAAATGAATTTTTAGGTGTTAGAACAAACTCAAGAAAAGTTTCCCCAAAATTTTGATATCATATTTATACAGGGTGTAAAGAAACCATGTATTTGAGCACAATTTCTTAACACCCTGAGGAACAGTTCTGTAAATTTCTAGAGTCAACGATCAGTTCATTACAAAGACCATTCTTCTCGTCAGAAGCCATGTCTCCTTTTTTCCTTTCAAACTTTTTTGCGATACGCCACTGGTCAGCGTAAAATCAATTTTTAATATCTTCGTTCAATTTTGAAATTTTTTGACTCTTGTAATTTTTTCGTATCTGTAACCGTTTTCGAGTAAAAAATTATTGAACGATTGTATGCAATTGCTGAAATCATTATACAGGGTGATTTCGCGAACTTCTCAGAACTATCCAAATTTATGTGATCCTACGGTTCTGCAAATCGAATGATATTTGATAGCAGTTTTCTGGAACATCATGAAAGCTATCTTCATTCCAAATATCGGATGAATCGGTGATTTCGTTCAGTGGTTTTTTTAACAACACCTTGTATCTTTGAAATTAGCAGTTTTTGCTGTCATAACGTGAAATAAAGTCAACGTTGCCGAATGTACCCGGCCTCGTTCGACGAGCTAGCGAGTTATCAGACAACTCTATGCAAT
Organism: Propylea japonica; assembly: GCA_013421045.1. NCBI lineage: Eukaryota > Metazoa > Arthropoda > Insecta > Coleoptera > Coccinellidae > Propylea > Propylea japonica. Next base: position 22,453,263 of record CM024240.1, on the reverse strand, counting down.
ATTGACAACATTGCGTATCAATCTGACAAGAAAATAAATAACATAACCTAAAATTTTATAATTACACAGTGGAATATGCCAAATTTCCATGGCCAACCGACGGCTCAAACTTGTGAACGGACTATATGTTCAAATGTTTCCCATTTTATCCGGGACACCTTGTATGAATTGTTTGAAAACTGGAATTGGTTATTGAACCACAAACTTCAGAAAAATTTTAGGTGGTCTTTGTGTGCTGGTGAGTGTATAATGTAACGGGTTATCCATTTCGCGGTTTCAAAAGTATGGGGCTGGAATTCGACATTCGACAAATTTTTTGTTCAGTTGAAAGTCTGACATTTATGAAAATGGATCGCTTGACTATCGCACAACGCATGAAAATTGTAAAAACCTAACACAAAAATGGCGATTCTGCCACAGCCACATATCGTTGTTTTAAGAGCAGATTTTGGTTTACATAATCGTCCAACTACACAAGCAATTGGTAAAATTGTGAAAAAATTTGAAGAGACTGGATCGGTTACAGATATTGTAAGCCCTGTGCATCATCGTTTTGCTCGTACCACTGAAAATATCGCTACTGTAAGTGAAACTGTTGCCGAAGACTGAATCTGTCAATTCCTCGTCATTTTCAGGAATTAGGACTGTCTTGCGGCACATTATGGCATATTTTGCATTAAGATCTACAACTACACCCATATAAAATTCAGCTCACTTACCAACTGAAGTCAGCCGACCATTCACATCAACATCGTGGATACGTCGAATGGGTGCTTGAACAACCGGCGGTGGACGGCGATATCAACTGGCCACCAAGATCATGCGATTTGACACTGCTTGACTTTTTTGTGGGGCTAGGCGGAAAAGACCGTGTTTATGCAGATAAATTTAACTCTTGAGTAGTTGAAAACCAATATTCGTCAAGTTATGGCTGAGATACTGCCCAATATGTGACAAAAAGTCGTTGAAATTAAAACCTCAAAAGAATCGATGCTTGCAACAATTCGGGTGGTTGTCATTTAAATGATGTAGTGTTTCACACAAATGTCAACGTTCAAACTTTATAATAAAAAAGAAATATCATGATAAAAAATAGTTATTTTTGTATCTAGTGCGCGAAATGCTACTTTGGTGATCGAGAACTGATTTTTTTAACGAGGCGCAGCCGAGTTAAAAAAAATAGTCGAGATCACCAAAGTATTTCGCGCATGAGATGCAAACAAAATTTTTTCTACAAACGCTTAGCTTAATATGAAAAAAAATATTGAACTGGTTTGAACTGTTTTTCCAAATCAAGTAATTAGGTATTATAACTATTGGCAATATATTGCAATATGTTGAAAGCAACACTCAATGTTAAAGAAAACGTGGATTTCAAGAAATTTACCAAGTAAAATATCAAAATGTCATATAGTTTACATGCAGTGTGCGAAGTAAGTATTTCGCACATTACTTCGCGCACGGTGTCATAGTAACAAAGGAAATGAAAAAAAGGGTCACTTCGCATATTCTTGCCAATGCGCAAACCTTGTCATTTTTTGACGTTTGTAGAAAAAATATTTTTTATGTGTTTTATTTACGTTTACTTTTGAAACCGCAAAATGGATAACCCTTTATATGAGTTACCTTCAGCCTTTTCTCTCTTAGAAAATGAATCTCCTACAACATATTCCAACATGCTTCTCGGGAACTGCCATCCGAGAACAGATCCACATTTCGCAACAAGTTGTTCGGAATACAATAAAGAATCGAATGTTTTGATAACGTAGATCTCTTGAGATTGTTCGTTATGTTTATCAAAATGCTGGAACTCTGCAGTTGTAATGCACGCTCTGACTTCTTTCTGGCACTCGAATAGTTTCTTTATTTCCTCCCTTATTCTGATGTCAGTGAATTCGTCCTTGATAAAACATGAAAAAAAATTATTCCTTCAAATGGAACAAGTGTTTTTCATTTTGAATGGCGTCCTAAAACGTTCCATAAAGCCAATATCTCAGGCAAGGAAAATTGTAATTCAAAACTCATCAATTCAATTTCAGAAAATGTTTTACAAAGGTATTAAGCAGGGTACAACTCTATTGAATCCCATTTCCGAATAACAATTTTTTCTTCTAGATTACAAGTTCCTTTTCTTTCTATTTGGAAAAGGTGTAGAGCTATCTATACCTTCTCCAATAATTGTGATTCAGAAAACGTAAATTGTAATTCAGACAAGCAAATTGAATTTCAGAGAAACAACTTTATATTCAGAAACTTCAATTCGAATTTCAGAAAAGTAATATGTAATTAAGAAATAGAAACTTGTAATTCAGAAAAAAAATGTAATTCAGAAATGAGATTCATAGATTTGTCCCCTAATTATCTGAAATTGAATTGATGAGTTCAGATCCATATTTCGCAACAAGTTGTCGGAATACAATAAAGAATCGAATGTTTTGATAACGTAGATCTCTTGAGATTGTTCGTTATGTTATCAAAATGCTGGAACTCTGCAGTTGTAATGCATGCTCTGACTTCTTTCTGGCACTCGAATAGTTTCTTTATTCTGATGTTAGTGAATTCTTCCTGATAAAACATTAAATAAATTATCCCTCGAAAATGCACCAATTGTTTTTCATTTTGTATACAGGGTGTCACATAATAGTATGTCATATTTTGAGGGGATGAATCTACGTATAATATAAAAAAAAAGTCCATATAAACATGGGTCCGCAAAAGCTTCGTTGCGGAGCTACAGCGTGTTTGAATTCCAAAAATATTGTTTTTTCTTCATAACTCCTGCAGTTTTTGAGATACAGTACAAATTTGGAATAGGGGCTATCTTCAACAGTCTCCATCGTTGTAAGTCCTGAAAGTTGACTAGAATCTACAGGGTGTTTTTTTAGAGCCATTTCTTCTTTTTCCCTCGCAAACATAAAATCAATTTTTGATATCTTCGTTCAATTTAGAAACTTTTCCGCCGACCTCGAAATGAAAGGTGATTTCAATGTGTACGAAATTGAACATTAATGACTTAGTTTAATGCTCAATTTCTGATATTTTAATGTGCAATCCTCATGGCAACCGTTCACAAAGTATTCAGAAGTACTACGAGAAATGTCAAAACTCTACTGAAACATACATACATAAAAATTGTATTATGTCATTGTCTCGTGCAAAATAAGAATGTATTTCAATCAATAATTCATACACTCTTCATATTGAGATCGTCGGAAAAATCTTGTAATTAACTCAGTTATTAATCGAGCGACTAATAGTCTCAAACTATTAACGAGTTCGCTCCGCTCACGCATTAAAATATCTCGATTATTAGTCGCAGTCTTTAAAAACCTAGTTGATTAAATAACTATAATATCTGACTCCCGTAATTTTTTCGCATTTCGTGGACAGTCAGTTGAATTGGTGCGAACATGTAGATCAGCTCAGTAAAAAACTCAATCGGAGTCTTTACATGATAAGGGTGTTATCTCGACGGGTAGATAGGCAACTTCTGAAAACTATCTATTTTTCTTGTTTTGATTCTATACTCAGGTATGGAATCGTGATCTGGGGTAGTGGTTCGGATTGCAGTAGATTGTTCATTCTTCAAAAGTTTGCTTTAAGAGCTATGATTGGTTTAAAATATAGAGACTCATGTAGAGGGCATTTCAGACAGAATAGAATTCTCACTTTCTTTGGCTTGTTCATTTTGGAGTGCATTCTTTTCGTTAAAACAAGTCCACATTGTTTTGAAGATTGAGAAATAAAAATAACACAAGATGTACAATTCCCTTTCACATTCCCATACATAAGATGACACTGACTGAGAAGAACACCAAGTATATGTGTATTAATTTTATAATAATCTACCCAAAAATGTATTAGATATAGTTGATTTCAAGAAATTCAAGAAATGTTTAACAGACTTGATTATTACAATTGAACCATATTCAATTTCAGAATTTATGAATTATTGTAATGTAGAAGCTAGGATGTAATGTGTATATTTTTCTCTCGTAATTGACGGTTTCCCACTTCTTTGGATTGTTATTCAGGATTCAGGGAATAAAGGTATTGTTATTGTTATTGTTATCTCTAATCGTTTTCAAGTAAAAAATTATTGTACGATTGTGTACGTTATTCGTTAAATAAAAAAATAATGGAAATACTCGATAGGTATGCCCAAAATTTGCTTTTATTTTGATAGCTGGTCATCTGAGACTCAACTTAAGCTTATTCGATATCATCATACAATCGTTCAATAATTTTTACTCGAAAACGGTTAGAGATACGAAAAAATTACAAGAGTCGAAAAAGTTTTTAAATTGAACGAAGATATCAAAAATTGATCAACGCTGATCAGTGGAGCATCGCAAAAAAATTTGAGAAAACACCCTGTAGATTCTAGTTAAGATTCAGGACGTGCAATTATGGGGACGGCTGAAAATAGCTCGCAATACAAATTTTGTCTCAAAAACTGCAGGAGTAATGAAGAAAAAACCAATTTTTTTGGAAATTTCAACACCCTGAAGTTCCGTAACGAAGCCTCCTCAAATTGTGACATACTATTATGTAACCACTGTATACATGGTGTCTTAAAATGTTCCATACAGCCAATATCTCAGCCGAGGTTGAAAGTTCAAACATGAAGTATTTTAAATGACAGCAAAAATCTATCAGAATTTGTCTTAAAATTTCGTTTCTGATTACTATCCCTGAAAAAACTACCCCCGAATATTTTTTTCGAATTGCACTACTATATTTTCTTCTCTTCAAATTTCCCAGTGAAAGGAAAAGATGATAATATAATCTTTTCCTTCTTCTTACGTGAATTCAACCTTCTAAAATAGTAATCAATCTTCTAAAATAGTAACTGTAAATTACGACGCATTCGCCATTTTGCGATTTATAGTGAAATACGGTACCTTTTTTTTGTCTACCGATAAAACAACTTGAAAATTAAAACTATTGAATTAAATAAGGTGTCATTATAAAAATAAAATGTATATGCCACAATTTATAATTATTATTTTTACGGGTTGAAGGGTAAAAGCTATAGTGATTGACACCTTAAAGGCATTGATACTTTCAGTATTCGAATTTGGTTCCTTATTTTACTGTGACACCATGGTTATTATTACGGAACTATAGTTGAGTGTTGCTATCTTGGTATTACCTTCAAACTTTCAATAAATATCGATTGAATATTCGAGGAGACACCAATTTCGTCGAAATAACATATTCGATAGTCATTGACACCCAGTATGATAGTCATTGACATTATTTCATCTTACTTCTGAATCAAAAATGGTTATGATAACATCCTGCTTTCTTTCACTCAAACATTCTCATTATATGGGTCATTGAGACATTCATACTAAACATAATAGAGAAATAAGAAGGTTCAGACAATTTTATCTATACTAATATTATAAAGAGGTAAAGTTTGCGTGTTTGTATATTTATTAAATTGTAAGAGCTTATCTCGGGATCTACTGAACCGATTTTGAAAATTTTTCACAAATAGAAAGCCACATTATTCATGAGTGCCATAGGTATATAAAAAACCGAAAATATAAAGGCTATTACGTGGTAGCCCGTTTTGCAAAGTGACTCGGAGAAAAAACGTATGAAGGCCAAAGCAGCGCACGGTGCCGGCGCGCGATGTTTTCGGGTTAATTCGGTTCGTATCGTGCTCGCTTCGGGAGAAAGGGGCGTGGCCATTTACATGTGAGAGGGATACATTATTCTTATATCATGAGTATCTGCGCAGCTCAATCGTTTGTTTGGTAGGCTCCTTAGGCAACGGACGTTCCCGAAATTGAATTTTTCGTAATTATTAAGTGATTTTGGTTTACCTTCTCCAATTCGGCCACATAACAATGCATTGGACATAATCATACGTTCGCACGACACCAATGGGTTGTCAGTTTTTATCAATGAAAATATACCGAAATTAGTCAGAGACCAGAGACAAGCGTTTGATGCAATATGTAGGTAATTGACAGTGTGCTGAATAACAGAGGTTTAACTTTCTTTCTTGACGCCCCGGGAGGCACTGGCAAAACGTTTCTCGCAAATTGGTATTGGCAAAAGTAAGACAATCCGGACGAAATGCACTAGCCGTTGCCTCTTCGGGGATAGCCGCTACTTTGTTAACTGATGGAAAAACAGCACACTCCACCTTTAAGCTACCTCTGACAGTCTCATTAGAGCAACAGTCAATTTGTTCTATACGTAAAAATGGGCCACTCGGGAAACTTTTACAAGAAACATCATTAATTATATGGGAAGAATGTACCATGAGCCATAGAGCTCATGTTGAAGCATTAAACCGAACGCTCAAAGACTTCAGAAACTCTGATGCTATAATGGGTGGCGTTACTTTTGTTTTCGCGGGCGATTTTCGGCAAACACTGCCTGTATTAACGAAAGGAACACGCGCAGATGTTATCAGAGCATGCTTGAAAGCATCTCATTTATGGAGTTCGGTTGCATCTCTCAATTTACGAACTAACATGAGAGCCTATTTGAGCGACAACGACGATGACGACTTCCCGCGTCAACTACTCAATCTAGGCGAAGGAAAAATTGTCTCTCCTAACACCAACAGCAATGACATTAAACTTGATGAGACATTAGGACACATATTGCACAGGTTGGAACATCTTATTGACGCAATATATCCCGGTCTTGAAAATTTATTGGAGAGAGATCATCATTGGCTTTGTTCTAGGGCAATATTGTCACCCAGAACGAATCAGTCAATGAAATAAATAAACTCATTTTAGAGAAAATTCCCGGTCAGGTCAAACACTATAAGTCCTTTAAGGTGTGTAGTATTGAGGATACGGTGCACTATCCCCAAGAATTTTTTAATTCTTTAAACCCTTCTGGCTTACCTCCTCATGACCTCGTGTTAAAGGTTGGCATTCCTATCATGTTATTAAGAAACTTGGGCCCCCCAACATGTGTAATGGGACAAGGCTGCTTACCAAAGAGTTACAGGAAAATATAATCGTGGCGACCATTCTCACAGGGCCAGCAGTGGGACAACTGGCTTATATTCCGCGGATACCCATGATTCCCACTGATTTACCCTTACCGTTCAAAAGGCTACAGTTCCCAGTGAAGATCTCTTTCTATTAACTTCTATTAACAAGTCCCAAGGTCAAACATTCTCTCATCTGGTGGGCATTGACCTGAGAAAACCGTGTTTTTCCCATGGGCAGTTATATGTTGGCTTATCTCGTGTTGGAAGTGCTGATAGACAATATATTTTGCTACCAAATAATGATAATACATCTAATATAGTTTACAGAGAAGTTAGGAACAATTAGAACTACCATAACCAAACTAACTTTTCCCGCGACTTGGTTCTCATGGTTTTCGTTTATCGCAAATCCCGCAAAAAATGTTTTTTCTTTTGGACAGAATTACGTTCGAATTTTGTATTAGCATGAAAATACTAACTATACCTACGTATAACCCTCCTTTTGGCAGTTGGAAATTAAAAATAACATTCTTGCCAAAAGAGGGTTTTAGTACAGAAGTATACTAAAGTTACTAAAAAAGGATTATTAACATTCCTATGCCCAACGGAGTGGGCACGGGTCAGCTAGTTCCATATAAGAAAGAAATAACAGAAAGTATGAGTGATCTTCATAGGTATAGGTATACGGATATGGAACATCTTAAAACACTCTGTGTATAAATTTTAAATCAAGAACATATTTTGTGGCTTGATCTATAAAAAAATAAATATTGAAAACTTTCGATTTGTCTGAGTGTTTTCACAAATTCTGATTCGTTGTTGAGTTATTGATGGTGGGCACCCTGTATATTTTGTTGATAGAGGAATTCAAATTAGGTTGAAGATGAAACTCGATTTGACTTACCCTGCAACTATCAACATATTTAAACCAAGGGTCATAAAAGCCATCCTCCTGAGATTGTTCTTCCATAATCCTCTTCCAAATAGATAACTGATTCTTCGTCAATCTACGAAATTCGATAATTAACATCTCATATGAATTCATCCGAATATCTATACCTCATCATCATATACAGGGGTGGGACAACCAAACCGTTTTGATATATTTCCCTATAAGTCATTGGTTTCGAGATGATGCCTTCAGCTTGTTGCAAGCATATCAGGAAATTCTTTATCCATCCAGCATTACCATTGCTTTTTGACTGTATTGCACTTCGAACCAAACAAGTGAACTTTCAATTAAAAATGTTTGAAAAATAGTTTCCTGCTCGATGAAATTCTAGAGGACTTTTTACACCTTTTCCAATTGTTATTCAGAAAACTTTATATGTAATTCAGAAAAACACATTGAATTTCTGGATAATATGGAAATTGTAATTCAGAATAGGTATTTTGAAATTCAGATTGGGAACTTTATATTCGGTAACTGTAATTTGAATTTCAGAATAGAAATATGTAACTCAAAAATAAGAAATTGTTATTCAGAAAAATGAAATTTTTATTCAGAATTGGTTCTATACAGGGTGTCCGGGGAATAACTGTACATACTCTTACCAGAGTTAGAGTTGCATTAGCTGACTACTGATCGACTATAAAAAATTAATTTCTGGGTTTCCCTAGAAAACTACAGGGTGTTTTTCCAACTTCATGGAAATACTTAGACCATCATAAAATCCAAACTTATTGACGGATATTATTGAAACTTGAGGGGTTATTGGCTAATGCTAAGGTTGAGTCAGAAATACATCAATTATTTCATTATTCCAGGGCCGGACTCATTAATCTTCATTTGAAGTGTTCAGGTTAAAAAAAACACTTTGTATTTCGAATAACGAATAATTGATTCACTTTTCAGAAAGAAGCTAAATTATGCATTAATTTGTGGTATCGCTTAAAGTTGTCACATCAACAATTATTTTTATGAATTTTTGAATTTCAAAAAAGTTCGAAAAATTGAATTTATTTACCTGAACAGGACTTTGTTACCTTGGAGGTCAAAAATAAATAATAAATTTTCTTTAAAAAGTCACTGGGAGTGAGAAAAACTATAATAATTTGTTGATATACTGGGTGGCTACCCTAGACGCGGATCTCATTGCGATGAAGTGAATAACGGTATATTGCGAAAAAAAAATTATTGGCGACATGTATAGGGTATACATAAGGATATTTCAAAATTATTCGTACGTATACCGGGTGTTCGACAACAAAGACATAGATCAAAGTGACACTTCTTCTAATGAACACCCGGTATACATACGAATAATTTTGAAATATGTTTATGTTTACCCTATACATGTCGATAATAATTTTTCTTCGCAATATACCTTCATTCACTTCATCGCAATGAGATCCGCGTCTAGGGTGGCCACTCAGTATATCAACAAATTATTATAGTCTTCCTCACCTTCAGTGACTTTTTAAAGAAAATTTATTATTTACTTTCGACCTCCACAAGGTGACTAAGTCCTGTTCAGGTAAATATATTCAATTTCTCGAACTTTTTCCAACTTCCAAAATTCATAAAAAAATAATCGTTGATGTGACAACTTTAAGCGATACCTCAAATTGAAGCATAATTTAGCTTCTTTCTAAAAGGTGAATCAATTATTCGTAATTCGAAATACAGAGTGATTTTTTCAACCTGAGCACTTTACGTGAAGATTAATGAGTCCAGCCCTAGAATAATGACATATTTGATGTATTTCTAACTCGACCTTAGCATGTGCCAATAACCCCTCAAGTTTCGAGAATATCCCTCAATAAGCTTGGATTTTATGATGGTCTAAGTATTTCCATGAAGTTGGAAAAACACCCTAACTTTTAAAGTGGACAAACTCCGATGGGTGATTATACAGGTGATTTGCAACAAAAAATGTCATATAACATATGGTCGAAATGTTCACGGTTATTCTTCAATTTAACAGTTCTTGATTTCACGAAATTTTTTTCTCTAAAAATCATTATTCAGTTTTCAGTCTCAGCAAATTTGACCACATATTCGCAAAGAGCAAAAACTTTGCTACAATATGAGAGAGTCTCTATGCAGAAAACACTCTCATTGCAGACGTGGTAAGGAGAAGAATATCACGTTTCTGAAGTTAACAAAATCAGTCCTATTTTTCCTATGGTTTTTTCGATGAAACATCAATAATTATAAACACGCTTCCTTTTCAGTAAAAAATGCCTTATTTAGTAGTGTACTTTAGACTGACATGTCAACTTTTGTGCTAGCTGCAAATTCTGCGCCCTTATATCATGGCTAACCTGTTAACAACGAAAAAGTCTTAAATTCCGAACCTAAATTTGCTCCATTTCTAAGCTCTTCGTGGTCGAATTTTAATGTAGTTTTATGAAAATCACCAAATCATCTTGAATCGAAAGAATAACGAAGAAATGAAACTCCTTCTTCAATATATTTGACACATCGTTTCCGTACTGAATCTACAACTCTACAAAGTTCATATCGTTTCTTACGCATTTCTTTACAACACACAATTTTATGCTGTTGATATGATCCTTCCGAGTCTGAAAGCGAATTAGATATACTTTCTTCAGCTGACGTTCCAACTAATCTCGCCAATGACACCAAGATGTTTATGTTTGCAGATGACACGGGAATTCTAGCGCACTCTAGGAACCTCAACCTTGGTTTGCGCTATCTACAAAGAGCAACGGACACAGTGATAGAATGGATGTCAAGATGGAAGATCAAAGTTAATCCTCAGAAGACCCAAGCTATTGTCTTTAGTCGAAAAAGAACACTGCCAACCGATGAATTGAAAGTCAACGGCGAAAATATTCCCTGGAAAAATCAGATAAAATATCTGGGAATAATATTTGATAAAAAAATTACATGGAAATACCACATTGAGAATATCAAACATAAAGTGAACATAAGAAGATATCAAATGTATTCCCTCATGGCGAGAAATAGTTACCTGAGCCTTGACAACAAGCTCCGACTTTATAAAAGCGCCATACTGCCAGTGATGTTGTATTGCTCATCAGTCTGGGGACAAGCTGCAGCGACCCACATAATACTTTGGAAGTAATTCAAAGCAAGATCCTACGTCAAATAACAGACTCCCCTTGGTTTATCAGGAATAGAAATATCAGGAATGATCTTCAGATTAGCAAGATAATCAATCAAATCCGATTTCGAAACAGAAAAATAATAGAAAAAGCCGAAAACCATACCAATCCAACTATCGCAGAAGTAATGCAATATCATCCAGATGACCCAACAACCATAAAGAGACCGCGAATGTCTCTTATCTCAACTGGTAGCCAGATTTGAAACCGGTTCTTGAAGCGTCACAAAGAAGAACGCCACATTTAAAAACATAGAAAAAAAACATACAGGACGAGGGGAAAAAGTGCCATGCATTATCCCAATACAAAACAGAGGTTCTCAATCAGTCTTCAGCATCAAAGTGACCGGTAAGTACCTATAACTGATCCTCTCATGACTGCCAACCTCATGTTGATACTTAACTCATGTTGGAAATGAAAAACAATAGTCTCATGAAGTTTTTACTCTGGCATACATGGTTGTTTCATAAATTAATCACACCTGGTTTCGTGAAAGTTTTCACATCAGCCCTTAATATCCTGTGGCCTCCACTCTCCTGAATTATTCTGGTACCAACTACAAAATGGTTCTCGTGGGCATTGTCTACTCTCGAAGTATGTATTCATGGATTTGTGCCCAGCTTGCACTTTCATTCTCTTTCCCGCACGTATTTCAATTCGTAAAGAGTCACATTGCCAACAGTGTGGGAAAAAACTCCTGCTATTCCATTACCGCACGCTAATGCGTGTGGTAATGGATTAGCAAGGGTTTTTCTCGCACGCTTTTTCTAAAGGATAAACTAAATAATGATATATCTCTATGTCACCGACGACGTTACTATGGAAACGATGAGAGTACAATGGTAACGACTTGTCAGAGACTTTTGTCATTCATGTGTATTTAGAATGATCAATTCACATTTGATCTGTGTGTTGAAATCGATCTCGTATAAGCGCTTGTAGAAAAATATGTTTCCTAACTCGTGCGGAAGTGTTTTTCCCGCACTCAACTGCTTACCCAAACTCCGCTTCGCGTCATTCGGGTAACGGCAGTTTCGTGCGGGAAAATATCACTTTCCGCACTTGTTAGGAAAATAACTATTATGAAATGGAATTGATCATTTCTGAAATACAATTTCCATTTTCCGAAATTCAATTTGCATTTTCTGAACTGCAACTTTATTTTCTGAATTAAACTTCCTATTCTGAATTACAATTTCGCTTATCCGAATAAATTTCTGAATGAAAAATTCCTATTGTGAAACACATTTTCTCTTTTCTGAAATTGAACTTAGATTTTCTGAATTACAACTGTAAAAGGTGTGTGATAATTTCAAATTTATCGCATACTTTTCCAAATCTGGAGGAATTGCTTCCACGTCTATCATTTGGCAAGCAAGTGCAGCATGATACATTTTATCGATCGGTCCCAATTTCAAATATCTCACTTTCCTAGAAAGGTACACCCATCTTCGTGTCTCACATCTACTCTTTTTATGGGGGCGCATACACCCAATCAAAAATAATTTCCTGGCTTTCGAAAGAAGCGGCAATATTTGCCAAGTTAACTCATCCATTATCATCATTCTTTCTATAACGAATATTGTAGGTGATTGGAATACCTGAAACGGATTGGTCCAATGAATAAGCACTATACAGGGTGACAATTTAAAAACTTGTCAGGACAACTATAGGGTTTTCCAATAAGAGGTGTTATTTTGAATGCCCGTTATTTCGGTAGATGTCACGTTTGAAGCTGTCATTTTCTGACATTTGACAAGTAAAAACTACCCCATTCATAAAAATGGAGCGATACACGCTTCAAGAACGGATTGAAATTATTAAAATTCACTATAAAAATGGTGAAAATTTGGGAGAGACGGTTCGTAAAACTCGAACATTTTTGTTTCGTCGCGAAACACCTTGTCGGATCGCAATAAAGAAATTGGTGGAAAAATTCCAGCTGTTGGAACAAGTTAGTGATGTGAAGAATATAACCGTGCACGTCGTTCAAGAACAGCCGAGAATATTGAGGCTGGAGCAACAGTTACGGTGAATGGATTGCGCTATCGAGATATGATTAATGATTTTTTATGGCCGAAGTTGGACAGCATTGATCTGGACAATGTTTACTTTCAACAAGACCGCGCTACGTGTCACGCAAGCAACGAAACCATTGATCTTTTGCGGGAAAAGTTTCCGGACCGAGATCTTGTGATTTAACACCCCGTGAATTCTTCCTTTGGGGCCACGTGAAAGAGAAGGTCTACGCCAATAGCCCAGCGTCGATTAAAGACCTCAACGATGGAATTCGTGAGGCTATCGAGGACATAGGCAGCCACTTTGCGATTTGGTTATGGAAAATTTCATTGAAAGGATATGGTCCTGTAAGCGGGGTCGTGGTGGTCATTTGCCTGATGTTATTTTCCACTATTAACGACATAGCTTCTTCTTTATAATGAAATAAACATCCAATCATTTATATTGAAAAATGGCATTTTTCTTTGAATATCAAATAACACCTTTTATAGGAAAACCCTTTATGTCTCGACAACGATGTTTTCAGAGAAAATGCCGAAAAAGGTCAATTTTCATTCGGAGGGGACATGTTTCTAGCAGAATTGCAAGCCAAAATCTGGTCAAGTCCAAGGGCGTAGCCAGGAGGGGGTTTTTGAGGGTTCAAACCCCCCCCCCGAAATTTTTCAGAGTTATTTTTTGTTGCAAAAATAATCTTTCATTTTGCACTTAAACCAACTTATCTCCGAAAATCTAGTTAAGATTATCAATTCATATCAGCAATGTAGATGATATTAAAGTTTCATTCCATTTTTTGAACATACTATCCAACAATTAACTGATAGATTTTCTAGACACTGAAAATGATATCAGCCTTATCTGGTCTGCTACACCAGAATTCTACAGAGAATATGAATTAGAAGACGCATTATCGATGTATTCTTCACTACTCCCAGAAAAAAATAAAAACATAATTAAAGCAGAATTTGAAATATGGAAAATGTCAATGAACACCATTTCAAAGTCGGCATTAGAATGCTTAGATGAGTACAGTCAGAATATGTATCCGAACATCTACATCCTACTACAAATTTTAGCTACGATTCCAGTATCTACTGCTACTCCAGAAAGAAGTTTTTCCAGCTTGAGGAGAATTAAAAATTATCTGCGCAATTCTTCTAGCGAAACTAGATTGACTGGGTTGGCGCTTATGAATATTCATTATAGTGTGAAAATTGATGAAAATGAAGGACGCTAGAAAAAAAAGACGGATAGACTTTAACTGAAGGAATTCACCATAAAAAATATTGTTTGTGTTTCTCACTGTCATTTTTAATACTTATTCATATGTTGTTGGCACTATTTTGGAGTAAAACATTAAAAACACTATTTAGTTTCAATGATGAAAGCAACATCCACACTAATTTCATATTGTTCATCCTGTAAGTATTGTTTGGGAAATAAATATTGTTTTTTAAGTTTTTGTTTGAGTGAATAAAAATTAAATTCTGAAGAATATTTGAAAAAAGGTTTACCTAACCTAACCAGGAATATCTATGTTGAATATTGTTTCCGAAGTAGGAAAAGGATTATTGAATTCTTGAAAACAACAAATACTTGCTACAGAAAGCGATCCTCACAATTCCCGGCACATACAAAGTCAATTGCCAAAATGTCAAAACCCCCCCCGAAATTGATTCCTGGCTACGCCCTTGGGTCAACCCTAGGTGTAGGGGCTTAATAAGAAATAGAGGGTGGGATTTACCTCAATTGAAAAATTACTTGTCCGTCTACATGAATACTATGGTCGGCAATTTTTTTATATAAGAACACCTACGATTGAGGAAATTTTGGCATACCTACAATTCTGCTTAAAATATGTCCCTCTACGAATAGAATTGACCTGTTCCAGCATTTCCACTGAAATCATCCTTGTCGTAACATAATTGAACCGGCAAATTTTCAAATTGTCACCCTGTATGTATAACTATTGACCTTACCACGCTAGCTAAATACTGAAGTACCAGACCTGCCTGTATCGCTTTATCTTCCTCAGATGTATTGAGGTACTCTTCTGTGACCGGAAAGTTGATGTCAAATATTTCATTCAAAGCGCACAAGATATTCTTTTGATGGAAACGCTTCAAATAAAATTGAAATGTTTCCAGCTTGACGTGTCGAGGAGCTTTGAAAGCTATCCCCATAGTTAAAAAGAACATTTGCTTGAGGACATTGTGTGGATTCTATAAGAAAAAAAATTAAGAAAAGCCATCAGCAGGTGATTTTGAGCGCTCGTTCATTGGTGACGCAATAATGTTATTACCGTTCGTTTTACTTAAAGAATACTATTACCCCAAAATTTTGTGTAGGACTTGAGATTCATGCTAAGTATATGAATGCAAAGCATGATCGGAATAATATTGTGGAAATTATTCTAGAAAAACTTTATGGTGCTGATGATGCGAGCCTCTTGAAATTTTGCTTGAACATTCAGATATATTGTTATGGAAATACAGGGTGTCCCGTTATTAGACCGACAAACTTCTAGTGGACATTATAGATCATATTTTAGACAGATTCGACCCAAATCATATAATGCAAAATTGCTTCGTTAAGGAGCGCGCTAGTGCCCTTTAAAGATAACGTCCTGTCCACACTTTTTGCCACTTATTCGCAAAACGGAGTCACATAAAGTGCTGAAAGTTTACAGATTGGCTAATATCAAAAATACGCATCGATTAGATTGAGTGCATTTCTTTCATGTCAAGCCCAATCGTATCATTTGGGGGGGGGCGAAAGGTATTTTTAGTTGAAACTTTTTAACTTTCATTATTTCGAGAGATTTACATCATATTCATAAACTCTGATGTTTTTTCTTGAAAAAAGATGCTCTTGTTAAGAACGCCCAGATGCAGCATTTCTGAGAAACATTATTTTTATCATTTAACTAACTCTAAAGACTAAGTGAAAAGAGAGAAAAATTCAAATCTATTTTTTTCGGAAATGGTGCATCTGGGAGTTATTATACAAAAGCATCTTTTTTCAAGAAAAAACATCAGAGTTTATGAATATGATGTAAATCTCGCAAAATAATGAAAGTTAAAAGGTTGGACAGGACGTCATCTTCAAAGGGCCTCCTTAACGAAGCAATTTTGCATTATATGATTTGGGTCGAATCTGTCTAAAATACCATCTATAAGGTCCACTAGAAGTTTGTCGGTCTGATTACGGGACACCCTGTATAAAGATTTTTCTTTTAAATATTCCAATCGAATTTTGTATGGTTCTGTTAACACTATGGCCACGAAATTTTGCATGATGCTTATTCGAGTATCTTGCATGTAGCTACAAAATTTCATTTCGATTGGTTCGTTGTGTCTGAGACGTTAAGGAAAAAAATTTTGATTGGTCATATATATATATATATATATATATATATATATATATATATATATATATATTCTTTTGAATTGAGAGCTAACAAAATACAATACATAAAACAAAAAGTCCCTAGCTGAGGTTGGTGCAAAACGGGGTACCATACTATTCTGTCGTATGATACCAGAGCACAGGGAAAAACCTCAGTAGAAAAAACCCTGCCTCGCCGTTTTTACAAAATTGAAACTTAAGACTATTCGAATAAATACCTTCAATATTCAGATACAAAAACGTAATTCTTGCTCTTGGGCCAGGAGGGTGTTTTAAACCAGGTCTGGCGTTCCAAGTGATGATTTTCGAATCTTCTGTTCTTCTAAGACCGCTACAGGACCCTACTGAAGGGTATCATCTCCCATAGATTTAATAGTGGTATTTCATCCTAAATATCGAATTTAATTTCGGAATAATGATAAAAAACGTGTGACAAACTTATGTCAAAATGACATATGATTGGTCATATTTTATGATGATGGAAGCAGAGAATACGTAATATTAATCGATTGAAATCAACCAATATAAAAATCCTACTTCGGAGCTAATCTCGTCCTCGTTCAAGTAAAATGCAATGAAGTGGTATCAAAAAGAGCAAATATGGATGGCATTTCGTCCTTATTAGGACTTATCAGCACAGGATAGTTCTGAATCATACAAGGTATTTCTTGAAACTTTAAACGAAATGGCACCTTCTTTCAGGTATAAATACATATACTGAATAACTGACGTTATCCTGAGCGCTCTGCGCGTAAAATTTGCAAACTGCTTCATTCAAGGTTCATTCAATACCCTTATATATTTTATCTATGATCCTACCATTGTTTAAAAACAATGATGCTACGGATGAAAGTTGTAAGTATGGATCTGGATATGGCGTCTTCGGGATATTTATACCTGAAAGAGGGTGCCATTTCGTTTTAAGTTCCAAGAAATACCTTGTATCATTCGGAGCTATCCTGTGCTGATGAGTCCTAATAAGGACGAAATGGCCATCCATAAGTGCTCTGTTTGATACTACTTCCTATAGCATTTTGCCTTGAACGGGGACGAGATTAGCTCCTAAGTATTAGTTTAATAGTGGTTTATTTCAATCGATGAATATTATTCTCTGCTCTTATCATTCTTGTATTCATGGCGATGTTACGCGTTAAATCCCTGCTTATGGTCATATTTTATGGAACACCCTATACGGTTTGGCTGTTTAACGAACTTAACCGCGGAATTTGGCAACCGAACTCGTTCTGAAATTCTTTAGGACAATCCCTTCCAAAGTTATCGTGCTTACGGCCAGCCGGCTCGACGGCACCGCGGACAGAATTGAATTCGACCACGGATTCGTCATCAAGGAGTCGAAACTTATCGTTCATGACCTTCGGCACAAAATTCGAAAATGACAGACATTTGGGCAAAACGATATAGACTCGTTTGAGTAGAACGAGCGCTCAAGATTTCAATGAAGTAAATACTGGGTGGTCAACTAAGGAATTCCGATTTAAAAGAGAAATAAAAAAACTATCATATCAATTTTAATTTTTCTATGAATAATGCTCAGCTCTTTGGGAATTTAATTCAATTTTAAGATTACTCTGTCCAAATGTACCGGGTTTTTCACTATAATTTGACCCCCCTTTAACTTTGTACTGAAGGAGATACAAAAAAATGTTTCGTATGAAAGTTTCGCGAAATCAACTGAGGTTTTTTGATATGTGTCCAGAAACTGAAATATATACAGGGTGGCCAACATATTGATCGCAACTTCATTTTTCAAATGGAAAACACTGTATATTTTTCCATATTTGGTTAGCTCTTTTTCCCCTGATTTTGAATATGTAACATATAATATAATGGTCTATCTTTCTTATTCTGAGCACCACAGAGTTTCAAATTTCAAAAACCATCTGGCATAGCGTTTTGGAAGTTCGTGAATATTTAAATGGCCAATTTGATCTTTGGATTGGTAATGGCGCACCCATTTTATGGCCACCAAATAGTCCCGATTCAACACCGTTGGACACGTTTTTATAGCCGTTCCTGAAGGAAAAAATTTACTTCAGCAATAATGACAACCAATGAAAGCGGAGAATGATATTGATGATATAAAATCAACCAATATTAAACTTATAATTCGGAACTAATCTCGTCAGCGCACAAATAATAATGATTATATTGTAATGATTAGAAACAAATTTGAAGTTTTAATTTCTGACTTGAATCAGAGCCTGATAATGCTATCAAGAATAGTCTAAGGTGATCATTTTGAGCAATTTCTTTAGTTGATGTTATTCTTACCATACTAACATAGTTTATAATTTTTCATTGGTTGAGTAATTGTTAAGTATTCATTCTAAAATAATATTTTAAGTAGATTGTTTCGATATAAAGAATTTTGTAGGTATTTCATATATTTTTTATTCGGTGTCCTCATTTCAAAACTTTGAAACTCTGAAAATTAAATACACAGGACAGGGTGTCCCATTTGAAAAAAATGTGTTACATTCAATGTTGTTCACCCTGTTTATCTTCCCATTGACGTTATTATAACTCCAAAAGTGAGCATTTTCAATAAACGCACTCTGCTACTTGTAAAATGATTACAGATCTTGGCAGGTCGTTCTTGAAATTTTAAACTCTGTGGTTCTCAGAATAAATAAGATAGCCTAACATGTTGCATATTCGAAATAAGGGGAAGAAGAGCTAACCAAATATTTAAAAATATACAGCGTTCCATTTGAAAAAATGAAATTACCATCAATATGTTGGTCACCCTGTATATATTTCAGTTTCTGGACTCATATCAAACAACCTCAGTTGATTTCGTGAAACATTTTTTTGTATCTCCTTCAGTAACAAAGTTAAAGGGAGGGTCAAATTATAGTGAAAACCCCGGTACACCGTTTTCTGATGGCACTCTTCGAATCAGACCCCCAAATTTAGAAGAACACGTCGAAAAGTAAGCTTCTGGTGGGCCATGGAAGGTCTCCATGGCCTCCATTTTTCAGGAAAAAGCACCTGAATAACCGGTAAAGACCGATTTGAAGTGTCTTGTCCGTCTTGCTGAAACCAAAACCAAGTGTCCCGATAGTGCCGTGAAGGGCTGGTTCAAAAAAATTGTTCAGCATGTCCACATAACGATCAGAATACACTGTAACTGCTCGGCCGCGTCCGTCTTCGGAAAAGTACGGGCCAATAATGCCTTGTGCGTGTATTGCACATCAAACTATGACCTTCAGACTATGCGATTGTGTTTCATGTTTCTCTTTGGGATTTTTTGAAGACCAATACCGGCAATTTTGTTGGTTTACATAGCCGTTGAGATGATAATGGGCTTACACTGAGAAAAAAGGTTGATTTTGGTGGAATAAGCGCCTACGCAGAACGAACGCTCCTCACCCGTCTAGCGAACCATGGCGACTGAATTTCCTTGAACCCCTCTTTCGTTCAAGACCCACCCCACTTCTCTATTCCTATTCAAAACAATTTTAGAGCGCTTTTAAATCGGAATTCCTCAGTTGACCACCCTGGATATTATTGATATCATACATGTGCGGAGTTCTCTGCCAAAATCACTTGAAAAGAAATATCGGGAGGAGTGATATACATGAATTCCTCCACCAATCTAGTTTTGCCTGATTTCGCTTCACCTTCTATCACAATCATTTTGAGGATATTTTTCGTTTTGACCTTCTTCTTGTCAGACAGGCAGGATTCCAGGAAAATATCCAATAGTTCTTTATAAAGTAATAATTCTTCGTCTCTTCCAAGAATTGGATAAGCATGTATTCCTAATATCTTACTTGCATCACTAGAAGTGAAAAGATATATTTTTATCCAGATTCGGAAATTCACATCGGAAACATACGATATAGTCCGGTCTATTTAGACATTCGAAGTTACATAAAGTCCCAACAAGCTGAATTTCTGTGAAGTTGTTCAAAACATAATTATAAACAATGTCTAAAAGTTCCTCATCATTCCCCTGTGAGGAAAAAATTTTATTCGAGGTCAAATGTCAAAAAATGAGTTTTTCGCGATTTTCAGCACAAACGGTAAGTTTTATCATAAAAGTACCTCAGACAAAAATTGTAGATCATAAAATTATCTATAAATAATGTATCAGTACTTTTTTTCTTACGAGCCACCCTTTCTGAGATATAACGATTCAAAAAGATATAAAAGTCGTTATCGTCGTAATATGCACACGTTTCCACGCCACCTATGAGGTAGTGTACTTAGCGCGTAGTTATAACTTTTTGAATCGTTATGTATCTCAGAAACGGTGGCTCGTAAAAAAAAAGTATTGATACATTTTTTATATATAATTTTATGATCTACAATTTTTGTCTGAGGTACTTTTATGATAAAACTTACCGTTTTGCTGAAAATCGCGAAAAACTCATTTTTTTGACATTTGACCTCGAATAATTTTTTTCCTCACAGGGAAATGATGAGGAACTTTTAGACATTGTTTATAATTATGTTTTGAACAACTTCACAGAAATTCAGCTTGTTGGGACTTTATGTAACTTCACTCTCATTTTTTGGTCTAAATAGACCGGACTAATATTCAATAATTAGAGAGAGTATTTTGCCATCCACTTGAACAGTGGTATACTCGACAGATGGTAAATAACGATAACTCGATTACTAATCTAGCGACTAATGTTTTCGAACTAGAGGGTTTTCCAAAAAGAGGTGTTATTTTGAATAGCCCGCTATTTCGGTATATGTCACGTTTAAAGCTGTCATTTTTTGACATTTGACAAGTTGAAACTACGCCATTAATAAAAATGGAACGATACACGCTTCAAGAACGCATTGAATTTATTGAAATTCACTATAAAAATGGTGAAAATTTGGCAGAGACTCGAACATTTTTGGGTCATCGTGAAGCACCTTGTCGGACCGCAATAAAAAAGTTGGTGGAAAAATTCGAGCTGTTGGGACAAGTTAGTGATGTGAAGAATAAAACCCTTGCAAGTCGAAATTATTGCTGCTGAAGCCGAAAGTGTTGAAGAAAACCCAGGTGTGTCTAGGCATTCCACAAACGTCATTACACTGTATTTTGCATAAAGATTTGGGTCTTGACGCTTATGAAGTTCGGTTAACACAAGAACTCAAGCCGGCCGATCATCAACAACGTCGCGTCTTTGCTGATTGGGTCGTTGAAATGCATGAAAATGATCCGGAATGCCATCGAAAAATCATCTTGAGTGATGAAGTCCATTTCCACCTCGGTGGCTTCGTCAACAAGCAAAATTGTCGCTTCTGGGGATCGAAAAACCCAAGAGTAATTATTGTTGAAAAGCCTCTCAATCCTCAACGTGTGACTGTTTGGTGCGGTTTATGGTCCGGCGGAGTCATTGGACCTTACTTTTTCAAAAATGAGGCTGGAGCAACAGTTCTGTGGATGGATTGCGCTATCGAGAGATGATTAATGATTTTTATAGCCGAAATTGGATAGAATTGATCTGGACAACGTTTACTTCGACGACAAGACGGCGTTACGTGCCACACAAGCAACGAAACCATTGATCTTTTGCGGGAAAAGTTTCCGGACCGTTTTATCTCTCGAAGAGGTGATCACAATTGGCCACCGAGATCTTGACGATTCAAAACCTCAAAGATGGAATTCGTGAGGCTATCGAGGACATAGGGCAGCCACTTTGCGATTTGGTTATGTAAAATTTCATTAAAAGTATATGGTCCTGTAAGCGTGGTCGTGGTGGTCATTTGCGTCATTTGTCTTTGAGCATCAAAATAACACCTCTTATTTTAAAACCCTTTATAAATATCTTGACCATTAGTCGCTGTCTTTAATAACCTAGTTGATTAAATAC
This sequence comes from Propylea japonica, assembly GCA_013421045.1. Classification (NCBI taxonomy): domain Eukaryota; kingdom Metazoa; phylum Arthropoda; class Insecta; order Coleoptera; family Coccinellidae; genus Propylea; species Propylea japonica. The sequence continues at coordinate 22,430,931 of CM024240.1, read as the reverse complement.
TATAAATTCAAATTGGAAATTTATGCTGCAATTTTTTGATTTCGTATAGACGGAAAAAATTCACTTTGATAAATTATCATCGCTTGAGATCATTTTCAAATAAAACTGTGGAAATAACATTTTTACAAAAAATAGCAATTCTATAAGAGGAAACTCATCATTCAGTCTAAATTCTAAAATAAATATTCTGAATTCAAAAACTGAATTGTAAAGCAGAAAAACAAAAGATATTACTCATTTACTCACTAAATTGAGTATTTAAATTCATATACTGGGCCTGGGTTCTTAATTCCCTTAAGGTGAACGTAGGTCTGTTGTTCGAAGTAAGACTCTCTCATTTTGCAATTGATAAAAGTTTCGTTGCAACAAGTGACTTTGCCAGAATATGCAACCATTAACCTAGCTGCCTTATTGACGGTCAAACCAATGACTGTGTACTCTCTCCTTAGAGTATGTCCGAAAACTCCACAATATGTTTTTCCTGAAAATGAGTATACGAACAATAAAGCTTAACGCTCACTTGGGCGAACAGGCGCGTCAAGAGACGAAGCGTGATTTGCCGCCGAAGTAGTTAGCATTGAATCAAAGGGAGATCCGCTCATCTAGGCGACGCGAAGGGGAGAAGCGAATCGTTAGACGTGGGACACATGCGACCCGCGAATAGAATTTTCTTGGCCTGCCAATAAATTTTTTCACACACGACAAACCTCCGAATTAGCTCTTTGAATATGTAATGAGACCGTAGCAGTTGTGAAAGAATAAAATTTAAGAAGACATTATACTACCAAACATTTGCAAAAATTCGGAAGTTGGACTAGACTACTTAGAAATGAAAGAATAGAGAAGTTGAAAAAGAATTTTGGTTAGACAGCAGAATATCTTTGTGAAAAGTAATGAAGAAGCTGAAGATATCGTTCGGGCAAGTTATATCGTTTGTAAAAAAAACAGGATACTCGAAGACATTTTCAGATAGTGAATTTATGAAAGAGTGCTTGATAGAACCCGCAGATACTTTGTATCCAGATGAAAGAAAACATTTGCAGAAGTAAATCTATCAAAAAGAACAGTTAAAAGACAAATAGATGCAATATAGCTGTCTTTATAAAAGTCGCTTTTGGAAAAGTGGTGGAAACATCTATTGCTTTTTCCATAGCACTGGATGAAAGCACTGACATTATTGATACAGCACAGGGAGCAATCTTCATTCGCACAGTCGTTCAAAATTACAGAAGACTAACTTGCGCTAAAGCCAACATAACATTGATGCTCTCGCGAAAAAAACGCAACATATACTCCGTTCACGAAAGGTTGAGCACATAGTAGGCGTTTCTCTATTTATCTGAAGTTGGCAGTATTTGCTGTCATAACGTAAAATTAATTCAATGTTGCCGAATGTACCCGGCCTCGTCCGACGAGCTTGCGAGTTATCAGACAACTCTATGCAATATTGCTCATCAATTTGACAAGAAAATAAACATCATAACCTAAAATTTCAATATACACAGTGGAATATGTCAAATTATCATGGCCAACCGACGGCTCAACCTTTCGTGAACGGACTATAGGTGTCTCATTAGTTTAGAACTCCTGACTGATGAGTCAGAAAGTTTTTTTTGTTGAATTATATCAGCTTAAGTTTTTTCATCTCTTTCATTGTGAGGAACATAATATAAGGTTTATTTAAATTTTTATGAATTCATTTTATTACTGTTAGATTTTCTATTTTGGCCCGAAAAATTTTCTATTTAGCTCCTTGCAGAAAAAAGTTACCTTTGTCGCATACTGACTCGAAAAATTTGAGGCGCACATGCCCCAACAATTATTCACGCGGCAAACGAATCGCGTCTTCTTTTCGCTCCTCTTAGATGAACGGGTGTCCATTTTATTCAATGCAAACTTCTTCCGAGCGCTTCGCTTCTTCCAAGTACTCGCTTAATCTGTACCGCGTCTACAATTCGCCTCTTTCCTTCGCGTCGCCATGATGAGCGGGTATGTTATAAACTGAAGCGTTAAAAATCATTATAATAGATAGATAATGTTGACAGATTCTGGCAGTGGGTGAAATTTGGAGACAAAATCAAAATTTCATGACGAACAAGTCAAATACGATGCATCCAAAACGTATGAGTACCTGATACCTAGGTTGACGCTCACTTGGGCGGAGAGACGCCTCAAGAGACGAAGCGTGATTTGCCGACGAAGAAGTTAGCATTGAATCAAATGCAGGAGAAGGGAAGAGGCCAATAGTTAGACGCGGTACAGATTAAACTCGCACTTGGAAGAAGCGAAGCGTTCGGAAGAGTCCGTCGTTTTCCGCCGGAGAAGTTTGCATTGAATCAAATGGACACCCGCTCATCTAGGCGGCGCTAAGAGAAGAGAGGAGAAGAGGCGAGTAATTTGACGTGTGAATGATCCTTGGGGCATGTGCGCGTCAAATTTCTCGATGTGGCATGCGACAAGGGTAATAAACATTCATTGCAGCCAAGAGATAGGGGGAATTTTTACTGATGGCTGCACGGAGCATCGCCTCGCCCAAATGTCCGGACCTCGGCGAAATGACGCTTCGTCTCTCGTCGAGCCTCTTCGCCCTAGTGAATGACAGTTAAATGCATGCATTCAATTTTCATCGAAGCATCAGTCAACATTTCTTTCAAATGCGAAACGTTTCAGAAGTACTTACCTGTCGAAACGCCGATTGATATACTTTTGACCTTTGATAACACATTGATATCTTCATAAATTAGTCCCGCGCACTGTAAAGCATTTCGGCACTCCAGATCTTGCTTCAAACCTCTCAAGCCAAAGATAATTACACACATCAGATCTTTATCGAAGCATGATACTTTATTGATGCATCCACTGAATTTTTGTATGTGGCTAAAAAGATTGAACATTTCAATAACTCTTTGTCAAGATATTTTGCAATGGAAGTAATTGTTTCGATATGATTTTGGAAATAAAAGTAAAATAAGGACAGCCAGTATTTTCGGCATATAGGCTTTAATCGATCACTATGTTTCAAAAAGGCCCAAGGCTAAGTTTTCAGAATTATCTCCTTGTATTAAGTGGTTTGAGGTGAGAAATAAACTTCATGTTTTCCGTTGTAAGTTTAATTGAGCATCGACTACTTCCAAAGGGGCCCACTCACTAGGAAGGAAGATTGCGTAGTTAAGTATCTGCGCGTTTGCTGTAAAGTAAACGTGTACTTTCATATTTCCCACACACAGACACTTTACTTGTTGAGTGAGGATGTGTGACTATCGTGAGATGAGGTCGAAAAAAGATCTGATGTTTATGGCAGTGGCGTGTGCAATGTATAAATAGCGAACCCGACACTGTATTGCTAAAATATGAAACGTGCACAGACTTGTTGCCCATACACGGTCGTTCTTGGTCATTCTTCCACGTACGATGAGCAATGCACACGCTAAAAATCAAAACTATCCTGATTCCGATCAAGGGAATTGCGCATTTCAAATTTCGAACGGCGGAACGCCATACACACACTCTTTTCACTGTACCTCTTACCACGCGCATTGAAGCCTTCGCGCTTCCTTCCTAGTGAGTGAGCCCTATTAAGGCTATAGCAGAGGTTTAGAGTGGCTTTTACCAGACGCTTCATTGGAATTGGGTATGGGTTTCTCAAACCCATCTTTATGATAACAATAATGGTATAGAATGAAAGATTCTCACTCACATCGTCATAATTCTATAGATTCTCTTGACAAGACTTATGAGAGAGTCAAAAGTTATAGAATGAGGTACAATATTGATCATGATTACAGTTACTTGTCGTAATTCTGTTAAATATTCAAGGGGTTCATTCAATTCAATTCTCTGCATCACAGGGGGAATTATGAATTTTTTCAAATCGCTATAAATTGTTTCAGCGTTATCAGCTGCTTCGTTCACAATTGGTCTCACTGAAAAAAATGACTTCATGTTAGTGGATTCCCAAAGAATCATCAAAGTAAAAAAAGTAAAGATTTTTCCAATAAGTGGTGTTATTTTGAATAGCCCGCTATTTCGGTAGATGTCACGTTTGAAGTTGTCATTTTTAACATTTGACAAGTAGAAACTACGCCATTAATAAAAATGGAACAATACACGCTTCAAGAAGGCATTGAAATTATTAAAATTCACTATAAAAATAGTGAAAATTTGTCAGAGACGGTTCGTAAAACACCATTTTTGGGTCGTCGTGAAGCATCTGGGGCTTGGAAAACCCAAGAGTTATTGTTGAAAAACCTCTCTATCCCTATCCTCAACGTGTGACTGTTTGGTGCGGTTTATGGACCTTACTTTTTCGAAAATGAGGCTGGAGCAACAGTTACGGTGAATGGATTGCGCTATCGAGAGATGATTAAAGATTTTTTATGGCCGAAATTGGAAAGTATTGATTTGGACAACGTTTACTTTCAACAAGACGGCGCTACGTGCCACACAAGCAATCAATACTATCCAATTTCGGCCATGAAAAATCATTAATCATCTCTCGATAGCGCAATCCATTCACAGTAACTGTTGATCCAGCCTCATTTTCGAAAAAGTAAGGTCCATAAACCGCACCAGTCACACGTTGTAGGATAGAGAGGCTTTTCAACAATAACTCTTGGGTTTTCCGAACCCCAGATGCGACAATTTTGCTTGTTGACGAAGCCACCGAGGTGGAAGATGATTTTTCGATGAAAAATCCATAAACCGCACCAAACAGTCACAAAAAAAAACTTCTACGAGATTTGGGTATATGAAATAATAAAGCAACTTTTTTATAATAATGTATAATAGAATAAATATCTTGGCAATTCCATAAAAACCTGATACTCACATAAAAATATATACAGACAATTTGCCAAGTTCATCTAAAAATATAAAAATCTTCAGAACAATCACTGATAAAATTTTTGCTTTACAATTCACATTTCCAAAAAAAGAAAATTTTCACGATTTACTGGTAGTGAGAGATGCAACTGCAAACGCTTGTTTTTTCAATTCTTCAAACATATTTCTGATAGACTGTGTGTTCTTTGGGACATTTCGAGTGTTGTTATCACTTCCTGTGAGAATTCCTTCTGATAGATTTATTGGCTCACCAGAAGGTAGTTCCTGAAACGATCTAGGATCTTTTCGTACAAAATTGACAGGATTTTCACTCATACCCAGAGATAGATTAGACTGATTTTCGCTATCTTCGTTGTTGACCTTTTCTTGTCTAATCCACCCATTCTCAGTTTCTAATGAATTTGTGCTCGGTAACTCTGTCAAAGCATTGTTATGTATATCTAAGAGCTGCTCATTAACCACATCTTGAAGTTGGGACATTTCTGTTCTGATCTCATTTATCTGCTTGTCACGTACTGTAAGAATTGCTATATATTTTTCTTTATCCATGTTCGAAAGAGCCAGCTGATGTTTCAGTCTAGTGCATTCTTGTTCAGCCTTCATTTGAACTTGTTTCAATTCTTGAGTAACACTTTTCAATTCATAACTTGTATGAACCGACTGTGAGTCTACTACATCTGTTAATTTATTTACCTGAAGTTGAAGCTCATTTTTCTCATCTTCTAACCTGAAAAAAAATACAGAATTATTAAATTCCTGGGCTTGGACTCAATTTCAGTGGCTTTAGGTACTGATAACAAATACCGAGCAGTTGAAAACTCACCTTCGAATAGTCACTGACACTAGCTGATCAGTTTGTACTTCTAGATCCCCTACCCTCTTTTTTAAGAATTTCACATTTTCTCTTTCAGTTTTTAATTGTTCTTCCAAGTCCTCTTTTTCACTTTTTAATCTCCCACAAAGCATCTCCATTTGTCTACAACTCGCCTCAAGTTTCATAGTACTTCCCTCCATAATTTTTTGAATTAATTCTGCATCTTCAAATTTTTGAACCGTTTGACTACTTCGGTTTACTTTGGGAATTCGAATTTCCTCTCCACCTCTTTTATTTTGCAAAATAGAGCTAGAACTAGAGGATTTTTTAATAGGAATGGTGTCAGAGGAGTGCTGTAGTTTAATCGCAGATGCTATTTCAGGAGGAACTCTGGTCAAAGCATGTTGCATGTCCATTATAATCTGTTGCAAATTACTATCATCAGGTAGATCATTTTGTAACTTAAACTGTAATTCCTTAGCTAAAAAATGTAATGTTCGCAAAGGGTCAAATCCACTAAATTTCGAAGAATTCTCATTGTTTGAGTTCTGTAATAATTTCCCCCAGGGTTCCCTATCACCAGCAGCATTTGACCTTGATCTAGGTTTAGGTTTAGTAGGTATTTCAGAACCTGGATTATCAGCATATATGTCCTTGTGTACATTCATATTTCCTTCTATACATGTAGTACAAGTTTTAACTGAATTGTGATTTGTATTCTGAGGTCGTCCAGAAGTTTTTGCCTTATTTGAATATTTATTGACAGTTGATTTTGGTTTCACATTGTTTGTATTATTTTTAATTCCAGATGTTGAAAATGAGGATTTTTCTTTACGAAATAACCTAGACATGTAAGCTTCACAATTACTAGCTGTGTCCATGCTTTGATTTTGTGACTTTTTCATTTGACTGATGCTGTTGACAATAATACAAAAATTTATGTTTGGTAGAGAAGACAGTTTGTTTGGTAAAAATTACAAGCACTGTTTTGTTTATTTTGAAATTCAAATTAAGTGCCAAATGGCACAGAGTTTTTATTCTTTCCTTTTTTCGATATGGTCTTCTTCTGTAAAAAGTTCCAAAGATAAAAGCTTAACGATAATAATAATTTAAAATTGTTTTGTATGAATGTTATTTATCTATTTTCTCGAGCATTTAGTTAACTTGCTAACGGGAACGAGACTCTTTTTTACTTTCATTATCATTTCATACCACTTCACTTCACTTTTTTTTCTTTGTTCTATGACAGAGAATTTTCTGTGGTCAATGTTTTTTGAAATTCAATTTCAAATATATTTATTTAAGTTCTGTGTCAAATAATAAAAAATATCTGCTGTGCTAATAGTTTTCTGGACGAGGTGATATTTCCATTTTTCACATTATTCAAAAGCTGTATGATATTACAGTGGAACCTCGATATAACAAATCGGAAGGGAACCAGTAAATATTCGTTATATCAAGTAATTTGTAAAACTGAGGTTTGTTATATTGAGGTGAGGTTGGTCCAAAATTTGTTATACCGAGGTTTTATTCACCTCGACATTACGTACTCATCTTGTTATAGCGAACTAATTTTGCTCATATAAATGAAAACTCATTTTTATCAAATTACTCATATTTTCTTTTTCAAAACAATAAAGTGGGGAGGTAGGTTTTTTTCTTTTCAAAAATTCGCAGAACAAAATAAAAAGAGGTGAAAAATCAACCAATTGGTACAAAAGCCTAAATCTAATTTTATTCATCTTGATTGGAAAAAAGTAATAAATTGTAGTTTGTTTTCCACGGTTTCAATCTTCTGATGTTTGAAGGCAAACCAATTTCGTCGGAAAACTTATCTTTAGATTTGAAAATTGTAGCCAATGAACTTGCGGGAATCCCGAACTTATTAGCTATGTCTAATTTTTTTGTAGAAGGATTTTTGTCAACATAATTAATGATGCTTCGCTTTTCTGCGACAGATAAGGAACGCCTTTTACGTTTCTGAGCCATTGCAAAAAAGTGAGGAGCAACACTGATTACTTTCCATCAACTAACTTCGTATTTTACGCGTCGAAACCTGTCGCGGCTGAATCACATACATACCTGGTTATTGGTGAAAACGTTGTATAGAGCAGTGATTCTCAACCTGTGGTCCGCGGACCACCTGTGGTCCGCGAACGGTTTTCCTGTGGTCCGCGAAATGAACGGTAATGAAATAATCAATTTAAATCTCGGCTCTTGAGACATAAATTAATGCGACTGCCTATTTTTTCAACTCAAAACGTTTGCAGTATTGAATTGAACCAGAACCAGACGACCAAACGCGCCTGAACACAAATGAAATGAACAGCTAATTGAAATTTCATCCGCCGATCATCATTTAATGTGATAAAATCTCACTGCGAAAAAGTGCAAATTTTTGAATAGGATTACATACTTAATAAAGTCCACTGCTACGTGAAAAAGCTTTGTAACTTATTCTTCCTTTTCATTCCACTTATCTCTGAGAAGCAGCATTCTCAACATTATGTGTCATCAAGAATAAACACAGAAATAGGTGGCTAAATTTGAATGCTCCTTTGAGACTGGCGTTAACTTCTTTCGAGCCAAATATTGAAAAACCTTCAAGTGAGAAACAAGACCAGGGAGTCATAAACGCCTTAATTTGGAGCTATCTAAGACTTTTTATTTTTTTATATTTCTTTTGTCTTTCAATATGTATTTTCTTCTTTTATTTTGTAAATGATAAATACATTAGTAAAACTTCAGTGTTCATCTCATTTTACTTATTATTGGGAATATTAATAATGATATCTAAGTGGTCCGCCAGGAATTCTGAAGAGTACAAGTGGTCCTTAGTGGTGAAAAGGTTGAGAACCACTGGTATAGAGGTTTTGAGTTGACGAAATTCGTTAAGTAGAGGTATTCACACTCTTTTGGGTAGTTGAAAATTCGTTATAAAGAGGTTGTTCGTAAAAAATTTTCGTAATGTAGAGGTATGTTTTACATTGACTCTTATGGACGATTCAAGGGGATTATGAAAAATTCGTTAAATCGAGGAGTCGTTATATTGAGGTTCGTTATATTAAGGTTGCACTGTATCATGTTTGTTAGAAAATATCCGATTACCATTTTTTGCGATGAGCGCTCGTAATTCCTTCTGAATGTTCTATAATAGGTATTCCTTGCAATACATTGGTTGTAAATTGTAAAGCTTTCGATTTTATAATTCGTTTTGTATTTTTTTTGAACGTTTAAAGAAAATCAGTAGATTCTCCAATCTCAGGTACTGTTTGTAATACGATTACTAAAAAAATTCATGACCCTTTATCCCAAACATGAATCTATGAATGTACAATGAAAGATCATTAATGAATCAAATTTAATGCATAAAACTTTCCATTATAAAATATCACATTCAACATAATTATTATATTATTTATCAAATATCTGGTTTTTCTTAGTCAATAGGTGATGCATCAGAAGATACCTCTACTTTTTTCTTTTTTTTAGGTGCATAACTCAAAGAGTCCTTATCGAAATCTAGAGACACGACACCCAAATCTCCACTGTATCTATTCTTGGCAACTTGAAGATATTTTTTACCTCTCGGTCCAGTAAGCCTCTTATCTTGGATAAGAAACACGTTATCTGCTTCCTGAGATGCTTTAGCTCCTCCAAAAATCGAACTAGTTGTCAATTCTTCATCTACTCGCTCTTTTCTAGGATGAATTACAAGTGTGACATGGCAATTTTTTTTAGTCGCAAAGCTTCTGAAGGCAGCTACTATAGCATCTTGCTTCCAAAACCTATCCATATGTTTACTTTCTTCAGTGATGCCCATCATGAATTGAAGATTGTCTATTATCACATGATTTATATCGTGAACATAAGCAGCATGTTCGACAGCTTCCATTACTACCTTTATACTTTGTTGACCATGAAATGTCATATAATAAATAGGCAACTGTTCAAAGGTATCAGCCCAGGATTCGAATAAATGCAAATTTTTTTCTAACGGCATGCCAACCATTTGTTGTAGCATCGTTCGTGCTAATCTCGCGTTCCTAATTTCAAAACTACCCCATAATGTGCTGACACCTTGAAGTGCCAAATCCAGGGAGTATTCACTTATGAATGTCGTTTTACCACTCCCCGTTGGACCTGTCAGTACTGTCAACTCCCCAGATCGATGTCCTTTAAGAATTTTATTGAGAGAAGGAAATCTTTTCCACTTGATACCCTCTACTTGATCCATATTTTGAAGATCGAATAATACATCTTGGCGCAGCGATGCGAAAGTTGTTATCGATTTATGCCATAAACACTGAGCATTAGTTATAATCGATTTGAAATCTTGACCTTTATCTAAATGTGGCAGAGAGATTTTGGTATTGTTGGACCGCACGCAATAACATCTCTTTTCTCCTAATTTTTTGCCAAACCTTCGGGCTGCATCCCAAGCTTGGGGCTCACACCCTAACCATAGAACAATTTTTTTATATTTCTCTAAAGTTGGCAAGACATATTGAGGTAAATTTTTGATTCCGTTCGGCAAGCATACTATAGTTGCATCGATATTAGCAGCATATAGAACAATGAAATCTGAGAGATTAGCTACTAATATTGCAACATCTTTAGCTTTAGTATGATTGCTGTTAACGCCTTTCAAAAGACCTCCACATTTGGTATCTGGATAAGTAGTAACTTTATCTCCTAGAATCTTATATCCTACAACTTCTCCCTCTGCGTTTTGCAGTGGAAAGAATATTCGATTTGATTTTCCATCGAGTCTCAATTCCAAAGGTTCCAAAGAAGTTTTAGCTACAATAGGAAGATTCACTTTTTTTAGGAGTGAATGGACAAAACTCTCCGGTACTACATTCAATAATGTAGTTGATTCCTGAGCATTCTTTATACATTCTTCTATTTTTGAAGAATTCGTTAGTATATCGTTCCATTTCAATTCATGTGGTTTTTTACCATTATTAGATATATAAGACTCCAGAAAATTCCAATCGCCGCTATATTTACATTTGGGGCACATAAAAACTCCTGTCGTTTTATTCACATACAATGTAGATAATGTTGGTTTCGTGTTCAATTTACAGATGGGACATCTCGTTTTAAAACATGCGTGTCCTTCTTCGAAATTGGCATCGGAAGATTTAAGAGCTTTTCTTATCGAAGAGGTAGATACTGAAGGAACATCATCTACTGAAGCATTCTTGAAAGTTCTTTTAAGGTAAGTACCTATTAAGCTTGAATTATAATTCCTGATTTTCCTCAGCAAAAACATATTATTAGGGGCAATCTAGGATTATTAATATGTAGAAACATTTTCTTAAGTTTAAAATGTGTATTTGTGTTTGTGAGACCCCCAAAATTTGAAAATATAACCTCAAAATCTGAAACATGGTAAACATAGAGTTTTCACAGCTTTATTTTCTGTTATTGTACTTCACGACGTTCGAAGATAACCAGACAGAGGAAGTTTTCCATTATTTCACATATTTTTCGTTTTATTTCTTTCGATCTAGGTTGATTACTTGAATTTTCAGTTGTGACTGCGCTAGATTTCAAGTTTGCGATCTTTTCAATCGTTTTCGATTTTTGATCGCTGGTTCTACTCAAACGAGTGTCAAGTGTCTGTAATTTTCGAATTTTGAGCTGAAAATGGTCTCATACGAAAGGGCTCGACTCCCTGTTGGCCAATCAGAGCTCACATAATATTCTATACGTGGGGCCCTCCGGAAGTAAGCACGATTACTTTCGAAGGAATTGTCCTAGAGATTTTCAGGCTGAGTTCTGTTCCCAAATGCCGTGTTTAAGTTCATTAACCAACCAAATCGGGTGTTTCATAAAATATGGCCGTACAAAATATTCCTCAATATCTACGACAAAACGAAACAATCGAAATGAAATGTTTCGGCCACATGCAAGATGCCCATATTAAGAATTTTTGTAACCTTGAATGTCTAAATTGACCGGTCTACTCCTTGAATTTGCAAATATTATCACGTAATTACCAGTGGCGGCTGCTCAGAGGAGGCCGGCCTCCCCTAATTTCACTGCATTTTATTAAATTTTAAATTCAAGTTCAAATGAAAAATTAATACATTTCTATTTCTGTCTCATTTTCATCATTCTATCTACTATCCAAATCTCGAAGTAATAAACATATAATATGTTTATTACTCAGCGATCTAAAACATTTATTCATTATCCGCAACACACAATACAGCGTAACGGATAGCGCTTAGCGAAGGAGGCTTGCCTCCACGAGTCGAGATTCGTTAGAATTTAACATTTCAAACTTCTTCTGTGCTGTAGATCACGTGTCGGAAGCCCGGCTCCGCGGCATTATTTTCGCTTCTAGGCGGACGAGCTTAGCCGAAACTGAACGTCCGATCGCCCCGAATCAAACCTGGCGATCGTCGATAGAGATGAGACGTTGTTTTGGTACCCTCCCTTTTTATTAACGAAGTATTAATCCTCTCAGCGTGGGGTTTGTGGTTTTGTGACATTTTTCCTAAAAGTTTGTTGGTAAAATTTCAATATTTCAGCAAGAAAGAAACGGAAACAAGAAGTGAGAATTATAATGCTTGTAGTGAAACGAACGCAAGATTCTGTAGATTTTATTTTGTATAATAAATTCAGTAAAATGCCTTACGATGATGAAGTTTTTATAACTCAAGTAATTGAGACACCTCGACCAGCAATGCCAAATTTAAATACTAATTCTGCTCATAATCGTTCGTTCTTCGTAGAATGGTATAATAAATGCCAGTATGGCTGACAGGAAGCCCAGTTCGAAATAAATTATTTTGTTGGTTGCTTGGCCTCGGGCCTCCTCTGATTGAAATCTCACGAGCCGCCACTGGTAATTACGATCTTTTGAGGATTTTATGTGATTTAATACCATAGGTATATCATTCTAATATAGCTGGTTTTCATATTAGAGACAGTTTACCAGATCAGACCACAATCACTAAAAGCTACTCGCTTTGTGCTTAATAACACCACTCTAAGTTTAATAAAAAAATATCCAAACTCACATGCAAATTCGGACGACTGTTTTCTGTTCAGAATAAGTAGTGAATCCTTACTGGACGAGGAGCCATTAGAATCGACATCTTCAGAATCTAAAATTTCAGTTATTGATGTACAAGTAATGTAAAGGTTGACGCTCACTTGGGTAAAGAGGCGCGCCGAGAGACGAAGCGTTATTTCGCCGAGGTCCGCACTTTGACGAGGCGATGCGTTGAGCAGCCATCGGAAGAAATTCCCCCTCCCTCTAGGCCACAATGAATTTTTATGACCTTTGACGCATGCCGCCTCGAGAAATTTGACGCGCACATGCCCCAAGAATCATTCACGAGTCAAATAACTCGCCTCTTCTATTCGCGCCGCCTAGATGAGCGGGTGTCCATTTGATTCAATGCAAACTCCTCCGGCGAATCCCTGATGACGAATCCGTGGTCAAATTATATTCTGTCCATAGGGCCAGTCCGTTTTAGCCGGCCGTTTGCATGATAACTTTCGTAGAGATTGTCTCATAAAGACTCGAGATTTTCAGGATGAATTCGGTTCCCAAATGGCGCGATTAAGTTCGTTAACGAGCCAAATCGTACAGAGTGTTCCATAAAAAATGTACATTCAAAATTTTTGTTCCTCAATATCTCAGACTAAACGAAACCAATCGAAATTAAATTTTACGGTCACATGTAAGATGCTTATCATAAAACTCTTGAAAAATTCTGTGACCATAGTTTGAACAGTACCATACAAAATTCAATTGGAATATCGAAAAGAAAAATCTTTATATTTCCATAAAAAGATATCCGATTCGAGTGACATTCCTTTTGTTAATGCAGATTGATATATACCTACCGAATGTTCATGCAAAATTTCGAGAAAATCGCATCATCAGAACCATATAATTTAATTTTTTTCTAATTATTAATTTTTTACATGATTAATTTTTGAATTGTTTCCAGAATATAATTTCGATGGTGCTGAGATTGAGCATTCATTTACTTAGCATCAATCTCAAATTAGTAGCATTTTTGCTTCAGCACTGAACGAGCGCTCAAAAGAACCTGCCCAGGGCTTTTTTAAAATTTTTTTACCCTATCTTTATATGTATATCTCGGATTTTACTTCCATAATTCGGGTAGATCTTTCAAACAATCAAAGAAATCTACCAAACTTGAATGTTTGGAATATTGCTCATATTATCTAGTTAAATTACTACCTTTCCTCGAATAAGTACGACGAATATTGAAGAGGCTATGCGATCTTCACTCTACATTTGCAAAACGCCAACTGGTGTTGTCAACCTAGTTGATGACTACCCCACAGACGCTGCAACTTAGTCGGGCTCCGCCCACCAAATATCAAACCGATCAACCTAGTCTTCAACCTGGAATATCAACCAAACCAGCCTACAGACGTTCAACTTGGTCGTCAACACGCCGTGTTTACAACTTGGTTTTCAACTAGGTTGATCGTGTGTAGGCAGCTTTACGATTCGGCTCTTCTCTTCGCGTCGCCTAGATGAGCGGGACTCCATTTGATTCAATGCTAACTTCTTCGTCGGCAAATCACGCTTCGTCTCTTGACGCGTCTTTTCGCTCAAGTGAGCGCCAACCTAGGTATCAGGTACTCATACGTTTTGGAACCATCGTATTTGACTTGTTCGTCAAATTTTGAACCTGTCTCCAACTTTCACCCACTCCCAGAATCTGTCAACATTATCTATCTATTAATAATTTTTTAACGCTTCAGTTTATAACATACTCGAAAATATTTGCCAGAAAACACTGCCTCTGCCAGATAAGAAGACGAATCCACGAAGGCATACGTTTTTTCGGAAACTATTATATCTCCAGCACGGCAAATATTCAGGATGTCTTTGGTGTCTAAAATAGGTTGACCTACCTCGATATAATGAGATAGTTGGGAATCACCAATCAGAGAAAATAGTACTTCTCCTGATGATATTGCCAACTTGACTGAAACAAAATAATAGGAATTAATTTCAAGTCTGATACGACATAAAAATGCTCTACGTATAGTCCGTTCACGAAAGTTTGAGCGCATAGTAGGCGTTTGTTTATTTATCTGAAGTTGGCAGTATTTGCTATCATAACATAAAATAAAGTCAACGTTGCCGGATGTACCCGGCCTCGTCCGACTAGCTTGCGAGTTATCAGAGAACTCTATGCAATATTGACAACATTGCGTATCAATCTGACTAGAAAATAAACAACTTAACGTGAAATTCTAATATACACAGTGGAATATGCCAAATTGTCATGGCCAACCGACGGCTCAACCTTTCGTTAACGGACTTCTTAGACACATATGAAATACCTATAGTGCGTTCACGAAAGTTTGAGCCGTCGGTTGGCCATGAAAATTTGGCATATTCCACTGTGTATATTAAAATTTTAGGTTATGTTTATTATTTTCTTGTCAGATTGATAGGCAATGTTGTCAATATTGCATAGAGTTCACTGATAACTCGCAAGCTCGTCGGACGAGGCCGGTACATTCGACAACGTTGACTGTATTTTACGTTATGACAGCAAATACTGCAAATTTCAGATAAATAAGCAAACACCTTCTTTGCGCTCAAACTTTCGTGAACGGACTATATCTACATTGCATACGACTACTGTTTTCATCACTACATAGTATAAAACAAAGTCGCTTTCCTCTGTCTCTATGTCTCTATGTCCTTTGTATGCTTAAATCTTTGAAACTACGCAACGGGTTTTGATGCGTTTTTTTAAATAGATAGAGTGATTCAAGAGGAAGGTTTATATGTATAATAACATCCATTAAACAGTGGAGAAGTACTGTTATTTTTGAGGTTTCTAATGTGATGTCCGTTCGAAGCCAGGGCGGGTCGCTAGTAATTGCTAAATTACAAATCTAAGATTGTGCCTTATTCGAGGAGCGAAAAAAATTCTTCGAATATGTAAGATACCCACAACATCCAAAGTTAATATACCGACGGTTCTCTCCTCAACAGTAACTGTACTGCTCTACTCCAGCTCTGGGGAGAGTACGGACGTGTTCGCTGATACTATTTCTGCTTCTTCTGTTAAGGGAACCATCCACATTCCTGAAATAACTTTTCAATTTTGCAACCTTCGAAGTCCTCCTTTTGTCTATGAATGTGATGTGTGATTTACCCACGAGGTGTTTATGGTATAGTCACATTATTCACTAGATTACCAAAGGAATATGTAATTCAAATCCTCATTCAACTATTGCAAGATCGTTCCTACGTAATGCCGTGTAAACAAGCATACTTGTTGGCTACCGAATAAAAGGATAATATTGCTCCACCAATGAACGAGCGTTCAAAAGCGCATGCTCAGGGTTTTATTAATTTTTTATACTCACCTCTAAGAGTAACTCCGACATCTGTTATGAAATTATTATGACTCTTCTGAATTATCAAAGCACAATTAATAGCTTCTTGAATATAATCGCGCATCGAATAACTTTGGCACTTCCATAGTGCTAAGAAAGCATCTCCTGAAAATTTTATCACATCTCCACCATGAGACATTATTTCTTGTACCATAGCTCCTAGAAAATTATTCAACATATCTGTCAGTCTAGATGGACCTCCGCTACCGATTTGATTATATGTTTCGCATAATTCTGTAAAACCTGAAAAAGTATAAAATAAAGTGTGGTACAAGACTTGTTTGGGAACAAGCAGGCTTCAGATAAGCACATCAGAATACCTGAAACATAATTCTTGACGATATTGTCTGTTACACTTGACTAATGCCTAATTTTCCATTGTTATATTGAATTGCTTGATATGATTGATTTAGTTTCCAGAACTGGTTGTGATGATTTTCCGTCAAATTTGAAATTCTTGGCTCTATCACTGTGATATATAGGTTTGAAAAATTAACTCGGACACATAGGATTTATCGTGGAAATCTCCAAGTCGCTGCGGTTCCAATAGAACATTAGAAGAATCGAAACATCAGTACGAAGTACGATGCCATATACACTGCGCAAAAAATTAACGCACATTCTGAAAATCTCAATTTTAATGAAAGTTAACTCTATATTGACTTTATAACTTATTTTTTATGTTCTCTCGGGAAGGTTTTGAACGAAACAAGACACACCGAATCTTATATGAAGAAGCTAGAGTAATAAACAATTTTCAAAACACTGGAATGCTGATAAGTGATTCAATACCTACTTGGTAGTTCCACCCCTTGCGTTAATTACAGCTCGGCAACGACGGTTCATACTCAAAATGTTCTGATCTAATCCTTCCCAAATTTCTCTGAGTTGGATTCCTAAGTCATTAAGAGTAGCTGGATGGTTTTTCTGAACTTCTCAGCCTTCTATTGAGGTTGTACCAAACCTGCTCAATCGGATTGATATCTGGACTTCTTGCTGGCCATTCCATTCGAGAGACTTCAACCTCTTCAAGGTACTCCTGAACGATGCGCGCACGATGGGATCTTGCATTATCGTCCATAAAAATGAAATTTTCACCAAAGTATCATTAAATTATCAACGACCATTAGTGTCTGATACTCCCCCGAAAACAGTAGTATTCAGGAAATTGCACTGAGCATATCTTTCATGTGGACGTCTGTAGAGTAGAGGCAGAATCTAGACTCATCTGTGAAGAGAACTCTTTCCCAATCAGCCTCTTCCCAATGGATATGCTCTCCCGCAAAATCCAAACGCGATGGGCTGGGGTAAGAGCTGGGTTTCTTGCCGCGACACGAGGCCTTAAATCATATGCTCTGAGACAATTTCTTATTGTCTGAGTGCTAATTTGCACCCCGTGAGTTTGCTCAAGCTGATTTTGAAGGAGGCGAGCGGTTACAAACCGTTGTCTCAACGAAAAAACTCTCAAGTAACGTTCTTGAATGGCAGTTGTTAACCGTGGTCTATCCCGTCCTGGTCTTCGGACATTCATACCTGTCTCCCTTATTCGCTGCAACATTCTGGATACACTTGTATGGGAAACTCCAAACCTTTCTGCAATTTTTGTGTATGTCCTCCCTTTCTCGCAGAACTACCGCTTGGGCACATTCCTGTTGGGTCAAATTGTGCGTTTCGCGTTGCATAACGATCGAGTGTAGAAAATCAAACGAAAGAAAAACTATTGATCACTAGAATTGATCGAGAACGACTGATTTCAGAATGAAGCCAATACATTCAAAATCTGATAATCTCATCTTTTTTTTATTCCTGCTGGGAAAAAACATCTGTATTAAAGAAAAACGTTGAAAGTGGATAACATATGCGTGCATAATTCTGATAAAAATAATTATCATTGAGAACACCTTAGTTGTAGAATAAATTTGAGATTTCCATAAGGTTTGTTTTGGTTACGCTTAAGGGACCCCGCAGACTGCAGACTTTAATCAAATTCAAGCGAATGACCAGTAATGACTGTCGACTGTGGTCATTGTTGGTCATGCCCTTGGTCTTGGCACTTGAGGAATGACCGCAAATGACCAGCTTCCGCTCAAATGCAGTTCTGGTCATCTTCGCCATTTTCGTTAATGTAGGTTAGGGAGAATGAAAACAAAACATAAACCAACGATTTTCTGAATTAGAGTTTCGTTTCAGTAAAAATGCATGTATGGGACTGAATATCGTTTTGTTTGAAAATTACCATTACCTAGTTATATTTAATGAAGAACCTAGAAAAATCCCAAAACCTACTGTATTACTCCCTGGACAAAAATTTGAATACTATTTTCCATACCACATCCGTACAACCACTTAAGTTAATTACATGATTTATTTTTATTTTTGCTAGCTGAATGTTGTTCAACATTTCTATTCAGATTTACGCTACAATTGAGTCATGTCCAGTTTAGAAGTTTTCATATCTGTTGTAATTGCAAGTGAATGTTTATTTGAATCTGACATTCATGTGTTATCATAAGATATAAACATACAACTTAACCTTATTTCTTCAATGACCAGAAAGCTTGACTCGGCTCTCGAGTATGTTCACCTTAGGTCATCTGCGGTCTTAATCGATGACGTTGAAGGGCAATTCATGACGTCACATGATAAAGACCAGCATGACCAAAAGCGCTTAAATGCAGTTGGTCATTGTTGGTCACTGTTGGTCTTGACCAATGATGACTAGGTCTTCCGCTTGAATTTGATTTTTTTAATCGGCCGACGATAGTTTAGTCAGGTTGGGCTGAAAATGCGCATACCGAGTCAACTTAAAAAGTTTGCTCGGTGTGCGCCTTAGAACATATATAGATGGAATGGCAACTCTAGTGCTACGGATACATTTGTTTATGTACGAACACTCGAAGCCTCTCTCTCTCAACGGACACTAAGACAGTGGCGTAACATAATTTCATATATTAGTTTGTAACTTCGAATATATGCCCACAGAACAGACATAAATATACTATACTTTCTTCTATACTTTCTTTATGTATATGCCCAAATCACATTTAACAATAAAGATTATTGTATTATTGTTTGTTTATGTTCTAGGAATATAAATTATAAATTGATATGTTTATTTATTTATTTATTTTATATTCAAAAAAAGTCTGCATTGTGTTTCATTTAATAAAATTACTTCGTGTTTTTAAGTATTTTAAGAAAAATGTTTATTTTTCACTTTGATGATTTGGCTCTTGTGAAAATTTTCAGAAGTTTAGAGTTATTTATGTTTCAAGGCCAGAAAGGATTACCAAAAAACAATCTAAGGGGCGTTGAATCCAATACTATATAAATACCATTTTTTTCATTTATTGCACTTAAATTAACATTATAAATTTCACATTTCTTAGCACTATCGTGATTGTTTAAGACTTAGAACATAAATAGATTTATGTTCTGAGGTTCAACAAGAAATCCTACCACTAATACGATTGGTTGATTCGCATTTTGTGTTATTCCCATTAAATAAATTACGGTATTTAATAGTATTCGAAATTGAAGGTAAACAATGCAATCTTTAAAATCTTCTCTAAATTATAAAACTTACCTAGTTGCATTGCATGCCTTCCATTTCCCACCTGCATGTGATTTCTCGATTAAAAGTGGAATAAGTATAAGTGTATGGAGAGTAAGGTGATTCTTTACCAGATCGTTTTTATTTTTGAAAAGAGAGTATATGAAAAAGGTGCAATACCAAAAC
The DNA here is from genome assembly GCA_013421045.1 of Propylea japonica. NCBI lineage: Eukaryota > Metazoa > Arthropoda > Insecta > Coleoptera > Coccinellidae > Propylea > Propylea japonica. The sequence goes on along the minus strand of CM024240.1, from coordinate 22,411,108 downwards.
TACATGAGAAAAATAACATAATTTATTAGTAATAACTTAACATAGTGTACATACATAGGAAACACATCATATGTATCTATTGATTAATAAATGTAATTTTTGGTTAATCTACTCCTCAATCTATTTGTGTCTAACCGTTCGCTTCCTCGATTTTTCAATTCGTGGTGAATCCTTAAATTGAAATATGTCTCTAATATAAGCTTTGATAATGCAAGACCATGATTCCTTTCTGGTTCATCATCAAACAGATGCGTATTAAATACATCAAACAATTTTGAATCAATGCTGTTCATTGTGGTGAGAACCAAGCGGGGCAACAAATTACAGTATTTTTTGTCAAATATCTTGAAAACTTTTTCTGCCCACCTGAACGTTTTTTCAGCTTCTGTACATATGTTGACCACAAATTGTGAGGCATCAGATAGACCTCCCAAGGTTTTTCTCAACTGCAGTTTTGATGGTACGCTGTTAGACCTCAGTATTGAAACACATATCTGGCAATTGATTTTTGGTACTACCTTTATTACCACAAATCCTGCTATGTATACCACTACATCCTCTGTATATTCACTTAGATGCCAATTTTTAGAATTCACAACATATGTATGGTCCCCTACAGCAGGCGCTTCAAAAATCTGAGGTGTATTATCAGAATCAACAGTACTATTGTCAAGGGGCAGTAAAATAGTATCATCAATGCTGGAAATATTGGCAGAGCCGGAAGCTTTCACGTGATTGTGTAATAGCAGCCTCTTGAAAGCGGCCTCGAACTGTCTAGCACTCGGATTATTATTGAATCCACCTCTACTTCTTATTGAGCTGAAAAAGATCTCCAAGTGATCCTGGGATATCTTATATGTCAATAGGAAATCTAAAGGTGGATTCTGGCAATTGATAAACTCTTCGTAAATACCATTCAGGCTGACGATATTGATCAGAAATCCTAAAAATCCAGTTTTAACATCTGAGAATATCAATTTTCTACCATTAGTCAAATTCAGATTGGTAATATAATTGTAGGATTCATTTAAAAAAGAAAAAATGAAAGTGTTTGTATTTTTAGAAAGAGCTTTACCATAAATTGATTTTGAATAAAATTTCTGCAATTAAATACGTCAAATAAATTATTGAACATTTCGCAGAATTTAGCTGTATTTTGTGCATTAAAAAAGTCAGGAACTTTCAAATCTTTTTCAAGATAAAGTAAAGCATCTGATACACTTTTACTCAAAATCTGTGTGGCCAACTTCACCTTCATTTTCTCTTTTCCGTAATTAATGTGTCTAAGTCCAATCTTAGTAGCTGCATTAAGACCATGGGTATTTTGAAATTTCACAAGATTATCTATATGCCTCCATTCTATGTTGTTTATTTGGTCATGAATTAAGGTTTTTTTTGATCCGAAAGTGTTTCTGACCAATTTAATCATATGACTTGGATCCAATATAAAATAAATATGGCGGTTCTGATTTTCAGGTGGGTATGAAAAACAAGTTTTCAGAGAACTTGGATTGGAGAAGTCTGCTCCTAGAATTTCGGCCATTTTTAAATTTGATGATAAACCATCAAATGTTATGGTTGCCACTCTAAGTCCTGTATTTTCTAGATGTCCAAGTAACTTCAGCAAAATAGAAGCTTTATCATCAGCAACCACACCGTTGGTGAAAAAATAGGCTACAGGGACTTTATAGTTTTCATTTAAAAAAACTATCATAAATACCAACACTTCCCTCGCTTCTTGCATTTCATGGTCTTGCTTTCCGATGTGTAACCCTTAAAGTCAGAAATTCCTTTGAATTTTCCTTCATTCCATTCTATCAATTTTCTGATAGAAATTTCATCCATTAGGAGAGCACCAACTAATTCTTTTTTATCACTTTTCGCTTTAGTGACTTTATCTTTTATGCCTTTTAAAGCTGATTCATTGAAACCTGGCCCGCCATCCAATTTACTATACCATGTTCGCATGGTACGAGGTGCAGGCAAAGTATAATTAAATGTGCTTCTCACATATGAATATGCTCGAGGAGAGTAATAGTGAAGTGTGAGAGCAAATGCCCGCAGCTCTTCTGAATATTTCTGTCGCTTGGGCCCCCTGAGTAATTTTTCCAAGATCTGCCTTGCTGATCCAGAAGTAGATACCTACAAATAAATAGAATGATTTTTACATATATATTGTAGTTTTAACCATCCAATTTGACTACTGATTATAATAGATTCCAAGCGAATAAACAGGTCATCATTGGTACTAACCAACTGCATACAAGCAGTTAGGAGAAGAAATCCAAGAAGTAAAGAAGAGTTAGAAAAAACTGACCGAGGAAGTATTACAACTACATATTTATCTGTGAATGAATTATCAAATTTTAACTATTTCATTTGCTCTTAGTTGTAACTTAGAACTTTCTGAAATAAAGATTGTTATTATTATTATAATCAACCTGTATTGAAGCAGTTATTACCAGTTATTCAAATTGATTTATGTGAAATATTTACATGACACATACAAAATTAAAAAAAGTTCAATTGAATTTATCACCACAAGGTACTATTACTAGTTTTCTTACATTCAATGCACTCTCCATATCTCCTTCGACCGAAAAATTTTGACGGATATTTCTGGTTAGTTCTTGTAAACTTCTTATTGATGATTTGAGTCGATTGACCTGTCTTTCTAACAACATATTTCTTTTCTTCAAATTGGCTGTTGTTGTTTGAGCTAACTTCAGAAATTTTTTTCGCAGCAAAGGGTTCTTCAAATGTTGTTCTGAGTAATCCCCAATGTAGCGAGGATTTGCGAGAAACCGCCTCTTCCTGTGAAGATAAAATTAGAAGAAGCACTATTTTTTTTTCAATATCTTACTTTAGTTTGACTATTCTTCGTTTTCCTGAGAATGAAGTGGCACTCGAACTGGCTGATGCACATTTTGAAGGAGAGGTTAAAGTTAATGTTTCTTCTGAATCAGTGGTTGGTGATGTGTCGTCAACTCGTGGTAGTTTTTTTGGTGGAGATTGAAACTCAAAATCCGATTCGGGTTCAGGAGTAACCTGTTTTTCTACTTCATCTTTTCCTAATAAGGACCTACAAATTACTTTACGTTATATAGGTATATGGTTATATTCTGGGACATCATTTTGTTGCAAGGGGGTATTAAATATGGAAATTGTGAGAGAAAGTTTCTGTTGAACTTACGGAGATGTTTCCAAAGGCAAACTTCCTGGGATAAGATGCCTTCTTAGGTTTATTTTCCTAAAGCAATCTTCAGAAAAATGGTTCGAACAAAGATAAAATATTTTATTTTCCAAAAGCGTACCCTTGAAACCAATTCTCTTCAACCATTTTTCCTGTTCATCTTTATCAGTAGGCAGTCTAAAAATACATTTTATTTTCAGTATTCACATTCAGTATAGAAATCGAAATTGTTACTCGTGGTATCAACAAAAAAGATTCTGCACGCCCATGAATGGTACTCACCTGTGAAGACTAACCTCTCCTCCCACAATATAAGTGAAACCGCAGGAAAAGCACTTGTTAGGCATGTTTTATCACTTTTTAAACTTAAAACTTAAACTGAATAAAATACTAAAACCCTCGAATAATCAAGATTTAGCGAAATAACGTGGTCAACAAGCGAGAAAAGAAAGACAGTATTGACAGATGTTTACTGCTTGTAAACCTTATTCACATTGCCAAGTCGACAATTTATCTGAATTGGGAGGAAAATTATTATCGTGATTTTATTTTTTTTTATAAATCAAAAACTAAGATGAAATTTTCTCAACTAAAATTCAAATAGTGGAATTCAAGCTCTTCAAATATCAAGAAATCAATACTGTATAATCACATTTGATTTTTTAAGTATCTCACTCATTCGTCTTGAAAAGTTGATCTGGCAACGTTTTGAATTCAGCTAGCTCGATTGTGATTGGCGACACTAGGCCTCTATCTCTCTCCAGTGTTCGTACAACAACAATTTGTTTATTTGCCATTCCATCTATTTATGTTCTAAGGTCAGGGTTGCCACTTTGGCATTTTTATGGCTAAATTTAGCATTTTTTCGAGTAGTTTAGCCTGAAAATTTTTCATTTAGCATGTTGCATATTTAGCATATTTCGGTTCCTTCGAAAAAAGAATAAGTATAACCTCTGAAAGAATATTCAATCTTTGAGCAGAGCAGAAGTTGTTCTTGTAAAAAACAGATGTTAACAAAGATTTAGATTCCACCCGCGCTGAACTCCTCGCAATACTGAATAGTTTACCAGTTTGCATGTTCCAGACATTTTTTCTTCCACGATTGTTACGACAGTGATAAAAGTACCCAAATCCCAAATAAAGTTTCGCAGAAACGATTAGAACAGGGACCGGCGGACGGGGTTGAAAGAAGTAGTAGGTAATAACTTATTTTACCTACTACTTCTGTTTGCATGTTCCAGACATTTTTTCTTCCACGAATTGTTACGACAGTGATAAAAGTACCTAGTTACCCAAATCCAAAATAAAGTTTCGCAGAAACGATTATTACCTACTACTTCTTTCAACCCCGTCCGCCGGTCCCTGTTCTAATCGTTTCTACGAAACTTTATTTGGGATTTGGGTAACTAGGTACTTTTATCACTGTCGTAACAATTCGTGGAAGAAAAAATGTCTGGAACATGCAAACTGGTAATCTATTCAGTATTGCGAGGAGTTCAGTGCGGGTGGAATCTAAATCTTTGTTAACTAGTCAGTACAGTATTGTGAGAAATTCGGGCGCGGGTGAAATCTAAAACTTTGTTAAAGTTATTAAAAAGTGGTTAATTAATTAAAACAAAATTGTGAATATAAGAACTAAGAGAGCTTCAAAAATGCCGCCAAAATATTCACAGAATTATCGTCGGGAATGGGAGTTGATGTCCGAATTCAAAGAGTGGCTTCAGCCTGTAGAAAAGGACTCTTCGAAAGCTTTCTGCAATATTTGTAAGTGTGATATTGTGGCTAAGCTCTACTGCTTGAGGCAACACCTTGCAACTTCTAAACATATCAAAGCCATGGGACCATTACGAGGCCAGAGAAGAATCGAATTCCCGCCAATTAAAGAAAACCTCAATCAACAAAAGGCTGAAAGTACATTGGCTATGTTCATTTGTGAACATGCATCCATCTTAACCATTGATCATTTGTCAGAAGTTTGTAAAAAAACATTTAGCGACAGCCAGTGTTCCGATTTACGGCTACACAGAACAAAATGTACAAATATCATTAAAAATGTATTGGCTCCACATTTTCGCAAAGAACTTGTGGATGACATAGGAAATCGAGGATACAGTTTACTGATCGACGAATCTACAGATATTGCAGTCACCAAATTATTAGGGCTATCGGTTCGATACTTCAGCAAATCAAGAAAGAAAATAATTTCGACATTTTTGGGATTGATTGAACTAGAAAATGGATCAGCAAATAGTATAGCTAATGGCCTCAAATTACAACTGAGTGGACTCAATTTGGATCTAAAGAAATTAATCGGCATTGGTACAGACAGACAATGCGTTAGTAATGACAGGTACTACCAACGGACTACATCAGTTTCTCAAAATTGAAACAGGTAACAATAATTTAATATTGGTGCGCTGTGTCTGCCATTCTTTACAACTTGCGATGTCACATGCCTCTGAAGAAACTTTGCCGAGAAATGTAGATTTTCTTGTTCGGGAGACATACAACTGGTTCAGCCATTCATCAAAGCGGCAAAATTTATATAATAATATATATGAAGCCATGAACTGTGGAACAAAAAATCGAAAAATTCCCAAAGTATGCAACACCAGATGGATTTCTATTGAACCAGCTGTTTCTAGAATTTTAGAACAATGGGACGAATTGAAACTTTTATTTCAAGTAGCTAGAGTAAACGAACATTGCTATATGGCGGAAATGTTATATAACATGTATAATGATCCTGCTAATCATCTCTACTTGATATACCTCAAACCGATTTTGCAGGAGGTTCAATCAGTCAATAAACTATTCGAAAGCAATGATGTTGACGTATCAAAACTGCAAAATGACTTGATCCGTTTAACGGAATCTATAGGAAGACGCATTTTGAATCCTACAGCAAGAGTGAACGTACTGAGTGAAAACATTTCGAGTTATATAGATCCGTCCTTGTATATGGGTTACGCTTTTGAAACCAAAGCGAAAGAATATAGAGCATCACAAGATTTGGTAGAAACTGTGAAACAACGATGTATTAATTTCACAGTTAAATTGGTCAGCGAACTGCAAGCGAGATTGCCCCCAATTTTGAAATACTTCAAAAACTATCAATGTTCTCAGTAACTGAAACATTGAAGTCGGTGAAACCATCAATCGTTGATATTGCGAAGGAATTCAATAAGTCCGCAGATGAAATTGACAAACTGATATGCCAATGGCGAAATATAAACCAAATAAAATGGCAGTGCACTTCATCAACAGTTGAATTTTGGTGCGAAGTTCTTGACTTCACGGATGCTGCAGGAAATAATCCTTTTTCAGAACTTGCTGACTTCTCAACAATTTTATTGACGTTGCCACATTCAAATGCCGATATTGAGCGTGTGTTTAGTCAGGTTAACATCATAAAAAATAAATAGGAATAGATTATCTATACCTATGTTAAATTCAATAATGTATGTGAGATTTGGATTGAGAAGGATGAACAAATGCTGTTACTCCTACGACGTTCCTGATAATATATTGAGGAAGATAGGACAAATGAAACTTATTCCAGTTCATCATCAATTATTTCTGCTCCATCAGCTTACACACCGGCACAAGATGATAGTGATAGTGAAGATCTTGATATTTTGTTTCGATCAGTTGATTAGAGAATGATTTGTTTATTTTTATATATGTTTTCTGAATAAATTATTTTATAAATTTTTGGCATTTTTTCTAGCATATTTTTCAAAATTTTAGCATTTTTTTGGCATTTTATGAACATAGATTTAGCATATTTAATTTTTCGGAGTTGGCAACACTGCTAAGGTGTGCGCACTTTCAGCCCAACCTAACTATACTATCGGCCTATTAAAAGTCTGCAGTCTGCGGTGTCTCTAAAGCGCCCCATACACTGTCAGTTTAACTGAAGATAATCGTAAGGCCGTAGATCGGGATTGCCCACACATTTATCAGTTGAACTGAAGATAATCGACTGCAGTTCGCCCGGACTGAAGGTGTGTGGTCGCCGGGCAGGCGGGGATAGGATGAGAGATTCGCGACAGGCAGCGACCTGTCGGATAGTGATCTCATGTGCCCCCGACCACACACTGTCAGTTAGTCTGCAGGCAAACGATCTGTTGTCACCGTTTCCATCAGTTTTGCGTGAGATAATTTTCGTGAGATCATTCACCAGCCGAGATTGGACTGACGAGGAAAGATGGACGGGAAACCTCCCTTCAATTCCGCATTTATTGAATTATATCGGGCCTACCCCTGTTTATGGAAAGTCAAGGACGATGCCTACGCTAATAAAAGATCGCGGGATGAGGCGTACGGTGAGTTGTTGAAGTTCTATCAAAAAACTGTGCCGTCAGCCACCATTGACACAGTTAAAAAAAAATTAATAACTTGAGATGTGCGTTCCGTAAAGAGTTGAAGAAAGTAAAACAGCAAAAGTCGGGAGATGACGCATACACCCCGTCACTGTGGTATTTCGACTTGCAACGAAATGTGAAACCAACGAAATGTGACAGCTAGTCTCTTTATCTCGCAGCCAACTTTTCACCCAGACCCTTTTTTCTTGGGGTTCCCCAAGAACTGCCAAAGCAAACATAGCGCAACGTTTCCAACGGAGCATGGTGAAAAACTGGGGATCTCCTGCAGTCCTGTTTCATTGACCGACAGTCCGCCTGCAGGTACCGGACTGTAGTGTGTGCTATCTTCAGGCTATCATCTGCAGTTCAGTACGGCCGCCTGCAGGCGGTTGACTGCTAGTGTATGGAACTCGGCGATATTGGTCTTACGATCGCCTGTTGAGGCGACGGCCTGCAGGCAATCGCATAGTGTATGGCCCCCCTAAGAACTGATCCAGGACGGTTCGCAAGTGCGCACATTTCGAATTTGTGTTTAAAATTCGCAACGGCGCATGTAGGAACCGTCCTGAACAGTTCTGAACTCGGAACCAAAACAAACCTATAATGTGCGTTAATTTTTTTGCGCAGTGTATATTGGAAAATCTTAGATTATTTACAATTTGTAAATAATCTAAGTGGAAAATACATCAGGCCATGCAGAAGGAACGCTGGAATCGTGGTGGGGATGGGATGCTTCGGACTGGATTTTGGGGATGTGCGATGCACGATACGACGAGTGTATTGTGGTGCGATTCAAATAATTTTATTATTTGTGGATAGCTTAATCAATTATGATCAATTCAGAAGGAAAAATTCAAATAATAAAATACTTAATATTTTGGTAGTCCATCAATTCAGGAAACAATAAAGTCATTTCTTAGACTGAGGAATAGTCTAAGTAATAAACGAACGGCTCAGAGCGATCCGACTAGTCGGCAGTCGGATGTAATTTAAATGGAATATTGAAAAGCAGAATCTTTATATTTCCATAACAAGATATCCAATTCTAGTGTAATTCATTTTGTATTTTTTGTGAATGGAGATTGGTAAACTGAATATTCATGCAAAATTTCAAAAGGATCATTTGAACCATAAAATTTATTTTTTTTAATTATTGATTTTTTACATATTTCATTTTGTGAATAACTTACAGAAGATAATTCCTTTGTGCTGAGATTTTGCATTCATATACCCAGCATGAATATCAAGTCAAAATTTAGGTAATAGTCTTATTGCTCCACCAATGAACGAGCTCTCAAAAGCTCCTGCTCAGGGCTTTTCTTGCAATTTTTTGTTACAAACCTGACACATCTCCACATAATATGCAAGCATCAAAAGTTTTCGTAGTGTAATCATTCATATTCAAAATGATCTCATCAGGAACAAAAGAAGATGAAATCGTTGTCTTATACACGAGGAGAGCATCACGAATGGGTCCACGCTGACTTATAAAAGACAACTCATCAAGTTCTTCATTTTCCTTGTCCAAATTTTCTTGCATCTGCTCCTCGTAAGCAGCAGTCCTCATAGCCCAAACATATTCTTCGTGGTCCATGATGGAAACTGAGGAAGAATTTTAGCGAAATATACAAATACCATTGGCATAACTCACAAAAATCTCTGATATGTTTTTTCCGGGACATTGTAACAATGAATTTCGTTCTAAAATCTTGAATACGCGGGAATACAAACACTTTGAAGTCGTACAATAATTCAAATTTGACAAACTAACTGACGTTCCTTGGAGACTTGCGACATAAATATAAATCTACAAAAATTTTGATTGGCCATATTTTATGGACAGAATTGAATTTGACCAAGGATTCTTCAAGCCCTATCGTTTGAGACCCTTTTTTGGCTCAATTTTCGAAAATTACAGACATTTGGGCAAAAAGATATAGCTCGTAGAACGAGCGCTCAAAAATGAGTTGGAATTCAGCGTCTATGAAGCTGTAGGCCTGGGTTCGACTACCAGTGCAGGTCGTATGTCTAAAAAATGAATGAACTAGAATTTGCATAGAAATGAATCAACGTGAATGAAGTTTCAAAGACGTATTCTATGCTCTGAGATGACAACTACACATAACCCATAAAAAGTGAAAGTTTTCAAAATAAACTGTTTTGAAATTATAATAATTTTAATAGTATTCCCTAATGTAGCATTAATGATAAAATTCTCAAATATAATTTAGTTATTTGGTACAATCTAGTCGTTATTCTTTTTAATTCCAAAATGGGCTTACTGAGATCTAAGGGGTACCAAGATATTGATGCAGAAAATAAATCCAGTAATTCCAAAAACATAGTTTTAGTAGACCCAGAATGTCAGATTCCACAGGAAATAGAAATGGCATCGGTATCTGTAGTGCCTGATGGTAAATATCCATTATTATACATGAAATTTATAATATCATATTAGCATATTGATGAACCAGCGACCTCCTATATTGATTCTTCTTCTCTTTATTGAGCTGGACTCTTAGGACATGTTTTCAATTCATACTACAAGTTAGACAATTTTTATTTTTGAGACAAACTGGGAGGTACACAAACATCCATACCCTCTTCGGGTTTCGAACCTCGACCTTCAGTAGTTGGCTCTCAACCACTACAGCCACAGGGGTGGTCAACCTCCTTTATAAATATTGTAAGTTCATTATTTGAACTGGAGTCGTTATGGCTTGGTTTGTCTTGCGGGAACTGTAACCATGTAGATCTTTTGTTCTCTACCCTACTCATTAATGGAAACCCACAGGGTTCCTCAATGGTGTTGATAAAACTGGTAATCTCTTTAGGACCCTTGGCGGTTACCTCTTGGGTATCTAGGACCGGTTTACCCTATATGAATTGTTCTTAGACCAGTCTGCTCTGGATACTTGTATACCATGTGTTCAGCTACTACTGCTTGTGATCCACAAAGCCTACAAGTCTCATCTGCTGACTTTCCCATATGGTACAAATGATGTTTGCACTTAGAGTATCCTGTTAGTAGACCCACCATCATTTAAATTACAGGTCGTGAAAGCTTCAGGAGCTTTCTTGTACAGGTAGAGGAAATCATCACGGGTTTTTTGGACCGAGTAGTTTAGTTAGGTTACAGTCACTGCGACATCAAGGTCTATTGTGCCCCTTACAGAGCTGTTCTGGCCACACCCTTCACAGCTCGCCTTCCAGTTCCACCGATCTGATAAAATCTAATATCTGTGAAGGCTTCAACGAGGCCAGTTCCTTACAAGTTTCTCGCCCAAGCCATTTTCTCCTTAGGCTCGCAATGCCAAAGCATTCCGTGACTAGGTGGATGGGGGTTTCTTCCTCTCCCCACAGAACCTACACTCGTCAGTGTCTGACAATCCCATCCTCAACAGGTGCCTCTTCAAGTGACAGTGTCCTGAAAGAAAGCCAGTGAGGTGATGTAATTGCTTCTTCCTAAGATCCAGATATCTTTTGGATCTTGCTGTTTTAAAGTTCCGATGGAACTTAGTGCAATGTTCTGTCCCTGGGAGATTCCGCCAAAGTGTTCTCCTCTCGGCTTTCTCCTTCTCCAGAAACTCCTTTTTATAGGTACATTTACCTATACCACAGAATGGTTCTGGGTCAATGAGTGACATTTGTGCGCCCTCTTTGGTAAGTGTATTGGCCTCTTCGTTTGATTCCCGAATGGCCGGGAACCCAGATTAAAAAGACCTTATTTTTCTTGCCTACCTCATTGAGTTTGTTCCGGCACTCCCATATCATTTGAGTCGATGACGTAGGAGCTCAGTGCTTTAATAGCAGCTTGACTATCTGAGTTTATGGCTATATCACACTTCTGATAGTTCTTCTTCTTCTTCTCTGTGCGGTGCCTTACCGGCCGAACTGAGGCCTAGTGGCCCATTGTTCACCCGCATCGTTCAATAGAGACTCAGCTCTTCAGACACGAAGACAGAAATGTCGCGAGCCTGCCAGGAGTGGTCCCTCTTACCATAGGAATAGAAGGTGTTGGATTTCCTAGGTGTGTTGACCTTAACTCAGTAAGGTTTCCACAGTTGAACAAAATATGCTCAACCGTTTCATCAGTACTCCTGCACCACCGGCATAGAGAGCAGCTCGTCAATCCCATTCTCTTCAAATGCTTGTTAACAGGTGACCAGTCAATGCACCAGTCACCAGACTGAGTTGTTTCCTCCTCCCAGCAGCAGAAGCCTATTGACCTCAGATCGCGAGGACGGTTTCTCAATGAGAATCCTCGACCACCTCAGGCCCACCCCTGCGCTCCATTCCGAGGAAAATTCCCTGTTCAGCCAGTTCCTGAAGAAACTTCTGACAGATGTGCGACAGATTGGCAGCGAAGGCTCCGGACCAACAAATGCTAATCCGGCTATATCACACTTCTGATAGTTTCTTTCTAGATTATATCTAGACATCTTTCAATAGCTAAGATTTCCGCTTGAAAGACGCTCATACAGGAGCCTAGCGACAGTGCACACTTGGTACTTGGCCCGTATATCCCAGCGCTAGCTCCTGTAGAGGTTTTGGAACTATCTGTATACCATTTTACGCGATTGAGCGTATCTCTGTCTGTAAAATAGAGGGTTCAATTCCTAGGGTTTTAAAGATCTTCAATTTTGGTCCATATACCCCAATGCCAGTTATGAAAAATAATTTGATATTTTTCAGATACCTTCACTATAACCCAGGCAGTTAATGCTCTTGGTTTTGGATGGTTTCAAGTCAAACTCTCCTTATGGACAGGTTTATGTTGGATGGCTGATAGCATGGAAATGACTATTTTATCTATCTTGTCTCCATCCCTCCATTGTGATTGGCATATAACCAGGTAAAAAATTAAATTGTGTCCATCAAGATTTATACCTTATATGTGATAAAATTTTAGATATCAGCAGGCCCTAACTACAACTGTAGTATTTCTAGGAATGATGCTTTCTTCAACGTTTTGGGGTAATCTCAGTGACCGTTATGGGAGAAAGCATGTGAGTTGTACATATACTCCGTTCGGATATTATTGAGCACAAAGTAGGCCTTTGTTAATTTATCTGAGGTTGGCAGTATTTACTGTCATAACGTGAAATAAACTCAATGTTGCCGAGTTTACCCGGCCCCGTCCGAATGTCCGATGTGCTTTTACATAAGTTTAGATCAGAAAACTCTGGTTTGCAGAAAAACAAATTGAGATAAAATGCAAATGCAAAGCATCCATCATTTATTACTCCAGATATATCTTGATTTGTTATGAGCATACAATGTTTTTGTTAGTAACATAATGTTTGCATCAGAACTTTTTCTTAATTTGGCTCAATTCTGTTCATTCGCACTTCTATTGACTAATGAAAACGATAATTCTCGAATACATTTACAATACCATTAGTTTACATTGTTCAAACAATGATATTTTTATTCTATTCAAGTAGTAAATCTGTAATGTAAAATTGCAATCTTCTGTCGTTAGGTATTCAGAACTGAGTTGCGTTATCAATTTGTCAATTTTCAGATGTAAATTGACAATGTGAGAAATCCGCGATTCGTGCGACTTTTTCGTGATTGTCAACATTGCTTATCAATCTGACAAGAAAACAAACAACTTAACCAATTAATTTTAATATAAAGTCCGTTCACGAAACTTGAGCCGTCGGTTGGCCATGGCAATTTGGCATATTCCACTGTGTATATTGAAATTTTAGGTTATGTTGTTCATTTTCTTGTGAGATTGATACGCAATGTTGTCAATACTGCATAGAGTTCTCTGATAACTCACAAGCTCGTCGAACGAGGCCGGGTACATTCGGCAACGTTGACTTTATTTTACGTTATGACAGCAAATACTGCCAACTTCAGATAAATAAACAAACGCCAACTATGCGCTCAACCTTTCGTGAACGGACTATACACAGTGGAATATGCTAAATTTCCATGGCCTACTTTGCTCAATAATATCCGAACGAAGTATACAATTATTTTTTATTGTCAAAAATACAAATGAATATTTCTAGGCTTTGACTTTGTGTGCTGTATTGCTATTTTATTATGGAATTCTCAGTTCACTAGCCCCAAGTTTTATGTGGATACTATTTTTGAGGGGGCTAGTTGGATTTGCTGTGGGTTGTACACCTCAGTCGTAAGTGTAAATTGCAATATTTTATTATTATCAGTCATATTCATAAACTGTTGTTATTGTTTTCAAGTGTGACGCTTTATGCTGAGTTTTTACCTACAAAACAGAGGGCTAAATGTGTTGTTTTGCTTGATGTGAGTGCCTTGCAGTAGATGTGAATATTTGTTTGTACCGATTTATATAATTTCAGTGTTTCTGGGCGTTGGGAGCATGTTTTGAAGTGGTATTAGCACTGATAGTCATGCCAACTTTAGGATGGAAATGGTTGCTTGCTTTGTCCACAGTGCCCCTACTATTATTTGCAATTATTTGTCCTGTGAGTAGTATTCTTTTTACTATCTCAAATTTTAGATTATAGTAATATTCAGGTAGAGATATAAAACATAAATAACTTAACTTAAAAGTTTACCTTTTGTCCGAACTACAATAGGATAAATGTCTTGATCTCAGAGTTAAAAGTGAACCTATAGTCCGTTTACGAAAATTTGAGCGCATAGTAGGCGTTTGTTTATTTATCTCAAGTTGGCAGTATTGGCTGTCAAAACGTAAAATAAAGTCAACGTTGTCGAATGTACCCGGCCCCGTCCGACGAGCTTGCTAGTTATCAGAGAACTCTATGCAATATTGAAAACATTGCGTATCAATCTGACAAGAAAATAAACAACATAACCTAAAATTTCAATATACACACTGGAATATGCCAAATTTCCATGGCTAACCGACGCTCAACCTTTGGTGAACGGACGATGTAGTCCGTTCACGAAACTTTGAGCTGTCGGTTGGCCATGACAATTTGGCATATTCCACTGTGTATATTAAAATTTTAGGTTATGTTGTTTATTTTCTTGTCAGATTGATACGCAATGTTGTCAATATCACGAAAAAGTTGCATAAATCGCAGAGTTCTCTGATCTAAACTCGAAAGCTCGTCGGACGAGGCCGGGTACATTCGGCAACGTTGACTTTGTTCATCGTTATGACAGCAAATACTGCCAACCTCAGATAAATAAACAAACACCTACTTTATGTGAACCATAGACTTTCCTTTTCTATGTCTATGATGTGAACAGAGTATAGAGATGCCTTCAAGCATTTGTTATGCAGCCAAGTAGAATCTGTTTATGCACGCGAACAACATTCCGGCTTTGCGAACTTGTGCTGTATCTTTATTACGTATTGGTAGAATTGGTCTACCGCTCCCTCACTCTGATACTAACGGCTAGCGTCTGTTACATACAATTCTGTAAGTTTGGCAACATCGTCTGTTAGTGTTCAGTTACTAGATATGTCGTGTTTACATTTTCATTTCGATTTGAGGTTCATAAACTGAATTATTTTACTGATTTGGTGGCAGTTTATTATTTCTTAAGAGTATTCCGGTAATTATAGTTATGTCATGTTGTATTATATTCAGAAATTGTGGAAATGAAAACGCCTAGAGGCATCTCTAGGTTTATTTCTTACTCTGAGGTCTCGATACTTCGTCTAAACCCGTGTTCAGAAAGTACGGTGCTATTAACTCGATCACTGACCCAGGTTGATTTATCGTAACCCTACGCGAAAGCAGGGTTGTACAGTCACCGCATGCGCACTGCAGTTTAATTTTGTATTTGAAAGAGGCGGGCATTAGGCTTCTACTCCTCTCCTAGTAATTTCATATCATATATTCCTAAAAATTATGGAAAGAGAAAAGAATTTGGCTCAATATAAAATGTGTCGTTCGATGAGCCAAGAAAATGATGTGAAACAACTTCTCCATAACTTTGTATACAGATTTTTATGTGCTTAGCTACAGCTTTCTCTACTTCTTTAACATAGTTACTCAAAGATAACATTGAACATGGGAGGGCACACCAGAAATTATGAGAAAGATTTCACAAAAGCCAATAGAGGCAAGCAAAGCTAGAGACAATCCGAAAATAAACTGGGACTGAAAAAACAAATTCTTTACTTTTTAACATAGGTACTCAAAAATAACATTTAACATGGAAGGGCACAAAAAAAATTATAAGAAAGATTTTACAAAAGCCAATAAATGCAAGCAAAGCTAGGGACAATCCGAAAATAAACTGGGACTGAAAAACACATTCTTTACTTCTTAAACATAGGTACTCAAAAATAACATTTAACATGGAAGGGCACACCAGAAATTATAAGAAAGATTTCACAAAACCCAATAAAGACAAGCCCCCTGCCACCCCCCCCCCCTATATACGCCAGTGCAGGTCCGTGATCCGAGTAGATCTGTTACGTGACCAAATGGATCGAGTTAATAACCCTGAGTAAGTTTCCGAAAACGCCTTAAGATTCATGGAGGGAGTCACATTTGTAAGGATTATCTGAGATGGCTTAGTTTTTGTCATGGAAGCAATTCTCAAGATCATTAAGTATAGGGTTCTAGAGTGCATCATATCATTCAGAGCTCTCCTTACTGATGAGTACCAATAGCTGTCTGGTGATGCTCTAGAATCTAGATAAAGTTACCGCCTTGTAGGTTCTTTGAATGTTGATGATACTAGCTCCGAAGTGGGAGTAATTGTTGATTTAATTGTTATTAGTCTCTACTTTTATATAACTGATATAAATGTTTATGGAAGTTTGCATACTTGTGGTAGAATCAATATTTTTTTCCTTCAGTGGTTGCCAGAATCAGCAAGATACCATGTTGCAAGTGGACAAACTGATAAAGCCTTAGAAACGTTAGAAAAAATTGCTAAAGAAAATGGAAAACCAATGTTGTTAGGGAGGCTTGTTGTAGATGATGCAATGACCGCTCCAACACATCGTGGACGTTTCAGAGATTTATTAGTGCCTGTTCTAAGAAGGACATCATTATTGTTGTGGTTTATATGGTAATAAATCAAATTGTTATCACAAAATAAATAATTATATTGCGCTTTTTCTCATAGGATGAGTTGTGCTTTTTGCTATTATGGACTAGTATTGATGACAACACAACTCTTTGAAGCTTCCAATAGTTTGTGTGCTGCACAACCCATAAATCAGCTGAAATTCGAAACTTGTGCTGCTGAATGTAAACAGCTTCAAACAACTGATTACATGGATCTTTTATGGACCACTTTAGCAGAATTTCCAGGTAATCTTGAATATATTAACCACACATAAACTACTAGACATTTTGCAGACATGTTGTTTTATTCAAGAACACATTATTATGATCATTTGTACCGGGTGTCCTAAATTCGTTGTCTTGTGAGGGGATCTCAGAAACCCGATGAGCTAGAACAAAATGTAATAGAGAAATCGATATACGAATTCTACTGAAGAAAGTGCCTTTAAGTCGGCCATAGACATCGTTATTTTTCATCCGTTCGTATCGCGGGATAAGAACCGTCCCGGCATAAGCGCCAAAAACCGATGTGTGTGGCGAAAAACCGTCGGTACATATCGTCGGTACAAATATCTGCCGATGCTTGATTTTTGGAACGACGGTCCATCGGTTGTCGTGCCCGAAGATATTCTACAATAGTACAATAGTACATTTGTGGAATACCATACCGACTGTGTGTGGGGATTTTGTGTAGAATCGGCGGTTTTTTGCCATAAGCGTAGTATAAGTCTCGTCTCTTTTTTCGTTTTTAGAACCGATACTGTATCCGCCACTGCTAAGAGATGTTTCATTTTCGTGACGTGCTAATTCGCGAACGACAGCTAAATAACTGGTAGAATTTACCGAAGTGTGTGGGCAAAACAGTTTCGCGATATGACTCGGCGGTTCGAATCGCGGCGAGGAAAACAGATGAAAAATAACGATGTCTATGGCCGGCTTTATAATGTTTTAGTTTCATTTTTATAACTTCAGTGTTATAAATTAATTCTTGTTTCAGGAATTTTCATAACAATCTTCATAATAGAGAGATTTGGTAGGAAGAAAACAATGGCTGTACAATTTATCATATATGCCATGTGTTGTAGTTTATTGATGATTTGTACTACTAGGTGAGGCTCTTGAAAAAAAATTCATAGTAATATTTTTGCAAAATTCTTACTTTTTGTTTCTACCTTCTAGGCGATCGTTTTTGACAGTCATGTTATTTTTTGCAAGAGGTATAATAGCTGGTGTATTTCAAGCAGCTTATGTCTACACTCCGGAGGTTTATCCTACTTCTCTCAGAGCAGTAGGCGTTGGGTCTTGCTCTGCTATGGCAAGGTTAGGAGCAATGGTGACTCCATATGTGGCTCAGGTTTGTGACGTAATTCAAAGGAACTTGTTTCAGTACAAGTCTGAACTGACCTAGAACTTTCACACGTACTATAAGTGCTTCGAACAAAAACTGTTAGTTTGAATCTAAACTGTTCATTTTAATTGTGGTGCTTGTAAGGAAATGTTCTGGGTCAGTTTTGATAGACATTTTGCGTTAGATCAGACAGGGTTTTTTCCACTGAGGTTTTCCCTGAGCTCTGGAATCATACACAGACTAAAGGGTTTTGCAATAAGAGGTGTTATTTTGATATTCAAAGCAAAATGCCATTTTTCAATAAGAATGATCGGATGTTTATTATTTCATCATAAAGAAGAAGCTATGCCGTTAATAGTAGAAAATAACATCAGGCAAATAACCACCACGACCACGCTTACTGGACCATATTCTTTTAATGAAATTTTCCATAACCAAATGGCAAAGTGACTGCCCTATGTCCTCGATAGCCTCACGAATTCCATCTTTGAGGTCTTGAACCGACGCTGGGCTATTGGCGTAGACCTTCTCTTTCACATGGTCCCAAAGGAAGAAGTCGTAAGGTGTTAAATCAGCCAATTGTGATCACCTTTTCGAGATATAACACGGCCCGGAAACTTTTCCCGCAAAAAATCAATTGTTTCGTTGCTTGTGTGGCACGTAGCGCCGTCTTGTTGAAAGTAAACGTTGTCCAGATCAATACTAACCAATTTCGGCCATAAAAAATCATTAATTTCAAAGAACGACGAGGAATGGACAAACCTGGGTTTTCTTCAACACTTTCGGCTACAGCAGCAATATTCTCGGCAGTTTTTGAGCGACGTGCACGGGTTCTATTCTTCACATCACTAACTTGTCCCAACAGCTCGAATTTTTCCACCAATTTCTTCATTGGGGTCCGACAAAATGCTTCACGACGACCCAAAAATATTTCAGTTTTTCGAACCGTCTCTGCCAAATTTTCACCATTTTTATAGCGAATTTCAATAAATTCAATGCGTTCTTGAAGTGTGCATCGTTCCATTTTTATAAATGGCGTAGTTTCTACTTGTCAAATGTCAAAAAATGACAGCTTCAAACGTGACATTACTGAAATAGTGGGCTATTCAAAAAAACACCTCTTATTGGAAAACCTATTACAGTGCAAGCTTAATATAACGAACCTCAATATAACGACTTCCTCGATTTAACGAATTTTTCATAATCCCCTTGAATCGTCCGTAAGAGTCAATGTAAAACATACCTCTACATTACGAAAACTTTTTACGAACAACCTCTTTATAACGAATTTTCAACTACCAAAAAGAGTGTGAATACCTCTACTTAACGAATTTCGTCAATTCAAAACCTCTATATAACGTTTTCACCAATAACCAGGTATGTGATTCAGCCGCGACAGGTTCGACGCGTATTACGTAAAATACGAAGTTAGTTGATGGAAAGTAATCAGTGTTGCTCCTCACTTTTTTGCAATGGCTCAGAAACGTAAAGGCGTTCCTTATCAGTCGCAGAAAAGCGAAGCATCATTAATTATGTTGACAAAAATCCTTCTACAAGAAAATTAGACATAGCTAATAAGTTCGGGATTCCCGCAAGTTCATTGGCTACAATTTTAAAATCTAAAGATAAGTTTTCCGACGAAATTGGTTTGCCTTCAAACATCAGAAGATTGAAACCGTGGGAAACAAACTACAATTTATGACTTTTTTTTAATCAAGATGATAAATTAGATTTAGGCTTTTATACCAATTTGTTGATTTTTCACCTCCTTTTATTTTGTTCTGCGCATTTTTGAAAATGAAAAAACCTACCTACTCACTTTATTGTTTTGAAAAAGAAAATATAAAATGAATGAGTAATTTGATAAAAATGAGTTGTCATTTATATGAGCAAAATTAGTTCGCTATAACAAGATGAGTACGTCGTAATGTCGAGGTGAATAAAATCCCGGTATAACAAATTTTGGACCAACCTCACCTCAATATAACAACCTCAGTTTTACGAATTACTTGATATAACGAATATTTACTGGTTCCCTTCCGATTTGTTATATCGAGGTTCCACTGTATTTATTTACTTATTTATTAAACAATGAGGGATACAACAGACTATCGTCCAATACAGCATCCACTTTTTGACAACAAAAATGAACTAAATTAGGGTTAACAGTTTTCTATGATTCTAAATTACAAGTAACTTATTATTATATCATAAGTTCTGTGAACAAAAACTTGAGTTTGAATCAAAATTTGTCCATTTTATTTATGGTGCTTTTTAGAAAATTTACTGGGTCAGTTTTGATAGGCATTTTGCGTTAGATCAGACAGGGTTTTTTCCACTGAGGTTTTCGCCTGCGCTCTGGAATCATACGCAGACTAGTATGGTAACCCATTTTACACTAACCCCAGCTAGGGACATTCTTGTTTTATGTATTGTATTTTGTCACCTCCCAATTCAAAAGAATATACATATAATATTAAGTAAACAAATTTTTTTCAGGTACTACTCAAGAGTTCACTCTCTTTAGCTATCACCATCTATACAATTGCTGCTCTTTCTGCAGCAGTAGCCTGTATGCTTCTTCCTATTGAAACAAATGGGAAAGAATTATCGGAAAGTGTACCGCCTCGTGTCACAACTAAAACAAGGCAAACATGATGAATTTCAATTCGAAGATTTGTCTTGAACAAGTATAGAAGGTGTAGTTTTTCAAACTTCTAGACATACAATTGCAATAAAATCAACTGAAGGTTCATTGATAACCTAAAAATATTAGATAATTCCGTCCTTTTTATACTATTTACGATATAATTAAATTTAAACCAAAGCTTTTAGTATTACTACTACTGTTACCTAAAATTCGATTATCTACGGTGCAATTTTTCGACTTTGATATTAAACTTATATGACTAATTATTATATAACATGAGATTATTTATTTATTTAATATTTATAACGAAATTTAGGTTTAAGGAAATAATTATAAAGAATGGTGCTGGTTTTATACTTTTATAAAGAAATACATCTTTTATATATAACTGTAGTATCCTTTAATTATATTTTCCTGTTTCTCAGATGCCAAAACAATTTCAATGCCCTTCGAAAAATATAAATTTATGGTATAATACAGACATATCGATAGCTGGGTTGCAGTGTCCTTGAGAGTAACTTCAATATTCAAGTGTATGACATACAATCAGAATAATAACGACTAAACCTTGATGAAATCTTTGTAGTCGAAAACGAAATATAAAAATCAATAAAATTTATTTTGGTTGATTGGAAAAAATCAAAATTGTTCAACCAAAACAATAGACTACAGGCCCGTGTTGAAAAAATTATGGGTCATTTGAACCACCAGGTGACCTATCTAGAACGATATAAGAGCATAAAATAATAAGATTCAGCACTATGCCGTCACTTGTAAGCTGTCCAACTAAGTGCAGGTGAGAATTCGAAAGTACAGGTAGAGTGGGTACATTTTGGTCACATATTTTTGTACGGCATTCTTACCATCGATAGATCCGTGAAAAATAATAAGAAAACGCGTAGCGCCGTAAAAAATGTGGAGCCACAAAGTCGAAATTTTTTTTTTATTTTCCGACAATTACCAGGGTAAATTTGGTCATTTGATTTTGTACGGCATCTGTGTCATACTATTTCAATACTGCTTCTAATTCATTATTCCGCGACGCCGTGCAAAAATCATGCGACAAGGGGAAAAAATCTAGGGTTGCAATCCCCTCTCTTTCCGTAGTCCAGGGGGTTATTTGACACAACATGAAATAAATTTATTTTGAAAGTATTTTATGCAGAGATAATATTTTCGTTGGTTCAAAGGGGAAAAAAAGAAAAAATCCATTTATTTGTACTAATTTTCATAGTCTTTTCGTGATTCTAGTTTCCTAGTTTGAAACTATGTTGAATATGGATTTGTATTCTATCCATTTATACCAAAATATAGACATATTGTCTCTGATAATTCCAATATACAAATACAACATATTTTTGAGAAGTACTCATGACACTGAAGTACAAAATCAAACGACAAGGGGGTCTGCTAACTTCAGTGTACTAAGTACTTCTCAAAAATATGTTGTATTTTGGAATTATAGGTGACAATATGTCTATATTTTGGTATAAATGGATAGAATACAAACCCATATTCAACATAGTTTCTAACTAGGAACCTAGAAAAAACGAAAAGACTATGAAAATCAGTACAAATAAATGGATTTTTTCTTTTTTTCCCCTTTGAACCAACGAAAATGTACGGCATATGAAAAAATATTATCTTTGCGTAAAATACTTTCAAAATAAATTTATTTCATGTTGTGTCAAATCACCCCCTGGACTACGGAAAGAGAGGGGATTGCAACCCTAGATTTTTTCCCCTTGTCGCATGATTTTTGTACGGCGTTGCCGAATGATGGATTAGAAGCAGTATTGAAATATTATGACACAGATGCCGTACAAAATCAAATGACCAAATTTACCCAGGTAATTGTCGGAAAATAAAAAAAAAATTCGACTTTGTGGCTCCACATTTTTTTACGGCGCTACGCGTTTTCTCATTATTTTTTACGGATCTATCGATGGTAAGAATGCAGTACAGAAATATGTGACCAAAATGTACCCACTCTACGTGTACTTTCGAATCCTCACCTGCACTCAGTTGGACAGCTTACAAGTGACGGCATAGTGCTGAATCTTATTATTTTATGCTCTTATATCGTTTTAGATAGGTCACCTGGTGGTTCAAATGACCCATAATTTTTTCAACACGGCCTGTAGTCTACAAGTTGACATTGCATAAAACGTTTAAAAACTCATTTGTGCGCATAAAATAATTAAGCGATTTCAAATGAAAATCCATACCCACATCGAATAATAGTAGCAAAATGGTGCGATTCTCAGAAGAAGAAGTGTTTATTTCTTCCTCTCTGAAGTCTAAAGTTTTTCTTCAATTTTTGAGCGCTGATATGCCGAATGTTCATGCAAAATTTTGAGAAGATCGTATCTAATTATTTATTTTTTACATATTTTATTTTTTGAATACCTTCCAGAATATAATGCCAATTGTGCTGAGATTCTGCATTTTCGTATTTGGTATCAATCACAAATCGCATATAAAATTTGAGGTAATAGTCCTATTGCTCCACTAAAGAACGAGCGCTCAAAAGCTAATGATCAGGGCTCTTCTTAAGTTTTTTTAATTGTAATTCTGGATTTCATTTTTCTGTGGTTCAACTTTCTGTTGTAATTTCTTTAGAACCCATTTTTCAAATATGATTTTATAATTCAACAATTCTCTTCTTTATCTCTTTAAACTTAATATAAAATTTTGTCTGCAGTACAACACTGTTGTGTGTATTCAGCCTAAGATGTATAAGAGATAAGAATTATCTGCGTTAAACAGAACGACCAAATCATATCAGTTATAAAATTGTTTTTTTGCTGTTCACATATATATCGCATTTCAAGGTAAAATATGTATAGTTTGATATTGATATTTTGAAAAATAACAATAGTACGTGGCCATCAGTAGTTAGATTGAAGATGATGGCAGAGATTTTCCATTTATAAACAAAAAAATAATAGAAATATGCTTTCGTCGTATAACATGATAAATAATACGTATACGCAAGCATGGAATTATTTGTTATCTGCCTTTGTCGTAGGTCATAAGTTAATCTGTGTGTATTCATTCAGACATTTTCCAAAATATACGAAGATGTAGACGACGCGACGTTTATCCAAAACAGTATTAATTTACAGATACCTACATACCTACCTTAAATTTTTATTTTTTGAATATGCACTAGGTATAACATAATTTCAGTTGATATATTTGAGGTAAACGAACATATTCTTCTGCTTGAAATAGATTGCTCGCTCAACATTTGGAGGAATATTTTCAATAAACAAAGAGAAAAAAACACTTGACCGCGTTAACATGAATATATTCAAAACAGTTAACATGCATGTTATCCCATTTTCAAAATAAAAACCGAAATATGTTAAGTGTTTTCTTTCCTATGTCATTGTTCTTCTGTCCTTTGGGATGTCTAAGTCTGATTGCTAAGTGAATAGCGTGCTATCTCCCCAAATCTTGCCCAAATGTCTGTAATTTTCGAATATTGGGCCGAGCGTGGTGACAAACGACTCGGTTGAACAAACCGATGAAAAATACGTGGTCAATGAATATTCTGTGCGGCCGACCGTGAACACAATAACTCTCGAACGGGTTAAGTTAGGGTTCTAGAATTTTGAGAGTCGGTTCAGGTTTTGAATGCCTAATCTAACAAGAAATTATTAATGCTGCTCTTTCGTTTTTTTTCAGATGAACTACTCTTTCAGAGGTTTAATGGCACCTGTTTTCACACCGTTTAAGGATAACATGTTAAGTTTGTTTTATTGTGTATTTCTCTGATAAATAATATGTATCATACAGGGTGGACCATTCATAACTTTCCATCCCGAATTTTGAGCTTTGGGATGGAATAACGCAACCCCTAACAGCTCTCATTTTGAATAGGGAAAAGGGTTCGAGCAGCACCTTGTTGAAAAGGCAGTTCAATTTTCTGCATGAGTGTATTTTTATTACAAAGTAATACGTGCGCTTTCGTTTAAATTGAAATAATTGCTGTTAGGGTAGCGGCTAGAGTGTTAGTGATATCAAACTAATTTCTACACTCTAACATGTCCTGTAAATAAAATTTGAGATCCAAATTCGGCATGTGAAAGTTAATGATGGAATACTGAGTCACTCTATAAATAAAGCGATGAAAAAATACACTCATTCAGGAAATTGAATTGCCTTTCCAACAAGGTGCTGCTCGACCCCTTTTCCCTATTCAAAAATGGGAGCTGTTATGGGGTTGCGGCTAGAGGGGTCATGATATCAAACTCATTTGAACACCCTTATTTGTCCCCCTTCTAACAAAATTTGACCTGTCCGAGCGTTTTTTCGTTATTCGCTCGAAATTCGGGATGGAAAGTTATGGATATAGCCCACCCTGTATAATTAATATCTTTTTATATGTCATATTTGCACTTCACTATTACAGTTAAATTCGAAATTATATTTGTTTTTAGAAAATATTCGAAAATCTGTCAGGTAGATAAGAACAGCAAATTATGGGAAATTAAGGGTTAAGTGGGGTTTTTGATGAAGAGTTTCAACAAAATTTTTATTCTATGCATGTTCAACTGTAAATTATGGGAAATTAAGAGTTGAGATGAGGGGTTTTTGATATGGAGTTTCAAAAAAATTTTTATTGTATGCGTGTTCAACTGCAAAAAAAATTCTAGTCTATTTAACCGAAGTATAACATTGAATACATCAGTAATTAATTATTTATAGGACGTTGAATTTAGATATTATTCCAAGTTATGCTGATTTCCTCAGTCGTCTGGGCATTGATGGAATACTAGGTTAGTAAAACATTGTTCTCTTCTAGTCCAAAAATAATATCAGATTTTATCTACTATAGTGAATGGAACGACTGGAGAGGGCCCTTCATTATCGAAAGATGAAAGAAAGCAGTTAGCAGAAAAGTGGAAACAAGCAGTTCTCCCAACAAAACAACATCTTATGATCCAAGTTGGCGGTGCACCGTTACCGGATGTATTGGAACTGGTAAAGCAATAATCACAAAGTTACAATTAATCGGAAAACGCACTGACGATTTCGAAAATTGCAATTTCCATTTTGGCTACTCATTTGAATGATACCATGCAGTTTATGCAGTTGTCTTTGTCTTATCGTTTGGAGTGGCCTAAATAAACCATTATGATAGGCAAATTAAAGTACTCAAATCAAGTATTACGCGCAGCCTGACGAATTGACTCAATGTGTCGGGCTGCCCGTGTTACTCGATTTGAGAGAGACAACCATATTATTCATTCATTCGACCATCCCGTCCTGTCAGAAACATAGCTCGTAAATCTCATAGATTTAGTTAATCTATGGTAAATCTGTCGAATATACAACTGTTCAACTGGACGGAAAAATACTCTCATAGTTTTAGTTAATCTATGGTAAATCTGTCGAATATACAACTGTTCAACTGGACGGAAAAATACTCTCTCTCTAATGCATTGAAAATTGTATGTTTCCAATGTGAATTTCGAACCTGTATAACCATCTACACCCGACTGAATGTTTAATCAATTATAGAGCTGAATCATCATCTTTGTTCATTTGAATTTAGATGGAACATAGGGTCAAAGCTTTAATGATTGACACCTTAAGTGCTGATTCACAATGGACGTAACCATAACGAACACGTAAACGTACTTTGTCCGTAAACGTAATGGTGTTCAGAATGGACTTTGGGCGCAGTAGCAAATTATAGACTAAAAAGATTTCATAGCTTAAACAAATTGTTACTTTGCGTTTCAAATTATACTCACCCAACTGAAATACAATATAAATGCCCAAACTTGTCGCTGGCCCCAAACTATTATTATTATTGTCTTGTCTTTTTACGTCATTTTGACGTATTGGGCTCACAACTCACAGAATGTGAACAATTTCTAAAATTAACGTTAGATTTACGGACTACCATAAGCTCAACGTAAACGTAAAAATTACAGAGCCTATTGTGAACAGTTCCATATGATTTGCATTGGTTCAACTTTGCGTTTTTCGTTTACGTTGCGGGAGTTTTATGGTTACGTCCATTGTGAATCCAGCATAAGGGCATGAATACTTTCAGTAGGCGAATTCGTTTCCTTATTTTACTGTAACATGGTTATTACTACGGAACTATAGTTGAATGTTGCTATTTTGGTATTACCTTCAAACTTTCAATAAACATTGATTGAATATTTGAGGAGACACCAATTTCGTCGAAATTACATATTTGATAGTCATCGCGACATACTTTGATAATAATTGCACCCAGTATGATAGTCATTGACATGATTTCATTTCACTTTGCATCAATTTTGATTATGATATCATCCTGCTTTTTCCCACTCATACATTCCCATTATATGGGTCCTTGAGACATTCATACTAAAAATAAAAGAGAAATAAGAAGGTTAAGATAATTTTATTCCATATAAACAAAGAAATAAAAAAAGTATCAGTGATCTTCACATATATACCGATGTAATAAACTATTAGTGCAATATTTTTCATCTTTGTCCCCATATTTCAGAATGTTTTATTTCTATTTGATTCTTCAGGTTATCCTTCTGAAAACGGCATCATTAGATATTTGGCGCGAGATTTTGCAGTAGTGTCAATAAGTGTATAAGTTTACTTAAGGACAGCGACTGCACATAATTGCGTATATTTTCCGATTTTGTTCTCTTTCATATTCGTAAGAAGTTTTCTAGTGCTTGGAAGGTTCCAAGGTTCCAAGGAATATTTAATTCACGCAAGTAAACCCTTCAATGATTCATATATTAAGGTTAAAGCCTATGCCAATAATTACATCGAACAGTGATTGACATATAGGCTTTAATATTAATATATAAATCATTGAAAGGTTTACTTGCTTGAAATCTTCCAACCACTAGAAAACTTCTAACGAATGTGAAAAGAACAAAATTGGGAAATATACGCAATTGTATGCAGTTGCTATCCTTAAGTAAACTCTAACATATACACTTATTGACACTACTTCAAATCTCACGCCAAATATCTAATGATGCCGCTTTCAGGATGATAACCTGAGGAAATTGAACTTGACCCAAAAAGAAATTAAACATTCTTAAATAGATAGAGACATATAAAACAACAGTGTCAACAACTGAACCTCTCACCCTATTCACAATATATTTTAGGCGAAACATGCTGAACAAATTGGCGTTGATTCCATTTTATGCTTACCAGAATTATACTTCAAGCCAACAAATACAGATGAATTGATAGATTATCTCAAAGAAGTGGGCCAAGCAGCACCAAATACCCCTCTCTTATATTACCATATTCCAAGTTTTTCTTTTGTCAATAGTAAGTGGAATCTATACTCAGTTCACGAAAGTTTTGGCGTTTGTTTATTTATCTGAAGTTGGCTGTATTTGCTGTCATAAAGTCAACGTTGCCGAATATACCCGGCCTCGTCCGACGAGCCCTCGAGTTATGAGAGAACTCATGCCAAATTTCCATGGCCAACCGACGGCTCAACCTTTCGTGAACGGACTATACAGACTATTTTAGGAGAGTAATGAGTGAAGAAAACCTCTTAGCCCCTCCTATCGCTACGACCTCTCTATGGTGAACGGGGCAGAGTAGGCATAGGCACCAATCTCTCTTTACTATAATATAGTCCAATAAACCTCCGACACATTCCGTTCCGGTGCGAATATGAACGACAACTAACGAATGTTCTATGGACGAGAGGGGCTAAAGTTTTACTCACTTCGTACTTTGGTGAAATATAGTATAGGTTGATTCATCAACTTCTTTCACATATTATATCAATAATTTTCAGTTAACATGGTGAATTTGGTTAAAGAAATAAAAGGGAAAATACCAAATTTTTGCGGATTGAAATTTACGTCCACACAACTGGATGAAGGAATATTGGCACTACATGCTAATGAAGGAAAATATGCCGTTTTTCTTGGAGCAGATAGCGTATGATTATAAATCGTAAATTGCTGATGTATTACTGAAATAGAGTTTTTTATAGGTATTAGCTGGAGCTTTGGCCTTAGGCTTTGATTCAGCCATAGGAACAACATTTAATATTTTTCCGAATCTTAGTATTGACATTTTGAACGCTATGAACGATTCGAATACTGAAAAAGCTAGAGAATTGCAGGAGAAATTGACTTATACAATCGAAGTTATAAAAAAATATGGTAACTATTTACAAATTCATTAAACAAAACTAACCAACGTATCAGTTCCCAGCTCAAAGTAAGAAGTAAACATAGAGATGCGTAGGAGACGCGTTAATAGTACTGCATTGTAATCAACCCAGCACTTTACTGTCGAACTAAGGTGAAATAAACAATAGGTTAGATTTTCATTTCTACAATTCCTGAATTAATACCATAGCTTTCTGTCAGCCACTGGCATTTATTATACCATTCTACGTAGAACGAACGATTATGATCAGAATTAATAATTAAATTTGGCATTGCTGGTCGAGGTGTCTTAATTACTTGAGTTATGAAAATTTTATCATCGTAAGGAATTTTACTGAATTTATTATTGAAAATGAAATCTACAGGATCTTTCGTTTCTTCAAGTTCACTACTTGTATTATAATTCTCACTTGAATTTTGAGTGGTTCCCGCACCGTTCACTTGAAGAAGTTTGAAATGTTACATTCTAGAGAATCTCGACTCGTGGAGACGAGCCTCCTTCGCTAAGCTGTTTGCCTACTATCCGCTACGCTGTATTGTCTGTTGCGGATAATGTATGAATGTCTGATCGCTGAGTAATAAACATATGTTTATTACTTCAAGATTTGGATAGTAGTAAGATGATGGAAATAATACAGATATAGAAACGTGATTATTTTTTTATTTGAACTTGAATTTAAAATCGAATAAAATGCAGTGAAATTAGGGGTGGCCCGGCTTCCTCTGAGAAGCCGCCACGGGTTAGTACCATAGTAGGGTAGCCGGAGACCAAATATCCCAACACGGAATAAAGATACGACACAAGTTCGCAACGCCGGAATGTCGTTCGCGTTCATAAATAGATTCTAGTTGGCTGCGTCAACAAATGCGTGAAGGCATCTCTAGGTTTACTTTTACTCTGAGGTACTCAGTATGATAACGTTTTTTGTTGCAGGAACCTGGGTAGCAACTATGAAACATGCTATGAATATATTAACACCTATTAAAGTTGGAAAAGTAAGGAAACCATTGAGTAACTTGAATGAACAAGATGAAGAAAGTATGGCCGATGCTCTGAAATTTCTTGTTTCTTCTGGGATGATTTGTGATTATAGTAGAGGACAGATAGTTTAAAATCACCTTCTTGGACACTTCTAAAACTATAATCAGTTTTTGGATAAGACAAATTCTTGTTTCTAATAAAATATTATATAAATTTTTTGTAGCTTCGATAAAAAGGTTTCAGAACACTCAATTGACTGATCATATCATTCTACGTTTATTGTTCAAAATGACAAGAAATTCGACAAAAAAATATTGAGGTTACATTAATCAATGTGAAGGAAGTTCACTTGAACCAAAATTTAGAATATTAGGCTCGTATTCCCTTGAGGGTGAGTGACAGTTTGTATCGCCCTAATGAATACTAGCCTTAAAGGTGACCTCAACTCTCACTCACCCTCAAGGGCGAACTATGAATACGATCCTAAATAAGATAGATTTGGAAATAACAATACTATGCACAATTTATTACATCCTTTATTCGACCAAAACTATAAAAAAGCAACAAAAGTACTTCAGCCCCCAACTATGTCATTTCACAATAAAAAATTAAAAGTTATTATTTATCTCAATATTTATTATTTTTTGCTAAAACAACTGACAATTGACGACTGTACTACAAAGTACCACTTGTGTTAGGCCTCTGGTTATTCTTTATGTCTTCTAATTGAATGAGCTGAAATTGAGATATTTCATTATTTCGTTTCATTTTGACCTTTTAATGGAAAACAAATGACAAAATTATCAAGGATGTTCTACCTTGATGATGTACGTTTTTTATATTTACATCCCCAAATATGATACATTACTTATACCAGTATCATTGAGTATACATCCAATATATTCAATAAATATAAAGGTTTTCCAATAAGAGGTGTTATTTTGAATAGCTCGCTATTTCGGTAGATGTCCCTTTTGAAGCTGACATTTTTTGAATTATTAAAATTCACTATAAAATGGTGACAATTTGACAGAGACGTTTCTTAAGACTCGAACATTTTTGGGTCGTCGTGAAGCACCTTGTCGGACCGCAATGAAGGAACTGGTGGAAAAATTCGAGCTGTAGGACAAGTTAGTGGTGTGAAGAATAAAACCCGTTCTCGTCGCTGAAGAAAATCCGAGAATATTGCTGCTGTAGCCGAAAGTGGAGAAGAAAACCCAGGTTTGTCCATTCCTTGTCGTTCTTTGGAATTAGGCATTCCACAAACGTCATTACACTGTATTTTCATAAAGATTTGGGTCTTAAGGCTTATAAAGTTCAGTTGACACAAGAACTCAAGCGGCCAATCATCAACAACGTCGTGTCTTTGCTGATTGGGTCGTTGAAATGCATGAAAATGATCCGGAATTCCATCGAAAAATCATCTTGAGTGATGAGGCCTCATCTTGATTGATGAGGCCCATTTCCAACTCGGTGGCTTCGTCAACAAGCAAAATTGTCGCATCTGGGGCTCGGAAAAATCAAGAGTTATTGTTGAAAAGCCTCTCTATCCTCAACGTGTGACTGTTTGGTGCGGTTTATGGTCCGGCGGAGTCATTTTCGACTTTTTCGAAATTGATGCTGGAGCAACAGTTGCGGTGAATGGATTGCGCTATCCAGAGATGATTAATGATTTTTTATGGCCGAAATTGGACAACGTTCATTTCAACAAGACCGCGCTACATGCCACACAAGCAACGAAACCATTGATCTTTTGCGAGAAGTTTCCGGACCGTGTTATCTCTCGAAGAGGTGATCACAATTGGCCACCGAGATCTTGTGATTTAACTCCTTGCGATATCTTCCTTTGGGGCCACGTGAAAGAGAAGGTCTACGTCAATAGCCCAGAGTCGATTCGAAACCTAAAAGATGGAATTCGTGAGGCTATCGAGAACATAGGGCAGCCACTTTGCGATTTGGTAATCGAAAATTTCGTTAAGAGGATATGGTCCTGTAAGCGTGGTCGTGGTGGTCATTTGCCTGATGTTATTTTCTACTATTAACGGCATAGCTTCTTCTTTATAATGAAATAAACATCCGATTAATTATATTGAAAAATGGCATTTTTCTTTGAATATCAAAATAACACCTCTTATTGGAAAACCCTCTATAACAGAAGTTATAGTATTGCTAGTATTTTTGCCTCTGTTCACATCTGACACGGCCTATCTATTTTTATTGATCTGAGATTGAAGTGAAGTATTTTAAGATAATATTAAAGAAGAACCTTACCTTTTCGATGGGTATACATGACAGTTCTCCACCACCACATTGCGGAGGAGGTAATGGGGATGCGGTAACAGGTGTAACAGATTTGTTGGCTTTTTCTAGAGCCTCTCGAGCACGCCTTTCCTTCAGTTTCAGCGAGAATATAGCAACAGATCTAGCTCTCTTCATTAAACTCTGCTTCACTCGTATCTTTTTTGATGCGGCGTCTTCTGCAGCTTGATAAAATTAAATAATTAATCAATATTTAGCTTGTGGTCATAATGTACAATAAATCTTTATTATAATATGATCAAATGTGTTATAGAATGGTTTACCACTTTGTATGATGATGTTTAAACGTAAAATCAGTCCCCAACAATTGAAAAAGGACGAGGATCCGAGTATATTGCCTACTATAGACCCCAAAAAAATTTCAATGTCAAAATATTTTATTACTCAACATAAATCAATTTCAAGCGGATAACCGGTTATCATTTTGGTTAACCAATTGCATTCAAGCGGTTTTGGTTATTTTGGGTTCAACGTAATGACGCCATGAATTAGCCCTTCGACGACATTGATTTGAACCGCAAATGACCAGACTCAAGAGCTGGGTTAAACTTCTGGTTATTAGAAAAGTGGGGTTGTACGCGGCTAATTTCAAAAGTTGTTGACTGACGAAGCATACTTGAAAAAGATATGTATTCGTGAGCTTAGCCACGTTACGATTTATATTCAGAAAACTATTTCAACAATTTCAATTATCGGCTTATTTTCATTCATTTAGGAATATAACTTATCTATTGAAATGTCTAAGTTAGGTTCGGAAATTAACGCATCCAAAAGCTTTTGACTTGTTAATATTATTTAAAATAGAATTGTCCAAAGTTCTTAATGATTGCTGATATTGTTTGAGTAAAACAAAACATTCTTTCTTTACTTGGATAATGGGAAAAGCTTTGTGTTACAATTAATAGCTCTCGACTGTTAGAAAAAATATGAATTTGTGTTTAAGTTCCCAAAAAAGTTTTATTAATTGCAAACTTTACTGCGACGTGTGAGATGTAGATTTAAATATATTGGATAGTGTTCTCCTGTATATTTTTCGGTAATATTTTCTCTTCAAATCATTTCTGTCAGAACAAAAAACTTTTTTTTGTCAAGCGGAACATTCTGAAAAACATATGTTCATCATTACATTGAATCCACGTTTCAAACATTAATATTTTGGGATGCATGGAGTTGAACTTGAAGCATAATAATTTACATTTGCAAATCGAATTTTGCATTAATTGCATAAAACATAAAAAAATATAAATATAACCTATATTGACAATTGACAAATAATCAGAAACGGCATTCAAGCGACGAGAGCCGAGGGTCGGTTATTCGTTCTAGGACAAAAAGGGAATAACCAAGGGCCAATGATAACAGCAATTATTATTGGTTATCCGCTTGAAATTGATTATATTCTCCTCTTAATTGGATACATTTATCACAGCGAAACTGCAACGTCCAGTAAATTTGGTTTTTCAAAACCAATTTGCTCCTGACAAATTATTTGTGCAAGGATTTACGCAGGAGCATTTCATCTTAATTAATTTTTTTTAATTATTTCTGTTTCAGAGACTGGAAGTGAAAACCTAAAAAGTTTTGTAGAAATACAAAATTAATAGTTTCGAAGCAGGTTATTGAAACCTAGCAAGTAAGAGGTTGTAAAAAGAAACAAAAATATAAAGATATTTCAAAAATTTCAAAGATTCAGAAAAGGAAATGATTACCTTTCATGACATCATCGGCCTCTTGACTAGAAATACTACGGGCGCTGTCACTAAGAGATGGATCTGCTGGGATAGGCTTAGCTTGTGGCGATAAAAGCAGAGGCGGTTCCTTGATTGGGGATCTAGGTCTCGGTGGCCATATCGGGTTGTTTTTCAGTAAATCCGAATCTGAGCTGGATGAGTCCTAACAGAATAAAAAACTTGTAATGGTTGACGTAAAATTCGTGATGTTTGATTGATAAAATACAATTTAAAACACACATTTAATCAATACCGAATGAAAGTCGACCATTACAGTTTTGTTCATGCACAACTTTCAACCCTCTCGCCTGAAAAATTTGAATATGTGAAACACTGCGCTTCAGGTATGATCTTAAAGGTTGACGCTCACTTGGACGAGACGAGACGAGACGAAGCGAAGAGTTGTTTTCCGCAGGCACGATTTGCACTGAATCAAATGGGTAGACGCTCACTTGGGAGGCGCGAAGCGAAGATCAGAATCGTTAGGCGCGAGGCAGATTAGACGCGCACTTGGACGAAGCGAAGCGGTCGGAAGGAACGCGTCGTTTTCCGCTGGGATCTTTTGCATTGAAATGAATGGGTAGACACGCACCTAGGAGACGCGAAGCGAGGAGCAGCGAGGAGGCGAGTCGTTGGTCGCCAGGATGATCTTTGGGGCATGTGGGCGAAATTTCTCGAGGCGGCAAGTAGGTATCCGACGGCCGGAAACAAGAAAGTTCCGCGCGCTGTATTTCCAATTTTATACTCGAATTTGGTCAATGGGGAAATACACAGTTATTTTTGAATTTGTGTGAAATGAGTTTGTTTTAAATGGCTCATGATAGTGTTGGTTAGAATTTTCTAGATTGAGATCTGGAAAAACGAAATTTATATACAAAACGAACAACATTTATGTATTTTGTACAACTGTGAATGTGAATTCAAATCGTCTGAAGGATAGGTATTTTATTATGTAAATACAACAAAAATTGAAGAACCCTTCTTCCGAAGAAATTAAAATATCTGATAGAATTGGAAAACAGTGGAATAATTCCTTCGAGGGATATATGATATGCAAACATTGAACTTTCGATTACTACTTGCTTTGTTTTTTTTAATCGGTTAAAGAGAAAATAAGCATTTCGTATCAATTATTTGTTAATTTATTGTATTCCTGGATGAAGAACTACGAGGATTTCATTGGATGTTTCATGGCTGACCAAGGCCGTAGCGAAGGGGGGGGGCGGACTCCATCGGACCCGAAATTCTTCTGAAATACAGGACTAGAGCTTTTTCCTTTAAAAATTGTCATTCTGTCATTCGGTGGACCCCCCGAAATTTTTTTCTAGCTACGGCCTTGTGGCTGACCATACCAAAAATAGCCAGGACAGCGCCAGAGATTTTACCGCCTCGGCAAAAGTATATTCAAAATAAATTGAATATAAATTAGTCTGATTTGAAGCTTATACAGGTAAGCAGTATGCAGCAAGGTAATAAAAAATGCAACTTCCTAGAACTTATTACTGGAAATTTTTCGATATTGTCGTAGGAAAAGTATTTTTTTCTGAAATCACCAGAATGAAGGAATTAGATTAATACTTAATTTTTTCAATCGGTTAAAGAGAAAATAAACATTTCGTATCAATGATTTTATATATAGTTTTAAACAAAATAACTTTCGGTTTTTGTCACCCTCCGCTTCTCGTTGGAAGACAACAAAACCTCGATCTAAAATCTAGTACTTTTTTTCCTTGTATAATACATAATTCTTTTCTGTGACTAAAAAAATGACGATAGAAAGAATATAACTTTTCACTAACTAACTAACTAACGTGTCGCTTCGTCTCGTCTCGTCCAAGTGAGCGTCAACCTTAAGTAGGTATGTTGTTAGCACGTTTCTACTGAAGTTGTACATATGTAGTTCACTTTACGGTTCCGGCACTGTACATACAGGATGGGCCATACATAACTTTCCAGATGGTATAAGTTACCTTAGGTGTGATACAGTCAGTACTTCGATGTAAATCGGCTTCTTTCAATCTTTTTGCCCACTCCACTCCTCCGCTCGGACCAATTGTCAAATGATATGAACCCTCACTCTGAAACTGACGTTTCAATATCTTATTACGGTTAGTCTTAATAAAAATCATACTTCTGGTGGTTGCCATTCCTTAGACTTCCTCGGTCTGAATGGTGGTATCTCCTGAATTGATCCAGGTGCGATACTGATCAGTTTATGCTGATTGGAAGCATTAGATGTAGATGGTGGATTAGCCAGTATCGGAGATATGGATAGAGATTTGAGTCCTTCCTTAGGATCTGATTTTTGGTTTTTATCGAGCGTTTTATTCTCAGTTGTTACCAAGCTGTGACTCGGAGATACAGAAAACCTAAAAAGCAACACTTTTCTGAGGAAGATTTTAATTATTCGAAGCCATATAGATAGTTTATTATGCAACGAGGCTATAATGATAGTTATTATTCACGAGGTGAAGTTTAGGCTACGAGTCGTAGGCGAGAGGCGCAAATAACCGAGTGAATAATAGCCATTATACGCTCTTTGCATACTAAATTTTGTCCACGACTACTGAATATATTTCTTGATGATTAACATTTGGTGACCGGACAAAACCTTTCTATTACAAACGTGGAAAAAGTCAAGTTGACACGTCATAATACATTTTTGGAGAACTTTTCATTGTATATTTCATGATAAAAATTGTAATAAAAGTAGATATGGCCCCTCATTGACAAGATTTCCCATATTTGTTAGTTGGAGTAATTTAGAATACTGAAGAAATATCAATTGAAAGAATATTATATTGAAGCTAAATCTATGAAGCATCTGACAGCAGCGCATAATAACTCATTATTCACTTTTGATTAATGGGTATTATTATAGCCGTTCAAACAGACATACAGATGTGGAAGAATCGGATGGAAACACGGGAGTTCCAGTGTTAAATTCAAGCAGGCTCGGAGTCCAGTGGAACAGTGGAACAATCGAAACCTCAGAGCGATGCGATATTGAATAAGCGGCTGGTCTGTTGGAATGGCATTCCGAAAGCTCTGATTAGGGTAAGATCGGAACATTGGTTACAGCAAACGCTGGTATTTCGGTGGTAGTCGCAAGACGCGACGTTGCCTGTGTCGTTGCCGACCGTAGCGTTTGCTGTAACCAATGCTCCGATCTTTTCAGAATGCCATTCCAACAGACCAGCCGCTTATTCAATATCGCATCGCTCTGAGGTTTCGATTGTTCCACTGTTCCACTGGACTCCGAGCCTGCTTGAATTTAACACTGGAACTCTCGTGTTTCTATCCGATTCTTCCACATCTGTATAATGGCTGGATTATACAATAGTCGTGGATAAATCATTTTTTCAGGAAAATATACTAATATTGAAATCTGGATATGAGAAGGTAGCGAGAAAGTGTCAGCGTTAGCTGCGTCATTGGTGAGGATTATTTAGTCACGCAGTCACGGTAGACTGGAGGATAAAGCGTAATCATAATCGAAGCATAATTTTAGAGCATCGACTTCAGTTCAATTGCCAAAGACTTTGTTCACATTACAAAAGCTGCAAATCAAAAATAGGAAAAGGCGCTAGACATTTATATTAATATACAGTGTGTTTGGTAATGACTTAGCGATAATTAAGGGCATCCCTCATTTTTGGAGTATCCCCCATTTTAAATTTACTTTTGTATTTTAGTTGACTCTTCCAAATAATATCGATTTCTTTGGACATAGAGGTCCTATAGATGTGAAAAAATGTTTTTGGAAATATGATACTAGCACCGTTTTTTAAAGTGGTACAAATGAAAACATTTAACTTAGAAATGTCATAAAAATTCTTAAAAAAATTTAGTGAAATAATGTACTGATTTTCTTAGTAAATCCGCAATAGTACAAGAACTAGCACATTGAAGTATAATTTTTTTCAATGAGCTAATACGCAAGGATATTAGCTACAAAACGATACCAACAAATTTCTGTAAATTACATAATTAGAAAGTAATTGCTGTTCGAACACGACCCTTATAAAAATTGATAAATTAAAATAAAACTCAGTGGGTACTGTACTCTGCTTTGTAGGCAGGCAGTGGCCCTCATAACTCTCAAATTATGTGACTTACAGAAGTGATGTAGGTGTTGTTTTGTAGTTAATATCCTTGCGTGTTGAATCATTGAAAAAAATATATACTTCAATGTGCTAGTTTTTGTACTATTGCGGATTTACTAAGAAAAATCAGTACATATTTTACTGAAATTTTTTAGAGAATTTTTTTATGGTATTTTCAAGTTAAAATTTTTCATATTGTTCTACTTT
Source organism: Propylea japonica (assembly GCA_013421045.1). NCBI lineage: Eukaryota > Metazoa > Arthropoda > Insecta > Coleoptera > Coccinellidae > Propylea > Propylea japonica. The sequence continues at coordinate 22,373,024 of CM024240.1, read as the reverse complement.
GATGAAAGATTGTAGTATCATCTTTCAAAACAAATTCAACGAATTATGTGTACATGTCCATCAAATAAATGCTAATATTATCTTCATAACTGAAACTTGGCTACGAGATGATGTTCCAGACCAGTGTTTCAACATTCCAGGTTTTCAGCTGTTTCGTAGTGATGGTGCTAACGTCGGCTACGGTGGTGTCTGCATCTACGTCAGAGAAGCAATCCTAAGTGACTTCAAAGTTGTTGATTCTCGAGTACATCTCCCTGGAATCGACAACCTATTCTTACATTTTTCTTGTCCCGGATTTACTGCCCATTTTGGCTGTATTTATCGTCCACGACCCTCCCCAACTGATTCAGCCTTGTTAAATCTTCTTTCAACACTTTCGCAATCTGAAAAAAATCTTATTATTGTGGGTGATTTCAACTTTCGCGAAATCCAATGGCCAGTTATTCGACCTTTGCCTGACACCTCCATCGCGGGCATGTTTGTCTCGATGATTCGTGATTCTGGCCTTTCACAACTAATTCTTGAACCCACTAGATTTGTACATGGTCAGAGTCCTTCTCTTCTAGATTTGCTCCTCACTAATGACGAACATCTCATAAGTAATATAACACATCTTCCACCTATTGGACGCTCTGATCATAGTGTCATAACAGCCAGCGTACAATTCTCTGCTTTGCCTGTCAAAAGTCCGACCAAAATTTTGCGCAACTGTGTGGACTATAACGCTCTGAACTTACAACTGTCCAGAATAGACTGGGATCTGGTTCTTAACTCTGAGGATGTAGAAGAGGCCTGGCAATCATTCTACGCCATATTGAGCGATCTCGTCACAGCTAACACCCATCAGCGTTGGTCGGAGTCGGTACCTGGTAAGCCTTGGCTCACCAACAATATACTGAGGATGAGTCGGCTCAAGAGATGCTTGTGGCAGCGATACTTGAGAAGCAGATCACAATTGAACTATGATCGCCATCGATCCTTCTCAAATCAACTTTCTTCGAGGATTGCGGAAGCTAAAAACAAATTCGAGGAAGATCTAGCCTCCTCAGGAAACAGGAAGAAATTTTTCAAACACGTGAGGTCCTGCCTCAACTCGAAGGTCTCCATCCCCACAGTTGTTGATCCAACCTCTGGCGTTCGATGTGCCGATAACTCACATTGTGCCAATATTTTCGCAAGTGAATTTCAGAGGTCATTCACACCTGAGCCATCTAGCACTCCACCGTCGATTTTCACGCCGCGAATTAGCCCATCCCTGGTTTCCGTCGAAATAACTATAGATGATGTTAAAGACCAGCTCAACTCCCTTGACACTTCATCTTCACCTGGTTCTGACCGACTCTCCGCAATGTTGTTGAAGAACTGTGCTGAGAACCTGTGCTATGCTCTGACGAGGGTCTTCTCCATGTCTCTGGAACAGGGTAGACTACCCTCGTCATGGAAACATGCTAGAATAACTCCAATTTTCAAGAAGGGGGATCACTTTAACGGGTAATTATAGACCCATAAGTCTACTGCCCGTTGTTGCTAAGATGTTGGAGAAGTTGATTGCGAAAAAATTGATGGCTTTTTGCTGGACAATAACATCATTCCTGATGAGCAAATGGTTTGTGCCAGGTAGATCAGTGTATATCAACTGTACGAGATGTGATTAGTGGAGCTCATCAGGGGTCATTTTTGGGTCCAATTCTTTTTTTGATATATGTAGCAGATCTCAACGCCATATGTTGTGAGTCGTCTTCGTTCGCAGATGATACCAAGCTCTTTGCAAATGCACTTACCTCCCACCGTCTGCTACAACAGGACTTGATGGCTATTGCAAACTGGTCAAATGAGTGTTAATACCACTAAATTCCTCTAAGTGCAAGGTTCTCCACCTCGGCAAGAACAATCCTGGACATAGCTACTTCTCTCGGCGGTCATCCAATAGATTCGGTAACTGAGCACAATGATCTTGGTGTGGTCATCTCAGAGGATTTGTGCTGGTCGAAACATGTTTCGCACATCGTGTCCAAGGCAAAAAGAATCTTGTATCTAATAAGGAGATCATTTCCATCCTGCTCCCTTAGAACGTGCAAGCTACTGTACACGACATATGTCCGTCCAATCTTGGAGTATGGTGGTCCCGTCTGGTGTCCCACCTTGAGGAGGGACGAGCTGCTGCTGGAGAACGTTCAACGTAGTGCGACGCGTATTCCATACGGCCCTAGGAGACCTTCGTATGAAGAGAGGCTGAGTTTGTTCGGTCTCACTACGTTTAGTGAACGGAGGTTGCGTGGTGATTTAATCATAACGTTCCGAGCGTTACATGGCCTCCTCGGTAGTGATTTGAGTGATCTCTTCGAACTAAACTTGAATAACTTACGGGACATCCATACAAGCTGACTCGGGAACGCTTCAGATCGTCGCAGCGGGAGAGTTTCATCAGTAATCGTGTGTTTTCGAGATGGAACTCTCTACCTGCTCGGGTTGTGTCGGCTTCAAGTGTGAACCAATTCAAGAATCTTTATGATAGGACTCAGAGATGATTTTTTTCTTTTTTTGTGCTCTTGCCAGTCATGTTTAGATATTGTTTAGCATAAAGATGACATTATGGTTACTTCATTCAATTGTAATATTTTATTGAGAAATTGATAGGCTATGCCTCTTCTCTTATTTCTGTTATAATAATAATAATAATAATAACATTTTTTTCACATCTGTAGGACCTTTATGTCCAAAGAAAACGATATTATTCGGAAGGGTCAACGAAAATGAAGTAGTAAATTTAAAATGGGAGCTACTCTAAAACTAAGGGGGTAAACTTCCCAATGTGGGTGTTTTTGTCGATAATATTAGATATATTTGATGTCCTTAAAATATCGCTAAGTCGTGAACAAAAACACTGTATAGGTAAGAGAGCGATTGCCTTATGGCTTCCAAAGATCAATTGTGCAGGAAAATTCAAGGCCAGATCTTAGAAATAACAATTTTAAAATTGAAAAAGTGAAAGCACTTAATGGTGATCATAATTCAAGCGAAAATTTTTGAGAATCAAGATAGCGCACCATGAACATCATATTTGGAGCGTCCATTTTCATCTAAATGGAAATGTGAGTGGGCAGAATTTCCATAAATAAACACTGAAAAGGTGGAAACCATCTTCAAAACACATATGAGACAGCAGTACAGTGACGGTTTGGTATGCTGTGTTGAGGTCTGTTTGTTTCGATAATCATCAATAATAGACCCTTAGTGAGAATAGTGATAAGTGCATAATCAATTATTGTTATCTTCCAAAAATGAAAGAACATCCTGTCTTCATTTTGCATACTTGTTTTCAACAAAATGTCAGTTCACCCTTCCATGAATACGACGGTGCCTCTTCATGATTTTTTCCCTGAAAAATTGATAAATAGCTCTGTTGATATCGCCTGTCACCAAATCTAACTTTCCTGCGCTTCTTCTGTAGGAGTATCATGAGAGCGAAGTGTAGGAAACATATGCAACAATCTCCACTACACTCATACAAAACTAAAGCTGAAGTTTACTTCAGCTAGCCACATCAAATTCTGAAATCTGGTTCATTTTTCTTCTGTTTGTAAGTTGACATCATTTTATTTCAAATTATCTGAGTAAAAAACTTTATACAAAGTAGAATAGGTCAAACCTCCTAACTTACGAGCTATTATTAGTAAATGAAAGAGAGTAGGATGTTTTTAACCAAAATTTTCTCACCTTCCGATCGTTTGATAGTTTGGATCATCAGGAGTAGAGGAATTAGTATTGGTTGATCGACTTGCTTCTCTTCTAGCCCATTCTATTTTAGCCATTTCAGTAGCCAGCCAACCGGGTATATCAGGTATTGCACATGTTATAATAAATCTTATAACTAGCATTATGTGCTGTAAAATATCAGTATAGTAAAAACATTAAAAGCCCTGACGCGAAGTCAGAAGCTTTTATTGTCCGTTTACGAAAGTTTGAGCGCATAGTAGGCGCTTGTTTATTTATCTGAAGTTGGCAGTATTTACTGTCATAACGTGAAATAAAGTCAACGTTGCCGAATGTACCCAGCCTCGTCCGACGAGCTCGCGAGAGTTATCAGAGAACTATATGCAATATTGACAACATTACGTATCAATCTGACATGAAATAAACAACATAACCTAAAATTTCAATATACACAGTGGAATATGCCAAATATTCATGGCCAACCGACGGCTCAACCTTTCGTGAACGGACTATACGTGCTTATTTATATTGGGAAAAACGACTGAACATAACGATAACTTTCCAGAAAAAAACCACTCCAAAGAAGATTTACAATTTGAGTAGAACCCATAAATTAATAGCATGTGCCAAAACTTCTGAATTGTATTATGTTTTATGTCAACGCAATTCAAAATATTATCATACAACATTCTGCAGTTTGTTGATTTAAAGTAGAAGGTATAGTATATAGTGTATGTGTTGTGGTCGCTTGCTGGGATCAGAGCCTTCTAATTAAAGGCCTGGAACATGGAAATATGGCAACGTTGCCGGTAGACTCGCCCACCCCAGCAGTAGTTTAGTTTAGTCTAGTTTAAAAAGGGGTTACAGTTCACTGCGACCTCAAGGTCTATTGTGCTGTTCTGGCCACATCCTTCACAGCTCGCCTTCCAGTTCCAGAGATCTAACGAAATCTATTATCTGTGAAGGCTTCAACGAGGCTAGTTCCTCACTCTTACAAGTTTCTCGACCAAGGCATTCTCTCCTTAAGCTCGCAAAGCCAAAGCATTTCGTGACTAGGTGAATGGGGGTTCTTCCTCCTCCCCAGAGAAACTACACTCGTCAGTGTCTGATAATCCCATCCTCAACAGGTGCTTCCTGAGGCGACAGTATCCTGCAAGGAAGCCAGTGAGGATGTGTAATTGCTTCTTACTAAGATCCAAAGGAACTTAGTGGAAGATCATCCCTGGGAGATTTCTTTTCCAGAATCTCCTTCTTATAGGTACACTAGCTGCCCGGTACGTGCTTCGCTACGTATAAGGCATAGTAATAAACTTAGAAATATAACAAAAAAATAAAATTTCTTACTTAGTCTGATTTCGAATGTATGGAAACTGCTCATCAAAACTCACTACAAAAACATAATGTAAATGTTTATATTATATTTATCAGAAATAAACACAAAGATACACTATTAAATGTTATTTCTCAACTATGACAAAGAGTAAAAACTATATTATATACATTCGAGGTAAAACATTCTAAAGACGATGTCCGATTCCCAATTGCCAATGCCTTCTAAATGATGAAGACTGCAAGGAGTAAAAACTAAAAAATTAAAAAGAATTGGGTACTCTCACTATGGTAGGTGTTAGTCTAAAACAATTGGATAAACAATATTTTTTGTTTTTCCATTTTCAGCATGAATAAATAAACAATTGGGAGTACCGACTCTGGAACAGGCAACATAAAGTTGGCCATGTGAAAAACATGATTCCTTCAAATTCACACCACAAACGTGAAGTGTTCGCCCTAGGGCCTTGTTTATGGACATCGCAAATGATAAACGCACGGGATATTGTAACCGTTTGAATTCAAATGGCATATCCGTTGGAATCATAGGGATACGCGGTATCAAACAACAACACCATCCTGATTTACCGTAATATGGTGAGCAGTCCGTTGGTACTGTCCATTTGTATTTTGCCATCATCAATTTCTAACAATTGTTTTGAAAACTCATAGGCAGTTGCACATTATTTAGTTGAAAACGCATATCAATAATCAGTGTCAATTTTCGTACATATATCCAAAGAACTGATGACTTCAAACAGGCATTTATTTCATCAACAGTAGTTGATCGAGGAATGACAGGCAATGTTTGACGAAAGTCTCCTGACAGCAATACAGAGCACCACCTAAAAGCTGTTGATTACCCTGTAAATCTTGCATTGTTCGATTAAATGCTTCTAGTAATTTATTTTTATTCGCAATTGTGCACTCATCCCATAAAATAATTGACATTAATCGAAGAACTTTTGCTATAGCAGAATTTCTCGAAATATTGCAATTTGGAGTTTCAATCACCTGTACATTCAATGGCAATTTCAATGCAGAGTGTGCGGTCCGACCACCTTCTTATAATGTAGCAGCAATTCCCGAAGATGCAAGTGCCAATGCAGTTTTCTGTTTCGATCGAATAGTCGCTAAAATATATGATACAACGAAAGTTTTGCCTGTACCACCAGGTGCATCCAAGAAATGTAATCCACCTGCATTATTGGAAACGGCTTGAATGATTGTGTCATATACATGTTTTTCTTGAATATTCAGTTTGGTTATATTCGATTGTATAAATAAACGTTAATCATTAGAATTGAACTACTGCTCACGTTGCAATTCACGATCAAACAAATCATGTATCTCACGATTTGGTGGGGTCATATCCATTGTTCCAATGCTTTATTTCCAATAGTAAAACACATATCTTATCAAAGCTTCGTTGTACATTTCCAAGGTTATCAACAAATCGGGATTTCTTGCATGATGACGAATACGATTAAAATATCTTCTGCCATATAATGCTTAAATATTTTGTTTTTATTCCATAATTTTTGGATTTGATCACAGAACATAAAATATATTGATTTGATGGCGAATATGTTGATAATATAATTCTATGCCATCTGTACTCGAATTTTTATTGAAACATAGACGTTCCTTTGAAAGAAGTGATGAAGAACGAACTCTGTATATTAGTGTTCTGTGAACTCTGAAATTACGGTCAAATAATAAATATTTCAGATTTCTTTGATTAGTTATTACAATAATGTACCATTATGATGATTATACACTGAAGTGTAATATCGGTAATTTCATATTTCAATTCGTTGAAAATTGAAATCTCTAATAGTTTTTACAGGTTCGCCATCTATGACAATTTAATCAAAGATTATATGGAGTATGAAAAAATAGGAAACTGCCTTGCATTCGTAGTACTCGAAAACGACTACAGATGGCACTGAAAATGAAAAAACCTGTAATGTTGATTTTACACTTTTCCAAGATTTCCTTTGAATTTTCTATACGTTTAATTCTCCCTAGACTTCCATGAATAATTCAAGACCAAAATTAGCCAAATCGGTGAAGGCGTTGTTGAGTTATTTAATCACAACGAAAATTGGCACTTATATTTATATATTAGATAGATTTACCTTAACCACAGAAGGGTTCTGGACTAATGAGTGACATTCGTACGCCCCTTTTGCAAGTGTATTGGCCTCTTTGTTTCCTTGATTCCCGAGTGGCCGGGAACCCAGATTAAAAAGGCCTTATTTTTCTTGCCTACCTCATTGAGTTTGTTCCGGCACTCCCAGATCATCTTTGAGTCGGTGACGTAGGAGCTTAGTGCTCTAACAGCAGCTTGACTATCTGAGTGTATGGCTATATCACACTTTCTTTCTAGATTTATATCTAGACATCTTTCAATAGCTAATATTTCCGCTTGAAAGACGCTCATAAAGAAGCTTAGCGACAGTGCACACTTGGTACTTGGCCTGTACATCCGAGCGCCTGCTCCTGTAGAGGTTTTGGAACCATCTGTATACCATTTTACGGTATTTTCTTTGAGGTTATAGTCGGTGTATTCCCGTTTCATTCTTCTCTTTTACTCAGCAATGTCCTGAAGTTTTTCTCAGTGCCTACTTCTTGATCATCACAGCATAAGGGAGGTTTGCAGATGAGATGTAGTTGTTCAGAGATGATCAGACTCTCTGATTCTTTATTACCCCAGCGTACATAACCTATTCTCATATCTCCGAAACTAATAAAAGTTTTGAGGCGGCGTTGTGAAATTGTGTTCAGACTATCTCTACAGAGGTATGTGGTAGGATGCACTACAAGTGTTATTTATTTACTAACCTCTAAAGCCACTATGAGTAAAATCGTTTGTGTTGCAGACATTTCTGGAAACATTCGATGCACTTGACCTGATAAACCTATTAGGGCACAATTAACAAGGACTGCGGCAATACTGATATATTCCATACAGTTCTGAAAGAGAATTTAGAAGATTATAAATTGTGATAAACCACAATAAAGTAGGATTATTAAATACAGAATTCCCTAAATATCATGAGTTCATAGATTAAATGAGTGAAGTCACCATGTATTTTGTAACCCAATACTGAAGCATAGTAAAATAAAGTGTTTTCCAATAAGAGGTGTTATTTTGAATAGCCCGCTATTTCGGTAGATGTCAAGTTTGAAGCTGTCATTTTTTGACATTTGATAAGTAGAAACTACGCTTTAATAAAAATGGAACGTTACACACTTCAAGAACGCATTGAAATTATTAAAATTCACTATAAAAATGGTGAAAATTTGGCGGAGACGGTTCGTAAAACTCGAACATTGGGTCGTCGTGAAGCACCTTGTCGGACCGCAATAAAGAAATTGGTGGAAAAATTCGAGCTGTTGGGACAAGTTAGTGATGTGAAGAATAAAACCCGTGCACGTCGCTCAGAACAGCCGAGAGTATTGCTGCTGTAGCCGAAAGTGCCGAAGAAAACCCAGGTTTGTCCATTCCTCAATGTTCTTAAGATGATTAATGATTTTTTATGATGATTAATGGTTTTTTATGGAAATTGGAAAGTATTGACCTGGAGAACGTTTACTTTCAACAAGACAGCGCTACGTGCCACACAAGCAACGAAACCATTGATCGTTTGCGGGAAAAGTTTCCGGGCCGTGTTATCTCTCGAAGAGGTGATCACAATTGGCCACCAAGATCTTGTGATTTAACACCTTGCGACTTCTTCCTTTGGGGCCACGTGAAAGAGAAGGTTTATGCCAATAGCCCAGCGTCGATTCGTGAGGCTATCGAATACTTTGCGATTTGGTTATGGAAAATTTCATTAGAAGGATATAGTCCTGTAAGAGTGGTCGTGATGGTCATTTGCCTGATGTTATTTTCCACTATTAAAGACATAGCTTCTTCTTCATAATGAAATAAACATCCGATCATTTATATCGAAAAATGGCATTATTCTTTAAATATCAAAATAACACCTCTTATTGGAAAACCCTTTATCTACAAGGAAAACAATTTTCAGTTAAACTCCAAAAATGTACAGTGCAACATCAATTGAAGAAAAAGAGACCAACATGAATTTTTCAATATTTTTCAACACATAGTCTAAACTTGTCACAGTCTTTGAGTGAAATAATAAAGGGAAGTGAAAGCCCTGAAATTGTACGAACTACAAATTGTGATGAAGTCATTCGTCCCAAAATTGGAACAGAATTACTCGCAGTAATATGGGTTACATTACTGTTTGATAAATAATTCGAACTATTTTTACTTACTTGCCAAGTTCCTATATTAGGCACCCTTTGACCGAAAGGCCTCTGACATACATATGCTAATTTGAAAGCATCGGTTCTAATTTCTAGAAGATTGTTGAACATTGCGCACATTGCAGCTGGGGGAAAGGCAGACGAAAACAGTATTACATATCCTAATTGTATTGTCATTTCCAAATGATCAGCAAAGGTTCCATCATACTGAAAAAAAACTTATGATTGAAATTCATTCGATAATTTGTATGTTTTAAATTGAACAAAAGACATACAAGTGATACTGGAAATATAATATACGATCTTATTGATCGCAGTGCAGAAAGTTGGTCATTGTGGCAGTCGACCTTAATATGAGAAAAGTACAGATACCCTTAAAATAAGCGAGAAAAAAATTTGGACAATATTTTGTTGTTAGGTATAGCTGTGCTATTATCGTGACTCCTAGTTATTTTCCGTCGACCCCAAAAAAAGGTGATTTTAATGTGTACGAAATTGATCAGTAATGACCCATTTTAATGTGCAATTCTCATTGCAACCGTACACAAATTATTCAGAAGCACTACAACAAACTCTACCGGAACATAGAAATTTTATTATGTCAAATGTATGTCTCGTTCAAAATGAGAATGTATTTCAATCAAGATTTCATACACGATACATATTGAGGTTGTCGGAAAAAACTCGGTCTCGAACTATCAATTATTATTAACGCGTTGCTGTATTTAATAACCTAGTTGATTAAATAACTATTTTTCAACTAAGTTATTAATGACAGCGACTAATGGTCAAGATATTTTAACAGTTCGAGACCATTAGTCGCTGGATTAAAAAACGAGTTGATTAAAAGATTTTTTCGTTAACCTCATTATGACTTAAGAGTGACTTTTTAATTGAAATACATTCTTATTCTGCACAAGACATAAATTTGCATAATATATAGTACGTTCACGAAAGTTTGAGCTGTCGGTTGGCCATAACATTTTGGCATAATCCACTGTGAATATTGAACTTTTAGGTTATGTTGTGTATTTTCTTGTCAGATTGATACGAAATGTTGTCAATATAACATAGAGTTTTATGATAACTCGGAAGCTCGTCGTACGAGGCCGGTTACATTCGGCAACGTTGACTTTGTTTAACGTTATGACAGCAAATACTGCCAATCTCAGATAAATAAATAAACTCCTACTTTACGCTCAATAATATGTGAACGGAGTATATAGTCCGTTCACGAAAGTTTGAGCGTTTGTTTATTTATCTGAAGTTGCAGTATTTGCTGTTATAACGTAAAATAAAGTCAACGTTGTCGAATGTACCCGGCCTCGTCCAACGAACTTGCGAGTTATCAGAGAAACTATGCAATATTGACAACATTGCATATCAATCTGACAAGAAAATAAACAACATAACCTAAAATTTTAATATAGACCATAGACTTATAAAAGAATGGACAGGACGTGCGAGAAAGAATATTGACTTCAGACAAGGATAGAATAATATTAGTGCGAAGCACAGAACATATAATTAAAACATTGGATCGCATTAGATATTTTTATGTTTTGTGAGTTTTCCAACATTAAGAGAGAGAGATACTGTGAAGGATGGAGTAATATTTGTTAAGTTTAGTCTATGCACCACACTAATATTACTCCATCCTTCACAGTATCTCTCTCTCTTATGTTGGGGACACGAAACTTAGTGCGAAAGTCACGTGACGTCACGTCCATCCTTTTATATGTCTATGATATACACAGTGGAATATGCCAAATTTTCATAGCCACCGACGGCTCAAACTTTCGTGAACGGACCTATTTTGAGGTCGAAAGAAAATTTAATTTTTCACTATTGTCACTATGTCTGTTACACATTGTTCAATAAATAAACGCATATAATGGTATAAAATGATAACATCTACCTTATACAGGAGCTCTCTAATTCAGCTTGACTTATACTTCTTCTTTCAGCTGACTGTGGTCGGCTACTGCTTTCATTAGAAGAATTCACATTATCAGAATTCTTATCATTTCCTTCTTCTGTGCCAGGTGGTGATCTGTTCCCAACTGGACTCAGAGCACCCCAAAGATCAAAACTCATCTTAGCCAATCGTAAGTGCTCTAGGAAGTAGGGCAGAGCAGATTCCTTCAGATTTCCCAAAACTTGTCTTGATATGAGCAAAGCCGCCAGTTGCTGAAAATAGAAAACTTTTAAGAGGTTCTGTCGCCACAATAAAATCATGTTTGTTGATCAGTGACTTTTCGTGACTAGTTGAAGTGTTGCGAAACATTTATATCTACAATGAAAATTTGAGCAAAATTTTGATCTATTTTGGCTGTGACTTTCTCCGTGGCTTGGATGTGCCAGTTCGAAAGAAAGCAAGTAAAGGTAATGGCTCTAAAACTTTGACACATAAGCCTCAATTACACTCAGCCACTTCCACTGCTACTCGCGCTGCCGGTAATAATTCCTGAAATACGTCTGCAGCAGTACCGAAGGCAGTGAGCATTCACACTCTGCTGCGTCATTTCTCTTGAGACCAAATTTTCGGCAACGACGGACGAAGAAATTCCACAGCAACCTAGTTGAATGTAATCACTTATTGCCGCTCGCGCACCGGTCCTTTGACTATGTAGTGTAGCGCGAGTGGCGGCGTGCATGTACGTGAACAGCACGAGAATGTAATCACTACACTTTCTTGCTCCTGCCGCGCCCACTCGCGCTGCCCTACGCTCCCTAAATTGGCGTTTTTCGTCTGGAAGCCAAAGGACCGGCAGCGCGAGCGGCACTAAGTGATTACATTCAACTAGGTTGCTGTGGAATTCCGTCCGTCATCGACAAAACTTGGTCGCGAAAGAAATGATGCAGCAGAGTGTGAATGCCCACTGCCCTCGATACTGCCGCAGAAGTATTCCGGGAATCATTTCAGGCAGCACGAGTGGGAGTGGAAGTGGCTGAGTGTATTTGAAGGTTAAGATAAGGCATACGACGTATCTTCCCTTCAATTTCTAATTTTCGTCATTGTTCAATATAGAGAAATCATATATTTTGTTGATAAATTCTGGTAAATATCGATTTTCGGTGACCAGCAGAAATCAACCAGATTTAGTGTCATTGTATTCATTGAGTCTCCTGAACAACATTAGTGAAACCAACAGGTGGCGGTCTGTCTCAGTTTTGAAAATATGGACCCCCAAAGTTCCAAAATGTTTCATCTTCATGTCACTTTTTCACCTAAAACCACAATTCACAGCTCCAATTTAATCTAAAAACCACCTTCGAAATTTCAAATAACTATTCGATTAGGTTCATTCAAGGAATATTCATAATTAATGCAGAAACATCGAAATTCTAGAGGTATCACAGATCCACAAATTCTAAGGAAATCCCGCTGTTCTTCACGGTAAGTTTGGCACCACTGCTTCCGTCTCGGCGAGTGACATATCAAATGATGGCGGAATTTACGGGAAGGCATCGTATCATATTCGCGCGAATGAATCTGCGGCAGTGCCAAACTTACCATGAAGAACGGCGGGCTTTCTTTAGAATTTGTGGACTGTGGTACCTCAAGAATTTCGATGTTTTTGCATTAATTATTGAATATGCCTTAAATTATACTAATCGAATAGTTATTTTGAACGTTCGAGGTGATTTATAGATAAATTGGAGCAGTGAATTTGTGTTTTTATAGTGAAAAAAGTGACGTGAAGATGGAACATTTTTGGAACTTTAGGGGCCCATATTTTCTAAACTAAGACAGACCGCCACCTATTGGTTTCACTAATGTTGTTCAGGAATACTCAATGAATACAATGACACCAAAATCTGTACGATATCTGCTAGTCACCGAAATTCAAATTCAAATATTTCTAATGTGATTGGTCGCTTCAAAGTCAACTTCGTGATACTAAATAGGTGTCGCTATCTATGTATTCTGTAATCCGTGCTATCGTATGACGTAGATTGATGAAAAGGGCAATTAATATTTTCTCCTTTGTGTACAATAATGGATAATTTACCTCAAATATTTGTAAGTGTTTTTTCATGTTAGTAGACATGTTTCAAACTATTGAAGCATTGAGTTTTATACATATGAGAAAGGCTACACCACACACACGACCTACCTGTTTCAACCGATCTTGGTCTTGAAGATAAAATGCAATATAGAAGAGTGAGAGAAAGGAATTCACAAACTGGAACTGAAATTAATTAAAATTTAAATAGATTATCCATACTAGAAGAATCATTTGTAAGATATACAAATTAATGGAGCATGTGCCACAGAAAGATGAAGAATTACAAAGGGGATTTCTATTCATGGTATTTTCCAATTATAATCATTCATTAGAAAAAACATAGACATGACAACTTCGTGCATTCGTATATTTGCAATCATATAATTTCTAGTGTATGATATCTTTCATAAGCCATCGAACCATCTATTCTTCTCTCAACTCAGTACGATCTGAGGCGAATGATATTGATAATGGATGAGTATAAGCTGATTGAATCTGGCACAATGGAGTAATAGTACATTATGGAACAAGCGTATAATTATAGCAATTATTCACGAGGTGAAGTTTAGGCTACGAGCCGTAGGCGAGTGGCCCAAATCACCGAGTGAATAACAGCGATTATACGCGAGTAGCATATTATTCTTATCCACGACTACTGAATATATTTCTTGAAGATTTTAACATTTGACGACCGTGACATGATCCTTCCATTACAAGTGTGGAAGAGTCAAGGTGACATATGAGAAATGTTTGAAGAACTTGTCATTGTATATTTTGTAATAAAATTGCCTTAATTGATGTAATAATAGTTATTTAATCAACTGTTATTAAAGACAGCGACTAATGGTCAAGATTTTAATGTGTGAGCGGAGCGAACGCGTTATAGTTCGAGACCATTAGTCGCTTGATTACAAGATTTTTCCGCCGATCTCAATACGAATTGTGTATAAATACTTGATTGAAATACATTCTTATTTTGCACAAGACATGCATTTGACAAATATAACTTTTTATGTTTCTACGTTCCAGTAGAGTTTTGACATTTCTCGTAGTGCTTCTGAATACTTTGTGTACAGTTGCCATGAGGATTGCACATTAAAATGGCTTAAAAATTGAGCATTTAAATGGGTCATTAATGCTCAATTTCGTACACATTAAAATCACTTTTATTTCGAGGTCGGCGTATAAAGTAGATTAGGTCCTCGATTGACAAGGTATGACATATTTGTTAGTTCGAGTACTTTAGAGCAGTGGCGGCTCCTCAGGGGAGGCAGAGGAGGCCGGGCCTCCCCTAATTTCACTGCATTTTATTCAATTTTAAATTCAAGTTCAAAAAAAATAATAACGTTTCTATATCTGTATTATATCCATCATTCTATACTATCCAAATCTCAATTAATAAACATTTGTTTATTATTCAGCGATCTAAAACATTCATATATTATCCGCAACACAAAATACGAAGTTTACGTATTTTGTGTTGCGGTTTGCCTGCTATATCTTAGCGGAGGAGGCTCGCCTCCACGAGTCGAGATTCGTTAGCCTGTAACATTTCAAACTTCTTCAAGTGAACGGTGCGGGAACCACTTAAATTCAAGCTATAGATCAGGTGACCGGAGGCCCGACTCCACTGCAGCCTTCTTTCCGCTTCTAGGCGAACGAGCTTAGCCGAAACTGGCGTCCGATAGGGCCGAATCAACCCCGATCATCGTGGATGGAGATCAGCTGTTGTTTTGATTTCCTCCCTTTTTATTAACGGAGTATTAAAAAGGATAAAGGTATCCTTTTACAGTGGGTTTTATAAAGTTGATCGGGCAATCAAATCGTGATTTTGAATTAAGTCGATGGTTTACCTCAAAAATGAACTGAAAATGAACAGAAATAATGACATTTTATTATCACCGTGATCGGAGTTTTATGAAACCCGGCTTTGCGTGTGGTTTGTAGTTTATGACATTTTTCGGAAAATTATGTAGGGGTAAGATTCCAATATTTCAGCAAGAAAGATGGAAACGGAAAGAAGAAAGAATGAGAAAATATGCAAGTAGTGAACGCAAGATCCTGTAGATTTCATTTTGAATAATAATTTCAGTAGAATGCCTAACGATGATAAAATTTTCATAACTCAAGTAATTTAAGATACCTCGACCAGCAATGTTAAATTGATTATTAATTCTGTTCATAATGGTTCGTTTTGCGTAGAATGGTATAATACATGTCAGTGGCTGACAGGAAGCCCAGTTCGAAATAAATTATTTTGGTTGGTGGCGTGGTCTTGGGCCTCCTCTGATTGAAATCTCACGAGCCGCCACTGCTTTAGAGTTTAGATTACTGAAGAAATATCAAGTTAAAGAATATAATTTTAGAGCGTATTCTATGAAGCATCTGACAGCAGTGAATAATAACTCATTATTATAATCACTAGTGATTCATGGGTATCATTATTGCCGATCAAAGAGACATATAATGCGTGGTTTATACAAGAGTCTTGAATAAAATATAAAAAGCAACGGCATCGAGTCAAAAACTTGTTTGTGCCTAATAAGGCGAGCTCCTTTTTCATGAAACAGTGCATTTCTTGATTTTTTGTAATAGTTTTTGTTTTGATTGAACTCATCTTAATCGCACTCATGCATGGTGTTTTTTATGTCGAGTCTTCTTTTTTGAAAGGCGGTGAAAAGAGAACTTTTCATATAGATTATATTAGATCAGAGATGGGGCGTAGACCTCGCAACATCTTCTGAGATCTATTGTGCAACCCCGAGCTGTATAACATTCCGACAGCAGGGTTTTGGTAGTTTAGTTTAGTTAGTTTAGTTTAAAAGGGGTTAAAACTACTGCGACCTCAAGGTCTATTGTGCCCCTTACAGAAACTGTTCGGACCATACCCTCACTGCTCACCTTCCAGTTCCAGGTGCTTCCTAGAGTGACAGTGTCCTGTAAGAAAGCTAGTGAGGTGATTGTAATTGTTTCTTACTAAGATCCAGATATTTTTTTGGATCTTGCTGTTTCAGAGTTCCGAAGGAACTTAGTGGAATGATCCATTCCTGGGATATTCCGCCAGAGTTTTCCCTCTCGGCTTTCTCCTTTTTCAGAAACTAATTCTTATAGGTACATTTACCTATACCACAGAAGGGTTCTGGGCCAATGAGTGACATTCGTGCTCCCTCTTTGGCAAGTCTATTGGCCTCTTCGTTTCCTTTGATTCCCGAATTCCTGGGAGATTAAAAATACCTTATTTTTCTTGCCTACCTCATTGAGTTAGTTCCGGCATTCCAGATCATCTTGAGTCGATGACGTAGAAGCTCAGTGCTTTAATAGCACCTTGACTATCTGAGTGTATGGCTATATAGCTTTTCTGATAGTTTCTTTCTAGATCTATATCTATAGTCCGTTCACGAAAGGTTGAGCACATAGTAGGCGTTTCTTTATTCATCTAAAGTTGGCAGTATTTGCTGACATAAAGTAAAATAAAGTCAACGTTGCCGAATGTACCCGGCCTCGTCTGACGAGCTTGCGAGTTATTAGACAACTCTATGCAATATTGACAACATTGCGTATCAATCTGACAAGAAAATAAAAAACATAACCTAAAATTTTAATATACACAGTGGAATATGTCAAATTTCCATGGCCAACCGACGGCTCAACCTTTCGTGAACGGACTATAGACATCTTTCATTAGCTAAGATTTCCGCTTGAAAGACGCTCATACAGGAGCCTAGTGACAGTGCACACTTGGTACTTGGCCAGTATTTCCAGCGCCAGCTTCTGTACTCCTGTAGAGGTTTTGGAACCTTCTGTATACCATTTTACGGTATTTTCTTTGAGGTTTTAGTCGGTGTATTCCCGTTCCATTCCTCTTTTACTTATCAATGTCCTGAAGTTTTTCTCAGTGCTTACTTTCTTGATCATTACATCACTAGGGAGATTCGCAGATGAGATGTAGTTGTTCAGAGAGGACCAGACGCCCTGATTCTTTATTCTCTCATTACCTTCCTTAGATATTCTGAGGATAGCCTCATGGGCTACCTATCAACCACTAGATGTAGAGGTGTGAGATCCGTAATGACCTCAAGTGCCCCAGTTGGGCACGTTCTCATAGCTCCAGTGATGCACAAGCAAGGATAACAAAACATTGGTCAACCGCAACCTTGCGCTGAGGTTCATCATCTTGAGGCCGATTTACATCAGACAAACGAATGCTTATCTCCACAATCCATACTAATATTATAAATGCGAAAGTAACTCTGTCTGTCTGTCTGTTACTCTTTCACGCCTAAACGGCTGAACAGATTTTGATGAAAATTGGTATGGTGATAGATGATAACCTAGAAATGGTCATAGGCTATAAATAATCACGCCATCGTTCTTAGGGGGTAGGCAGTAGGCAAGATCAAAATGATCACGTCATCGTACTTAGGGGGCAGGAAGTAGGCAGAAACTGAATTGAGTTAGTGATTTTTTTATGGTTTTTGCTGGGAGTTTGCTCTATCCTGCCTAAACGGCTGAACGGATTTTGATGAAATTTATTTAGGTGATATATAGTAACCTAGAAAAGGATATGGGCAATTAATATTCATGCTATCCTACTTAAGGCGTAGGCAGTAGACAGAAATCTAATTGAGTAAGTGATTTTTAATCGTTTGTTTTAATAGTTTACCTCATTCACGTCTTAACGT
Source organism: Propylea japonica (assembly GCA_013421045.1). Lineage (NCBI taxonomy): Eukaryota > Metazoa > Arthropoda > Insecta > Coleoptera > Coccinellidae > Propylea > Propylea japonica. The sequence continues at coordinate 22,355,002 of CM024240.1, read as the reverse complement.
CTGAACGGATTTTTATAAGACTTGGTTAATATAAAGATATGATCCTAGGCACGGACGCAGGCTACTTTTTACGGCGGGAAAATACCTCATTCCAGCGGAAATCTAGCGTGATCGTGTCAAGAAGCGCATGACGCCATAGCTACTGAAATGATTTTGAAGTTTTTATTAACTGAGTGTTACTAAGACTTCAAGTTAGTCTTTGATCATTTTTCTAACTTAGAGGGTCGGTAGGCGCCATAATTTAGGGAATTTATGATATTATTTTGATGTGAAGTTGAGGACTGGAACACGATAGTGGGACATTGTTGGAGGGGGACTTACAGCCGGGAGAAAACAAAAAAACTTATGCGGACGAAGTCGCGGGTAAAAGCTAGTATATTATAAAAAGGCGTGGAGCAATCTTTCGTCATTCTTTTTATTCGTGAAGATTCTATACTGATATTTCAGTGTAACGCTGAAGAAGCTTTCACTGGTCACCATTTTATAGGATGGTGGTTATGAAAAAATAATATTTCATTAGTTGATCACCAGTTTGCACCAGAGGAAGCATTTGAGACGTAAAGTGCAGTCGAAACTAAGAAGACAAAGAGATTAGCCAGTTTCAGGATTCATATTTGGACTTAAAGGAGGAAATATAGAACATTATTGGATGTATTTCCAATTCACTCGTTAAAGAAAAGAGATGAAGATTACTCGTCTATTGACAAAATTGTTGTGATAACTTAAGTTTTTATAAATATATGCCCTGAAATCATATCACTGGACTAAAACTTATCTGGATGTTCTTTCAATTTGCAATATATCTTTTGTTTTTTATATGAGACAAGTAAAAGGTAACTGCTATCTTCGCTATTCACTATTTTATAGAATAGGCATAAACATACTTACTTTTAACTCTGTATTGTAAAACTAATCATCATTACTTATTAGATTATTAAGTTTTTGTTTATACTAGGGGACTAAAATTTGTTGGTTTGTATTGAATGATGAATGCTTCACCTTCGACAAAATATTAATAAGTTTTTTATTTGTATTTAATAAAAATCGTTTTTTACGTTGTGAATAATTGAAATGTAGTTGTTAATTTTCATAAAGGCTCTCTTTTTTTGATAAAATCATCATGAAATTCAAGGGCCCTCATTTCAATGAACAAATATTTGTGCTAAATGTGTGATATTGAGTGAGGAAATGTAGTTTCTCTCTTATTAATAGAATACCCTGTGTAACTTCTTCTCAGGTGCATATTATTAAAAAAAAATAATTCATACTGCTGAATATAAAAAATATAGTGCAGAAACTTTCGCCATCAATACTACCATCACGTATAATGTGACACATTCATTTAAGCATGCTTAATGCACTAATACAGATGTGTGCCAACTCATGCATAGAAAGCTTTTTGTAGAACCAGGATGTATTTTGACCAAGTTCAGTACAGGAAACGAAGCATGAAGAGATATAATATGTGACCATCAGAAATTTGGAAGTGACAGAAGAATATTATTTTTGTTTTACTTATGTTGCCTTACTGAACCAGGTCGAGGAGATTGGTACGAACCAAGGCCACTTTGCCGATAAGGTGATTCTCATACTTGGTCTCAAGCCTGTAGTTTTCTGGCAGCATTATAAAAATAATACAAGTTAGAAGAACTATTCTATCAGGACAGTACTAAACGCTAACGCGTATTTCCTAAAAGTAGTGATAGTGATGCACATCTAGAATTAAACGAACCTTTATCTAGACGGTAGTATTCATTCAGTCACAAGAAGTTAAATTTACCAATTGATAGAGCTATTGCTTAACGAAGGCTTCTTTCTCTTTCTCTAGAAATGTTAATATACAAAATGAAAACTGAAATGAACTAATCGATTAAATATAATCGTTTAATATTTTCAGAATAGGTTCCAGTAGAGGTGTGACATTACTCATATTGCTTCCAAATACATTGTGTTTGGTTGCCCATGACAATTACAGTTCTTTTTCGTATACGTTAAACTCACTTTTTATTTTTAAGTCGATGGAAAAATAAATCACCAAAATAAAAATTGCAATTTTTGAAAGTCATTAGTTAAGATCTAGGAGAATCTAAATGAGAAAAAAATATCACACAGATCCACTTTTTAATGATATATCTTTATGAAAATGAGGGAAATCTTGATAAAAGATTCGTTTTCCAAATACAATATTGGATGAATTAATCTAATAGGTAAAGATATAGAGAGATAATGAATTTTCCTACAGAACTACATCGATAATCTACATGCAATATCTTTTCGGACTTATGTTGAAAATATCGGGAATGAACAAGTTTTTTCTCTAAAAAGATCATTTTTTAGTTTTCCTGGTAGTCTCATCAAATTTGACTACATATTCGGAAAGGGAAATAAATTTGCTACAAGATAAGAGAATATGCGTGCGGAGAAAACTGTTATTGCAGGCGTGGTAAGGAGAAGAATACCACGATTATGAAGTTAACAAAATCAGTCCTATTTTTCCAATGGTTTTTTCGATGAAATATAAATAATTATGCACCTGCTTTCTCTTCAGTAAAAATACCTCATTTATGCTCAGTTGCAGGAACGTCCATTAAAATTTAAAGGTCCATTAAACCCTTAATCCTCCATTAGTTCCTTGTAATAATGGAGGATTAAGAGTTTAATGGACCTCTAAATTTAATGGACGTTCCTGCAACTGACACTTACAGTAGGTTCCACTTGGCGATCACAACGCCCCCAAAACGCCTCATGTTTACATTCCGCTGAACGACCGCAACGCTCACGCGAGTGTTTGTGACGTCGTCAATTTCGCCCGCAAAGGCCCACGGAGACCCACGTCAGGACGGTGGTCGACGTGAGCGTTTAGGGAGAACTGTCATCCGTTCCTCTTTAGAGGTTAACAAAATCAAAACACATGCAAACCGTCAAAAACGTCCGCGGACTGTGACAAGCTAGTGGAACGGGCACGAGCGTGAGGTGTGGTCGTTGTGATCGCTTAGTGGAACCTACTCTTAGTGTACTTTCGAATGACTTATCAACTTTTGTGCTAGCTGCTCATTATCCGCTATAATATCATGGCTAACATGATAAATACGAAAAAAGTCTCGAAATTCCGAACCTAAATTTGCTCTATAGCTCTTCGTGATCGAATTTTAATGTTATGAACATTATCAATAAATCATCTTGAATCGAAATAATAACGAAGAAATAAAATTCCTTCTTCAATACATTTGACTTCTTTCAAAGTATTCTAGACATAAAAATCTAAAGGCGTAAGATCGGAGCTCTTAGGTGGCCATTTGACCTCATCTTCCAATCCATTGTATCGCAATATATTCATGAAATAGAACTTGACATTACGACTATTATTGCTGGGCAGCCATTCATTTGAAACTAGACATTTCATCTGTTAGACAGGTGCATTTCATAGAATATGTCTGTCAAGTTGCTCTGGATGATCTGATGAATTCTTCACCATCAAAGTGATCGGTAAATATAACTGGTCGAAAGTCAACCTCATGTTAACTCATGATGGAAATGAGAAACAATAGTCGCATGAGTGTTTTTTCCCTGCCATGCATGGTGTTATTGATTATAATCACACCGGATTTCGTGAAAGTGGCCACATCAGTCCTCAATATCCTATGGCCCCCATTCTCCAAAATCATTCTGGTACCAACCACAAAATGTAAGTATGGTCTCAGATAACAGATGAATTGATGATTTCCATAAAATTACACTAAGATTCAATCAAGAAGAGCTTCAAAATAGAGCAAATTTAGGTTCGTAATTTTGAAACTTTTTCGTTGTTATCATGTTAGCCATGATATTATAGCGGAGAATGAGCAGCTAGCACAAAAGTTGATATGTCATTCGAAAGTACACTAATGGCCGGTTTCTGAGGTCGTTTTAACCGCAGTTTATCTATCTGTCAAATTTGACGGATGGATAAGCGTAGATTTCGGTTTCTGAGTACGCTTAGAAAGATAACCAGTCGATAAAGTCAAGTTATTTTAACCGACCGAAAATGGCCGGTTATCTGTAGATTTAGTGAATGGCGCATGGGCATTGGCGTTTTTGTTTTGTCAACTCCAACCTCACTTTTTCATTTGATTTTACGGAGTACCCGATTTGGATTCATATCAACATTCTCAACATATTATATTAAACGAGTTGTGTAATAATAGAATATAATACAAGAAGATTATTCTTCCTCTTCATCAGATGAAGAGGCAATGAAATTCATTGGCAATATTTCTGTATCCAGATTTATACGGGTTCGTAGATCACCTCTCGAAATGTATACAGATGATTAGTTCAAAATGAGGTACAGATTCAACAAGCAAACAGTTTTACACTTATGTAATGAATTGAATTCTGTATTAGCTCCAATATCTGAAAGGAATTGCACTTTAACCGTCTCAAACAAGTGCTTATATCTTTACGGTTCTTGCGACAGGAACTTTTCAAATCATCATTGGTAATGATCTAAATATACATGAAAATGAAATCGATTTGATATTTCGTAAGGAAAATCTCATTATTTTGAGTTTCAGGCGTGAAGTTTCAATTAAAATTTGCAAAACTCATAATCAAAACGTCAATTGTATGTCGCGACATCTGTTGATCTAAGAAGGAACTTGCGAGACTACACGTTAATCAGCTGTTATCGAATAGATAGTTAACTGACAACCGAAAAAGACGTCAGAAACTCAGCTACCTTTATCGAGAGGTTATCGATTGGTTATATTTATCGAACCGATTACTATTGGACGGTTAAAGTAAAACCTCAGAAACCGGCCATAAATGAGGTATTTTTTACTGAAGAGAAAGCATGTGCATAATTATATATATTTCATCGAAAAAACCATTGAAAAATAGGACTGATTTTGTTATCTTCAGAATCGTGATGTTCTTCTCCTTACCACGCCTGCAATCACAGTTTTTTCTGCATGCATACTCTCTTATCTGGTAGCAAATTTATTGCCCTTTCTGGACATGTGGTCAAATTTGATGCGACTACCAGGAAAGCTGAAAAATGATCAGTTCATAGAATTTATAGAAAAAAAACTCGAAATCAAGAAATGTTCAATTGAAGAATAACCGTCCACATTTCGACCATGTGTTATATGACATTTTTTGCTGTAAATCACTATTATAATCACCCCTCGAAGTTTGTCCACATTAAAAGTAGACACTCTGTATATGGAGGTAAGTGAATAATCAAAAAGAAAATTTGAAAACTTAAAAGTTAGACTGAAATGAAATGTATTATTACCTTTGTCATTCAACCAAATCGCCACTTTGAAATAAGCTTCATCCATAAGCGTTATAACAACAGCCAACATTATCTTAGGTAAATATCCTAACCAATTCGGAAAGTATCTTGTTCTGAGAAAATTGTCCCACCAATCCTAAATAAATAAAATAAAATTAATAATAAAAAATAAAGGGTAATACAATACGATACCTGTATTTGAAGAGAAACAATCATAACGATGAATACAGTTACCAGCCATAATATTATGACGGGAATAGTAACACAATATCGAAAAACATGTCTCTTCCAAGATGGATGAAATGCTTCTAATCTTCCAGTTACTGGGCTCGGTTCTAAGGGACCCTAAAAAAGGATAAAAAATATAAGCAAAGCCCTGAGCAGGTGCTTTTGAGCGCTCGTTCACTGGTGGAGTAATAATGCTATAAGCTCAAAATTTGGTGGAGAAATTGAGATTCATGCTTAAGTATATGAATGCAAAATCTCAGCACGATCGGATTTATATTCTGGAAATGATTCATCAAAAAATGAAATATGTAAAAATTAATAATGGAAAAAAATTGAATTGTATGGTTCTGATGATGCGATCCTCTTGAAATTTTGCATGAGCATTCAGTATATAATACTTCGTTCACAAAATGAATTTCACTCGAATCTGATATCTTGTTATGGAAATATAAAGATTCTCCTTTCAATAGTTTTGTTAACACTACCGAAAAATTTTGAGGCTCATTATGATCATCTTGCATGTGGCCACAAAATTTCATTTTGATTGGTTTCGTTTTGTCTGAAATATTGAGGAACAAACATTTTGAATGGTCATATTTTATGGGAACACCCTTACGATTTGGCTGCTTAACGAACCTAACCGCGGCGTTCGGAAACCGAACTCACCCTCAAATTTTCAAGTCTCTAGGACAATCCCTTCGAAAGTTATTGTGCTAACGGCCGGACGGACAGCCCCACGGACAGAATTGAATTTGACTACGAATTTGTCATCAAGGAGTTTAACCCTATCGTTTGAGACCATTTTCGGCTTAAAATTCGAAAATTATACCCCTATTACACCATACCATATTCGTGCCTTTTTGTCGGGTTGACAGATTCCGCCTGAAATAATTTCGAAATGCGCATGCGCATGGGTCTATTTCGGTGCCTTTTCCAGGCTTGCAACTAAATAGAACCGGTTCTATCTTTCACCCCTGAAACGTGGGGATTTCGAGCCTTTATGTAGAAATATTGAGTGGGGTCCAATAACACAACATTTTTCTGTCTAATTGCATCTGGCGTAACCTGATATGTTCTTTCTTTTGAATTGCTCGATAATAAATATGTTTTCCGCTGACCTCGAAATGAAGGGTAATTTTAATGTGTACTAAATTGAACATTAATGATCCATTTTAATGCACAATTTTTTTGCTATTTTAATGTGCAATCCTCATGGCAACCATACACAAAGTATTCAGATGCACTACGAGAAATGTCAAAACTGTACTGGAATATAGAAACTCCATTATGTCGAATGTATGTCTTGTGCTAACTGTGAATGTATTTCAATCAAGAATTCATACACTATTCGTTAGCTCCGCTCACGCATTAAAATATCTTGACCATTAGTCACTGTCTTTAATAACCTAGTTGATTAAATAACTATTATTACTCTTCAACTTTGAGTGTTCAAAGATTTAATGATTGGGCAGATTATAATAAACAAATAAATGAAGCGATATACCTTTTTTAGCTATATATGAAATCAGACTCATGGCTTTTATTGCTTGATTTTTAGCTCATCCAAGGCTTCACCTTCCATCTCTGTAAAACCCTTTTTTTGTTATTTTCCAGAATAACAGTTACGGTTGCCATAACCGTTATAAGTGAATTTTTATATTTAATTTCATCTTCTATTGTTTGCATCATTATTTTTTTATATCAAAATAGATACCATCTTATTCTTTTGAAAATATTCCAACGAAACACAAGCTTGAGATAAAATATCAATTCCTTCAATTTTGAAATTACTACCTGAAACACCTTGAAACAATCCTTAAAAAAGCATGGTGTAATAGTGCGACTCATTTGAGGGAAATTCACCCAACAAATAGCCTTGAAAAAAGGCTCGCATATAGACATGAAAAAAGATAAAGTGTAATAAGGGTATTACAGATATTTGGACAAAACGATATAGCACTGTTTGAGAGAACAAGCGTTCAAAAAGAATAATTTTGGAACAGGTATTATAGTCCGGTCTATTTAGACATTCGAAGTTACATAAAGTCCCAACAAGCTGAATTTCTGTGAAGTTGTTCAAAACATATTATAAACAATGTCTAAAAGTTCCTCATCATTCCCCTGTGAGGAAAAAATTTTTCGAGGTCAAATGTCAAAAAAATGAGTTTTTCGCGATTTTCAGCAAAACGGTAAGTTTTATCATGAAAGTACCTCAGACAAAAATTGTAGATCATAAAATTATCTATAAAAAATGTAACAATACTTTTTTCTTACGAGCCACCGTTTCTGAGATATAACGATTCAAAAAGTTATAACTACGCGCTTAGTACACTACCTCATAGGTGGCGTGGAAACGTGTGCATATTATGACGATAACGACTTTTATATCTTTTTGAATCGTTATATCTCAGAAAGGGTGGCTCGTAAGAAAAAAAGTATTGTTACATTTTTTATAGATAATTTTATGATCTACAATTTTTGTCTGAGGTACTTTCATGATAAAACTTACCGTTTTGCTGAAAATCGCGAAAAACTCATTTTTTTGACAATTGACCTCGAATAAAATTTTTTCCTCACAGGGGAATGATGAGGAACTTTTAGACATTGTTTATAATTATGTTTTGAACAACTTCACAGAAATTCAGCTTGTGTGGGACTTATGTAACTTCACTCTCATTTTCTGGTCTAAATAGACCGGACTATTATATGTTTTATTAAAACTCACTCTGTGTAGGGGTCGTGGATCTGCCAACAGATCATCCCTCTGGTCCAATGTTCCCCATCTGAAGGCAAGTTCTGCTGAGTATCTCTTCCAAGCTTGGAGATATGTAGTTACCCATACGACATTGAAGAGGGAAAATAAAACATAACCTATATCCTCTACTGCCTGATATTTCCCGGTGCAACAAAGCTATAAAAACAATGTGTTTGATATAACAATTATATGAAACTATACTCCGTTCACGAAAGGTTGAGCACATAGTAGGCGTTCTTTATTTATCTCAAGTTGGCAGTATTTGCTGTCACAACGTAAAATAAATTCAATGTTGCCGAATGTACTCGACCTCGTCCGACGAGCTTGAGAGTTATCAGACAACTCTATGCAATATTGACAACATTGCGTATCAATCTGACAAGAAAATAAACATCATAACCTAACATTTTAATATACACAGTGGAATATGCCAAATTTCCATGGCCAACCGACGGCTCAACCTTTCGTGAACGGACTAAATGAAAGGTGCCAAAATTGATAATTTCCTACACATTGATTTTGGCGAGCTGTGGTTACAGCTTACCATAGTTACATAGTTACGTGAGTTGACAGAAAATATGTGTATTAACTGTCAATTAGACGTAACTATGTAACTATAGTCCGTTCACGAAAGTTTGAGCCGTCGGTTGGCCATGACAATTTGGCATATTCCACTGTGTATATTAAAATTTTAAGTTATGTTGTTTATTTTCTTGTCAGATTGATACGCAATGTTGTCAATATTGCATAGAGTTCTCTGATAACTCGCAAGCTCGTCGGACGAGGCCGGATACATTTGGCAACGTTGACTTTATTTTGAACGTTATGACAGCAAATACTGCCAACTTCAGATAAATAAACAAAAGCCTACTATGCGCTCAAACTTTCGTGAACGGACTATATGTAATGAGTGTTTACTATAATTTGAATGTTCACTGTATTGTTGATTGAAAGACTTTTGACGATCTAACTTATCAATTCTGTTTTTACATGTATAAATCAACAAGAGGTTGATATTCACTAATATGAAGTTGGATTTATTTCTAATGTGAAATAGATTTGTGTAAGTCCACTCATTTCTATATGAATTATATTGTAAATACTCACCCAGAACAACATACCAACAATAGCAGGTATGCTTAGAGCTGTTGAATAGTGACCAAGCCAAGCAAAATACATGCCAATTTTAACACCAAAGTACTCTGTAATTTCATCTGCAAAATAAAAATACGTTGAACATGGCCTCACATGGAAATATTGATACCATTATTGTCCAAATGATCTTTGCTGTTTTTATATTGTGCGTTCAAAAAAATTCGTGGTCAAGTAAGCTGTGGATTCCATTTTCCCCTCTAGACTCGTTATATTATAGAGTAAGATCCCAGAGCGATAAGACACAACTTATTTTCACATAAATGAAACCTCATGTTCTCAATAGTGTCTTATGTGCTCAGAATACCTGCGCGCTTGTGGAGCTTGCTGAGTGACACCTGGGCAGGTACCAGGTGTGAAAGGTAACTAAAATTAATAGTTACCTAACTTAAATTTTCATAGCTGATTTTTAAATATATTTTGTAGAGTGTATATTATAAAGTTATACCATAAGCGTCAGACACTTTTCGTGGGCCAGTATTTTTGTCAGACGCTTTAAAGCTCTACAAAAAATAAATAACTTAACTTATTTTTACATGTCTGACATTTAAATATGTTGTTCAGACAATTGTTACGAAGTTAGATTTAATTAGTCAGACAAATTGTTGACCAACACCCCCCTAAACAGCAAAATCATTCTGCCGTGAGTATGAGCGCGAAAGCATTATAGGTGCGTTTCGGAGCGAGTTATACGGTCTTACTAACTCAGTTCACTTCTCTCATTCGTGTAATTCTTCTGTGTATTGTGTATTGTCCTTTGGGTACAACCTAATAGTATACAGTATAGTTTGGATCTGTGAGACCACATGTTTTTGTTGTTTACGTCGTGTGATTTGTGAGTTAATTACATTACTTATTAACGTGAAAATCATGGAAGAAACTAATATAAATGAAGAATTTAACCGTAAAAATTTAAAAAACTTTGATGCAAGCAGCTTACCACCGTGTAAAACTGAGCTATTTCACAATTTCTACGAGCTAATACATTTCTAGCATATGGAATTATGCTCATGAAAAACAACCAACCATTTTTACTCCTGAACAAAATGGATGGAGGTTAGAGGAAAACCAGTTTCACTTTCATTGGTTTGATGGTGACCAATTACCAAGGGACGTTGGTGAATCTCTTCAACAATCAGGTATTATTATATAATTAGAGTTCAAGATTAAAATTTATTTAACTAGTAATTTTATGTATTTTAATTCTTTTGATTATTTTTTGCAGAAGAAGATGTCAGCAACAACATAACTGATGACGATGAAGATGCTGACTTAGTTGGACAGTATCGTGATTGGTTAAATTCAAATAATTGTTATGATGATTGCGATGATTAAACAATAAAATGAATGCTTATTTTTATTATATGGGTAAATTTTTTTCAAAAATGATTTTGTAAAAAAAATAATTTCAAATGATATTTTTTACAATGAAATAAAAATTTTTCTAAGAAAAAATTGCTCTGAACAGATTAATTATACCAGAAATACTTAAATGAATTAATTTACTTTCATACTGACTAATTATTACGTTAATATTGAAATAGAGATGCAAAAATTTTATATCGGAAGCTGTACCGTAAGTATTTTTCATATATTTACTCTTAGACGTGCGCATAATGCTTTCACGCTCATACTCACGGCAGAAAATTTTGCTAGACGCGTTCGGCAATTACATCCCAGATCGGACGGATTTTTTGTCACGTGACTGCAGATATGTCTGACAAATCTGGAATTGTCGAACGATCTAGAGCTAAAAGATTGACAACTGACAAATCGACGTCTTAAGATTGTTTTGGTTTTTGTTTACAACTACAAACCACATTTTCCAAGCTTTTCCAGGACGGTTTGAAATGAAAAAATCCTTTTGCAGATGTTAGTTATTGATATTTAATGTATTTATCTATAATTATTGTGCTATCAAATTCGAATTCCAGATCTGGTGGGATAGAAAATAAAAATATTTCGAAAGAGAAAAATTCACAGTTTGTAAACTGAATTTGATAGAAATGTCAGGATTTCAAGAAGATCTAGGGATAGCATTAATAACAGAACATAATAAAACATACTTTTAAAAAAATAAGTTATTTTTATTGCAATTTTGTCACAATCTTACATAGGAACTACAAGTTTCCTAATACATATGTATTTCAAAACAATTTGAAAATTACATCACTTCTTCATTCATACACTTATTTTACATTCGGTTCCGGTGCTATTTCTGACATTTTTGTAAATGTAAAGCACAATTCACACAAAGATAAACCAAGACATTATGGACACATAGTCTTTTTTGAGAATATAAGTCTTTCCAATCAATCTCACTCAATAAGTACAACCACTGTGATGTATTTTTCACACTTTAAACCGAACGTATAATCTTCGAGTAAATTCATCCTCACTTACGCAGATTTTGTATATTTTTTGTTGCTTTTCTTTTCGCAAATCCATTTCAAAATCGGCCAGCAATAAATACAGAACATACAGCAATCCAATAGTTAGAATCCGTAGCGAAGAAATCGAAACTAGGTACTAATAAGTAGATTATCTTGTTGTTGTTTTTTATAACACAAGTAACACCTAACCTTACATTAACAGATTAATCTTTCTCCTCCGTCTCTCGAGGCCGAGCAAAAAGATTTCATCCGGACGGTCCAGATGTCAATTACCGAACGAAACAGATTTACCTCCCCTACATCCAGTCGCAATTACCGAACGATTCAGAGCAATCCGACACGTCCGATGTAATTGCCGAACGCAGTGGCTGTTTAGGAGGTGTTTGGTCAATCAATTTGTCTGACTAATTAAATATAACTTCGTAACAATTGTCTGAACAACATATTTAAATGTCAGACATGTAAAAATAAGTTAAGTTAATTTATTTTTTGTAGAGCTTTAAAGCGTCTGACAAAAGTACTGGCCCACGAAAAGTGTCTGACGCTTATGGTATAACTTTATAATAACACTCTACAAAATATATTTAAAAATCAGCTATGAAAATTTAAGTTAGGTAACTATTAATTTTAGTTACCTTTCACCCTGGTACCTGCCCAGGTGTCACTCGGCAAGCTCCACAAGCGCGCAGGTATTCTGAGCACATAAGACACTACTGCGAACATGAGGTTTCATTTATGTGAAAATAAGTTGTGTCTTATCGCTCTGGGATCTTGGACTATTAGCAGAAGGACAAATAAAGCCTACACAGAACAACTGATTCACCTAACTGGTAATGATTATTTGATCTTTTTATTAAGATGTGCAAAATCATCAACACTGCTAGCATTCCAATGTTTTTAACCCCTAAAAGTAACATACCTCAGAGTAAAAAGTAAACCTAGAGATGCCTTCACGAATTTGTTAACGCAGCCAAGTAGAATCTGTTTATGAACGCGAACAAACACTCGGCGTTACGAACTGTGCTGTATCTTTGTTCCGTATTGGGATAATTGATCTACGGCTCCCCTACTATGTACTAACAGCTAGAGTCTGTCATTTTGGTAACATTGTTCTGTTACTGTTTGTTATTCGATGCGTTGTGTGTACATTTTCGTTTCGATTGAACTTATGATATTCAGAAATTGTAGAAATGAAAATCTAATCTATTGTTTACTTCACCCCAGTTCAACAGTAAAGTGCTTTCTTTCTCAATTTAGAGCTTGGTTGATTACAATACAGTACTATTCACGCGTACGGGCTACCCTCAGAGAAAAAAGTAAACCTAGAGTTGCCTTCACGCATTTGTTATGCAGCCAAGTAGAATTTGTTTATACGCGCGAACAAACTTAAAGTGTTGCGAAATCGTGCAGTATGTTTATTCCGTATTGGGATAATTGGTTTACGCTCGCATACTCGGATACTAAAAGTTTGCGTCTGTTACCTACAGATAATTCTGTCAGTTTGGCAACATTGTCTGTGTTTAGTTTCTTGATGCGATGTGTTTACATGCTCATTTCGATTTGACGTTCATGAACCGAATTATTTTACTGATTTGGTGGCAGTTTTTATGTTGCTTAAGGCTATTCCGTTAGTTATAGCTAGGGCAAAATTACGAAAATGTTGTATTATATTCAGAAATTGGAGAAATGCAAATCTAACCAATTGTTTACTTCACCCCAGTGTTGCAGTAAAATGCTTTCCATCTCACTCTAATACTGGTTGATTACAATGCAGTACTATTCACGCATAGGGGCATCTCTATGTTTATTTCTTATTCTGAGGGGCTACCCTATGTTTACTTTGAGTAACATACAAACCGGGGAAGCCGATTTTTTACTTCTTATCCACAGATCCACTATAAAAATCGTTCTGTTAAATTTCCTGACATAATTTTCCAAGCTATGCTCAAATGATTATGTAGTAATTGAAATAAAAGATGCCACTTATCCCAACATCTGTCTATAGGTGTCGCTATATCTGTTGACTTTAATATTAATCAATTTCAAGCAGATAACCAGTCATCATTTCGGTTAACCAATTGGATTCAATTTGAATGGAATTGGTTAACTGAAAGAATAACCAGTTAGCCGCTTGAAATAGATTATTGCCTAGACTAGACTGATGAGAATATTACTCGTTTGAAATACTAAAATTTGAAACAATCCTTCAAGTAGGGATATAAGATTTCTCGAGGTAGGCCCCTGCATTAAATCAGGAAACTATAATCTAACCAATAAATAATGGCAGATTCAAGATATTTCATTCATTTGATGAAGTTCCATATTTCTTAGCAATTTCACAAATGTTTTCATCATTGAATAGCAATTAATAGCAAAAGATTGCTCTGCATGGAAATCGTATAATTGTTTTTTTGATACATAATAGATAACTTACCCAAAGGTTGTTTAGCAAACACATCTCTAACCCAGGATTTTTGTAGTTTTTCTAACATACTATGATCATGTAGTGGAAATACTTGTGCAATTATACCTGATATTAGACATTTAGGGACTGAAAAATATAAGAAGATTGCAGTTACCTAAGTATAAAAAATGTCCAATTTATTTCTTACTTATTGGTTGTCCCTTAAGGAGAGGAAGATCTGGTATTGCTGATGAATCACTTGATTTTGCTCTAATGCTTTCTAAACGTCGAAGAATTAACCATTGTCTTTCTTCAGATGTGAAAAAGCTTTTCTCATCCTCGGAACCTTCATAACTTTGGAAGTCTTGGACATAAAATTCTTTGACACCACCTCCTTTAATTGCTTTTAAAGATTTAGGAAGATGATATTCTTCAGCTGCATCTAATAAGCTATAACAAAACGATAAATTATAATTCCGGAAATGAACTAGAATTAAGGAGATAGGCAAAATAACTCACATCGAAGATGAGGCAGTAACATAGAAAGCACTACTTTGAGTGGAAGTATGATGCCTGACATGAATGGTAAGACCTGTAGACTGCCTCAATCTAGATAAAAGCCACATCAATATAGAATCCTGAGTGCCTTGTGGGAAAACAATAACAACATCACAGTTAGGTGTAGATATTCTCTTAAGCCACAGTCTTTTTGGAGATAAATAATGACCGGCACAAGGAATTTTCTCCTTTATCAATGTGGACACTAGAATTGAGAATTATAAAACAAATATAATTTTCTGAGTTAAGATTCTGTACCTTGATCAATACTGTCTTGTGCCTTTTTCAATATTCTTCTACGCAAAACTGTCGTTTTAGCATTTTCATCCTGATCTTGTGTATTTTCCACTGCTTCACTCATTCTTAGATATCAAAATCTTATTCGTTTTTATTCAAAATAAACTTTTCATTCAAAAAGATAACTGGCAGTCTTTAGAAGCTAACTGTCATTTGTTGATCGTGTGGAAAATAGCACTGAACATGTGAATAGTGATCGGCGATCGCGAAGATATCCTAGTGATAGTGATCGACAGGTGAAAACGAACTACTAGGAATCAAAGATTAATTAATCTTTGCCAGAAATCTTTTGTTAAATTTAACATAATTCATAATACGTTGTTGATAATTAACATATTGATGGTTATGTTATGTACGGAGTGACTCAAAATTATCGAGCTAACAGTAGTAGTTGCGTAGTTTCTATTATTAGTTTTCAAATTTACCTATTTAAGTATTGGTTGAGGGGTGCCTGGCGTAAGAAATATCAAATTCAAAAAAGTAAAGATGAGTTGCTTTTGAATTTGAAAATCGACGGGTGCAAGGATTTTCTAGTTTACCGCCCTGTTCTGTTCCCGAGAAAATCGAAAAATAAATTCTATGAATCGTTCATAATTCAGGTGCCGTTTGTCTTAATACGAACCAAACCTTTGTTTTTTTAGTGAAAAATGAGTGATTCCCACTCTTATAAATACTTGGCACTGTTCCTATCTTAGCTAACCTAAGCTTGAATTAGGTTAGGTTAGCTAAGATAGGAACAGTAGCTAAGCTAATAGGTTAGGTTAGCTAAGATAGGAACAGTAGTTAAGCTAATAGGTTAGGTTAGCTAAGATAGGAACAGTGCCAAGTATTTATGAGAGTGGGAATCGCCCAAAAACACTTATTTTTCACTAAAAAAAAAGATCTGGCTCTAATTAAGAGAAGTGGCACTTGAATAATGAACGATTTATAGATAGTCTTATCGATTTTCTCGGGAAATATTGATTTGCAGGTGCTCAAATTGATCCTGTGGCATCACAACATCGTAACAAAACAATATGCAAAATATTTTGAAAATCGATAACTGCGACATTTACCGATTTTCCCCAATAATTCTTGGTACTAGAATTAGTGAAGTGTTACGTTACTTTTTTGGCATGGTGTATAATAAAATATTAATACTCAACTTTAATGTAGGCCTATTCAGTACTGTGGGATAGTGAAGGTAAAATTTTCATAATAAAATTCACAATTCTTTTATCCTTTATTTCACTCGACCAATGGTATAGACATGCAAATCCAGATAAATATCAACATGCATCATTACTTTTATGAAAAATTTCCAAACAGCAGACCTCAATATTCAGCTTGAAAAAAGTGTATTGGGGTTACTAGATCACATTAAATGCTGTACTTTCTCAATTATCTATATGGGGGGATAATTAACAAACAAAAGAACGATCCAACAAAATCACAATAATATATATATTTATAATATATGATATACGATTTATACTGTATACATTATGCAAAAATTCGAGATTTTGCAGCTTGTCTGCTATAATAACCTATATAAGAAATTACGTAGACATTTTATATTACATATTATGCAATGTACAGTTCTAGACAATAAAGCAAATTTAAATTCATTCAAAAATAATTATAAGGAAAATTTATAGCTGTTCTGATCTGAACGCTTTCCTTTTCCAAGGAATGTTTTTATAATTGTTATTCCTTAGAAATATCCTCTGGTCAGGCGATCGACTCGGCAGCTGGAAGAAAGTTTTCCCAATATTTCACCAACTGAAATGAAAGTTTATTGTATTCAACTCAGATTTTTAATAAATTATTAACCTAACTTGTTATTACAAGGAAATTTATAGTGTTTAAATCTTCAATAGAGAACTACGTCTTGAATTGGGATAGTTCATAAAATATTATACAAGCCTGTTCGGCAAGACCTCTGCAGCAGACGGATTTTTTAGTCACGTGACCACAGATCGTACAGATTTATCTGTAATATATGTGAATGAACTAACGGTACAGAGCATCTGCTACAGAACATACTGCTCTGGTTAAACTTGCATAGATTATTAGATTTCAAAGATCACTATTTTGTGAAATATGCTCATCTTTTAACGATAATTTCACCCTTTCCGTAGCTCCACTCTTAATTAATTAATTAGGTGCAAAGGCACTGAATGCAAAGAAAATGAGGAATGCAATACCCCCTTCTGGTCGTTCACTACAGCAATAGTATTACCGAAAGATCCTAATTAATTAATTAATTTCATGCAAAAGAAACGAGAAGCAATATCTCCTTCTGGTCGTTCACTACAGCAATAGTATTACCGAAAGATCCTAATTAATTAATTAATTCATGCAAAAGAAACGAGAAAGCAATATCTCCTTCTGGTCGTTCACTACAGCAATAGTATTACCGAAAGATCCCAATTAATTAATTAATCATGCAAAAGAACGAGAAAGCAATATCTCCTCCTGCCCATTCACAACTGCGATAGCTACATCGAAAAATGAATTAATTAGGTTATTAATGGATAAATGAAAACATAAGAATGAAAGTGTTGATAAGTATTGGAATTTTTCAATATATCAGTTGTTGGATCAGGAATCTCAACATAAAATACAAAAGAATATATAAAAAATGCAATTTTGAATTTATGTGAAACGAAAATACTTGTGAATTCAGACTTTAGCGCCTCAGAGAAAAAAATAACCTAGAGATGCCTTAACGCATTTGGTGAAGCAGCCAAGTACAATCTGTTTATGAACGCGAACAACATTCGGCGTTGCGAACTTGTGCCGTATCTTTATTCCGCATTGGTCTGCGGTTCCCCTACTATGGCACTAACCTAGAGTCTGCTATGGACAATTCTGTCAGTTTGGCAACATGGTCTGTTATTGTTTAGTTATTCGATGCGTCATGTTTACATATTGGTTTCGATTTGGCGTTCATAAACTGAATAATTTAACTGATTTGGTGGTAGTTTATTGTTGCGGTATTCCGGTAATTATAGCCATGGCAAAATTACGAAAATGTTGTATTTATTCAGAAATTGTACAAATGAAAATATAACCTATTGTTTTGCGGTAAAGTGCTTTCAATCAATCGCACTCTAGAGCTTGAATTGTTTACAATATAGTACTATTCACGCGTAGAGGCATCTCTATGTTAACTTCTTACTCTAGGTTTTGCACCAATAACATGACACGAGAATCAATGAAGGCGTACATTAGTTTGAATAAGAAGTGGTTTAACGCGTAACATCACCATGAATATCAAAATAGTGAAAGCAGAGAATAATATTAATCGATTGAAATCAACCAATAACTCATACTTTGGAGCTAATCTCGTCCTCGTTCAAGACAAGGTGCTCTGTTTGATACCACTTCCTTGCGTTTTGTCTTGAACGAAGACCAGATTAGCTCCGAAGTATGAGTTTAATATTGGTTGATTTCAATCGATTTCAATATTTGGATAAAAAATGTTTGCTATTTCAGAAGTTTATTACATGTCACTATTCCCTGTTGTATTATGTTACCACGTCCGTTAAATAAGCATTATAGTTAGTGAACTACCCCTAACACTATGTGAACTTTAAAAAAACATAAAAAAGTGCCGGTAGAATGTTACAATTGATTTTGAATAATAGTTAAACACACAAGTTATTTAGCATTATTGAAAATGACAATTTCTCAATTTTCATTCATGACTGAATTAATATTCGAATTTTTCCCACCCTGTACACATAGAAATTAATGCGAAATATAATCACTGGTAAATCGTTTAATCTATATTAATAAAACAGGATCTATGGTTACCGTCAAAATGCAATATCTTTCAAACGGCTGCACCAAATTGGATAATTCTTTTTTTGTTGTGTTCATAATTGCTAGGGCAAGGTTTTTACATCAAAATATTTCCAAAATTAATAAAACAGGATCTATGTTTATACAACAAAATATTTCCAAAAAAATTGTTCAAAAAAAACAAAAGGCTTTCCTTTTTCTTACGACCAATCAAGCAGTCATAGAATACATATTTATAGGTTATAATGATTTTGACATTTGAAACAAAGTGAAGTTACATCGAGTGAATCGAAAATTTAAAATTTTAATCAGAAATAAAGTAAGAACTAACATATTATACAACAATGTTTCACTTATGCCATATTTTACAAATTTTAAACATATGATGTATGAATGTATTTTGGATTGCCTGATGCCCGTATGTTTATATCACAAATCAGATCAGCAGATGGCGCTGTAGTTGTTATCAAGGTTATTCATGTATTCTGCAACTGAACGGCTGGATCGAATTGAATGAATTTTTGGGTATGCAGAACAACGTCTGTTGAGTCCGCTAGTAAGGTATAAAAAATTTGGTACCCTGTAAGTGATATTCATACCTGTGCCTGATGTTCTATATGATTTTCGAGATACTTCACGAACATGGCCTTGAAATCTCTGATACGGCATTTTTCAAACCTTTCCATCTCCATTTTTATCATCCTTGAAATTTTATCAAAATTTTCCTGACCTCTCTCAACCTTCGCCTCCCACTAAATGAAAAATTTAATTATTATTCTTCTTTAATCACGAAAAATATCAAAGATTCCTAACCTCTAATACTTCAGTAGCCGCTTGGTCCAATTTATCTGTTCTACAAGCCAGTTCGAATTTGGTTTTGGCTTCCCTTTTTTTGGCCAGCATCTGCTGCGCATGATGCCAATGTTGAAATAGTTTGGTTCTTTCGTGGAAAGCGTCCCGCACTGCAGACAATAAGCCTAGATAGTCTTTCAGAAGTTCACATAAAATGAAAAAATCGGTGTTTGCTTGTTCCAAGTGTAATGCTTCAACCTGAAATTAAAAAATATTCTATGATGAAGAAAAAAAACAGGCTTCATTCATGATTTTTATTTGATATGATTGAAAATATGTAGTAGTTTTGTTTTATTCACCCAAATATACCTTATATTGTCAACAGAAGCACCCACATTGGCAAGTTTACCCCTTTAGTTTTGGAGTAGCCCCCATTTTAAATTTACTTTTTTATTTTCGTTGGCCTTTCCAAATAATATCGATTTTTTTGGACAAAAAGGTCCTCCAGATGTGAAAAAAAATGTTACTACAACCTTCATTAAAGTTGAACAATATGAAAATATTCAACTTTAAAATGCCATAAAACAATTCTTAAAAAAATTTAGTAAAAAACTATACTCCGTTCACGAAAGTTGAGCACATAGTAGGCGTTTCTTTATTTATCTGAAGTTGGCAGTATTTGCTGTCATAACGTAAAATAAATTCAATGTTGCCAAATGTACTCGGCCTCGTCCGACGAGCTTGCGAGTTATCAAACAACTCTATGCAATATTGACAACATTGCGTATCAATCTGACAAGAAAATATACATCATAACCTAAAATTTCAATACACACAGTGGAATATGTCAAATTATCATGGCCAACCGACGGCTCAACCTTTCGTGAACCATAGACTTATAAAAGATTTTTTATGTCTATACTCCGTTCACAAAGGTTGAGCCGTCTGTTGGCCATGGAAATTTGGCATATTCCACTGTGTATATTGAAATTTTAGGTTATGTTCTTTATTTTATTGTCAGATTGATACGCAATGTTGTCAATATTGCATAGAGTTCTCTGATAACTCGCAAGCTCGTCGGACGAGGCCGAGTATATTCTGCAACGTTGATTTTATTTTACTTTATGACAGTAAATACTGCCAACTTCAGATAAATGAAGAAACGCCTACTATGAGCTCAACCTTTCGTGAACGGACTAGAGCACCTATGTCATTTCTGTAAGTTACATAATTTGAGAGTTATTGCTGTTCGAACATGACCACTACGCGAGCGCCCCAAACTTTTTTTTTGTTGCTACAGGTTGTCATGAGGCCGCTGACCGGCCGTTTTGACCATTTTTTATGATTAATTTGTTTGTTTGATCATTAAAAATTATCGAAAGTATAATACTGAGTTTTATTTTATTTTATCAATTTTCATAAGGGTCATGTTCGAACAGCAATAACTTTCTAACTATGTAACTTACAGAAATTATGTTGGTATCATTTTGTAGCTAATATCCTTGCGTGTCAGTTCATTGAAAAAAGTTATACTTCAATGTACTAGTTTTTGTACTATTGCGGATTTACTAAGAAAATCAGTGAATCTTTTTATTACATTTCTAAGATAAATGTTTTCATATTGTTTTACTTTAATGAAAGGTGGTAGTATCATCTTTCAAAAGTAGTTATTTATTATACAAGGAATAATATTTTTTCCGATGAGCCACCGATGCAAACATTAGTGATTAAATGAACGATTTGATGGAACTGTGTTGACAGGGGTTAATCCATCCAGTGAATAAAAGAACACTACAATGTTGCATTACTCTGACTGATATAAAGTAGATTTCTATCTCTTTTTACCAGTCCAATAAACCTCGGACACATTCCGGTCGTGTGCTAAAATGAACGACAACTAACGAATGTTCTACGGAGAAGGAGGAGATAGTATAGCTAAATAAACAGAGTTTTCACGCGTAACATCGCCATGAATACAAAAATAATGAAACATAATATTAATCGATTAAAATCAACCAATACAAAACTCATACTTCGGACTCGGAGCTAATCTTGTCCTCATTCAAAGCAAGCATTTCGTCCTTATTAGGACTCATCAGCACAGGATAGCTCTGAATGATACAAGAGGCATTTTCGGAAACTTACGCAGGGTTACTAACTCAATCCATTAGGTCACGTGACGGATCTACTCGGATCATGACCCGGGTTCTAAGTTTACGAACACATTAGGTTTAGGATTTGAAGTGACAGACAATTACAATCAAATATTTAATTTTTCAGTCCCAGTTTATTTTCGGATTGTCTCTAGCTTTGCTTGCATTTATTGGCATTTTTTAAATATTTCTTATAATTTCTAGTGTGCTCTTCTATGTTTAATGTTATTTTTGAGTACCTATGTTGAAGAAGTAGATTTTTTTTCAGTTCCAGTTTTTTTACTGATTGTCTCTAGCTTTGCTTGGATTTATTGGTTTCTGTAAAATCTTTTTTTCAATTTCTGGTGAGCCCTCGCATGTTCAATGTTATCTTTGAGTACCTATGTTGAAATTTCCATAATTTTTAAGAAAAGAGTAGAAGACTTATTCCTGCCTTTTTCAAATACAAAATTTAACTGCAGTGTATCTTGTAGGGTTACAATAGATTAACCTGAGTCAGTGATCGAGTTAATAGCACCGTACTTTCTGAACACGGGTTGGATGTTTGGGTTAGGTAAACAAACGCGAAGGTTAGGGATCTAGTTAACCCGAGTAAGTATCCAAAAACGCCTAAGGTTTTCTTCTTTCAGCTATAACTATACTGAAGACGCCATCTCTAGTTCCATTAGATTAGATTAGATAGAGGTCGATCGGCACGTTGATTACCCTTCTGCACTGCGACCAATAAGTTCTTTTGTGCGTTACCATACTAAAACTACGTTTTTCCCAGGAATCTAACCTCCTTAGCAAAGCTGGTTACTTCCTTAGGAGACTTCGCTCTTATGTCAGCTGGCGTTAATAACGCGCCACCTAGTAGAGTAAGTCTGGTTTGCGCCAGCGCAGTGCATTGGCATAGTATGTGCTCGGTTGTTTCAGTGGCCGATTCACATAACCTACAAATGTCGGAGTTTTCTTTACCGATCTGTGTAGGTGATATCTCACGGGACAATGCCCTGTGAGAAGGCCGATTAGCAGCCTTAACTCGTTTTTTGACAACGATAGAGCTTGTTGAGCCTTCTCTTTGGAAGGTTCGATTAGTCTCTTTGCTTGTCTTTGACCGGATGTGTTTATCCAGTAAGAGTGTTTCTCCCTTTTTTCCCAAACGCCTACCTCTGCCCTAATCAGTGTAGGTGATACCCAACAGGAGGTCACGGATCCGGTGAAGGGTATGTTTGCTCCTCTTTTTGCAAGGGCATCAGCTCTCTCATTTCCCTCAATGTTCTGGTGGGCAGGTACCCAAGCTAAAACTAGCTTGTTGTACTCCGCCAGTGTTTTGAGGGACTGTTTGCAGTTCCAAATGGTCCTTGATCTACAATGAACGGCCATAAGCTGCCTCTGTGCCATCTCTAGTTCCATACAAACAACCTTCTTCTATCTGTGTGATACCACTTCCTTGTATTTTGCCTTGAACGAGGACGAGATTAGCTCCGAAGTAAGAGTATATTATAGGTATGTTCTGGAATTAATTGTCTACCAAAATTTCTGATGTGTTTCAATTTTGAGGCAATTTATTCATTCAAATGTGTCCTAATCATTTGTAATAGTCAATAGGAAATTATCTCATTTGAAAATTTCTGATTGTTTCTGTTTCAGAGACTGGGAATGAAAACCCACAAAAAGTTTTCTAGAACTCAAAAGTGACTATTGAAATGAGTATTAACCTTTTCTTCAGTATCAGCCAGATGCGAGAGAGCCTTCGACAGTGAATTGTGATCCTCGCAAGCACTCAACATAGCAGCTGATCTTGAAACGCCATTGGTTAAATTGGCAAGCTCACGTCTATAGATCACCATATTCTCTACGTTCATATGAAGTTTTCGCAACTGGTTCTCTAAAGATTCTATATGAATCAGCTTGTCCTCAAACCACTGAAAAAATAATATTTCAGTAAAGTATTGATTATTTCAAAATTTTTTTTGTGATTTTACTAACTGGATCTGTTTCATCCATTTTATAGGTTATTTTATTCATGGTCTCCCCAACTTTATTGAACAGCCTCATCACACCAGCACCACTTAGTGCAGATGTGTTGGTTGCCTTTGGTAATTCTACATCTGAAAAAGAAGAATATAATTTGACAGAAGTTTGCACTTCTACAATCATTTACAGTGGAACTGCTCTATAACGAAATCGCTAAATCCGCAAAAAAATTTCTTTATACAGAAGTTTTTTTTTATAGTGTCAAGTATCGAAACAAGCAAATGCATTTTTTATTGTGAATTCATAGACATAATCAAAAAGTGTAAGTGCATTTTTTATAGCTTATAGGCATTTTAAGTAGGTATGTATACAATACTTATCTATTCACGAGTTTTTGTCTGAGTGGTGAAATTAAAAAACATTTTATTCTCATAAAAAAACTTGTCACCAATATCAACATCGACATTAATGAAATCATTAAAGTAACTGTCATTATCAACATTAAAAGTTCCACTGTATTTATGGAATACATAGTAATATTAAGGCTCTGAAAAGGGGAGTATACCAGACAGCCATGCTGGGTCCAACCACAGACTCGAAAATTACAGAATAATTCAAATGAAATGAAATCTGTAATCAAATAAATGCTTATGCTTGCCTGTCTAGTCTCCAACTTTATTGTTTTGAATAAAAAATCAATACTTTTTATTAACTATTCTTCAAAAAAAGCACGCAACTAAAATAGAGCACAATAACTGAGGAATTGACATTACCATCTGTAATTTTCGAGTCTATGGTTGGACCCACTCAGCCTGTCTGGCATACCTATCTTTCTAGTGCTCTAGTAATATATACTCCGTTCACGAAAGGTTGAGCACATAGTAGGCGTTTCTTTATTTATCTGAAGTTGGCAGTATTTGCTGTCATAACGAAAATAAATTCAATGTTGCCGAATGTACCGACGAGCTTGCGAGTTATCAGAAACTCTATGCAATATTGACAACATTGCGTATCAATCTGACAAGAAAATGAACATCATAACCTAAAATTTTAATATACACAGTGGAATATTTTCAAATTATCATGGCCAACCGACGGCTCAAGCTTTCGTGAACGGACTATACCTACCACATTCCAGAAATTCTCTAAAGTCTGGATCTACAACTAATACTGGGTGCTGTGCTGTCCTATTTAAATATCTCTCCAGGGCAGCCCTCCTTCTTTCTACAAAATCATTTCCATTTCCAGTTCCATTCTCAGTTTGGTTTGACATCTTAATTTTTGTCATTCCTGAAAATCGCAGACATGAATTTGAAGAATGAATTAAAAAAATTCCAAAATGAAATAGTTATTTTTCCTAACAAGTGCTCAAAGTGATACTTTCCGCACGCGACTGCCGTTGACCGAACGACGCGAAGCAATCAAGGGCGGAAAAGACACTTAACGCATGAATTAGGAACATTTTTTTTCTACGACCGCATGAAGATTCAAAAAGCACATTGAAATAGTATATAACATTACTAGCAAGGTAAGAGGGTTTTTACTGGCGAATGGAGGATATAATTGACGAGCTGCAGGCGAGTCAGTTACCTCCTTGAGCCAGTAAAACCTGTTACCTTGCGTGTATTGTTTTATATTTTATTGTTTCTCATTTGTAAAAAGGTTAGATAAATTCCAAAAAAATCTCAAGAATATGTCGCAAATGTCGTAAGCTATGCAATGACAACTGTCAGTGGCTTTACGAGAGGGAAGTCCTTCGAGAATATTTGCTCATTTCTGACGAAAAAGGCCAGATCCAAATGAAACAAGGCATGAATATCGTTTTAAATACTTTTATAACGTTTATTACTAAAAATATTTGTTCCAGGAACGATGAAATTAGAAGAATGAATGAATTAGAAGCGAGTACGTGAAACTGTCAGTGAGTTTACAGGTCAAAAAACCTCTAGGATATTTGCAATTTTGAGAAGGAAAACAAATAGATACGAATAAAATAAGGTACGAATATCGTTTTCGAATAGTTTGAGAACGTTTATTGAGAAATACATTTGTTCCAGGAACTCTGAAATTAGGGAATGAATGAAATTAGAAGCAAGTACTTGACAACTCTCAATGTGAATAATACTACTAACTTGTAAAATTTTACAAGTTAACTGTCAGTTTTACAAGTTAGTAACTTGATAAATAAAACTTTCTTGATTAATATTGTGTTTTTGGAAACTGACGTTTACAAATGAGAAACAAATAAATATATATACAGTGGAAGTACCCTACAACAAAAGCGCTAAATCCGCAAAAAAAATTCGTTATAAAGAATTTCGTTATACAGAAAAATTTTTCTTTCGTTGGCAATATCGCGGTCGACTTCACTGATAAAAGATTATCATTCAAACTTAAGCACTTACTTTTAAGAATTTTCGCACAACTTTCACACTAGCGTAATGGTTAGATTGAAACCAAACAACCAGGGGTGTATTTAAAACTGTTTCAGAAGGATCTCTCTGCCCGTCCTAATGATTTAGTTCAAGGTCGGGATTTATTACGTAAGTCTGGAAAATTTTGGAAAAAACCCACCCTTATACCTTCTTACCAATACCCATTCAAAGAGTGATGTTCTTTGAATATTTCGTTATAGAGAGAATTCACTTCGTTTTAGACTTTAGAGGGTGTTTTTAACATGGAATTTGGATTCAAGGTGCAATGTCTTGTACGAAATTCGTTATACGGTTCATTATAGGGAAGTTTCACTGTATATACTTTTTTGCACTCATTTTAGTATAGAAAGTTTCACTTTCTGAACAAGTACAGAAAGTGAAAGTGAAAGAAAAAAAAGCACGGTTGTAGAAAAAAAACCATTTCAGTTTATTTGGATCCTAAAAAATATATGGTCAATGGGGTATTTAATAGGATAGTATGCAGAAGTTAATTTTTTATTGAAAAAAATTGATTTTTGCCCTCTACCACATGTGAAAAGTTAGAATTTAGACCATAATTCCCATTTTTGCTATTTTTGAAGTAAATGAAAGTATACCAACCATACTGTTAATATCATTATTTCCATATGAAAAAATTTTTGATGGACTCCCCTTCAAATTTCAAAATCATATAAAGTTACAATTTTAGAGTTCTAGAACTGTTAAAAAATGTAATCACCTGAAATATACACATTTTTGACTAGAAACTAGAACATCACAAATTGAGAAAAATTGCAGTTTAAGGGGCAACTCATACAAAAATGAACATGAAAGACAAGAAGTAGAGGAGACGATAAATAAATATGTTCTTAATTTTAGTGACTCTTTTTTTAAAGTTTCCCAAATAACTTGCATCTGAGGATTCTTGGTTTGAATCTATTTGAGCATTAAAGAAATCCTAATAAACAGACAATTAAATAAAATTGTGTTTATCTCTAATAGAACTGGTGTACGTAAGCTTCAAAAGCATTCTACATGACTGTAGCTATCATCAAATAGACTGTTGTTATATATTCAAATTACTTGAAAGAATAAGGTAAAAACTAATAACATAGACAGAACCTAAATAACTGCGCATTAAAGTTGGGTTTGTCAATGGTAAATATATGATATAAATATCAACAAATCCAATCCATATACAACCGCAATACTACATAAAAGCATAATATCTTACCTAATACATTTTTTTCTGGTGCAGGTGGTATAATTCTCCCAATTTTCAAATACTTTTCTGTTAATTTATCGTGGAGTCCTAGAAAATCACTGAATCTTCTTAGTACAGAAAGTTCTTTGGCTTTAAATATTTGCATGTTAGTTTTAGTAGTAACTCTATATGCCATGTAAGCACTCATCCCATCTCCAATTTTTTGAGGCTCTGTAATTGATATTTCGATGAACTGATCTCCACTTTCAGCCTCCCTCTTAAACAGAACATTTGAATTAGAACCAATACCAATTAAATAATCAATCGGTACAGTCAAAAACAATTTAATTCCCTTGAATATACTGGTAGCAATGAAATGTATCAATTTCTAATAGAATTATTACCCTCTCCAAGACATCAACTCCTGATGCTTCTGAATTAATAGGTATCGTTTCCAGAGTTTTGTCATCATTCAAATTTATATTTGTGATACCTTCCGAAACATTATTCGTAATCGACGGTGATCCGTAATGGGTGGATAGGTCCTGTAAATAATAATTCTAAGAAAGGAACTTTGACCAAATTGTGTTCAGACCAACCTGTTGAGCTGAAATAAAAAGATCCTCGAGTTTACTTTCACTTCCATTGTTGATTTCAACATTTTCGAATAAAGGGGGCGATTCCACATTCGAAGACTCCATATTTTTTGTTTAAATTACATTTGCCAAACTCAAAACTCTACTCCCACTGACAGACTACGTCAGTTTGACAGATTTGTTCAGTGATTCAGCATTTCTCATCTGTGTTTGAAATTAATTTTAAATATTAATTTGCTTTTTGAAGAGGCTTTTGTTCAACAGAAATTCATTCTTTTTGTTTTTATGCATTAATGTTGATTAGATTGTTTTTTGAGTAGAATGCGTTAGCTTTCGCCAATGAATAAAGAATAAGTAATATATTCTATGGTTTCGGTCATAGATTTTTGATGTTGCACTGCTGGCTGCTGACATGACATTTCCAATGTTTTTAAATTTACAAAATTACAATTTTTGTATTTTGAATGTACCAACAACTTGTCATCTCGGAATTATTTCCCAATAAATCCAAATGATAAAGCTATTATTATTTGTTCTTATCCTGAATGCAATCACGCATCTCAGTTTGTCAGCTACGGAACAACCGAATCATGTAGTTAAAAAAGTATCGCATGCAGAAATACCGAATAAAAATAATGATACAAAATTCAACTCAGCTCAGGCGAAAGAAAATGTCCCTGAAGTTTCTCAATCGAAACATGATAAGAAGGAATTAAAATCCAAACCAGCAACAGAATTAGACAAAATTGAAGATAAAACTCAACCTAAAGAAAATATTCCAACTGGTCACAATAAAACTAAAGACGATATGATAGCGCCTTCTCATAATGATTACAATATGACTAATGAAGAACCCGGCTTTTTGAAAACTGTTTCAGTGGTATTGATTTCCATTTCCCTCATGTTTATGCTTTTTGTTGCATTTAAAACATATAGGTAAGTTTTGTGTTAAATGTTTACATATTCAGTCTGAGAATGTAAATCTTCAAAATGATTTAATTTTTTTAGGAGAAAGAGTAGAAATGCTAGAATAAAAAAATACGGAATAAGACTAACCAGAGGTAATATCGAGATGACACCTCTTCCGTTAGACAACGATGATGACGATGAGACTATTTTCGATTTGAAAAATCTACCAACTTAAAAATAACAAATTTCACATTTTAGAAATGGCCTTAAGTACATATGAATTTTTACTTTTTGGATTTTCATAATTACTCAAAGCAGTTGGCATTGAGGTTTTTTCTCTTCATGTGGACTCTATTACGTATGTAAATCATAAGTGCAATTATTGAAATAAGTCCTAATTCAATTTTATTCAAGTTTATCCAGTGCGAATCAATTTCTTCCTAATGTAAGAGTAAAAATTTCTGTAATATTTTAAAATTTTCATGCCGATTGTGTTATTTATTTGCGGCAAGCTCTCTTTTTAAGTATTTATTAATGATATGTTGATGTTTTTTATCAATTCTATTTGTTATGATGGGAATGTTGTGAAATAATGGTTAACAAACTCTGATCTAGTCTGAAATCACCAATGTTACTTTTTTTTCTCGAGTGAACATCGTCACTTTGAAATGGGTGTAAGAGAATCCAGTTTTGATACTTTCATAAAATAGCAGTTTAATTTTATTTCAATTTTGATTAAGAATATTTGTGATCGAAAAATTAACCACACTTAACTTCTAATAATATTGTGAGAATATGATCATCTATTTTTATAAGAGTGAACTTTGTATGTATGAGATATTTTTATAAAAATAAATTTTAATTGTTATCACTGCACTGTCAATAATTTCAATCCTTATATATTTCTTTCATTCTAAAAAATATTGATGATTGAGCATAATTTAGGATGATAAAGAATATTTCAATCAAATCTCCAAATTTGGATTATTGGAATTAATAATTGAATTTTTCATTTTGCTAATTTATTGCTCACTAGGAGACACAACATTAATATAATCCATCTAAACTATTAAATATCACTCATGATTTTAGTGGTTTATATACCCCAACAGCTTTTTAAATTCTACTTCTTTTGTTTGACTTTATAATCGGATAATGCAGCCTTGATCGCATCTTCTGCTAACATTGAACAATGCAGTTTAACAGGAGGAAGCGATAATTCCTTTGCAATATCTGTGTTTTTGAGTTGGGCCGCCTGATCGACTGTCTTTCCCTTGACCCATTCAGTAGCCAAAGAACTGCTAGCTATGGCTGAACCACATCCAAACGTTTTGAACTTGGCATCTATTATTTTTCCATTTTCATCAACTTTTATCTGCAGTTTCATAACATCACCACAAGCGGGAGCTCCTACAAGCCCTGTGCCAACAGTTTTGTCATTCTTATCCAATGATCCTACATTTCGGGGATTCTCATAATGATCGATAACTTTTGGGTGATATGAAGCGGTTACTGCAGTTAGAACCGGTTTCGACAACTTCAGTAGTTTTGAAGGGGAACTCAAAGCCATTTTTTCAAGTTATTTTTGCAACTTCGTTGTTTTTGTTTTTTTGCTTATTTGACAAAGAACTTAACCTATTTCTTTTGACAGAACGAGACTAGGAAACCACAGAATTGTTTTAGGTTTTTTTTACCAACTCGGTAGCCTCTACTCTCTACTACGAAGCTGTGGGTCCAGCAGTGGCGGCTCGTGAGATTTCAATCAGAGGAAGCCCAAGACCACGCAAACGCAACCAACAAAATAATTTTTTTCGAACTGTCAGCCACTGGTGTTTATTATACCATTTTAAGTCGAATTTTGGCGAGCTGTGGTTACATGTAACTATCTAACTATCACGTGATCATTTGACAGAAAATACGTGTATTAACTGTCAACTATTAGCCTATTCGTTTTGAGATATTTCGTGCTGCTGAGTAACTCAAAAGCTCGAAATACGGCTTGCCATTGGCTGCGCACAAGCACTGGTACAGCTCAGGAGCACGAAATATCTCAAAACGAATACTATATATATGTAACTAAGGTAAGCTGTGGTAAGCTGTAGTTACATCGCCAAAATTCGACTCTATACAGAACGAAAGATTTTAAGCAGAATTAATAATAAAATCTGGCTTTGTCGGTCGAGGTGTCTTAGTTCCTTGAGTTATGAAAATGTTATCATCGTCAGGCATTTTACTGAATTTATTTTTCAAAATAAAATCTATAGGATCTTGCATTTCTTTAAGTTCACTACTTGCATTATAATTCTCACTTCTTGTTACCGTTTCCATATTTCTTGCTTAAATATTAAAATCTTACCTACATACTTTTCCGAAAAATGTTACAAAACTACAAACCGCACGCTAAGAGTATTAATACTTAATATAAGATATACTAGTTAATAAAATAAAGGGAGGAAATCAAAACATAGCTGATCTCCATCCCCAATGACCGCACAAATGATCTTATTGGTCGCAGTGCAGAAGGGTAATCAACGTGCCGATCGACCACTATTCTAATCTAATCCCCAATGACCGGGGTTGATTCGGGCCGATCGGACTAAAAATTAAAAATAATATTTCCTCTATCTTTGCATCGGACGTTCAGTTTCGGCTAAGCTCATTCTCCTAGAAGCGAAAATAAGGCTGCGGAGCCGGGCCTCCGGACACGTGATCTACAGCTTGAATTTTGAGTGGTTCCCGCACCGTTCACTTGAAGAAGTTTGAAATGTTACATTCTAACGAATCTCGACTCGTGGAGGCGAGCCTCCTTCGCTAAGCGGGTTGCCTGCTATCCGTTACGCTGTATTGTGTGTTGCGGATAATTTATGAATGTTTTAAATCGCTGAGTAATAAACAAATGTTTATGTTTATTACTTTAAGATTTGGATAGAAGATTGAATGATGGAAATAATACTGATATATAAATGTGATTATTATTTATTTGAACTTGAATTTAAAATTGAATAAAACGCAGTGAAATTAGGGGAGGTCCGGCCTCCTTTGAGGAGCCGCCACTGGGGTCCAGGTGCCGTATTTTCGACAAAGTGATATTTCAAAGGAAATACGAATTACGAACTTCATTGCGTGGTGTGCATTTTGCCATAGATTTATAATACTAACTAGATGGCGAACCTGTCAAAAGTTTTAAGGCAAACGGCGGCCATTTGCAGTTTGGGGTGAATTTGAGAGTTATCACTTTTTCTATGAATTGAAATATTAGAATTACCAATATTCCTTTATTTATTTTATTTCAACGAATTAAAATGATAGGATTACCAATATTGTTTAATAACTAATCACAAGAATCGAAAATATTTATAATTTTAATAGACCGAAATGTCAAAGTTCACAGAACACTAATATAGAGTTCGCTTTTCATCACTTCTTTCAGAGGAACGTCTATGTTTAAATCAAAATTCGAGCATGGACCTATTATAAATCTTTGAATTCGAGCACAGATGGCATAAAACATCAAAATATTTGTGGTTCATCCCAAACTGCAAATGGCGTTCATTTGCCTCACTTTTTTCTACGTGACAGTAAGGAAGTTCGACGTCCAGTATTATAGTAGTATTATAGGTCCATGCATTTTGCTGGTAAAAGAGGGATTCGCGCAATGAACTTCGTATACGCATCGAAAAATCACTTGTCCAGAATACGGCCCTGGGGGGTGATTCTTGAATAATGTCGTATTCGCGTCGACATTTGTCTATTCGCGAACACGACATAATTCAAGAATCACCTCCCTGGGTTCGATTCCCGCTCATCTAGGCGACGCGAAGGGAAGAGGCGAATCGTTAGAAGACGCGCACTTGGAAGAAGCGAAGCGTCCTCCCTCATATGTTCTGTGCCTAAAAGGTGACGCTCACTTGGGCAAAGACATAGACAACAAAGGCAAAGTAGTGCGACGAGAGACGAAGCGTCATTTCGCCGAGGTCCGCACACCTGGGCGAGGTGAAGCGTCGAGCAGCCATCGGAAGAAATTCCCCTTATCTGTAGGCCACAATAAATTTTTGCTACCCTCGTGGCATCGAGAAATTTGACGCGAAAATGACCCAAGGATAATTCACTTGTCAAACGACTCGCATCTTCTCCGCTCTTTTCTTCGAGCCGCCTAGATGAGCGGGTGTCCATTGTATTCAATGCAAACTTCTCCGGCGGAAAACGACGCTTCAATTCTTCCAAGTGCGCATTTAATCTGTCTCGCGTCCAACGATTCGTCTCTTCTCTTCGCGTTCCCTAGATGAGCGGGTCACCATTTGATTGAATTCTAACTTCTTCGGAGGTAAATTACGCTTCGTCTCTTGATGCGCACGTTCGCCCAACTGAGAAAAAACTAGTACTTTATATCACATGTTACAAGGGGTCGCTCCTGAAACCTTGCAATTTTCTGAACAAGCGTGCTTTTCGAAATTTTTTCTATGTCCATTAAAAAGTGACATTTTCAAGTGAAATACGTTTAATGAAAAGAAAGAAAAATGTGTTCGTTACTCCTGAAGTTCATAATGAAGAAAAAAATTCATTCGAATAAATTCCACAAGATTCGCTCCCTAATCAATGATCAATTGTGTAGGTGTTCGCATACCGACATCAAAGTTCCAGATTTCAAATATAGAAAAAACAAATCCGATAATGGATACGAGTCCAGGGAGCTATCAAAAGCTGCCCATGGTGTTTTGGTAGGGACACAGGTTGTTGCAGCGATCTATTCAGCAAAAGCAGTATCACATCACTTCATAAAATCGATGGCCATAACAGCGGACGTTCAAGCTCTGGCCAGAGTTGAAATTGATTTGGCCGAGATAGCTGAAGGGGGCCATACTACTATAAAATGGAGAGGCAAGCCTTTATTCTTGAAACATCGATTGCCTGACGAGATAAAAGACTGCAGAGCAACACCAGTATCTTCGCTAAGAGATCCTGAAACGGATGAGCAACGGTGTCCAAATCCGGACTGGTTGGTGGTCATTGGAGTGTGTACTCATTTGGGTTGTGTACCGATTCCTAATGCTGGTGATTACTTGGGAGGATACTATTGTCCTTGCCATGGTTCTCATTATGATGCTGCTGGTAGAATAAGAAAAGGACCGGCACCTACTAATTTAGAAATACCAGTACATGAGTTTCAAGCAGATAATAAATTGGTAGTAGGTTAGAAAGTTTAAAGTTGTAGAATAAACTGCAAAGGCAAAACCAACTTATTTTATTCATTTGTTACCTTCTCTAATTGATACCATAATGTTTTGAGTTTTTGCTGTAACAACAATATTCCACAAGATTTGCTCCGTTAGCAATGATCAAATGTATAGGTGCGCGCAAATCAACATCAAAGTTACGGATTTCAAATATAGAAGAAACCAATCCGAAAACGAATACGAGTCCAGAGAGTTATCAAAAGTTGCCCATGGTGTTTTGGTACGGACACAGGTTATTGCAGCAATCTATTCAGCAAAAGCAGTACCTATCACATCACTTCATAAAATCGATGGCGATTACAGCGGACGTTCAAGCTCTGGCCCATCTCTGGCCAGAGTTGAAATTTATTTGGCCGAGATAGCCGAAGGCGGCCATACTACTATAAAATGGAGAGGCAAGCCTTAATTCTTGAAACATCGATTGGCTGACGAAATGAGAGACTGCAGAGCAACACCAGTATCTTCGCTAAGAGATCCACGGATGAGCAACGGTGTCCAAATCCGGACTGGTTGGTGGTCATTGGAGTATGTACTCATTTGGGTTGTGTACCGATTCCTAACGCTGATGGTGATTACTTGGGAGGATATTATTGTCCTTGCCATGGTTCTCATTATGATGCAGCTGGCAGAATAAGAAAAGGACCAGCGCCTACTAATTTAGAAATACCAGTACATGAATTTCAAGCAGATAATAGTAGTAGGTTAGAAAGTTTAAGTTGTAGAATAAACTGCAAAGGCAAAACCAACTTATTTTATTCATTGTTACCTTCTCTAATTGATACCATAATGTTTTGAGTTTTTGCTGTAATAACGTACAATTCCACAAGATTTGCTCCGTTAGCAATGGTCAAATGTGTAGGTGCGCGCATACCAACATCAAAGTTACGGATTTCATAGAAGAAACCTTAGACTTAGTCTAAGGAAGAAACCAATCCGAAAACGGATACGAGTCCAGGAGTTATGAAAAGCTGCCCATGGTGTTTTGGTACGGACATAGGTTATCGCAGCTCTCTATCCAGCAAAAGCAGTGTCACGCCTGTTCATAAAATCGATGATAATAACAACAGATGTTCAAGCTCTGGCCAGAGTTGAAATTGATTTGGCAGAGATAGCTGAAGGAGGGCATACAACGATTAAATGGAGAGGCAAGCCTTAATTCTTGAAACATCGATTGCCTGACGAGATAAAAGACTGCAGAGCAACACCAATATCTTCGCTTAAAGATCCTGAAACGGATGAGCAACGGTGTCCAAATCCGGACTGGTTGGTGGTTATTGGAGTGTGTACTCATTTGGGTTGTGTACCGATTCCTAACGCTGGTGATTACTTTTGGAGGATACTATTGTCCTTGCCATGGTTCTCATTATGATGCTGCTGGTAGAATAAGAAAAGGACCAGCGCCTATACTAATTTAGGAATACCAGTGCATGAGTTTCAAGCAGATAATAAATTGGTAGTAGGTTAGAAAGTTTAAGTTGTAGAATAAACTGCAAAGGTAAAACCTATTCTTGTTTTATCTTCCACAAGATTTGCTCTGTTAGCAATGATAAAATGTGTAGGTCCGCGCAAACCAACATCAAAGTTACGGATTTCAAATATAGTAGAAACCAATCCGAAAACGGATACGGGCCCAGAGAGTTATCAAAAGCTGACCATTGTGTTTTGGTACGGACGGTTATTGCAGCGATCTATTCATCAAAAGCAGTGTCACATCACTTCATAAACTCGATGGCATTAACAGAGGACGTTCAAGCTCTGGCCAGAGTTGAAATTGATTTGGCCGAGATAGCGCCTACTAATTTAGAAATACCAGGACATGAGTTTCAAGCGGATAATAAATTGGTTGTAGGTTAGAAAGTTCAGTTGTAGAATAAAATATACCCAGTCAACACGTCCTAAAGATATCCCAGTGTATCTTTTGTAGAGATCATGAGTACTTTTGTTGTGTCCCTAAGATAATACTAAACTACCTACATAACTATCAAATTTAAAATCTATCGGAATACTAACTTAGGCGGGTTGTACAGGAAATGAAAATAAATTTCATTAGAAACTTTTTTTCTTAGTTTCTTATACTATGATATACAGGATGTTCCTAAATTGAACCTTCAAACGAAAAGGGGATATTTCTTAAGTAAGTTGAGTAAGAAAAAAAGTCCCATAAACATGGGGTCGCAAACGTTTCGTTTTAGAGATTCAGGGTGTTGAAGTTTAACTCAAAAACTGACTGAAAAAGTAGTACCTACGCCACTGAGATATTTCACACTAACAATTTTTTTTAAGTTCTTCGTTCAATTTAGGACAAAACATCTCTTTTGCCTTTTTTCGTGTGGGGCGCCTTTTTTATGTAAAAAGTGAAACATTTTAATATAACGCATCCACTAAACGTTTCAAAGATGTTTTATTTTCTCACATAAAAACGGCCCCCACACGAAAAGAAGGCAGGAGAGATTATTTATTCTAAATTGAACGAAGACTCAAAAAAATTTAAAAAGCCCTGATCAGGTGCTTTTTACAGTATTCGTTTTGAGGAGTTTCGTGCTCCTGAGCTGTTCCAGTGCTTGTGCGCAGCCAAAGGCAAGCCGTATTTCGAGCTTTTGAGTTAGTAGGAGCACGAAATATCTCAAAACGAATAGGCTATTTGAGAGCTTGTTCATTGGTGGACAATTCTTTCGAAAGTTATCGTGCTAAGGGACGGCCGGCCCCACGGACAGAAATGAAAATTCGAAAATTACAGACATTTGGGCAAAACGATATAGCATTTGAGTAAGTAGAACGGGCGCTCAAAAATTGTTAGTTTAAAATATCTCATTGGCATACTACTTTTAAGCGCTCGTTCTACCTCTATATCGTTTGGCCTAAGTGTCTGTTATTTTCGAATTTTTAACCGAAAATGGCCTAAACGATAGGGTTAGACTCCCTGATGACGAATTCGTGGTCAAATTCAATTCTGTCCACCCAGACAGCCGTTAGCACGATAACTGTATTGCTTGAAGATTTTTTCAAGCAGACAACCATAGCAGTTCAATAATCAATCAATATCTAGTTAGTTTCGACATTCAGAATCATGTCTATTTGTGTTTTATATACAGGGTGGCCGGACGATTGACGTCCAAAAGAAAAAAAAAACAGGTCCCTCGTCTCATGGGGTATTCGAATGTATGTTATGCGATTTTTTTCACGGTTTCCGAGTTATGAATTTTTTTATGAACTTTTGAGAATTTTCAACTTGACGATATTAAAAAAAAGTACAAGAGTTTTCTGATATATTTTTTTTGTAAATAAATCGCCATGAAATATACTTTTATACATAAAATAACCAGCATCGTAAATTTGATAAAAATTATAGAAATGTTGGTCTCAAGTGAAAAAGTTACGTATTTTGAATCATGATCTAAATTTTCAAATTTAAATTAAAAATGT
The DNA here is from genome assembly GCA_013421045.1 of Propylea japonica. NCBI lineage: Eukaryota > Metazoa > Arthropoda > Insecta > Coleoptera > Coccinellidae > Propylea > Propylea japonica. Next base: position 22,317,467 of record CM024240.1, on the reverse strand, counting down.
AAACAGGCTACTTCATGGTTTCTCAGTAGGCTTAAAAACTGAGCTCAACACTCAGCTTTCAGAATCATTAGTAAAAAATGATACTCAACAGTCTTTCTGCTGGAATTAGCCTTCAAAGTCAGCGAGGTGGAAAAAATCAAAGATCTAGACATTTACTCAATAATTATTTTTGCCATTTTAAGATTTTCCTGATCAAGTTATGATATAAAATGCTGAAAATTAGCATTAGATGAAACGTTTCAGATAAGAAAAAGGTATGGCAATAAATCACACCTCATGTAGATAAAAAGAAATTTATTTATAAAATTACAATAAAAAAAATAAATGAATAAATAAATTTTGCGAAGGTGTAGAATGTGTATTGAGGCTGGAGGTGGCCTTTTTGAAAACCTATTGTAAATTTTATAAATAAATTTCTTTTTATCTACATGATATGTGTGATTTATTGCCATACCTTTTTCTTATCTAAAACGTTTCTTCTAATGCTAATTTTCATTCATTTCAGCATTTTATATCATACCTTGATCAGGAAAATCTTAAAATGGCAAAAAATAATTCTTGAGTAAATGTCTAGTTCTTTGATTTTTTCCACCTCGCTGACTTTGAAGGCTAATTCTTGCAGAAGTAGACTGTTGAGTACCATTTTTTACTAATGATTCTGAAAGCTGAGTGTTGAGGGCAGTTTTTAAGCCTACTGAGAAACCATGAAGTAGCCTGTTTATATTTTTAATTTAAATTTGTAAATTTAGATCATGATCCAAAATACTTAACTTTTTCACTTGCGACCAACATAATTCTATAATTTTTATCAAATTTACGATGCTGGTTATTTTATGTATAAAAGTACATTTCATGGCGATTTATTTACAAAAATATATCAGAAAACTCTTGTACTTTTTTTTAATATCTTTTTCAAAATGGTCAAGTTGAAAATTCTCAAAAGTTCATAAAAAATTCATAACTCGGAAACCGTGAAAAATCGCTTAACATGCATGGGGGTGATTCGAATACCCCATGAGACGAGGGACCTGTTTTTTTCTTTTGGACGTCAATCGTCCGGCCACCCTGTATTTTAAAAGTACTCCTCAAGTATTTTAGGCGATTAGCTCTCATATGATATTGGATCAATTTGATTCCTGAATGGCCGGGAACCCAAATTAAAAAGACCTTATTTTTCTTGTCTAACTGATTGAGTTTCTTTCTAGATATCTTTCAAAAGCTAAGATTTCCGCTTGAAAGACGCTCATACAGGAGCCTAGGGACAGTGCACACTTGGTACATGGCCTATATATCCCAGCGCCAGCTCCTCTAGAGGTTTTGGAACCGTCTGTATACCATTTTTGGTATTTTCTTTGAGGTACAGTAGGTGTATTCCCGTTCCCATTCCTCTCTTTTACTTAGCAATATAATAATTATAAATCCTAAGGCAAGCATTAATCAGTTAGAATTTTAGGATGTGTCTTTAATATTACTCAATATAAACGATAAAAAACTTGTACACAAATTAAGTACATAATAGTAGTGTTCTTTCGTACTGATTGAACTGATGGAACTTATTCCGCGATTAGAATAATCACTTGCAATCACTTTAGAGTTGTGGAAGGAGGAACTGATTGAAAACGAAAGAACGATCGCTTCAACTGATCTTTCTGATTGAAGTTATATAAATCACTTCGTTCAGTTCGAAAGAACATCACTAATGGCAAAATACTAATGAAATCATATCATAAAAAATTCAATCACTGAAAATGAATAATGAGCTTACAACAATCATATTTCACATAATATATAGTCCGTTCACAAAAGTTTGAGCCGTTGGTTGGCCATGACAATTTGTCATATTCCACTGTGTATATTAAGATTTTAGGTTATGTTGTTCATTTTCTTGTTAGATTGATAGGCAATATTGTTAATATTGCATAGAGTTTTATCTCTGCCAACTTGTCGGATGAGGACGGGTACATTCGGTAATGTTGACTTTATTTTACCTTATGACAGTAAATAATGCCAACTTCAGATAAATAAACAAACGCCTACTATGCACTCAAACTATCATGAACGGACTATATAAAACAGAACAGTCTTCAATAATAAACAACTAACTATCGGTGGGACTCATCTGTCTTAAAAGTTCAACATCATTGAAAATCACTTGAGCTCCACCACCACAAGTTCCTACAATATCGCCTTTGTAAACTTTTGTTTCAATTTCACCGTCTGTATCTTGATCTTGTGCTATCAAACAGTATTTACTCTGTTTAGGATTGGTTATATCACTAGCCTTGCTTAATTTCGTTAAAGATTTACGCTTCTTAACTGCAGGTTGTAGCACCGTACCCAAAGGAACTGGCTTGACTGCATTATGTTCTAACCAAACTTCATCTGCTGACCTTGATCTTCTATTTCTTTGTGCAGGCACTTGAACATTTCGCCTATTAGAACTTGCAATGTCTTGCATTGGTGGCGATCGAAGTTGTTGCACATACCTATGACTATTTGCATACTCTTCTGCCATTGGCTCGTCATCATCATCCAGAATTTCTCTCACTTTCTTCAATTTGTTCTCTTTGGCTTTCATAGATGCTTGAATATGTTCACGTTGCCTTCTCAATTTATTTTCTAGTTCTTGCGACATTTTTTCATTGGCTAAAACATATTTTTGTTTAGCACTTTCCTTCTCTAAAATTTTCTGATTGATTCGCATGTCTTTGTCATCTACAATCTGCCTCAAATTCCTAATGACAGTATGCAGTTCTTCGTTTTTCGAAGCAAGACTATCATTTACAGTTTCTAAATCAGAAATTTTATTTTTTAAATTGTTGGTCTCTTGTTTTTCTTTTTTAATTATTGTTTTCATACTTTTCATTTCAGAGGAATTTAAAATATACTCATCATTCATTTCACATAAACGTTTCCTGAAATGAGTTTCATTTTTATTATATTCGTTATTGTATTGTTCTAAGAACTTTGAACTCCTGAGACGTAAAACTTTCGCAATTTGATCCAATTTGACCTCCATGCCGTTAAAATTGGAGGGGTCGAAAAAAAAGTTTGGTATTTTAGGTAATGTGAAAGCAGAATTTTTCATGGATTTGGCCTTGGTTACAGATCCAGGCGTATTAAAGATTTTCTTTGCTGTTTTCCTAAGATATGGGGTATCTACATGCTCGTTCTTTTTGATCTTAATGTCTTGAGACATTTCAGCAAATTTCATCACTTGTATATTTTCATCGTAATCTTTGATGGAAGGATTTACACACACTATCATTTCTACTTTCCCATATCCTTCAAAGAAATTCTTGAAAAGAAATGTTAATCTACTGTCCCTATATGGAACTAACTTATTGCCTCCTGTCAACTGATTTTCTCTCAAGATTTCGAGACAATTTCGCAAACACATAAGTGAATTATTTATTCTACCAGCTTCTTTTAGCCGCATTCCTGTTGCTTGGGTTCTATTTGTTCTCTCAGAACCAGCTAAATCAGCTAGACTCAACTGAGAAATTTTAATCATGTTAGAATCTGGGATAACAGGCATTCCATTACTGTTATGTGCAATTTGTTCTATTTGAACTAATCTAATATTGAAAACTGAATGTGATCGACTTGATTCTGAATTCATTAAGGTATGTCCCATTCTTTTTCTTTTCTGACCAGCATTAAGAACTTCGAAAGCTTCATCAGCTGATTTTACTTCTACTTCAGTGACTCCAATAACATACATATTTTTTTGTAAGTCTTCTCTCAAAATTTTTGGTTGTAAATTTTTGCTGTTTGATTCATCTAATAAGTCATACACTGTGTTATTATAAATTTCTACATAGCTAACAAACACAGCATATGAACAAGTTTCATCCACATCACCTATTCTGACACCATCATTGAAGTAGTGAGGTTGATCGACAACTCGTCTTGGTGTCTTACCTCTAGCAGCTTTGGCACTGTTGGCCTTATTTTCTAATAATCTATCCTGAACAGCATCATTTTCACACTGAATTTGATATCCATTCATTTTATCTGGTTTAACGGTGAATTTGGGTGTTTGGTAGTCCCCTATTGTATTGAAGATTGAATTTATACAACGAGGCATTATTCCAGGGTCACATGGGTCCCCAGACAGCGTATGAGTTTTTCCAGAACCTGTTACACCATAACCCAGCAGTAAAGCATTTTTACCCTTTAGTAAATCTTGGAGTAGAGGCAAAGCAACGAAATCAAATACTTCTTTTTGTGTAGCATATGAAGTGAAAATCTGTTTGAACTGACAATGTACTTCTTTTTGAGATGTATATTTCGGGTCGGAAGCGGTGTTGAGTGAAAGAACAGTAGGAGATATTAAAGATATACATGATGCATCGTTTTCATCATTCAATGGACGTATTCTACAGTAGACTCTTACCGGTTCTTTCAATATATCGGAGCTTGTACTAGAAAGATTAGTATTTTCCCTCTTCATCGCCTTTGGTGTGTAAGGTGTGTGTCTATAGGGTGTATTCATCTTCAGATTTATATATCAATATGCACTAAATTTACTTTTCGTTAAACTATTCATTAAACTATTCTCGCACTTTCACAATAACGCTTTTCATATTTTGAAAATATAAACGAATTTGTTTTCAAATTTCATGACCGTTATGAAATTGACAAATGAAATGACATATTCTTATCACAGAATTTTTCTTTTTATTATGACTCTTTTTTATTATGATATACGCTCCTTCCAAAACATTTCGTTTACGAAACTTAAACTGATTTTATTTTAGATAAAAGAGTTAAGGCAAATATTAGATTGTTTATCATAATAATATTTAAAATAATTTTAAAAAATAATAAATATTTCCATACGTCAGAAAACATCAGAAAAAAATCTGTGCTCTGTGCTGCTACTCTGTGAATAATAACTAACCTCCAAGTTTTTGTGGTTTGAAGTTTGTAAACGAAGCAAAAATGGGGGACCAAGCTAATGTTAGTAAAATTTATTTGTATTTATTATTGTTCTTATAAAAATGTTAATGTAATCTCAATTGTAAACTTGTAATTTTCTTGCAGATGCCTCCACCCATGAATCCAATGATGATTCCTCCATTTGGGCCGCCCGGTACTCAGGGATGGACTGGCGACGAATTTGGTAAGTTAGATTTACTTTTGTGCAATTCAAATGATTACAATTATATTCAATATACAGAACGTCCGCCACCAATGGGTCCACCTCCAATGGGTCCCCCACCAATGGGGCCACCACCTGTCGGAGACAAACAACTACCATCATTACTTACACTTAAAGTAGATCCCCCAGAGCAGCTTGTTGAGCAATCTGGTGAAGTAGTATTACCACAAGTTCTTGAAGAGGTTCTAGCATTGAAAAATCAGAGAGCTTTAGAATTAGGAACTGATGATACAGGATCGGGTGCACCAGTACAAGGTGAAACAGTGGCACATAATGAAATTGTTTGGGAGAAAGAGGATGTTGTGGTGAGTTATAAGGATTTTTTGTTTGTTTGAATAATCTATTGAAGAATTTTCAGGAAGAGAATAATGAGAAGTCTGAATCAAAATCTAATAAAGAAAATAAGGCCAATAAAATTAAGAAGAAAAAAAAGAAGAAGAGGAAGAATAGGATACAACCATTAGAAAATGGGAAGAAAACTGAGAATGGAATGAAAACTAATGAAGAATCTGCAGAAGCCAAAGAAGATGATGTAGTGGTTGAGTGAGTTGATTTTCCTACACTACGTTCCACTTAGAGATCACAACGTCCAAAACGCCTCATGTTTACATTTCACTGAACAATGGATGACATCATCAATTTTGCCTAAGAGCCCTCGGAGACCCACGTTAGGACGTTGGGTGTCCTGAGCGTTTAGGGAGAACTATCATCCGTTCCTCTTTAGAGGTTAACAAAATCAAAACATTTCCGACATTCAGGAGTTTGTCAACATGCAAACCTGTGAAATAATTCAGTAATGGCATATGCTTATACATAATTTTTGAATGCTGAATGAGGAATATGATGATGAAGATTGTAAAGAGGTTGAAAATGCATAGATCGAAGTTATCTAGGTTCTACAGATAAACTTTTGCTAGATGTTTTGTGGATATAGAGTTCATTTTATTGATAATTTTAGGTTTTATTCTATTATAATTTCATACTGTAGGGACAAGGAATAATATTTATAATTTGTATAGAAGTAAATAAGTTCAAATTTATACTTTCAAAACGATTTTTACAATTGAGAGACCACATAATTATAATAATTGATGGTAAAAACATATTCCACGCCTGATTCTCTGAAGAATTGATCAAAGATCAAACAAAAATATTCTATCTCAAGCTATTTCAGACCTATGAGCGAATATGTGTAAAAGCTAAAATATTATAAACGGAGGTGAAAAACATGTTCAGAGCCTGGTAAAATAACTGAATATTGCAGTTATAAGTTTCCTCCTAGCATTATCAGTGATATACAGGGTGTCCTGTAATTATACGGACAAACTTCTAATGGACATTATAGATCATATTTTAGACAGATTCGACCCAAATCATATAATGCAAAATTGGTTTGTTAAGGAGCTAGTGCCCTTTGAAGATGATGTCCTGTCCACACTTTTTGCCACATATTTGCAAAACGGAGACAGATAAAGTGCTAAAAGTTTACACATTGGCTAATATCAAAAATATGCATCGATTAGATTGAGTGCATTTCGTTAATGTCAAGCACAATCGTATCATTTGGGGGGGGTGAAGGGTATTTTTAGTAGAAACTTTTTTAACTTTCATTATTTCGTGAGATTTTCATCATATTCATAAACTCTAATGTTTTTTCTTGAAAAAAGATGCTCTTGTATAATAACGCCTAGATGCACCATTTCTGAAAAAAATAGATTTGAAATTTTCTCTCTTTTCACTAAGTATTCAATGTTCACTTTTGCTTTGAATTTATTTTCACTTGATAATGGTAAGGTTGAAAATATAAATAAATTCTATCAAACAAGTTCATCTTCTCTCGGAAAAAATTTCGATATCAATTATTTGCATTCATGTTGAATCGATCTCTAAAGTTGGTAGGTATTGAACTTATATAAACCCCCCCCCCCCAAATGATACGATTGTGCTTGACATAAAAGAAATGCACTCAATCTAATCGATGTGTATTTTTGATATTAGCCAATGTGTAAACTTTCAGCACTTTATGTGACTCCGTTTTGCGAATATGTGGCGAAAAGTGTGGACAGGACGTCATCTTCAAAGGGCACTAGCTCCTTAACGAAGCAACTTTGCATTATATGATTTGGGTCGAATCTGTCTGAAATATGATCTATAATGTCCACTAGAAGTTTGTCGGTCTAATTATGGGACACCCTGTATATCATCATTAATGGTAAAATGATTCCCCAAATATGTTAAGGCAACTTTCCTGTGTAAAATTCAAAACACAAATTTGAATCTCATTCGACAACTGTCATTAATCGCCTATAACGCCCAAACGACCGTTCCACATGCAAACCGTTAAAAACGTCTGCGGGCTTGTGACAAGCTAGTGAAATGGGAACGAGCGTGAGCGTGGTCGTTGTGATCGCTTAGTGGAACCTATAGTCCGTTCACAAAAGGTTGAGTCGTCGGTTGGCCATGGAAATTCGGCATATTCCACTGTGTATATTAAAATTTTAGGTTATCACTCACTCACTTTCTCTTTTATGTGCTCAGCTAATATTAGGTTATGTTTTTTATTCTTTTGTCAAATTGACACGCAATGTTGTTAATATTGCATAGAGTTCTCTGATAACTCGCAAGCTCGTCGGACGAGGCCGGCTACATTCGGCAACGTTGACTTTATTTTACGTCATGTCATCAAATACTGCCAGCTTCTGATAAATAAAGAAACGCCTACTATGAGCTCAACCTTTCGTGAACGAACTATACTGCTAGTTGTGTATTGACTGTCATAGTACCGAATTCCGTAGTTAAAAATTCAACAAACTCATTATTTTCTATGTATAGTGAAATTTAATTGGTTTATTCTAGATATGTTCAAGAATCAATATCCCTACATGAATTAGCGCCACAGTATCGACAATTTTATCACATCTTAGAGTCGTTCAAAATCAGCGAACAGAAGTCTGATCTTCCTCCGCCAGTTTTAGCTACTCCTACTTTCCTATCTAGCAAAACAGGAATCGTTGCTGCAAGTGATCAATTTCAAGAAGACGGTGAAGACGGAGATGATGTAAGTGAATTTTCATCAATCAAAATGTTCAATATTACACTGAACGAATGATGGTTCATTTGGAGTGAGATCTCTAGATCTCAGATGGTCTGGTTCATCAGTAGTTTCACTCATATTAGTGATATTTAGTAATTACATTATGGATTACTTTTGTCATATTGTTTACCCTCAGGAGTTTTTATGAAAATGAAATAAATTTAGGTAAATATTTGAACTTCGGTGACCAACAGATATCCACCAGATTTTGGTGTCATTGTATACATTGAGTCTTCCTGGACAACTTTAGTGAAACCAAAAGGTGGCGGTCTGTCTTAGTTTAGAAAATATGAACCCCAAAGTTCCGAAAATGTTCCATTATCACGTCACTGTTTTCACTATAAAAACACAAATTCACTGCTCCAATTTAGTCTCTAAATCACCTTCAAACATTCAAATAACTATTCGATTAGTTTCATTTCGGGTATATTCTATAATCGATGCAGAAATATTGAAATTCTAGAGGCACCACATATCCACAAATTCTAAGGAAAGCCCGCCGGTTTTAATGGTAGATTTGGCACTGCCGCAGATTCATTCGCGCAAATATGATACTATGCCTTCCCGTAAATCCCGCCATCCTCTAATATGTTTTAACTTACTAAAGCTAAATTCAGAAAAAACAACAGCACTGAGATTTGGAAGTAGGCAAAGTCGAGAGAACGCCAATATGGGTATAGTCCTAGACAGTAGACTAGATTAGTCATCACATATTGATCAAGTATGTGATAAACTTTCGAAAAATATGTACCTTCTGAGGGAGTTGAAAAAATGTGGTACTCACGAAATGTTGAACACAGCGTATTAGGGTAATTTACAGAGTTTATTGCAGTACGGTATCATCCTGTGGGGCAACTCGTCGGATGCTTCTAGATTTTTTATTCTGCAAAAAAAGGGGTATAAGAATTATTTATGGTGTAAAGAATAGAGAATCCTGTAAGTCTACATTTATAAAACATGGTATACTTACCTTCCCATCGCTTTATATTAGGTGTACAAATAAGTTTCCCCGGTTTGTCAAAAGATGGCCCCACCAGAAGGTTATGGAGAAATTGTCAGATGTAAAACGTAATATCCCAAGTTTAGTCATCTGGCAACACCATAACCTTGAAGTACTAGTGATTCCGTATCAGCATCACGTAATTTTTTTCGTGCAAAAATGTCAAGTTTTATTCCGAATAAGCATCATTTGCGGGAACTTTTGATTTACTTCTTTAATGTGAAAAAATCTGCAGCTGAGGCTGCTTATTTTGATCGAGGAATCATCTCCCAAATTTATCAAAGAAAAAAGGGTTCTCCTCCAAGACAATGCTGCAGCTCACAAATCAATAAAGACGGTGGCAAAATGGTAGAATTACGCCTCGAATTGCTTCCTCATCCCCCCATTCTGCAGATTCAACCCCAAGTGATTATTATCTATTTCTAAACTTGAAGAGATAGTTCTAGGGAAAGAAATTCGAGAGGGATGACGAGGTCAAATGAAAAACCGCGGAAACTTATTTGTACACCTAATATAAAAGAGTGTTTGAGATATATTCACTTCAATAAAGTCAGTATGACAAAAAATGGATCATTCCACTCATTCAACACGAGAAACAAGGATGATCTGATTACACCACTACACAATAAGAAGAACACCCAGAACTTTTCTACCAATTGGGGAATAAAGATATTTAATAAATTACCAGCCGACATAAAAGACTTACCCCAGCAAGCCTTCAAAAAGAGAATACATAGTTTATTAGTTTCAAATGCATTTTATTCTGTAGATGAATTTTGAGCTATAATATTTGTTAAAGCCTACACTTGACAAATCAATGTCAATTGATGGCAATAAATTTATTATTATTATTATTATTATTAACATGTCAAAGGATGGAGCAGTGGTGCCAAACTTACCATAAAGAACGGCGTGCTTTCCTTAGAATTCGTGGATATGTTGTACCTCTAGAATTTCGATGTTTCTGCTTTAATTATTGAATATACCTGAAATGAATCTAATCAAATAGTTATTTAAAAGTTCAAAGGTGATTTATAGATTAAATTGAAGCAGTGAATTTGTGGTTTGATAGTGAAAAAATCGACGTGAAGATGGAACATTTTTTAAACTTTGAGGGTCAAAATTTTCTAATCTAAGACAGACCGCCACCTGTTGGTTTAATTATTGTTGTTCAGGAAGACTAAATGAATACAATGACACCAAAATCTGGTCAATATCTGCTGGTCACGGTAATTCGATTTTTACCTAAATTTATTGTATTAATTGCAGGATATTATCCTGAAATATGTATTCTCAATGTTTAACTGATTATTGTATTATTATTTTCAGAAAAAACCTGATGATAAATCAAAGCTTTCTAAACGTAAGTTGAAGAAAATGACTCGTCTGAGTGTGGCTGAGCTGAAACAACTTGTCAACAGGCCGGATGTTGTTGAAATGCATGATGTAACTGCAAGAGATCCCAAGTTATTGGTCCAGTTAAAAGCTCATCGTAACACAGTCCAGGTAATATATTATTTGCTCTTCAGGTTAAAATGCTTGCAATTCACATTCAAAAATATAAAGGGTGTTTTTTAGAGGTATAGAACTTTAAATTGCATTAAAACAACGTTGGATTATGAATTTTTTCTACAAGCGTGCACTTTCGTTCTCTTTCCCGCACGTATTTCAATTCGTAAAGAGTCACATTGCCAAACAGTGTGGGAAAAACCCCTGCTATTCCATTACCGCATGCAAATGCGTGTGGTAATGGATTAGCAAGGGTTTTTCTCGCACGCTTTTTCTAAAGAATAAACTAATAAATAATAAGTCTCTGTGGACCGAACGTCAACGATGAGAGTACAATGGTATCGACTTGTCAGAGACTTTTGTCATTCATGTGTATTTAGGATGATCAATTCACATTTGATATGTGTGTTGAAATCGATCTCGTATAAGCGCTTGTAGAAAAAATATTGTTCCTAACTCGTGCGGAAAGTGTTTTTCCCGCACTCAACTGCTTACCCAAACTCCGCTTCGCGTCATTTGGGTAACGGCAGTTTCGTGCGGGAAAATATCACTTTCCGCACTTGTTAGGAAAATAACTATTATTTATCTGAAAGATAATCTTGTGGCATTACATTTTAAATATGATTTCTGTCCTATGACCGCCACAGCTGGCTCGGATGTAGTCCAATCTGGACGTCCAATTTTCGATGACTTTTTCCAACATTTGTGGCCGTATATCGGCAATAACACGGCGAATGTTGTCTTCCAAATGGTCAAGCGTTTGTGGCTTATCCGCATAGACCAATGACTTTACATAGCCCCACAGAAAGTAGTCTAGCGGTGTTAAATCACAAGATCTTGGAGGCCAATTCACAGGTCCAAAACGTGAAATTAGGTGGTCACCAAACGTGTCTTTCAATAAATCGATTGTGGCACAAGCTGTGTGACATGTTGCGCCGTCTTGTTGGAACCACAGCTCCTGGACATCATGGTTGTTCAATTCAGGAATGAAAAAGTTAGTAATCATGGCTCTATACCGATCACCGTTGACAGTAACATTCTGGCCACCATCGTTTTTGAAGAAGTACGGACCAACGATTCCACCAGCCCATAAAGCGCACCAAACAGTCAGTTTTTCTGGATTTAACAGTGTTTCGAAATACCCTTGGGTATTAGCTTCACTCCAAATGCGGCAGTTTTGTTTGTTGACGTAGCCATTCAACCAGAAGTGCGCTTCATCGCTAAACAAAATTCGCTTATGAAAATCGGGAACAACGGCAATCTCGTTTTGGGCCCATTCGATGAATCTACGCCTCGCTTGATGATCGTTTGGCTTCAATTCTTGTACGATTTGGATTTTGTAACCACGCAAAGCAAGATCCTTCCGCAAAATCTTCCATAAAGTTTTTAGATACAGATCCAATTCCTGTGCTTGATGGCGGATGGACTCATTCGGGTCTTCCTCAATGCTAAGCTCTACAGTAGCAATAGCTTCTACTGTACGGCGTCTCTGGTGATGCGAGTTATCAATAAGAGTAAACGTGGTGCGAAAACGTTCCATGGTTAATCGAATTAACTGCTCTGATGGACGATTTTATCGACGATAAAATGGACGTAGTGCGCGATGCTTATTCTGCACTGAACTATTATTTTCGAAATAAAATTGCACTATTTGCAAGCGTTGTTCAGGCGTGAGTCTATTCATGATGAATTGCCAAACCAAACTGAGAATAAATCACTTGACAGCTGTTAAATCGGTCACCATCTTGAACAGTAATGCCAACTTGAAGTTCTATACCTCGAAAAAAAAACCCTTTACAAGGACCTCTATTTTTTATCGACTTTTTTAAGGTTCCACGTCATTGGTGTTTCAAACGAAAATATTTACAAGGAAAACGTGGTATAGAGAAGCCTCCGTTCAATTTACCAGACTTCATTAAACGTACCGGCATCATGGAAATGAGAGCATCGCTACAGGATAAAGACGAGTCTAAAACATTGAAAGCAAAAATGAGAGAAAGAGCAAGACCCAAATTAGGAAAAATCGACATAGATTATCAAAAACTCCACGATGCGTTCTTCAAATGGCAAACTAAACCTAAAATGACTATTCATGGTGATCTTTACTATGAAGGTAAAGAATTCGAAACAAGGTTGAAAGAGAAGAAACCGGGTGACCTATCTGAAGAACTTAGAACAGCTCTGGGTATGCCTGTGGGTCCTAACGCTAACAAAGTACCCCCACCCTGGCTCATTGCCATGCAACGTTACGGTCCTCCTCCCAGTTATCCCAATTTGAAGATTCCTGGTCTTAACGCTCCCATACCAGATGGGTGCTCATTCGGTTATCACGCTGGTGGTTGGGGTAAACCTCCAGTTGACGAAAATGGCAAACCTCTTTATGGTGACGTGTTTGGAACTAACGCAAGCCATATTGATGACATTGGAGATGATCCAACCGTTGATAGAACTTTATGGGGTGAGTTAGAATCTGAATCTGAGGAAGAAAGTGAAGAAGAAGAGGAGGAAGAAGAGAAAGATACCATGCCGGACGAATCTGGTCTTGTTACACCAGCGGAAGGTTTGGTCACTCCGAGCGGCTTAACGAGTATTCCTGCTGGAATGGAAACTCCGGAAGCTATAGAGTTGAGGAAGAAGAAGATTGAGAATGAAATGGATGGGTAAGTAACGTTTCTTGATTTGATTTCATTCATTTATTAACTCAACTTTACTGTTCAAATCAATGACATATGAACACAGAGAATAATAGTGGAAAAATACTGCTGGTTTAAGCAAAGGTCCAATAGCCTAGTAGTTTGAAGGTTTGGCTCCCGTGCGGAGGTCCTGGGTTCGAATCTCGGTACGGTATTCAATTTTTGATATGGTGTCTTTAGTTAGTTTAGTTTACTTTAGTTTGAAAAGGGGTTACAGTTCACTGCGACCTCAAGGTCCTTTGTGCCCCCTTACATTACAGAGCTGTTCTGACCACATCTTTCACAGCTCGCCCTCCAGTTCCAGAGATCTGATAAAATCTAATATTTGTGAAGGCTTCAACGAGGCTAGTTCCTCACTCTTACAAGTTTCTCGCCCAAGGCATCTCTCCTTAAGCTCGCAATGGCAAAGCAATCCGAGAATGGGGGTTTCTTCAGCCTCCCCACAGAACCTACACTTGTCAGTGTATGATAATCCCATCCTCAACACGTACTTTCTGAGGCGACAGTGTCCTGTAAGAAAGCCAGTGAGGAGGTGTAATTGTTTCTTACTAAGATCCCGATATATTTTGGATCTTGTTGTTTCGAAGTTGCAAAGGAACTTAGTGGAATGATCCATCCCTGGGGAGATTCCGCCAGAGTTTTTCCCTCTCGGCTTTCTCCTTCTCCAGAAACTCCTTCTTATAGGTACATTACCTATACCCTATACCACAGAAGGGTTCTGGGCCAATGAGTGACATTCGTGCGCCCTCTTTGGCAAGTGCATTGGCCTCTTCGTTTTCTTTGATTCCCGAATGGCCGGAAACCCAGATTAAAACGACGTTATTTTTCTTGCCTACCTCATTGAGTTTTGAATCGATGACGTAGGAGCTCAGTGTTTAATAGCAACTTGAATATCTGAGAGTAAGGCTATACCGCACTTCTGATTTTCTTTGAGGTTATTGTCGGTGTATTCCCGTTCCCATTCCTCTCTTTTACTTTGAGTCAATTAAACTGACTATAAATTGAAGAAGCGCAAGATAAACTTTCTCAACAAAACAAGCATTTTGATAATAAAATTCCATGATCTGTGAGTGTTGTTCGTTTGTAAGACAATTCATGTTTAAATTATAGACCACACACCAAACTAATGTTTGACTGTGAAATAAAACATGAAAAGTGCGTGAGCTGTCAAAATCAGTGTTGCCAACAAGAAAATAATACAAAAATCACCTGTTAATTGACACCAATAGTTCTCAGGATATTCCAATTTTAATTAACGTTTCTACAATATGAACAAACATATGAAAGCCCAAAGTAAACCTACAGATGCCTTCACGCATTTGTTGACGCTGCGAAGTAGAATCTGTTTATGAACGCGAACAACATTCCTGCGTTGCAAACTTGTGCCGTATCTTTATTCCGTACCTATTGAGATAATTGGTCAACCGCTCCCCTACTCTGATACTAACGGCTAGCGTCGGTTACAGACAATTCCGTCAGTTTGGCAGCATCGTCTGTTTTATGGGTCGATTACAATGAGATACTTTACAAGCTGCTACTGAGCGAATTTAGTAGCTGATTGTAAATTCGCTCAGTGTAATCGTGTTCACAAGCCATCAGTCTGATTGTAAAAAAACTGCGACTAGAGTTGAAACTGGCATGTAAAAAAGCCGTGTGTAATCACAGTTGCTACTAAACAATCCGTGAGTTCTCATCTACTCGGTGGTTTCTGGTTCTTAAATTTGAAAACGTATTTGACATTTTCTTAGATCCTTGACAACGATACAAACATAAACCTCACGTGGATCGCTAGATTGTTGGCTACTCAGCGAGTAGACAGTTTTGTGTGCAATCATCACAATCTCACGAGCTCATTCAATCGCTTCTAAATTCGCTCAGTAGCAGCTTGTAAAGTATATCAATTTAATCGACCCACTAGTGTTTAGTTACTCGATAGGTCGCGTTTACATTTTCATTACGAGTTGACATTCATAAACTATTTACTCATTTGGTGGTTGTTTATTGTTGCTTAAGGGTATTCCAGTTGATAACAGTGCATTACTATTCACGCCTAGGGGCATATCTATAGTCCGTTCACGAAAGTTTGAGCGCATGGTAGGCGTTTGTTTATTCATCTGAAGTTGGCAGTATTTGCGGTCATAACGTCAACGTTGCCGAATGTACCCGGCCTTGTGCGAAGAGCTTGCGAGTTATCAGAGAACTCTATGCAATATTGCGTATCAATCTGACAAGAAAATGAAGAACAAAACCTAAAATTCTAATATACAAAGTGGAATATGCCAAATTTCTATGGCCAACCGACGGCTCAAACTTTCGTGAACGGACTATATGTATATTTCTTACTCTGAGGTATGAAAGCTTTTTTCTTCATTTCCTTGTGTGTCAAATTCAATCATAACAGTTTTATATCTAATTTTCCTTTACAACATGCTCCTAAAAAACACCTGAACTAATATTTTTGAATAAACTTCATTACAGTTCTGAAACGCCAGTACTATACCACATCATACCCGAGAAACGAAATGAACGTATCGGTAACTCTATGATGGCAAGCACCCATGTTTATGACATGGCAGCAGTTGCACAGCCAGTTCAAGGAGGTGCCAGACGCGGTCCTGACAAGGAAGGAATGGTAGAATTAGCTCTGGATCCCTCTGAGTTAGATTTAGACAGTGATGCCATGGCTGTGAGATATGAACAACAGATGAGAGAAAACCAGTCTCAATTGCAGAAAGAGGACCTTAGCGATATGTTAGCTGAACATGTAGCTAAACAAAAGGTAAATTAGTACATCATAATCATAGATAGAATGTCTGCTATAGAGACCTCTAAATTACAAAAAAATATTCTTTCGCTTTAATTTTTATATGTGCGTACTTTGCTGAATCTAAAGATCATAATTCTCAACTAGACTTTTTATAATGGCGGTATCGAAGTTTTGAAACATTTTCAGGTTAATTTTTCCACCTCAAAAAGGTTGCTCATCATTTTCATTCTGTACCACTTAGTTTTATTTTTCAATATTTATATATTTTTCCGTCAATCTCAAAATGAAAGGTGATTTTAATGTGTACGAAATCGATCATTAATGAACCATTTCAATGCTCAATTTCTGCTATTTTAATGTGCAATCCTCATGACAACCGTTCACAGAGTACAAAAAATGTCAAAACTAGAACATATAGTCCGTTCACGAAAGTTTGAGCCGTCGGTTGGCCATGGAAATTTGGCATATTTCACTGTGTATATTAAAATTTTAGGTTATCTTGTTTATTCTCTTGTCAGATTGATATGCAATGTTATCAATATTGTATAGAGTTCTCTGATAACTCGCAAGCTCGTCGGACGAGGCCGGGCACATTCGACAACGTTGACTTTATTTTACGTTATGACAGCAATTACTGCCAACTTCAGAAAAATAAACAAACGCCTACTATGCGCTCAAACTTTCGTGAACGGACTATAGAATTTTTTATGTCAAATGTAAGTCTTATGCAAAATGAGAATGTATTTCAATCAATAATTCATATTGAGATCGTCGGAAAAATCTTGTAATCAACTCAGTTATTAACCGAGTGCCTGATAATAATAATAATAATAATTTTATTAATCCTTTTAGACATTGAACAATGTATAGGACAGGTCACAAAATAGAAAAAAAAAATAGTCTCGAACTATTAACGCGTGAGCGGAACGAATATCTTGACCATTAGTCGCTGTCTTTAATAACCCAGTTGATTAAATAACTATTTATTGAATATGTTATAACCTCAAATTTACACGAAAATGACTACTGTCTCTTGTGAGGTCAAATAGTCTGTGTACAACAAATGGATGTCTTGAACCATCAACTGAACATTTGCTCAAAATATCAATTTGGTACATTGCAAGCGTTAACCAGTGATGAAATAGTTTAAATAAGAACAACAACTTATAATTTCCATACCAACTCTGTCCTTTTCCACAATTGGCAATGAATATATTTCTTTTCAGAACAAGAGGAAGAGGCAGCAGCAACAAGACACAAAGCAAACGAAGAAGTATAAGGAATTCAAATTTTGAAAAGTTGCAGTTTTGGTGTTCAATTTTGACTAAAATAAATAATAAGTTATATTTCCCTTATTATGTAATATAAAGATTGATCTTTTTCTAGTGATATCCATCCCTACAATTGAATTGGATTTATTTTTAATGTACAAATCAAAATTCTTTATTAGAAACACACTATGTATTATTTCATATATATTTTATTATTATTTCATTATCATCCACGGATTGAAAAAGCAACCACAATATGCTTTTTGAAAGATATGAAGGTTTGGAAATTCACATTGGAAACATACGATATTCAATGAGTTAGACTTTAGAGGGAGTATTTTGCTGTGCAGTTGGACAGTGCAATACTGAACATATTTACATGCTATGTTTTGCTTTAGTTTGACGCGATGGTCCAATGAACAAATAATATAAATAATAATATGGTTGTCTCTCTCAAACCGACTAACTCAGGCAGTCAAACACATTCAGTAAATGCGTCAGGCTGCGCGTTATACTCGATGCGAGAACTGCAGGTTCCCTACTACACTGGTCGACCAAGCCACTCCCAACAATATCCCAGTCGCTCGTTTATTTATAGAGTTACGAATCACGTGAACCTTTCAATTATAGCACTGGTCAACTGCACTGCAACATTATCTCTCTGATGCATTGAATTTCCTATGTTTCCGATGTGAATTTCATATCCTGAGGCCTTTTCGGAAACTTACTCAGGTTAACTTGATCCCTAGCGTTCGCGTTCGTTTACCTAACCCGATCATCCAACCAGTGTTGGAAAGTACGGTACTATTAACTCGATCACTGATCCAGGTTGATTTATCGTAAACCTACACAAGAGCAGGGTTGTAGAGTCACCGCATATGCACTGCCGTTTAATTTTGTATTGAAAAAGGCGGGAGTAAGTATTCTACTGTTTTCTTAGTAAATCCATATATTATTTTCCTAAAAATTATGCAAAGAGGAGAGAATTTGTATCAATGTAAAATTTGTGGTTTTATGAGTCAAGAAAATAATGTAAAACAACTTATTTGTATGCAGATCTATCTGGGTTAAGCTACAGCCTTCTTCACTTTTTAACATACTCAAAAAAAAAATTAAACATGGGAGGGCATACCAGAAATTAGAAGAAAGATTTCACAAAAGCCAATAAATGCAAGCAAAGCTAAAGACAATGCAAAAATAAACTGGAACTGAATAAACAAATTCTTTACTTCTTTGACATAGGTACTCAAAAATAACATTAAACATGGAAGGGCACACCAGAAGTTATAAGAATATTTTACAAAAGCCAATGAATGCAAGCAAGCTAGAGACAATCCAAAAATAAACTGGGACTGAAAAAATAAATCCATAAAATATTTGGTTATATTATTAATACGGCTGTCACTTCAAATCCTATACCTGATATGTTCGTAAACTTAGAACCCGGGTCCGTGACCTGAGTAGATCCGCCACGTGGCCCAATGGATCGACTTAGTAACCCTGAGTAAGTTTCTGGAAACACCTGTATGAGTTATCTAGGTCAGGATTCGCGAAAACGACGTCTTTTCAGCTAACAATAGAGTTACTTCCAGATATAGATCCCTATCTGCCGAGTAGATTTTTTTTTATCAGAGTTAAGAATTCAACTAGCAGATGGAGAGGCTCAGAATACAAAAATTATAGAAGTCAATCCTCATGAAAATTTGTATCGTTGTCTTGAAAATGAATAGAAAGTTTCTACAGGATCAACCTAATTCAGAAAAATAAAAGTCGAGAACTTTTAAACTGTAAAAATAATATTATCCGATAAGGAACTCAAGGCTTAAACTCCTTCCTTTCGAAAATTGACACTCTCCTGAACATACAAGTGAATACCAAATTGCATTGTATTTATTTTAAAAAAAATATTGGAATGAATTTTCGGAATAAATATCTGGAGAACCATTGTATCCATTTTGTTGATGTGAGTTATTCAAGCTGTGAAAATTTTAAGTCAGCCTATTCATTGGGTTTTGATACCAAGACAAATTTATTCCAGTACTTAAGGTAGAATGATATCTCTGAACTGAACAAATGAGATAAAATAAACATTTTACTATGAAAAAGTTTTATTAGAACATTTCTTTGAAATACATTTATTTTGTAAAAGGTTATTCTGTCAAGTTCACAAAATATTACCTTATAAATTTTTTACTCTCACAAACTGCTCCTAATCTTGTTCCAAATATAAAAACCTGTGCTTCAGATTCACGAGAAACAGCAAATGAAATAAATAATTCTATATTTATAGTGAGTCTTCAAATGAAAAGAAATTCATAATTATACATGGTCAAAATAAAGTAAAAAAAATACATTTAGATCAAATCTGCTACATTCATAGGCATCTCATCAATTTGTGTCGAGTAATATTGTTCAATATCTCTAAGAATTCTTATATCATCAGACTTAACGAAATTTATAGCAACACCCTTACGGCCGAATCTACCAGAACGACCAATACGATGAATATACAATTCTCTGTTATTGGGTAGATCATAATTGATGACCAAACTGACTTGTTGCACATCGATACCTCTAGCTAAAACATCTGTGGTAATAAGAACTCTACTCTGTCCAGACCTAAACTCCTTCATAATTCCATCTCTTTCTTTTTGAGGCATGTCACCGTGCATGGAACTGACTGTGAAGTTGTTTTCCCTCATTTTTTCAGTCAACCAATCTACCTTACGTTTGGTGTTGCAGAAAATAACAGCTTGGGTGATTGTTAGTGTGTCGTACAAGTCACAGAGAGTGTCAAATTTCCATTCTTCTCGTTCTACAGCAACAAAGAACTGTTTAATTCCTTCCAAAGTCAACTCATCACTGAAAACAAAAATGAATCATGAAATACTCAAGTAAGTGTTCATAGTGGACAATTAATACTTCTATTTATGAATTTCACCAAACTACATTGGCAGAGAAAATCATTGAATCAGCTTTATTTAGATGATTCATTTAAAAAATCAACTGATATTCGCATAGAAATAATGTTATTTCAATAAAGAACATGATAAGAGCATGTGAAACCCACCTTATGACTATTAATATTCTAGTAAAGGGTTTTCCAATAAAAAGTGTTATTTTGAATAGCCCGCTGTTTCGATAGATGTCACGTTGAAGCTGTCATTTTTTGACATTTGACAAGTATAAACTACGCCATTAATAAAAATGGAACGATGCACGCTTCAAGAACGCTTTGGAATTATTACAATTGAAATGAAAATGAGGCTAGAGCAACAGTTACGTAAATGGATTGCGCTATCGAGAGATAATTAATGATTTTTTATGGTCGAAATTGGATAGTATTGATCTAGACAACGTTTTCTTTCAACAAGACGGCCTACGTGCCATACAAGCAACGAAACCATTGATCTTTTGCGGGAAAAGTTTCTGGACCGCGTTTTCTCTCGAAGAGGTGATCACAATCGGCCACCGATATCTTGTGATTTAACACCTCGCGACTTCAATTTTGAGGCCACGTGAAAGAGAAGGTCTACGCCAATAGCCTCGATTCAAGACCTCAAAGATGAAATTCGTGAGGCTATCAAGAACATAGGGACAGCCACTTTGCGATTTGGTTATAATGGCATTTTTTTGGTAAAAATGGCATTTTCCTTTGATTATCAAAATATGTAACACCTCTTATTGGAAAACCCTTTACTTCATTTTACTTGATTATACAGATGGATTATTGTGAAATGTCAACAGTTACCACAGAACAGAGAAAAAACACGAATTTCATCCTAAAAAATGTTTTTTCATATACCAGTGAATTTAATGATAAGAACTTCATGATTGAATAATCTGTTGGAGATAAGTGTTAAGCCATATTTGCAACATATAACTTGTTCTTCATGAGCAGCCCAGCAGAAGGAAAATCGACTGAATGCAGACTAATTCACATTTATTAAAACCGTCACAAAAAAATGTCATTTTCTGCCTGCTCATACACAAACCATTATAACACTGAATAACATAACCTTGCGATTTTAGACAACAGAAAATGGTTAAAATTAAAAAAGTAATAGTAAAGTAAACAAAATAATCTTAAAAATACTAATGAAGTAAGATAAATTACTGAACTGAAATGACTTACCGTTTAACCAAAATCCGTATGGGATCAGTCATAAACTTAGATGTTATTTCCAATATTTCGTGAGGTAGTGTAGCTGAAATAAGAACTACCTGCGTTGATGGAGGCAGAAATCTATAAACATCATAAATTTGTTCTTTGAATCCCTTATTCAACATTTCATCAGCTTCATCAAGAACAAGCATTTTTACTGATCTGGTACGTAGAGCTCGCCTTCTTATCATATCTAGAAATGAAAAATATGGAATAAAAAAGGGAAAGCTCATTGCAAGTAGCGCACTCACCGTAAACTCTTCCTGGGGTACCACTAACAACATGTTGGCCATAATCCAACTTCCTTATATCTTCACCCAGGTTGGTTCCTCCGATACAAGCATGACATTGAACATTCATGAAGTCTCCTAACGCCAATATGACTTTCTGAATCTGAACTGCTAATTCTCGAGTAGGAGATAAACACAAGACCTGTGTTTCTCTTACAGTTAAATCTAGCTGTTGAAGAATTGAAATGGAAAACGTTGCAGTTTTACCAGTACCAGATTGTGCTTGTGCGATAACATCTCTTCCTCTGATTATCGGCTTGATAGCTCTCTGTTGTATAGCTGATGGTTTCTCAAAACCTTAAAAATTTAAATAGAGTTTATTTCACCTAAATACAAGATACTCGGATGAAATAATAAATGTAGGTATAATCATGTGAAGGATAATAATTAATAATAATTATAAGCACTTACCATACGCGAATATGCCCCTCACCAGCTGTTCTTTCAGGTTCATTCCATTGAAATTATCGATAACTTCAACATCCTCGCTTGTTTCAAATTCAACATTTGATAAATCCTCAAACACCGCACTACGTCCTCCAACTGACGCTGATCTCGCTGTGTTATTTGCCATATTTCCAAAGGTTCTATTTTCTTTTCAAAAATAGATAAATAATCTTCATGAAGTAAAAGTAGACCAACTTTGACTTGATTATCCTACTTTTTCAAGAACCAAGAAGTCAACAAGCAAGATGCTAAACAAACGTCACCTAAAGCAGAGACTTGTCTCTGCCTAAAGGTTATTTCACAGAATATAGGTTATGTTAGAGTCATAGAACAAAGTACTAGATGATCATAGAATAGGGTGTTTGATGACCTCTTCTTTACTTTAGGTTCGAATGGCTTTTTATGGCGCCAACCTCAGATCAATGAAAACATAGATAGGCCCCAATTTGTTTTGAAATTTGACAGTTCAAAGGCAGAGTCGTACTTTTTTAGGGGATAATTTTGAGAGCTTGTCAGCGGAAGTTTTGAACCCAGGACGGCCTCACCCCATGCACAACTCTTATCCAATCATCTTATAATTAATAACTATTGACCTTTTATAGGTACCGGTATGAATGTTTAGGTATTTCTGAGCGTACAGTGTGAATTATATCAATTGAACTCTCAGAAAATGAATATTTTATTAGAAATGAATGAATATGCGGATGCAGAAAGAGCTGAATAATGTCAAAATTGCGGATCTCACATAATTCGGAAAATTCAAATGATATGTGTTGTTGCGGTAACTCTTTAAGTAAGTGAGAGAATTTAGTGGACTGTATTAATCAAAAATCATAGGTGTTGTAAAAATAAAGTGAAAGAAAATAATGTAAAATGCACCAGACTCACCAAACAGTATTCTTCGACCAATATTCTGGAGAGTACTCTCGGACAGGGTCGGTGATCTTCAATTCTTCAATAATAGTGTCTCTTTCACAAAATAATAGCGTAGTTCACTTAAAATAGCGGAACACAAGCTTTTATCTCAAAATAAGAGAAAATATATGATAGCGGAAAATACAACTTAGAATATTAGCGGTAGCGATAAGAAACACTCGGAGGTTGTTCTTATAGACTCTGACATATTGTTCAACTTTGTTGAATTGCGCAGGCACAGCACATATCACTTCCAGGTAACTGAGAATATACAGGCTGTCCAGTGCATATATACTAATAAATGAATTTAAATTGAAAACTATTAAATTAATAAACAAAAAATAGATATTACTACAACATGTGTTCAAAACATATGAATATACCTACCTAACAACATTTCTGTGATATTTAATAAAAAAACACAAGAGTTTTTCTGAGCAGTATTCGCAGATGCTTCATCCACAAACGCCATACTGGAAAAGTGGAAAATGAAAAACGGCACAGGTTACCAAGTTGTTATGTCTTGCGCATAACATTTAGCGCATCTGACTCCCTTTTCTAATGAATTCGATCTAATTCTTTCAGCTTCTGAGAATTGAAAGAATGTTCTGTTTCAGAATCTTAGGAAGATACTTATTTTCTATTCTTCTTTTCATATGGGGGGAAACGCTTTCCAGGGCATCCAAGTTTTGAAATGACCATTCTTCAAACCGTGGATCATCCGTTCGCATTCGCTTTCGTGCAAAACTTGATATCGCAACATCCGAAGCGACATGATTTCGATTACAGAATAATAACACTATTGGTAGGGTGGAGTCTAGTACAGGGTGTCCCTGAAAATGCGGGAAATCTCTCGGATTCAGATAAAACATAAAAAAATAAGATGACAAGTTCCCATAATTTTTTTTCCTAGCGGCCCTCCCTACGAAAATACGAGCTCCTAAATGTCTGTTCACGAAAGTTTGAGCGCATAGTAGAGTAGGCGTTTGTTTATTTATCTGAAGTTGGTAGTATTTGCTGTCATGGAGGTATAATAAAGTGCTGCCGAATGTAGGTACCCGGCCTCGTCCGACGAGCTTGCGAGTTATCAGAGAACTCTTTGCTATATTGATATCATTTATATTATTCGTTTTTAGAGTTTCGAGCTCCTGAGTTGTACCAGTGCTTGTGCGCAGCCAATGGCAAGCCCGTATTTCGAGCTTTTGAGTTTTCTCAGGAGCACGAAATACCTCAAAACGAATAGGCTAATTGCGTATCAATCTGATAAGAAAATAAACAACATAACCTGAATTTTTTTCTTTTTCTTTTTCTTCGTAGAAGAAGCCGCTAGGAAAAAAATTATGGGGACTTGTCATCTTCATTTTTTATATTCTATCTGAATCCAAGAGATTTTCCTCATTTTCCGGGACACTCCAACCGAATGAAAATTTCCAGTAGAATCGTGCTAAATATAGTAATATGAATAGATTTATAACACAGAACTACGCAAGAAACATTAAACGAAAGGTACTGTAGTGGATGGCAGCATAAATCGAAAACTACTTGAACTCTCGAAGAAAATGAAATCATGAGGGTCTGGTGGACCCTTAGACTAAGTATAGTATAAGTATATAGTATAGTATAGTATATAGTCTAAGGGTGGACCTCACCATACCAGTGTGCCGGCTAAGACAGATTCATGATATTTTCTTGAATGGTGGTATCTCAACTTCTGTCTATCAAGACTTTGACATTTTTCCAATTTCATGTCAGATAAGTGCCAGAATGGGGCTATTTGTTTCGACAATACAAAATTCGTAAGATGAGAATATTTTCCTATAAAATAAAGTACTTAATTTTGGCAATTCTCTCAAATTATATATTGCAATTTCTTTCCTACGTGATATACTGCGGCGAATTGGAGAAAATCTGCTATCTTTACTCCTAAATGAAGACAATGGGTACAAAATCTTGCAGTCAGATTGAATCCGATAGAATGGTGGAGATACTGAAGAACCAACTCTATTTCGCAGTGATAAAGGGACTATCGGGTAAAAAAATTAAAAACACAACCGATGCCCTTTACTTCTCCATAGATGACGATTTCGAATATCAAAATTATTATTATGATTTCGGCCCTTATAATATTTCGTATCTGTACAAATACTGTGTGAAATTAAACAAGTTTTTGGAGTATACCCAAGGTCAGAAGAGAGTGGTACACTGTACAAGCACTAATGCAGAGAAAAAAGTAAATGCGGCATTTCTTATCGGAAGTTACTGCATAATTCATTTAAAAATTCACCCTGCTGAAGTGACTGAACTATTGATGAGAGCTGGACCTTACAAGTAAGTAAACAAACAACCAAACTTATGGAGAATCACCAAGTATTATATATATATTCTTTTGAAATCAAGAGCTATCTAACATAATACAATACATAAGACAAAAACAAAATTCCTAACTGAGGTTAGTGCAAAAACGGGGTACCATACTATTTTTTCTTATGATACCTGAGCTACCATTATAGGACCATATCCTTTCAATGAAATTTTCCATAACCAAATCGCAAAGTGGCTGCCTCACGAATCCCATCTTTGAGGTCTTGAATCGACTATGGGCTATTGGCGTAGACCTTCTTTTTCACGTGGCCCCAAAGGCAGAAGTCGCAAGGTGTTAAATCACTTAATCTCGGTGGCCTCTTCGAGAGATAACACGGGAAACTTTTCCCGCAAATGGTGAATGGTTTCGTTGCTTGTGTGGCACGTAGCGCCGTTTTGTTGATAGTAAACGTTGTCCAGATCAATACTATCAAATTCCGGCCATAAAAAATCCATTCACCGTAAATGTTGCTCCAGTCTCATTTTCGAAAAAGTAAGGACCAATGCCTCCGCCGGACCATAAAACGCACCACACACAGTTACACGTTGAGGATAGAGAGGCTTTTCAACAATAACTCTTGGGTTTTTCATTTAAAAATTCACCCTGCTGAAGTGACTGAACTTTTGATGAGAGCTGGACCTTACAAGTAAGTAAAGAAACAACCAAACTTATGGAGAATCACCAAGTATTATATATATTCTTTTGAAATCTAGAGCTACCTAACATAATACAATACATAAGACAAAAACAAAATTCCTAACTGAGGTTAGTGCAAAAACGGGGTACCATACTATTTTTTCTTATGATACCTGAGCTCAGGGGAAAACCCCAGTAGATAAAACTCTGTCTCGCAGTTACAAGAAAAATAACACTTAACTAGTCGAATATTGAAGTATTACTTCTTTATCCAACCGAGTCCAACCGATAACCCCCCCCCCCCCCAAGATGCATTCGGAATTCTGAATCTGAAACGAAAAAATCGAAGCAGAAAAAAGGAACAGAAATATAAAACGATTGAACTCTATTAAATCGGTTTAAAATCAACTACCCGATTCAAAAACGACTCTGTAATTTCATGTATAGCCCTTGAGCCATCCTGAAATTTAAATGTTTGACAATTATTTATCACATATTCTATAGTCTCCTCTGCTTCTCCGCATTCGCAACTAGGACTCTCAACTGAATTCCACTTGAAGAGCATGCTATTACAACGGCCATGACCTGTTTGTATACGATTAAGAACAGTCCAAGTTTTCCTTGGAAGATCTAGGAAGCTTATTGGAGGGATCAGCTATTAAATCTTTGTTTTCAATATTACATGTGCTCTACTCGCATTGCCAAATTGCTTTATCTGGAATATAGGAAAGTACCGTAAAATGGGGATACTTTGTGACTAGTGGGTAATTTTGTGACAATACGCAAATCGAAACAAACTGTCCAATATTTTCCAAGTTTCGCGCGCATAGAGAATTTTTTCTGTCGCCGGGCGACAGAACATATCTCAGCCCAATCAAATATATCTTCATAAGTGTGGTAGGCCTAGGCCTCTCTAGTAACTTGTAGACTGCCATGAGAAGAGCATACCGATTCTGTCGATTTTTTCAAAAGCCGGAAACTTTTGTCTGCACAGCCAAATCTGAAATATTGTCAGTTAAAATCGTAAATGGGTTCATTTGCTCCTGTAGTTATCATATTAGGTATATTCGAAATTATAGTCAAGAATCATTGATTTTAATATCTTTTTTTCGAAGAAAACAAAAAAAGTTCGCAGCATGGGGTAACATTGTGACATGTCACAACGTTTTCCAAATAATTACATATGATTTTTTAAAATTGTTTGCATGTAGACTGCGACCAAAATCTTGCCAGAATGCCTCAAACATATAAGAGACGCTTGGAAGCAAGAGCTTACAGAAACCCCATGTTGCTGAAAAAGCTGGTACAAGATATTTAAAAAAAAAGGTGCAGAAAATTTTAAAGCAGTATAAGCTTTTTAAGAGCAACGAATAATAAAGAATTCCATTTTGCCACAAGTTGAGGATTTTTGCGTGATTGACTACTGGCAATAAATAAAACAAATTTTGAAGGAAAAGAGAAAAAAAGGGAAAGATTTTCATTACAAGGCTTACCTGATCACTTAGAAATTTTTTAATCCCAGGAAATATTGCAGTTTGTAAAATTTGTGAGTGTGTAGTTTTATGCCTACTCTCATTCAATCTTAATATTAACTCTTATTTCAGCCCATTACATGTTTTCGTTCTTGTTCAGAATATTAATTTTTGTTTTCAATGAAAGTTAAAGTTAATTCATGTTTTTTTTATCCAAAAAATATGAGCACATATTTTTTTTTTAATTTGTAGTAATTTTATACTCAAAAGGCAGAGGTATTATTGTGCCCTGATTCGAATAATGCTTTGTCACAATGTTACCCCGAAGCACGGGGTAAAATTGTGACAATTTCAAATTCGAAAAAGACTATATCAAAATAATTTTTTAACAATATTATATTCTCATTGTGTACCGAAAGGACAGATATGTATTTACTGTGTATCTGTTCAAGAAGTGTTTAAAAATGTGTGAAAACCTCAAAAACTGTCAGAAAGTATCCCCGTTTTACGGTATTTGATATGAATTTGTAGAAGAATTAAATTTATTCCAAATCTTCAAAGTTAGGGCCTGCCTGCGGTTATGTGGGGAAGCAATGTTTGAAAGAACTGTGTTAACCAGAGAAAGTTTTTCAGAGAAATTTTCCAGAAAATTTTTCTGGAAAAGTTTCTCTGGAATTTTTTTTTGTTATTCGAATCAAAATCTACATCAACAGAGAAATATGGCTACAGCAGCTCAGCGCAATAAGCTCTCTCTGTTAGAGAATATCTCGATGATCAGTTTCCCGGAAGATGGATCGGACAAGTATTATACCATTTTGGAATGCGCCAACTTGTGGCAAAACTTGCCAAACTTGTGAATACATTTTTTTCAACACAGCCAATTAAAACAAAATATTTTATTGTTAATTTTTTTCTAAGAAGTGAGCCCTATTTTTATGAAACTGAGCAGCTGGTATCAAAATTTTGATTACAGTTCAGACAAGCATTATTCAGGGTTACACAGCAAAAAAAAGTTGATATTTGTGGCAACAAGAGTGAAAAGACTGTCACAGGGTGTGAAATTTTGCGTGATTTTTTGAATGCCTATATAATTTTAAAATCATGTAAACATAATTTTTCTTATATTACTCTGACAACCAGCATAACTTGACTTTTCATTTCGTTTCAATCAAAGATTATATAGTATACTCTATAATCTATGGTTTCAATGTTTCAATGAAAAAAGTCTACAGATTAACTTTTTGCCTTCATTCGAGAACCAGAAATAATGAAAGGAAAGATCCATTCTGAACTTTATTAAAACATAAAATGAACATCCTAACAAGTCATGTATTCTGGACCAGTGATCTTCCAAAGCGTATACGAACTTCATTGCGCGAGTCCCTCTTTTACCTGCAAAAATGGATACCGCGCAATGAAGTTCGCTTTGAAAGAACACTTATCACTTGTTGAGCGCCCCTGAGGTGCTCATGTTTTATAACATATTTACAGACAATTCATGGATGCCTCTCAAATCCCCTGTCCTTACACCATAAAACTGGATTTCTGTTTCAACGCAATCGCTAAGGCTGTCGCCTTCAACTTTTTCAACTTCAACGATTTCGATATGACCGAATACGACATGTATGAGAAGCTGCAATTCGGAGATATGAATTGGCTAGTACCTCGAAAATTTCTGGCTTTCATCGGACCGAACAGCAGCGAGTTGATGAATGGACATCCACCTAATTATTACATCAAATATTTCTTGAAAAACGACATAAAGACTGTTATAAGGTTGAACAATAAGATGTATGACGGATCTGTGTGAGTAGACATCAGTATTCCTTATACACTGGAACTTCCCTATAACGAAAGCGCTAAATCCGCGAAAAATTCGTTATAAAGAAATTTCGTTATACAGAATAGTAATTTACGTAACAAGTCCGGAAAATAGGGTTTTTTTGGACGAATAGACAAAATTCTAGGACGAGCGCAAGCGAGTCCTAGAAGTCTATGAGTCCAAAAAAACCATTTTCGGGCGTGTTGCGTACAATATTTTTTCGGCAACCGTCTAGAATAACAAATCAATGAGACGACACATTTCTTTTTTATATATTTTAATTCTTATTTAAATTAAACAGAACAGAAAATATCACATATTAACAGAAACATTCTAATTCTTATTTATATTAATATTTATATTAAAATTCGAGCAATTACTGATATTGAAGTACGTACTTCCCGGACTAGGCCGGGAAAGGCTTCTTTCTCAAAGAAAAAGCGTCCGGAAAGTGGGTACTTCCCGGACGGTTGCCGAAAAAATTTGTTTCTATAGTCGGCAATGTCGCGGCCGACTTCACTGATAAATTCAAATTTTATTATTCGATTTCAAGCACTTCCTTCCAGACATTTTCGCACAACTTTCATACTAGAGTTATAGTTAGATTGAACAGTCAGGGGTGTATTCAGAACTGCTTCAGAAGGATCTCTCTGCCCACCGTAATGATTCAGTTTAATGTCGGGATTTATTATGTACCGGGTTTTTCACTATAATTTGACCCCCCCTTTAACTTTGTTTCTAAAGGAGGTACAGAAAAATGTTTCGTATGAAAGTTTCACTAAATCAACTGAGGTTTTTTGGTATGACTCCACAAACTAAAATATATACAGGGTGGCCAACATATTGATGGCAACTTCATTTTCTCAAATGGAACACCCGGTATATTTTTCCACATTTGGTTAGCTCTTTTTCCTCTGATTTCGAATATGTAACATATGTTGGCCTATCTTTCTTATTCTGAGCACCACAGAGTTTCAAATTTCAAGAACAATCAGGCATAGCGTTTTGGAAGTTCGTGAATATTTAAGTGGCCAATTTGATCTTTGGATTGGTAATGGCGCACCCATTTTATGGCCACCAAATAGTCCCAATTTAACACCATTGGACATGTTTTTATAGCCGTTCCTGAAGGAAAAAATTTACTTCAGCAATAATGATAATAATCAATGAAAGCGGAGAATAATATTAATGATATAAAATCAACCAATATTGAATCCATAAAAGGGAACTAATCCTGTCAACGCACAAAGAATAATGATAATATTGCAATGATTAAAAACAAATTTTGAAGCTTCAATTGCTAACTTGATTCAGAGCCATAATTATGCTATCAAAAATAGTGTGAACTACTTGAGACAACGATAGGATTGAATGAAGGTGGTCCTTTCGAGCAATTTATTTAGTTGATGTAATTTTTACCATACTACCATAGTTTATTACTTTTCATTGGTTAAGTAATTGTTAAGTATTCATTCGAAAATAATACTTTTAAGTAAATTGTTTGGATATGAAGAATTCCGTAGGTATTTCACATATTTTTTATTCGTGTCATCATTTCAAAACTTTAAAACTCTGAAAATTGAAGAGACACATCCACATACGCATTTATATTCGAGATCAGGAGGAAATAGCCTATCAAAAAAAAGGGAGAATATACAGGACAGGAATGCCCCAATTGAAAAAATATAGTTGCATTCAATGTTGTTCATCCTGTATATCTTCCCATGGACGTTATTATAACTCCAAAAATGAGCATTTTCAGTGAACGCACTCTGCCACTTGTGAAATGATTACAAATTTTGCCAGGTGGTTCTTAAATTTGAAACTCTGTGGTTCTCAGAATAAAAGAGATAAACCAACATATGTTATATATTCGAAATCAGGAGAAAAAGAGCTAGCCAAGCATGGAAAATATACAGGGTGTTCCATTTGAAAGAATGAAGTTGCCATCAATATGTTGGCCACCCTGTATATATTCCATTATGTGAATTCATATTGACAAACCTCAGTCAATTTCGTGAAATTTTTGTATGGAACATTTTTCTGTATCTCTCTTAGAAACAAAGTTGAAGGGGGGGTCAAATTATAGTGAAAAACCCGGTACGTCCGGAAAAATTTCGGGAAAAAACCCACCCATATAACTTCTTACCAATACCCATTCAAAGAGTGATGTTCTTTCAATATTTCGTTATAGGGAGAATTTACTTCGTTTTAGACAGTGTTTTCAACACGAAATTCAGATTCAAGGTGCAATGTCTTGTACGAAATGCGTTATACAGAGAAATTCGTTATACAGAAGTTCGTTATAGGGAAGTTCCACTGTATTAAATTCGTTGTACAAGGTGTCTCTGAAGAAAAGTTTATATTTATTTTTATTGCATAAACGAAACGAATCCGAGGGGTGTAGGGGTTATGTCAATAGGTAGTCTGGCTCTCGAGAGTTCAGTCGCCATGGAGCGCGACGGCTTGAAGATTCTGTTGTTTTCGAAGTATTACCACTAAAATGATGCGCCAAGCATTGCTCTCACTCAAAAATGGTAAGACAATGGAAAAGGCCCGGAATTTTTAGGGTGTGGTCCGTTCCCAAATTAAATTCTGCGGCCACATGCGAGAAGTTATTTAGGCACGGTTGTAGGAAATAGTTATTTTTGTATTAAGTGCGTAAAATGAGTGTTTTTTCATGGCATATGAGAGTTTTAATTTTTGGCCGAGACCGCAGATCGAGGCCAAAAATTCACTCGAATGTGCCATGAAAACACGAAATTTATACGCACGAAAAACAAAAAATAATTTCAAAAGAACGAAATAGAAATTTAGATTAGTAATTCAGAAACGGCAAATTGTATTTCAGAAAAGGGAATTGTAATTCAGAACTTATCAATTCAATTTCAGAAAATGTATTACAAATGTAGTAAGCAAGGGACAAATCTATGAATCCTATTTCTGAATACAATTTTCTCATTCTGAATTACAAGTTCCTATTTCTGAAGTACATATTACTATTCTAAAAATCAAATTACCGTTTCTGAATATGAAGTTTTTCTGAATTTCAATTTACTATTCTGAATTAAATTTCCATTTTCTGAAATTCAATTTGCCTTTATGAACTACATTTTCAGTTTTCTGATTTACAATAATTGGAAAAAGTGTAGCCTTTCTGAAAAAGCTTCATGTTCGTGAACCTTCAACATCACATAAAGCTAGAGACTAAACAACCAAGTCAGATTCTCAATACAACATTTTGTCAATTTTCCATAACTGATAATTCCCCAATTCTGATTCTAAAACGTTTGGAATTCTTTCAGATTCCGCAACGCTGGCATATCACATTTTGATCTTATCTATCCTGATGGATCTACACCCTCGAAAGATATTTTATTGAAGTTCTTACAAATAGCCGAAACAGCACCTGCAGCTGTAGCTGTTCATTGTAAGGTACAAAAACTGCTTTCACTTCGCGATGTATGTGTGTGAAGTTGGCCCAGCACTTTTTGATTTTCGAAAAATTTTTTGTTGTGCTGAATTGTGCTAGGTTTGTGCTGCTTTGTGCTGATAATTTTTTTTCTACAAGCGTGCACTTTCCTTCTGTTTCCCGCACGTATTTCAATTCGTAAAGAGTCACATTGCCAAACAGTGTGGGAAAAACCCCTGCTATTCCATTACCGCACTCAAATGCGTGTGGTAATGGATTAGCAAGGGTTTTTCTCGCACGCTTTTTCTAAAGAATAAACTGAATAATGATATATCTCTATGCCACCGACGACGTTACTATGGAAACGATGAGAGTACAATGGTAACGACTTGTCAGAGACTTTTGTCATTCATGTGTATTTAAAATGATCAATTCACATTTGATCTGTGTGTTGAAATCGATCTCGTATAAACGCTTGTAGAAAAAATATTGTTCCTAACTCGTGCGGAAGTGTTTTTCCCGCACTCAACTGCTTACCCAAACTCCGCTTCGCGTCGTTTGGGTAACGACAGTTTCGTGCGGGAAAATATCACTTTCCGCACTTGTTAGGAAAATAACTATTTCTTAATTCCAAGTGGTTTCCGAGATATTTCCAAAACCGAAAAAATGAGCCAGCCCAGCACTTTTCGAAAAATGGGATTTAAATGATTGATAAAAATTGTGCTACACATGTAATGAGTTATGCCGTTCGAATTGATTATGATTTATCAATCATTTAAATCCTATTTTTCGAAAAGTGCTGGGCTGGCTCATTTTTTCGGTTTTGGAAATATTTCGAAAACCACTTGGAATTAAGCAAATCAGCACAAAGCAGCACAAACCTAGCACAATTCAGCACAACAAAAATTTTTTCGAAAATCAAAAAGTGCTGGGCCAACTTCACACACATTCGCGATATACAGGGTGACTGGTGACGTAAGGGACAACGGCTAACTGGAGATAGAGGACCTCAAACTGAATGAGGATTGGGGGTTCAAATGTCCTATAAGGCTATTAGTTTCAGAGATACAGGGTGTTTTTTGCAAAAGTGCTAAAACTATAAACTCCCATATCTTCGTCGATATGGCAAATTTTTCGCTGATATTTGGCAAGCTTGTTACTAAACATATTCTCCATCAGATCGAGAAGAAAAATTCCCAAAAATTGCAGGTCCGTATTCAAAAATTTCAATTTCCGTGTCCGGTGAGAAATATCACTCGGTATATGAGATAAAAAAAATTTAATTGGAAAATTGGAATCTTCAAGAAACACTGAGTAAAAATCTGTTTTCAGTTTGAATGGCACAAATTTTTCATAGTTTTTATGATATGTTGAAAGTCGAATATTACAATTTATTCATATTGAATTCAAGAAACATACTATTCCTGATAGAAAAAACACTGAATTTGAGATGCTTAAATAATCCTGACGCATTTTGAATATTCCTTCACATCTTGAAATACTTTTTCATTAAATTTTCTATCAATATTATAAGAAAAACTCAAAAAACAATACAAACACAAAAAGATTAACAGTAGCACATATGGTTCATAAAAAAATCAAATAAACAAATGCTCGATATGCTAAAGCCATTCCTCTCACACACTTAATGACTCTTTTGAACAATTGAAGTACTTTTCATATCCACAAGATGAAAATTATACTCTTGATAGAACAGAAACACTCGAGAAAAGTTTGACTTTCTTCTCAGAACCCCTGAACAATAATCAATCTGGTACTTATGTTTTCAACAAAATTTATTCTTCAATGAAATAATGTATGAATTTTGAGGACTTACTTTCCTCTAATATGTACTTAGGTATAGCAACTTCATCTTCTTTTGAGAAGCATATGAATTTCTTTAATGCAAACAGAATATCAGGGAAACGAGTGATTTTTTAAAATAAGAGGTTTATTATTCATTATAAATAAAATACATCCTACTACACAGAGTAGGCTTATTTCAAAAAATGACGTTTATATTCATACATTCATTGATTGTGTATTATTGGGAATTGTGTCGTTTGTTTATCTACTGAAAAATGCCTTCAATATTCACGAATGAAGAATATGTAGATGATACTTGTTTTTGAATTGCGCAAAATGAACGGATATAATATTTGGTCTCAGAATAATCCTCATCTCAAAAGAGAAAGAAATCATTAGAGTTCAAGAGAGCCAATAAATGCGTTGAAGCAAATTGCTCTGATTTCGAGCATTTGCTTAGTTGTTTTCTCATGAATCATTGCATTATTTAATTGAAGAATAAATTTTGTTGAAAGAATAAGTATCAGATGGATTATTGTTCAGGCGTTCTGAGAAGAAAGTCCAACTTTTCTCGAGCTGAAATCTAGTGCTACTGTTCTATCAAGAGTAATTTTTCATCTTGTGGATATGAAACGTACTTCAATTGTTCAAAAGAGCAAATAAGTGTGTGAGGGGAATGGCTCTCGCATATCAAGCATTTGTTTATTTGATTTTTTTATGAACCATATGTGCTACTGTTAATCTTTTTGTGTTTGTATTGTTTTTTGAGTTTTTCTTATAATATTGATAATTAATGAAAAAGTATTTCAAGATGTGAAGGAATATTCAAAATGCGTCAGGATTATTTAAGCATCTCAAATTCAGTGTTTTTTTCTTTCAGGAATAGTGTGTTGCTTGAATTCAATATGAAAAAATTGTAATATTCGACTTTCAACATATCATAAAAACTTTAGAAAATTTGTGCCATCAAAACTAAAAACAGATTTTTACTCAGTGTTTTTTGCAGATTCCAATTTCCCAATTAAATTTTTTTTATTTAATATACCGAGTGATATTTCTCACCTGACACGGAAATTGAAATTTTTGAATACGGACCTGCAATTTTTGGGAATTTTTTCTTGTCTATCTGATGGAGAATATTTATATTAACAAGCTTGCCAAATATCAGCGAAAAATTTGCCATATTGACGAAGATATAGGAGTTTATAGTTTAAGCACTTTTGCAAAAAACACCCTGTATCTCTGAAACTAATAGCCTTATAGGACATTTAAACCCCCAATCCTCATTCAGTTTGAGGTCCTCTATCTCCAGTTAGCCGTTGTCCCATACGTCACCAGTCACCCTGTATATATAATATGTAAAGGGTTTTCCAATAAGAGGTGTTATTTTGATATTCAAAAAAAATGCCATTTTTCAATATAAATGATCAGATGTTTATTTCATTATAAAGAAGAAGCTATGCCGTTAATAGTGGAAAATAACATCAGGCAAATGACCACCACGACCACGCTTACAGGACCATATCCTTTCAATGAAATTTTCCATAACCTAATCGCAAAGTGGCTGCCCTATGTCCTCGATAGCCTCACGAATTCCATCTTTGAGGTCTTGAATCGACGCTGGGCTATTGGCGTAGACCTTCTCTTTCACGTGACCCCAAAGGAAGAAGTCGCAAGGTGTTAAATCACAAGATCTTTGTGGCCAACCAGCAAAGACACGACGTTGTCGGCTGACTTGAGTTCTTGTGTTAAGTGAACTTTATAAGCCTTAAGACCCAAATCTTTATGCAAAATACGGTGTAATGACGTTTGTGGAATACCTAATTCCAAAGAACGACGAGAAATGGACAAACCTGGGTTTTCTTCAACACTTTCGGCTTCAGCAGCAATATTCTCGACTGTTCTTGAGCGATGTGCACGGGTTTTATTCTTCACGTTACCAACTTGTCCCAACAGCTCGAATTTTTCCACCAATTTCTTTACTGCGGTCCGACAAGGTGCTTCACGACGACCTAAAAATGTTCGAGTTTCACGACCCGTCTCTGCCAAATTTTCACAATTTTTAAAGTGAATTTTAATAATTTCAATGCGCTCTTGAAGCGTGTATCGTTCCATTTTTATTAATGGCGTAGTTTCTACTTGTCAAATGTCAAAAAATGACAGCTTCAAACGTGACATCTACCGAAATAGCGGGCTATTCAAAGTAACACCTCTTATTGGAAAACCCTTTACAATTAATTATTCAAGTGTTCTCTTACAGGCAGGCTTAGGAAGAACTGGTTCTCTGATTGGCGCTTACATAGTGAAGCATTATAAAATGACAGCTAAAGAGGCAATAGCTTGGATGAGAATGTGCAGACCTGGATCGGTTATCGGCCAGCAACAAATCTGGTTGGAAAAATTGGAACCGTGGTTGTGGGAGTGTGGCAATCAATATAGGTAAAAACTAATAATTATTGATGAACAATGGAGCAGAGAATGATATGAGGAGCTAATATCATCCAGAACATACATACACTCATTTTATACAGGGTTAAACAAAATCTGTTTTTTTCCCCTAACTTTAGAACCACCCCTGGTGTGTTCCAGTTGTTCCACCGTGTGATTTCTTATTTCATCATTAAGACACATCTTCTCTTGACAATTTAATTCTTCATTTATAACAATAGCTCATTTTTTGTTAAAGATACAGGGTTTTCAGAGCAACATGAAACTCCACAATTTCGCTATGGCTATGAAAGTACTTCCACAGATTTAACCTTAAATCCGAACGTTATGAAAATAAACTGAAAACTAAGTGAAAACATAAAACAAGAGAAGTTTTAGCGCGACATGTTGTTCCGTATGCACCGTTCATTGGAGACGATTTCGTGCTAATGCTTTATAATACGGCGTTCCCACAAGGCGTTATTCACGACAGTGAACCACGCTTTCGTGAAATACACTTCTGTGTAAACGCATTCCTCACGAAAGCAAGTTTAAAAACAATGCGTTCACACAGAAGTGTATTTCACGAAAGCGTGGTTCACTGTCGTGAATAACGCCTCGTGGGAACGCCGCATACTGCTCGACCGCATCAACCGCATGTGGCTTACAGGATAGCCAAGGAGTATTTAGCAGAGGTTGATATCCAAGCATTCAACTGGTCTGCTCTAAGATCAGATTCGAACCCAAATGGGCATGTTCGGATGCTCTTGGGAGGAAAATTCTATATCGCGTACCAACTCCTGAAAATTTGCACCAGCTCAGTGATGCTTTAATTCATTCAAAACCTTAATGAGGACATGTCGAGACGAATTGCATCTGTTATCTGCGTCTGGGCTGACAACAGACAACACGTTATGTTTTTGACTTTGTTTTCAGTTTATTTTCATTAGGTCCGAATTTTAGGTTGAATTTGTTGAAGTACTATTGAAGCAATAGTGAAAATTAATGTTTTACTGAAAACCCTCCATCTTTAACCAAAATTTAGCTATTGTTATGAATGAAGAATTAAATTGTCAAGGGAAAATGTGTCTTGATAATGAAAAAAGAAATCACCCGGTAAAACAACTGGATGGTTCTAAATTTAGGGTGAAAAACATTTCGTTTCACCCTGTATAAAATGACGTTCTTGAAATTCAAAATTGGTGATTGATTAAAAATGAACATACCTACAATTGAAAAAAAAATCATTCGAATCGGACATGAAATAACATATTTATGAATTAAGAAACTTCATCGATTTTTATAGTGGATCGATTATTTTTCCGGTGAGTGTAGATAGTTATTTCGCCCTATCGGGGCTCATCAGAATGGAGAATAGCTCTGAATTTATTTGTCGAATATTGAAACAAAACGCTATCTATGAGGGTCCTTACGAATAACCACCCTCCACTGCTCGTACTTTGAACGAAGTAGCTAGATGTTCTTCCGGGTCATCAATCTAAAGCAGTTTGGATTATCATGGAAGAACATCTATTTACTTTCGAATTTTGAGCCGAAAATGGTCTCAAACGATAGGGTTCTACTTCCTGATGACGAATTCGTGGTCAAATTAAATTCTGTCCGTGGGGCCGTCTCCTGTGATGGAGATTGATAAACGGAAAGTTCATGCAGAATTTTGTGACCATGGTGTTAACAGAACCATAGAAAATTTAGTTGAAATATTGAAAAGAAGAATCTCTTCGTATCCATAACAGAATAACCGATTCAAATGTTTATTTTGGGCCGGACGGACGGCCCCACGGACAGAATTGAATTTGACCACGAATTCGTCATCAGGAAGTAGCTCTGAATGATACAAGGTATTTCTTGGTTTTCTTGGGTATTTCCTATGAATAAAAATATCCAAGACAACCAAGAAATACCTTGTATCATTCAGAGCTATCCTGTGCTGATGAGTCGTAATAAGGACGAAATGGCCATCCATAGATGCTTTGTTCAATATTACTTCCTTGCATTTTGTCTTGAACGAAGACGAGATTAGCTCCGAAGTATGAGTTTAATATTGGTTGATTTCAATCGATTAATATTATTCACTGCTTTCATTATTTTTGTATTCATGGCGATGTTACGCGTTAAACCTCTGCTTATTGTTCTTACTGTTTATCGATAACATTTACAATATTTTTGAGAAGGCTGACAGATTATAACATTACATTAATTTCAGGTCCAAGCACTACGGTGATGGAGACAAGATACCACGGCACAAGTTTGGCATCTACAGCAAAATATGGCCGGTCGAAAGGAATAGAATACTCAGGGAGGCAAGACAAAAGTATTCGAATACCATTCACCAATATTCCTTCAGTAATCCAGAAAATATCGGACAAACAAATAAGAAATTAAGCGCTGCAACGATGCGCAACAAACCTCCCTACTTCCGCTTCCGGGTGAAGAACATAAAGGAAAACAACTGTTTTGAAGACATATCCGACATGCTTACCACAGTTTACGGCTTAGATAAGAATGAAAATAAGCAACAAAATCGCACCATGCCTAATATTCGAGTAATGGCAGACGCAAAGCGAAGTACAGTATCACCCCGAAGAATTCACGGCATTCGAAATGCAACCCTTGAAGCGAATACTCTTGCTTCTTCCGATTTTTTGAAGAAATGCCAAAATGCAGAAACCGATTCTCAAGGGGACAACCAATATAACGAAAGTACGGAGGAACCCCAGGCTAGTAAAAATAATGATTTAGTAGGACCTATCGTTGTCCAGATCCCCATGAGGAGAAAGAATTTATTCCAAGTAGATACAGATACTGACACAAGTAACTACGTCCACAGTTATATGGAAGAAAAGGCACGAAGAAAGGCAGTTTCTGGAAAGATAAGGGTTACCCAGGGTGACAAACTTATAGCGAAGAAGGTGATCAAAAGTGGTGACCTGGTGCGTTCACGAAATTATTCACATGAGAGAGATCCGGTTGAAAAAGGTCTGAGTAGTTCAACGGATATTTATGACAACAATTTTTATTCCAATCAGCAATAACATTTTTATCTTTCTTCAGATTCATTTCCTGTTGTTTTCAGTGTATTTTTTCATGGTGGATACATTTCTTATAATAAATCTGTTTTACGTGGAATATTTTCATTGAAAAAATATAAACTTTTGTTCGTTCATTGCTTGGGGTGAGATTTGTTAAACTTTCTATTATACTCTGAATTAAGACCAATTTAGAGGTGTTAAAATTGAATGAATATGTGGCTTTGAATCGATACGTACATAACAAAAAAGGCAATTATTTCAGATTAATAATAGCTACTTAATTATTAGAAAATTTAGAATTGTAATCTAATTTTTCACATGTTTTCGAAATTACATTGGCCTTTAAAACACTTCGTTTCAATATTTCGAGAAAACAACTTCTTTGAAGACATATCTGAGATGCTTACCACAGTTTACGGCTTAGACAAGAATGAAAATAAGCAACAAAATCGCACCATGCCTAATATTCGAGTAATGGCAGATGCAAAGCGAAGTACTGTATCACCCCGAAGAATTCACGGCATTCGAAATGCAACCCTTGAAGCGAATACTCTTACTTCTTCCGATTTCTTGAAGAAATGCCAAAATGCCGAAACCGATTCTCAAGGGGACAACCGATATAACGAAAGTATCGAGGAACCCCAGGGTAGTAAAAATAATGATTTAGTAGGACCTATCGTTGTCCAGATCCCCATGAGGAGAAAGAATTTATTCCAAGTAGATACAGATACTGACACTAGTAACTACGTCCACAGTTATATGGAAGAAAAGGCACGAAGAAAGGCAGTTTCTGGAAAGATAAGGGTTACCCAGGGTGACAAACTTCTAGCTAGGAAGGTGATCAAAAATGGAGACCTGGTGCGTTCACGGAATTATTCACAAGAGAGAGAACCGGTTCAAAAAGGTCTGAGTAGTTCAACGGATATTTATGACAACAATTTTTATTCCAATCAGCAATAACATTTTTATCTTTCTTCAGATTCATTTCCTGTTATTTTCAGTGTATTTTTTCATGGTGGATACATTTCTTATAATAAATCTGTTTTACGTGGAATATTTTCATTGAAAATAGTATATTATTCGATGAGCGGTAATGCAGGTCAAGACACACGCAGATGAATTCATGTAATTCATCAAGTATGTTTTGAGCATTACCGCGAATTGAATACTATACTTTATCCACGACTTCTTCAGTAAAATTCGAATTAATCTGCATTTAAAAAATTTTGAACAGTTGTCAAAAGCATGACAACATTTCGTCCAACCGTCAAACCTCTGTACTCTGTAGTCGGGAATCAAATCAGAGTCTCTAAAGCCGGGTTTCACAAAACTCCAATCAACTTGATCGAAATGTCAAAATTTCTGTGCAATTTTCAGTTCATTTTTGACATAAACCATCGATTTAATTCAAAATCAACGATTTGATTACCCTATCAAGCTTTGTGAAACCCACGGTTAACTTATCAAATCGAGTACTTTCGCAACTTCAAAAATTTACGTTTTCCAAAAATAAATCTGGAATGAATAGCTAGAACGTTATCTTGATGGCTGAAATAGATTTCCGGATCGATCCTACTTTTTATTCATTTTTTTGTGAACAATTTCATTTTCCTAGGTATTTTATTAGCGGGAGTTATGGGCGGGTGTTATTATAACACTCGCTTTTCGGTTCATAGACATGTCTATGGTTGTGTTCTAGCTACTATTACACATAGAAATTAGTTTATAGGAGTGGATAATAGTATATTATTCAATGAGCGGTAATGCAGGTCAAAACACACGCAGATGAATTTTGCACCACGAGCCGTCAGGCGAGTGGTGTAATTCATCAAGTGTGTTTTGAGCATTACCGCGAATTGAATACTATACTTTATCCACGACTTCTTCAGTAAAATTCGAATTAATCTGCATTTAAAAAAATTTGAACAGTTGTCAAAAGCGTTGACAACATTTCGTCCAACCGTCAAACCTCTGTACTCTGTGGTCGGGAATCAAATCAGAGTCTCTAACTAATCAAACCAAGTAATTTCGCGGGTGTTATGTGCGGGTGTTATTATAACACACGCTTTTCGGTTCATAGACATGTTATGACTACCATTACACATAGAAATTAGTTTAATGGAGTGGATAAAATATAAAATTTTGTTCCTTCATTGCTTGCGACAAGATTTTTTTCAACTTTCAATACTTTGAATGAAGACAAGTTTAGAGGGATTGAAATTGAATGAATTGATGGCTTTGAGTCGGTACGTACATGCAAAAAAGGCAATCATTTTGAATTAATAATACCTACTGTTTGATGTGAATTAAACATTGAAGAATATCCAGAAGA
Source organism: Propylea japonica (assembly GCA_013421045.1). NCBI lineage: Eukaryota > Metazoa > Arthropoda > Insecta > Coleoptera > Coccinellidae > Propylea > Propylea japonica. The sequence goes on along the minus strand of CM024240.1, from coordinate 22,274,830 downwards.
AATCGCATTTAAAAATCAAGAATTCAAATTCCATGGCAAATTACCAGGAAGCAGTAATCGACATCATGCATGCAATATACCATATCTAGGCCAAATAATATGCGAATTTTGCAGATTCTAGCAACTCCGTAAGGCGTCCGATGACGAAAACTGTGTGTCGTCACAAATAATATATAAGCTGTAATCATTTAATTCTTAACAACATTTTTTTGTTCACGTTTTGACGTAAATAAATTATTCTAACTCCACCGCGAGTTTTACTTGGTTTGTAGTGGATTTACAACCCTCTACTCACCACAACTCACTCACTGCTACTTCAACGGAGTTACGAACCGTTGAAGAAAGTAGAAACATATCTTTAGAGGACACCCTCCAAAGATACACCTACTTAATTATTAGAATAATCAGAATTCTAATCTAAAAGCGATTTCGATTGATGTTGGTTCTTGGTTGGTTCATGAATTGGTCCGTCATTTGTTAACCAACCGCTTTCGATTGATATTGGTTTTTGTATGGTTCATGAATTGATGACGTAATAAATCAGCTGTTTCAGGGTTGGTTTACCGAAACTCGAACCGTGCTCTGCAGCACGGTTCGATATCTGGTTCATAGTTCTATCTCTTTTTATTCTACAATCTCCCGCCATCGGCCATAACTTATTTGTTATTGTTACTTCAAAAATGTTTGTTATTATTTGTTTAAGATTAAAATAAATTAGAGTTTTGGAAATTGTTGAGTGTTCGCCTTCTATCTCTGAATTGAACTTGACAGCTCGCCGATCAACCAACCGTTTCGTTAAGGAAGAATTCGAATGGGTCGGAATCAACCGGAGGTCGGACGTCATCGTTGATGTACCGACCGGTCAACCATGAACCAACCGCAAAAGCCATTCGAAATCGCTTTTAAAGCGATTCTTCACATGTTTTCGAAATGACATTCAAAACACGTCGTTTCAATATTTTCAAAAAACAACTGTTTTGAAGACATTTCCGACATGCTTACCACAGTTTACGGCTTAGATAAGAATGAAAAGAAGCAACAAAATCGCACCATGCCTATGCCTAATATTCGAGTAATGGTAGATGCAAAACGAAGTACATATCACCCCGACGAATTCACGGCATTCGAAATGCAACCCTTGAAGCGAATACTCTTACTTCTTCCGATTTTTGAAGAAATGCCAAAATGCAGAAACTGATTCTCAAGGAGACAACCGATATAACGAAAGTATCGAGGAACCCCAGGGTAGTAAAAATAATGATTTAGTAGGACCTATCGTTGTCCAGATCCCCATGAGGAGAAAGAATTTATTCCAAGTAGATACAGATACTGACACTAGTAACTACGTCCACAGTTATATGGAAGAAAAGGCACGAAGAAGGGCAGTTTCTGGAAAAATTAGGGTTACTCAGGGTGACAAGCTATTAGCGAAGAAGGTGATCAAAAGTGGCGACCTGGTGCGTTCACGAAACTATTCACATGACAGAGAACCGGTTCAAAAAGGTCTGAGTAGTTCAACGGATATTTATGACAACAATTTTTATTCCAATCAGCAATAACGTTTTTATCTTTCTTCAGATTATTGAAAATCATTTTCTGTTGTTTTCGGTGTATTTTTTCATGGTGGATACATTTCTTATAATAAATCTGTTTTACGTGGAATATTTTTATTGAAAAAATATAAAATTTTGTTCCTTCATTGCTCGGAGCAAGGTTTTTTCAACTTTCTATTATACAGTTATATGGAAGAAAAGGCACGAAGAAAGGCAGTTTCGGGAAAGGTTAGGGTTTCCCAGGGTGACAAACTTCTAGCTAGGAAAGTGATCAAAAATGGAGACCTGGTGCGTTCACGAAATTATTCACATGAGAGAGAACCGGTTGATAAAGGTCTGAGTAGTTCGGATATTTATGACAACAATTTTTATTCCAATCAGCAATAACGTTTTTATCTTTCTTCAGATTCATTTTCTGTTGTTTTCAGTGTATTTTGTCATGGTGGATACATTTTTTATAATAAATCTGTTTTATGTGGAATATTTTTGTTAGAAAAATATTATTTTGTCCCTTCATTGCTTGGGAAAAAAATGTTTTTCAACTTTCTATTATACTTTGAATTAAGACAAGTTTAGAGGTGTTAAAATTGAATGAATAGATAGCTTTGAAATAGTTCGTAAAAAATAAAAATTTGAGAAGGAGCTTTTGAGCTACTTATATTATTACTAATAGAAACCTCAAAGAAAATACCATAAAATGGTATAAGTACAGATGATTCCAAAATCTCTACAGGAGGTGCCGCTGGGATGTACAGGCCGAGTACCAAGTGTGCACTGTCGCTAGGCTCCTGTATGAGCGCCTTTCAAGCGGAAATCTTAGCTATTGAAAGATGTCTAGATATAAATCTAGAAAAAAACTATAAGTGCGATATAGCCATACACTCAGATAGTCAAACTGCTATTAAAGCACTGAGCTCCTACGTCATCGACTCAAAGATGATCTGAGAGTTCTGGAACAAACTCAATGAGATAGGCAAGAAAAATAAGGTCTCTTTAATCTGGGTTCCCAGCCATTCGGGAATCAAAGGAAACGAAGAGGCCTATACACTTGCCAAAGAGGGCGCACGAATGATAATCATTTTAAGAACTTTATTTGGGTTAGCGGTCGAGGTCAATTCATGAAGTAATCTCTTTTTTCCTTTTTACTAGAGCTTTCAGCTTTATTTTAAGCCTTCATCAGGAGACACTAAAATATGTTTATGTCTCCTGATGAAGGCTTAAAATAAAGCTGAAAGCTCTAGTAAAAAGGAAAAAACTTAATGAATTGACCTCGACTGCAAACCCAAATAAAATTCTTAAATTTTCAGTCGACAACCACTTCTATTATTATAACTAGAACTATATCTATCATTCTATCCATAGAATCAGAGAGTCTGGTTCTCTCTGAATAACTACATCTCATCTGCGAACCTCCCTAGTGATGTAATGATCAAGAAACTAATTACTGAGAAAAACTTCATGACATTGCTAAGTAAAAGAGAGGATTGGAAACGGGAATACACCGACTATAACCTCAAAGAAAATACCGTAAAATGGTATACAGATGGTTCCAAAACCTTTACAGGAGCAGGCGCTGGGATATACGGGCCAAGTACCAAGTGAGCGTCTTTCAAGCGGAAATCTTAGCTATTGAAAGATGTCAAGATATAAATCTAGAAAGAAACTATCAGAAGTGTGATATAGCCATACACTCAGATAGTCAAGCTGCTATTAAAGCACTGAGCTCCTACGTCATCGACTCTAAAATGATCTGGGAGTGACGGAACAAACTCAATGAGGTAGGCAAGAAAATAACGTCCTTTCAATCTGGGTTCCCGGCCACTCCCATTGGCCCAGAACCCTTCTGTGTTATAGGTAAATGTACCCTTAAGAAGGAGTTTCTGGAGAAGGACAAAGCCGCTAAGTTCTTTCGGAACTTTGAAATAGCAAGATCCAAAAGATGTCTGGATCTTGGTTAGAAACAATCACACCTCCTCACTGGCTTTCTTACAGGACACTCGCCTCAGGAAGCACCTGTTGAGGATGGGATTATCGGACACTGACGAGTATAGGTTCTGTTAGGAGGAGGAAGAAACCCCCATTCATATAGTCACGGAATGCTTTGCCATTACAAGCCTAAGGAGGGAATGCCTTGGGCGAGAAACTTGTAAGAGTGAGGAACTAACCTCATTGAAGCCTTCACAGATAGTTTATTTACTTTGGAACTAATCCCATCAACGGACGAAGAACATGCATGGTGGTAATATCAGACAGATCATCCATAGACAGCTACTTGGCCTATTTGGAAGTATGGAAGTAGGTGTTCGTAAGATTTCCCCGAGATGGCATCTTGTTTCTGTTTATACTCAGAGATGAGCGACATTTCGTTAAATAAGGAATCTAGAATACCTCTTTCAGCTAGAGCTCTCCATACAGATGAGCCCTAAATAGGGCGAAATAGCTATCTATAGATGCTCTGTCTAATATTACCGCCAAGAATGTTCTTTGTGCGTTGACGGGATTACTTCCGAAGTATGAGTTTAAAATTGGTTGAGTTTAATCAATGAATATTATTCTCGGCTTTCATTGTTTATAACTATAACTATATCTATCCATATATCATCCATATATCTATCTTTTAATAGCAGTTGAGTTCATCTCTGGTAAGGTCAAATATAAACTTTTCTATCTATACTGATGGACAAAATTAGCGCACCACCTAAAATTTCGTAAATTTTAACAATTGATATCTTTCCAATCTTAAGTCGGATTTCAATGTTTCTTTCTTTAAATTGTAGCTCTGTTATTGTCAAATTTCCTCCATTAAACAGAAGTCCAAAAATAAAATCTTCATGTTGTACAGGGCGTTTAAATAATGTCATGTTTTATAGTCAAATTTTAACATCTTCTGTGGGCAATGCCAGGTTGCTGAGGCATATAAAAACAATAAAGAATTGTAGCCTAGTATCTCTTAAGTATTTTGTTTTTTTTAAAACCAATTCATCTTCGAATCGTCCAGAGATATTCAAAATTTTATCAACTGTTCTATTTTATGCATTAGCCATGAATATCTTCGCAACCATTTGTCCGATTTGAATGTTTTTTTTTCAGTTGTAGCTCTTTTATTGGCGAATATCATACTACAATGAGATGTTTAAAAAAGAAATGCATCATGCTGTACAGGGCGTTTAAAATTTCGGGTTTTTTCATTACAGTTTAATGCCTTCTGTGGGCAATACCAGACCCCTGAGGCTTCTAAAAACTATACAGTGATTAAGCCTGATTGTTTCCTGAGTATTTCGCATTTTAACTTGTACCCTTCCAGAGATATTCACATTTTCATAACATCTTGCATTTAATTCAAATCGGACAAATGGTTGCGAAGATATTCATGGCTAATGCATAAAATACAAGAGTTGATAAAAAGTTGAATATCTCTAGACGATTCCAAGATGAATTGATTTAAAAAAAACAGAATACTCAAGAGATACTAGGCTACAACGCTTTATTGTTTTTATATGCCTCAGCAACCTGGCATTGCCCACAGAAGACGTTAAAATTTGACTATAAAACATGACATTATTCAAACGCCCTGTACAACATGAAGATTTCATTTTTTGAACTTCTGTTTAATGGAGGAAATTCGACAATAACAGAGCTACAACTGAAAGAAAAAAACATTGAAATCCGACTAAATATTGGGAAGATATCAATTGTTAAAATTTAACGAAATTTTAGGTGGTGCGCTAATTTTGTCCATCAGTATAGAAGTCAAGTTTTCGAATTTTAGCGTGTAGGCTTGTTAATTCCAGAATACGGTCCTTATCATTCCCATTGCTCCAGGTAGCTACACCCACCACCGATATCGCAATTTATAGCACTCGATCGGTCGGTCGTGCGAAAACATTCCTGGGGATCATGTCTGCAAGCGCCGTTTCATTGTCGTTTCTCGGGGGTGCGTTCCCTCCCGGTCGCGAGGGAGCTTGTTCCTCTCGAATCACCGATTCGGCTCTTGATTGGCGCCCCCCAGTTCTGGAGACAATTACCAATCAACGAAAGCCGCGGGCACGTGAACCGAGATCCGGCCGAGGGGATGAGAAACAGAGCGGATAAGCGGAACGCGATGTTTTACGGACAGACAGATCTTTCTACCGGTTGTGTTTTGCCGAATACTCCATTTCGAAGGCTTGGTATATGGGAGAGATGGGGGAATGATTTTGAGCGGGACAATGTAGGTGTTTCATTTGTGGTTTTGGCAATACATCGAGCTATCTGAACATCCAACGGTTGTTCTTTTTCTATATCTGGGATTTTGTTGCCCGCTGTTGAATACGGAGCCATTTTTGGCTGGAAAACTTCAGTAATTTTTTCTATTCTATTCAAAAAACATAAAGGATGAAGTGTTTATGTCCATATGTTTCTGTGAAAACGCAAATTGGTTGAAATACAATGAAACAATGAAACTACACTGACCGGCAAAATTATGGATCCACTCAAAAAATCGATGAAGTTCGTTGATTCATAAATATGTTATTTCAAGTCCGATTCGATTAATTTTATTTTTCAGTTGTAGTATATTCATCCTTAATCAATCATCAGTTTTGAATTTCAAGAAAACTTTGCGTCATTTTATACAGGGTGAAACAAAATCTGTTTTTTTACCCTAATATTAGAACCACCCCTGGTGTGTCCCAGTTGTTCCACAGTGTGATCATCAAGGCACATCTTCTCTTGACAATTTAATTCATCATTTATACCTAAAGCTCAATTTTTGTTAAAGATACAGGGTCTTCAGTAAAACATTAAATTTCGCTAAGGCTACGACAGATTTCAAAGAATTCAACCTGAAATTTTGACCTTATGAAAATAAACTGAAAACGAAGTCAAAACATAACGTGTTTTCCGCCCAGACGCGGATAACCAGTGCAATTCGTCTTGGCATGTCCTCATTAAGGTTTTGAATCAATTAGAATATTATCATAGAGCTGCTGCAGTTGATATACTCAACTATTGTTCAATGGAGAAGACAGAGCTGTTACTGTTATAGTGTAACATTAACTTTTACCTGATGGGTATTCGAGCAGGGGATTCTAATACTATTTTCTCAAGGGAGGCCTGATTACCCCAGCAACTAAATTACAGGTTTTCAACAATATATTATAAAAAGAACAAGATGTACTAATCCAAATTTACAGTTCCAATCACAAACTCTCAAATTACACAAACTTATAACTACTAATCTTCAAAGAAAGGTTCAAATAGTGGCTCCGCTTCCAATGCTATTATCTACTATCTTGTCTTCTGTAGTGCCAGATGTTCTCTCTAACGGGATATGCTCTCAAGTCGGCTTCGATAGACTTCAGGTACTCTTCCAGCTCTCTGCCATAAGTCGAAGGTTATATCGTTCCAAAAAATAATACAATTCAGTAGTTTTATCGGCAGCGTAGGATTTTGGTTGATAATGGATACCCCAAATATTTGGTCAATCTGATTTTTCATTCCTCCGGTGGTTTGTCGTCTGGTGTTGTGGTGTCTGGTGGGGAGTCTGATTTGGTGACGGAGAGAAAGTGTTTTGTTCTTGTGTATGTACCTGGGTTGACGGGTGAATTGGCGAGGGTGATGAAGTCAAATGAGAATAGGACAATATATACAGTTATTATAGAAAAACAGTTAGGAATTTTTATAGTAGGTTGAAAGATCGTGATGATTGCAATGGTTGTTATATTGGTCAGACAAAGCAGTACTTGAAAACCAGAATGAGTCAACATAGTAGGGACTGTCTTAATTTATCGCAGGCTACTGCACTTTCTACACACGCGGTTGACAATGATCACTCGTTCCATTTTGATAATGTTAAGGTGTTGTGTACACAGCAAAATTTGTCTAAAAGATTAATTAATGAAATGATTTTTATTAGACGCACACCTAACACAGTAAATTTTAGAACAGATGTAGATACGTTGAGCGCTGTATATTGCAATTTGATCAAAGAAGTCGGACTAAGACAGTGAACATATGTGTACCCACGATACACTGTATCGTGTGTGTACCTGTCTTTCATTGTTGTTTGCCGCTTTGATTTCCAATATTGTTGTTTTATATCACGATGTAATTTGCGTTGGAACCCTATTTTCCCTGTAGATTATGTATTCCTATATTTTATCATGTTTATAGTTTTTATTCTGATGTGGTGAGTTCTCTTTCTTGTAATATTCTATATTTATAATAATTTTATATTTAATTGTAATATTTTTATATAGTGTGAGTCTTTGTATATGTCCTTATTGTTCATTTTAATTTGGACTTCTTATAGATATTTATTTTTTATCTTTATGACGAATATGTATTCACCATTGTTATTTTTTGTTATTTTTTGACGTTTGTATTCCTTTTGATTCTCTCTGAGTGCTCGACTGATTGTATTTTGATATATTTTTGTAGCCTGAAGAAGGAAATAAAATTTCCGAAACGTCGCTGAAAGAATAATAAGTTTTTGTTCTGGTTCCTTGTGCCGATAAAACTATTGAATTGTACTCTGCCATAAGTTAACTTCAAAGCAAATGTAGGTATAGCCAAATGTAACAGCCAATAATTGTATTTCAGTCCACAGTCAAGGAATGTGGTCCAAGCCAAAGAATGTGGCCCAAGCCAAGGAATGTGCTCCAAGCCAAAGAATGTGGCCCAAGCCAAGGAGCTATATGAAATTAACATAAATGAAAATGTGCACAAAAATTTAACAGAACTCCTTCTCGTTTCTTAAGAAAAAGATTAGGTATTTACATTATGTCGATAATTATTAGTGAACCTGAGAAGGAATTCTGCCCTGGGAAATGAAAAGCGAAAAACAGAACATGTGCTATAAAATAAAATGAAGGCAAAAAATGCAACAAATTCAGTGGCGTTTCAAAAGAAAATGAATAGCATAGGCGTGCAAGACGTTGCAATAGGTATAGATGAGACCAACGCATTCGCCATTTTGTAGCGGTTCTAAAGCGCGGACTTTTGAACGAAAACCTCGGGCCAATTATATTCCAAATTAGGTCTGATACCATTATATCATTTTAGAAAATGTACTGTTAAAAAACTGGTTTGATCCTATAAAATTTATATCTCAGATGCATATTTTGGGTGATTCTCGGAGAAATTTTAGGTGAAATTTACTCTACTCGAGACATCAGTTGCGTACCTTTAGAACAATATGATTGCGTTAATTTTTTCAGATTAATTGAATAAATTTGTTTGTTTTAAACCACGTTTTCGTTAGCAAACTTTCAAAATATTTAATAGTTTTACAGCTGCACCGAAGTTCTTCGTATTTCTGCATTGCATTTACCATACTTAGTATGAATTTGTTTTTACCAAGAGGAAAATGAGATTTTACAGTATTTTTGGAAAATGAGTTTTCGCCAAGTTTCCTTTTTTTTGTGTAAGATAAGAGTTAAAACCAGAAACTTGGTTTTTTGAACTTTTCACTTAAATTTCGAGGTCTTGTAGAAACCTATAAGATAATACTATTCCAACTTTGAGAATTATGCTTATAAAAAAGGGGTTTCCGTTCACTGCGATCTCAAGGTCTATTGTGCCCTACGTTATGCTTACTTCCATTGAGAATTGGGCTTACATCTGTAAGGAAATACCATATCTCCAGAGCGAGGAAATGATACTTCCTCACGTTGAAAAAGTCTTGAAATTTTCTTTGAGAAAATCTGTTAGAAATGTCGAAATTTTGTAGCGAATTTTGAAAAGTGTCATTTGATTGAAATGAGACAAAGTGGTTCTTTAACCATAACTTTTCAGATATCTAAACAACTCTAGCAGTCATTTCTTCTTAATGGCGGAAATTACCACCGTCTCACAAAAAGGCCGCTCCGAATCCAATTTTCTCCGTCAAAGTAATTCCGTCGAAAATGGAAGTCGTCGCAGATATAACGGTACGCTCGACGCCCAAGTCGTTAGTTTTAACGACGTCGCTAATGAAACAATCCAAGGATGCAATTATGAGGGATGACACATCCAAGACTCCGGAGGCTCCCACTACGACCATTCGGGATTAACAGGTTAACTTTGAGCACTCGGCAAATTGAACAACTCGGCTTGTTGTTTCATTTGAATTCATAAATTCGTAGCTCTATCTTCTTCTTTGGGCATCTGGACTAATGTTCGAAATCTTGCAGCATTGGATATTTGAATTGACCATTCTGGTTCATTCAAGCTATCTCTATATACAGTGTGTTTGGTCATGAGTTAGCGATAATTTAAGGTTATCAAATATACCTAATATTATCTACAAAAACACCCAAACTTGGAAGTTTACCCCCTTAGTTTTGGAGTAGCCCCCATTGTAAATTTACTTTTTTTATTTTCGTAGACACTTCCAAGTAATATCGATTTCTTTGGACATAAAGATCCTACAGATGTGAAAAAAATATTTTTTAAAAGATGATACTACCACCCTTCATTGAAGGATAACAATATAAAAACATTCAACTTGAAAACGCCATAAAAAAATTCTTTAAAAAAGTTCATAGTGAAAATATGTACTGATTTTCTCAGTAAATCTTCAATAGTACGAGAACTAGCACATTGAAGTATAATTTTTTTCAATGATTTAACACGCAAGGACACAAGCTATAAAACAACACTCACATCATTTCTATGTAAGTTCATAATTTGAGAGTTATTGCTGTTCGAACATGACCCTTATCAAAATTAATAAAATAAAAAAACCTCAGTACTGTACTTTCGATAATTTTCAATAATCAATGATCAAACAAACAAATTAATCATAAAAATGGCTCAAAATGTTCGCCTCTGCTCTGTAGACAGGCAGTGGCCTTCATGACGACCTGTCTTGTGTCTTTTGCTCTTGTAGTGGACATACTCGAGAAGCAACAACTCTCAAATTATGTAACTTACAGATATGATGTGAATGTTGTTTTGTAGCTAATATGATTGCGTGTTAAATCATTGAAAAAAATTATACTTCAATGTGCTAGTTCTTGTACTATTGCGGATTTACTGAGAAAATCAGTACATATTTTCACTATAAATTTTTTTAAAGATTTTTCTATGGCGTTTTCAAGTTGAATGTTTTTAAATTGTTAGACTACAATGAAAGGTGGTAATATCATCTTTCAAAAAACATTTTTTTCACATCTGTAGGACCTTTATGTCCAAAGAAATCGATATTATTTGGAAGGGTCAATGAAAATAGAAAAGGTAATTTTAAAATGGGGGCTACTCCAAAACTTAGGGAGTAAACTTCCAAGTTATGGTGTTTTTGTCGATAATATTTGGTATATTTGATGACCTTAAATTATCGCTAACTCATGACCAAACACACTGCATAGATAAAAATAAATTGATATTCGTAAGTCTCGCTAAAACTCGGAAAGGCTGAATGGATTTATCTTATTTTGGTCTTGAAATGTTCGTGGAGGTCCATTCAAGGTTCAAATGGTGTTTAAAGGGTATAGACTCTTATATTCATTTCCAGCGAACATTTGGCAGCTTCCTGTTATATGTTGGATTGTTTCTGATGTTTGGAATCCGCAGCGGCATCTATTGTTGGTGAGGTTCCTATCCTTCATGATATATTCCTAATAGTTTTTAGTTTGCACACCTTGATCTTGAATGGCAAGGAGGTAACCTTCTGTAAAATTGTCTAAAATTTCTTATTTCTCTAGTATTTTTAGTATGAATGTCTCATTTACTAATATAATGAAGATATATTAGGGAGAGATATTGATGCAAGAGTAAGATGAAAAAATGTCAATGACTATCATAGTGGGTGTCAATTACTATCAAAGTATGACCATAGACTAACTAAACGGAGAATAGATGAGACACTAGTAGAACAAGCTTCAACGCCATCTTTTTTGTACAACATTACTAATTCGTGAAAAAAGCTCAATTGAAAAAGGAATCTGTATGGTAAAGCTGCCTCAAAAAGAATTCTGTAGTGCACCTTTTGAATAGGTAGGTACACCCATATACAAGAGGCAAAAAGTTTTTTGAAATTCAATTTCCAAAAGGAAATCAGAAATGGATTCGTGCAAGTTACCGATGAGTGAGGAAATTTATTTTCATGAAAATAATACCTGCAACGAACTTTCATCTGATTTTCTTTTGGAATCGAGAAATGAGGATCAATAATCAAATTCTGGATAGAATAAAAATTTATTAACTGAAATAGGTATCACCAATTGAAAATACAGATTTATTTCATAAATATCTAATCAATAAACTAATAATTGAATTGAAAACATTCTCAAAAACTAAAAATAATGAATTCAATAATACAAAATATGAGTATTTACCGACTAAACTTATTCAATACATGAAAAACTTTTTTGAAAACTACGAGTATCTTAATTCTTATAGTTAAAAGAATATACATGTAAATTTTATAATTACCTTCTTGCATCTCGATTTTCTCATCCAATAACACAGCACGTCTTCACTCTTGCAGGCATATCGAAATTTATTATATTTCAAAAAGAACTTGTCAAACCACTCCTTGTGTCAGTTGACAATTCAAAGGTTTTTTGATAATAATGATTTTACATACTTACTATTTTCTCGATAGGATTTCCATGAATGCAACGACATCTAACTATCAAATTGAAAATAATTTTTTCGTGTATTAGTCTCCTCCTCCGACAGATGTCGCGGAATATACGAGTGGCTCATCTATTTTATTAGTTTGTCTATGAGTATGACTACAAATGAGTAACTTCAAGGAAATTGGTGTCTTCTCGAATATTCACTCTATATTTATTGAAAATTTGAAGGTAATACGAAAATAGCAACATTCAACTATAGGTCGGTAATAATAACCATAGTGTTGCAGTAAAATTAGGAACCGAATTCGACTACTGAATGTATCCATGCACTTAAGGTGTCAATCACTATAACTTTTACCCAATTCCATTTTATAGATGAAATTACCACTTGCTTTTATAGGACCTTATAACATTCATTCATTCCCATACAATTGAGGAGACCGTATTATTTACGGGATGGTCGAACACATAGCGAATTTTATACGGTTTTTGAGGCCGTTCCAGAAGCCATCACGCCAGCGACGGTCTTTAGTCATGATGACGGTCCCGTATAATCCGGGTCGGATACGATCGTTTGAACGGGCGAAATTCCCGATTTATCCTCGTTGGGAATGAATTCCAGACCCGAGAATCGGGAGAAAATTGGGCACCGTCGAAATGACAATTCGGGAAGTTTTCTTCTTCTGTCCTCGTCGCTCATTAGCAGTAGTAGCGATGACATGAAAAAATTGCGCAGGGGAGGATTAGGAGAATGGAGTAGTTAAAAGTGTTGGTTGAATTACTTGCAGAAATTGAGTTTAATTAGGATGATGAATTTTATTATTCGTCATTTATTGTACACACAGCGTTTCTAAGGCAGTGAGTTTAGTTTAAAATACAAATGATTCGAGATCCATTCTAACCAGAACGAAACCAATGAATGAGATACAAAAATCAAAAATTGTATTTACAATAGTCCCTGCATATGTGGAAAATCTTATACAGAAGAGACATCAAGACCTTCAGAGATGAGAAAACATAAGAACAATATCAAAAATAGAGACATTACAAGATCACAAATCGCTGATCATGTATGTTCAAATAGCGGAGATCATATCATGAACACAACACAAAAATCCTAATGACAAAACCTGATAATTATAAAAGGAAAATTAAGAAATCCACATGTATTTTGTTAGATGAAGTAGATAATTTGGCCGATTCTGTTGAAATAGATTGTATTTGGATTGATTTATTGAAGAAATAAATGACATCAGGAAACTTCAAAATTAAATGAATCAAAATCTCTATGTGTTGACAACTTTCAATGTCAATTAGACTGCTAATGAAAAAACCCACAATTCTGTAGATTTTATAAGTTTGTCTGAAGAAGGTGTCTGATATAGACACCGAAACGTTACATCGTCCTTTTCATTTATTTCCTCTTTCAGTTTTATAGTTAGGCAACAATTTTTTCAAGACCAATTTGCTCCTGACAAATAAGTGCAAAGATTTTCGTAGGAGCACTTCATCTTCATTAACATTTTTTTAATTATTTCTGTTTCAGAGACTGGGAGTGAAAACCCATACAGTTTTTAGAAATGCAGAATCCTCCCATAATATATTTCAATCGATAGTTTAGTTCTTGTGGATTTTTTGTGCTCTCTTGGTACTAGAAGGTAATATTTTGTTTTGAAGAATATTTGGAATATTTGTCGTATATTGAGTGTTTTTAATATTTTATATAAAATTCCACTAGAAAAGCTTCGTTTCATTTTTAAAGTCAGTTTTTGCAAGACCTCTAAGCTTCTTCTATGGCAACCCCGGACCTCCCTATCCAATAATTCCATAGGAAAGCTGCTTAGACGAGTTAGTAGAATATTTGAAAACTATCACAATTCCAGACAACTACATGCTGATTTCACTAGATGTACTCTCACTCTATACAAATGTTCTCGACTTAGCAATTGCAATAATCGAAGAAAATTGAGTATAAATTGAGCCTCGTACAACTCTACCAACTGAAGAATTTTTACAACTTTCACGTTTTGCATCGAAAATAGCTACTTTATGTTTAATGATAGATTCTTCAGGCAAATATTTGGACTCGGTATGGAAAATAATTCAGCACCGGTAACATCTGACATACACGGAAAAAAATCTATTCTCGAAACAAGTAACAAGATATCTTGAAATTTTAAGGTTGGTTCAAGTATATATGGAATCGGAACAAGTAATTGAGAAATTTGGTATATTTGGAATGAGTAAATACTGTGTCAAATTCATATACTCCAAAGAAGAATATAATACTTCATCCAAGTAAATAATATTCTGTTTATGAATAGATAATGTTATCAATTTAAGAATATTGCTACATTCCGTTTAACTAAACGGTAATTACGGTTTGAAAATATCATCTACTATTTAGGAGAATACATATATACCCATTCCATTTAATATTTCGGAATAATTGATATTCTCAATATAATAATTTCGAAAAAAGAATTCTCGGGTAGAGTAACTAGATAGTCTTGGAATGTTGAATTTGATTCCAGCATATCTTGAATCCGAACGAGTTGAGTGAAAAAGTTGTTATATTTTGAATGACTAAAAGATAGTTTAGAACACTTCTTAATAGATGGGTACAATATGCTAGATACAAAAAATTATTCATTTAATATGAATGAAATAATGTATGTATTAAGGAGTTTGTAATACCTACATATTCTGTCCAACCTAACGATAATTACTGTTCGGAAATCATCATATATAAAATTTTTTTCTGAATTTTCAGACCTCACCTGAAAAATAACATGCAAATATTTTTTTTTACTTTTTTGCGTGCAATCCGACTCAGTTGATAAGAAAATGAAATCATCCAATTAATAGAAAACCAATCATAATCCAAAATGTATTTGCATTTTGCATATTCTTCATCTTAGGATATTGAAATGCGAACGCTCCTGTATCTGGAAACGTGTGATTAGACTTGGCCAATGAAATCCTTCCTATCCACCTGTAGTAGTGTTTATCGTGATTCAAGTAAATAAATTCTTTCATCCACTAAATTCAAGAATATAATTCAACAATATACTAGAAGGCGTTATTAGACTTGGCCAATGAAATCCTTCCTATCCACCTGTTAACAGGGTTTATCGTAATTCAAGTAAATAAATTCTTTCATCCACTAAATTCAAGAATATAGTTTAACAATATACTGTACAGCTTGCAACAGAAAATTTTACTTTCCATTCGGATCAATTTGAAGCGCGTCATGATTGTGATAAGTGCCCCGTGCTCCTATATCATAAAACGAGTAATTTTTGTGTTGTGACCTATAGCAAGAAATGGAAAATTGGATAAGAGGTTGATGATGTAGGATCACTAAGTTTAAAAATTTTCAAGGTAAGCCCCTATTATGAAAATTATTTGATCAATTAAGAACTTGAACCTATTCCTGCTCTTGGTTTTTTCTACTCTTATCAGTTTCACCTTCATAGTTAATTTTGTATCACTCTTTATTACAGTAGATATTTTGAATAGTTATCTCTCACTCATAAAAATTTCCAATTTTTTCAGGAGATGTCTCAACAGAAAACACAGTACAACGATGGCTTGAAGAATCTCATACCTTGAATGATTTCACAGAATAAGGACCACTTTACTCAGAAGAGTGGTGAAATTTTATTAGGTGAGTTTTAATAGTTTCTGAATCATATGACTATTAAATATTATATAATAATAATTTATTCACGAAATTATAAATAATATGTAGTATATATTATATATATTGATGACACTATTGGTATTCCTATTAATAGTTTTTTTATGTTAGTGACATTTATTATAATGCAGCATGCCAAACTCATTATTTTTCATACAAGTTCTTTTAAGATTTCATTACGCATTTATTTCTAAGGTAATAGTAATGTTCCTCTGTAGTAAAAATTATTGTTCACTTATATTCCTGACGAATGTGATGTTGAAATGTTATACCTTTTTTATGTAAAAACTATATTTTTATATGTTATATTCTATTTTCTTGACAGGAGTACTTAATAAATTTTTTTCCACTGATTCCGTATTTTACTCTTATAGCCTTATTGAATATGTAAGGGGTTCTATACCTTGTGTTGGATATTTAATTTCAATCAGATATTACATTCTTCACTAGGTGAGATAATAGCTTACCAGGAAAGTGAAATTTCATCATTCAGTAAGGTGTAAGTATATGCTTCGATGTATGTGTATGTATTCTCATCCTGATTTCAACTGACTTTATTATTGATACATTTTTTATTCTATATTCCTCACAGGGTACCTTCATCTTCTATCAGAAACTATGGTATCTGATTAACGGGGAAATTCTTACTTTGATCTGATTCGAAATTATGTCATTGGTATATTTTCTTCAGACCTACATGAATGGGTAAATCTAAAGATCAAATGGCTATTGTTTTCTGATATTGATCAGAGATATTCTTAATTTGCAATATATAATAATAATAATAATAATAATAATAATGTTTATTCATTTGCACACAATTATTGTATAACAATAAAAGGGAAATAAGTCAAACCAAAAAAAGCAAATTTAATTAAAGAACAATATTCATAAAATTCTGTAATGTTGTAGGGTTCACAGTCTATGATCAGTTTCCGAACTTCATTCTTAAAAATTTTTTCACTGCTTGCTATACGGTACTGTTTGGGTAATCTATTGTAAAGCTTTAGGGACATAAATTCTACTTGATGTTGTGACAATGTCAGGTGGCATTCAGGAAGTAAATAGCTATCCATTTTTCTGGTGTTATTCTCATTTTTGAACTTGATGAAAAATTCAGTATGATGGTAAACGAACATAACGCACTTGTAAATATACAGGCCGAATAGGGTCATGAGATATATAACATGTCAGTTCTCATTCAGTATCAAAATTAGATAATAACTCACATGAAATACATTGCAAATTTTTCAATATCACTAATCAATTTAAGAAAACAAGAATCAATTGAGTTTTAAGATTGATCAATCATCGAAGAAAATATACCCCAATGAATCTCGAATCAGATCAAAGTATTAATTGACCATTTTATCAGATACTTTAGTTTCTCATTAGACTGTGATAGTAACCTGTAAGGAATGCTTAATAAATACTTTATCAATAATAAAGTCAGTTGAATTCCGAATGCGAATACATATACCTACATATTTATCGAAGCATATACCTACAATCAATTCTCAAGGGAAAGAAATCATCGTTCTTCAGTCGAGAATATACAATGCTCACTTTAATATTTATCTTATTATTATTTCAAGTATATGATTGATTTTCATCAAATGAGTAATACATTTACCATAAATATTAACTATACTCTAAAAGAATTTCTCGATGTATTCAGATCAAGTACTTTGAAAATTTTGAAATGAGAAGACGATATACTTGTTTTAACACTAATTTAATCTTGGTTTGCGAAGAAATATTACTTTCATTCAAGTATGAGATTTATTTCCTTCAAATGAAAGTGCTGCTGAAATGAAGAAATCCGAAAACTTGTCTTGAACATATTTTATATCCGAACGAAATATTTTGAATACTCATTTTGATAAAAGAGATTTAGTCAAAAGAAGTATTGAAATTTCCTTGAATCAATATAGTGATTTTATTAAATTGAAGTATATTATTTATTTAGTGGGAGTAAATGGTATCATTGAACTTTGAGAATAAGGCATCCTTGATTCAAGTATACTATATTCTTGCTCATATATGAATCTATCATTTACTTCAATCAAGTATTATATACTTAATTGGAGAATAGATTTTTTTGCGTGTAGTTATGGTGAAAGTTCAGAATTTAGCCATTGATAAATTGAGTTTTTTGATACCATTTTTAAAAGGTTGATGATATTAGCACGTCAATTCCTTTAAATAAAAAGGATGAAATTTTAGCAGCATTCAACAGCATTCATCCCCGCTTAAAATTCACTATTGAATTAGAATCCCAAAGTACCTAATACACTTCCTTTTCTAGATACTTTGTAGATCAGACGAGAAAATAAAATAATATCCAATAGGTTGGTACCAAAAACCAACATTTTCTGGGAGAATACTCAATTTTAACTCAAAACACAATATGCCTAAAAATTAACATAATTAATAATTCAAAGCATAGAACACTCAAACTTTCTGATTATGAATTTCACGACAAAAACATAATCAAAATACAATCAGTTCTATAGAGAAATAACTATCCGACTATATTAAAGAAAATCTAACAAAAGAGAACCTGAGCATCACAGACCACAACAAGAAAAAGAGAACCAAAAATATTACGTAATAACTTACGTTGAAAATCTAGGAGAACAAATCGAAAACATATTTACCAAATTAGACATAAATATTGCTTTCATATCAGATAATAGGTACCATTAAAGATTTTTCACGAAAAGTTATGGTGCAACTCACAAAGAATCACTCAGTAACATCATTTATAAAATATCTTGTAACTACTGCTCAGCCACATATATTGGTCAAACTATCTAAGGGACCGAATTTCTGAGCACAAAAAAGACTCCCTTAGTCCTTAACATCCTCAATCCTTTAAAAAATAAAAAGGAAAATAATACGGCACTAGCCGAACATGTAAGAAGTCGTCTTTATTCCTTTAATTTCGATCCTGGCTCAGTAGAAATATTAGGTAGGCAAAAAAATTTTAAAAAACGGTTATTGGACGATATGATATCCATAAAACAGGGACGAAAATTCCATTAACAAAAGAACTGATATAGAGAAGTTAAATACTCGTATTACTATTTAATTTAATTGAAAAATAAAAAATAAATAGAAGTTTGTTGTCAAACCCTGATGTGTAAATTACCATAATAATACACGCATGCTCATATTATGCGTTCTTGCATATCGCAAAATTTTCCGTCTTCGGTCCACAACGCGGTGCGCTCGGGTAACGTCAGGTGACACTAGTAGTAAATAATAGAAAAGAGGAGAGTATGAGTTTAATATTGGTTGATATCTACCGATTAATATTATTCTCTGCTTTCACTTTATTGATATTCATGGTGATGCTACGCGTTAAACCTCTTTTCTATTATTTTCTACTAGTGCCACCTGACGTTACCCGAGCGTTGTGGACGGAAGACGGAAAATTTTGCTATATGCAAGAACGCTTCAGTAAATGCAACAAATGGTAAACATTTCGCTACTTCGTTCGAGGTTCATGCTATGGAGGAAGGTTTCAGTGGCGGCTCGTGGGTGAAAAAAGAGGTGAAGAGCTAAACAAGCAGAAAAATCTAGAATAACATCTTTTTTATGTAAACTCACCTATTTTTTGTATATCAGGTCCAACCTTCGGTCATTTAAACTAGCAAATTTGTCCGTAATGTCTTCATTAAATGGTTGTTTGTTTGTTACTTGAATTAAAAGTTCTTTTTGAATGGAAATATTGGCCAAAGAGGAAAGCCTTTGTTGATATACAGAATTTCTTAAATAACCAATTGTATTCCGAAATCCAAGATGATTTGAAATTAATATTATATGATTTGCCATTTTTCATTTCTTTTCTTGTAGAAATTTTCAAGTTAACAGTAGGCCGACCTTCATTTAAGATGTCCTTTTTGTCTTTGTTTTTCCAACGATGAAACGGAGTTTCTATTAAACTGCACACAATGTCATTATTGGGGTTCATTTTTAATATCGAAGCCGAAGCACTTAAAGTAAACAACGGTCAGACGTTCTCACTGGAGCGACACAGTTAGAAGCGACGCGCGGACAGTAAAACACCGACGAACGTAACAGGTGCAGACTGCAGAGGGTTACTGGAGCTCTTCACTCAGGGTTGTGCTGGCCGACGTTGCCAGGTGTACTAAAAATGATTTGGTTGGCTACTAAATTTGAAGATTCGATACTAAATCATATATATAAATTTATCTATGTTCTAAATACAAAACGCAGTTGTTGGAATAAAAATAATATAACTATATACTAAAGTTCGACTATGCGGATAATGGAAAATGGAATTAGACCACTGCAATCTTTCAACAGTTTCTAAACCATAGATTTTATGTTCTAACCTTCACCTTCGTCAAAGTCTGACATTTATTTGTTTATTGGGCGCGGGAAATTCAAATATTGAACACCTTGTGGAAAAATTACTGGTAGGGTGGAAATTCGAAACATTATTGGTTGAGAATACTAGATTTTCATTGGGAATACTAGGCTACTAAAAGAAATCGGAAAGTACTAAATTTAGTAGGATAATACTAAAAATTCCAACCCTGTGACTTCACTACAGCGAGAAAACGTAATAGAAAGCCCCGGTGACGTCACCCGTTACCATAGCAACGCAGTCTGCTTGAGCGATCGAGGTGCAAGTTCCGTGACAAACCTCTTCACTCGATGCGGCAAGCGACAAGATATTTATAATGAGTTTCGTGATTCGATAATAATCTCGATAATAAACGTCTCCTGAGTTCTGACATGGAGCTAATGAAACGATTAAATTATTGTATAAATAGTGAATAATAATTATCATCCTCAATAAACATTTTAGGTGACCCTGACCCTAGGAATTTTTAGGTGAAGAGCCACTTCATTCCTTTCACCTGAAAAGCCGCCACTGGAAGGTTTTCGTATGGAACAAGAGATGGCGGTATTTAATACCTCAAACAAGATGCCATTTCGCTCTAAGTTCCAAGAAACACCTTGTATCATTCAGAGCTATCCTGTGCTGATGAGTCCTAATAAGGAAGAAATGGCCATCCATGGGTGCTCTGATTGATACCACTTCCTTGCATTTTGCCTTGAACTAGGACGAAGTTAGCTCCTAGGTAAGTATTAGTTTAATATTGGTTGATTTCTATCGATTAATATTATTCTCTGCTTCCACTGTATTGATATCCATGGCGATATAACGCATTAAACTTCTTTTCTGTTCTTTATAATTTTTTTCCTGAATTCATCTATTGCAATTCGATTTCATGCTTTTCGTGTTATCTGATCCGGTACTGTCCTGCCGACGGGGAGGCCGAGGTCGGCAATTTGTTCGCGTTTCCAGCTCGTTCGCCCGCTTGAATCAATTGTATGTATTACAAGTCCATATCGCTCGCTCTCGATCTAATTTGCTAAAAGGTTTTGTCCAAAGTGGAGTTTTCGCTTAACTTAACAACTGATTCGATATCATACATATTGGATGAGATCAAATCGACGAACGCCACCGGGTACATTCCCAGATGGAAGCTGCAAGGATTCGTTCCTCTTTTCTTTCTTCGCACTCTTTTGATGCTCAGCTTTACTTGGTGATTTTTTCATTCTAGGTTCTTACAAATGCTGAAATTGAGGGATGAGGATGGAATATTTATGGTGTGTAAGCGATTACTTTGAAATGATTACTCTTTCTTTCTTCCTAAAGGGTTTTCCAACAAGAGGTGTTATTTTGATATTCAAAGGAAAATGCCATTTTTCAATATAAATTATCGAATGTTTATTTCATTATAAAGAAGATGCTATGCCGTTAATAGTGTAAAATAACATCAGGCAAAAGAACACCACGACCACGCTAACAGGACCATATCCTTTTAATGAAATTTTCCATAACCAAATCGCAAAGTGCCTGCCCTCTGTCCTCGATAGCCTCACAAATTCCATCTTTGAGGTCTTGAATCGACGCTGGGCTATTGGCGTAGACCTTCTCTTTCACGTGGCCCCAAAGGAAGAAGTTGCAAGGTGTTAAATCACAAAATCTCGGTGGCCAATTGTGATCACAGAGATTAAACAGTCCGGAAAATTTTCCCGCAAAAGATCAATGGTTTCGTTGCTTGTATGGCACGTAGCGCCGTCTCGTTGAAAGTAAACGTTGTTCAGATCAATACTATCCAATTTCGGCCATAAAGAATTATTTATCATTTCTCGATAGCGCAATCCATTCACCGTAACTGTTGTTCCAGCCTTATTTTCGAAAATGTAAGGCCCAATGACTCCGCCAGACCATAAACGGCACCAAGAAGTCACACGTTGAGGATAGAGAGGCTTTTCAACAATAACTCTTGGCTCCTCCGAGCCCCAGATGCGACAAATTTGCTTGTTGACGAAGCCACCGAGGTGGATCTCATTACTTATGATGATTTTTCGATGGAATTCCGGATCACTTTCATTTCAACGAACCAGTCAGCAAAGACACGACGTTGTTGATGATCGGCTGGCTTAAATTCTTGTGTTAATTGAACTTTTTTTTTAATAGCCTGTTATTTTGGTAGATGTCACCTTTGAAGCTATCATTTTTTGACATTTGACAAGTAAAAAAAAACTACGCCATCAATAAAAATGAAACGATACACGCTTCCAGAACGCATTGAAATTATTGAAATTCACTACAGAAATGGTGAAAATTTGGCAGAGACGGTTCGTAAAACTCGAACATTTTTGGGTCGTCGTGAAGCACCTTGTCGGACCGCAATAAGGAAATTGGTGGAAAAATTCGAGATTTTGGGACCAGTGTTAGTGATGTGAAGAATAAAACCCGTGTACGTTGCTCAAGAACAGCCGAGAATATTGCTGCTGTAGCCGAAAGTGTTGAAGAAAACCCAGGTATGTCCATTCCGCGTCGTTCGTTGGAATTAGGCATTCCACAAACGCCATTACACCGTATTTTGCATAAAGATTTGGGCCTTAAGGCTTATAAAGTTCAACCATTCCATCGAAAAATCATCTTGAGTGATGAGGCCTATTGCCACCTCAGTGGCATCATCAACAAGCAAAATTGTCTCATCTGGGGTTCTGAAAACCCAAGAGTTATTGTTGTAAAACCACTCTGTACTCAATGTGTGACTGGTGCGGTTTATGGCCCGGTGGATACATTGAACCTTACTTTTTCGAAAATGAGGCTAGAGCAACAGTTACGGTGAAAGGATTACGCTATAGAGAGATGATTAATGATTTTTCATGGCCGAAATTAGATAGTATTGATCTGACCTTTGATTTTCTGCGGAAAAAGTTTCCAGACCGTGTTATCTCTCAAAGATGTGATCACAATTGGTCACCGAGTCTTGCGACTTCTTCCTTTGGGGCCACGTGAAAGAGAAGGTCTACGCCAATAGCCCAGCGTCGATTCAAGACCTCAAAGATGGAATTCGTGAGGCTATCGAGGACATAGGGCAGCCACTTTGCGATTTGGTTATGGAAAATTTCATTAAAATGGTATGGTCCTGTAAGCGTGGTCGTGGTGGTCATTTGTCTGATGTTATTTTCCACTATTAACGGCATAGCTTCTTCTTTATGATGAAATAAACATCCGATCGTTTATACTGAAAAATGGCATTTTTATTTAGATATCGAAAGAACACCTCTTATTGGAAAACTGAAACTGATTTTTTTCATACAACTGTCAACAGTGTAGATAGAACCGCTCAAAAAAAGTAAGAACTTCAGTCCTGTACCACCGAAAGATCCGAAATAATTTGTAATTCCGATACTGTAACCATCCCTTATAATTCGTAATTGTAGTATTGTCACGGTATCGATCTCTTACCTCCCGTAACCCTAAAACACTAACGAGCGGCGATGTTTTTCCTCTCCGGGATGGAAAACGGAGAGCGAAATCGACTGATTAATCCAGATTATACGGTCGGCCTGGCATCCCGTTCGTTTGTTCGCTGCCCACTCGCGCGAACGTCAGTTCTTATTGATTAAAACAAAATCACCAGGCCGAACTTTTTGTCCGAAAACTTTTTTCCCTAGCTGTACCGAAACAGGCAGTTCGAGCAATAAATTGTAGCTTTCTAGACCAAAATCGCCAAGATTGGGAGCAATTTGAAAGTTTTCCACCAATCGTAAACGGCAATTTTGGCATTTCTGCCTTTTTGTTGGCGTTTATACTCGTATGTTTGAGTTTCGAAGTTATGCTGGATTAGCGAGCTCTATTTCAGTCGAAAATGTGGGTAAATCATCAGATGTAAAACTTCTAGACACTCTTTTCTTCACAGCCTTTCTTCCATGCTGGTATGACCCAATAAAGTTTTAACGCTCACTTGGGCGAAAAGGCTCGACGAGAGACGAAGCGTCATTTTCGCTGAGGTGATGCGTCGAGCAACAATCGGAAGGAATTCCCCTATCTCTAGGTCGCAATACATTATTTTTCATTACCCTTGTTGCCTCAAAAAATTTTACGCAAACATGCCCCAAGGATCATTCACGCCTCTTCCCGTCGCGCCGCCTAGATGCGCGGGTCTCCATTTGATTCAATGCAAACTTCTGCAGCGGAAAACGACGCGTCTCTTCCGAACGCTTGGCCTTTTCTAAGTGCGCGTTTAATCTGTCCCGCGTCTAAAGATTAACTCTACATTGACTTTATAACTTATTTTTTATGTTCTCTCGGGAAGGTTTTGAACGAAACAAGACACATTAAATGGAAGAAAAATTCAGGATTTCACCGAATCTTATGTGAGAGAAGAGAAATAAACAATTTTCAAAATACTGGAATGCTGATAAGTTATTTAATACTTGGTATTTCCGCCCCTTGCGTTAATTACAGCTCGGCAACGACGGTTCATGCTCAAAATGAGTGATCTTAAAATGTTCTCATCCAATCCTTCCAGATTTCTCTGAGTTGGATTCCTAATCCTAAGTCATTGAGAGTAGCTGGATGATTTTCTGAACTTTTCAGCCTTCTATTGAGGTTGTCCCAAACCTGCTCAATCGGATTGAGATCTGTACTTCTTGCTGACCATTCCATTCGAGAGACTTCAACCTGTTCAAGGTACTCCTGAACGATGCGCGCACGTAGCATTATCGTCCATAAAAATGAAAATTTCACGAATGTATGGGGCAAATGCCACTACATGCTCTTCAAGAATGTTCCTTATATCCTACCTATCGGCATTCATAGGTCCATTATCAACGACCACTTGGTCTGTGCGAGCAGTAAAAGATATTCCACCCCATACCATAATCGATCCTCCCCCGAAAACAGTTGTATTCAGGAAATTGTACTGAGCATATCTTTCATGTGGACGTCTGTATACAAGGGAATCTAGACTCATCTGTGAAGAGAACTCTTTCCCAATAAGCCTCCCAATATGCTCTCTCGAAAAATCCAAACGCGCCCTTCCATGGGCTGGGGTAAGAGCTGGGCCTCTTGCCGCGACACGCGGCCTCAAATCATATTCTCTGAGGCGATTTCTTATTGTCTGAGTGCTAATTTGTACCCTATGAATTTTCTCAAGCTGATTTTGGAGGAGGCGAGCAGTTACAAACTGTTGTCTCAACGAAGAAACTCTCAAGTAACGTTCTTGAATGGCAGTTGTTACCCGTGGTCTACCCTGTCTTGGTCTTCGGACATTCATACCTGTCTCCCTGAATCGCTGCAACATTCTGGACACACTTGTATGGGAAACTCCAAACCTTTCTGCAATTCTTGTGTATGTCTACCCTTCTTCTCGCAAAACTACCGCTTGGGCACATTCCTCTTGGGTCAAATTGCGTGTTTCGCGTTGCATAGCGATCGAGTGTAGAAAATCAAACGAAAGAAAAACTATTGATCACTAGAATTGATCGAGAACAACTGATTTCAGAATGAAGCCAATACATTCAAAATCTAATAATCTCATCTTTTTATTCTTGCTGGGAAAAAACATTTGTATTGAAGAAAAACTTTGAAAGTGTATAACATATGCATGCATAATTCTGTTAAAAATAATTATCATTGAGAACACCTTCAGTTGTAGAATAAATTTGAGATTTCCATAATGTGTGTTTATTGTTTTGCGCAGTGTATAAAGAAATTATATGGCCTATGTTGGCCTGGGCGGAAATAGGGCACTGGTACCCTTAATGTAGAAGACAGTTCAGCTTTTCATTAGCTTAATTATCCAATAATGAACCACAGCAAAGATTCGCATAGTAATCGTATCCAAATATTCTCAGTCGATGCATCACGACGACCCAACAGCAACACATCATAAAACTAATCTAGCCATTACCTGTAAAGCATATAGCACACTGGTGCGATCCGTGCGCCCGCAAACGGAAACGGGGCTTCATATAATACCTAACGAGGGTCTGGAGGGTTGGTTAATTACAGTTTTCGTCTGCGGCAACGGCGGCAAGGGGTGAAGGACGGTCTTAATGGCCGTTGGGGGACATCGCAATTTTAATCTGGGACAAATTTAGCTTCGGTTAAGCGGCAGAGAGGCGGCGATGCTCTTTTGTGCCCCGTAAATATTCGAAAAAGCGCAGTTTTGGAAACGGATTGGTCTGTTTGATCGGTGTGGGGGTTCGAAAATAGCTTTTAGGGTGAAACTGACAGATAATTTTGATATGGAAATATAATTTAGAGATAGTCATCTGGGTTTATTCCAAACGTACCATGCTAGACTAGCATTAGTGAATGAAGAATCGAATTCGGCTCAAAATTCAAGGGAATGAAAGTCGAAAACCAAAACTAAGTTCTAGATTATAGATTGTAAGGGGGTGTGATATCAAGGTTTATTGTATACCCCATCAAAGCTGTTTTCGGAACTGCGCTACAGCTCGAATATCGATTATATAGCTTCAATGAAATCCAGTATCTGGGAGGACTTCAAGAGGGCTAGACCCGTGTTTTACTATAATTCTCATGTCCAAGACATTCTTTGATGAGTTTCCTCAAACCCCACAAAACCTACAATCGTCAGTTTTTGTAAAGCCAATTCTTATCACGTGCTCCCTAAGGCGACAATGTCCTTTTAAAAAAGGCGGTAAGGAGGCGGGGAGACTTATTATTCTTACTAGATCTTAATACTTTTTAGACCTCGCGGTTTCAAATTTCGAAGGAACTTTTTAGAATAATCCAGTTCATTCCTCCAGAGATGAGATGTAGTTTTTCAGAAAGGACCATGCTCTCTGACTTTTAATTCTCTTTTTACCTGCACCTTCCCTAGATATCTACTCTAAGGACGATTCAATAGATTACCCTACTGATCACTAGATATATAGAGTGAGATCTGTGATGACCTTAATTGCTCAAGTCAGGAAAGTTCTCATAGCTCCATTGATACAAATACACTCAAGCCTTTGTACCAATGTAAAAGTTTTTTCTTCGTGCTTGTCTGCCCTGCTTGGCAAAGACAAACCAGACAACTGTCCAAATACTAATAAACATAACATTCAAGCCTTTCAAGATTTAAACTATTAATTGAACACCTACATTTCATGGACTTCGATGGACTTTAAATCCCTATGCATTAAAACTATCAATAAAAATTTTCGATATGCAAGAACTCTTCAGTCAATGCAACAAATGGTAAACATTTCGCTACTTCGTTCGAGATTCATGCTATGGAGGAAGGTTTCCGTACGGAACAAGAGATGGCGTTTTCGGTATTTAATACCTTAAACAAAATGTCATTTTGCTTTGAGTTCCAAGAAATACCTCGTATCATTCAGAGCTATCCTGTGCTGATGAGTCCTAATAAGGACGAAATAGGTGCTCTGTTTGATACCACTTCCCTTCATTTTCTCTTGAACGAGGACGAAATTAGCTCCGAAGTATGAGTTTAATATTGGTTGATTTCAATCGATCAATATTATTCTCTGCTTTCACTATATTCGTGGCGATGTTACGCGTTAAACCTCTTTCTTACTATCAATGTTTTTTATTCAAAAGGCATTAAGTTTATGATGTCATGCCTATTTGCTTCTTTCAAGATAATCAACACAGCTATTCTGACTATGAGTCAGTTGATCTGCAGTGTTGTTTCGAACCAAAATCGAAACTTTTCCTCAGCTTTTCCAGAAATTAGATTCTCTTTCATGGCTGGTGTCAATATGTCAAGCATTGCATTGGTAAGTACAGAATGTGCTAGGTAGATTCTGTGGCCGATCTACCTATATCACTTACGGATATCAGTGTTTTCCTTAGGTAAAATCCCACAATACTTATATTGATCTTTGAAAAACCCAAGAATAATAATGTTATATTATGTACATTTTCATCCAATTTACAGGGTATATATTATGTCGTCTTCACTCGTTTTTTGATAACAATAAAACTTTTTGTGCCCTTTTTTTCTGAAAGAATTCAAACCCGTTTGAAAATGAAAAGTTTGAATATTTTCTTTTCTTGAAAATATTGTAATCATGGCAATTATCATTGTTATTCAAATACCCTGCGCAAAAATTAAGGCAGATTATGGAAATCTCAAATGTATTTTACAACTGAAGGTTCTCAATGATAATTATTTTAATCAGAATTATGCATGCATATGTTATCCACTTTCAACTTTTTTCTTCAATACAGATGTTTTTTCCTAGTAGGAATAAAAAAAGATGAGATTATCAGATTTTGAATGTATCTGCTCCATTCTGAAATCAGTTGTTCTCGATCAATTCTAGTGATCAATAGTTTTCTTTCGTTTGATTTTCTACACTCGATCGCTATGTAACGCGAAACACGCAATTTGACCTAAGAGGAATGTGCCCAAGCGGTAGTTTTGCGAGAAGAAGGGTGGACATACACAAGAATTGCGGAAAGGTTTGGAGTTTCCCATACAAGTGTGTCCAGAATGTTGCAGCGATTCAGGGAAACAGGTATGAATGTCCGAAGACTAGGACAGGGTAGACGGTAGACCACGGGTAACAACTGCCATTCAAGAACATTACTTGAGAGTTTCTTCGTTGAGACAACATTTGCAACCGCTCGCCTCCTTCAAAACCAGCTTGAGCAAACTCATGGGGTGAAAATTAGCACTCAGAAAATAAAAAATTGCCTCAGAGAATATGATTTAAGGCCTCGTGTCGCGGCAGGAGGCCAAGCTCTTATCCAGTCCATCGAAGGGCGCGTTTGGATTTTGCGAGAGAGTATATCCATTGGGAAGAGGCTGATTGGGAAAGAGTTCTCTTCACAGATGTATCTAGATCGACGTTACCTTGTATACAGACGTCCACATGAAAGATATGCTAAGTGCAATTTCCTGAATACTACTGGTTTCGGGGGAGGATCGATTATGTTATGGGGTTGAATATCTTTGACTGCTCGCACAGTTCTAGTTGTCGTTGATAGTGGATCTATGAATGCTGATAGGTATATAAGGAACATTCTTGAAGAGCATGTAGTGCCATTTGCCCCATACATTGGTGAAAATTCTATTTTATGGACGATAATGACATACTCCATCGTGCGTGCATCGTTCAGGAGTACCTTGAAGAGGTTGAAGTCTCTCGAATGGAATGGCCAGCAAGAAGTCCAGATCTCAATCCGATTGAGCAGGTTTGGGACAACCTCAATAGAAAACTGAGAAGATCAGAAAATCATCCAGCTACTTTTAATGACTTAGGAATCCATCTCAGAGAAATCTGGAAAGGATTAGATCAGAACATTATAAGATCACTCATTTTGAGTATGAACCGTCGTTGCCGAGCTGTAATTACGCAAGGGGTGGGCATACCAAGTATTAAATCACTTTTCAGCATTCCAATATTTCGAGAATTGTTAATTTCCCTTTTTTTCACATAAGATTCGGTGAAATCCTGAATTTTTCTTCCATTCAATGTGTCTTCTTTGTTCAAAACCTTCCCGAGAGTCAATATAGAGTTAAATTTCATTGAAATTAAGATTTTCAGAATGTGCGTTGTTTTTTTTGCGCAGTGTATATAACAAATTCAAATAAAAAAAGAGCTGGAAACCTATCTTCCAAAAACATTTCGATTGAAAAACTGAAAATCCAAAATCACAAACAAGTAGGTACTTCATGACCATACCTCGTAGGTATAAATCGTGCACGTTTCACGGTTTATGAGCGAGCCGGTTCATCATTGCGCTTCCTCCGCTACGCGTTTTCATTCAGCGAATTTCGCCGGAGAGAGGATAACGGGGCGAAATCCGCCCCCGTCGGCGGCCATTTGTCTAACGGCCGCCCCCACCCGCTCCCCTCGGCAGCAGCGTCCGTGCTACACTTTTAATTAACAGAGCTAAATCGTTTAATGTGTCCCCAGACATTACTTTAATCTGGTGCTAATTATAACAACCCTCCTCGCCCTCCCAAAGCTCCCTGGGAGGAGGATTTCCGTCCTTGTCTGCGTTCTGGGGGTTGAAAACCGTTTTCTCTCAGTTCCTTTTTGTCCTTCTTGTTTCCGGGGTGGAAATGTATAATTGAGAAGCCGGGAATTTTTTTCGGATTTGATTTCTGATTAATCCCATTATCATGGACGAGATCGGATTAATTAGTCTTTTGTTTTTTCGAGGTAGAGTAGTAAAGGAGGGCTTTTCAACATTTATCCGATTCGAAGAAAAACTTTTAAAGCTGGGGGTGATTCTCAACACCTGAATATAGGTAATATACGTATAGGTTAGGTATTAGATATCAAGATACTCATTGTATAAATATACATTCGGGTTAAAACATCCTAAAGACGTTGTCCGATTACCAATTGCCAATGCCTTCTATTGTTGCAGTCTTCATCATTTAGTCCTTTTTTACTCATTGATTTCTTACTTCACTCATCCATGTCGTCCTTGGTCTTCCTCTTTTTCTGTTTTCAGGTGGTATCCATCTCATCGCTTTCCTTGGTAATCTATTCTCTGCCATTTTTTGCACATGTTCATACCATACCAGCTGCTTCCTATCTATATATTCTGGGACTGTCTCTTTTATTTCCATATTATCCCTTATTATCAAATTCGGTACCTTCTCTCTTCTCGAAGTTCTTGATACTCGTCGTATGGCATCTATTTCTGTAGCTTCTATCCTCCTCCTCAGTTGTTCTTTCAATCGCTTTTTATCAGTGTATCATATATTCTTATTTTTTCTCCTATCTTTGTGCTCCATAGAATACCATTTAGCGAATTCATTATTTTTTTGTCTTATCTATTCGTGATTTAATTTCGGTGTCATCTGTTCCTTCTGTATTGAAGTTGATATCCAAGTATTTGTAGCTTTCGCATTTCTTTATGGTTTCATTATTTTCTAGCTTCAAATCAGTGGTTTCTTCTCCAACACACAAGTACTGTGTCATTTCATGAAATTTCAGAAGATTTTCAAGATGTTGAAACACCAAAGATTCTGTTGGATAACCTTGATCTTACATTCAATTCTTATTAGTTGACTACCAAAATTCTTAACCTGATCCTAGAGTACCTTGAATCTTGGGCCATTCAGAGTTCGTTGCACTGATGACGGCCAGAAAGCCTGAAGCACCTATCTGCAGATTCTCTTGGTGACATAACCTTCATGTAGATTTCTTGAACGATATGCATGAATTGCTCAGGGGTCAGAGTTTAATATTTTTGATTCATCGACGAACATTTTTCTCTGCTCAGTTGTTCTTATTCAATATTTGCAATTTTCAAAATTTGAGCTGCTGTAGTCCCGAAACACTCGGTGTCACTCACTGATGAAGAATCCGAGGTCGAATAAGATTCTGTAAATACGACATTATTTTCATCTGGTGCTAATTATAACAACCCTCCTCGCCCTCCCAAAGCTCCCTGGGAGGAAGATCTCCGTCCTTGTCTGCGTTTTCTCTCTGCTCCTTTTGTCCTTTCTTGTTTCCGGGGTGGAAATGTATAATTGAGGAGCCGGGAATTTTTTTCGGATTTGATTTCTGATTAATCCCATTATCATGGACGAGATCGGATTAATTAGTCTTTTGTTTTTTAGGGATTGAACATTTATTTGAATCGAAGGGAAACTGGAGGCGATTCTTCACATGAAATAGTCTCATATATTGAAACATACTAAAAACATACCGACTTAAGATCATAACTGAAGTGCAGCGTTTCACACATTCCAATTTTTAACGTGAGGGGGTTGAAAGTTGTGCATGAACAAAACTGTAATGGTCAACATTCATTCGGTGACAAATTTCATTAGATACCATCGTCTCGAAGTAATGAGCCATGACAAAGTGCACATACTTAAAACCTCTTTGAACTGAGTTTTCAAAAACAATTTTTTTTTAATTTCTGCTCGCCTGTAAAAAAAAGAAACCTTGCCAAAAAAGTACACATGACCCACGTTCCCTATTCAAAAAATTTAGAGAGTTGGGGGGGTTGGCACAGGATGCAAAAAAATCCTTCAAAAAAACTAAATGCATAAAAATTTTGTAAAAGTAAAACAAAAATTGACCCGTTTCAGGATTATTTTACCAAATACTTTTCTTCTGAGAAAATAAATGAGTTTCATAATTTAGACGCGCACTGCAGTTTAGGTATTTTGAAATGGTTTCAAGATACTCTATTTAATTTCAGAAATTTCATTAGGTTTTCAAGATGTAGGAACGTCAAAGATTTTGTTGGAAAGCTCTGTGCCATTTGACTCGTTTTGTTCGCTTTTGTTCCTAGGGAAAAAATGTTTAGAGGTTATTTTCAAAATTTGAGTTGGGAGTTGTATCAAAAGACTTGGTTAGACCCACTGAAGAAGAATCCGAGGTCGAATGAGATTTTGTAAGCACGACATTACTTTAATCTGGTGCTAATTATAACAACCCTCCTCGCCCTCCCCCAGCTCCCTGCGAGGAAGATCTCCGTCCTTGTCTGCGATCCGGGGGTTGAAAACCGTTTTCTCTCAGTTCCTTTTTGTCCTTTCTTGTTTCCGGGGTGGAAATGTATAATTGAGGAGCCGGAAATTTTTTTCGGATTTGATTTTTGATCAATCCCATTATCATGGACGAGATCGGATTAATTAGTCTTTTGTTTTTTCGAGGTAGAGTAGTTAAGGAGGGCGTTTCAACAATTATCTGATTCGAAGGAATTTCTTTAAATCTAGAGGTGATTTTCAACACCTGAAGATCGTATAGGTTAGGTATTAGATATCAAGATACTCTTTGTGATTTTAAGTTTCAAAAGATTGTCGAGATGTTGAAACACTCAAGATTCTGTTGGATATATTCAAATCCTACATTCAATTCTTATTAGTTGACTACCAAAACTCTTAACCCGATCCTAGACTACCTTGGGTCATTCAGAGTTCACTGTAATGATAACTGCCAAAAAGCCAGAAACAGCTGACCGCCTATTCTCTTGGTGACATGACTTTCATGCATGTTCCTTGAAAGATATGCATGAATTGCTCAGGGGTCAGAGTTTAATATTTGTTGATTTATCGACGAACATTTTCTCTGCTCAATTGTTCTTATTCAATATAAATAATTTTCAAAATTTGAGCTGGTAGTAGTCCCGAAAGACTCGGTTTCACTCACTGATGAAGAATCCGAGGTCGAATGAAATTTTGTAGATACGGCATAACTTTAATCTGGTGACAATTATATGAATTATTCCGTTAATGTCGATGATTGTAACAATATGAACTTCCAACTGAAAAGGACATGTTAAACAGTGTCAAATGCGGTGTTCGAACTTCGAGATCACTACGATAGCAGTGATGATACCGACAACGTTGATTTGGGGGGGCAACCAGCCGA
Source organism: Propylea japonica (assembly GCA_013421045.1). Classification (NCBI taxonomy): domain Eukaryota; kingdom Metazoa; phylum Arthropoda; class Insecta; order Coleoptera; family Coccinellidae; genus Propylea; species Propylea japonica. The sequence goes on along the minus strand of CM024240.1, from coordinate 22,241,348 downwards.
AAAACCAAATAGTGAAGAGGTACTTCAAGCCTTTAAAACGTCACGTCTCGCTTTCCGGTCCATTTAGGGGGTTCCTGAAAATATTTTTGAATCTCTTGAGTTTTTTATGAGAATAAAATGTATTTTAATTGTACCACACAGACAAAAATTAAGGATTATTTGCCAGCATTCTAATTTTGTAATGGTCGACTTTCATTCATCGTCTCAAAGTAAATGAGCCATGACGAAGTGTAACTACTGAAACCTAACAATTTTTTTTTTAATTTCTGCACGCCTGTGAAAAAGATACGAAAACCTTGCCAATAAAGTACACATGACCCACTTTCTCTATTCTTAAAATTTAGAGGGTTGATGGGGATGGCACAGGGTGCAATGAAAATCCTTCAAAAATCCATGAAAATTTGGTAAAAGTTAAAGAAAAATTGACCTGTTTCAGGATTTTGTTACCAAATATTTTCCAAGAAAATAAATTTGTTCCAAAGTTTAGACGCACACTGAAGTTAAGGTAGGGTGAGAGGTTCATTTTTTGATACCCCGATTGTGATTGACACTGTACGATGTGATAAACTATTGGTGCTATCTAGGGTTTGTTCATCTGACTCCACATATTTCAGAATGATTTATTTGGGTCAAGTTCAATTTCCTCAGGTTATCATTCTGAAAACGCCATCATCAGATATTTGAATTGAAGTTTTTATGACATTCATAGAAGATTCCATGAAGAATATTGAAATCGTGATCGAATCGAAATGAAATTTTACGTCCATATGCATGATGCTTATAGTCAGCCTCATGCAAAATTTCGTGACCATAGTTCAAACAGAACCATGAAAATTTCAATTTGAATATTGAAAGAAGAATTCATTTTGTGAATGAGTATTGATATACTGAATGCTTATGCAAAATTTCAAGGGGAGAGCATCATCAGAACCATAAAATTTGATTTTTTCTATTGTCAAGTTTTTACTTATTTCAGTTTTTGAATAATTTGCATAATGTTATTCCGATCGTGCTGAGATTTCGCATTTATATGTGAATTTATAATCAATCTCAAATCCTTTACGAAATTCAGAAGTAATAGCCTCATTGCTCCACTAAAGGACCTGCACCTGCTCAGAGCATTTTTTTTAGTTTTGCTCCAATAAGATTACCTATTATTTTGTTTTATTCAGCCAAAAATCAGGAATATTTCTGTTCAGAAAATTGTTGATTTCTGTTAAAACATTTCTCTCAGTAAAATCAGTGAGTTTCAACATTAAATTTCCTGATATTAACTTCAGAATTTCCCACATCAAAGAGCACAATCAATAGTCATTACCAGAGTTAACAAATAACTTTTAAATGATCTGTTTGCAATATAATCAGCAAGACCGATAGTATGATTGTTCCTGAACAAATAAATTAAATATTTTAATAACAAAGAACCGCTACAGGCGTTCTCCTTAATGGAGCCGATATTCAAGAATAATGATCACTTTGATTTCAAGAGATGGACTATTAATATTTATTTTGCTCTTCAGAGAATCTTTCATCCTGATGAATGGAGATGTCACATGGATGCTCGTTTAATTGATATTTTACCTGTATGTTTCTAATTTCCAGTTTCATGTAGATTCATTCTCTGTAAAAAACCACAAGATCCGATTGCACCCATCTATTTTTCAAAAGATTTTGGGGTAAAACTTTGAGAACAAAATTTAAGAAAGCCTTGAGCAGGTGCTTTTGAGCGCCCGTTCATTGGTGGAGCAATGAGATTGACACTAAATATACAGTGTGCTTGGTCACGAGTTAGCGATAATTTAAGGTCAATACTCCAATCTAATTTTCTATGGTTCTGTTTACATAATGGCCACCAAATTTTGCAAGAGGCACATAATAAGCTTCTTGCATGCGGCCGCAAAATTTCATTTCGATTGGTCTCGTTTTGACTGAGAAATCGAGGAACTAATAATTCGGCTAGATACCTACGCCTCTATGAGAAACTTCCGTGGAACGAAAAAAATGTCGAAGGAATTCGGTGTTTTCATTTATGAATAAATATCACAAAGGAGATAGCTGAGTGCGGATTTAGGGCTCCTTTGAATCGCCTTGTTGATTTTAAAAAGAAAAAATGCTATCAGATTAAACAAGTACCTATTTTAGAGTTTCAAACGATCTCCTGATATCCTGTCAACATACAACATTTTATATTATTTGATTTGTCCCTGAGAAAACTGCATAACTGAAAAAATCTAATCAGTTTTACCTTGAAAATATGGAACCAGCGCCTACAATAATATGAGGAGGGTGATAACAGTTATTATTTGCAAATTACTTTTCCATTAGTTTATATTCCTGATGACATGTGTCAATAGAAATTATTGGTTCAGGTTGTATTTTTTAGGACATTTTCCTATTCCGCTCGGAAAGTAGATAGGTACTACCTATTACTCAAAATTTTATCGATACTGATTTCAGGAACGTACTGATAAAAGCACTGACGAGATATCAGAAACTTTTGTACAGGGTTTTTCACTATAATTTGACCCCCCCTTTACTTTGTATCTGAGAGAGATATAGAAAAATGTTTCATACAAAAATTTCTCGAAATCGACTGAGATTTTACAATATGTATTCACATAATGGAATATATACAGGGTAGCCAATATATTGATGGCAACTTCATTCTTTCAAATGGAACACCCTATATATTATTTCATATTAGGATAGCTCTGTTCCTCCTGATTTCGAATATGTAACATTTGTTGGTCTATCCCTTTTATTTTGAGTACCAAAGAGTTTTAAATTTTGAGAACCACCTGGCAAGCTCTCTAATCATTTTTCAAGTGGCAGACTGCGTTTACTGGAAATGCCCATTTTTGGAGTTGCGATAACGTCAATTGGAATATATACAGTGTGAACGAAGTTGAATGCAACTACATTTTTTCAAACGGGACATCCTGTCTTGTATATTCTTCCTTTTTTGATAGGCTATTTCCTCTTGATCTCGTATATGCGCATGTGGATGTGTCTTCTCAACTTTCACAATTTCAAAGTTTTGAAATGATGATACTGAACGAAAAAATAAGTGGAATACATACGATATTCTTTATATTCAAACAATCTACTTTAAAGTTTTTTTTTAATGAATAATCAGTTAACCAATAAAAAATTATAAACTATGGTAGTATGGTGAGAATAACATCAACTAAAGAAATTGCTCGAAATGATCACCTTCATTGAATACACATAGATCATATCGTTGTCTCAAGTTGTTTAGACTATTTTTGATAGCATTATTATGGATCTAATTCAAATCAGAAATTAAAGCTTCAATTTGTTTCCAATCATTACGATATTATCATTATTGCTGAAGTAATTATTTTTCCTCCAGGAATGGCCATAAAAACGTCTTCAACTGTGTTAATCGGGACTATCTGGTGGCCATGAGATGAGTGCGCCATTACCAATCCAAAGATCAAATTGGCCACTTAAAATATTGACAAACTTCCAAAACGCTATGCTAAATAGTTCTTAAAATTTGAAACTTTGTGGTGAACAGAATAAAAAAGAAAGACCAACATATGTGACATATTCGAAATTAGGGGAAATACAGCTAGCCAAATATGGAAAAATATACAGGCTGTTCCATTTGAAAAAATGAAGTTGTCGTCAATATGTTGGCCACCCTGTATATATTTCAGATTGTGAAGTCATATTGAAAAACCTCAGTTGATTTCGTGAAACTTCTGTATAAAACATTTTTTGTATCTCCTTCAGTAACAAAGCTGAAGAGGGGGTCAAATTATAGTGAAAAACCCTGTACCTGGTGTAAAAGCTATAGTGATTGACACCTTAAGGGCATGGATACTTTCAGTAGGCGAATTCGGTTTCTTATTTTACTATGACACCAATTTCCTCGAAGTTACATTTTTGACAGTCATTGACATACTTTGATAGTGATTGACACACAGTATGATAGTCATTCATCTCATTCTTGCATCAATTTTGGGTATGATATCATCCTTCTTTCTCTCACTCATACATCTTCATTATATGGTTGAATAAGACATTTATACTGAAGATATAAATAATAGAGAAATAAGAAATAGGATAGCAACTGCACATAATCGCGATTTTTGTTTTATATTCGTTAGAAGTTTTCTTCTGTTTGGAAGGTTCCAAGGAATATTCAATTGATGTAAGTAAACCCTTCAATGATTTATACAGGGTGGCCGGACAATTGACGTCAATAAAAAAAAAACAGGTTCATGGGGTATTCGAATCACCCCCATGTATGTTATCCGATTTTTCACGGTTTCCGAGTTATGATTTTTTTATGAAATCTGAGAATTTTCAACTTGAACATCTTTGAAAATTTTTTTTAAAGAAAAGTAAAAGACTTTACTGATATTTTTTTTTTGTAAATAGATCGCCATGAATTGTACTTTTATACATAAAATAACCAGCATCGTAACTTTGATAAAAATTATGGAAATGTTGGTTTCAAGTGAGAAAGTTACGTATTTCGGATCATGATCTAAATTTTCAAATTTGAATTAAAAATGTAAACAGGTTACTTCATGGTTTCTTAGTAGGCTTAAAAACTGAGCTCAACACTCAGATTTCAGAATCATTAATAAAAAATGGTACTCAACAGTCTACTTTTGCTAGAATTAGCCTTCAAAGTCAGCGAGGTGGAAAAAATCAAAGAACTAGAAGTTTATTTTTTGCCATTTTTAGATTTTTCTGATCCAGCTATGATAGAAAATACTGAAAATTTGCTTAAGGAGAAAAGTTTTGGATAAGAAAAAGAAAAAGGTATGGCAATAAATCACACATCATGTAGAAAAAAAATTATTTATTAAAATTACAATAAAAGAAATAAATGAATAAATAAATTTTGCGAAGGTGTAGAATGTGTATTGAGGCTGGAGGTGGCCTTTTTGAAAACCTATTGTAAATTTTATACATAAATTTCTTTTTATCTACATGATGTGTGATTTATTGCCATACCTTTTTTTTTCTTATCTAAAACGTTTCTTCTAATGCTAATTTTCATTAATTTTCAGCATTTTATATCATAACTTGATCAGGAAAATCTTAAAATGGCAAAAAATAATTCTTGAGTAAATGTCTAGTTCTTTGATTTTTTCCACCTCGCTGACTTTGAAGGCTAATTCTAGCAAAAGTAGACTGTTGAGTACCATTTTTTATTAATGATTCTGAAAGCTGAGTGTTGAGCGCAGTTTTTAAGCCTACTAAGAAACCATGAAGTAACCTGTTTACATTTTTAATTCAAATTTGAAAATTTAGATCATGATCCAAAATAAGTAACTTTTTCACTTGAGACCAACATTTCCATAATTTTCATCAAAGTTACGATGCTGGTTATTTTATGTATAAAAGTTCAATTCATGGCGATCTATTTACAACAAAAAAATATCAGAAAAGTCTTTTACTTTTCTTCAAAAAAATTTTTGAAGATGTTCAAGTTGAAAATTCTCAGATTTCATAAAAAAAATCATAACTCGGAAACCGTGAAAAATCGATTCGAATACCCCATGACATGAGGAACCTGTTTTTTTTTATTGACGTCAATCGTCCGGCCACCCTGTATATTAAGGTTGAACCCTATGTTAATCACTGTTCGATGTAATATAATTGACACAGTTATTGCTATATGGTTGAAAATCAATATACAAATCATTTAAGGGTTTACTCAATTAAATATTCCTCGGAACCTTCCAAACAGTAGAAAACTTCTTACGAATATGAAACAGAACAAAATCGAAAAATAAACGCAATGATGTGAAGTTGCTATCATTAAGTAAACTCTAATATATAAACTTATTGACACTTCTACAAACTCTCGCGCCAAATATCTAATGATGCCGGTTTCAGGATGATAACCTGAGGAAATTGAACTTGACCCGAAAGGAAATAAAACATTCTGAAATAGGTATAAAATTTTGGTTCATTTCTCTTTATAACAAGAGCATCATATAATTCCTTTTCTTTCGCAGATAATGTTTCTGTTAACAGTATGAAAATAATTTTTCTTCTTCTAGGTATCTCAAAAAATTGTAGTATTGTATTCTACCTGTTCTATTTTTTACATCATTATGAGCAGATAACTACAATTTGTTCGGAGTTTCAAGTTTTCCCGTATTTTTTCGTATATAAAGGCTGTAAATTAGCTTATAAATATCTAGTCATTTAATCAACTAGGTTATTAAAGACAGCGACTAATGGTCAGTTCTAGGCCATTAGTTGCTTGATTAATAACCGAGTTGATTGCAAGATTTTCCCTACGATCTCAATATGAATTGTGTATAAATTCTTGATCGAAATACATCCTCATTTTGCACATGATAATCACTTGACATAATGAAAGCAGAAATTGAGCATTAAAAGGGGTCATTAATGTTCAATTTCAATTTCATTTCATTCCAATCGACGGAAAAAGTTAATTTTTTGATGCTGCTCTTTTTTATGTATTTGAATTCCATTTCCGTTCATTGCAACAGTTCGTTTAGAAATCATTATTGAAACACTGCAGACCTTAATAAAATTTCTATGTATCTATGTTCCAGTACAAATAGAGTTTTGGCATTTCTCGTAGTGCTTCTGAATATTTTGTGAACGGTTGCCATGAAGATTGCTCAGTGAAATAGCATAAATTGAGCATTAAAAGGGTCATTAATGTTCAATTTCGTAAACAGAAATCACCTTTTATTTTGAGATAGATGGAAAAAGTTGATTTTTTGATTCTGCTCTTTTTATGTTTTGAATTCCATTCCGTAATTCAGAAATCATTATTGAAACACTGCAGACCTTGATGAGGGCGCAAAAAATCAGGATCGTCTAAACAAAACTTAATTTTGGCAGCTTTTATCGACAACAAGGTATACAAAGCGATAATAAAACAAGAGTGGATAAAGTGGCGTAAAATTGGTCAATTAAAATAATTTCAATGTGACAGATGGACAGAGGCAACAAACAATAGAACAACAATGCATATCATATGCTACTGTGCACATAAATGAGCGAACCAAAAGAGTTCTGTGTGAAAGCTGTAACAGCTTGCGTAAATTAATGATTCGGTCAACTATCGGTATCGATAATTGATAAAGCGTCTGTTAAATAACACTTAGGTTTTAATATACCCGTCCATTATCGATGGGGCTGATCGCGAGCTGTAACCCAGAATTATAACAAAACAAACAAATAACCGGCAATCGATGTTTACCCACATTATTCCCGGTAATATATGGCGCATATATTCTTCCCTGGTTCCCGTGAGATCGCTGATTTATTACTTTTTACGATTGCCGTTGAAATTCTGGAAGTTTTATAACGATTCGGTGCACGGGATGGCTTCCATTTACGTATTTGATGGTTTTATGGAGAAACCAAAGTCATCTAGAATTTAATTTGGTATGGGAAGTAGACATCATTTGTGTTCCTCTTTTTGAGCGCTCGTCCTACTTAAACGAGTGCTATATGTTTATATAGTTTATAACGGGTGTCCCAAAACTCGACGTCGATGTTACCAGAAATAAAAATTCCAGAGAAATTTCTCCGGAAAAATTTTTTCTGGAAAAATATTTTCTCTGGAAATTTTTTTTCTGGTAACATTTTTTCTCAGAAGATGGATCGGACGTTCTATTCCAATCTGGTGGCCGTCCCGTTCACCGGACTTGAATCCATTGGACTTATTTACTGGGAAGCAGTTTAAGAGTGTATTCAAAGGCAATCGAAAATAAATTTGAACTACGGCAGCTACAGTTTAACAAGTATTATACCATTTTGGAATCCTTACTAAATGCGCCAACTTTTGACGAAACATGCCAAACTTGCGTAGTACATTTTTTTTCAATACAGTCAGTTGAAACTATGCAATTGTTTATTTTGAATTTTTTTCTGAAAAGCAAGCCCTATTTTATGAAAAATAGAGCAGCTGGTATCCAAATTTTGATTACAGTTTAAACAAGCATTATTCAAGGTTGCACAGCAAAAAAAAAAGTTGGAAAAAGTTGATATTTGTGGCAACAGGAGCGAAAAGACTGTCACAGGGTGTGGAATTTTGCGTTTTTTTAAATGCGCATTATTTTAAAATCATGCAACTTTTCGAATTTTGAGCCGAATTTGGTCTCAAACGAAAGGTTAAACTCCCTGATGACGAATTCCTGGTCAAATTCAATTCTGTCCGTGGGGCCGTCCGGCCGTTAGCACAACAACTTTCGAAGGGATTGTTCTAGAGACTCGAAATTTTCAGGATGAGTTCGGGTCCTAAATACCAGCCAAATCGTACAGGGTGTTCCATAAGATATGAACATTCGAAATTTTTGTTCCTCAATATCTCAGATACAACGAAATGAAATTACACGGCCAAATGCAAGATACAACAAACAAATCTCACGGCTATAGTGTGAACAGAAACACGAAAAATTCAATTGGAATATTTAAAAAAGAAAATTCATATTTCTATAAAAGATATCCGATTCGAGTGAAATTTTTTTTGTGAATCGAGATCGATATACTGAATGTTCATCCAGAATTTCGTGGACATAGTATTGATAAAACCATAGAATATTCAATTGAAATATTAAGGTGAAGAATCTTTATATTATTTCCATAACAAAATATCCGATTCGAGTGAAATTTATTCTGTGAATGAAGATTGATATACTGAATCTTGCAAAATTTTGTGGCCATATAGAAAATTCCATCGGAATATTGAAAAAAGAATCTTTATATTTCCATAACAGAATATCCGATTCCAGAGAAATTTATTTTGAGAATGAAAACTAACATTCTGAATGTACACGCAAATTTCAAGCGGATCATCAGGACCATAGAATTATTTTTTTTCAATTTATATTTTTCACATATGTATTTCATTTTCTGAGTAATTTCCAGAATGATTTCGATTGTGCTGAGATTCTGCATTTATATATTTGGTAACAATTTCAAATCCCATTTGAGGTAGGTAATAGTCTTATTGCTCCACCGAAGAATGAGTGCTCAAAAGCTGAAATTCATTTTGTGAATGAAAAATGATATAGGTACTGTTTGTTCCTGCAAAATTTCGTGGCAAAAATGTTAACAGAACCATAGAAAATTCAATTGGAATCAATATATTTCCATAACAGGATAACCGATTCAAGTGAAATTTATTTTGTGAATCTAAACTAATATATTGAATGTTCATGCAGAATTTCAAGAGGTTCGCATCATCAGAACCAATGAAATTAATTTTTTTAATTTATAAATTCAAATTTTTTTTTCACATATTTCGTTTACTGAATAATTTCCAGAATAAAATTCCTATATATCGTGCGTTCAAAAAAATTCGTGGTCAAGTAAGCTGTGTTCTATTTTCGTGAGAGTCTATGTGGGGAAAAATAGAATCCATAGCCTACTTGACCACGAATTTTTTTGACCGCACGTTATTTGGTATCATTCTCAAGTCCCATATAAAAATTTGAGGTAATAGTCTTATTGCCCCACCAAAGAATGAGGACTTCACAACTTTTTTTTTCGAATCTAAAACCTATCAAAAAAATTTAAAAAACTTTTTTCGACTATCAAGATTTTGATTGATGTTTCAATTACATATTCAAATATCAAAGAAATAAGTAATTTATGAAACACAATATAGTCAATGGTATCTATTTTTTAACGGTGAAATGAATCAAAGGTCTTCTATTTAAATATAACTTCGTTATTGGAAATTTTTTGAAACTATCATAATTCCAGAAAATATCGAAACTTATGCGTAATAAAGAAGTCGAAAAAGTAGAAACTCGTGCATTAGATACATGTCCACTCGAGATAACATTGTATTTTTGGCCGTCAAAATGATTGACATAATCGGCAAATTGTTTCTGGATTATTTGATAACATAAGATTTTCGATATAAGGATTTTAAATAATTACAATATAATGGATGTTGTTCAATCAATTACACCATGTATTACTCGAATTTTACATCGTTTTCAAGTGATTCTTACAAGGAGGTATTTGAGAATTGAGGACGATTAATGATTAAATCGATTATGTGTTTGTAGAAAATCTCAAATAAAATCATACGATTCAGATGGGTTATTACTGTTATTAGTTTCTTAAAATGTGCGGCGCCATCAAATAAATACAGGGTGTTTGGAAATTCTACGTGATTCTTCGTAGGATATACAGGGTGTTATATGATAGTATGTCACAACTTGGGGAGCTGAATCTACATGTAATTTTAAGAAAAAAAGTTTATATAAACATGGGTCTGCAGAAGCTTCATTACGGAGCTGCAGAGTGTTGAAATTTCCAAAAAAATGTGTTTTTTCTTCATAACTCCTGCAGTTTTTGAGATATTCAGTCCAAATTTGGAATGCGATCTATTTTTAACAGTTTGCTGGATCTTAACTAGAATCTACAGGGTGTTTTATTTTCCGGAGCCATGTCTCCTTTTACCCTCTCAAACTTTTTCGTGGTAGGCCACAGGTCAGCGTTTAATCAATTTTGAGATCTTCGTTCAATTTAGAAAATTTTTTGACTTCTGTAATTTTTTCGTATCTCTAACCGTTTTCGAGTAAAAATTATTCTATGGAACACTTATACGTTGAAATGGAATGAACAGTGATCATAACTGCTTGTAAGATTTTATTTCTTCCACTGTATCGAAAATTCTCCAGAATTGAATGGGAAACCATAAGAGAATTTTATTTTTCGAAAATCTATCCCACGTTAACAATTTTCGAAGGAAAATCATATTTATTTATTTTTTATTATTTTCAACTCCTAATAATAAAGTTGAGGTCTAAAAAATTCGTGTGGGTAACATCTACCTAGTGATTCATATTATGTATAGTTTTATAATTCAGTGTCCCTCGCATTTGTTTACAGACACCCTGTATATTCTGTGCCGGATAAGCCGATAAATTTCTGGTCGCTAAAACTTTCGAACGGAACGTGTTACGGCCTTGAAATTTTCACGAAAGATTTGGAACAACTACATATCTGTATGTTTATGGTCGGCCCTAGACCGGGTGTAATATACAGTGTGTTTGGTCATGACTTAGCGATAATTTAAGGGCATCAAATATACCTAATTTTATCGACAAAAACACGCATATTGGGGAGTTTATCCCCTCAGTTTTGAAGAAGCTTCCTTTTTAAATTTACTTTTTAATTTTAGTTGACCCTTCCTTATAATATCGATATCTTTGGACATAAAGGTCCTACAGATGTGAAAAAATATTTTCTGAAAGATGATACTACAACTTTTCATCAAAGTAGAACAATATGAAAACATTTAACTTGAAAATGTCATAAAAAATTCTTTAAAAAAATGTACTGATTTTCTTAGTAAATCCCCAATAGTACCAGAACTAGCACATTGAAGTATAATTTTTTTCAATGATTCAACACGCAAGGATATTACCTACAAAACAACAACTACATCATTTCTGTAAGTTACATAATTTGAGAGTTATTGATGTTCGAATATGACCACAACGCGAGAGCCCCAAACTTTTTTTTGTTGCTACAGGTCGTCATGAGGGCCACTGCATGCCTGTCTACAAAGCATAAGCGGCCATTTTAAGCAATTTTTATGATTAATTTGTTTGTTTGATCATTGAAAATTATCGTGAGTACAGTACTGAGTTTTATTTTTTTTATCAATTTTCATAAGGTCATGTTCGAACAGCAATAACTTTCTAATTATGTGACTTACAGAAATTGTGTTGGTGTCGTTTTGTAGCTAATATCTTTGCATTTTAGCTCATTGAAAAAAATTATACTTTAATGTGGTAGTTCTTATACTATTGCGGATTCACTGAGAAAATCAGTCATTTTTCATTAAGATTTTTGAAAGAATTTTTTTATGACATTTCTAAGGTAAATGTTTTCATATTGAAAACAATAAAGTGAAAGTAGAGAATAATATTAATCGATATAAATCAACGAATATTGAACTCATACTTCGGAGCTAACTTCGTCCTTGTTCGAGACAAAATGCAAGGAAGTGGTATCAATCAGAGCACCTATGGATGGCCATTTCGTCCTCATTAGGACTCATCAGCACAGGTTAGCTCTGAATGATAGAAGGTATTTCTTGGGACTTAATGTGAAACGGCGTCCTCTTTACGGTATTATTCCACACAACAATGCCATAACAGTTACACTGAAAGACACTGAATGCATGTCAAAAGTACCGAAGACGCCATCTCTTGTCCCATACGAAAACCTTCTTCCATAGCAAGAAATACCTTCTATCATTCAGAGCTAACCTGTGCTGATGAGTCCTAATAAGGACGAAATGGCCATCCATAGGTGCTCTGATTGATACCACTTCCTTGCATTTTGTCTCGAACAAGGACGAAGTTAGCTCCGAAGTATGAGTTCATATTGGTTGATTTATATCGATTAATATTATTCTCTACTTTCACTTTATTGTTTTCAATATTCATGGCGATGTACGCGTTAAACCTCTGTTTATGTTTTCATATTGTTGCACTTTAATAAAAGGTGGTAGTATCATCTTTCAAAAAACCTTTTTTTCACATCTGTAGGACCTTTATGTCCAGAGAAATCGACATTATTTAGAAGAGTCAACTAAAATAAAAAAGTAAATTTAAAATGGGGGCCACTCCAAAACTGAGGGGGTAAACTCCCCAATGTGGGTGTTTTAGTCCATAAAATTAGGTATATTTGATGCCCTAAATAATCGCTAAGTCATGACCAAAACACACTGTATATCAAAAAGTAATAACATTTTCATTGTGTAAACTGACCGATAAAAAAAGTTTCGAGGGGGGCTTGAGCCCCCAAGACCCCCCTTATCTGCGTGCCTGTGTTAACCCAGAACGATTTCTTTCATTCGAAATTACACCCATCATTTAACAGTCGTCTTAATTAAAAGTCAACACAGGAGAACGATGATCAGAAAGTTATTTAAATACGTTTAAAATTGGAATCGAATATCAATTACTAGTATGGGACGTTTAATATTTGCGTTTGCCAACAAACAGGGAGCTAATGGCTCAGGTTATGTTTGTTTACGTGACCAAGAGCCCAAGACGGTGAATGGACATCTGCTCTTTATTCGAAAATCGTCGATTCAGAGAGCCAGTTTTCGATTTTTCAAAGTCATCTCCTTGACAAACATGGATAAACATGAGCGTGGGTTACAGGAACGAAGACGCAGACGATCGCCTCAAAAATTCTTGAAACTGATTCTGAAATCAAATTCAAGCGGATAACCAATAATAATAACTGCGGTTCAGCCCTTGGTTATTCCCTGTTTGTCCTAGAACGAATAACCAGCCCTAGGCTCTCGTCGCTTGAATGCGGTTTTCTGTTTTTTTTGTCAATTGTCAATATAAGTTATATTTATATTTTTTATGTTTTATGCCATGAATGCAAAATTCGATTGCAAATGTAAATAATTATGCTTCAAGTTTAACTCTATGCATCTCAAAATATTAATGTTTGAAACGTGGATTCAATGTTACGATGAACATATGTTTTTCAGAATATTCTGCTTGACAAAAAAGTTTTTTGTTCTGACAGAAATAATTCGAAGAGAAAATTTACAGGAGGACACTATCCAATAGATTTAAATTCACATGTTTTGATATCGTTGTGGTATTTGGATACATCTTACACGTCACAGTAAAGTTTGCTATTAATAAAACTTTTTTTGGGAACTTAAACACAAATTCATAATTTTTTGTTATACTCAAACAATATCAGCAATCTTTCCGAACTTCGGAAATTCTATTTTGAATTATATTATATTCAGAATTATATTTAGAAGCTTTTGGATGCGTCAATTTCCGAACCTAACTTAGAGATTTCAAAAGATAACTTTAATTCCTAAATGAATGAAACTAAGCCGATAATTGAAATGGTTGAAACAGTTTTCTCAATATAAATCGTAACGTTGCTAAGCTTACGAATACATATCTTCTTCAAGTATGCTTCGTCAGTCAACAACTTTTAATTTGCCGCGTACAACCCTACTTTTCTAACCAGAAGTTTAACCCAGCTCTTGAGTCTGGTCATTTGCGGTTCAAGTCATACGGTCATAGATATCGAAGGGCTTGTTCATGAAGTCATTACTTTGAACCAAAAATAACCAAAACCGCTTGAAATTGATTTAAGTATACCTATGGTGCGCGTCAAAAGTGTGTGATTTCCTCTAAAAACTTCTACGTAAATAAAAAAGTACGATTTTTCAGACGCTCAGTTGAACCGTCAATGCCTTTTTCTAAAGCTTTAAAGTCAACTATTTTCAAGAAACGCTTACAAAAGCTGTTTGGTATACGAGAAATACACTGACCGGCAAAATGATCGATCCACTCAAAAATCGATAAAGTTTGTTAATTCATAAATATATTTTGAAATAATATTCGTTCGAATCGGACTTTCAAGTCCGAATAATTTTTTCCAATTGTAGGTATGTTCATCCTCAATCAATCACCAGTTTTGAATTCTAAGAAATTCTGTGTACGTCATTTTATACAGGGTAAAACAAAATCTCTTTTTTCCCTAACTGTAGAACCACCCCTGGTGTGTTCCAGTTGTTCCACCGTGTGATTTGATTTCTTATTTCATCATCAAGACACATTTTCTCTTGACAATATAATTCTTCTTTTATAACAATAGCTCTATTTTTGTTAAAGATACAAGGTTTTCAGAACAACATTAAACTCCACAATTTCGCTATGGCTATGAAAGTACTTTCACAGATTTAACCTTAAATCCGAACTTCATGAAAAAAAACTGAAAACCAAGTGAAAAAATGAGACAAGAGAAGTTTTAGCGCGACATATTGTTAAGTATTCACCGTTTATTGGAGACGATTTCATGCTTATGCTTCATAATCCCCGACCGCATCAACCGCATGTGGCTAGGATTGCCAGGGAGTATTTAGCAGAGGCTGATATCCAAGAATTCAACAGTCCTACTCTAAGCCCAGATTTGAACCCAATTGGGCATATTTGGATGCTCATGGGAGGAAAATTCGATCTCGCGTAACTCCTGAAGTGCATCTGTTATCAGATTCTCTGATTATTCTTCGACTTAATTTTCAGTTTATTTTCATAAGGTCAGAATTTTAGGTTAAATTTGTTGAAGTACTGTCGTAGCTTTAACGAAATAAAAGGTTTACTGAAAAAAAACATAATTACCTATATCTAACTCATATTATAAGTTAGATATAGGTATGTAATTATGTAACCAACCCCACCAACAGATACCTAGGTATGTTTATCTCTGTGGGATTTTGCACCGACTGATGTAATTCACTGGTTTAAATAAATAAATAAAAATCCCGTATCTTTAACGAAAATTGAATTTTTGTTATACAGGGTCTCTATAAATGATTGTAACAGCGCAGTTGGCTTTGGATTATGCAAACCACAGAATTCTGTGATCATGCTATGCTCTGATTGGTTAGAGATTGGTATTCTGCAATCCAAAGCCAACTGCGCTGTTACAATCATTTATAAAGACCCTGTACCTACCTAATGGAAATGGTCTTGATGATGGAATCAGAAATCACACGGTGAAACAACTGGAACATGATTTTGTTTCACCCTGTGTAGAATGATGGACACCGAGTTTCCTTGAAATTTAAAACGGGTGACTGATTAAGAATGAACATATCTGTTAATCTATTATTAAAAAAAAATCAATCGAATCGGACTCGAAATAACATATAGTCCGTTCACCAAAGGTTAAGCACATAGTAGGCGTTTCTTTATTTATTTGAAGTTGGCAGTATTTGCTGTCATAACATTAAATAAAGTCAATGTTGCCGAATGTACCAGGCCTCGTCCGACGAGCTTGCGAGTTATCAGACAACTCTATGCAATATTGTCAACATTGCATATCAATCTGACAAGAAAATAGAGAACATAACCTAAAATTTTAATATACACAGTGGAATATGCCAAATTTTCATGACCTACCGACGGCTCAACCTTTCGTGAATGGACTACTTATGAATTAACAAACTTCGTCGATTTTTGAGTGGATCGATTATTTTGCCGGTGAGTGTAGTTTCGGAGAAATTTGCCAAAAACGATCTTTCTTCAATTTCAATTGTCTGTATATCGAAAATGGTGCATTTTAGACGGAAAGAAGTAGAAACTTCTTTTCATATTTCTGGACTCAGTTAAATGCAAAAATTCATTATATTAAATTGAATATGAGTGCTACCAATTCGTGAGTCCTTATGCCAGTTGCCTAGTAAAAACAAACTACTCGAAAATATGCACAACATATCGACCAGCCTGCAGATACATAACAAAAATTCGCCTCGTTTTTCCAAATTTCAGCGAATGCACGAGATGAGCGTGTAATTCGTTAAATTTCGTTACAATAGAGCACTTCAAATACGTATGATGTCTAGTATTAACTCCAAAATTCGCAATATTGTAACGCCCGACGCCGATCAACCCTAAATCAACTTTCACTACGGTCCATAATAGCCCAACCGACAAAAGGGGGTTGCTCGGCAACAGCCTAGCACATAGGGTTGAAGGCGTGGCTTCCACACGGTTCGTCCAATCACGCGGCGGGAAATTAGAAGTGAAGGCAGCGCGTGTTGTTTGAGTGTAATGTATCGTCTAATGTTGCTGTAATGCCCGATATTATCGAGATAATACATTTCAAATCGTTTAGTTTATCAACGACCCGTTTCACACACGGTTGTCACCACTACTCGTGCGCCAGTGGCATGACATCGCCTTACGCTCATGCACGCTGATAGTTTCTGCTAACCTGTGTCACCTGTGATGTTATACTGACTTAAATCTTAAGACTAAGTGAATGAGTGGAAGCTTTTCGATGAATATGTCTCATTTCGTGGAAGAACAACCGGTTGTTTACAATCTAGAGACTCCTACCATGCCCAAGCAAGGTCCATGGACACCAAAATTCACGAAAGCAAGGGTTCTTTCTGCATAGACGCATTATTGTCCAAGAGTGACTCTGAACGTCCTCTTAGTCCTACCGATACCTCGCGAAGTTTGTCACCCTCGAATTCAACGAGGAGTCCAAGTCCTCCTATTTCACCAGGAAGTGAGGAAGTGCCGCAGAGTACGGGTTTGTTCCACGTCCTGGACTTTTGAACCATTTTCACCCTGCTGCGGCTTCTACGAATGGGGGTGGTTTTTACGGGTATCATCTTCAAGGGCAGCCTGGTTCGACTTCGGCTTTTTACGGGATGGAGGGGCAGAAGGTCCAAGTGGCTGCCTCGCATGGTCAGCTGCATCCGATGCAGCTGGAATGGTTGATGGCAAGGACTGGCATGTATTTTCCGAATCCGAGGTTTCCAGATCTGAGCGGTAAGTTGAATTTTTTATGAGATTTGATTCTGACAGGTTATATTGTTCAGAATAATAATCGGGACGAAGAATTTACCTCAAATCCAATAATTCTGAATTATTGCATACTGCTTGAATTATCTGTCTAATATAAAAAATTTGAGACAAGCTTCTGAGCGCTCCTTCATTGGTAGGGCAATAAGACTATTACCTCAAAATGTAATATAGGACTTGAGATTGACTCCTTATATATAAATGCAGAATCTCAGAACAATCGGAATAATATTTTAAAAATTATTCAAAAAATGGAAGGTGTAAAAAAATAGAAATTATAAAAATTAAATTACAGTGGAACTTCCCTATAACGAAAGCCCTCAATCCGCAAAAAAAATTCGTTATAAAGAGGTTTCGTTATACAGAAAATTTGTTTCTATAGTCGGCCATGTAGAGGCCGACTTCACTGATAAATTTAAGTTTATCATTCAAACTTAAGCACTTCCTCTTAGACATTTTCGCACATCTTTCACACTAGCGTAATGGTTAGATTGAAACCAAACTGCCAGGGGTGTATTTAAAACTGTTTCAGAAGGATCTCTCTGCCCGCAGTTATGATTTAGGTCGGGATTCATAACGTACGTCCAAAAAATTTTCGGAAAAAACCCACCCTTATACCTTCTTACCAATACCCATTCAAAGAGTGGTGTTCTTTGAATATTTCATTATAGAAAGAATTCATTTTTAGAGGGTGTTTTTAACGTGGAATTTGGATTCAAGGTGAAATGTCTTTTACGAAATTCGTTATACTGACGTTTGTTATAGGGAAGTTCCACTGTATATGTTAGATATATTATATTTCGGTCTTATGTAAACTTTTTCGTGATTTTTGATACAGTTATATTTCGGTGTAATTCAAATTTCACCTGATAAAAAAATCTTTCGATACAAACACATTTCAATGAAAGTAACTGAAAACGATACAAGAGATGTCTTTATAGAGTACCTACCTATCAATCTATTGAATCAATACCATCCGTACATTTCATACGGATGTAGATGCAGGGAAAAAACATTCTTCCTATATTCTATGTAATGGATGAAAATAAGAATTCGTTGAATAATATGTCATTAGTGGAAATGAATTTATCGAACATCTCTCCATGTTTTTGTTTCTGTTTATTATTTTGATGGAAATTTGTAAAACGATTTATAGGCCTCTGTTTTATATTTTGATCACTGAGAACTCAAAATAAGTACAAGCTCACTCCCCAGTGATCATTATTCAGGTTTCATAATATGTTGGCGAGACCACAAGATGTGCCTATATCCAAAATTATACTTCACTCGTTCATTGGTGGAGCAATAATGCTATTACCTCTAAATTTTGAGCCATATTTTATAGAACACCCTGACGGTTGGCTAGTTAACGAATAAAACCATGGCATTTGGAAGCCAAACTCACCCTGAAAATCTCAAGTAGGTACCTACATAAGACAATCCTCAATCCCGACATACACATACAGGAGTGAAGTTGCCCACGAAAACGTCATCAGGTAGTTGAACCCTATAGTTTGAAACTATTATAGCTCAAAATTCGAAATTACAAACATTTGGGTAGAACGATATAGCACTCGTTGAGTAGTGCGAGCGCTCAAAAAGGTTCTTTAAAACTTCTGAAATGCACCTAGATATACGAGGATAAAATTGAAAAAAAATCCTTAACCTTTTATCGCATAGAAAACAGCTTCCACAAGCAATTTCTCTTTATGATAAGCTGTGTTTGGTACGGATTTTTTTTCAAATCTTAATTTGTGAAAGTTATGTAGGGGTAGTGAATGTTTTTTCCCAAACTACGTCAATGAAAAAATAACAGTTTTTCTGTACGAGAAAAAGCTCCGGAGATATCGTAAAAAAATCATTTTCAATTTCAATATCTTGTACCTTTATCAAAAAAGGTGCATTTAAGACGAAAAGATAAAAAAAAACTTTTTTTTATATTTTTGGACTCAGTTAAATGCAAAAAGTTGTGACTTGAGATCTAAAAATTGCTATCTACAGCGCGTGAAACGGTTCTAGTGAAACATCAGTCCTTCCGAGAAAAAATTTATTCAATTTTCTTTGAGTTGATTCGGAATGACCAAAAACTTACACAAGCAGGTCAGTGCTTTTGAGCTCTCGTTCATTGGTGAAGTCTAGGACTTAGAAATTGATACTAAATATGTAAATGCAAAATCCCAGCACGATCGAAACAATATTCTTGAAATTATTCAAAAACTGAAATCTGTGAAATCTTGACAACCCCCTTGAAATTTTGCATGAACATTAATTTATGAATTTTCATTCACATAATGAATTTCACTCGAATCGGATATCTTTTTATGGAAATATAGAGATTCTTCTTTTCAATATTCCAATTGAATTTTCTATGATTCTGATGATGCGATACTATTGCAATTGTGCATGAACATTCAGTGTTAATCTTTATGTATAAAATAAATTTCATTCGAATCGGATATTTTTTTATGGAAATATGGACTTTCTTCTTTTCAATAATCAAATTGAATTTTCTATTGTTCTGTTAACACTATGCATGTGGAATGTGGCCGCAAATGTAGTAGTAATGGAAATCATAACAAATATTGATGTTTATTAATTTCATCTAAATAAAATTCAAAACCAGTGAAATGCTGTGGGGCCAAATTTCTTTTTGTAAATATCATCACTATTTGTGATAAAACAAAGCTGTTCAAGGATAGATCATTATCGATTTCCTACGAAATGATAACTGCAAGTATATACTTTCAGTTCTGCAGCGAACTCCCTGGTATTCGAAAACGCAATATGCCACAAATCGTTCCGCTAAAAACCAAAATTATCCAGCAAGAATGACGGTGGTGCTCGAGAAATAAAGCAAATTTGAAGTGTGCTGCGGCTTTGCAGCTTCCCAGCTTTCAACGGGCCAAATTTAGGGGAACGCACCTCCGTTATATAGGAATCGAATCGCAAATTAGTCGCGGCTCGATACCAGAAAAGGATTTGCGGCAAATTATTGCCCTAAAACGCCGCCTTTCAGAAAACGCATTTCTTTCACAGCCCTCTTACCTACTAGAGGGTCACCGAAGGGAACAAGAAAAGACATACACATCTAAAGATTTTTCCTACTGGGTTTCTTTATCGAGCTATAATTCATTAATTCGTTTCTTCATACAAAAAAAATAGCTTTTTATGATTCCTAATGAATCGCTATGATGACCCATAATATGAATGATCTCTTCCAATAATAGTTATTTAATCAACTAGGTTATTAAAACCAGCGACTTATGGTCAAGATATTTTAACGCGTTCCCTCCGCTCATGCGTTAATAGTTCGAGACCATTAGTAGCTTGATTAATAACCAAGTTGATTACAAGATTTTTCCGACGACCTGAATAGGAATTGTGTATGAATTCTTAATTGAAATACATTCTCATTTTGCACAAGACATACATTTGACATGATAAAATTTCTATGTTTCTATGTCAAAACTCTACTGATACTAAGGCTCTACTGATACATATATATCAGTAGAGCCTTAGTATCAGTAGAGTTTTGACATTTCTCGTAGTGCTTCTGAATACTTTGTGTACGGTTCCCATGAGTATTGCACATTCAAAGAGCATAAATTGAACATACAAATGGGTCATTGATGCTCAATTTCGTACACATTAAAATGACGTTTTATTTTGAGGTCGACGGAAAACAACTTTATTGTATTCAGTGATGGAGAATCTGAAGTTGAAAGTGGTTCTGTACTCAAAACTTAATAAAATTTGACCTTTTCCGAATGTATATGAGGACTTCTTATCCAATAATCTGGATTTTTGTATACCAAAAATAATTGAATGATTGATTAGATCAATGCAGAAAGTCGTTACTTGAGATCTGAAAATTAATACCTACAGTGAGTTCGAATAAGTCCACAAAACGTTTCTGGCGTATCATCAGTTTTTTTCTCTTTATTATCATAAATTTGTAAGAGTTCCCAATTTACAAATTGTTTCAACACAAAGGAATGAAATGAAGTAAAAAATTACCAAAAAATGTAGGTATGTCTTATAGTGACAGTTCTTAAAACAGTTAACACTTGTGGCTGACATTACTCGAGGAGGCAGAAAGTTTTGCCTGGAACATGCGATTATCTTCATTAATTTTGTATCGATTCAAAGTCAATGAAGTACTGTAGAACCTCAGAGCAAGAAGTAAACTAGTAAACTCAGAGATGGCCCTACGCGTGAATAGTAGCGCAGTAGTTGAATATCAATTCTACAATTTCTGAATATAATACAACATTTTCGTAATTTTTCATAGCTTTAATTAATTACCGAATATCTATGAGCTCCAATAAACTGCCACCAATCAGTAAATAATTCAGTTTATGAACGTCAAATCGAAACGAAAACAAAACGAATCGAATTACTAAATAGTAACAGAACGATGTTGCCAAATTGACAGAATTGTCTATAGCAGACTGCTGATAGTATCATAGTAGCGGATCCGAAGACAAATTATCCCAATACGGAATAAATATACGGAACAAGTTCGTAACGCCGAATGTTGTTTGAATGCATAAATAGATTCTAGGTTCACTTCTTACTCTGAGTGTAGAACCCAATTTCTTAGATAGTAGATGACAACACTTTTAGCATTGTATAAAGAAGGATCTTTCCTCATACAATGCTTTTAGGTAAAACCAAGCTGCTTATGTATAGATAATCGATTTTATACTTACGATAATGCGATACTGCATGTATACAGGGTGTCCCAAAAATACCACCCGAAAGTGACACTGGAGAATTAGTGGAGAAAGATCCGCATTAGGTCTATCAGATAGCATCAACATGACCTCAGTAAAAGTCCGCTGGTTTTCGAGATATCTCCACTTTGCTACCTACTAATCTGCAAACAGAAAATGAAAGAGAAGTGAGATAAAAGAGAAAGAAGAGCAAAAATAATGGTTGCTTGAAACGGTAGTGAGCAAAGAATATCAAGCAACATGTAATTTGGCAACAGTTGATATTTGTGCACTTTTCCTTATTTTTAATTATTTCGGCTTAAACACATCTCTCTCGACAAAATTAGAATTTCTAAGGTTTTGACAATTCAGTCTGATATAATTTTTTTTCACAGCAGTCAGTCAAACTTAAGTTAACGTTTTAACTTCGGCATAAAATACAAGTTAGACATTTTTTCAAGGATTTTGTTCTAGTTCTCGGTGAAGTTATTACTTCATCGTTTAAAGCAAGCCTAGTTAAAAAAAAAAACATGAGTTTGAAGTAATTTCTAGCAATGCTAGGCCAAGGGCGGATATAGTTTTTTTTCATGGGGGGGGGTAGTAATGATTCAAGATCGATAAATCAGGTTCAAAACGAAAAAAATTTAATCCAAATATTAAGGAGGAATAATATAATAAGAAAAAATAGTAGTAAAGTAATAGTAGTAAAAAAAACAAACAAATGAAAATATGTGCACCACGTTGCGTAACTTTTTCTTAGGTTTTCGATATTCATGGGGGGGGGGTAATTACCCTCATTACCCCCCCTCCGTAAATCCGCCCTTGTGCTAGGCGATAAAAGACCGAATACTGGAGATTTTTAAAAAATACATGAAAGTGGTGATATCTCGAAAACCAACGGACTTTTACTGAGGTCATGTTGATGCTATCTGATAGACCTACTGCCAATCTATCTCCAGTGTCACTTTCGCTTGGTATTTTTGGGACACCCTGTATATTCAGTATTCAGTTCTCCAACAGACTTACCTGACCTAATTCGATATTCGAAAATGCAACATACCCCAAATTAAACCGGTAAAAACCAATAGAATGACGGTGGTCCTCGACGAATAAAGCAAATTTGAAGTGTGCTGCGGAATCCCCAGCTTCCCAGCATTCAACGAGCCAAATTCAGGGGAACGCACCTCCGTTATATAGGAATCGAATCGCAAATTAGTCGCGGCTCGATACCAGAAAAAGATTTGCGGCAAATTATTGCATATTATGCCCTAAAACGCCTTTCAAAGAGCGCACTTCATTCACAGCCCTCTTACCTACTCGAGGGGCACTCCTAACACCAAAGGGAACAAGAAAAGACATACACATCTACGTGTTATGCATTGTGATGTTCCGAAAAAATTTGCCGGCATGAAATTGACGTTTATTGTTGATACGAGGACTGACTTTATTCTGAACGACACCTGGTCAAGAAGGACTAGAGTATTCTTGAAGAATATCGATCAGCGAAATTTGTTGTTAGTTAGGTTGAACTATTAGTGTAAAATGGTTTCTTATTCATCTATTGAAATGGATTTGTGAATGAACACTTGACTTTCTCAATGGATTGTGCTTACAATAGACGGATAGTAGTTTTTAGAAGTAGAGTAGTGGAGCTTTGTAGGCTGTAGTATAATGACTTGAATTGGATATCTCGGCAAGTGCAAGAAAAATGCAAAAAGATTTCGTTTCATATCGAGCATTCATATGTCCAACTTGAACAGTTTCTTTTCCAAAAGCAGAATAAAATGAAAACGTTGGAGAACATAACAATACGCAATACCTATCACTTCATAATAGATAATCACAGGTTATAGTTATAAGTCTTGAAGAATAATGCAATAAAAGTCAATCTTAGTAACCCTTATTATTTTATAAAAGATTCAACTCAAGTCGAAGAAAACTGTATAAGTAATGCAACAACACTTTTCTTAAACAGTTACAACTTTGTGGTTTTCAACGAAAAAATTTAAGAAAAGCCCTGAGCAGGAGCTTTTGAGCGCTCGTTCTTTGGTGGAGCAATAAGACTATTACCTCGAAATTTTACATGAGATTTGAGATTGATACCAAATATATAAATGCAGAATCTCAGCACAATCAGAATTATATTCTGGAAATTATTCAAAAAATGAAGTATGTAAATAAATAATTTCAAAAATTAAATTATTGGTTCTGATGATGCGATCCTCTTGAAATTTTCCTTGAACATTCAGTATATCAGTTTTGATTCACAAAAATAATTTCACTCGAATCGGATATCCTGTTATGGAAATATAGAGATTTTTTTTTCAATATTCCAATTGAATTTTCTATGATTCTGTTGAAACTATGGCCACGAAATTTTTGACGAACTTTCAGAATATCAATCTCCATTCACAAAATAAATTTCACTCGAATCGGATATCCTGTTATGAAAATATGAAGATTCTTCTTTTCAATATTCCAATTGCATTTTCTATGGTTCACTTAGGTCACAAAATTTTGCATGAGGCTTGTCATGAGCATCTTGCATTTGGCCGTAACATTTCATTTCGATCGGTTTCGTTTTTTCGGAGATATTGAGGAACAAATATTTTGAATGGCCATATTTTATGGAACACCTGTACGATTTGGCTGGTTAACGAACTTAACCGAGCCATTTACGACCCGAACTTATCCTGAAAATTTCAAGTCTCTAGAACAATCCCTTCGAAAGTTATTGTGCTAACGGACGGTTGGGAGGTCGGAGGGCCCCAAGGACAGAATCGAAATTGACCACGAATTCGTCATCAGGGAGTCTAACCCTATCGTACGAGACCATTTTCGGCTTAGAATTCTAAAATTAGAGACATTTGGGCAAAACGATATAGCATTCGTTTAAGTAGAACGTGCGCTCAAAAAACATAACAAACTGGCATGAAGTTCTTTGATTCCATAAAGACTTTTTTTTCTTTCCCAGGTAGGCAACTATTTCCTGTATATCTGTAAGTTCCAAATTTTGAGTTGAGAGCGAGTTATCAATTTTTTCGAAGCCAACAATCCGATAGTTTCAAATTCAAATGCTCAATCGATATAAAAATTCATGATAATCTCACGAATAGGAAATCTGAAAACTCGAATTTGAAAAAAATGTTTTTTCATGTTTATTGTTGAATGATTGCATCAATGTGCAGTGAAAAATATCACAAAATATTATACTGGGATTCAGAAAAAAATTTCTTTATATACTATATCAGATCGAATTTGTGATATTTTTCAGTGCATAATGGAGCCACAATGAACAACATTCAAGAAAAAAAACTGATTCGAAAAATACTTATTCAATTATACCTATAATATGGAAGAAAGTATTTTAAAGTGAAAAAATGCAACATTAAAAACCCGAAAACTGTGGGACTTTCTTTCAAACAATTTTTTATATCCATCGGATATTTAGCCTTCTCTTTCACTTTGATTGTACTTGAAGTAACGTTTTTCGTAGTCAGAGAGTTTCATTAGGAAGGTAAAATTCATAACTCTAGAAATATCCCATTGAATTTTTCACCCAATTTGTCAATGTCATGAGTTATCACGGTTAAATGGAGATTTTCCATTGAGAAATGTGTGGATTTTGATGGATTGGTAAGCAGGGTGTTTATATTAGGTTTGTTCGGAGATCTACAATTACTTCCATTTCAGTAAATATTATACATAGCCAACTGAAAATCGTAAGTTGCGCTGCCTATGTTATTAATTATAGGTTTTTGCGCTTGAGCATGTAGGGAAAATTATCTCAAAATTTAAATTTTGTTCATTGATTGGGAACCTACTCGAGAACAAGAAGAAAAATCACAAATTGAATCAGCTCGAAATTTCGACATTTCGCACATTATTTGGAGGATATCAAGTATGCCTATCTTTATTTATATCATGTTTCCGAGTTGGAACTCTCTGCTAGGATGATGTCGGCCACAATTGTTATTAATTTTTTACGTCTAATTTTTATTCTTCCTTTCATTTCTTTTTGTTGACTTCATATTTTTTAATCGGGAACTTTTTCTGCCTATGATAACCCCATTCAAATAGTCATTTCGAATCCTCCTCTTGAAAACAAATTCAGTAATTTTCTTTTAGGAAGACTGATTGATATCAATCCTCCTAAAAGTTTCTGGCGTAATCGCCAGAAACGTTTTACGGATTTATTCAAACTTACTGTAGGTAATAATTTTTGGATCTGAAGTCACATTTTCTCCATTCCACTGAGTTTGCGATCTAATCTGAAAATTTCAAGTGTGTAGATACTTTTGGTCGGAAGTTCAGTGCATTGATGGCCGGACATAATCTATTTTATCCACTCCTATAGAGTAATATGTCAATTATTAAACTAATTTCTATGTGTAATAGTAGCTATTACACAACCATAGACATGTCTATGATCCGAAAAGCGAGTGTTATAATAACACCCGTCCATAACACCCGCTAATAAAAATACCTAGGAATTATGAAATTGCTTACAAAAAAATGAATAAAAAGTAGGATCGATCCGGAAATCTATTTCAGCCATCAAGATAACGTTCTAGCGATTCATTCCAGATTTATTTTTGGAAAACGTAACTTTTTGAAGTTGATAAAGTATAGTAGTCAATTCGCGGTAATGCTCAAAACACACTTGATGAATTACAACACTCGCCTGACGGCTCGTGGTGCAAAATACATCTGCGTGTGTTTTGACCTGCATTACCGCTCATCGAATAATATACTATTAACCTTGGATTTTTCATCACTGAATGAAATTAAGTCGTTTCTTCAAAGAGGTATTTCTATTATTGGAATCATAATAAGCTATTGTTTTCTGTAAGAAATTTGAGTTTCGAAATAGGAGAATTTTGAACCGCTCCTTTCGATTCACAAGAAATAACAATATGGTGTGCGCCATGGCACAGCTTGTTTTATAATAGGTATAGGCGCAGAATTTCAGGATGTAATTGATGGTGCATTAATAAGAGAAAAGTTTTTATTAACATTCCCTCTAAAATGCGCAATTTTCGATATAAAGGCAATAATTGAAAATTAAAAAAAATTAATAAAAGCCCTGAGCAGTAGCCTCTGAGCGCTCGTTCATTGGTGGAGCAATACATTAGCTCCAAATGTTATATAGGACTTGAGATTTATACCAACCATTTGAATGCAGAATCTCAACATAATCGGAATTATATTCTGTGAATTATTAAAAAAATCAAATATGTGAAAAATTAATAATTAATAGTTATTTAATCAACTAGGTTATTAAAGACAGCGACTTATGGTCAATATATTTTAATCCGTGAGCGGAGCGAACGCGTTAATAGTTCGAGAGCTCGATTAATAACCCAGTTGATTACGATATTTTTCCGACGATTTCAATATGAATTGTGTATAAATTCTTGATTGAAATACATTCTCATTTTGCACAAGACATACATTTGACAATATGGAATTTCTATGTTTCTATGTTCCAGTAGAGTTTTGGCATTTCTCGTAGTGCTTCTGAATACTTTGTGTACGGTTGCCATAAGGATTGCACATTAAAAGGGCTAAAAAATTGAGCATTAAAATGGGTCATTAATGTTCAATTTTGTACACATTAAAATCACCTTTTATTTCGAGGTCGGCGGAAAAAAAATTAAATTCTATTTTTCTGATGATGCGATCCTCTTGAAAACTCGTATGAACATTCAGTATATCAGTCTTGATTCACTGAATAAATTTGACTTGAATCAGATATCCTGTTATGGAAATATACAGATTTTTTTTTCAATATTCCAATTGAATTTTCTATGGTTCCGTTCACACTATGGCCACAAAATTTCGCATGAACGTTCAGTTTATGAATCTTCATTCAAAACAATAAATTTCACGCGAATCGGATATATTTTCATGAAAATATGAAGTTTCTTCTTTTAAATAGGTATTCATATCGAATTGTCTATGGTTCTGTATTCACTATGGTCACAATATTCTACATGAGTAGGTATCTTGCATGTGGCCGCATAATTTCATTCGATTAGTTCAGTTTTTTTCTGAGATATTGAGGAACCAAAATTTTGAATGGCCATATTATATGGAACACCCCGTGCGATTTGACAGGTTAACGAACTTAACCGAGGCATTTGGGAGCCGAAGTCACCCTGAAAATCTTAAGTCTCTAGGACAATCGCTTCGAAAGTTATCGTGCTAACGGCGGCCGGTCCCACGGATAGAATTGAATGTGTTCACGGATTCGTCATCAGTCATTCAAACCCTATCTTTTGAGACCATTTTCGGCTAGAAATTCTAAAATTACAGACATCTGGGCAAACAATATATCGCTCTTTCATATAAAGGTGATAGACATGAAACATATTATAGTACAAAGTAGGTACAACTGTCTGAAAAAGTTCAAATGTTCACATTATTTTCTATCTCTACTAGGGTCGGAAATTCTGATATGTTTTTCAAACCGAAAACAATGCTGATGATGCAAATTAGAGTTCCTCGCGGAATCAGAGCAGGCACTGGAAAAATAACGTGAACGCTCTTGATGAGCGCTAATCCAATCAAAACACAGATGCGGATGGAAGTTACCGAGTAATTCCGGTTCCCTCTTGTATACAGTTGATTTTGGATGGCATCCGATAGTTATCAGTTATGAAGCGAAATAACTTGTTATTTTCGAGATAAATTCGTATAAAAAAATGGTAGCGATATAGGGTTTTTCAATTAGAGGTGTTATTTTGATATTCCAAGAAAAATGCCATTTTTCAATATAAATGATCGGATGTTTGTTTCATTATAAAGAAGAAGCTATGCCGTTAATAGTGGAAAATAACATCAGGCAAATGACCACCTCGACCACGCTTACAGGACCATACCTATCCTTTTAATGAAAATTTCCATAACCAAATCGCAAAGTGGCTGCCCTATGTCCTCGATAGCCTCACGAATTCCATCTTTGAAATCTTGAATCGATGTTGGGCTATTGGCGTAGACCTTCTCTTTCACGTGGCCCCAAAGGAAGAAGTCGCAAGGTGTTAAATCACAAGATCTCGGTTGCCAATTGTGATCATCTCTTCGACGACCCAAAAATTTTCGAGTTTTACGAACCGTCTCCGACAAATTTTCACCATTTTTATAGTGAATTTTAATAATTTTAATGCGTTCTTGAAGCGTGTATCGTTCCATTTTTATTAATGGCGTAGTTTATACTTGTCAAATGCCAAAAAATGACAGCTTCAAACGTGACATCTACCGAAATAGCGGGCTATTCAAAATAACACCTCTTATTTTAAAACCCTTTATATTCGGATAAAAACAATGGTTTAACAAAGATGGATGGAACCTTATTGTCCAACCTGCGGGACCAGAATGAGCTGAGGTTACTCGACAACTTGACTTATCTCATCGCAACGTGAATTGTCATGATGCTATCACTCCAAAATTTTGTATATAAGGATAAGGAGATTCATGTTATGTATATAAATGCAAAATCTCAGCATGATCGGAATTATATTCTGGAAATTATTCAAAAAATGAAATATGAACAATTAAAAATCAACAAAAATTAATTATATGGTTCTGGTGATGTGATCTTCTTGAAATTTCATATGATCATTCAGTGTATTAATCTCCATTCACAAAATAAATTCACTTGAATCGGATACATGTATAGTCCGTTCACGAAAGGTTGAGCCGTCGGTTGGCCATGATAATTTGACATATTCCACTGTGTATATTAAAATTTTAGGTTATGATGTTTATTTTCTTGTCAGATTGATAAGCAATGTTGTCAATATTGCATAGAGTTTTCTGATAACTCACAAGCTCGTCGGGCGAGGCCGGAGTGTCAATTCTCGGGATCACTCGTTCGACGAACGTTAAGTTCGTGACATTTTGAAGGTAGATTTCTTGAAATTGTAATGATTTTATCCGTTCAAAATGAATGTACACGCTCGTCCGAACGATAAGTTGACGATATGCTTAGGAATTAACTTTTTTCGAACTATTTCTTCGATTTTACTCACTGACGAACGTATACGTTCATGAGCGAGTGATCCCGAGAATTGACCCCCGGGTACATTCGGCAACATTGAATTTATTTTACGTTATGACAGCAAATACTGCCAACTTCAGATAAAAAAGAAACGCCCACTATGTGCTCAACCTTTCGTGAACGGAGTATATACCTATTTTTGTTTGGATAACATAAAGATTATCCTTTTCAATAGTTCAATTGAATTATCTATAATTCTCTTGAAACTATGGCCACAAAATTTTGCATAAGGCTTTCTTTAAACATTTTGCATGTGGCCGCAGAATTCAATTTCGATTGGTTTCGTTTTCCTGAGATATTGGGGAATAAAGTTTTGAATGGTCATATTGTATGGAAGACCCTGTATTATTTGACTGGTTAATGAACTTAACCTCTCCATTTGGAAACCGAACTTACCCTGAAAATCTCAAGTCTTTTGGACAATCCCTTCGAAAGTTATCTTGCTCACGGACGGCCGGATTCGTCATCAGGTAGTCGAACCTTATCGTTTGAGACCATCTTCGGCTCAATATTCGAAAATTACAGACATTTGGGCGAAACGATATACGATATAGCGTTCAACAAGATGAGCATTGACAGGGCCGGACAGGTAGGAACAGGTACACCATCGACTATAATATCGAACTGTGGTATTAAAAACTCTTGATAATTGCTTCCTGCATTCAGTGAAAGAATATAGTCCAACCAACGCAACCTACAACCTTCTTCTCCGTACCAAAAGAAAAAAACGTCATTTCCCATGTATTCACTCAAATTTCCCAACATACCGCCATCGCTCGAAACCCTCCCTCCAAGCTGTCCCATCCGCCCCTGTCATTAAGGCGACAATCGACGAGAGGACGCAGAGCGCCGCGACGCAGCTCCCATCTTCCTCGAATTAGGCCCCGTTTGTTTCGAGATTCGACGTCCTTCCTTCTCGCCACTTCCACCCCTCCCTCCTCTAGGGCTCCTGCCCCCGCAATTAGCTAACTCGATTTGAGAGATCCCTTCGCAGCCGACTAGATCTCTTCGCAATGTGTTGTCGATGTTTTGTTCCCGTCCCCGATCCAGCCGTCTCCTAACCGGATTAGGACTCGCGAACTTCATACTCTTTGTTTTCCGAGAGCGACGCCATTTGAATCCGGGATTGCTAATTTGAGATAAAGCTGTAGTCGTTAGTGAAATCGATATTTTGTAGCTGGAGGACTCCAAGATTGAGTTAAAGGGGTGTACTGCTACCTAATGGTTTATTGTGGCTCCCATGTCTTGAGCTGTCTATGGTACCTCTCAACCTATTTAGTTTAGTTTAAAAAGGGGTTACAGTTCACTGCGACCACAAGGTCTATTGTGAACCCCTTACAGAGCTGTTTGGACCATACCCTCACAGCTCGCCTTCCAGTTCCAGAGATCTTTACAAGTTTCTCGCCCAAGGTATTCCCTCCTTAGGCTCGTAATACCAAAGCCTTCTGTGACTGGGTGGATGGTGGTTTTTTCCTCCTCTTTAGAACCTACACTCGTCAGTGTCCAACAATCCCATCCTCAACAGGTGCCTCCTAAGGTGTCCTGTAAGAAAGCTAGTGAGGAGTTGTATTTGTTTCTCACTAAGATCTAGATATCTTTTGGATCTTGCTGTTCATAAGTTCCGAAATAACTTAGTGGAATGATCCATCTTTTTATAGGTACTCGGCTTTCTCCTTCTCCAGAAACTCCCTTTTATAGGTACATTTACCTATACCACAGAAGGGTTCTGGGCCAATGAGTGACATTCGTGCGCCCTCTTTGGCAAGTGTATTCGCCTCTTCGTTTCCTTTGATTCCCGAATGGCCGGGAACCCAGGTTAAAAAGACCTTATTTTTCTTGCCTAGCTCATTGAGTTCGTTCCGGCACTCCCAGATCATTTTTGAGTTGATGACATAGGTACTCAGTGCTTTAATAGCAGCTTGACTATCTGAGTGTGTGGCTATATCGCACTTGTGATAGTTTCTTTCTAGATTTATATCTAGACATCTCTCAGACTGTTCAGACTTGGTACATTTTGAAGCTGGAGGACTCCAAGATTGAGTTGAAGGGGTGTACTCTGCGACTAATGGTCTTTAGTGCCTTGCACATCTTGAGCTATCTACGGTACCTACTGTAGCACTCTGTCCAGTTCTAGAGTATCAATTAAACTCAGGAACTGCTTGGTTGCAAAGATGCGATATCTTCATACTTTACCTCACCCTTACCTCTTTACCCCCTGTCATTCCCTCTGTTGGGAACTGATGACCAGAGATTCAGTCACAAGATGTTTCGTAATTTCCTCCTCACCTCAAAATAATCTGCATTCATCATTTACGGCTACACTCATCAGGTGTTTCCTGAGATGGCAATGATCCGTGAAGAAACCCTGTGATTTTATAAAAGAGTTGACGACTCCTTCCTGTAGAGATCGTCGATATTCTTATATGCTCTGGAACCTGCATCGAATAGACTATTGCGCTTTCCTAGTTTCTAGTTTATTCAGTTGGACTAGGCGTTCCCACACCATCTTTGCGAATGCTTTCGGAGCTCAGCGCCTCAATGACAGCTTGACTGTCTGAGAATTCGGAACCTCTTTCCAGATTGGACTAAGAGCATCTTTCAATTTCTCTTGAAATGCACCCGTATGAGCACCCATTAGTTCCGAGTATCTGATGGTTCTAGGCCCAAATGCTCCGGCTCCGCTTCCAAGGTCGATTTTCGAACCATTAGTGTATCATTTTATTATGTTTCCTTTGCAGGAGTCAGGATTGTGTTTTACCAGTCCCACTCACAACCTATGGTGGGTTTACATACCTAACCCGGTTCCTTACTTTCAGTGCTTTGACTGCTTTGTTTGCAGTTACCCTGATAGGATTGTGTTCCAGAGAAGTTTACTATCTAGTTGTTTGTCTAGATACTCAACTTTTTTCCCAACTGTTTGGCTTTCTCAGTATTTTTAGATTGTAGCTATCACGGAATGGATATTTCGCAGATCGAAAAACACTCACGTCTCTCATACTTAAATCATTATTGTAATTATATTATTGAAGGGTGTGGTCAGAATAGCTCTGTAAGGGGCACAATAGACCGTGAGGTCGCAGTGAACTGTAACCCCTTTTTTAACTAATACTTAAATTATGTATCATATTCCTTAAATTAATTCGTGTTTCGGTATTTCCAATCAATTCAATTATTTTCCTTTAATTCTCTCTAATTTGGTACAATCCGGCGGGCGCTTTCACCATTCTGCAACTATAGAATTTATAGGCGATTCAAGTTGATCTCCAAGCCACCTTGCGGCAAAAATTGGAAACCGTGACATTAGGTCTCGAAGTATTTGGCGTATGGATGTTGTGGCAGAAATATTAGTATTTTAGTGGTTTGTATTAGTTATTGTGTAGTTGGGATATTTTATTAGTTCGGTTTGGATATTTTATTTATGTAGTTGGATTATTTTAGTAGTTTTGTTGGGATTTTGTATTTGTGTAGTTTGGACATTCAAGAAGAACAATGACGAGTAGTAAAGTTTTCCTTAGCTTGGGGGAATATTTCAGATATTTAGAATCCATGCCGAGTAGTAGGAATGTTTATGAAGGTAAGCACATAAAACGTTATGAATATTTCCGTAAATCTTTTTCCGTTATAGGAGAAGCAATTCTGAATGCTGGGCATTTGATTATGTGTGGTAATTTGGAAAGGAATAAAAGCAAACCTTTCGATATTTTTGCGTTGTGCCTTCAAAAATCAGCCCTCACAGCTGATCCCCATGAAATAAGGGGAAAAATTTTATTTGATGAAGGATCTCCTGTTGTATCAGCATTTAGCTGTTCATGCAAGGCTGGATTAGGAGGGAGATGCAAACACATCTCAGCCCTGCTCTTATATTGCACCAGGTTGTATAAATTCAATGTATTTGATGTCTGAATCAGGACTTGCAATTGAACAATAATATATACACAATATAATTGTTAGTTTAATTACAAATGGCTGTACAGCATCATATTTTTTTATCCTCCGTCTTTCCTTATTCACTCCGGTTTCATGAGAGCCCTTAGGAAGGTTTTTTGTTGGAATAGCATTCCTCTTCAGTCTATTACGTCTCAAATTCGACTTTTTGGGTCTGTTGTCCTCCACTGAATAGAAAATCACTGTATTATTCAAAGTTCTAACAACATTCTAACAACTCACCATGTAGACAGAAATCCGAATCTTCAAAATGTTTTGAACAGACTTCATAGAACTTGAAATTGTCTTTCCACACTTCAAATTTTTTTTCCCAAACTTTTCTGACATCGACTTTTTCAATAACACCATTTTTATTGTTTATTTCAACTGAACAAGTACCATGTTTGGGGAAAGAATGAAAGGACACGAGGTCCTTGTTGGCACGACTTTTGCATCCATAAACACAACAATATACTTTTGAATTAGACATTTCCGAACACAAATACAATGAAGACGAGAAAAATAAACTTTCAGTCGCTCAAAACTCACGAAAAAACTGGTAACACCAACTAATATCTAGTACATGCACTACGATGCCAAACTTCGAGACCTAATGTCACGGTTTCCAATTTTTGCCGCAAGGTGGCTTGGAGATCAACTTGAATCGCCTATTCTTGCTAGTGGATCTAGGAGTATTTGGATAAAGTTACATAATTAGAGAAAATGTCATACTTGATACGAAATAATTCCGAAATTTCACAACCAACACTTACCTTTTGTATTACATTTTTGTGAACTATATCGATTGAAATATAATCTGGAAGTATTCTGCATTTCTAAAAAACTTTTTATGTCTTCACTCTCAGTCTGTGAAATAGAAATCATTAAAAAAATTGATTAAGATGAAGTACTCTTGCGAAAATCTTCGCACTTATTTGTCAGGAGCAAATTGGCTTTGAAAAAATTGTTGCCTAACAGTAAAACTAAAGAAGGAAATAAATGAAAAGGATAATGTAACGTTTCGATGTCTATATCAGACTCCTTCTTCGGAAAAACTTGGAAAATCTTTATAATTGTGTCTTTTTTCATTTATTTCATTTGTAGTCTAATTGACATTGAAAGTCGTCAACACATAGAGATGTTGTTTTATTCAGTTTTGAAATTTCCTGATATCATTTCTTTCTTCAATAAATCAATCCAAATACGATCTATTCCAACAGAACAATTGGCCAAATTATCTACTTCATCTAACAAAATACATGTGGATTCCTCAATTTTCCGTCAATAGGATCTTTGTGTTGTTCCAGTTCATCATATGATCTGCGCTGTTTGAACATACATGATCAGCGATTTGTGATCTGGTTATGTCTCTATTTTTTCTTATCTAACGATAAGAAAACGAGAACATTAGAACAACATCAAAAATAGAGACATTAGAAGATCACAAATCGCTGATCATGTATGTTCAAATAGCGGAAATCTTATGATGAACTATAATAACACAAAGATCCTAATGACGGAACTTAATAATTATAGAATATATGAGGATTTCATCGAAATATTTACAAATTGACGACTAGTTTCGAGACTTTATGTAATCCTATTATCAAGTCAAAGCTGCAGAAATAATGTAGTTAAGAATTAAAATTACATAAAACTTACACGAACAACTCACATACACGCAATATGACTGCACCTCAAACAATAATTTTCCTTTCATTGAAGTTGGATAATTCAATTTTATGTTGAAGTTTTTGGCGACATTATTTTTGTAGCTTTGAATTGATAAATGATAATGCGATGACATAAAGTATCGAAACTATTCGTCAATTTGTAAATATTTCAATGAAATTGTGGGAACATAGGACTTATTCTTCGTTCATTCAATACCGAGGTAATACCCATTTTATCAACAGTAAAAACACAAGAGCTTTTTTTTATCGGATAAATTTCTCTTTGCAACGAAACAGTTTTGCCAATCACTAATTTTACGAGAAAAACTGACATGATAAAATCGCGACACCGAAGGTGGAGCGATTTTATCTGATGTCAGTTTTTCGAGCAATTTAGTGATTGGCAAAACTTTGAGTTGAAGAGAAATTTATCTGATAAAGAAAAGC
The DNA here is from genome assembly GCA_013421045.1 of Propylea japonica. Classification (NCBI taxonomy): domain Eukaryota; kingdom Metazoa; phylum Arthropoda; class Insecta; order Coleoptera; family Coccinellidae; genus Propylea; species Propylea japonica. Next base: position 22,205,155 of record CM024240.1, on the reverse strand, counting down.
TCGAGTGTTTTTTGGCAAGATAAATTAACGACAGAATATATGGATGAACAACAACAATAATTATCTTTATTAATACAATAAAATTTAATATTGTATTCACAGAAATATTTTTCTTGTACCATCTTCGCAGTCAAATTCCAAATTGCTTTACCGCATATTCTTTATAATCATCTCCATTTTTCTTTTTCATATTATAGGCCCAATCCTTTAATATATTTGCTACTTCATGTAATGGAATTATTTCGGACAATTCATACTTTCGAACTTGACAAAACTCCATAAATTGTCTCCAGATTGAAGCTTTTGTGTTTTTTGTAGATTGCTGTATAGACTTCTCGATATTTGTCGTAATTTGCTCAGTCGAAACTTCACCAAAACGATTCATCTTTTGGGTTCTTATTTCAACAAATTTAAATAATTACCACACCGATTCAAAATGAAAGCACTATATGTTCAAAATTCAAAAATCTGACAGACTAATTGACATATTGAGGAAGAGAAGTTTTTATCGCGATAAAAAAGGATGCACCCTTTTTATCGATGTCAAAGTGACAATAACATTTCCAGGTCTATGATATTTAATATTGAAGTTAATTTATCGATGAAAAGAATCCTTAACAAACCCAACTTTCATTACAGTATCATTCTCTCTGATGAAGCAGTCATCAATCCTAAACCAGCCCGGCTCAAATAGTATCCAGTTAATCCTTCCTTCCATTTGTCTTAAATAGTTGGCATATATCTACAGTTGGCAGTTTATTCGATTATTCATGGTTGCGGAAAGTGTCTGCCCCACGATTTGTCAGCATATTGCGCATAAAACCTGCTGTGGCCAAAGGGGCCGTATGTTTGCACGGTATTTATCAGTGCCGGGGACCGCTAGTGATTGCGCGCCATTGTCATGATAATTTAATATCCTAATACGTTTAACTACACCCTAATTTCGCCCTCTCCGCTTTGAGCTCCTAGCCTGATCCGATATGACGTGCCAGGGCTGAACTGGCCTAAGGGGCTGGATGCTTAAGAAGGTGTCACTCCTGACCTGTCCTGTCTTATTGAATACCAGATAATAGTGAAATCTAAGAATGATACTAATCGATTGAAATCAACCAATATTAAACTCATACTTCGGAGCGAATCTCGTCCTCGTTCAAGACAAAATGCAAGGATGTGGTATCAAACAGAGCACCTATGGATGGCCATTTCGTCCTTATTAGGACTCATCAGCACATAATAGCTCTGAATGATACAAGGTATTCCTTAGAACTTACAGCGAAATGGCATCTTCTTCAAGGTATAAATATACCTAAGACGCCATCTGTGGTTCCATATGAAAACCTTCTTCCATCGCATGAACCTTGAACGAAGTAGCGAGATGTTTACCATTTGTCAAATTGACCGAAGCGTTCTTGCATTTCGCAAATTTTACGTCTTCAGTCCACGACGCGACAAATGGTAAACATATCGCTACTTCGTTCAAGGTTCATGCAATGGAAGAAGGTTTTCGTATAGAACTAGAGATGGCGTCTTCGGTTATTCATACCTTGAAGAAGATGTCATTTAGTTGTAAGTTCCAAGAAATACCTTGTATCATTCAGAACTATCCTATGCTGATGATTCCTAATAAGAACGAAATGGCCATCCATCATGTGACATCTGTTTGATGTCATTTCCTTGCATTTGTCTTGAAACAGGACGAGATTAGCTCCGAAGTATGAGTTTAATATTGATTTCAATCGATCTAAATTATTCTCTGCTCTCACTATTTTGATAATTATGGCGATGTTACGCGTTAAACCTCTTCTTATACCAGATAATATTGTAATTGCATTCAGGTATTTACATAGTCATACGACGTTCATGATAAAAAGACTCATACAAAAATTCAACAAACGTGGATCTAAGGCACATGTGTGGTCGAAATATCTCGGTTGAGTTCGTTAAAGTATCTAATCGGTCGAATGGTTTTGAAATTTTCTAATATTATCAAAACTAGAAACGTTGAAACTGTTTGAAAAGAAAATTTGTTTCGATGATTAATAGTTCTACTTAAACGAGTGTACCATTCTGCCCAAATTTCTGTAGTTTTCGAATTTTGAGCCGAAAAGGGTCTCAAATGATAGGGTTCGACTTTCTGATGGCGAATCCGTGGTCAAATTCAATTTCATCTGTGGGGCCGCCCTGCCTGCCGTTAACACGATAACTTTCAAAGAAACTTGAGATTTTCAGGGTGAGTTATATTCCCAAATGCCGCAGTTAAGTTCGTTAACCAGCCAAATCGTACAGGTGTTCCATAAAATATAACCATTCAAAAATTTTTTTCCTCACAGAAAATACGAAAGCAATCGGAATGAAATATTACGTCCAAATGCAAGATGCTGATAACAAGCCTCATGCAAAATTTTGTGGCCATAGTGTAAACAAAACCATAGACAATATTCGATTCTAGTGAAATTTATATTGTGAATGTAAACTTATATACTGAATTTTCATGCAAAGTTTTGTGGCCATAGCTTCAAGAGAACAATAGAAAATTCAATTCTTATAGATGCCTTCAAACATTCGTTGACGCAGCCAAGTAGAATCTTTTAATGAACGCGACGCGACCAACAGTCGGCGTTGCGAACTTGTGCGTATATTTATTCCACATTGGGATAATTGGTCTACAGCTAGTCTGCTATACAATTCTGTCAGTTTGGCAACATCGTTCTGTCACTGTTTGTTACTGTTTGTTACTGATGCGTTCGATTTGACGTTCATAAACAGAATTATTTCACTGATTTGATAGCAGTTTGTTGCTGCTTGAGAGTACTACGGCATTTATAGCATTGGCAAAATCACGAAAATATCGTTTTATATCGTGATATAAAAGTCTAACTTATTTTTTACTTAATCCTAGTGCGGCAGATAAATGCTTTCCATCTCACTCTAGTGCTTGGTTGATTACACTCCAGTAATATTCACGCGTAGGAACATTTCTTGTTTATTTCTTACTCTGGGGGAACAATATTTTTCCTACAAATATATTTGCAGGGTGAGTTTTATAGAAATATAGAATTCATCAATGAATAGAATTAAACCAACAGTTCTCAGCATATTCAAAATACATAGAATGATTGTTTCCTCAATGAGAATAACTTCAATCACAATAGAAATTTATTTTGTGCTGTCGACGAAATCAACTTCATAGAATATTGTCACATAGAGTGAGGTTATCAACTAACAACCATAATATAGTCCGTTCACGAAAGGTTGAGCACATAGTAGGCGTTTCTTTATTTATCTGAAGTTGGCAGTATCTGTCAACGTTGCCGAATGTACCCGGCTTCGTCCGACGAGCTTGCGAGTTGTCAGACAACTCTATGCAACATTGACAACATTGCGTATCAATCTGACAAGAAAATAAAGAACATAACCTAACATTTTAATATACACAGTGGAATATGCCAAATTTCCATGGCCAACCGACGGCTCAACCTTTCGTGAATGGACTATACAACATGATGCCATAGGAGCAAGCCATCGAAAATAACGCGATTTATCATCGGTGAAAACCGAGAAATCACATTTAGCCCATACCTAATAGGCTTTCCGCCAAAATACGTCCATCTATATTCATGAATACAGTCCAATTTACCCCGAAAGCTTTCCACTAACCCCATGAAAACCGTGAAATCATACACAACTAATTCATCTGGCGATCAAACGGCAGAAGGGTCTGAACTCTGAATCCACCCCTGCGATCATCGGGGTGGATATTTGATGGTTGGCCGGCTATAAGCAAGGGGATGCCGAAACGAGTGTTATTTTATTTAGGAAATTAATTTGCCCACTTAATGTAATCAGCCGGATCATTGCCGTCGTAAATATAAAGCCCCGCTTGCACCATGCGCCCAGGCTTTTACTGCCGCTGATTTTAACAGCGTGGAAAGAGCGCTTAAGTTATGATGGCACTCCAGTTTTTATGAAAAGCGCCCATAATTAACCGATTTTCCGAGAATGATGGTGATGTATATTTTCACCTACAGTTCTGCTGCGCAATGCCATTTTTATTTTATGTGACTTTTTATTCACATTTTCGGGCGATCTCGATATAAAAGGTGATTTTAATGTGTACTAAATTGATCATTAATGACCCATTTTAATGCTTAATTTATGCTATATTTTAAGGTGCAATCATCATGGCAACCGTTCACAAAGTATTCAGAAGCACTACGAGAAATGTCAAAACTCTACTGGAACATAAATACATAGAAATTATATTATGTCAAATGGAGGAATTCATACAGAATCCATATTGAGATCGTCGGAAAAATCTTGTAATCAACTCGGTTATTAATCGGGCTCAATGGTCTCGAACTATTAACACGCTCCGCTCACGCGTTAAAATATCTTGACGATTAGTCGCTGTCTTAGACAAAGGTCGCTGTCTTTAATAACCTAGTTGATTAAGTAGGTAATTATTTTCGTTTGCTTTTTCTGATTATTACGTAGAAGAGGTTTATCGTATTGTGGTTAGTATTATTATACCATACTCAACCCAAGGTGGTCAGCAGATCCACCATCGCCCAAAGTCCAGCTCGTGAAGCTTTCTGACATTTCTGACTGCTGTGAGATGCTTCCTTAAAACTCGGAACCTTTAAATTTCTAGTAAAATAACGGGTTTTCCAATATTAAGAGGTGTTATTTTTAATTGCTCGCTATTTCGGTAGGTGTCACGTTTCAAGCTGTCATTTTTTGACATTTGACAAGTAAAAACTACGCCATCAATAAAAATGAAACGATACACGCTTCAAGAACTCATTGAAATTATTAAAATTCACTATAAAAATAGTAAAAATTTGTCAGAGACGGTTCGTAAAACTCGAACAATTGTGGGTCGTCGTGAAGCACTTTGTCGGACCGCAATAAAGAAATTGCTGGAAAAATTCGAGCTCAAGAACAGCCGAGAATATTGCTGCTGTAGCCGAAAGTGTTGAAAGGTTTGTCCATTCCTCATCGTTCTTTGAAATTAGGCATTCCATATGATATCTTATGCCCGAAATTGGATTGTATATTGATCTGTAAAGCGTATACCTTCAACAAGACGGCGCTACGTACCACACAAGCAACGAAACCATTGATCTTTTGCGGGAAAAGTTTCCGGACCGTTTTATATCTCGAAGAGGTGATCACAATTGGCCAACCAGATCTTGTGATTTAACACCTTGCGACTTCTTCCGTTGGGGCCACGTGAAAGAGAAGGTCTACGCCAATAGCCCAGCGTCGAGTCAAGATCTCAAAGATGGAATTCGTGAGGCTATCAAGGACATAGGGCAGCCACTTTGCGATTTGTTTATGGAAAATTTTATTAAAAGGATATGGTCATGGAAGCGTGGTCGCGGTGGTCATTTGCCTGATGTTATTTTCCACTATTAACGGCATAGCTTCTACTTTATAATGAAATAAACATCCGATCATTTATATTGAAAAATTTTTATTTGAATATCAAAATAACTCCTCTCATTGTAAAATCCTTTATCGCCTTATCTGTAGGAACTGGTGCACAAAAAATTTCAATTGTTCTCTACATGTCCAAACCATGTATTTATCCTATAGATCTTGTTCCTATCCCTTGTTTATGATTTCAAACTGATGTGAGCTCCCTGTTTACCCGTCACGCGGTTGTCATCTGTCAGTCAGTGTTGGGGTACAATGCAAATGAGGGACACTAATTGGTCGATTGACACTACCATCGTTATCATGTCTTCTCAATTATGATTGATTTCCACTATGATTTATAACGTTCAATAAAGAATATACCTATTTTCCGAACGTCACACCAAGGTTTATTAATTCACCATGAAAATTTATGTGAAATCGGGAATGTCTGTAAGTTCCAAATTTTTTCGCAGTTGACTTACTGATTGAGAATCCGAGGTCAAAAACAGTTCTGCCCGGCCTTCCATAAATACTCTAACTTCCAAATGGAAGGAAATGGGACTGGAACCGTCGATCCATTCGATACTGCCAAAGTATTCGGTCGCTTCGGCGCTCTTATCAATGATTCAGTCTTAGCCGAAGCTGTTTTTCGATTCGGCCGAAGCAACGCTATAAAATTTCGTACTCTGTAAAATTGAAAAAAAAATTGTAACTTAAACCTGACAATTATTTGAACGCTCGTTCTACATAAAAGTTTTGTCTAAATGTCTGTAATTTTTTAATATTGAGCCGAAAATGGTTTCAAACGATAGGGTTAGACTCACTGATGACGAATTCGTGGTCAAATTCGATTCTGTCCGTGGAGCCGTCCGGCCGTCCGTTAGCACAATAACTTTAGAAGGGACTGTCCTAGAGGCTTGTATTTTTCAGAATGAGTTCGGGTCGCAAATGGCTCGGTTAAGTTCTTCAACTTCGTACAGGGTGTTCCATAAAATATGGTCATTCAAAATTTTTGTTCCTCAATATCTCAGATAAAACGAAACCAATCAAAATGAAATGTTACGGCCTAATGCAAGATGCTCATAATAAGCCTCATATGCAGAATTTTGTAGCCATAGTGTGAACAAAATCATAGAAAATTCAATTGGAATATTGAAAAGAAGAAACTTCATATTTCCATAAGAAGATATTCGATTCGAGTGAAATTTATTTTGTGAATGGAGATCGATATACTGAATGTTCATTCAAAATTTCGTGGCCATAGTGTTAACAGAACCATAAAAAATTCAATTGGAATATTGAAAAGAAGAATCTTTATATTTCCATAACAGGATATCCGATTCGAGTGAAATTTCTTTTGTGAATGTAAACTGATATACTGAATTTTCATGCAAAATTTTGTGGCCATAGTGTTAACAGAACCATAGAAAATTCAATTGGAATATTGAAAAGAAGAAAAACTGAAAACTGATATACTGAATGTCCACGCAAAATTTCCAGAGGATCGCATCATCAGAACCATAGAATTCATTTTTCTTAAATTTATATTTCTTACATATTTCATATCCTGAATAATTCTGCACTTATATATAAGATATCAATTTCAAGTCCCATATTAAATTTTGAGGTAATCGTCTTATTGACCCACCAATGAAAAAATTTGACTTGAAAATTCAATATCTAGTAATACCTACCTAAGTATAATTCCATTTGGCAATATCAACGAAAGAAAATTCTTGGACTTTGACGGCTTTAACGAAGCCGTTTCGGATCCATTTTTAAATGGAATCTTCTCATCACCATCTCTGAAGCCATTCACTTGATAGAAATTCCTCTGATTTCAATCAATCATGAGAATCCACAATCACGATTTATAGGGGAATCCCTGACAAATCCTCCCGATATAAATCAGAAAGTAAAACAAATCGAGCCGAGAGTCTCGGTCCTGACTCCTGAGCGGGAAAGAAAAGAGGGATCCATTTGAATTTTCACCATTTAGACTGAAGACGTGCTCTAATATGGCCGATTTGTACGCATTGAGCCTATTCCACTATGATTTACAGCGTTCAATAAATAGAACATACTTTCCAACGTCATACCAAGGTTTGTTAATTCAACATGAAAATCAATGTGAAATCGAGAATGTCTGTAAGTTTTTACGCAGTTGAACTGGTTTTCCATAAATACTCCAACTTCCGAAGCAAAAGAGAGAGTATTCGGTCGCTTCGGCTCACTTATCCATGATTCAGTTTTAGCCGAAGCTGTTTTTCGATCCGGTCGAAGCAACGCGAAAAAAATCCTCGTTAAGACTGGATTGAGATGTTTTTTCGTGTTGAACATGCAAGGGTGTTGAATATATTTATTGAATTGATGTGGTTTCGAATTGAGTTGTTGTTCTTTTTACCGATTTGATATATAAAATATACATACTTATATCCAGTGACAATCGTATTTGTTTCTTTCATTTATACTTTTCTAATAAGTATTTATCGATGCAGTTTATTCGGCGGCAGCTTCGGCCGAAGTTTCGGCTGATTCCTTGGGAAATTCGGTATCCGGCCGAATCACAAAAATGTCGCTACGGCGAATATCTGGTTCACACCTATTTTATTTTGCATGCTTTTGGTTGATGTTTAAACAAGAAAAAAACTAACCAACTGTATGCGTACCATATGAAGCGCTGAGTACATTTTATATCATTATTTCGAGTTTGAATTCGATATTTAGGGTGAAATACCGCTGTTTAAATCTATGGGAAGTGTTACTCAGTATTCATTGTCTGAAGACAGCTCTGTAAACATCTCAGGTTCTAAAGGATCATCACCTGAAGAGTTGTAATTGTGGCACATAGGTAATATTCATATTGCTTATACTAGCTGGCCCAGCTAACGTTGTTTTGCCATCAATCTACATTATTTGTAGGAAATACTTTTCTAGTTTGATGTTCTGCGTCTGTCGACTACGAATCTGCGCCCTTCTCTTTGTTCAAATCTTCTTCGTTGATTCCTTTTATTTCTTGCCTCTAGGAATTACGTTGTAAGTAACTGCGCCATGTTAACATGCACATCTCTGGATTTGTTCGCCTAATATTTGTGCTCTTCTATCTGGCAAGACTCAAAAATGGTTTGTTCTACGACTCAACTGTACCTTTCTGTGTCTTGCTGGCATTTCGATGAAATTTTCTTGTTAAAATAAGCTGGGAAATCTCTGCTGAGCGTTTGATGACGTTATAACATCTCATCACCATCTCTGAAGCCATTCACTTGATAGAACTTCCTCTGATATTCTCGATGAAGCAATCACTCATGAGAATCCACAATCACGATTTATAGAGGAATCCCTGACAAATCCTCCCGATATAAATCAGAAAGTAAAACAAGTCCCCGTCCTGAGCGGGAAAGAAAAGAGGGATCCATTTGAATTTTCACCATTTAGACTGAAGACGTGCCGCTCTAATATGGCCGATTTGTACGCATTAAGGCCGTAGGTCCCCGCTCGCGCTCAGCTCGTAAATATCAGAAAGCAATCGGAGGAATCGCTGGAGAGCCTTAAAACATGCCATCTACGATCATCGTTAACATCCATTCCGCTGATTTAGTGCCTCCAAAGGACTCCCTTTATGCACGAAGGGGCCCGGATCTGATTGGTCGATTAAATCAATGCCTGGATAGGAAAAACTTTCCGAGACATTTTAGCGATTGAAATGATAGATAGGAAGACTTATCTCGTATGATATTTCAGTTTTGAATTCGGCCGAAGTATTCGGTCGCTTCGGCACACTTTTCATTGATTCAGTTTTGACCATAACTGTTGTTCGATTCGGCCGAAGCAACGCTATAAATTTCCTGTTGAAACTCGTTCAGATAGGTATATGGTCGAGTGAATTAGAAACCTTCAGATTGAGATGTTATTTTGTGATGAAAATGCAAGGGAGTATCAGATGAAGGAATTAATTGAACTGATGCTATTGAGTTGTTGTTCTTTCTGTTGGTTTGATATATAAAATATACATAACTATATCCAGTAACAATCGTTTTTGTTTCTTTCATTCACTATCTTTCTAATAAGTAATTATTGATGCCCTGATTCGGTGGATGCTTAGGCCGAAGTTTTGACTGATTCCTTGGGAAGTTCGGTATCTGGCAGAATCACAAAAATACCGCTTCGGCGCTTCACAAGTTTACCTACATCTATCCACCTATTTAATTTCGCATGCCTTTGGTTGATGTTTAAACGGGAAAAAACTGAGTAAATTACATTCATTCACCAGTAAGATGAAAAAATAATCTCTTTCATTCGTTATGTCATTATCTCATAAGTTTGATACAAGTTTTTCATCGTTATTTCGAGTTTTAAGCAATCGGAGGAATCGCTGGAGAGCCTTAAAACATGCCACATACGATCATCGTTAACATCCATTCCGCTGATTTAGTGCCTCCAAAGACTCCCTTTATGCAACTTTCCGAGACATTTTAGCGATTGAAATGATAGATGGAAAGCCTTATTTCGTATGATATTTCAGTTTTCAATTCGGCCGAAGCATTCGGTCGCTTCAGCACACTTTTCATGGCCAGTTTTGGCCATAACTGATGTCCGATTCGACCGAAGCAACGCTATAAAATTTCGTGTTGAGACTCGTTCAGATAGGTATATGGTCGAGTGAATTAGACACCTTCAGATTGAGCTGTTATTTCGTGTTGAAAATGCAATACCCATAAAGTACAAGGGAATAATGAAATTATTATTCACTGCTGTCAGATACTTCATAGATTTAGCTTTGTTATATTATATTCTTCAAATTGGTATTTCCTCGGTATTCTAAAGAACTCCAACAAATATGGGCATACCTTGACAATCGAGGGCCAAATCTACTTTCATTATACCAATTAAAACTTTTTTTATTACAAAAGATACAATGACCACACTGTTTTCTCCAAAAATTTCTCATATGTCAACTTGACTTTTTCCACGCTTGTCATAGAAGAGTCTTGTCGCGGTCGCCAAATGATAAAATTTCAAAAAATATATTCAGTTGTCGTGGATAAAGTATAGTATGCTACTCGCGTACGTATAAGGGCTCTGACACACACAGCGGTTTCCGCCGAGGCGGCGGCCGACTCGGCCGCCGCCTCGACCGAATTGGCTAGTGCTTTGGTGCAATCAAGCCACACACTGCGATCTATGCCGATTCGTCCCTCTGAAGCCGACTCGGCACATCATCCGATCGTTGCGACGCGGCTGTTTAAGGGCTCTGACACACACACAGCGGTTTCCGCCGAGGCGGCGGCCGACTCGGCCGCCGCCTCGACCGAATTGGCTAGTGCTTTGGTGCAATCAAGCCACACACTGCGATCTATGCCGATTCGTCCCTCTGAAGCCGACTCGGCACATCATCCGATCGTTGCGACGCGGCTGTTTTATTGCCTACTGGCGGCGGCTCATTACATTGGTTTGTACTTGTTAAGACACACAGAGCTGTTTTGGTGTTCGGCCGTCTCTTGTTTAAGCTATCAATTTCGGTTGTAGAGTTGTAGATTATCTCAAAATATGGGTGAGGAGAACATTGATGTCGACAAACTCATCAATGAAATTGAAAAGCGGCCTGCATTGTGGGATCAATCCAAAAAAGAATACAGTGACAGACTTCAAAGGAAGGAAAAGTGGGAGGAGATAATAAATGTATTTTCTAATGAAAATACATCAATTCAAGAAAAGAAACACCTCGGTAAGTATTTGATTTTTCATTGAACAAATAATAATCACATTTTATATACATAACATTGATTTATTATTTATTATGCGCGAAATAGCGGCAGTATTTATCCCTAGAAGAAACAGCTCTGAAATTTCCTCTATGGTTTGATTCTGGTTCCAGACGTACCAAGTTGCCCTCTGGCAAAATAACCATTTCATCTTCACTGACTTGGTCGTGAGTTCCATCCCTTGTTCTCACAAAATTATGCAAAACACAGCACGATTTAATTATTGCTTCGGCGAAATCAATGTCAACATCTATTGCTCTGTGAAAAATTCGCCACTTGTTGGCCAATATTCCAAATGTGCATTCAATATATCTTCTGGCTTTAGACAACTTCAAATTGAATAGGCTTTTATCATCTGAAAGTTGCCTTCCTCCAAAGGGTCGAAGTAAATTTTCCATCAATGGAAATGCTTCGTCACCTACTATTACGTAAGGGAATGTATCGGTTGAATTCGAAAGGCAGCGTGGTGGAGGAATTCCTAAAGAGTTTTCACATAATTTATCAAAAATCGTGGAATGTTTGAATACTCCTGAATCGCTAGATTTCCCGTAAGATCCAACATCTATATAGGTAAAGCAATAATTTGAATCACACATGGCAAACAAAACGGTCGAAAAATAGTTTTTGTAGTTGTAGTACATGGAACCACTATTCGGTGGTTGCTTAAGCCTTATGTGCTTGCCATCAATGGCACCGATGCAGTTAGGGAATTTTGCATTTCTTTCAAATCCTTGTGCGATTTCTTGCCACTTCTCAGAACATAGTTTTGGTATGGTTTTTTCAAGTAAACAGACCCAAATAGCTTTACAGACATCTTTAATAATAGTGCTGGCAGTAGATCTTCCCACTCGGAAATTATAGTGTAGATCTGTTAAGGAACATCCGGTAGCAAGATATCTAAAACAAAAATACCAAATAATGTACCTTTTTTTCACATATCAACAATCTGATGAATTCATAATTGATTCCTACAGGGGAGTTGCTGCATAAAAAATGGAAGAATATACGAGACAGATACTGCAGAGATCTTTTGAATCAACGAGGAAAGTCTGGAGATGGTGCCAAAAAAAAAGCACCTTATGTATACTCGAAGCAATTGAGGTTTCTTAAAGACACAGTTACACCAAAAGAAACCAGTGATACTTTAAGTAGTACAGTAGTCGAAGAGAGCACCACTCCGTCAACTGCAACACCCACCTCTACGAAACGATTGATAGGAAAAAAAAGATCCAATCTCATAGAAGAAAAGCTGCTATGCTCGTTGGAAACCTATGAGAAGAGGATGAGTTCTGATTGCCATGATAACGACGACAACAGACAGTTTGCGCTATCATTGGTACCTTCCCTTGCTTCTCTCCCAAAATTAGCAAATACAAAATGCAGAATAGAAATTCTGCAAGTTCTGAGTAAATATGAATCTTGCGCTGCACAACAAAATCATCAACAGCCAGGTTACATTCCGCATCATATTGTACAACAGCCATATTAGGTACATTCCACAAGTCCAACAACACAATTCACAACAGTTTCAGCAGCAGCAAGGGTACACTCCATATACTCACACACAAATAAACAATAACAATCAACAACCTATTCATTCTGAGGATCTGCAACCAACTAAAAACAATCGATCTCTGGCAGAACAGCAAGAACAAAGTAGGAATCCGGAAGCGAGTGATTCGGCAGCGGACTCAGTTCAATCATATCTGAGCCGTTTCTCTGGAGATGAAGATTCGCAATTCAGTATTTTTTAGTTTCATTTTTTATAATTATTATTATTATTAATATTGTAATTTTTTTCCATGTACTCAAAAAGAGATTTGTAAATTTCCTTTATTTTTTTAAACTTTGTATTGATCTCATTGTAACTTCGAAATTGAAATGAATATTCATAAATCAAGATAGAAAGTATTCGCTTCACCTTTCCCAATTAGAGTATCAATTTTCGCCAAATGTAGAATCTGTGTTCTCCACAACAATATTTCGTGAAAAAGAGAGATATAGCCCAAGAACTACATACCTGAGAGTGATAACTAATTTTTCTTCTGGGGAAATGCATGTTCTCATACGAGTATTTGTTTTAGTTATGTTATTTTTTATAGTGTTGAGCAATTCATCGAACGAACTAATTGACATTCTCATATAATTGAAAAATTTTTCCTCGTCCTTCCTTAATTCAAAAAACAAATTTGTGAATTGTCCTTTCGATTTTCTCTCCTCTACGATTGCATGTACCCACATTCTCCTCTTTTTCTTCTTCTCTTTTCTCTTTTTCCATAGTAAATATAATGCGGCAATTTGAACGATTGAATGTTTCATATTCAATAATCACAATTACAAAAAAACTGTTTTCAACCAACTTGCTTCCTACTCAGATCACACTTCGCTAGAAACTGTGCCGCCTTTCATAAGAGTAGTGTGTGGTTTGAAGAAACGCCACGTCGACTCGGCCGCCGCCTCGGCAGAAACCGCTGTGTGTGTCAGAGCCCTAATGGCTGCTATGCACTCGGTGAATAATAGCTATCATTATACGCTCGTTGCATAATTATACTATTCTACAAATAATGTAAATTAATGGCAAAACAATGTTAGCCCGGCCAGCTAGTAAGTAATATAAAATAACACCCCTGTGGCACAAATTGTAGTCACATTTATACATTTCCTTCAATATTTGAAAGAAGCTGTTCTTGGCTCTCAAAGTGATAACACTGGTAAACACTGTTTTCGTCTCACGAACTTCGTGATGATTTTGTTCTTATTGATTTACTCTTTATAACAAAATACAATCATTTTGTTTCAATCATATCCACTTTTCTTGTAACAGCTACATGTTCATTTCTGTCTTATATGCGTGTCTTATTTTGAATAACTTCATTTGGACGATTGTATGTATAGCTATTGCATTCAACTAACTTGGAATCATCATTATTCAAAAAAGTGTTTCCTAAGCGAAAATCCCTCAACCCAGACCGTAAAAATGTTAAAAATGATCCTTTAGTAAACCCTGCTGACATTCCTTTACCACCGTTGCACAGCTTTTTTTCAAATCCACAAATACCACAACTGATATAGGATAAGAGTTTTGAAGAAAAATTCAATGATCAGGAAAACTCGCCTAGATATCTTTTGTGAACGTTGTCCAAAATATTCTAGGGAAACATAAATCTGAGAAGATTTAATAAATGAACTTTTAATGTCATATAAAGCTTTTGGGTATAATATGTCCTTGAAAATACATATGCTGGACTCTCATCTGGATTTATTTCCCGCTTACTTGGGTTGAGAGAGGTTCCATCAGGACATTTCCTTAACGGAAAAGCGCTATCAGAGGAAATTGAGTCCAGGAATGCTAGCAGATAACTGATGGAGACTAGAAAGAGACTTTGCAGTAGCCAAATATTCACGGAAATCACAAGCATTAATTCTAAATAAGGAAATAATTTCACATAATCTAGCTGATGCAAGGGCGGATTTACGGGGGGGGTAATGGGGGTAATTACCCCCCCCATGAATATCGAAAACCTTTGAAAAAGTTACGCAACGTGGTGCACATATTTTCATTTGTTTGTTTTTTTACTACTATTACTTTACTACTATTTTTTTCTTATTATATTATTCCTCCTAAATATTTTGATTAAATTTTTTTCAAGTTTTGAACCTGATTTATCGATCTTGAATCATCACTACCCCCCCCATGAAAAAAAGCTATATCCGCCCTTGAGCTGATGTTTGTGCTTTTTACGAAAATATGTTTGGATGTCACAAAGAAACCTGACGTGTCATTTTTTCCATTCAGACATTATCGTTTGGGGGCCCTAGTATATTGAAAATTTGATATACAGTTTTCATATGTGACAAAAAAAAATTACTTGTTGACCAGTGCAATCATTTAGAACCTCAGGGATTCAAGGAACTGGTCTACAGGTCCATAGATTAATACAGCGAATTCAATTCCGATTATAATAAAAAACATTGCGACATTATGAAAGCGAATGATGATCTTTGGAATCAAGCTTGCTGCTTTGAAAAACTGTCGATTTCGCTTAGCTAATCCCATATTTCAACACCTCAACAAATTGAATCGCCATCTCTGACATCTGCCTCTTGATTCGTCCCTATCCACGCGCTACCCGGCAATTATACACTTTAAATTCGGAATTAAACAGAATGAATAAGAATTAGCGACGATGTCGTCTATCCAGTTCTTTGTGTCCGTTCCCTGCCCTCCCCTCTCACAATTGAAAATGCAAACAGAGCGCACCCTGTACACAAAGCCGGGGTGATATTAACAATATAAATTGCTACAAGTCGAAAATAAATAACACATAAATGGCTGGTGACAGAACGACAGATGGTCACCTGCTAATAGAGCTTGGGGTCCTGGACCTGCACCAGGATGCGAAGTGACGATGAGACGGACGCAGAATGTAAACAAACGTCCTCATTGTAATTGCAAAGATGTGACTGCTTGGGCACTGAGCAGATCGACCAGAAAATAGAGGCCAATTTATTATGGAATCAGAGATAGGGCAGGGTACAAATAGCGACATATGAGAGAAATAGGGTGCCTTTCTTATTCTGTTTCCAAATATGGAGATAAGAAAAGTAAAATCGTCATTATGGCATCATAATCCAATATTTTCGGTTAATATTTTTCATCAAATTTATATTCATTTCAAGAAGCAGCAGAGTTCTCTAGGAAAAAGTGGGCCAAATAGGCATTCAAATTCCAGTAGATTTAGGTTACTCGCCTTTTTAGTGTTCAACTCGTTACTCGTAAACTGAAAACATTGTTATATTTGATTTCTTGAGTATCAGCTTGAGATGTTAGAACTTCATTCATATATCATATATATCATTCTTTCCTGAATTTCGATAGATTGCACAGAACGAAAGAAGCAATAAGTGCTGCGTTGTTGAAACCATCTTTATGACAATATATCAAAGAAACAACAAGGGTACAAAAATATTACAAGGTCAATGCACAAATTCTGCAAAACTTGAAATCAGGTGATGACATAGATGTTTTTTAATAATAAGTATTTCATTATAGAGAAGGAGCTATGCCATTAATAGTGAAAAATAACATCAGGCAAATGACCACCACGACCACGCTTACAGGACCATATCCTTTTAATGAAATTTTCAAAAGCCAAATCGCAAAGCGGCTGCCCTATGTCCTCGATAACCTCATGAATTCCATCTTTGAGGTCTTGAATCGACGCTGGGCTATTGGCGTAGAACTTCGCTTTCACGTGGTCCCAAAGGAAGAAGTCGCAAGGGGTAAAATCACAAGATCTCGGAGGTCAATTGTGATCACCTCTTCGAGAGATAACACGGTCCGGAAACTTTTCCCGCAAAAGATCAATGGTTTCGTTGCTTGTGTAGCACGTAGCGTAGCACTGAACTTTATACGCCTTAATATCCAAATCTTTATTCAAAATACGGTGCACTGATGTTTGTGGAATACCTAATACCAAAAAACGACAAGGAATGGACAAACCTGGGTTTTCTTCAACACTTTCGGCTACAGCAGCAATATTCTCGGCTGTTCTCGAGCGACGTGCAAGGGTTTTATTCTTCACATCACTAACTTGTCCTAACAGCTCGAATTTTTCCACCAATTTCTTTACTGCGGTCTAACAAGGTGGTTCGCGACGACCCAAAAATGTTCTAGTTTTACGAACCGTCTCAGGCAAATTTTCACCATTTTTATAGTGAATTTTAATTATGTCAATGCGTTCTTGAAGCGTGTATCGTTCCATTTTTTTTAATGGCGTAGTTTCTACTTGTCAAATGTCAAAAAAAGACAGCTTCAAACGTGACATCTTCCGAAATAGCGAGCTATTCAAAATAACACCTCTTATTGGGAAACCCTTTAGGTTTATGCGACGAATGAAATAAACTAGTAACGAAAGGTTGATGAGAATATATCCATCAAATTCCAGTTCTTTACTTACTTTACTCACATTTTAAGTGTTCAATCAAATCATTTTGTCTTATTTCATGTTGAACAACTTAGGTTCATTCGTTTTTTTTTAAATTTCAATGGAATATGAATAGATAAGGTTCTGGACCTACCTGCACCAAGATGGGAAGTGACGAAACGAATGCAGAATGTAAACAAACGTCCTCATTGTAATTGCAAAGATGTGACTGCTTGGGCACTGAGCAGATCGACCAGAAAATAGAGCAGGATAGGTCAATTTATTATGGAATCAGACGGAGTACAAATAGCGTCATATGAGAGAAATAGGGTGCCTTTCTATTGCCTTTATTCCTTTCCAGTAATATGGAGGAGAAAAGTAGATTCGAATAATGAACAGGGACATTGGAATTATAATCCATTACGTTCTATTGGAATAGTACAGACAAAATGCCAACAAGACGCAGAGGGGCAAATTTGAGTCGTCGAACACAAATCATTCTAGAGCCTTGCGATATAGAAGAGTACAAAGATCAGGCGAACAAATCCAACAGGAAAATGCAGATGTGCGTGTTGAGATGGCGCAGTTACGTGCAATAAAAACGCAAGAGGAAAGAAATGGATAGAATCAACGAAGAAGATTTGAACAAAGGGAAGGGAGCAGACTCGTAGTCGACAGACGCAGAACTGTTGGACAATTCATTTGCAGCATTGTTTCCGAGTTTTATGTTCTATGAACAATATTGATAGTTGTATGAAATGTCAGTTGTATAAGTTGAAATAAAAAGTCTTGTCAGACATCCGTGAACTGTTTCTTCATTTAGTCCTCGAACGAATCCTAGATCAACAAGAACATCAAACCAATAGAATAGAAAAGTATTTTCTACAAATAATACAGATTAAGGGCAAAATAACGTTCCGGCCAGCTAGTTTTCAAAAAAATTTAAAGCAGTGGAACGAATTTCTCTGTATAACGAATTTCGTACAAGACACTATACCTTGAATCCAAATTCCAAGTTGAAAACACCCTCTAAAACGAAGTATATTCTCTCTATAACGAAATATTCAAAGAACATCACTCTTTGAATAGGTATTGGTAAGAAGGTATAAGGGTGGGTTTTTTCCGAAATTTTTCCCGACCTTAAACTAAATCATTACGGCGGGCATCCTTCTGAAAGAGTTTTAAATACATCCCTGGCTGTTTGGTTTCAATCTAACCATTACGCTAGTGTGAAAAGTTGTGCGAAAATGTCTAAAAAGCAAGTGCTTCAGTTTGAATGATAAATTAAAATTTATCAGTGAAGTCGCGGTCGACTTCACTGATAATACATTGCCGACTATAGAAACAAATTTTCTGTATAACGAAATTTCTTTATCACGATTTTTTTTTGCGGATTTAACGCTTTCTTTATAGGAAAGTTCTACTGTATAAGATTAGACTGATTCGAACTCCCTGTGACAATATTCTATGAGTTCCGTAGACATCAATCGTATATTATACAAGTCAGAAACCTCCTCACTCCTTGTTATCATTTCCAGGTATAGATTCCATTGAAGAGGGAAACTGAATACACAAATGACTCAAATTAAACCAATTTCTCTCAGTCTCAGACAATTGAAGAAGCGAACAAAACTATTTCTAGGATTTTTCGGTTATCGGGTGGCCGAAAGATTGAAAAACAAAAATTGGTCTTACACGGGCGAATAGATCATTTATTATGAGAACAAATGATTTTCGTAGTTGGATACATTTAGCCTATTCGTTTTGAAGAGTTTGGTGCTCTTGAGTAACTCAAAAGTTCGAAATATGGCTTGCCATTGACTGCGCACAAGCACTGGTATAGCTCAGGAGCTCGAAACTCTTCAAAACGAATACTATAATTTTCTAATAATAAAACCTCACCTACTCACTAATATGTTCTTGAGCAAATTCGAAAATGATTATTCCGCCATATGTCTTATTGATATCAGTAAAACCCTTAATGACATTATCAGCTTGAGCTCAATGATTATCAGTTATCATGTTAATTGGAACCTTCAGCATTAATTAGAATTAAAGGATCGGAGACATAAAAATAAAACCATGTTTTTCTAAATCAGGTGTATAACTGCAGTATAAATACAGTTAATGTTGGTGTTGGAGATAAAATTAGACGATCGATATGAAAATATAGATTGGGATTTTGATTAATCCATACATATAAATACGAGGAATTTCATCTTTTAATTCGATCAATCTGATGAAAATCTGATTCGACAGATAAGAATCTTTCTATTTCTATTCCATATAATCTGTGTTAGTGATTAAGTACGACAAATTTCATAGCTCGTAAAAAATATTTGAACAAAAGATTCTTTCAACTTACCTACCCTCTAAAATGCGTCGTTTTCGAGATACAGGGAGTTGAAATTGATGAAAAAATCGTTTGTTGCGAATGTTTTTCATTAGGTGAATCTTGGTGAAGGTTTTGAAGAGTTAGTGGGTGTTTATCCCATCAACTTTCACTGTAAAAAGCAAGGTTTTTGAATGCCCAATCGAACTGCCAATGTTTTTTACACAAAAAACTTTGATGTTGCAAAACATGGTCATTTACCATTTTTTTCAACATAAAAGTTATCTTTCTCAAAAATGGTTGAAAGTCTTAACTTGAGCAGAAAATCCGCTTCAAACAACGCTTATTATGATACGAAAATTATAACGAATATGTTATGTTTGATAGAAGATTCCGCAGATATTCGTTTTTTTTTCAATTTCAACACCCTGTATCTCTAAAACGATGCATTTTAGAATGGAAGTTAACAGAATGTTTTTGAGCGCTCGTTCTACTTAAACGAGTACTATATCGTTCTGCCCAACATCTCTAATTTTCGAATTTTGACTAGAAAACGAAAGGAAAAGTGTTCGACTCTTTGATGATGAATCCGTGGTCAAATTCAATTCTGTTCGTGGGGCCGTCCGTTAGCACGATATCTTTCGAAGGGATTGTCCTAGAGACTTGAGATATTCAGGGTAAGTTCGATTCCCAAATACCTCGGTTGAGTTCGTGAAACAGCCAAACCGTACAGTGTGTTCCATAAAATATGGCAAAATTTTTGTTCCTCAATATCTCAGTCAAACCGAAACCAATCGAAATGAAATTCTGCAGCCACATGGAAGATGTTCATAATAAGCCTTATAGAAACATTTTTGGTCATAGTATTAACAGAACCATAAAAAATTCAATTGGAATATTTTCATTTCTTGAATAATTTCCAGAATAGGTATATGTAATTCCTATTAATATTCATTAATAGTCCGTTCACGAAAGGTTGAGCGCATAGTAGGCGTTTCTTTATTTATCTGAAGTTAGCAATATTTACTGTCATAACGTAACATAAAGTCAACGTTGCCGAATGAACTCGGCCTCGTCCGACGAGCTTGCGAGTTATTAGAGAACTCTATGCAATACTGACAACATTGCGAATCAATCTGACAAGGAAATAAAGAACATAACCTAAAATTTTACTATACACAGTGGAATATGCCACAGTTCCATGGAAAACCGACGGCTCAACCTTTCGTGAACGGAGTATACTTAGTATGAATCTCAAGTCCTATAAAATATTTTGAGGAAACAGCATTTTTGCTTCACCAATGAACGAGCGATCAAAAGCACCTGCTCAGGGCTTCTCTTCTCTTTTTTTTGGACGAACTATAACAGGCTCTAGTTTGACGCACTCATCCACTAGCACCCTGTATAATATGTTCATAGTTCTCTATTCAATGTTTCAATCAGTGCTCACAAATTACGAGCTAATGGATTTATCACAAAGATCAATGGCAAACATACAATTTAACGCTAGAGTGTGGTTGATTCAATTATCGATTCATTGAAGAGTTAAAGCGTCAATAAAACTGTCACAACAGAAGCTCATAAAGAGTTGACACCATTAATCAATCACCAAAGTAGGGGGTATCAAAAATTCATCTATTCGTTCATGGCAGTGAAGTTTATATCCCCTCATTTGAAGGTTTTTGTCAACTATTTGATCATTATTTAATGGTTTGGAAAAAATATCTGGACTATATTTTCATTCATTATTATTTAGAATCGGAAATACCATTTTGTTGATCGGGTCGAATGATGAAAAGATTTCATTAAACAATAATTTTCAGTGGAATATTTGCTGGGAAGTATATATTTTGCAGTTTTCGGAACTTGTTACATAGTTGCGAAAAGAAGTTACAGTGGCGTAACAATGGGTTGGCAGGGCTTGCTTCGATCCCTAAAACCTACAGAGTTTACGGGCGGTAGTATATAATTACTTTCGAGCTTGAATTATTTATCAAGGATTTCAATGGATTCCTTAAAGACCACTATCGTTCAAAAACCGAAAATTACAGACATTCGGGAGATCATTGCACCATTAGGAAAGAGATTTTCCCAGAAACAAGCGCAAATAAAATAAACTAGTACTAGTAGCGATCGGTTCATGTATAACCATATATCGAATTTCAGTTCCGAACCCTGAAAATCTCAAATCTCTAGGACGATCCCTTCGAAAGTTATCGTGCTAACGGCCGACCGGATGGAATTTGACCAAGAATTCGTCATCAGGAAGTCGAACCATATCGTTTGAGACTATTTTCGGCTCAGAATTCGAGACAAACACTTGGTCATAACGATATAGCACTCGTTTAAGTAAAACCAGTGCTCAATACAATGTGTCCCGTAATTAGACCGACAAACTTCTACTGGACATTATAGATCATATTTTAGACAGATTCGACCCAAATCATATAATGCAAAATTGCTTCGTTAAGGAGCTAGGCCCTTTGAAGATAACGCCCTGTCCAGACTTTTTGCCACATATTCGCAAAACGGAGTCACATAAAGTGCTGAAAGTTTACACATTGGCTAATATCAAAAAAACGCATCGATTAGATTGAGTGCATTTCTTTCATGTCAAGCACAATCGTATCATTTGGGGGGGGGGGAGTGGCGAAGGGTTTTTTAGTTGAAACTCTTTTACCTTTCATTATTTCGCGAGATTTACATCATATTCATAAACTCTGATGTTTTTTCTTGAAAAAAGATGCTCTTGTATAAGAACGCCCAGATGCAGCATTTCTGAGAAAAAAATTATTTTTATCATTTAACTAACTTCAAAGACTTAGTGAAAAGAGAGAAAAATTCAAATCTATTTTTTCCAGAAATGGTGCATCTGGGCGTTATTATACAAGAGCATCTTTTTTTCTAGAAAAAACATCAGAGTTTATGAATATGATGTAAATCTCGTGAAATAATGAAAGTTAAAAAAATTTCAACTAAAAATAACCTTCGCCCCCCCCCCACAAAAGATACGATTGTGCTTGACATGAAAGAAATGCACTCAATCTAATCGATGCGTATTTTTGATATTAGCCAATGTGTAAACTTTCAGCACTTTAAGTGACTCCGTTTTGCGAATATGTGGCAAAAAGTGTGGACAGGACGTCATCTTCAAAGGGCACTAGCTCATTAACGAAGCAATTTTGCATTATATGATTTGGGTCGAATCTGTCTAAAATATGATCTATAATGTCCACTAGAAGTTTGTCGGTCTAATTTCGGGACATCCTGTATATGGTTCCAAACACTCAATAAAAGTGTTTTCAAGACCTTTCACTGCGCTATACTCAAGATTTCTTCATGGGAGTCTATAAGATTACGCAAAAATAAAGACTAATTAAACGAAACGGAGTTATAAACAGTCTGCGATTAGAAACTTAGAATGAAACGAAGCGAAGAGAGCAGCATAGCAAAGAGGCAGCAAACTGAGCAATTGCACTAATTTATCTCGGCTAGATTCAAAAGCAGGGCAGAATGGGCAGATAAGGGAGGCACTTGTGAACACATAGAGTCAAATTGCGAAGGGTGGGCCGAGGGCTCAGATGCACCCCTCTATTTCAGCAGCCACACAACGGCTATGATGTGCGGTTAGCGACGAAGTTTGCGCGCTTAATTTGATAGTTAATTAGGAGAGTCTCTGAGGATCGACACTTGCGCTAATGTTTCTATGGAAATTATTCAAACTTGAATGCTTGCAACGTGGGAATTATTCGATGCAGGGGCGTCTCGTTAGGCTGGTTCGTTTCTAGGACTATTAGGTAATGAATCGCTAAGTTTTTTTGATATAATATACAGGGTGTACAAGCAAAGAGACTAATCGAACCTTCCAAAGAGAAGGCTCAACAAGCTCTATCGTTGTCAAAAAACGAGTTAAGGCTGCTAATCGGCCTTCTCACAGGGCATTGTCCCGTCAGACATCACCTACACAAGATCGGTAAAGAAAACTCTGACATTTGTAGGTTATGTGAATCGGCCACTGAAACCACCGAACACATACTATGCCAATGCACTGCGCTGGCGCAAACCAAACTTACTCTACTAGGTGGCCAGCCGACATAAGCCAGCTTTGCTAAGGAGGTTAGATTCCTGGGAAAAACGTAGTTTTAGTATGGTAAAGCACAGAAGACCTTATTGGTCGCAGTGCAGAAGGGATCTAATAAACGTGCCGATCGACCACTATCCAATCTAATCTAATATAATCTACAGGGTGTCTGTAAACAAATGCGAGGATCTTAGGGAGATGATTCCTCGATGAAAATAAGCAGGGGTAGTTCATATAAATTTTTTTCGCAATCGACCTCATTTCCAAGATACAGCCTTCGGAAGGCCTTAACTACACTGACCGGCAAAATAATCAATCCACTTAAAAAATCAATGAAGTTTCTTACTTCATAAATATGTCATTCCAAGTCCGATTCGATTAATTTTTTTTTCAATTTTAGGTATGTTCATCTTCAATCAATCTTCAGTTTTGAATTTCAAGAAAACTCACCGTACGTCATTTTATACAAGGTGAAACAAAATCTGTTTTTTTACCGTAACTTTAGAACTACCCCTCGTTTGTGCAAGTTGTTCCACCGTGTGTTTTGCTATTTTATCATCAAGACACATTTTCTTTTGACAATTTAATTTTTCATTCATAAAAATAGCTCAATTTTTATTGAAGATGCAGGGTTTTCAGAGCAGCACTGAACACCACAATTTCGCCATGGGTATGAAAGTCCTTCACAGATTTAACCGTAACTCCAAACGTTATGAAAATAAACTGAAATTTGAGTGAAAACATAAAACAAGAGAAGTTTTAGCGCGATATGTCATTGCCAGGGAGTATTCAGCAGAGGTTGATATCCAAGAAATCAACTGGCCTGCTCTAAGCCCAGTTTTTAACCCAATTGGGCGCATGTTTGGATGCTCTTGGAAGGAAAATTCGATCTCGCGTACCAACTCCTGAAAATTAGCAGCTGATCAGTGATGCTATAATTAATTCAAAACCTCAATGAGAACATGCCGAGACGAATTTCACCTGTTATCCGCATCTGGGCGAAAAACACATTATGTTTTTGACTTAGTTTTCAGTTTATTTTCATTAGGTCAGAATTTTAGGTTTAATTTGTTGAAGTACTGTTGTAGCCTTAGCGAAATTTAATGTTTTACTGAAAACCCTTTATTTCCAAAAAAAATTAAACTATTGTTATAAATGAAGAATTAAATTGTCAAGATGATGAAATAAGAAATCACATGGTGGAACAACTGAAACACATCAGGGGTGATTCTAAAGTTAAGGTAAAAAACACCCTGTAAAAAGTGATGTACGCCGAGTTTTCTTGAAATTCAAAATTGATGATTGATTAAGGATGAACATATACACAATTGAAAAAACTTCATTGGAATCGGACTTCAAATAACATATATTCCGTTCACGAAAGGTTGGGCCGTCGGTTGGCCATGGAAATTTGGCATATTCCACTGTGTATATTAAAATTTAAGGTTATGTTGTTTATTTTCTCGTCAGATTGATACGGAATTTTGTCAAGAGGCCGGGTACATTCGGCAACGTTGACTTTATTTTAAGTTATGACAGCAAATACTGCCAACTTCAGAAAAATAAACAAACGCCTACTATGCGCTCAAACTTTCGTGAACGGACCATATTTAAGAATGAACAAACTTCGTCGATTTTTTGTGTGGATCGATTTTTTGCCGGTGAGTGTAGTTTTGCTTTTTAACTTTCAATAAAATTTCTGTGGTTTTCGATAAATGTAGGATCGGTTTCTCAGACACGTGTTATGCTAGTAAAACGAGTGTTATAATAACATTTCAACACGTATTCAATCCAACAACTCCCTGTAAAAGTATAAAAGAGTTTTCTACTCGATCAGGCAATTTTTTCCACTTACAGTCCCCATATCCCAAACATTAAGTACCATTATTATTTCCATTCCAGAAAAACGAATAACCACCACCGAATCGCAATAATTCTGCCAAAATCTGGGTAACAGATGCTCACAATAACGCGCTAAACTACACCATACGCTCAGAAAACTGCCGAAATATTCCTAAATGCTCCTGGCTACGACTAATCTCGTAAAAAGCATTACAATTAAGCTCTTCTGTGTAACAATCTAGCAGGCAGAGGGAGAAATCATCGAGGCGTTAAATGGCAGGAGGGCTTCAAATTTGCAAAACAAACAACAGACCGAAATAATATGGGCCGTATTAAATCCTTCGTATAGGATTTATGATAGGAATTTGGAAAGTGGTACATTGACTGGAAAACGTATGGTCTATTGACGACCATACAGGGTGTCCCAAGATGTTTAAAACAGTCAATATACAAAGTGTCCGTAAACAAATGCGAGGGACTTTGGAAGATGATTCCTCGATGAAAATGAGCAGGTTTGTAATCAACACGGTTATTAATCTAACGACTAATGATCTCGTCAAACTATTAAAATATCTTGACCATTAGTCGCTGTGTTTAATAACCTAGTTGATTGAATAACTGTTGAGGGTTAACTAAGTGGAATGATAAAAAGTTTTTCAACATATTTTTCTTTTAATGATGAATCGTTAAAAGGGAAAATATAAGGAAGCAATTTGAAAACAAATATACGGTGGTAGTTTTTTTAGGGGTGGTGATCAGAAACAAAATTTCAACAACGGATTCTTACATAGTTTTTGCTGCCATTTGAAATAGTTCTTGTTCGAACTTTCTACCTTGTCTGGGGGCCGAAATATTGGTATCGGCAAAAAATAAATTTTTATTATAATTACCACTTTTTTGATGTGTAGGTAGAGTAGTATTGTAGTCATTAAATTGGTATTTTTATTTACAGGTTGTGGTCCCGGACATGCGTTGTTAGGGAAAACGAGAAGGCCTAGGACTGCTTTCACCTCTCAACAATTATTAGAATTAGAAAGACAATTCAGACAGAACAAATATTTATCAAGACCGAAAAGATTCGAAGTTGCTACAAATTTGATGCTGACAGAAACACAAGTAAGTACCTCATTCCTCCATATAGGTAATACAGTCGAACCTGGATAAGGGAGAGTCAAAGGGACCGCAATGTTTTTGTCGCTTATGGAGGTTTTTCACTAACCCGAGTTTCTAGCTTATGAAGGTTCCGAAATTATCATTATCACTCATAGAGGTCGAATAAAAAACGTAACACATGTATACAGGATGTTTCATCATAAACTGGACAACATATATATTCGTGTAGGGGACACCGGGAGAATCATTTTTGCCTTATACAATATATCTCGTTTTCGAAGAATAAGCGAGATACAGAGTGTTAAACGTCATTTTTGAGCAAGATTCTTATGAGTGTGGTCTGTTATGTAAAGTACTTGAAGTAACGGTTTTTGGTCAAATCTCAGTATTTTTGCGACCTCTATTCAGAAAAGTTGACGAACTCAAAAAATTCACAAAATGGCGGAAAACCTGCAATGCCCGAAACTTTTTTTTTCGGTTGTCAAATTGAATTTTATTTTCTGAATGAGCACTATTTTTTGAGAATCTCTGTGAAAAAATTTTTTCAATCAATCAATCACGAATATGAAAACAGAATTGTAAAAAATCAAACGGTTTCGTTACTACAGCCATTCAAATGTTCCGTTCAGACCTCTGAAATAATAATAAAAAAATTGTTTTGAGTTCTAAAGTCCAAATAATTGAATTATTGGTATGTCTAAATATTCTAGATTAATTTATAAAAAAAAATCAGTGAAACTCAGTTGGGACTCGAACCGACGTAGGTATTAAAAAGGGAAATGGAACTGTTCTAAGGATATTAATATTCGTTGCCAGGCAACGGGAGTTCGTAGCTCTTGATATCAACTGCGGTGAGAAAAAACATCGACTGTATCGAAAGTAAGGGCCAAATGCCCGCAGAGACAATGTTAGGTAATTCCTCGAAAACATAGACATATGTTTTCGGCGAACTACCTCCATGGTTGACTCTCGCAGCTCGCTTATGGACTTATGGAGTTATAGATAAATAGCAGTCTTACTTATAGAGGCCGCACCTCGGGTCGTACAAATATAACTGGTGGTTTACGACTTTCTCTTATAGAGGCTTCTATTTCTCATACATAGAGGTTTTAGGGGCTAAAAATGACGGGACCAGGCAATTACACTCACTTAAAGAGTTTTCTCGCTTACCCAGTTGTCACTTACACAGGTGCAGAATCTCAGCACGATCGGAATTATATTTTGAAAATTATTCAAAAAATGAAATATTGTGCAATCCTTCGTGAAACAGCCTGTATGAATTGTATATCACATAAGCGACAAACAGCCGAACCTGAAATTGATTTGTATCAATGGTGGTCCATTCTTCTGCACGTGAAAATTTTAATCTCCTCCAACGAGTTGGGTTAAACGTTAAACCGATTTATCGGCAATTATACTTTCCATTTTCCATTACCTCCAATTGTTCTTCGGCTTACGCATAAGCCAACAGATCATTCCAGAATTCCGAGTCAACGTAAGACAGGAGCAGGTTTAAAAAATGATGATTTCTTGCTTGGATACGGATAATGCCCCATCCACATCTGAACTAAGCACAACTTCAAATATTGGAGACGAACCATATTTTAGCATTTCAGGTGACAGACTACTGAAAATATGACGCGGATTTATCATCATGTCTACTCCGCCATTTTGCAACGGGCATCGGAGGGACTAACATGATCTTAAGATGTTGATTTATCACTAAGCTGTCTCCCTATCTATTATTTTGCTACATTGTTAGTTGGTCCAAGGTTTATCCAAAAATTAATAGGTACTTTTTTCGTCTGGTTCAGAATAAAAGGTGGGTTTAACCATTGTTTAATTGTTTAAACAATGGTTTAACTCAAGATAAGAAATTTAACTATAATAACCGGTTTTCCGCCGAGCTCGAAATAAAAGGCGATTTTTATGTACGAAATTGAACATTAATGACCCATTTTAATGCTCAAAATCCTCAAGGCAACCGTACACAAAGTATTCAGAAGCACTATGAGAAATGTCAAACTCTACTGGAACAATAAAAAATTTACACACAATTCATGGTGAGATCGTCGGAAAATTTTTGTATACAACTCGGTTATCAATCTGGCGACTAATGGTCTCGAAAATATCTTGACCATTATTCGGAGTCTTTAATAGGTAACCTAGTTGATTAAATAACTATTTTCGATTCATTTTAAAATATCTCTTACAAACGTACCCGCAATTTCATGTAGCCAATTATATTGGGATATATCGGGTGTCCCAAGGTGAGTGGCCTATTAGATTATTATGGAAACTATTGATGGTAAATATTTCAAATTTTGTGGATAGATATTTGGCCATGTAAGGTACATTTTTAAAATAATTCCACATTTCCAGTGTTGCCGGATATACGACATTTGGCAACAACTTTGTTATTTTAAATGGGACATCCGGTATTTCTATTTTTTATGATACTCCATAAAATATTAAATTTATTCACTCTTACTTTTCCATCCCTATCTTTAACGGTTATTGAGTTATTAATTATTTTTCGAAATATTAGATCAAATTCGCGTATTACGAAAGTGACTCTAGTTCGCTCAATATTTGAGATTTGAGTCAAAAATTTTGCAAGTCGTTAGATATTGATCTGATCTATGTCACTGCTTTTGAATTATAGTTGTCAGTTATACAGGTGGACCAAAAAATCATCATTTGCCAAGCTACAAAATCGTTGAGATAGGTATAGGGACGTGAATAGAAAAAGTGTAGAGTGTGTTGTACTGATTCCAAAAATTGAAAAATATACTAGGTGTCTAATTTGAAAAAATAGACTTTTTTACAATTTTGGCAAATGATGATTGGCCTATATAGTCCATTCACGAAATGTTGAGCACATAGTAGGCGTTCCTTCATTTATCTGAAGTTGGCAGTATTTACTGTCATAAAATAAAATAAAGTCAACGTTGCCGAATGTACACGGCCTCGTCCGACGAGCTTGCGAATTATCAGAGAACTCTATGCAATATTGACAACATTGCGTATCAATCTGACAGGAAAATAAAGAACATAACCTAAAATTTTAATATACACAGTGGAATATGCCAAATTTCCATGGCCAACCGACGGCTCAACTTTCGTGAACGGAGTATAGAAACCCTTTGTGATTCAAAATTGCGCGTTTCAGATTGGTGCAAATTACGACAAGGGAAATAGTCAATACAAACCTCTGATCACAAGAACAGAACAGAACCTTTTGGGAGCATTTCAAACTTAGAAAGAAAGAATAATAAACCATTAATATAAAACTAACAGACCATGTTTCATTCATGAATAGTGTCAAATGGCAAAAAACTTATTAAAGCATTTTGTTACAGGTAAAAATATGGTTCCAGAATAGAAGGATGAAATGGAAACGAAGTAAAAAGGCTCAACAAGAATCAAAAAATACCAAAGAAACCGATCACAGCAGTACAAAGCAATCGTCCAATCAAAGCAGTGGATCCAGTCAAGTCAACAAAAGTGCTCCAGTGCCGCCACAACATGACACAACGTCCAGTGATAATACCCTGCCCAGTTTAATGGAACATGCCACCCAAAATGGGTTGAGAAAACTACCAGAGGGGGAATCCCTCTACCGACCCTACGTGGTGTAAAAAATATTCACAAATTGAAGACCCTCCATATTGGAGAAAAAATTTATTTTCACTATGTTGATATAGTTAACGGAAATTTTCGTTTTGGACATTCGAAAAAGCGATAAACGGGTTGCAATAAAATGTTCATCAAATACTATGAATTTCGTGGATAATGAAATGGTTTTGAGAGCTGCTATGTAGACTTTTTTGTAACTAAAACACTTGTACATATTTGAGAATAGATTCTCTGTTAGATTTTAATTTAAATGTAAATAATGTAATATTAAAGTTCCTAATATATAAACTATTCAAAATCTTGAATTTCTTATGAATAAATGATCTCGAAAAACAATGTTATTGTTTTCCCAACCTTTAATTGTACAGGGTACCTTCTAAAAACAAAAAAATTAAGAAAAGCCCTGAGCAGGTGCTTTTGAACGCTAGTTCATTGGTGGAGCAATAATGCTATTACCATAGACTAACTAAACGGAGAATAGATGAGACACTAGTAGAACAAGCTTCAACGCCATCTTTTTTTTGTACAACATTACTAATTCGTGAAAAAAGCTCAATTGAAAAAGGAATCTGTATTGTAAAGCTGCCTCAAAAAGAATTCTGTAGTGCACCTTTTGAATAGGTAGGTACACCCATATACAAGAGGCAAAAAGTTTTTTGAAATTCAATTTCCAAAAGGAAATCAGAAATGGATTCGTGCAAGTTATCGATGAGTGAGGAAATTTATTTTCATGAAAATAATACCTGCAACGAACTTTCATCTGATTTTCTTTTGGAATCCAGAAATGAGGATCAATAATCAAATTCTGGATAGAATAAACATTTATTAACTGAAATAGGTATCACCAATTGAAAATACAGATTTATTTCATAAATATCTAATCAATAAACTAATAATTGCATTGAAAACATTCTCATAAACTAAAACTAATGAATTCAATAATACAAAATATGAGTATTTACCGACTAAACTTATTCAATACATAAAAAACTTTTTTGAAAACTTCTTAATTCTTATAGGTAACAGAATATATATAATATATATTGTATAATTACCTTCTTGCATCTCGATTTTCACATCCAATAACACAGCACGTCTTCACTCTTGCAGGCATATCGAAATTTATTATATTTCAAAAAGAACGTGTCAAACCACTCCTTGTGTCAGTTGACAATTCAAAGGTTTTTTGATAATAATGATTTTACATACTTACTATTTTCTCGATAGGATTTCCATGAATGCAACGACATCTAACTATCAAATTGAAAATAATTTTTTCGTGTATTAGTCTCCTCCTCCGACAGATGTCGCGGAATATACGAGTGGCTCATCTATTTTATTAGTTTGTCTATGGCTATTACCTCAAAATTTTGTATAGGACCTGAGATATTCATGCCTAAGTATATGAAAAGCAAATCTCAGCACGATCGGAATTATATTCAGGAAATTATTCAAAAAATTAAACTCTATGGTTCTGATGATGCAATCCTCTAGAAATTTTCAAGAACATTCAGTAAATCAATCTTCATTGACAATAGTTATTTTCCTAACAAGTGCGGAAAATGCACTTTTCCTCACGCGACTGCCGTTGACCCGAACGACGCAAAGCGAAAAGTTGAGCCGTCGGTTGGCCATGGAATTAGGCATATTCCACTGTGTATATTAAAATTTCAGGTTATGTTAATTATTTTCTTGTCAGATTGATACGCAATGTTGTCAATATTGCATAGAGTTCTCTGATAACTCGCTAGCTCGACGGACGAGGCCGGATACATTCGGCAACGTTGACTTTATTTTTTACGTTATGACACCAAACACTACCAACTTCAGATAAATAAACAAACGCCTACTATGCGCTTAAACTTTCGTGAACGGACTATACCTTTATTCTGTTTTCAAGTCCCACATACTTGAAGGTAGATTCAATAAGAAAACATCTAAAATTGAACATCTATTTACAATATCACAATTTCTTCAATAAATACATTTGTGGCGATATATTGGCGTTTTCGGAAACTTACTCGATCACCAACTCGGGTTACAAATGACGGATAAACAGTTCAATTGCTGTCAATTTGTAACCTGGGTTAGTGATCGAGTAAGTTTCCGAAAATGCCATATGAGTTTTTGAAGTTCTGAAAATCCCATTTTTCATAACATTTTTCAGTGAATTAAATACTTTTAATATGAGTAACCCTTCAGGTTAACTTGAGGTGAGATCAAGGATTATCCATCTCTTCTATTAAACTCATAAGTTTGTCAAACCTCAAACGTATTTCAGTCTCTGTACGGTTTTTCAACCGTTGTTTTATCAAACTAATAGGTTCCATATGGAAATTCTGCTTAAAGGTTTCTAATAAAATTCTATCTTCTTCCCTAGTCCATGTGTCATTTAGTTCTTCATTTACTATAGTTTCCTCCATATCTGGAATTTCTTCTTTAACAGTTATTTCTACTTCTGCATTTTCCTGCTTTATTGGTACTGCTACCTCAACATTTTCTTCCCTTTTTATATGTTCTTCCTTCACCATATTTTGTATGATTGTATCATCTTGTGAAGATTCTGAAAAATAATTTTGAAAAACCTGATCTGAAGTAATATTACTTACAGTAGGTTCCACTAAGCGATCACAACGAACACGCTCACGCTCGTTCCACTAGCTTTTCACAAGCCCGCGGACGTTTTTGACAGTTTGCATGTGGAACGGTTGTTTGAGCGTAAGCCTGGTTCTCAGAGCTTCAACGTGAAACCAGCGACAATCCCCACTACTCCTATTTTCTCCCTCGCTGTCGCAGAAATACAAGTGAAGTTGGTTTATTTCAACTACAAAAGAGGCGTGTCGCGACCGATTTTGACAACCAGAAACCAAAAGGAGGGGGTCAGGGGAAGTTTTGTTGATATTCTCTGATGGTTGAATTGCTGTCGCTGGCTTCACGTCGAAGCTCTGAGAACCAGGCTTTATGGGCGGTTGATGGCAGTTGTCGAATGAGATTCAAATTTGTGTTTTGAATTTCACGTAAAAAAGTTGCCTTAACATAATATTTGGGGAATCTTTTAACCATTAATGAAGATATATCTCACTGATAATGCTAGGAAGAAACTTATAACTGCACTATTCAGTTATTTACTAGGCTCTGAACATGTTTTTCACCTCTGTTTATAATATTTTACCTTTTACACATATTCGCTCATAGGTCTGAAATAGCTTGAGATAAAATATTTTTATTTGACTTATTCTTCCAAGAATCAGGTGTAGAATGTTTTTACCATCAAATATTACAATCTAAGTAAGTAAAGTAAACTTTACTTCTTACTCTGAGATTACAATTATGTTGTCTCTCAATTGAAAAAAGCGTTTGAAAGTATAAATTTAAACTTATTTACTTCTATACCTGATCGTACCAATTTATTGAGTTTACCAATTATAGATATTATTCATAGTCCCTACAGTATGAAATTTTAACAGAATAAAATCTAAAATTATCAATAAAATTCAAAGATATATCCACGTAACATCTATCGAAAGTTTAGCCATAGAACCTAGATAACTTCGATCTATTTCTTCATTTTCAACCTTTTTACGATCTTCATCATTATATTCCTCATTCGGCATTCAAAAATTATGTATAAGCATATGCCATTTCTGAATTATTTCACAGGTTTGCATGTTGACAAACTCCTGAATGTCGGAAATGTTTTGATTAAGTTAACCTCTAAAGAGGAACAAATGACAGTTCTCCCTAAACGCTCACGACGACCAACGTCCTGACGTGGGTCTCCGTAGACTTTGCAGGCGAAATTGATGACGTCATCCATGACGTCACACACACACTCGCGTGAGCGTTGCGGTCGTTCGGTGAATGTGAACATGCTTAGTGGAACGTACTGTTAGAAACTCACCACTATCAGATAAAGCAATACTAATATATTCAGGAGAGGGCAAGTTTTTCCAATGATCATCAGTAATTGGGGTGGACTTTTCAGGTTCCTTT
Organism: Propylea japonica; assembly: GCA_013421045.1. Lineage (NCBI taxonomy): Eukaryota > Metazoa > Arthropoda > Insecta > Coleoptera > Coccinellidae > Propylea > Propylea japonica. Next base: position 22,171,045 of record CM024240.1, on the reverse strand, counting down.
ACATCCGGTGGATCTGTGAGTTTAATACGAACTAATCTTTTTCTGGAAGAACTCTTAGAGGAGCTCAATTTTTCACCATTTCTTTTAGGGCTTTCTTTTCCCTTATCTTTTTCGGGGAATGCTTTTGTTTTTGGTACAGTTTTCTTAGTTGCCTTACATACTCTTACCTTTCTTCTTCTGTCATCTACATCATTCTCTATATATGTCTGACCCTGAAAAATCAAAGTTTAATAAACTAAAAAAAAATTGATGGTCACCATAACATACATCTTCATGGTTTTCTTTAGTAGGTGAATTCAGCTTATTAGAATTTTGATCAATCCGTCTAATTTTATTTGGAGCAGCCAGTCTAGCAGTGTGATCAATATCAGGATCTAAAGGAAACGAAACATTTACTGGCTTCATTCCTTTGGCTGTTTGACAATAAACTTTTCCTTGGATAAACTGGAAAAAACTTGGGTAAATATCGAATTTCGGTGACTAGCAGATATCGACCAGATTTTGATGTCATTGTATTCATTGAGTCTTCCTGAACAACATTAGTGAAACCAACAGGTGGCGGTCTGTCTTAGTTTAGAAAATATGGGCCCCCAAAGTTCCAAAAATGTTCCATCTTCACGTTGCTTTTTTCACTATAAAACCACAAATTCACTGCTCCAATTTAATCTATAAATCACCTTCGAACTTCCAAATAACTTTTCGGTTAGTTTCATTTCAGGTGTATTCAATATTAATGCAGAAACATCGAAATTGTAGAGGCAACACATATCCACAAATTCGAAGGAAAGCTTGCCGTTCTTCATGGTAAGAGTGGCACCACTGCTCCGTACTTCTGCAAGTGAGATATCAAATGATGGCGTGATTTACGGGAAGGCATCGTATCAATTTCGCGCGAATGAATCTGCGGCAGTGCCAAATCTACCATTAAAAACGGCGGGCTTTCCTTAAAATTTGTGGATATGTGATACCTCTAGAATTTCGATGTTTCTGCATTAATTATTGAATATACCTGAAATGAAACTAATCGAATAGTTATTTGGAAGTTCGAAGGTGATTTATAGATTAAATTGGAGCAGTGAATTTGTGGTTTTATAGTGAAAAAAGTGACGTGACGATGGAACATTTTTGGAACTTTGGGGGTCCATATTTTCTAAACTAAGACAGACCGCCACCTGTTGGTTTCACTAATGTTTTTCAGGAAGACTCAATGAATACAATGACACCAAAATCTGGTCTATATCTGCTGGTCACCGAAATTCAAATATTTACCAAAACTTGAATTATTTGAACAATGAGAATATTCATAAAAACATACTTTAAGACCACAATTATTGCAATGGTGCTTCAAAGGTTGATCTCCTTCTGATTTATGACAACTGCAGGTGCATGGCGAATCTTCTTCTGTAACCACAAGACTTTCAAAAACACCTTCATTTTTTGCTTTCATCAGCTCCTTATTCACATCTATCACATCCCAGGCTCCATTTAGTAAACTAAAAATTTTCAGAAACTTTTTACAAAGTAGATGACAATTTTTCCTTTCTTTTATTTGCAGTCTATTAATTAGGCAATGCATTTTAGTACTGGGTGTAAACCCCATAACTAAAGCCTTTTTTGCATTACACTAGTAGTTTAGTCCAGTTACCAGAAATTTAGTTACTAAATGTGTGTGAACACCAAGAATTTGTCAATTGTTTATTTAGGCCAAATCTACTTTTATTACATCAATTAAAGCAATTTTTATCACAAAATATACAATGACAGATTCAACAAAAATTTCTTATGTGTCAAGTTGACTTTTTTCACACTTTTACTATAGAAGGGTCTTGTCGCGGTCACCAAATGTTGAAACGTTCCAGAAATATATTCAGCTGAAAGACTTAGGTCGATTGCCTCAATTACAGTTATTTACTTATTTATTTTATTCAGTAGTCGTGGATAAAGTATAGTATACTACTTGCGTATAATGGCTGTTATTCACTTGGTGATTTGGGCCACTCATCTTCGTCTCATAGCCTAAACTTCTCCTTGTAAATAATAGCTATCATTATGCACTCGTTGCATAATATACTATTTTTCGATAGCTTAAAACTTAATAAGCATATCCTGCAAATATTAGATGCCACAAGGGCCTGAGAAGATTTCAATAAATTTTTTATTCATGTTTCCATCAATGTTGTCAAACAAAGAAATTTGAGTTAGAATCTGGTAAACAAGACCCCTTGAAGTGATAATAAATTGAAATTCATAATTACCTAGAAGTAGGACTTTCTTCCAAGAATATCTGTAAAAAACTATCACATAGAAGAGGATTGCTCTTCAGAAGAGGTAATATGGTGCTTTTTATCTTTTCAAGGTTAACATCAGGAGTATCATTCAGATCTTGAAGACTTTTATGAACTTTTCTGAGTTGAGCAGGTTGATCTTTGAAATAAATCTCCAAATTCCTCAAAAATTTCGCCATATGGTTCATAATGAAGAACGGAATAATCTGCCCAACTGCATTTGCCTGTTCCGCAGTGAGGAACAATAAGAATTCATCGGCCAAATCCTGATATTTTGGTATAAGAATTGGTTTTAACTTTTTATATAAATCCACAGCATCGCCAATCTTATCATCAGTGTTAGTGAAAATCAGCGATAACTTGTTGAATTCTTTTTTTTCTAAAGTTTCTTTCAATTTTTCCATGTAGGATAGTGAAAAATCTGAAAGAAACCACCGAATGGAGGATTATGATTTCATACTATAAGGATGAACAAACTCACGTTCTCTTCTTTCCTTCTCAGTAACTGGATCTGGAGGTGTAAGCATTGCAATGCATGACAAATATTCTTTTCTTCTTTTAGCCTTCTTTTTTTCTGCGAGAAGTTGTTCTTTCTTCCCCTTAACATTTGAAATGACTGTTGTTGTTGTACTTATTTCTTCTGCACTATCCTAAATGACAAAATGGCAATAAATAAATGCACATAAAATAATGAGCCCATAATCAATTTCAAGCGGATAACCGGTTATCAGTTTGGTTAACCAATTCCATTCAAGCGGTTATTTTTGGTTAAAAGTAATGACGTCATGATTTGAACCGCAATGACCACACTCAAGAGCTGGGTTGAACTTCTGGTTATTAGAAAAGTAGGGTTGAACGCGGCAAATTTCAAAAGTTGTTGACTGATGAATCATACTTGAAGAAGATATGTATTTGTGAGCTTAGCAACGTTACGATTTATATTGAGAAAACTATTTCAACAATTCCAATTATCGGCTTAGTTTAATTTATTTAGGAATTAAACTTATCTATTGAAATCTCTAAGTTAGGTTCGGAAATTAACGCATCCAAACGCTTCTGACTTGTTAATATTATTTGAAATAGATAGTCCGGTCTATTTAGACCAAAAAATGCCACCGTTTCTGAGATATAACGATTCAAAAAGTTATAAAAGTCGTTATCGTCATAATATGCACACGTTTTCAAGCCACCTATGAGGTAGTGTACTTAGCGAGTAGTTATAACTTTTTGAATCATTATATCTCAGAAAAGGTGGCTCGTAAGAAAAAAAGTATTGATACATTTTTTATACATAATTTTATGATCTACAATTTTTATCTGAGTTACTTTCATGATAAAACTTACCGTTTTGCTGAAAATCGCGAAAAACTCATTTTTTTGACATTTGACCTCGAATAAAATTTTTTCCTCACAGGGGAATGATGAGGAACTTTTAGACATTGTTTATAATTATGTTTTGAACAACTTCACAGAAATTCAGCTTGTTAGGACTTTATGTAACTTCGAATGTCTAAATAGACCGGACTAAGAATTGTCTGAAGTTCTTAAAGATTGCTGATATTGTTTGAGTATAACATAATATTCTTTCTTTACTTGGATAATAAGAAAAGCTTTGTGTAACAATTAATAATTCTCGGCTGTTAAAATTATGAATTTGTGTTTGAGTTCCCATGAAAAGTTTTATTAATAGCAAACTTTACTGTGACGTGTGACATGTAGCCAAATACCACAGCGATATCAATACATGTGAATTTAAATCTATTGGATAGTGTCCTCCTGTATATTTTTAGGTTTTATTTTTTCTTCGAATCATTTCTGTCAGACCAAAAAAACTTTTTTTGTCAAGCGGAACATTCTGAACAATATATGTTCATCGTTACATTGAATCCACGTTTCAAACATTTATATTTTGGCATGCATGGAGTTGAACTTGAAACATAATAATTTAGATTTGCAAATCGAATTTTGTATTTATTGCATTAAAAAATATAAATATACCCTATATTGACAACTGACAAATAACCAGAAACCGCATTCAAACGACGAGAGCCGAGGGCCGGTTATTCATTCTAGGGCAAAAAGGGAATAACCAAGGGGAGAACAAACGATAACCGCAGTTATTATTGGTTTTCCGCTTGAAATTGATTCATATTTACCTTGTTAACGTTTTCCTTTTTAGTCGTCTCAGTTTGATGCTCTTTGTCTGACCCAGACTGTACAGATGATTTTTCCATTTCTTCAGTTACTTGAGATAGGTGCTGTTTAAATCCTTCAGCACTGTCTTTCTGCAGAACAGTCAAAAATTCCAAACAAGGCATGCTCGGCAGCATGTCTAGAGAAGTCATGTAGTCCCTTTTTAATTTATCTATACGAACATTCAAACTGTCATATAGAAAATATTTAGTTAAAAATTTCAAATTTTTTCTTAGATAGACATATTTCACGTATGGTATGGAATTCCGTAAGCAACGTTTAAAACATTGCTTCAACTGATAGTTGGTTAATTTTCTTGGCCACTTTGAAACAACTTTGGGTATTTTAGGAAGCACTATAGGTGGAGGGGCTGGAGGAATTTTTCCTTTAGGCACTAAGCTTTTATATGGTTTCCTAGGAACTTTTTCTATTGCCAACTGATAATTATATTCAGAGTTTGTGTTTGATATTCCAGTTCTTCCATCATCCTAGTGAATATAAAGAAATACAAATATATCTATAAGCAGAATCACATGAAATATATATATATATAATGTATGATAAATCTGACGTCATTTATACCTTCAAAAATCTTTCATCTTATTCGAATTTTCTTTTCATTTCCACACAAAATAATGAAAAAGCTATTCATATATTTGCCAAAATGTCAAGTATATCAACATAACCTCCAAATGAAACTCGTAAAAGAACAATGAACAACTGTTTTCTTCTTCTTGTAAGTTAACACAAAGAATAATATTCTGTGGTTTCTGGTTAAAAAAAAGTACTTTTAAATTTATTTTAAGCAACTTTTGTAAAATTAATAATAATTACGTAAGTTTATCCTGCAGACGGCAAAATTGAGCTTAGATTTATGCGAAAACGCAAGTGAAAACTTAAAAAATAAAATAGTGAATAAAAATTCACTAGTCTTTCAAAATTGTGCGAATTATTGTAGATTATCTGAAAAACTTTCAGGAAATTGATATATTTCACATTTTTAGAGACAATTAAATATGAACTTACATAAATGTAATACCTCCACTGTCTGGGAAGCAAATTCTTCGATCTTTTCTTCGGAGGCAAAACTCCAAATTTATTTAGATTGATAACTCGATGAACTGTGAACGGAGCTCTTTTATTATGGAAGTAGAATGTTACTGGGTTCTGTAAATCATCAGAATTTTTCTTATCAAGAATAGTCCTATAAATCGAGGATATCGACCTTCCTGGCAGTAACAAACTATGAATAACTTCTGATATTTTGGCCATACTCATTTGGTTTTTCTTTGTTAGAAAGTGTTTGTCATCCCTCAAAAATGAGATAAATTGCTCTAATCCTAAAGCCAGCAACCTGAAGAAAAAAATTGAAAATACTTTTTCCTGAAAATTACTAAGGTTGATCATTTAGTTTAATAGAGAGTTATCAAATAGAGGCCCAACTCATATGAATTTTGGCGAGCTGTGGGTACAGCTTACCTTAGTTACATGAGTTGACAGAAAATATGTGTATGACAACTACATGTAACTATGTAACTATGGTAAGCTGTGGTTACATCGCCAAAATTCGACTCGGGACTTCCTCACTTAACTTAAATATTCGAGTTCATCCTAGATCAATCATCAGTTTTGGATTCCAAGAAAATTCGGCATAGGTTGTGTTATACAGGGTAAAACAAAATCTGTTTTTTTACCGTGACTTTAGAAGCATCCCTTGCGTGTGCAAGTTGTTCCACCGTCTATTTTCTTATTTCATCATCAAGACACATCTTCTCTTGACAATTTAATGCTTCGTTTATAACAATAGCTCATTTTCTGTCAAGATACACGGTTTTCAGAGCAACATGAAACTCCACAATTCCGCTATGGCTATGAAAGTACCTCCACAGATTTAAACTTAAATTCGAATGTTATGAAAATAAACTGAAAACTAAGTGAAAACATAAAACAAGAGAAGTTTATTGGAGACGATTTCGTGCTAATGCAATACCCGACCACATTAACCGCATGTGGCTAGGATTGCCAGGGAGTATTTAGCAGAGGTTGATATCCGAGAATTCAACTGGCCTGCTCTAAGCCCAGATTTGAACCCAAATGGACAGGTTTGGATGCACTTGGAAGGAAAATTCGATCTCGAGTACCAACACTTGAAAATTTGCAGCAGCTCAGTGATGCTCTAATTGTCTAATTGATTATAACCTTAATGAGGACATGCCGAGACGAATTGAGCCTGTTATCCGCGTCTGGGCAGAGAACACATTCTGTTTTTGACATATAGTCCGTTCACGAAAGGTTGAGCACATAGTAGGCGTTTCTTTATTCATCTGAAGTTGCAGTATTTGCTGTCATTACGTAAAATAAAATCAACGTTGCCGAATGTACACGGCCTAGTCCAACGAGCTTGCGAGTTGTCAGACAACTCTATGCAATATTGACAACATTGCGTACCAATCTGACAAGAAAATAAAGAACATAACCTAAAATTTTAATATACACAGTGGAATATGCCAAATTTACATGGCCAACCGACGGCTCAACCTTTCGTGAATGGAGTATAGTTTTCAGTTTTTGTTTCATAAGTTCAGAATTTTAGGTTGAATTTCTTGAATTAGTGTTGTGGCCTTAGCGAAATATATGTTATACTGAAAACCCTGAATCGTTAACAAAATTGAACTATGGTTTTAAATGAAGAATCAAATTATCAAAAGAAGATCTTGATGATGGAATGAGAAATCACACGGTGTAACAACTGGAACACACCAGAGTTGGTTCTAAAATTAGGGTGAAAAACAGATTTTGTTTCACCCTGTATAAAATGACGTACGCCGAGTTTACTTGAAATTTAAAACTAAAAAAATAAAAATTTGAAGAATATATTATAGTATAAAACCGTAATTTGTGAAGCATCTGACAGCAGTGTATAATAACTCATTATTCACTCGTTATTAATGGGTATTATTATGGCCGAGCTAACAGACGTTATAAAGGGTGGTTTATACTTATCTTTAAATGATTGTAACAGCGCAGTTGGCTTTGGATAATTCATTTATTTATATTACTCTGTTACGTAGGTTGGGGTGTCGAATTATGTGGCTGGAATTATCAATATCAAAGATAGATAGAAATAAATATAGAGAGAGATTTGATAAATATGTTGAGTTTGCATAAGAAGCAGCAAAATGAAAATAATTCAAAGCCAACTGCGATGTTACAATAATTCATAAATACAATAGTCATGGATAAATTATCTTCGGCAACATGTGAATTGTCACAACTGTCAAAATGAAGGAAATGTCATAAAATAGTTGACAGGAAATATATGTCTTTCCGATAGCTCAAATGTCAGTCTAACGGTAAGGGATCTTTCATTACAGGATCCCTCAATAAACCTAGGACTCTATTTGGGTTTCAATAGCTCTCTAATAATAGAACAGTAGTTCATTATGAGCTAATCAACTGAAGATCTGAAATCAAAAAATCTGAATTTCACTTACTGATATTCCGACATAGAAAATGGTGAATACTGATATTGATGAAGCCTTGGGTGCTTAAATGGAATTCTTGGCAACAGGCCTGGGTAGATAAAAACTTCACTTTCTGAAATAACTTTCAGAATACTATCAGGAATTGGCAAATAATAGTGTTTCTTATCACAGAAGCATCGGAACCTACAAGAAATATAACTTTAGGATATCAAAATCCCATTAGGTTTTTATAATAAATAGAACTTACGATTCTTCCATTACTTCTTGAAAATGACTGAAAAAGAATAAAATTATTACTTTGAAACTAATTACTATCTTAATTGCTTACGTTATAGTTTCTAACGCTTCTTCGTTCTTTTCCTCGAATAAAATTTCCCATTTGGTTATTAATTCTAAGGCAGGTTTCAGATTGATGGTGTTAAAAGTTGAGTTTTCGTCATTTTCTGACAAAAGTTGGAAATTTAACTGAAAAAAACGTACGGTTTCAATTGATAGATCTATCAGGATGAATCGTATACAAATCAAGTGGAAATCTAATCAAAAAATATTTTCTTATTTTCCATGAAAACCTTATAACACAATAATAGAGGAAAACATGTAATGCTGATATGAGGATTTTTATCTCAGAGTAAAAAGTGAACCTTCACGCATTTGTTATGCAGCCAAGTAGAATCTGTTTATACGCGCCAACAAACTTCCGCCGTTGCGAAATCGTGCCGTATGTTTATTCCGTATTGGAATAATTGGTTTACCGCTCCCCTACTCTGATACTAACGGCTTGAGTCTGTTACAGATAATTCTGTCAGTTTGGCAACATTGTCTGTTAGTGTTCAGTTTCTTGATGCGATGTGTCTACATTTTCATTTCGATTTGACGTTTATAAACTGAATTATTTCAATGATTTGGTTTAGTTTAGCTAGAGCGAAATTACAAAAATGTTGTATTATATTCAGGAATTGGAGAACTGCAAATCTAATCAATTGTTTACTTCACCCCAGTGTGGCAGTAAAATGTTTTCCATCTCTCTCTAATGCTTGGTTAATTACAATGTAATACTATTCACGCGTAGGGGCATCTCTGTGTTTATTCCTTACTCTGATGTGATTTTTATTATATTAAGACTATTTTTGTGAACGAAACGTGTGCGATTTCTTCATGTATGATAATGTGTTTTATTTTTTAACCGGAACGGTGCCACGTACAGCAAAAAGTCAAGAGAAAGGATTTGCTCCAAATTGAATAAGGATTTAAATAGTAATTTTATTGTCGGAAAAACCAGTGGCGTATCATTTTTTATCTGAAAATATTCAGTCTCGCTGCAGTACGGATGCCATAAAAATGATATTATGCAAAAAGTGCTCCTTGATGCTCAAAACCTATGTCTCCAATTTCATAAAAATATTTCAAGCAGTGTGAAATTTATTAATAAAAAACATTATTTTTCTATAATTTCAACACGCCGTATCTCGGAAAGGAAACATTTCTCGACATATGTTTAGATGACAAACTAGGGGTTATTTTTGATGTAGAATACGTGGTTAAAATTTCTTGGTTACGATCTGGACCACCCTGTATAATAAGATTTTATAAAATGAATGGTGCAAACATGACAATACCTATTTGTGATAATTCACTTAATACTCACCAAATATTCCTTGAGCTCATATGCATAATCACTGAATATTGGGTGATTGAAAGTTAATAAGAAATTTTGTGTTAACATTTGGACATGCTGGCACATTTGTTGTTGAAACAGTTGCTGCTGAGCTTTCGAAAACAAATTGGACAAAGAATTCTCTACAGCTTCGGCCTTCACCTTAGATACCATCTGGAAAAAAATTATATTCATTTTCCTATTTTAAGGAAATACTGAAGAAAAAATGATGTTAAAATTGTATCATTAAGTAGGTCATCTTGTTGATTCAAAAATTCAAGAAAAGCCCCAGCGGGTGCTTTCACTTGCTCGTTCATAGATGAAGCAATGAAACTATTAAACCTCAAAATTGTATAGGACTTGAGATTGATATATGAATGCAAAATCTCAGCACGATCGGAATTATATTCTGAAAAATAATTCACAAAATTAAATATGTAAAAAACTCGGAAGTACATAATTAAAAAAAAATGAATTATATGGTTCTGATGATGCAATCCTCTTGAAATTTTGCATGAACATTTAGTATATCAGTCTTCATTCACAAAATAAAATTCACTAGAATCGGATATTTTGTGATGGAAATATCAAGATTCTTCTATTCACTTACTAACACTATGGCAACAAAATTTTGCATGTAGCTCATTATGATCTTGCATGTTTTCGACTCGTCTGAGATATTGAGGAACAAAAATTTTGTATGGTCATATTTCATGGAACAGCCTGTACGGTTTGGCTGGTTAACGAAGTTAACCGCGCTATTTGAGAACCGGAATCACCCTGAAAATTTCAAGTCTCTAAAAATCCCTTTGTAAGTTATCATGCTCACAGCCGGACGGACGGCCCCACGGACAGAATTCGATTTGACCACGGACTCGTCTTCAGGGAGTGGAACCCTATCGTTCGAGACCAATTTTCGGCTCAAAATTCGAAAATTACAGACATTTGGGCAAAACGATATAGCACTCGTTTGAGTAGAACGAGAGCTCAAACAATGGGCTGTTATTATTTGATACCTAAAAGGACAACTTAGATTTTGTTTTGTCCGAGATATTGAGGAACAAAAATTTTGAATATCCATATTTTATGGAACACCCTGTACGATTCGGCTGGTTAACGAACTTAAACGCATTTCTTAAAATCTTTATAAGTTTGCACTCCCAGTCACTGAAACAGAAATAATTAAAAAAAAATTAATTAAGATGAAGTGCTCCAGCGAGAATCTTTGCACTTATTGTCAGGAGCAAATTGGTCTTTAAAAAATTGTTGGCTAACAGTAAAACTGAAAAAGGAAATAAATTTAAAGGATAATATAACGTTTCGGTGTCTATATCAGACACCTTCTTCAGACAAACTAGTAAAATCTTCAGAATTGTGTGTTTTTTCAATGTCAATCAGATTGCAAATGAAAAAACACAATTCTGAAGATTTTACGAGTTTGTCGGAAGTAGGTGTCTGATATAGACACCGAAGCGTTACATTATCCTTTCAATTTATTTTCTGTTTTCAATTTTACTGTTAAGCAACAATTTTTCAAGACCAATTTACTCCTGACAAATAAGAGCAAAGATTCTCGAAGGTGCACTTCATCTTAATTAAAATTTTTTAATTATTTCTGTTTCAGAGACTGGGAGTGAAAACCTATAAAGTTTTTAAGAAATGCAGAATCCTCCCAGAATATTTTTCAATCGAGAACTTAACCGCGGCATTTAGAAACTGATCTCCCTGAAAATATCAAGTCTCTAGGACAATCCCTTCGAAAGTTATCATACTAAAGGCCTTTAAAATAGATCAATAAAGTTTTCTTTGTTGATTGTAATCTTCCAGACTTTAAGGATATTGATGATATTTAATGAATTGAGAGCTTCTCACTAATACTGAATGATCCATAAAATTATGAACATATAACAACTGGCAAAAAAAGAACTAAAGGGGCTGAAGGACTTCAGTCAATGGCCATTTGACTTGTTCAATAAATAACTGTTATCAGAAATAATAATAATGTTTGGAAGACCTTCTCTGTGTAAGATACTAAGAGCAATTGAAATTTTGTTAATTTATGAAAATTTTAATGCATTATGGGAACAACAGTAAACAGTGGAACTTCCCTTCAACAAAAGCGCTAAATCCGCAAAAAATTTCGTTATAAAGAAATTTCGTTAAACAGAAAATTTGTTTCTATAGTCGGCAATGTCGCGGTAGACTCACTGATAAATTTAAGTTATCATTTAAACTTAAGCACTTGCTTTTAGACATTTTCTCACAACTTTTCACAATAGCGTAATGGTTAGATTGAAACCAAACAGCTAGGGGTGTATTTAAAACTGTTTCAGAACGCTTTCTGTCCGGCGTAATGATTCAATTCAAAGTCGGGATTTATTACGTACGTCCAAAAAAATTTCGGAAAAAACCCCAATCTTACACCCTCTTACCAATACCCATTCAAAGAGTGATGTTCTTTGAATATTTCGTTATAAAGAATTTACTTTGTTTTATAGGGTGTTTTTAACTTAATTTGGAAACTTATAGGGAAGTTCCACTGTATTAATTATAAACTAGGGATAGAACGATACCGATATTGATATCGGTATATCGTCAATTGTTGCCGATATTGATATCGGTATATCGTCAATTGTTGCCGATATATCGTATCGTATCGGCAATTTTTTTTGCTCTTCAGTGCATAAATGAAATACATTATCAAACAAAATGAGAGTTTTCTTTCAATTTTTTCATTCTATTTGAGCTCAGTTAAAAACGTCGTGTTAGCACTACAGAATGTTAGGAAATGTCCCTCGCTAGTCGCTACCTGGTACGGACGAAATTACAAAACGGGACTTCCCCATTCGTGTATGAATAGATGGCGTTTCCTCGCAACGGAATTGGTTTCGTGCACGTTTGACAACTGACAGCACATCGGAGGTATAACAACCCCACTTTTCCTATGTAAATCATAGCAAAACAACGAGAGATTTTGGTTTTTCTCAAGTGTTTCAGTTGATTTATTGCTCCTTTGGACTGAAAAATCGTGAAAATGGACCTATAAAATTGTTCAATAAGTTCAGATCATATTCATCGAGGACGATATGTAGAAAAATATCAGTTTTGTGTGTTCACCCTTGTCAACTGTAGAAAGAAGATATTTATCCAACTAACTTGGCTCTTTTCAGAAATAAAATGTATCCTGATATTATCAGTTATTCAGTGGAAACATAGAATGCTGCTGCAGTGAATCATATGATATTTATAATATTTATTCTTCAATAAATGGAAAGAAGAAAAATTATCATATTTGTTTATTGAAATGAAAGCCCATGAATTCCATGATGATTTTATCGAAAAAATGAAGTATTTTATCAATATTAACAACTAAATTTCAAGTATTCACAACGTAGAAAACGATTTCTATTAAATACAAATTAAAAAAATATATAAATATTTTGTCGAAAGTGAAGCATTCATCATTCAATACAAACCAACAAATTATAGTCGCTTGTATAAATAAAAACTTAATTATCTAATAAGTAATTGTAAAAATTTTTAAATACAGAGTTAGAAGTAAGTATGCTTATGCTATATTCTATAAAATAGTGAAACGCGGAGATAGCAGTTACCTTTTACTTGCCTCATATAAAAAACAAAAGATATACTGCAAATTAAAGAACATCCAGATGAGTTTTAATCCAGTGATATGATTTCAGGACATATATTTATAAAAACTCAAGTTATCACAACAATTTTGTCCATTAACAAGTACTCTTCATCTCCTTTCTCTAACGAGTGAATTGGAAATACATCCTATAGTGTTCTATATTTCCTCCTTGTCCAAATATGAATCCTGAAACTGGCTAATCTCTTTGTCTTCTTGATTTAATTGATAATAATATCAGGATACATTTTATCATCGGAATAAGACACATTAGATAGATAAATCTTCTGCAGTAGATAAGGGTGAATGCCCAAAACTGATATTTTTATACATATCGACCTCGATGAATATGATCTGAACTTATTAAACAATTTTATAGGTCCATTTTCATGATTTTTCAGTCCAAAGAAGCAATAAATCAACTGAAACACATGAGAAAAACCAAAATCTCTCATTGTTTTGCTAGATTTACATAGGAAAAGTGGGGTTGTTATACCTCCGATGTGCTGTCAGTTGTCAAACGTGCACAAAACCAATTGAGTATTATTAAACGGGACCTCCTCGGATTTCGCTTTGGTAATGTATGAATAGGTGGCGTTATGTTTGCCGATACGATATATCGGTGTATCAGCACATAAATATCGGTATCGGCCGATATATCGTATCGGCAAAAAAAAGTGATAACGTTCTATCACTATTATAAACTATAAACTTCTTACCTCTGGTGGCAAAGGAATAGGATCATCCAAATTCAGATAAATCTCTTTGTTAGTATCACCATCAAAAATTTCTATGTACCTATCTAATTCTAATTGTTGCATAGGAAAAGAATTAGGGTGTAAATTAATATCCAAATCTTCATCTTGAAAATCTTTTCTCTTTTCATATATATCCACATATTCAAAAAGCTCTGCCATCAAATCATTCAATTCCTTTCTCGGTACTCTTACAGCTCTATCTGCACGTAGTTCTTCTTTATCAACTGAAAAATATGAAATCCAGTGATATCAATTCTTGAAAATAATGCAATAGCGCATGTGAATAGTATGAAAGCGGTAGCATTATAAGGGTGTTAAGTTTAGATTGAAAGGACCCCGCACATTTCTTATGGGATTGGATCCCGGTGGATTTGGCTGAAAATTTGATATGACGTTCTACTAATCCTTCTGATCAAATGTCTGAACAGTCACGAAGCTTAAAAATGCATACTTCTAGGAGGTTTTTAGCGATATTTTGTATCCATTATGGCTTTCTTGAAAAATATATTTTTCGTTCGATTTATTCATCTTTTCGCAAAGAACCATCAAATGAACGTGTCGAGGCATCTCAATTCATGGCAATAACAATTATAATGCATACAAGATATATTAAAAGATTAACAATATGGTTTTTCATTTAAACATGAAAAAATGAGTTTATTTTTGCTTTCAATAATCACGAAATATTTTCAAACATTTCTGTGTGAACGGTAATACGTAAGCCATAATGGATACAAAAATCGCTAAAAACTCCTAGAAGTATGGATTTTTCAGCTTCGTGACTGTGGAGACATTTGATCAGAAGGATTAGTAACATCATATCAAATTTTCAGCCAAGTCTACTGGGACCCAATTCCCATAAGAAATGTGTGGGGTCCTTTGTTACTACACCTTTTCCAATAATTGTAATTCAAAAAAGCAAATTGAATTTCAGAAGATGAAAATTGTAATTCAGAATGGTGGTTAGGTGTTACTTGTTTTTCTACAACAAGATAATCTACAAATTCGTACCTAGTTCTGATTTATTTGCTGCGTATTATATCTATTGGATTGCTGTTTTTCTGTATTTATTTTGGTCCGGTTTCGAAATGTCTCTTGAAATAGATTTGCGGGATGAAGATCAGCAAAAAATATACAAAATCTGCTAAGTAAAGATGAAGTTACGCGAATTTGATTTACAACCCGTGAATTTCTCTCTTTCGAAATAATTTTATTTTCTATTACAACAGATCTGGAATTCAAATTTGATAACACAATTATGGAGGAATACATTAAATAAGAATAACTAACATCTGCAAAATAATTTTTTTCATTGCAAACCATGCAGGAAATTCTTTAAAAATGTGGTTTGCAGTTGTAAACAAATACCAAAACAATCTTAAGACGTGGATTTGTGAATTCTCAATCTTTTAGCTCTAGATCGTTAGACAATTCCAGATTTGTCAGACATATCTGCAGTCACGTGACAAAATCTGATGTGAGATTTAATTGCTGAACCGAGTTTCTGTAAATACATGTTTCCTTTTTTGAAGTTGAACTTCGATTTTCTGAATTACAACAGTAAAAGGTCTAGTGTATAGTTAGATAGCAGTAGCACCTTTTCAAATAGTTTGGAAAGATGCCATACTCCCAAATGCACTACAATAAAAATTCTCTTGAGTCTGTAAAGTATTTTTATGAATTCTCCCTATATCAACTGTATTATACAGGGTGATTTTTTTAAGTGTTTCATTAGACGTTTCCTTGGAAGGAATTGTAATAAAAATTCAAGATTTTGGATTTTCGTTTTAGAGTACATGAACTTTAATTGTAAAATATTTTCAAGAGGAATCTACTTCCGGTTTCACCGGAAACGAATGTAACTTCGTTATTTCAAATGCAACACCCTGTATATTTATACATATTCGAATTCTTCGTTCAATTCTACACTGATTTGATGTATGATATGTGCAACCACTCAAGCAGTTCTTGAATTATAGCCTGATTATCAAATTTTTTGAAAAAAAGGTTATCACAAATTAGTGTCCATATCTTCAAAATCCCTCATTACAAGAATTTCTTTTTGCGAAAGTGGAACAAAAGAAAGTACGCTGATACTGTTTCTTGTATAACTTATGAGGAAATATTATACAGGGTGTCTGAAAAAGGGCCTCAAAGTGAGCCTCAATAAAACTATGAAATCTCACTTTTTTCAAATGGCAACCCTATAATTTTGTAATTCCAATCGATTGCTCGTCAAAAACCAGTTATAGTGTCCCGAAGGTTTCATGCCTCAAAAATCAGTATTTTGGCTGTTATTCAATAAAATTCGAATTTCACTATAATTCAAGAACCGCTTGAGTGGTTGCACATATCATACATCAAATCAGTGTAGAATTGAACGAAGAATTCGAATATGTATAAATATACAGGGTGTTCCATTTGAAATAACGAAGTTACATTCGTTTCCGGTGAAACCGGAAGTAGATTCCTCTTGAAAATATTTTACAATTAAGGTTCATGTACTCTAAAACGAAACTCCAAAATCTTGAATTTGTATTACAATTCCTTTCTTGAAAACGTCTAATGAAACACTTAAAAAAATCACCCTGTATAGTCTATTCACGAAAGGTTGAGCCGTCGGTTGGCCATGGAAATTTGGCATATTCCACTGTGTATATTAAAATTTTAGGTTATGTTGTTTATTTTCTTGTCAGATTGATACGCAATGTTGTCAATATTGCATAGAGTTCTCTGATAACTAGCAAGCTCGTCGGACGAGAACGGTTACATTCTGCAACGCTGACTTTATTTTACATTATGGCAGCAAATACTGCCAACTTCAGATAAATGAACAAACACCTACTATGCGCTCAAACTTTCGTGAACGGACTATATGTATTGTATCTATTGTTATTTGCATAATTACCTTTAGTAATTTCTTCATCAGAAAGTATATTGTATTCAGAATCATGATCTTCTTCATCCTCTGTATTTTTAACGACTTCCTCTAATGGTTGATTAAAAGATTTCAAAAAATTTTTCCAATCGTCATCTTTGCATTCTGATTCTAACATATCAGTAAATATATCAGGAGGCATGAAGGATTGTTCTATATTTTCCAATGGTACTTGGCTGAGAGATAATTTCGACCGAGTTCTAAGGGCAATGTTAGTATTCTTATAAGTTGTATGTTTTATTTTGGGTGACTGTGGGGTTTTGAATATTTCTTCATCGATCAAACTATGATTTGCTGTGGATGGCGTTGGTGGATTGCTTATCGAGCAACTAAATGATGAGTGATCATCTTCACTCTAAAATCAGAAACACATTTTCAGTTAATTTATTAGAATGGGAGCTTTGTTTTCCTACCTCTTCACCATTAGGAACATACTCATCATCAGATGAATCTTCATGTAAATCTTTAGTTAATAATTCACACACTGCTGAATTTGAGACAGATTTATCCCATGGCATTGAAATAAGTGACGAGCCAGAGTGAGAAAGTTCCCTAAAAAGTTTAAATATTTAAAACTATTAACAATACTTGAGCTACAAAAATTTCTTACTTTGCCTTAGATCTAGTTATTTTAGGTTCATATGGAATAATATCTGACACTTCATCATTATCCTCTCGCTTCAATAAAGCAAGAACATGTTCATCAGTAACAACATATTTCAAAATTGATTTCACAGCAACCTTATTCAAATTAATTTTTGCTGCTTTTTCGGATAAGGATTTTTCTAACACTTCTTCGAATTTTTTTATTATCTCTGCATCCTTCGAATCAATAATGGGTGATTTTGGTCTTTTTCGCTTTTTTGGTGTCGAACTAGTTACGACATTGGAATCCCATACACTTTCGGCAATATTTGAAGGGGAAGAGTTCTCTGAAGGTTTTTCTTCATCCATTTTCGACAAAAATAAAAACAACAATTCAATGAACACAGGGACTTCTATATTCAAGACTGCAAAACTTGAAAAATCTAGAAGTTTTCGATTAGATTAATTTTCTCATCTTCAACTTAAGATCAGATTCATCTGAACATTCTGAACGAACAGAACAAAACTTGAAACTTTTCAGTCTCAGAACATTCTGAACTTTTCAATTGTTTACAAAACTTTCATTTTGAGCACCAAAATAGGTTATAAACCTTAGATTATTTACACCAAGATGGAGCAATCCCTTACTAGATGAACTGAATGTTTTGTTCCCATAATAAACACTGTTTGTTTACAAACAAAGTGTGTTGTCGTAAATAGAAGTCAGTGGCGTGGATCTAAAAATTTGTTAAGAATAGAAATAAATCCTTCAAAGGTTATCGAATCTTTAATTATTATTTCATTGGATGCATAATTAATGTCATTATTTTTATGAATTTTGTTGACCTTCCCGATGTTTTCATCTTATTTTCCTTGTTTTGGTGTCCTGAAATCTTCATCCGTTACATCACCAACAAAACATTTTCTTTTTCTTGGCCTTGGTACAGAACTTTTAGCTTCAGAACTGAAATAAGATAATGAAGGTTTTATATAATGAACCAGAATATATTTTGCAATATTATAAATATAAAATTAAGTAAAACTTACGTAGTTGGATGTGCTACTGTTAATACTTCCGAGGATACCAAGTTGCTTGACAATTCTGAAGCTGTCATAGTACCGGACAATTCTGAAACTGTCAAAGCACCAGAGGATTCTGTATCGGTCAAAAAAGCAGATAAATCTGAAGCGGTTAATGTATCAGATAAATCTGAAGCAGTCAATGTAGCAGATAAATCTGAAGTAGTCAGTGTAGCAGACAAATCACTAGCTGTTGAAGTTCTGGATAGTTCAGAATTACTCAGTTTTGAGGATTCCCTGACACTACCTAGCTTATTAGTATCTAATGGTTCTGGAGTCACAGGCCTTTCATCTGGAGATGTGCTACTGGAACTGAAATTAGAAATATTATATTTAGAGAATGCAAATATTAGTGTCCTCCACAATAATTAATAAATTGATAACTGTATTTTGCGGGATAAGGACAAACTCTCAAAAGATCTTAAAGTATATTCAGCAACGTTTCGCAAACTCTCGTTTGCTTCATCAGGCCTAAAAATATTATGAAAATGTCATACAAAACATTTACAGTGAAAAAACCAATAAATACCTCTATACTATAAATAAGACATTCAGATGTAAAAACTTTAAAATATATATATTTAGATGTTCATATTATCCAAATCAAATTTGAATAAAACACCCTCATAATATTCAATAGACTTACCAATGAATCGATGACGAAATCCTGGACGGAATAGCTTCAGTTTTCAAAAATCTTTTTGCTGATTTATATAGGAAGTCTTCATCAGAAAAATGGTCAGAACAAACATATACCTCCTTCGCTAATTTTGTATTTCCCAAATTTAATTGATCCATCCATAATTTCCGTCTGGCATTATCACTAGGCATTCTATTAAAAGAAAATGCTTTTAAAATAAGTTTACAATATGCTTATATTGAGAGCTAGGTACTCCTAGCTACGCTATGGTAAATTATTATTTGTTGTGTTTACTTACCGATGTATGGATCGCCCGCAGTCTTTACTGGTGCTTTTTTTACATATCACACAGGAATTAACCATTTTTCAGCTTAATACAGCAAATAATTATTGTACAAACCTCGTTTTCACTACAAAAATCACTTGGTTAACTCAAAACGATAAGTTTGAACTTGTTCCACCTAAGCATCAGCTGTCAAAGAAGGCGGCCATAATGAAATTCATTCGCACGTCCAGGTCACGTGGTAGAAAGCCACCAATAGGGAGCTGGGGGAATGTGTTTTGATTTTGACGAAAATAATAAACATATTGCTATCTTATTTCGGCCACGTTTTCTCTCTCACTATGCTCTATCTTGGTGTAAATAATCTAAGTTATAAACACAGAACAGAACATAACCATACTTTACAGAAAAACAATCTAAAGTTCTATGATCTCTATCACAGAATTTAATATTACGAAACAAAATAGAAAAAATGGATAACAAAAAAAAGTTTCATAGACTAATTTTTTATCTTCTCCTCTCTTCTCGAATATCTGAATGTAATGACTAATGAGCTCAGCTTCTGGTCTCATTTTCAAAAAAGACCAATGCTTTGATCACAGAATAAAAAAGAAAATTTGGAATTATCTATGCTCCAGCCGAAATTTATCAAAACCATAGAATAATAATATATCAAACATAGAATTCACTTGACACTTGTTTAGAATTTTTTTTTGTGTAATAGGCCATCCTTTATGTTCTGTGAGGCCATCTCTCTTTGTTATCATTACAACTACCCAGGGGGTGAAACGCTAGAAGTAAAATCTACAACACGGACATACGTCTCCCCATTTATTTTGGGGGCGGAGCCAAGCAGTGACGTATGTCTGAGCTAAATCCAAGTTATGTCAAATTTAAATGGGATGGGATGTCTTTGTCAATGCTGCCATTTTATTGTTTGTGTGTGTTTTGTTTGAGTCGAAGAAGGAAGTGAAAAAGTGATAATAATTGTTTAAATATGGCCAATATGAAAGTATTTGTGAGGACATTAGTTATATTTTGTGTTTCTTTGATAAGCAATAAGGTTTTAGTAATCATTCTCTTTTTGGATGTATCTTTGCCTTCCGAATGAATCAGTGTTATTGTGTACTGTGTAGTGACTACCTATAGTGACTTAACTTGACTTTTTTAATACAAGTGTTGATGTTCTATACGTATTATATGAAGAAATGCTTCAAAATTTGTCAACGATTGCTCGGAAGTTTTTCAACTGTACTCAAATTGTAAGACCTGTGGTTGATCATGAAGTTTGTTAGTTCAAAACATTCAATAGTTATGTACTGTACAATTGAGCCTAATAAAATAATTATTTTTATAATGTATATTTTCTTTCAAATCTGCCTTTTAATTCCGAAACAATAGGAAAAGCAAGTAAAAAATAAAAAATATATATTATCTTCTTTCTCTCTCTTTCTGGAACACAGAGCATTGTCAAAATTCGGGACGAAACCATAGAACCTCTCTCTTACTAAAAGCGACCACCCCTCAGAATCCAATCGCCCCATTTATTTTTGACGTTTCAAATGTCACGCGTGTTGTAGGGGTTTAGTAGGCAGATAGCACTTCTTATATTTTATGTTCTGTGCAACTACCAATCGAATTTTGTTATTGTTGTCACGTGATGGTGATTTGTAATATTGAAACGGGATCGGCTAAAACGAATGATGAAAATTAATAAATTTGTTCATTGAAAAATCGTTTCGAATAACTGTGTTTTCAAATCTAAAGTGGAAAGACTATTTGTTTATCCAGAATTTCGAAGAATTCACCTTATAGGAAATAAATTCGTGTCTTCTTATTAAAGTATGTATTGCCACAATATTGTTCCTAGATGATTTTTAAGTTTTACACTTTCTTGCTGTTAATTTTTCATTTGAACTCCCTAATCGGTCCAAAATCTGGCTATTTAGTGGTGTTTTGTTAACAATAAGAAACGTAATTTTGTTTTATAACTCGCATGTTATCTTTGAAACAATCTGAAATAACAAAATACATGAGCACCTGTTGAAATAGCTAACAGTAAATATTGTTAAAAATATTTTTCCTGAATCACTCAGTGTTGAAAAGAGTATATATGTGAGACTGGTCGAATTTATTTTTCAGCTGACAATATTTTTTCAGTGTTCTAGAAGGTGATACCTACGTATAATCAATAATGATTAGTGCAGATGCTCAAATTCGTTATATGATCCAGTGGTTCCAGGAATGGAGCGATTTACAAAAGTCTGATTTTTTGCCAATCATGGCAGAAAGGTATGCCAATAGAGTCTTTGTTAATGGAATTGTCAATAGCCTTGCCAATGTGGAATGTAGGGATAAACCAATGTCCCTCTTTGAATGTAGAGTAAGTTTTCTCATTGGGGTTTTACATCAATACATTTTTTTCTATTCTAGGTTAAACTTTTCAAAGAATGGTTCACCCAATGGTCTGTTGAACAGAAAGAATATTTTTTAAAACAAATCACAGATTTGGACTCCATATTTGCTGAGAAATTGAATTCTGAGTTAGGTGATGGTGCTATTGTAATGGTCAACGGTAATGGTAATGGTGATTTACATGGTGAAGTTATAGATGAATGAAAAATATTGAATATGAATGTTTGACATGTTTTTTAATTCTAATTAAATTATTATTAGTTTTTAAGTTTCTACTACTTTTATGAATGAAAAAAATATATATTCGAATCAGAATTCTTTTCAGTCCTTCAAAATCATTTCTCATAGACCTTTTTTCACTGATTAAGTTCTGGATTCTATTGGTACAGAAATTTAACAGGTATTACAGTTTTTCCATTAGATGCAATTTTGGATATTCGAACTTATTTTCGATAAAAACGAAGATTTTGAATAAAGTTCATCCATTGTAGTTATTCCTTAATTGGAGCATTGTTTGAGTAATTTTCAAAGAAAAATAGTCTAAGAGTTAAAATTTTTGTCTCATAGTATCTACACCTCTCAAGATATTCAACTGAAAATTTGCACAAATATTACCATGTGACATACCAATTTCAGAACCAAAATCTACGAGATGATATTTTTTTTTGGAACACTTGTCTCTTGCTTCCCCCAAATTTTTTATTGGTATGCAACTGTTGATTTGGAAAGGTATAAAAGGAAGCATTGTTGTCATATTAAACACCATGGTCTCTTGTACTTTTTCCGTATGTTACCGATTTGGGGAAACCCCCTGGAAAAATCAGTGAGCGAGCTCTGATTCATTAGTTATTTGCATGTCACATGGTGTAAACGCTCAATTGAAAATCTGTGGTAAACTTCAATTGGCAATGTTGTGATATGTATAGTCTGTTCACGAAAGGTTGAGCCGTCGGTTGGCCATGTATTTGACATATTCCACTGTGTACAGTGTCTCCCAATAAGCTTGATAGAACTTTGAAATTGAATAAAACAACAACAAATTAACCGATTTTGGTTCTCAAACATTTATTCGAAAGATATGGTGTATAAGTTTATGATTTAAACAAGATATCGTTCAAATGGCCTCCACGAGCTCGTTTGCAGACCTTATTCGTTTGACCCAATTTTCCATGACTCGGCCTAGCATTTCCTGTGGTATGGCCTCGATACACCTCGTAATGTTCTCCTCAAGGTCTTGAATTGTCGCTGGAGAGTTGCTGTACACTTGTGATTTCACATATCCCCATAAAAAAAAGTCCAGGGCGTTAAATCACACGATCTTGGCGGCCAGTGATGGGGCCGTTTCTCGAAATTAATGAGTCGCCGAACTTATCGCGCAATAAAGTCATGTTGTCGTTCGAAATGTGTGGGGGGGCGCCGTCCTGTTGGAAATAAAGATCGTCGTCACCAATTTCATCAAATTTCGGGAAGAGAAATTCACGCAGCAAGTCGCTATAGCGCTGGCCGTTCACAGTAACGGCTTGTCCGGCGTAATTTCGGAAAAATACACGCCCGATGATGCCACCACTCCACAATCCACACCAAACTGTGATCTTTTGTGGATGAAAAGGTCTTTCTTGCACCACTTGTGGATTAGAATCGCTCCAATATCGGCAATTCTGCTTGTTAACGAATCACCATTTTTCCGTTGAAACTCTCTTCGCGTGGCCACCGGCGAACGCGAATTTGCGTAATAAATTTGGACGATTTCCAAACGTTGTGTGAGCGTGAAACTTTCATGGTAAAACTTTGAGTTTGAACCTTTCTGAATAAAATGACACTTCGAACGTCAAAATTGATAAACAAATATGGCCGCCAAAACCTTACAAAATTCTACAACCTTATTGGGAAACACTATATATTGAAATTTCAGGTTATATGTTTAATTTCTTGTCAGATTGATACGCCATGTTGTCAATATTGCATAGAGTTATCAGGGAGCGCTATGCAATATTTGCTTAGTCTGAAAATATGATCTGCGGAGCGAGCAAGATTATCTGTGACGTCATGACATTTGTTGTAGAGTGAAAATAATAAAAGAACGCTCAGGCGCAAAGGCTTGTCAAGTCAAAGGAATTCGTAACCTCAAAATTATTATTTGCTGTCTTTCGCTCTGAAACGGTGTCTCTGCTTTCGCGGTACCACATATTGTAACAACAAAATTAGTTTCATCTTTCGTTAAAACATCCAGAACATAAATAACTAACCTAAACTGTCCTAAACTAACTTTTAGGTTAGAATAAAATGACATTTGGAAGAGCTCTCGCTTTTGAGCGGGAGCGAATATATCTGATCTTCTTGTTCGCTCTGATAATAAAAGATCACGATGCAGACTGAAGTGAGCTAAGAGAGCTTAATAAAAGACCAGCTGAGAGCAAGAAGTGCACGCCGAGCAGAATATTCAGACTAAGCAATTGACAACGTTGCGTATCAATCTGACAAGAAAATAAAAAACATAACCTAAAATTGTAATATACACAGTGGAATATGCCAAATTTCCATGGCCAACCGACGGCTCAACCTTTCGTGAACGGACTATAGGTACTATGAGAAATTCAAATTTCAATTTTGTATCTTGAAAACGAAACTTTTGCAGTCCCATGTTCATAAGACTTCTCCTTTCTTTAACTTACTTGAGGAATCTTCCTTTAATTTTTACCCTAAATGAGAAACACCCTGTATAGAATGTGCTGGTAATAAAGTATTACTAATTCAATTATACACAAAACTAAATAAAGATAGTTTATTTTTTCATAGAAAAATATAGTGGTACTATGGTAATTAACATAATAAATTCAAGATTTGTTTGTGGTTCTTTGAACGGTATAGTGGTACTATGGTAATTAACATAATAAATTCAAGATTTGTTTGTGGTTCTTTGAACGGTTGATACCCCATCAACAAACTTGGTTCGAAACAAAACATTTGCATTATTGAACATACCATCTTTCAGTGACACAATGATGAACTGCAAAGAAAGCATGGAATTACTTAAAATACTTAATCTAAAATATCGATCATTCAATAAATCCATTTTTTCGTCGACCTCAAAATAAAAGATGATTTTAAGGTGTGCGAAATTGAACATTAATGATACATTTTAATGTGCAATTGTCATGGGCAACCGAACAAAAAGCATTCAGAAGCAATACAAGTAATGTTAAAACTCTAGTGGAACATGGAAATTTTATTATGTCAAATGTATGTCTTGAGCAAAATAAGAATGTATCTCAACCAAAATTTATTCTCAATTCTTAATGAGATCAACGGAAAAATCTTGTAATCGGTAATTAATCTATATACTAATGGTCTTGAACTATTGCCGCGTTAAAATGTTTTCCGTCGATCTCAAAATAAAAGGTGATTTTAATGTGTACGAAATTGATCATCAATGACCCATTTTAATGCTCAATTTCTGCGATTTTAATGTGCAATCCTCATGGCAACCGTTCACAAGGTATTCAAAAGCGCTACTTGAAATGACAAAACTCTACTGGAACATAGATACATAGAAATTTTATTACGTCAAATGTAAGTCTTGTGCAAAATAAGAATGTATTTCAATCAAGAATTCATACATAATTCATATTGAGATCGTCGGGAAAATCTTGTAATCAACTCGGTTATTAATCGAGCGACTAATGGTTTCGAATACTATTAACGCGTGATCGGGGCGAACGCGTTAAAATATCTTGACCGTCGCTATCTTTAATAACCTAGTTGATTGAATAACTATTATAAAATAATTATTACCTGTGATTTTTTGAAATGTGCTTTCAACATATTCCCTATATTTTGAGTATGGGATAAATCCAATGCTGCATCAACTTCATCTAATATATAAAGGGGCGCCGGTTTGAATAATAACATAGCCAATATTAATGAAAGAGCTGCAAGGGATCTTTGACCACCACTGAGTTCAGTTAAACTTTCTTTCCATACTCCGCCTAAAGACACTTTGACCTGAAATTGAAAGATAGGACATAGAGTGAATATTAATAGGAGAATGTGTAATAATTTTTTGTTTTCTGATCTAGTATGCATTATGTCATAATTGGAACTTCCAGGAGAGCAATTTTCGAACTTTTTGATAATTATTGGCGAGAAGAAAAAAAGTAGCTCTACTGTGTGTTTCCTGAAGTCGAATGAAGAATGATGGCTGAAACATTGAATTGAAGATGGGAGAATGATGGAATAGTCCGAAAATTTCAATTTCAATGAAATTTCCTCATTGTGAATTTACTATCAAAATAGGAATACTAGTACAGTCAAATAGGGGTTTTAGCAGGAAAGTTTGGGGTAGTTTTGCTTTTTTCGGTTTTTTATGTTTTTTGGGGTGCTGAATCCGAATCTGAGGTTTGCTAACAAATTTCGTGAGGGAACATTGAAAAAAATACAAAAAAAGAGAAAAAATCTCATTCTTTGGCAGTTTTCTGCTTATAACTCGGAAACTATCAACTTTTCGTGAAAAACCTTTCCATACAAAATGAAAGTACATGAAATTTCCTACAAATTGTATTACCACAGCTTGTTCTGCGACAACCCGTTCTGGCTCAAATTATAGTTGAAAATGAGGTATTTTCTATGACTCGATAAATGAAAATAGAAAATCGAAACTGATATACTGAATGTTCATGCAAAATTTCAAGACGTTCGCATTATCGGAACCACGGAATTTAATTTATTTTCATTTATTGAGTCATAGAAAATACCTCATTTTCAACTATAATTTGAGCCAGAACGGGCTGTCGCAGAACAAGCTGTGGTGATGCAATTTGTAGGAAATTTCACGTACTTTCATTTTGTATAGAAAAGTTTTTCACGAAAAGTTGATAGTTTCCGAGTTATAAGCAGAAAACTGCCAAAGAATGAGACTTTTTCTCTTTTTTTGTATTTTTTTCAATGTTCCCTCATGAAATTTTGTTAGCAAACCTCAGATTCGGATTCAGCACCCCAAAAACATAAAAAATCGAAAAAATCAAAACTACCCCAGAACTTTCCTGCTAGGGGTTCTTTTGAGCACACAATTGACTGGACTATACTTACAACCAAAGATTGAAAAGTAACTCTATAATTTTTGCATACAACCTTTTACCATTGACACAGCATTAGAACACTTTCTACAGGTTATGAAATTCACTCGGAAAAATAGAATTTAACGTACAAACCTCCAAGTCGCTCCGTTTCCAATGGAACAGTGGAAGAGTCAAAACATCAGTGCAATGCCATATGGAAAAACTATCAGGAATAATTGCGGAACGAACACTGAAATCGTAGTGGGGATGCTTTGGACTGACGGTCCGCGATGCGCGATCTTATCATTTTAAACGTGGAGAGCGTAGGAGTATATCAGTGTGAAAAGTAAGGTTTGTTCCAACAGCGTATTTTTGACCGTACAATGTACCGTACAAGGATCGTTTTGTATCGCATTTATGCGCAGGTCAGTGCCGTGTACGGTTCAAGGGCGGTTCAAAGTTTCAGGTTGTTGGAACGCTTTTGTGACCCGTGTATCGTTAAAAAAATTTGAATTTTGTGTTTACAACTTTTTATCAGCGTGATATGTTTCTATTGTCTTATTCTTTCGATCTTATTGCCACTGACAAAATAAATAATCCCTAGAGATTTATTTTATCTGAGTTGTTTGTTGTTAATAATTCCGCTAATCTAATTATCTAGTCTGTCTTCACATCCTTTGAGCTTGAAAGAGTATTTTTCTATAAATGAATTCTTCAATAGTAGATATGTTCGCTTGTATCGGAAATGTAATAAAACATCGCCGAAGAATGAAATAAATACAATATAGTTTTTGTTATTTACATTTCCGATACTTTGTATACTTGGAAGGGTAATTGCCAATTTTGAATTCTCTTCTAAATCGAATATCCTGGTCGATGATGTCTATTATTTTTTGTTTATTAAGCTTTTCATCATTACTTAGTTACTTTTCGGAA
Organism: Propylea japonica; assembly: GCA_013421045.1. Classification (NCBI taxonomy): domain Eukaryota; kingdom Metazoa; phylum Arthropoda; class Insecta; order Coleoptera; family Coccinellidae; genus Propylea; species Propylea japonica. The sequence continues at coordinate 22,143,090 of CM024240.1, read as the reverse complement.
ATAAAGTGACTTCCCCAGGTACCCGGGATTACCAATGTGGCGCAAACGAAACCAAATTCTTAATTCAAGTACATGGTATTCATATGGAGAAAGTGGGCTTCTTTGAAATGAGAATTCTAAAGCAACTTTTGAATCAAACTGCTCACGTAATAATTGAAAATTTCAAACATTTCCTCACCATACACTGTTAATACTTTTAATTCTATAATTCTAAAACTGTCTTCAAAGTTTCCAAATAATGCGAATAATTCCATTTGAATAAATCGTTTAATGAGTAACAAAACAAGCGAGCAAAAACTGAAAAAAATCAGAGAACTGTCTCTGAAAATACGACAACAACAAATGAGATAAATAAATAAACCTCATATCAATAAATAAGAAACTTTCTTTCGATCTGAGAAATAAACAGAACCGTCCTAACCTAAAATGAATAGAAATACAAATGGCGCAGGTCATACACAACCAGTACAAACTAGTGATGGGCAAAACCGAATTCTTTCAAAAATCGAAAACCGAATGAACGAATGAATTTGAGAATCGAATGATCATTCGAATGATTTTGCATTCGGTTTGAGGCGACACCTACAATAAAAATCGGGAACTATGTCGTTAAGGTTCAATATCTCAGCATTTGCCTGCTTTTTTTTTAGGAAAATGAACTCTATGGCCATTCATTCGGTCCAAATTTCGAATGAATCATTCGTTTTGCATTCGGTTTCGGGCGGCATCTACCTGAAATTGTAGTTACTATGTCCGTAAGGCTCAATATCTATGTCATTGCCTGCTATTTCTTAGGGAGGTTTTTGAAATTGAGCTCTATTGGAATTCATTCGGTCTAAATTTCGAATGAATCATTCGTTTTGCATTCGGTTTCGGGCGGCATCTACCTGAAATTGTAGTTACTATGTCCGTAAGGCTCATATCTATGTCATTACGTGCTGCTATTTCTTAGGGAGGTTTTCGAAATTGAGCTCTATTGGAATTCATTCGGTCTAAATTTCGAATGATCATTCGTTTTGCATTCGGTTTCGGCGGCATCTACCTGAAATTTCAGTTACTATGTCCGTAAGGCTCAATATCTATGTCATTACGTGCTATTTCTTATGGAGGTTTTTGAAATTGAACTCTATTGGAATTCATTCGGTCTGAATTTCGAATGAATCATTCGTTTTGCATTCGTTTGGGGTGGCAAATAGCAGAAATATTAGATACTATAAATCAATAAGGTCCAATATTTCTGCGTTTGCATGCTATTTCTTATGGAGGTTTTGGAAATTGAACTCTATTGGAATTCATTCGTCAGTTTTGGAGTGGCCCCTATTTTAAATTTACTTTTTTATTTTAGTTGACCTTTCCAAATAATATCGATTTCTTTGGACATAAAGGTCCTACTGATTTGAAAAAAATGTTTTTTGAAAGATGGTAGTATCACCTTTTATTAGAGCTAAACAATATGAAATCATTCAACTTAGTGATGTCATAGGATAATTCTTTAAAAAATGTAAAGTACTGATTTTCCTAATAAATCCGCAATGGTACAAGAACTTGCACATTGAAGTTTAATTTTTCTTCGATGAACTAACATCTCATAAGAACTTATATGCTTGAAACCTCAGAGTAAGAATTTTTTTGTTAATCCTTACTCTGAGCTTGAAACCATTAAATGAATTTTCAAAAGAGTTCAATTTCGAAAAACTCCGTAAGAAATAGCACACAAAGGCAGAAATATTGAGCCATATTGATATATAGTATATAATACTTCTGCTAGATGCTACCCCAAACCGAATGCAAAACGAATGATTCATTCGAAATTCAGATTTCAGACCGAATGAATTCCAATAGAGTTCAATTTCAAATACCTTCATAAGAAATAGCATGCAAAAGCAGAGCCTTAATGTATATAGTGTCTGATATTTCTGCTAGATGCCACCCCAAACCGAATGAAAAACGAATAATTCATTCGAAATTTAGACCGAATGAATTGCAATAGAGTTCAGTTTCAAAAACCTCCCTAAGAATAGTACGTAATGACATAGATATTGAGCCTTACGAACATAGTAACTAAAACTTCAGGTAGATGCCGCCCGAAACCGAATGCAAAACGAATGATTCATTCGAAATTTAGACCGAATGAATTCCAATAGAGCTCAATTTCAAAAACCTCCCTAAGAAATAGCAGGCAATGACATAGATATTGAGCCTTACCATAGTAACTACAATTTCAGGTAGATGCCGCCCGAAACCGAATGCAAAACGAATGATTCATTCGAAATTTGGACCGAATGAATGGCAATAAAGTTCATTTTCCTAAAAAAAAAGCACGCAATGGCTGAGATATTGAACCTTAACGACATAGTACCTGATTTTTATGATAGGTGTCGCTCCAAACCGAATGCAAAATCATTCGAATTGCTGAAATATTGCATTCGAATGCAACGAATACTTTCAAGAATCGAATGCTGCATTCGATTTTGCATTCGAATGGCCCATCACTAGTACAAACGATCCCTGCCGTACACTGTACCGTACATGGGACCGGGCGGTACATAGGTCAGTTGGAACACGAGACCGCGATTTGGGATCGTTCACTGTACCGTCAAAAAACGCTGTTGGAACGCCTTTAGTCTACTGCGCATGTGTGGACCGTACAATCGCTGCTGTTGGAACAAACTTGTAATTACGTTATCCGTAAATTGATTATGATCAATTTAGATCATAGAAAAATGACCCATCAGTATTAATATATCGGTCTACAATTAATAAGCAACTGAGTATTCCTGTGCGTACCGAGAACCCTAAAAAAATTGGATGCAATACTGGGATATTACATAATTTGGCCTGATAAAATTATTCGAATCGCGCATCGCGGACCGCCAGTCCGAAGCATCCCCACTACGGTTCCAGCGTTCGTTTTGCAAGTCCTGATGGTTTTTCCATATGGCTTCGCACTGATGTTTCGATACTTCCACTGTTCAATTGGAACTGGAGCGACTTGGAGATTTCTATGTTTACCCGTTCATCATTAACAGAAGAAGCAATATACATTATACGTCAAATGGACTGTTGAAGGTAAGGTAAATATCGAATATCGGTGACCAACAGATATCGACCAGGTTTTGGTGTCATTGTAATAATTGAGTCTTCCTGAGCAACATTAGTGAAACCAACAGGTGGCGGTCTGCCTTAGTTTAGAAAATATGAGCCCCAAAAGTTCCAAAAATGTTCCATCGTCACGTCGCTTTTTTCATTATTAAAAACACACCTTCATTTAGTCTATAAATCACCCTTGAACATTCAAATTACTATTCGAATAGTTTCATTTCTAGTATTAGGTGTACAAATAAGTTTCCGCGGTTTTTTATAAAAAATTAGGAATTTATTGTAAAGGAAAAGTACATTACGTTTTATTCAAAGTATTTTCCATCATTTGCCACTACTTTTCCCCATCTTTCTGGCAACATTCGGATACCTCGTCGAAAAAACTCTTCATCTTTTGACGCTATCCACAAATCTACCGAATTTTTGGTGTCTTCATATGATGTGAAGCGCTGCTCAGACAGACCATGTGCCATCGACCGGAACAGGTGATAATCAGAAGGGGCTAAGTCTGGTGAATACAGCGGGTGGGGTAAAACTTCCCAGTTGAGTGTTTCCAAGTATGTTTTTACCGGCGCCGCAACATGTGGACGAGCATTATCGTGTAAAAGAATAATTTTGTCGTGTCTGGAGTAGTAATGGGCGCGTTTTTCCTTAAGTGCCCGACTCAATCTCATCAATTGTGTTCGGTAGAGAGCTCCAGTAATGGTTTCGCTTGGTTTCAGCAACTCATAATACACGACACCAAGCTGATCCCACCAAATACACAGCATGAGTTTTTTTCCATGAATATTCGGCTTAACTGTCGATGTTGATGGTTCGCCGGGCTTAACCCATGACTTTCTCTTCTTTGGATTATCGTAGTGAATCCATTTTTCGTCACCACGTACGATGCAAAAAACTCTTTTTTTTTATCCTGGCAAGCGGCATTTCACTCATGCATAATCGGCGTTCAACGTCTCTCGGCTTTAGTTCATATGGAACCCAATTTCCTTGTTTTTGAATCATTCCTAACGATTTTAAACGATGTGAAATTGCTTGTTGAGTCACTTGTAGAGTAAGTGCAAGTTCTTTTTGCGTTTGGGACGAATCTTCCTCCATAGTGCTTCTAATTCCATGTCTTCGTACACTTTCGGCCTTCCACTGCGTTCTTTGTCTTTAACGTCAAACTCACCGTTCTAAAACTTTTGAAACCATTCCTGACAACTTCTCTCATTTAAAGCAGCTTCACCATATGCTTCTAGAAGCAATCGATGCGCCTCAGCTGCAGATTTTTTCACATTAAGAAGTAAATCAAAAGTTCCCGCAAATGATGCTTATTCGGAATAAAACTTGACATTTTTGCACGAAAAAAATAACGTGATGCTGATACGGAATCACTAGTACTTTAAGGTTATGGTGTTGCCAGATGACTAAACTTGGGATATTACGTTTTACATCTGACAATTCTCCATAACCTTCTGGTGGGGCCATCTTTTGACAAACCGCGGAAACTTATTTGTACACCTAATATATTCAATAATTAATGCAAAAACATCGAAATTCTGGAGTTATCACATATCCACAATTCTAAGGAAAGCCCGCCGTTCTTCATGGTAGGTTTGGCACCACTGCTCCGTCTTTCGGCAAGTGACATATCAAATGATGGCAGGAATTACGGAAAGGCATCGTATCATATTAGCGCGAATGAGTCTGCGGCAGTGCCAAATCTACCATTAAAAACGGCGGCCTTTCCTTAAAATTTGTGTATATGTATACTCCGTTCACGAAAGGTTGACAGGTCGGTTGGCCATGGAAATTTAACATATTCCACTGTGTTTATAAAATTTTAGGTTATGTTATTTATTTTCTTGTCAGATTGATACGCAATGTTGTCAATATTGCATAGAGTTGTCTGACAACTCGCAAGCTCATCGGACGAGGCCGGTACATTCAGCAACGTTGACTTTATTTTACTTTATTACAGTAAATACTAATTTTATGCTTCTGTATTAATTATTGAATAAACCTGAAATAAACTATTTGAATAGTTATTTGAATGCTCGAAGGTGAGTTATGGACTAAATTGGAGCAATGAATTTGTGTTTTTATAGTGAAAAAAGTGACATGAAGATGGAACATTTTTGGAACTCTGGGGTCCATATTTTCTAAACTTGGACGGACCGCCACCTGTTGTTTTCACTAATGTTGTTCAGGAAGACTCAATGAATACAATGAGACCAAAAGCTGGTCGATATCTGCTGGTCACCTAAATTCGATATTTACCAAATTCATTAAAGCAAACATGCCAAATAAAGGAGATACTAATTACAAATTGAATGAATCGTGCAAAACATTCTAAGAAAAAATTCACAAGTACCTCTACACCTTCCAAAATAGTCATTCCATATGGAGCAGCCAACCTTGCATTAGCTCCTGGAAGTAATGTATTGAATATAGATCCGAAATCCTTGGATACCTGATCAAACGCCAATTTAAGGGACTGTTTTTTCTGAGTATCCAAGTCTACCATAACTGCTAACAACTTTTTTTTATCGTTTTCGACTATGTTTTGTTTCTTCCTCATTTCGTTGAACTGAAAGGGTATGATTCAAGATTTTCATCATAAGATTGATTGATTAAGATTATACTGATTACTCCTAGGCTTCGTTGAAATCCTTCAATAGGATTTTATGCAACGAGCGTATAATGATAGCTATTATTCACGGGGTGAAGTTTAGGCTCAGAGCCGTAAGCGAGTGGGCCAAATCACTAAGTGAATAACCGCCATTATAAGCGAGTAGCATGCTATACTTATCCACGACTACTGAATATATTTCTTGAAGATTTTAACATTTGGCGATCGTGACAAAGCCCTTTTATTACAAGTGGGAAAAAAGTCAAGTTGACACGTAAAAAATTTTTGGAGAACTTGTCACTGTATATTTTGTAACAAAAATTGTTTTAATTGATGTCATAAAAGTGATTGACTAGATATACCCATATTTGTTAGCTAGAGTACTCTAGAATACTGAAGAAATATCAATTTCAAGAATATAACATGAAAGCTGAATCCATGAAGCATCTGACAGAAGTGAATAATAACTCATTATTCACTAGTGATTAATGGATATTATTATGGACGAGCAAACAGAGGTATAATGGGTAGATTATACAATAGCCGTGGATAAAAGCAATTAAGCTTGTGCTAGTTAGGAGAATCAGTTGTGTCTATTTATATTGCATTGAAATTAATTTTTCACCTGTTTTTCTTCTTGTTCAAACATTGTTTGAGCTTTCGTGTTAACTCTTCTACCGATTTTATTTTTCGTTTCCTGCATCTCTCTTATTCTACTCTCCAAACGTTGGCCTTCTTTATCACTCATTTTTGCGCCTTCTTCCAAATATTGTTTCTCATGTGATAATTTCTTGGATAAATCTTCTTCCTACAAATGTATAAAAATATTTGCTTATGGAAGTAAATAAAGAGCATATTCATATATCGACTTGGAGGGCAATATCTATGCATTCCCACATAATTTTTTTCTTAAACTATTGTGCCGAATCAACGAGTTGATTTGTGAACGGGAAATTCTTGAAAATGGTTCATTAGTTGAAAGATTAATTGGGCTGGTTCCATTATCTTAGATTGTTCTATCCAGCTATTGTCAGAAGCTAGTCGCATTAATTTTGCCGAATTTTAAGTTTAATTTTGCGATTTCCCTGAAGACGGCTAGCGAATGCTTGCCGAAACGTTGGATAGAACAATCCAAGATAATGGAAACAGCCCAAACAATCTTTCAACTATGTTGATTGTTCAATCAAGGTTTGTGAAACCCTTTTGAAATTATTTGAAGGTCAGATAAAATAACTGATGTCAGATGGATTTCTTCACTTGATTCAGTGGCGGCTTGTGACAGAATAAGGTGATGAGGCACATCAAAAAAAAAATTAATCTTATAAACTCTTTTTTGTCAGCTGCATACTTATTTTATATTATATTATTTTATGAAAAAAATCCTTCGGTATTAATGCTCCAATGATTTTATAGCGTTTTATTGGGTGGTAATTGCCTGAGATAAGTTTTTCAACTCGCTTCAACCAGTTTTCACTAAACCCTATCGGAATATGTATTATTAACATTGCCAAAAAATAATTTGATTAGAGTTACACTGCCAGTAGGCCCAGTAGTACTCTCATTTTGAAACCTCCGATTCGATTTTCCTACCGCACCGATAGTCATGATTTGGAATAGGTTGTATAACTTCTTCAATTGTACATATTTTATACTCATAGGAATGACTCAAAAACTGTTTCTGTTTTATTGAAAACTCTGCAATATCACGAGTACTGCACAAACCCAATAAACCCAAACCAGAGTGAAATTTCACCATCTTCCGCTTCACGATTAACCCGAATATGTGCAGTTTGCCGATGAAACGAACGAAACGAACACGATCACGGATCAAGGGTAGATAGTCCGGTCAATCCAGACCAAAAAATTAGGGTGAAGTTACATAAAATCCAAACAAGCTGAAAATCGGTAAAATTGTTTAAAACATAATAATAAATAATATATAAAAGTTCCCAATCATTCCCGTGGATGGACAAAAATTTATTCAAGTTCAAAGGTCGAAAAATGAGTTTTTCGCGATTTTCAGCAAAACGGTGAGTTTCATCAAAAATGTAATTCAGACAAAAATGTAGATGTTAAAATTATCTTCAAAAAATGTATCAATACTTTTTTCCTACGAGGCACCGTTTCTGAGCTAAAACGCTTCAAATGTTCTAAAAGTTGTTACTGAGGCTAGCCTCAAATTCACCTTAGATAAACAACGAAGGGGAGGTTCATGATCTCGTCACGTCGATGTGAATAACGCGCTAGACAAGGAAGCGCGTGAGGCAAGCCTCACCTCACCGTTTACGCCTTGAAGGGAAGTGAGATGAATGTACAAAGATCGGACCCTGACGCCTGTAACATTTAACGTTACGGTCCGATTTTTGTGCATTCATCGTAACGTCAGTAACGTGTAATGTTACAGACGTCTGTAGCTGTACCCGGCTTGAGATTGAGCTTGGATATTATGGAAGACGAGTGCAGTAACGTACAACGTACAAAAAATTGAGACTGAAGAACATAATGGGATGATGAAATTCATTAATGAAATATTGGATTATTTCGCTTGATATTATTTGTGATTTCCGTAATTTATTGGTGAGGCACTGCCTCACCTGCCTCATAGGACAAGCCGCCACTGACTTGATTCAATATTCATGTTTTATAGTTGTCCATAATAGCCCATTTTTTGAGCGCTCGTTCTACTTAAACGAGTGCTATATAGTTTTGTCCAAATGTCTGTAATTTTCGAATTTTGAGCCGGAAAATTTCAAATGATAGGGTTAGATTCCCAGATGACGAATTTGTGGTCAAATTCAATTCTGAGAGACTTGAGATTTTGAGGATGAGTTTGGCTTCCAAATGCCTCAATTAAGTTCGTTGAATCCGTTCAAACTTTTTGTTCCTCAATATCTCAGACAAAACAAAATCAATCAAAATTAAATTTCTTGGCCACATACAAGATGCTCATAGAAAGCCTCATGCAAAATTTTTGTGACCATAGTGTTAACAGAACCATAGAATATTTAATCTGATTCCAATGAAATTTATTTTGTGAATGAAGATTGATTTACTGAATGTTCATCTGTCGCCTCTTTTGTGGTGTCTCGTGGTTGACGAACTACTCAAAAGATTAGCCGAGCAAGGGTACAGCTGCTTTGGCTATGCAGATGACCTGGCTGTTATAGTAAGGGGAAAGTTCGAAGGTACTACTTCAGAGCTGACCCAAAACGTCATTGATATCATCAATCGGTGGTGTCAGGAGGAGGGCTTTAACGTCAATCCAACCAAGACGGTTATTGTTCCATTCACACGTCGTAGGAAGCTAACACTTGTAGCACCGGTGTTGAAGGGAATAAAACTAGAGTTTTCCGATGAGGTCAAATATCTGGGGGTCACCTTGGATAAGAAACTCAATTGGAACTCTCACCTTAATAAAGTGATTGCCAAATCTACAACGGCGTTTTGGATCTGCCGTAAGTTATTTGGCAAAACTTGGGGTCTGAAGCCTCGTATGATCCACTGGATCTATACGTCGGTGGTAAGACCTGTTATCACATATGCCTCTTCAGTTTGGTGGACTAAAACTGAAGAAAAGACAAGCCAACAGAGGCTGAATAAGCTTCAAAGACTGGCTTGTCTAGGCATTACAGGAGCTGCGTATACAACTCCTACAGCTGCAGTAGAGGTAATACTGGATCTCACCCCGCTGCACATTTATGTTAAGAAAGAAGGTCTCATGAGTGCCCTTAGAATGGATCAAATAGTGCCTGGAAAGGGACACGGAAATATTTTAAAATCACTCGGTGGTGTCCCTTTACTACTGAGGGATTCCATGCCAATCGAGTATGACCTTGACGCCAACTACGAAGTGATCATAGGTGATCGCCAAGAAAGTGTGGGAGGGTTTGTCTCGACTTCGTAAAAACCATCTCATCTGGTACACAGATGGGTCCCTAAGGGAACGAGGAGCAGGCATAGGCATATACGGTCCCAAATACAGGGAATCGGTTCCTTTGGGAAAGCCAATAACAACGCTCCAAACTGAAATTCTGGCCATAGAAAGATGCGCCCAAGTCTGTCTGTCCAGACAGTACAAGGGAGCCAGAATTTGCATTGCCTCTGATAGTCAGATGGCACTGAGGCAGCTTATGGCCGTTGATTGTAGATCAAGGACCATTTGGAACTGCAAACAGTCCCTCAAAAACTGGCGGAGTACAACAAGCTACTTTTAGTTTGGGTACCTGCCCACCAGAACATTGAGGGAAATGAGAGAGCTGATGCCCTTGCAAAAAGAGGAGCAAACACACCCTTCACCGGACCCGTGCCCTCCTGTTGGGTATCACCTACACTGATTAGGGCAGAGGTCGGTGTTTGGGGAAAAAAGGAGAAGAACACTCTTACTGGATAACACATCCGGTCAAAGACAAGCAAAGAGACTAATCGAACCTTCCAAAGAGAAGGCTCAACAAGCTCTATCGTTGTCGAAAACGAGTTAAGGCTGCTAATCGGCCTTCTCACAGGGCATTGTCCCGTGAGATATCACCTACACAAGATCGGTAAAGAAAACTCCGACATTGTAGGTTATGTGAATCGGCCACTGAAACCACCGAGCACATACTATGCCAATGCACTGCGCTGGCGCATGCCAGACTTACTCTACTAGGTGGCGCGTTATTAACGCCAGCCGACATAAGAGCGAAGTCTCCTAAGGAAGTAACCAGCTTTGCTAAGGAGGTTAGATTCCTGGGAAAAACGTAGTTTTAGTATGGTAACGCACAAAAGACCTTATTGGTCGCAGTGCAGAAGGGTAATCAACGTGCCGATCGACCACTATCTAATCTAATCTAATCTACTGAATGTTCATGCAAAATTTCAAGAGGATCGCATCATCAACACCATAGAATTTAATTTTTTCAATTATTGATCTTTTACATAAGTATTGATTTTCTGATTATTTTTCAGAATATAATCCCCCATCGTATTGAAATTTCGCATTCATATACATGGCATGAATCTCAAGTCCTATACAAAATTTCCAGGTAATCGTAATAGTCTTATTGCTCCACCAATGAACGAGCGCTCAAAAGCACTTGCCTAGGGCTTTCTTAAATTTTTTGAATATACAGGTTGTCCCGGAAAATGTGGGAAATCTCTGGGATTCAGATTGAACATAAAAAATGAAGATGACAAGTTCCCATAATTTTTTTTCCTAGCGGCCCTCCCTACGAAGATACGACCTCCTAAATGACGCCACTGGAAATCCATTTTAGTGGAATAAGTTTCAAACTACTCGATATAATTTGATGAAAATTTGATATGATTAATAATATTAGGGACCTCTTAAATCACCGCATTCAAATTTCAATTAGCTTGTTCAGTTTACCAGGGGCGGACTGGGTTGTACATTTTAATGCTTACATTTTTAACACCCTGTATAATAAGGTGCTAAAAAACAAATTTGGATACCTTGAACATTAAGCTAAAGAGAAGGTACTCTTGTTCAGTGTCGATAAAATGAACAGTTTTCGAAAAAAAAATAATGAAAGAAGTAAGTAATTGAAAATTATTCCACTAAAATGGATTTCCAGTGGCGTCATTTAGGAGGTCGTATCTTCGTAGGGAGGGCCGCTAGGAAAAAAAATAATGGGAACTTGTCATCTCATTTTTTTATGTTTTATCTGAATCCGAGAGATTTCCCACATTTCCCAGGACACCCTGTATATTTAAGAGCAGTGTGTATGATGAAGATTGACTTACCCTTCCTTTGCAATTACGAAGGTTATCCTCAAGTTTCTTCATTTCATGATTAATTTTCCTTATATCCAAAAGTAATTCATTATTGTGTTCCAACATTTTCTCTTTTTGTTGGACATTTTTTTCAACTTCCTTATTTTGTGCAGCAATTGCCTGCTTTTCTTTAGTTACCTTTTCCTGCAATTCTCTTACAATATTTTTTATCTCTTCAAATTCACCATTGGAATTTTCAGCAGTTGCCTTCAACTGTAGAATCATTTCTTTTGTGGAATGCAGTTGAATATTTGTATTTTCTATTGCTTTCTTCAATTCAGAAATTTCCAAAGTGAGTGTTTGATACTGGTCCTCATGTTTCACCCATTCCTTCTGACTTTTGTCAGCTTTTTGTTTGGCTTTCTGCATTTCTGTCTCTGCTTCTTTAAGTTGCTTCTCTCTGTACCCTTTTATATCTCTCATTTTTAATTCTAACTCTTTAGCTTTATCATTACATCTTTGTTCCACTTCCTTGCAATTCTTTTCTTTTGCAACCAAATCCTCTGAAATAAAAAAGAAACATTTCAGTAATATGCTTAAGGTATTAGGCTAGCCATGAAATTTGATGTTTTGTTTTCTGTACCCATTTGTTTTTTGAGATTATTAACTTCTTCTTGTTGTCTATGATGCTCGGTTTGTTGTAATCTCTGTTCTATGAGTCTCAATTCATGCTGTTTGAACTCCAACTTCTGCTTTAACTGATTATATTGAGTTTGATAATTCTGCATTTGTTTCGTTTCATGATCAATTTGTTGGAGTTCTTGTTCCAATTGATATAGTCTGTTCTGAAATTAGAATTCAAATTTTTATCATAATTATGCATATTGAGATGCTAGTAAAGTATGGTATATCGGGTGGTTCAAGGTGAGTGGCCTATTAGATTATTATGGAATGGATGATGGTAAAGATTTCAAATTTTGTGGATCGATATTTTGCCATTTAAGGTACATATTTCAAATAATTTCACATTTCCAGTGTTGCCGGATGTACGACATTTGGCAACAACTTTGTTATTTTGAATGGGACATCCGGTATTTCTCTTTTTTATGATACTCCATGAAATATTAAATCTATTCACTCTTACTTTTTCATGCCTATCCTCAACGGTTTTTGAGTTATTAATTATTTTTCGAAATTTTACATCAAATCAAATTGGCGTGTTACGAAAATTACCCTAGTTCGCTCAATATTTGAGATTTAAGTCAGAATTTAAGCAAGTCATTAGATATTAATCTGATCTATGTCACTGCTTTGGAATTATAGTACACAGTTATACAGGATGGACCAAAAAAATTCATCATTTAGGTACAAAATCGTTGAGATAGGAATAGTGACGTGAATAGAAAAATTGTAGAGTGTGTTGTACTGATTCCAAAAATTGAAAAATATACTAGGTGTTTGAAAAAACAGACTTTTCACGATTTTGTAACTTGACAAATGATGATTTTTTTTTGTCCATCCTGTATAACTGACAACTATAATTCAAAAGCAGTGACATAGATCAGATCAATATCTAATGACTTGCTAAATTTCTGAATTAAATCTCAAATATTGAGCGAACTAGAGTCATTTTCCTAACACGCCAATTTGATCTAAAATTTAGAAAAATAATTAATAACTCAAAAACCGTTAAAGATAGGTATGAAGAAATGAAAGTGAATAGATTTAATATTTTATGGAGTATCATAAAAAAATTGAAATACCGAATGTCCCATTTAAAATAACAAAGTTGTTGCCAAATAGTCGTACATCCGGCAACACTGGAAATGTGAAATTATTTTAAAAATGTACCTTAAATGGCCAAATATCGATCCACAAAATTTGAAATCTCTACCATCAATAGTTTCCTTAATAATCTAATAGGCCACTCACCTTGGGACATCCGATATAATGGGTATGTTATTAATCAGCAATCCATATACAGGGTGTTTCATTGGGAAACGGAAATACTTAATAGGTGCATAGGTGGCACCAAGGCGGTTCTGGGGATACCCCATTTATTGCGTCTTACTGTCTTCGTAGCCGAGATACAGGGTGTTTTATGAATTTTGCCGTTTCTTCCTGAGGCAGTATCAAACGAACCACCCGGTATATTTTCTTCATATTTGGCAAATATGTTCCTAATTGAGAGCCCAAACGTATCATACAATAACCGCCTTGAAAATCCGGGTCCGGGTTAACGAAAAATTATGAATCGTTTGAATCCTCGAAACAACACCCTGTACATCGGAATTTTGAAAATCTGTTTTAATATACGAAAACACCACTAAAAACTAAACTGAGACGTATAGTTCAAGTTTTCGCGCAGACAGTTTTACTGCACAAATTTTCAACGTAAAAGTGAAGTTCTTAAAGAACTTGGATACCCTAAAGTGGTTTGAAGTGAATTTTATCAACAATATTGAATCATTATTATTTCAACATTATTGTGTAATTTATTCCACATTGATTTTCCTTTTTATAGCTGTTTACCATTTCAGTTTTTATTTTTAAGTTACTCTCTCGTCGTTCTTCATTACTGCACAAATTTTCAACGTAAACGTAAGGTTTTTGAGAATTTGGTTCGCTGGAAGTGATTTAAAGTAACTTTTGCTCAGTTGCGGAACGTCCGTTAAAATTTAAAGGTCCATTAAACCCTTAATCCTCCATTAGTTCCTTGTAATAATGGAGGATTAAGAGTTTAATGGACCTTTAAATTTTAATGGACGTTCCTGCAACTGACACTATAAGTGATAAATCTATGAGTTAGTTATTGAGAGCATAGTCATTTTTTGTGTGTAAAGCCAAAACGTATCATGCAATAACCGTCTTGAAAATCCAGGTCTGTGTTAACAAAAAATTATGAATCGTTTGAATCCTCGAAGCAAAACCCTGTACATCGGAATTTTGAAAATCTTTTTTAATATTCGAAAACAGCACTAAAAACTAAGATGAGATATATACGTCAAATTTTCGAGCAGACAGTTTTACTGCACAAATTTTCAACATTAAAGTGAAGTTTTAAAAAACTTGGACACCTGAAAGTGGTTTGAAGTGTGAAATTCCACTTACCTCCAAATCTTTGATTTCCTTCAGTTCAAGAAGGATGGATCCACCTCTTTGTCTAGCACCACCACTCAAGGTACCCGATGGATCTGTTACATCACCATCCAAAGTAACACACTTCTTTCTGATCTTATCATGAAATGTGACTTGTCTTGCTATGTTCATATCTTTGCATATGAAAACATTACCGAAAATAAATTCCATAGCTGGTCTTAATCTCTTATCGTAATTTATAAGAGACAGTGCTGGTTGGACATTTTCTCTTCCAAACTTAAATATTGAAAACCTTTATAATTCAAATATTTCTAATTTTTTAAATCAAACTCACCATATCTTGTGCCAACTTTACAACTCTTTGATCCATTACATGAGATTGTATCTTATTCAAAGGTATAAATGTTGTTCTTGATTGAAGGTTGCCTCTTTGTAGTAAAAGTTTACTTGTTTTATCAGTATCTACTACAACATTATACAACTACAAAGAAAATTAATTTTTTATAATCATTAGCTTGTTCTTAATGGTAAATTTTGATTATTTGTACATTCATTACAGTATGTAAAGATGTTTTTTTTAGAGGTATAGAACTTTAAATTGCAGTAAAACAAGGATGGATTATTCGATTGATATATATATATAATTATGTAATGCCAACCCTGGATTCCTTTAGCCAACATAATCTTATTACAGCTTTTCTAATTCATATACCTATGTTATAACGTGCATAATTGCAACTCATCATTTCTGCTGAGTTTAGACAATATTATTATAAAATGATTGTGAATGCCTCTCTCGAGGAGATTAAGTATCGAGATCTTGTACGCTTTGCTTCGCTTAATAAAGTTGATTTTTTTTAAAAATACGGTTTTTCTCCCTAAAAACATAATTGGCGACGAGGTGATGGGATTGTGCCGGTCTTCGTGAAACGAATACGGACTGTCAGTGTTAACTGTTAAGGTGCAACCAAGAACAAGGAGAGGAATACCAGAAGCCCTGATCGACCGAGTAGCGCCCTTCGACAACTTCAACAAAGAAAAATCAAGAACTTCAGAGGTGAGCAAGAGCAAATCCTTTACTTTTTTCCCCAGTTATTTTAACCTGGCCCAAAGTTAAAACCAATTCCAATCCAATTCTTTTTCCCGTACAGTTTTGAGAGTAAAACCTGTATAAGTTTTTCCTAGGTTTCTTTCCAAAAACCGATCAAATAATTCAATTTATTAATAATTTTTTTTTCAATCATACATAATTGATCCAATTATAGATAATTTAATCGATAATTTATCGAAGCTTAATTTGAAAAATAATAAAATGACACAGGATAATAATACTTTCGAGAGAATGAAGCTGATTAGCCTTTTCGCGCAATCAATAGTTCCATTTGACGGAAACCCCGCAAATTTAACAAGATTTTTAAACCATTGCGAAAGATTTTCCAATAAATTCAAATCAAACGATGCATTACTTAATGAAGCAATCATAGATATCATTAAAAGTAAATTAATAGGTACAGCTAGTGAAATAGTGAGCAGCAATGAACGCATCACTTCTAGTTGGACAGATTTAAAAAAATTCCTCAAATTGAAATTTGAAGAGAAAATTAGTTTAACTGTATTATTTTGGGATCTCCAGAATGCCCAAGATTTAGAAATGAAAATGACTTAGAATTCCTAGAAAAAATTGTCGACTTAAAAACAAATATGATTATCAGGTGGAGTTATCCGAATTGAGTATAGTTGAAAAAGAACAAGAAAAAAATATTGCATCTAGAGTAGCCACTAGAGTTTTACTTTACAACATTAACCCTGAATTACGAACTGCACTAAGAGGTCATGGTATAATGAATTACGATGACATGGTTAATTTTATTAGGCAAGATTTTTATTATTACCAGCAACCTTTTCTTCATTATAAAACACAAGTTTCTCAAAAACCTAACAATTTTCCAAATTCAAACAAACGCCAAACAAAAAACCCAATGCACTACCCAATACAGAGAAATTTTCCTAATCAATTTCAACAACATTTTAAACCACCACAAAATCAATTTCCTCCACAACCTATCCAATTTACGCAACAAAATACCAATCAATTTCCTTCAAAACCTATCGAATTTACACAACGCCCAGTAACTCATCATTTCCCTACCAGACAACAAGTTTTCGGACCTAGTACCTCTAAGGAAGTAGATGTATTCAAACCTAATCCAAATCGAAGAATTTTGACACCACCGGAAAAAATGTCTATACAGACGCGAAATTATCCACATAAACGCTCGAATTATTCGACACATATCAGTCAAATCCTCCAAGAAAACACCCAAATTTTAATCAAAATAATTATCAGCAAAATTACAATAATCAACCTCCTAATTTCACATTTGAAGAATTGACTAATATTGAACCAGATTGTGAGCCAATCGATGTAGAATATAATGAGTCACAAAATTATCTTGAAATTAACGAAAACTTTGAAGATGAAAACTTAGAGAATTTTTCAGATGAAAATTTTCACGAACTAGCCTCGAACAATTTATCGACCTAAATTCTGCTTTAGACAATAAAAATCAATTACCTTACATTGAATTCCAAAATCCTAAGTGCAAACTTCTCATAGATAGCGGATGTTCAGTATGTCTAATTGACCCAAAATTTGCTTATAATAACTTTCCCAAAAATATTTTTAAGGAATCGACAACTTTATCTGCATGTATGAAGCAGGAAACTTCTAATGAAAAAGTACTTATACCAGTATTTAGAGAATTCCAAATTGATGATTTTCACCCATTCATACTTTACAAATTTCACAAAAATTACGATGGATTAATAGGAGCAGATTTCTTGAATAAATATGGACTAAATTTAGATTTCAAAAACAAATTTTAACTAATGAATATTGTAAGATTCCATTCCAATATCAAAAAGTTTCCCAAAAACCCTCAACATTCCAATAGATCTTAGTCATTTAGAATCAAAAATTAGAAACCAACTGACTGAAATTCTCCAGACGAACGAAGATGTTTTACAACTACCTGATCAACCACTCAAATTTTCTAGTAACATTAAACACAAAATTAGAACGACTGACGAAATTCCTGTACACGGTAAAATGTATAAATATCCAGAAATTCATAGAGCGGAAGTACAACGACAAATTGAAGACATGTTAGAGAAAAAAATAATTAGACCTAGTATTTCCCCATGGTCCTTTCCCGTTGTCATAGTTCCCAAAAAGCAGGACAAATCTGGACAAACGAAATGGCGAATTGCCATAGACTATAGAAAACTGAACGACAAAACCATAGACGACAAATATCCCTTACCCCAAATCGACAACATATTGAATAAATTAGGCAATAAAAAATACTTTACCACACTTGACTTAGCATCTGGTTTTCACCAGATAGAACTCGACGAAGAATCAATAGAAAAAACGGCCTTTACCGTAGAAAACGGACATTACGAATTTCTTAGAATGCCTTTTGGACTCAAAAACGCCCCAAAAACTTTCCAGCGGCTAATGAATAATGTTTTTAAAAAAGTATAGGTATAATCTGTTATGTATACATGGACGATGTAGTTATTTTTTCGGATACTGAAGAACAACATTTGGCAGATATCCATACCATCTTAGAAGCACTCAAAATTGATAATTTAAAAATCCAACTTGATAAATGCCATTTTTTCAAAACTGAAATTGAATTTTTAGGTCACATTATCACACCTCAAGGAATTAAACCAAACCCTAATAAATTGAAAGCTATTACTGACTTTCCAATTCCAAAAACTCAAAGAGAAATTAAATCGTTCCTCGGATTAATAGGTTATTACAGAAAATTCATTCCAAATTTCGCTAAATTAACGAAACCTCTAACATTATGCCTGAGAAAAGATGCAAAAATTAACATTGACGATTTAAATTACATCGAAGCATTTGAAACTTGTAAGCGGAATCTAATGAACGATCCAATATTAAGTTACCCTGACTTTGATAAACCTTTTATTCTCACGACAGACGCATCCGGTTATGCAATAGGATCAGTTCTATCGCAAGGAAATTCCCCGAACGATCTCTTCCAATTGCATTCGCAAGTAGAACGCTAAATGACGCCGAAACAAGATACAGTACGATAGAAAAGAACTGTTAGCTATCGTATGGTCATGCAAATATTTCCGACAATATCTCTACGGACGCAAATTCACGATTTACACAGACCATAAACCTTTATGTTGGTTATTTTCTTTAAAGGAGCCAAATTCCAGACTAATGAGATGGCGTATTCAGTTAGAAGAATTCGACTACGAAATTAAATACAAGAAAGGTTCGACAAATAACGCAGACGCACTTTCGAGGATTAAAATTGACAAAAATAATATCGAAATTAATGGTATTGAAGATGATTTAGATTCAATTGCAAATCAAATAACTACCGAAGAATTAGACGATTGTTTGAATTTACTTAATGCAAATAACCAGACTGAAACCCCTAGTACTAGTCAAAATGACAATATTATAGATTTCGAAACAGACGACATAACTGTTCACAGTACTTTAGAAAATCCTATTCTCGAATTACCTATTACCGAAAGAAGTTTAAATTCTGCAGCCCTACAAATAATTTTCAAAACGACTCCAAGTTATAAAGTAACAAAATCAAAAATTTTTGGTGATAAACTTAGATTCAGAGTTTCCATCAACCAAATTGAAAATGATTTCATAAAATTCATCAAGGAATTTATCAACCCAAAAAAGCATACACTTGTATTTTGCCTCTCAAGAATTAGAAAAACCACTTATACGAATTCTACAGGAAAAATTCGATTATAAATCTTATGACTTAAAAATTTCCAAAATTTTCTAGAAGACGTAGAAGACAAAGAAGAACAACTTCTTCGCATACAACAATACCACGAGACAAAAACTATCCATCGCGGATTACGAGAAAATCTTATAAGTCTAAAACGTAATATTACTGGCCCAACATGGACAAAGACGTTAGGAACTATATAAATTCTTGTGAATTATGTCAGAAAAATAAATACGAACGCACCCCAATCCAAATTCAATTCAGACCCAACCCTATCGGAACGAAACCATTTACGCACGTTTACTGCGACACGATTAGGTTCAATCAAACGTATTGCCTTAGTATCGTAGACTCATTTTCAAGATTAGGACAATGTTATACATTAATTCAAAAAACAGGAACAGAAATTTTAGACAAGTTATTAATTTTCTTTAGCCATTACGGAATTCCCAACAAAATTACGTGTGATAATGGTCTCGAATTCAAAAACAACGTTATACAAGATTTTTGTAAAGTCCACAAAATCGAAATCCATTACATTACAAACTATAATCCCAATTCCAATGCCATAGTTGAACGATTTCATTCCACATTAATAGAACAATTGAGGACAATTACAGACAAAAATTTGACTTTCCAAAATAGATTATCTCAAGCATTACTCAGTTACAATAATTCAAACCATGCGAGCTTAGAAATGACCCCTATGCAAATAATCAAGGCAGACTTGAACTACTCATTACCTATTGAACAAACACATAATGAACGATTACAAAATTACGTGGAAAATTACGTCGAAAATTTGAATGACATAACGAAACATTTGGAACAAAATAGACAAAAAAAATTCAACGCTTAGAAAAAACTAATGAAAAACGATCAGCAAAGGAAGACCACCCTTTAAACAAAAACCCAACCTACATCAAAAATCCTATGACACGAAAATTAGATCCCCCATTCAAAAAAATTGATGCCTGTGAAATAGTTAAAAATCGAATCCAAGATAAGAAAAACAAGCATATCTACCATAAAAAAATCATGAAACAGAGAAAAAACTAGTTTCAAAATTTTGTTACAGATCCAAAATGGAATACACTTTCATACTTTTCATACTTCTCGGAATAATAACCTTCTCGATATCCCTTGAAATTATCCAAATCCAAAAAGCATACTACCCATTTCACTAGGTAAAGCCTACGTAACTCACAAAAACTTGCAACTTTTATACCATATTGACCTAGCCAAAATCGAACAAATCATAATTAATTATCAAACTGAAATAGACAACTACAAAAATTCAAAATTGAATTTCGCACAAACTGCAAATTATCGATATTTAAGACACTCTAACGAAATAAACCTGAATGCATTAGAAGAACTTTTGAACGAAAAAAACGAATCAAAAGAGGATTAAAACTTAGGTGGAAAAATTTCAAAATTTCTATTCGGAACGCTCGATTCTGATGACGAAGCTTTATATCAAAGTTATTTCAACAGTATCAAAAATAACGAACAAATATTATTTCGAAATCAAAAAAAAAATCGCAACTATAGTGAATGACTTGAAAAATAAGTATATCAGTAAATTCCAGAAAATGTCAGAAAATCTTAAATTGTTTCAGATAGTACCTGAACTGCATGAAGTACAACAAATGCACCTTTTGATTTTTGAATTGAAAGACATAAAAAATATCTTAGACGAAATACAAACAGCTGTTAGCTTTGCGAGGTTACATTTATTGCACGAATCAGTTTTACCATATTCCAAATTTATAGAATTGATCAAAAATGAAAATATTATACCAGTTCATCACCTGAAAGACTATTATCAATTGTGTCACACGAAAGTTATTTTCAAAAACAAAATTTTATTATTTCTGATTTCAATTCCATTAGTTCAAAAAGAATATTATGATTATACAAATTTTACTATCTCCCACAAAATAATGAATCCCTTCCATATACCAATCCTTATTTGCTCTCGCAAGAAGAAAAGCTAAAATGGTCCACCAAACACTGCCATCCAGTGGAAAACGACTACTTATGCGATCAAGAC
The DNA here is from genome assembly GCA_013421045.1 of Propylea japonica. NCBI lineage: Eukaryota > Metazoa > Arthropoda > Insecta > Coleoptera > Coccinellidae > Propylea > Propylea japonica. Next base: position 22,121,705 of record CM024240.1, on the reverse strand, counting down.
TCACTAGAAAAAATTCCGAAGTGCCTGGAAAATATCCTCACCAACACACACCGAAAATTGCCAGAGAATACCAAAATTCCAACCCAGGACCTGAAGATCCTAGAAGATGGAAGTATTCTCTCAATTCAAAATGAGAAAATAATCGAAAAATGTCCATTACAAACGAAACATCATTTCCTTCCTACGATGGCCATTCTACGCACCAAATGTACCATCAGTAACAAAGAAAAGGAAATAGTTCCAACCACAAATATCAGCGAAGAGAGAATCGTCCTTCTACAAACACCACACAAGTTACCCCAGGAATACACAAAAGAAGAACATCAACCAAGACGACATCCCCGACATCGAATTGGAAGAAACCAACCAGTGGAATCTTCCTCAGACTGCATTTAATTCATTTTTCTATTTGATAATTCTAATAATTATAATAACAACTTTTTACTTTATTTTCAAGCTTGCTTTATCCAAAAATAATTTATGTAAAAATAAAGCTACACCCATAGGTGATACCTTTAACCAAAATGGGGAGGAATTATGTAATGCCAACCCTGGATTCCTTTAGCCAACATAATCTTATTACAGCTTTTCTAATTCATATACCTATGTTATAACGTGCATAATTGCAACTCATCATTTCTGCTGAGTTTAGACAATATTATTATAAAATGATTGTGAATGCCTCTCTCGAGGAGATTAAGTATCGAGATCTTGTACGCTTTGCTTCGCTTAATAAAGTTGATTTTTTAAAAATACGGTTTTTCTCCCTAAAAACATAATTATATATATATGATTTCTGGCATATGATTGCCACAGCTGGCTCGGATGTATTCCAATCTGGGCGTCCAATTTTCGATGAATTTTTCCAACATTGTGGCCGTATTTCGGCAATAATACGGCGAATGTTGTCTTCCAAAGGTTAAGCGTTTTGGCTTATACCATAGACCATGACTTTACATAGCCCCACAGAAAGTAGTCCAGCAGTGTTAAATCACAAGATCTTGAGGCCAATTCACAGGTCCAAAACGTGAAATTAGGCGGTCACCAAACGCGTCTTTCAATAAATCGATCGTGGCACTAGATGTGTGACATGTTGCGCCGTCTTGTTGGAACCACAGCTCCTGGACATCATGGTTGTTCAATTCAGGAATGAAAAAGTTAGTAATCATGGCTCTATACCGATCACCATTGACTGTAACGTTCTGGCCATCATCGTTTTTGAAGAAGTACGGACCAATATATTTGAAGAAGTACGGACCATATAGCGCACCAGACAGTTTTTTTCGGTGTTTCGACATACACTTGAGGATTAGCCTCACTCCAAATGCGGCCGTTATGTTTGTTGACGTAACCATTCAACGAGAAGTGCGCTTTTCGCAAAATAAAATTCGCATATGAAAATCGGAACAACGGCAATCTCGTTTTGGACCCATTCGACGAATCTACGCCTTGCAGGATGATCGTTTGGCAGTGGCGGCTCGTGAGATTTCAATCAGAAGAGGCCCATCAAAACCACGCAACCAACAAAATAATTTATTTCGAACTGGGCTTCCTGTCAGCCACTGGCATGTATTATACCATTCTACGCAAAAAGAACGATTATGAACCGAATCAATAATTAAATTTAACATTGCTGGTCGAGGTATCTTAATTACTTGAGTTATGAACATTTTATCATCGTAAGGCATTCTACTGAATTTATTATTCAAAATAAATCTACAGGATCTTGTGTTCACTACTTGCATTATTATTCTCACTTCTTCTTTCCGTTTCCATCTTTATTGCTGAAATATTGGAATCTTACCCCTACATACTTTTCCGAAAAATGTCATAAAAGTACAAACCACACGCTAAAGCCGGGTTTCATAAAACTCCGATCACGGTGATAAATGAAATGTCATTATTTCTGTGCAATTTTCAGTTCATTTTTGAGGTAAACCATCGCATCGGTTTAATTCAAAATCAACGATTTGATTGCCCGATCAATCTTTATAAAACCCACTGTAAAAGGGTAAAGGATTAATACTTCGTTAATAAAAAGGGAGGAAATCAAAACAACAGCTGATCTCCATCCACGATGATCGGGGTTGATTCGGGCCGATCGGACGCCAGTTTCGGCTAAGCTCGTTCGCCTAGAAGCGGAAAGAAGGCTGCGGTGGAGACGGGCCTCCGGTCACGTAACCTACAGCTTGAATTTAAGTGGTTCCCGCACCGTTCACTTGAAGAAGTTTGAAATGTTACAGGCTAAAGAATCTCGACTCGTGGAGGCGAGCCTCCTCCGCTAAGAGGTTTGCCTGCTATATACGTTACGCAACACAAAACGTATAATACCTATTTTGTTTTGCGGATAATGTATGAATGTTTAAGATCGCTGAATAATAAACAAATGTTTATTAATTTGATATTTGGATAGTAGATAGAATGATGGATATAATACATATAGAAACGTTATTATTTTTCATTTGAACTTGAATTTCAAATTGAATAAAATGCAGTGAATAAGGGAGGCCCGGCCTTCTCTGCCTCCCCTGTGGAGCCGCCACTGTCATTTGGCTTCAATTCTTGCACGATTTAGACTTTGTAAACGCAAACCAAGATCGTTTCGCAAAATCTTCCATAAAGTGGATGAACACAGCCTCATTCGGGTTTTCCTCAATGCTACACTCTACAGTAGCAATAGCTTCTTCTGTACGCACCGTACAGCATCTCTGGGGATGCGAGTTATCATCATCCATGGTTTATCGAATTAACTGCCCTGATAGACGATTTTGTCGACGATAAATGGACGTAGTGCGCGATACGTATTCCGCACAGAACCATTATTTTCGAAATAAAATTGCACTATTTGCAAGCGTTGTTCAGGCGTGAGTCTATTATCTTTATGATGAATTGCCAAACCAAACTGAGAATAAATTACTTGGCAGCTGTTAAATCGTTCGCCATTCTGATCAGTAATGCCAACTTAAAGTTCTATACCTCGAAAAAAACACCTGTTACTAGGGCGTTCAATAAATAGTGAGCCTTAGGCCGCTCGCAGACCAAAACGAGATCGGCGGTGTGCAAGCTCCTATTCAAAACAAGGTGCGCGACCTCTCGGCGATTGGAAATTGCTGTCTCGTCGCGGTCGCGTCGTTTTGGTCTGCGAGCGGCATAACAAAGAAAACGAACGATTCGAAATCAAGCCCCCTTCCAAGATACAGCCTTTGGAAGGCGATAACGAGTTGACAGTTTTTAATTTTCTATATGAGCTACCTCTGGGCCTGTATTCTCAACAAGTGATAAACGGAGCGTGTGCGCATCGACGCGAATGGTTTCAGAACGAGTACTTTCTCGAAGTGGTATTCTTGACGACCGCTCGTTTCTAGAAACGTATGCGATGTAATAAACGAGTGGAGAACATCTGGCAACGCTGTCAGACGTTTCAGAAACGAACGGTGATTGGTGGATTGATGCACGTGGTTCAGTGTATTCGAATTTCCCGAAACAATTGACATTCGTGTTGTATTAGAATTAATAATATATTGATTGATGTATTTGAATTAATATAATGAAGTTTCATTTGCGAAATCAAGCGTAAATATTATAATTAGCCAGAATAATGACAAATAAAATAATTCAAACGACTGAAAGTCAGAAAAAAGTACTGATTTAGTTCATGCAAGCAAATCAAGAGCTGCAATCAGGAAATTTTTCGAATACTTTTTCACACCAAGAATCAAAAAATTGTCGGACGAATAGTGTTGAAGCGGTCAATGATTTTAAAACTGGCATGATGGCAAAATTAGCCATAAAAGAAAGATACTATAGGAGGAAATTGTAAAAGAAAAGAAGGCAGAAGCCTTGGAAAAAAATTGCGTAGATACAGGAAAGGATAGCCAATGCCCTCGAAATCTTGGTGTACCAAGAGTATTTTTGTTTAGGTTTATTTGTTGTTACAGTTTTGTTCAACCCATTCTGAATAAATCTTCTAAGGAACCTAAGCTGAGTTTTTTATTAAGACAAAAAAAATCTTGAATGAAGTCACAAATTTTATTCACAACATGTTTTTTTTTTAATTACATCATTAAAAATAATGATTATTACAAATTTGTTAAAAACCTTAAAATGTATGTAAAAAATAACTGGGATCTCATAAAAATTATGTGTTATATATATTAGAATTTAAAGTTTATTTTCGTAACAATTTACAAAGGCTCTGACACCAACATTTGTTGATTAAGAGTCAGGAATAAAGATTATTATTATTATTATTAAAAACAAACATAAACATTTCATCATTAGAAAGCACATTATTTGTTTGTATCAAAAACCTTATTAACTTTAAAAATGAAAAGACTAGTGTAAGTCAGATTTGCAAAATAAGTTTGAAATAAAATTGTCAATCAAAACAGTTTATTATAAACTCCTACCTAAACAATGGGTGATAAATTATTCAGCTCCAGAGAAAAGATGTATACTTTTATAAACTAAAAGCACCTAAATTTAATAGGATATAAGAAAATAGCTCTGGTACTGCATGAAACAATACCAGTTATAACATTTATACAGTAAACATACAATTTTTTATGAAGTACTGTACTTAATTCTAAGTATTTTTTTATAATGTAAACTATGTAGATAATTTCTATTAGAATACCATATATACCTTGAGAAAAGCTGAACTTCACTATGAAATTATTCAAAAATAAATTAATCTGTTTCGTATGACAGCAACAAATTGAACAGTAGGTTATTAGAAATTAATGGAAGGAGGAATTTTGCTATGCTCTGAGACTATTTATAATTGAGGATCGTAGTCTTCTACCAGCAGCCAATTCTGGATTCATCCTCGCTATGTGTACCTCAGCATTGCTTCTATCGATGGAAGGTACGTCTAACCCTAAATCAAGCTCTGCTATATCATCATCGGTTTCGTCAGATTCTGGTATATTATGTTCGATACATAAATTATGTAATACAACACAGGCATTGATGATCTTGGTGGCTGTCTCAGGGTCATAATGAAGCACTCTGTGTTTGAGCAGGCAACGAAATCTCATTTTAAGAACTCCCTTACATCTTTCTATTAAACTCCTTATGGTTTTATGTTTAATATTGTATAGATATTCTGGAGTACCTTCCATTGGTTCATCCTCTAAAGGAGTCATCAACTATGTTCTAAGTGGATACCCAGAATCTCCTGCAAAATGATTTCAATGAATTTCATTGAAACATAATGGAATCGAATAAACAAACAGTTATTATTATAATGAAATAAGATTCCTGTACCTAACAGATAATAATTAGTATTTCCAGCTTCAAGTAACCTCCTCAGCATTGCTTGAACATTGGACTTGCCCCAGATGATAGCATCATTTGTGCTACCAGGAAATAAAGCATTCACATTCAATATTTGCAGATTATAATTACAAATCAACTGGACATTGATGAAATGATAATTCTTCCGATTGACATAAATGTTCTTCATCATGTATTTTTGGGGGGATAGATAGCTATATGAGTACAATCGATACAACCAACTATTCCAGGAAAATTATATCTTTTGAAGCTGTAATACAAACAATAATTACTCACTTGACTACAGTTTTCTTCTCTGAAACACTTACTCTAATCTTAACTGATTAAGTTGGTCATAATTCCCAGGAAACTTGACGAATCTTTGGAATATTTCATCCCTATTTAATATCCTTTAATTTCGTGTACACATCTCGAAACAGAAGTTGGGATATGGAACAATTGAAATTGCATCCTTTATCCATTTGGTAGCTTCCACTAGTAAAGAACCAGAAGGCAACCAAAATCTACAATGGAAACAATCATTATGTATAAATAAGGCAAGGACATTAAGAAATTTCACACTGAAAACACATCACAATGGAAAGATACTTACTTTTAGTGGAAATATTTAAATTTAAATCAATTCTTTCGAGAGACGAAACATTTTGATGAATTGTTTGTCACTCAAATCATCAAATGGATTACAACGCTATCTATATGTCCTTTTATCACTTTGTTCCACAGTTTCCAGCACTTCAATCAACATTAACTGCATCAATTCATCCATTTCGATTATATTTCTTGAGTTGAAAATGTAAACAAACCGTCAATCACTCCACACGTTTCTACGAAACGAGCGATACAAAGCGCTCGCTGTAATCACTCGGTTTGAAAACGCATGCTTTCCCAAGTACGTGCGTCAAGAATACCAAACCGTTCGTTTTCGGACGAAAGCGTGTTCGTTTTCGATTATCACTTGTCGAGAATACGGGCCCTGCTCATTTTCATGGAGGAATCATCTCCCTAAATCACTCGCATTTGTTTACCCCCCTGTATATTGAACCGTCAGGTAGTTAAGTTTAATAGAATAAGTAAAGTATGATAGTAAATATTTTGGGGATGTGGGGATTACTTAAGAAAAATTATTAACTCACCCTTCCGCCTGCAGCTGTTTCCAAAGCTGTACACGCCTTATTATCGTTAACTTGGAGCAACTTACATACCACACCATTCACCCTTCTTCTGTCGAAATTCGTCTCCGGATCTCTATACTTGAACTGCGAGTGCGGTCTATGCGCCTCGAAATTATCCAGTCTTTCTCTTATTTTGTGAACTTCATTTTTCATATCAGATCTACGACTGTTCCAGTGATGCATGCTTTCTTCCGAGTAGTTAATTTTCTGCAAGGCTTGTTCTATCGCTGCGCATTCTTTCACTATTTTATCGAGATTAACTTTGTCTTTTTGATAATCTGCAGCGTTGTTTCCGAGCGTCTTTTGTTTCTCTTTGAGTGATTTTTGACAGAAAGTGAGCTCCATACTGGCTTGTTTACACTGAGTATTGGCCTCTGCTGCTTCTTGCTTTGCCAACATCAATTGTTCTTGTAAAGATTGTGTTTTGCCTTCTTCGTTCACTTCCATACCGGCTGCGACCGCTTCATACTTCTTTTGAGCAACAGCTAAGGCTTCTTTGTCACTTGCTTCGTTCTCCTTGAGCTTTTCGAACAGTGACTGTACTTCACCCAATTCATTTTCTTTGGATACCAGAGCCTTTGTGTCATCGTTGAGATTCTGAAACATTTTTCCTTTTGGTTTATCATGTTTTATGAGAACGAACGAAAATGAACTTTTTTGGTTCAGTGTTTGATATACGAGGGCAATTCAAATATAAAGGAGACTTTCTGATTTTCAGGCACCATAGTGGGGAAGAGCATTCCTGATTTTTTTGTTGTTGGGTAGGTTAATCAGGAGTAAGGGAAGCACGTCGGATTGCCTCATCGACCCTCTCGGTGTCCACTGTGACGATGTTTGTGCGAGAGGTTCCTCCGTCAATTGCGCAACATATTGTTCCATCCATTCCTTTCTCGATTGTTTAGACTCTGAGGTATAGTGGTGCACCCATGTTTCATCACAGGTGATAATGAGAGTGAGAAATTGGTCTCCTTGTTCCTGAGATCGTGCAAGAAGACGCCCACGCACCTGAAAACGATACAATTTCCGGTCAGCTGTTAGAAGGCGTGGAAACCACCTGGCGCAACCCTTACGGTACCCTTGCTCCTCTGTAAGTATGGAGTAGGTGCTCCCATAACTTATCCCGACCTAACTTGCAGTTTCAGAAGTGGTACAACGTCTGTCGTCTTCAATAAGCTGTCAAACACTATTGATGTTGTTGGCTGAGGTCATGGCTCTCATTTTCAACACAATCACGACCCTCCACGAACTGTTTATGACATGCATACACTCTGGCTCGCTACAGTATCTCTTCTCCGAACATGGACAGTCAATCTCCTCAAGATTTTGGCCTGTTTTACGGCTTCTGCGGCGAGAAACTTGATTACAACAAGTTGCGCAATTGACAGAGGAACCTCTTACTCAAACATCGTTACAGTGGACACCGAGAAGGACGATGAGGCAATCCGACGTGCTTCCCTTACTCCTGACAAACCTGCCCAACAACAAAAAAATCAGGAATGTTCTCCCCCAACTATTATGCCTGAAAATAGAAAAGTCTCGTTTATATTTGAATTGCCCTCGTAGCTATAGTTTAAAAAGGGGTTATAGTTCACTGCGACCTCAAGGTCTATTGTGCCCCATACAGAGATGTTCTGACCACACCCTTTACAGCTCGCCTCCCAGTTCCAGAGATCTGATGAAATCCAATATCTGTGAAGGCTTCAACGAAGCTAGTTCCTCACTCTTACAAGTTTCTTGCCCAAGGCATTCTCTCCTTAGGCTCACAATGGCAAAGCATTCCGGGACTAGGTGAATGGGCGTTTCTTTCTCCTCCCCACAAAACCTACACTCGTCAGTGTCCGATAATCACATTCTCAACAGGTGCTTCCTGAGGCAACAGTGTCCTGTAAGAAAGCCAGTGAGGAGGTGTAATTGTTTCTTACTAAGCTCCAGATATCTTTTGGATCTTGCTGTTTCAAAGTTCCTAAGGAACTTAGTGGAATGATCCATCCCTGGGAGATTCCGCCAGAGTTTTTACTTCTCAGCTTTCTCCTTCTTATAGGTACATTTACCTATACCACAGAAGGGATCTGGGCCAATGAGCCCTCTTTGGCAAGTGTATTGGCCTCTTCGTTTCCTTTGATTCCCGAGTGGCCGGGAACCCAGATTAAAAAGACCTTATTTCTCTTGCCTACCTCATTGAGTTTGTTCCGGCACTCCCAGATCATCTTTGAGTCAATGACATAGGAGCTCAGTGCTTTAATAGTAGCTTGACCATCTGAGTGTATGGCTATATCGCACTTATGATAGTTTATTTCTAGATTTACATTTAGACATCTTTCAATAGCTAAGATTTTCGCTTGAAAGACGCTCATACAGGAGCCTAGCGACAGTGCACACTTGGTACTTGACCCGTATATCCCAGCGCCAGCTCCTGTAAAGGTTTTGGAACCATCTGCATACCCTTAGATTAGGGAAGGGAGAGGATACCGCGCAAATCCGTTTCGTCTAGTTCCAAAGTGAAGCTATTTTTAGTGATTTTATGTGGCAAAAAAACAATTTTCAAGTTTTTTTTCTGCTCAGTCATTTCAAGTTGTACTTAATAATGGACTTTCAAAATTAATTTATTCATAAAACAACTGTTATTTCGAAAATTCAGGTCTGGAGAATATTACCAAATGTGCGAAAATGGTCTATCTCATTATGTGGCAGATTGCTTCACAAAGACGTTTACCGTTAACCGTCCTCTCTCTTCTCTAGTCTAAGTGCATACCATTTTATGGCATTTTCTTTGAGGTTATAGTCGGTGTATTCCCGTTTCCGTTCCTCTTTTTTACTTAGCAATGTCCTGAAGTTTTTCTCAGTGCTTACTTTCCTGATCATTACATCACTAGGGAGGTTCGCAGATGAGTTCCTGAAGGTATAGGAATCATATATCTTTGAGACTGGCTCTGAAGTATGAGTTTGATATTTTTTTATTAATATTATTCCCTGCTTTCTTATTTCATTGAGAGATAAATGTTTCAAGTTTATATCACCAAAGAATTTCAAACATTTTTATACTGATCTTTGAGAAAACAGAAAGTTTCATTAAATATGGCAGTGCAACATTTAGAAGACACAATTAAAATCTTTTACCTTCTCTAGAACTTTCATCTTTTTCTCCTCATTTGCAATGTCATTACTTAACCCCTTTGCTGATGCTTTGGCTTTAGCTTCTATAGCCATTTTTTCTTTCAATTCTGCTTCTAGTGCTTTTAACCTTTCGTTTGCTTCCTGAATAAGAAAAATAGTTATTTAATCAACTAGTTTATTAATGACAGCGATTTATGGTCAAGATATTTTAACGCGTGATCGAATCTAGAATTACAAGATTTTTCCATTGACCACATTATGCATTAAAAATTATAGACATACATTTGACATAATTTAAATTTCTTGTTTCCTATGTTCCAGTAGAGTTGTGACAATACTAGTATTGCTTCTGAATACTAGATACTTTGGGTCTGTTGCCCATGAAAATTGAACATTAAAATGGCACGAATTGAACATTAATATGAGTCATTATTGTTCAATTTCGTATATGTTGAACCCACCTTTTGTTTTCAAACAAAATTTAAAAATCAAAAAACATATAGTTATTCAATCAACTAGGTTATTAAAGACAGCGACCAATGGTCTAGAAATTTTAACGCGTTCGCTCCTCTCACGCGTTAATAGTTCGAGACCATTAGTTGCTCGATTAATAACTGAGTTGATTACAAGATTTTTCCTACGATCTCAATCTGAATTGTGTATGAATTCTTGATTGAAATACATTCTCATTTTACACAAGACTTACATTCGACATAATAAAATTTCTATGTATCTATGTTCCAGTAGAGTTTTGACATTTCTCGTATTGCTTCAGAATACTTAGTGAACGGTTGCCAAGAGGACTGCACATTAAAATAACATAAAATATGGATTGAAATGGGTCATTAATTATCAATTTCGTACACATTTAATCACCTTTTCCGCCGACCTCGAAATAAAAGGTGATTTTAATGTGCACGAAATTGAACATTAATGACCCATTTTAATGCTCAATTTATGCTATATTTTAATGTGCGATCCTCATGGCAACCGTACACAAAGTATTCAGAAGCACTACGAGAAATGTCAAAACTCTACTGAAACATAGAAATTCCATTATGTCAAATGTATGTCTTGTGCAAAATTAGAATGTATTTCAATCAAGAAGTTATACACAATTCATGTTTAGATCGTCGGAAAAATCTTGTAATCAACTCGGTTATTAATCGAGCGACTAATGGTCTCGAACTATTAACGCGTTCTCGACCATTAGTCGCTGTCTTTAATAACCTAGTTGATTAAATAACTATTTATTTTGAGATCAACGGAAAAACAAATAAATGTCCAAATTCCTGAAATCACTTTAAAATCATAAATTGAAACTAATATATTAGCATATTTGTGCAGTATATAACAATAAAGAATCACTCTTTATGCATAAAACAACTTATATAGGGTGATCCAAGAAATTTTAACCATGTCAAAAAATGAATTTGAGATACAGGGTGTTGAAATTGTGAAGATTGATGTGAATTATTTGATTATCAAAAAGGTTCATACTTTGAACATCTGCTTTAAATTCGTATTTGAGCATGGCTGTTAACGCAATTTTTTTTAATTACGTTTTGATAACAAAACTATTCTTATTATTATAAACCATATCAAATTATAGCGATTTCTGCATGCATTAGAGTGTGTATTATTTTTATTAAACGGTTCCTTGAACGTCAAAACGCAAGACAAAGAATCAGCTCCAAATTTAATAAGAATTTCCACAGCAATTTTTTTGGTTGGAAAAATCAGTGGCGTATCATTTTTTTATCAACATATGTTTATATGACAAATTAGGGCTTATTTATATTGCTGTTTTAAGATATGGACCACCCTCTGTATGAATCAGAACTTTTCAAAATTGAATGAAAACTTACAGATTGATTGCTCTCCAGAAGGATCTTAATGTTTTCTTCTAACTGTTTCACATTATTTTTGTTGGTCTCAATTTGTTCTTCAATAGCTTGAACCTTCTGGTTTGCTTCATTCACCGCTTCTTCCGCTTTCTTAGTTAATCTAATAGAAACATGATACTGCCATCCCTTGTGAACACCCAGCATATACTGGAGTTCTCTCTCCATCCTTTGAAATTCTAAAAATTGAGCTCTCTCTTCCTTCAATTTGTTTAATTTAGGTAAAATTTCCTCTGCAACAATCTAGAAATTGCAACATTTAAATTTATTTTCTAACTGATATTAATTATTAGGTGTACAAATAAGTTTCCGCGGTTTGTCAAAAGATGGCCCCACCAGAAGGTTATGGAGAAATTGTCAGATGTAAAACGTAATATCCAAGTTTAGTCATCTGGCAACACCATAACCTTAAAGTACTAGTGATTCCGTATCATCATCACGTAATTTTTTTCGTGCAAAAATGTCAAGTTTTATTCCGAATAAGCATCATTTGCGGGAACTTTTGATTTACTTCTTTAATGTGAAAAAATCTGCAGCTGAGGCGCATCGATTGCTTCTAGAAGCATATGGTGAAGCTGCTTTAAGTGAGAGAAGTTGTCAGGAATGGTTTCAAAAGTTTAAGAACGGTGAGTTCAACGTTAAAGACAAAGAACGCAGTGGAAGGCCGAAAGTGTACGAAGACATGGAATTAGAAGCACTATTGGAGGAAGATTCGTCCCAAACGCAAAAAGAACTTGCACTTACTCTACAAGTGACTCAACAAGCAATTTCACATCGTTTAAAATCGTTAGGAATGATTCAAAAACAAGGAAATTGGGTTCCATATGAACTAAAGCCGAGAGACGTTGAACGCCGATTATGCATGAGTGAAATGCTGCTTGCCAGGAATAAAAAAAAGAGTTTTTTGCATCGTATAGTCACTGGTGATGAAAAAGGATTCACTACGATAATCCAAAGAAGAGAAAGTCATGGGTTAACCCGCGAACCATCAACATCGACAGTTAAGCCGAATATTCATGGAAAAAAACTCATGCTGTGTATTTGGTGGGATCAGCTTGGTGTCGTGTATTATGAATTGCTGAAACCAAGCGAAACCATTACTGGAGCTCTCTACCGAACACAATTGATGAGATTGAGTCGGGCACTTAAGGAAAAACGCGCCCATTACTACTCCAGACACGACAAAATTATTCTTTTACACGATAATGCTCGTCCACATGTTGCGGCGCCGGTAAAAACATACTTGGAAACACTCAACTGGGAAGTTTTACCCCACCCGCCGTATTCACCAGACTTAGCCCCTTCTGATTATCACCTGTTCCGGTCGATGGCACATGGTCTGTGTGAGCAGCGCTTCACATCATATGAAGACACAAAAATTGGCTAGATTTGTGGATAGCGTCAAAAGATGAAGAGTTTTTTCGACGGGGTATCCGAATGTGCCAGAAAGATGGGGAAAAGTAGTGACAAATGATGGAAAATAATTTGAATAAAACGTAATGTACTTTTCCTTTACAATAAATTCCTAATTTTTTTAAAAAAACCGCGGAAACTTATTTGTACACCTAATAATTTCAGAAAATATAATAAATTTCGAAATTAATAGAAGGATTGTGGTCTTCTGATAAGTACTTACTTCTCTGAACTCTGAGAGCTTTGCATCCTTTTTCTCAATAGTTTTGAGTGCAACCTGTCTTTTAACTTCATACATTCTTGTTCCAGCCGCTTCTTCTAACATTGCTAAAATCTGATAAAAGTTTCAGTTTTTATCTAACATTAACAAATGTTTTTTATTTATTCTGTAAAATTACTACTTACCTCTGGCGGTTTCATGTTGAGAACTTTCGTAATTTTTCCTTGCATAATTAAGAAATGGGGGTTATTAACATTCAGTTGTATGGAACAGAAAAGATCCTGAACTCTCTTGTTAGTGACATTAGAACCATTAATGAGATATTTATTTTTACCACCCACAACAATTTGTCTGGTAACTGTAATTTCTTTGAAACCTTCAAAACCAGGAGGTTGCTGGGCTGGATTGCTGTTATCGAAAGTAATAGAAACTGTTGCTTTATTTACGCCAGCTTGCCCACTTTTATAGATCAGATCTTGTAGGTTTGCTGCTCTGACCTACGAGAGAGGGTTTTGTTAAATTTTTCATTATAATTCACCTTGCTTTTATATTACGAGGAAGAGAATCTTACATGACTCAAATTTGTTATTCCCAGAACGAAACATATAGCGTCTAGAATATTAGATTTTCCACTTCCATTTAGACCTGTAATTGCAGTAAATTGATGATCAAATCCGGTTACTTCGGTCCTTTGGCCGTATGATTTGAAGCCGTCCAAAACAATGCTCTTTATATACATCTTGTGTTAGCTTGAAACTATATTTATTCCAAAACAATACTCTCAGCCGATGGCGAACCGGATTCTTTCCTACAACTTGATGATATCACATTAAATTAACAACAAATTGTTATGAAGACAACAATTGTTTACCATAATAAAATAACCATAACAATTTTTTAACCTGATATTTTCTGATACAACGGACTTCAAAATTGAAATCTCAAATTCTACTCACTGCGCTTGCGCAATGATTCGACAACATGTTTTTGTTCTATGGATACAAACCACAAAAAAATAATCACCTATCAAAATTTCAAAGAAGAGGATAATATGACAAAAATAAAGAAAAAAATTTGATACTATTCGGTGTACTAACCGAGTAACCTATAAATTTAATGTCATTTACCAGGATGTAAACAAATAATTTTATTACTTGCGTTGTTTTTTGTGCAAATGTTGTTCCTTTTATATAGTATATGATTTTTTGTTGGAAATGGAGAACACTGTGATACAGGAGAACAAAAGATTTCATCCATATCACGGCGAGTACATTGTACTATCAGAAGATAATACGACTGCTTATAGAAGGAGAAGCTTCGCAAATGCAGTAACTTTCAGCGAGAAACCATTGTTACCAGGTGAATTATTTCTCGTTGAGATAGAAGAGAATGAAAGGGGTTGGAGTGGCCATATGAGAATAGGATTGACACAATTGAATCCACTCGAGATGCAGATGTTGAATACAATTCCACAGTTTGCTTTACCAGATTTATCAGATAATGGATCTTCTTGGATATTTGGTATTTCCAGAGCACATAATACAGTAATCAATAAGTCAGATTTTGTTCCAAACTTCAGAGATTATGAACAAGAAACACCTACAAATTTTCTCCTATGTAATAAGAGATTAAGTTATGATAGTAAAAGTATTAAAACTTGTAGAGGTATAATTCCTAGATATTGTTTGAAGTCAAGTAAATTTCGAGCAAATGAACTCTACCCAACTGACGTAGGTAGTAGGATAGGAGTAATGTTCATTCCAACGTCTGAAAACAAAGCAGATATGCACTTTATCATAAATGGGGAAGATCAAGGTCCATTATCAAGAGATATCCCATATAAAAATGCACCCTTACATGTTGTAGTTGATGTTTATGGTACGACTAAAAAGATTAAAATTGTCCAGTTGTCTTTTGGTGAGTAACATTAATTTATCACTTGAACTCTTGTTGAAAGAAATTTCGCTGGTGGTAAATTTGCTATAGAATTTGATTTTTTTTATTCAAGAGCTTTTCGATAACTACTGGACTGAAATACATTTGTCATTGAATATTCCGATGTGCCAGTGCTTTCAATAGTTGTTTAAACATAACATAAACAGCTCTTCGTTTTGATTTACAAATATTGTGTTGAATTACAGATACTATCACATTATTTAATTTCATCCAAACTTATCAGTTTGAGGACTTAATAAAAGACAATGCAGTATTGTGAAACAGTATGAAAAATGCCAATGTTTTCGGTGGCATCTCTTCTTGTTTTGACGATTTTTCATTCAACAAATGATTTTTATCCACAACTACTGTATAATCTACCTGTTATATGTCTGTTTGCTCAGTCTTAATACCCAAGTCTGTCTGTCCAGACAGTACAAGGGAGCCAGAATTTGCATTGCCTCTGATAGTCAGATGGCACTGAGGCAGCTTATGGCCGTTGGTTGTAGATCAAGGACCATTTGTAGCTGCAAACAGTCCCTCAAAACACTGGCGAAGTACAACAAGCTAGTTTTAGCTTGGGTACCTGCCCACCAGAACATTGAGGGAAATGAAAGAGCTGATGTCCTTGCAAAAAGAGGAGCAAACACACCCTTCACCGGACCCGTGCCCTCCTGTTGGGTATCACCTACACTGATTAGGGCAGAGGTCGGCGTTTGGGAAAAAGGGAGAAACACTCTTACTGGATAAACACATCCGGTCAAAGACAAGCAAAGAGACTAATCGAACCTTCCAAAGAGAAGGCTCAACAAGCTCTATCCTTGTCAAAAAACGAGTTAAGGCTAATCAGCCTTCTCACAGGCAATTGTCCCGTGAGATATCACCTACACAAGATCGATAAGAAAACTCCAACATTTGTAGGTTATGTGAATCGGCCACTGAAACCACCGAGCACATACTATGCCAATGCACTGCGCTGGCGCAAACCAGACTTATTCTACTAGGTGGCGCGTTATTAACGCCAGCCAACATAAGAGCGAAGTCTCCTAAGGAAGTAACCAGCTTTGCTAAGGAGGTTAGATTCCTGGGAAAAACGTAGTTTTAGTATGGTAACGCACAAAAGACCTTATTGGTCGCAGTGCAGAAGGGTAATAAACGTGCCGATCGACCACTATCCAATCTAATCTAATCAGCCTTAATAATACCCATTAATCACTAGTGAATAATGAGTCATTATTCACTGCTGTCAGATGCTTCCTTGATTTAGCTCAAATAATGTTGAAATTGATATTTCTTCAGTACTCTAAAGTTCCTCAACTAATAAAAATGGGTATACCTTTTCAATCAAAGGTCAAATCTACTTTCATTGCGTCAATTAAATCAACTTTTATTACAAAATGTACATTGAAGAGTTCTCCGAATAATTTCTCATGCCTACTTGAGTTTTTCCACACTTGTAATAGAGGGTCCTGTCGCGGATCCAAAATGTTAAAAACTTCAAGAAATATATTCAGTAGTTGTGGATGAAGTATAGAATCAACTCATTATATTGGATTTTATTCACTTGGCGATTTCGGTCACTCGCCTACGGCTCCTAGTCTAAACTTCACCTGGTGAATAATAGCTATCATTATACGCTCTTTGGCTCTTTGTAAAATATACTAGGTGGTCAAATAAGGAATTCCGATTTAAAAGAGAAATAAAACAAAAGCTATCAAGTCAATTTTAATTTTTTCTACAAATAATGCTCAGCTCTTTGGGAATTCACTTCTTGAAAATTACGCTGTCCAAATGTCCACCGTTTTTTTGCTGGCACTCTCAAATTCAGAAAAACACGTCGCAAAGTTTCTGGACTGATGGCTTGAATTTCCTGGCGAATAAATTTTCCTCCAACGCAATCAGAGTGCGGGGATTGTTGCGGTAGACTACACTTTTGAGGTATTCCCATATAAGTAGAAGTCGCAAGGTGTCAAGTCCGGGCTTCTGGAGGGGCCATGAAAGGGCCTCAACGCAGAGAAATAAATTTTTCAGGAAAAAGCGCCTGAATAACAGGTAAAGACCTATTTGAAGTGTGACAAGTGGCCCCGTCTTGCTGAAACCAAATGTCCCGATTGTGTCCATCAAAGTCTTGAAGAGCTGCTTCAACAAAATTGTTCAACATGTCCACATAACGATCAGAATCGACTGTTACTGCTCGGCCGCGTCCGTCTCCGAAAAAGTACGGGTCAATAATGCCTTGTGCGTGTATTGCACACCAAACTGTGACCTTCAGACTATGCAATTGAGTTTCATGTTTCTCTTTAGGGTTTTCTGAAGACCAATACCGGCAATATGCTTGGTTTACATAGCCGAGATGAAAATGGGATTCATCAGAGAAAAAAAAGTTAATTTTGGTAATAAGCGCGCACACAGAACGAACGCTGCTCACCCGTCCAGCGAAACATATCGACTGAATTTTCATGAACCCCTTCTTCGTTTAAGACGAACCCCAGTTCTCTATTCCTATTCAAAACAATTTTAGAGCGCTTTTAAATCGGAATTCCTTAAGGTTGAAGCTCACTTGGACGAGACGAGACGAGGAGTTGTTTTCCGCCGGCACAGTTTGCACTGAATCAAATGGGTAGACGCTCACTTAGGAGGCGCGAAGCGAAGAGCCGAATCGTTAAGCGGCCTACAGACGATCAACTTAGTTGAAGACTATGTTGTCAACTAGGTTGTAAACTAAATGAAAGTGAAAATAGCGGTTGTCAACCAAGTTGAAAACATCATTTCAGCGGTGGTTTCCGTCGAGTGAACTAGTCGGCTGATTAGGAGAAATTATCGAAACATGGAGAGAGATCTTTAGTTATATGTTATTATAAACGATATATGCGACAATGTGGTGCAGCACAGATCTTGAATGAAAGAATTTGGACCAAGGATTGGTACCACAATCGGTCTCATTTTCCCATTTCGGTTTAAGAACTTTTCGAATTTTGAGCCGAAATTGGTCTCCAACGATAGGGTTCTGCTCCCTGATGACGAATCCGTAGTCAAATTCAATCCGGTCCGTGGGACCGTCCGGCCATAAACACAAAAAACTTTCTAAGGAATTGTCCTTGAGACTTGAGATTTTCAGGGCGAGTTTGGTTTCCAAATGCCACAATTAAGTTCGTTAATCAGCCAAACACTGGCGCAGCCCCCCAAAGATTAATTTCTTCTTTATTCTTTTTCTTATTCTTTTGCAACTTTCGTTATTCACTGTATCATCAAAATTTTCAGTTCAGCCTCCCCCAAAATAAAATCCTGGCTGCGCCACTGCAGCCAAAAACATACAAGGTGTCCCATGAAATATGACCATTCCGAATTTTTGTTCCTTAATATTTCAGACAAAACGAAACCAATTGGAATAGAATTTCTCGACCACATGCAAAATGCTCACAGTAAGTCTCATGCTAAATATTGAAAGAAAGAATCATTATATAGGCGTTTTCGGAAACCTACTCAGGGTTACTAACTCGATCCATCGAGTCACGTGACGGATCTACTCGGGTCTCGGACCCGGGTCAGTGTTTACGAACACATCAGGTTTAGGATTTGAAGTGACAGTCGTATCAATAACATAACTAAACAAATTAATGAATTTATTTTTTCGATCCCAGTCTATTCTCGGATTGTCTCTAGATATGCTTGCATTTATGAGCTTCTGTTGAATATTTCTTATAATTTCTCGTGTGCCCTTCCATGTTTAATTACATTTTTGACTACCTTGCTTGAGAAGTAGAGAATTTTTTTTTCAGTTCCAATTTATTCACTTATTTCCTTTAGCTTTGCGGGATTTATTGGCTTCTGTAAATTATTTCTTATAATTTCTGGTGTGCCCTCACTTGTTCAATGTTATCTTCGAGTACCTACCTATATTAAAGAAGTAAATAAGGCTTCAGCTTTTACGCAGAAAGATCTGCATACAAAGTTATGAAGAAGTTGTGCACATTATTTTCTCGGCTCAAGGAACCACTCATTTTACAATGAGCCAAATTCTCTTCTCTTTCCATAATTTTTGGGAATAGAATATATGAAATTATTTAGAAAGGAGTAGAAGACTTATTCCCGCTTTTTTCAAATACAAAATTGAACTGCAGTGCGCATGCGGTGCCTCCAGAACCCTATTCTCGAGTAGGGTTACGATAAATCAACCTGGGTCAGTGATCGAGTTAATAACCCCGTACTTTCCGAACACGGGTTGGATGTTCGGGGTAGGTAAACGAACGCCAAGGTTAGGGATCGAGTTAACCCGAGTAAGTATCCGAAAACGCCTTATGTCATAACAAGATATTATCCAAGAATCGCATCATCTGAAGCATATAGTTTAATTTTCTTTTAATTATTGATTTTTACATATTTCATTTTTAATAATTTCCATAATATAAGTATGACCATCCTGAGATTTTGCATTCATTTACTAAGCATGAATCTCAAGTACTATACAAAATTTTGAGGTAATAGCCATTATTGCTCCACCAATGAATGTTCGCTCAAAGCATCTGCTTAAGGTTTTTTTATATATCTCGGATTTTACTCTCCATAATTCAGGAAGATCTTTCACCCAATCAAAGAAATCTACCCAAACTTGAATGTTTGGAATTTTGCTCATATTTTCTAGTTATACTACCTTTCCCCGAATATTTACGACGGATTTTGAATACGCTATGAGATGTTCACTCTACAAGGTAGAATTCCAACTGGTGTTGTCAACCTAGTTGATGACTACCATACAGACGCTCCAACATAGTCGTCAACATCGGGCTCCGCCCACCAAATATCCAACCGATTTGATCTCGCATCAACTTAGTCTTCAACCTGGAATATCAACCACTAACCAGCCTATAGACGTTCAACTTGGTCGTCAACATGCCGTGTTTACAACTTAGTCTTCAACTAGGTTGATCGTCTGTAGGCCCCTTTAGACGCGAGGCATATTAGACGCGCACTTGGACGAAGCGAAGCGCTCGGAAGGAACGCATCGTTTTCCATTTGGGTGTTTAGCTTTGAAACAAATGGGTAGACGCTCACTTAGGAGGCGCTAAGCGAAGGTTATACGTTCGTGAGTGAGTAAAATCGAATAAATAGTTCGAAACAAGTTAATTCCTGAGCATATCGTCAACTAATCGTTCGGACGAAAGTGTAGATTCATTTTGAACGGATAAAATCATTACAATTTCAAGAAATCTATTCTCAAAATGTCACGAACGTATCGTTCGTCGAACGAGTGATCCCGAGAATTGACACCCCGTTCGACTCGTGGATCATCACCCTAGTTCATGTGGGTGGGGGCGGCATGTAACAAGGGTAATAAAAATGTATTGCGGCCTAGAGATAAGGGGAATTTCTTCGGATGTCTGCTCGACGCATCGCTTCGTCCTCGGCGAACTTACGCTTCGTCTCGTCTCGTCTCGTCCAAGTGAGCGTCAACCATTAGAATCCTTAGTTGACCACCCAGTACCATATTAGTGGATGTAGTTTCATTATTTTTCACTCATATTTTTGTATTTCAGTTCCATCATTACAATCTGCATGCAGAGAAGTCATTTTGCAAAGGGTACCTGAGAAAATGGTCAATAAATTACCTCTTCCTAGACTACTGAAAAATTTTTTGTTATTTCAGATTTAAAACAAAAAAATCCATTCACAACGACATCAACCAATGACCAATTGCTCATGCTCATCTCAGTACATTGTTTCGATTAGTTCAACATAAAATGATATTACAAGTTTGTTATTCGTACAGGGTGTTACATAATAATATGTCTCAACTTGAGGGGGTGAATCTACATGTAATTTCAAGAAAAAAGTTTAAATAAACATGGGTCCGTCAAAGCTTCGTTGCGGAGCTACAGGGTGTTGAAATTTCCAAAAAAAATTGGTTTTTTCTTCATGGCTCCTGCAGTTCTTGAGATATTCATCTCCATCATTGCATGTCCTGAATCTTAACTAGAATCTACAGGGTGTTTCTTTTCCGGAGCCATATCTCCTTTTTTCCCTCTCGAACTTTTTTGCGCTGCGCCACTGATCAGCGTAAAATCAATTTTTGATATCTTCGATCAATTTAAAAACTTTTTTGACTCTTGTGATTTTTTCGTATCTCTAACCGTTTTTGTGTATAAAATTATTGAACGATTGTATGTTATTCGCTGAATGAAAAAATAATAGAAATACTCGATAAGTATGCCCAAAATCTGCTTTTACTTTGATAGCTCGGCATCTGAGGCTCAACTTATTCAATATCAAACTACAATCGTTCAATAATTTTTTACGCGTAAACGGTTAGAGATACGAAAAAATTACTGTAGTCAAAAAAGTATCTAAATTGAACGAAGAAATCAAAAATTTATTTCACGCTGACCAGTGGCGTACCGCAAAATAGTTTGAGAGGGAAAAAGGAGATATAGCTCCGGAAAAGAAAACACCCGTAATATATTCTAGTTAATATTCAGGACGTGCAATGATGGAGATTGTTGAAAATAGCTCACATTCCAAATTTGGACTTAATATCTCAAGAACTGCAGGAGTTAAGAAGAAAAAACCAATTTTTTTTGTAAATTTTAACCTATATCTCCGTAACGAAGCTTTTGCGAACCCATGTTTATATGGACTTTTTTTCCTGGAATTATACGTAGATGTATCCCCTAAAGTTGTGACATACTATTTTGTAACACCATGTATACCTAGTTATCCCTGAACTACTTCAACAATGAGGATTTGTTTTAAATTGAAAATTACTTTAACTATATTTGTTAAAGAACAAAGAAAATATGGTCTATACTAATAGTTATAAGGACAAATTTGCTTTACAATACCTTCGTCAGGTCAAAAAGAAGGGGCTTTTTTAAAGTATGTTTCTTCAATAAGCCTGTAGAATATTTTCCAATTAAGTCATGTTTATGTGAGTTAACAAATTTTATTTCTTGTTTCGTATTTTGAATATTATTTTTGGTTAAGTTTTTGTACAAATTTCTTTTGTAGATAGTGGTGGCAAGTAAATGACAATATTAAATTAATATTTTATATAAAATGCAAAAGTGCATTATCAAATTTAATCAGACATCTTATAAGTCAATTTTTCCGGAACAAAATTGCATGTTTTGAAAATGGCTTTAATAGTCTCAATATACAGGGTGTTACATAATAGTATGTCACAACTTGAAGGGGTCAATCGACATGTAATTTTATGAAAAAAGTTCATATAAACATGGGTTCGTGAAAGTTTCGTTATGGAGCTACAGGGTGTTGAAATATTCA
Source organism: Propylea japonica (assembly GCA_013421045.1). Classification (NCBI taxonomy): domain Eukaryota; kingdom Metazoa; phylum Arthropoda; class Insecta; order Coleoptera; family Coccinellidae; genus Propylea; species Propylea japonica. Next base: position 22,099,371 of record CM024240.1, on the reverse strand, counting down.
ACACAATTGGTTTTTTCTTCCTGCAGTTTTTGAGATATTCAGTCCAAATTTGGAATGCGAGCTATTTTCAACAGTCTCCATCATTTGTCAATTCATTCTGATAAAAATTTTTTCACAGCAGTCAGTCAAACTTAAGTTAACGTTTTAACTTCGGCATAAAATACAAGGTAGACATTTTTTGAAGGATTTTGTTCTAGTTCTCGGTGAAGTTATTACTTCATTGTTTAAAGCAACTATTCAGGATAGCCTAGGTAAAAAAAACATGAGTTTTGAAGTAATTTCTAGCAATGCTAGGCGATTAAAAGACCGAAAACTGGAGTTTTTTAAAAAAAATACACAAAAGTGGTGATATCTCGAAAACCAGCGGACTTTTACTGAGGTCATGTTGATGCTGTCTGATAGACCTAATGCTAATCTATCTCCAGTGTCACTTTCGAGTGGTATTTTTGGGACACCCTGTATATTACATCACACTAATCTTTTGGACTTTGGTTAATGTGGGTACTCGAAAATCCCAAAAGTTCAAATCTTATATCCATCCACAAATTTCATTGTTTTCTACTTGATTATTCACCCTTCACAATGAGTGCCCGATGAAAAAATTTCTTATTCAAATCAGACAAAATGATTAAGAATATCTCCTAATGATTCCAAGCTCAAATTTCGATAATTCAATGTTTTTTCTTTATCGGTTTTTGATAATGTGACTGAGTTATCACTCCTCTCAAACCAGACTGACAATTGGAAATCAGACGCTCTAAAGAAAGCGACTAATGACAAAATCTCAAAGACTTAGGGAGTTCTCTACTTTTAATAATAATACTAATAAATGAAAACATACATTGAAAAGAATGTCAATATACAGGTTGTCCCGGAAAATGTGGGAAAACTCTCGGATTCAGATAGAACATAAAAAAATGAAGATGACGAGTTCCATAATTTTTTTTCCTAGCGGGCCTCCCTACAAAGTTACGACCTCCTAAATGACGCCACTGGAAATTCATTTTAGTGGAATAAGTTTCAAACTACTCGATATAATTTGATAAAAATTTGATATGATTAATAGTATAAGGGACCTCTTAAATCACCGCACTCAAATTTCAATTAGCTTGTTCAGTTTACCAGGGGCGGACTGGGTTGTACATTTTAATGCTTACATTTTTAACACCCTGTATGATAAGGTGCTAAAAAAACCAAATTTGGATACCTTGAACGTTAAGCTAAAGAAAAGTTACTCTTGTTCAGTGTCGGTAAAATGAATCGTTTTCGAAAAAAATAATAATGGAAGAAATAAGTAATTGAAATTTATTCCACTTAAATGAATTTCCAGTGGCGTTATTTAGGAGGTCGTATTTTCGTAGGGAGGACCGCTAGGAAAAAATATGGGAATTTGTCATCTTATTTTTTTATGTTCTATCTGAATCCGAGAGATTTCCTTCATGCTCCGGGACACCCTGTACAGGGTGGGCATATTTCGATGTTTTAGTACTACAACTTTTAAACCAGAGGAGATAGACAAAATCTGATACCCACTTCTCGATCTCTTTTTCTGAGAAACTAACAAAAGTAGTATTCATTTTTTGCTACCTCTTTTGTTTTCGAGTTATAAGCGAAAATTGGAAAAGTGGCGATATCGAAAAACATTCATATCTCCGCTTATAACTCGAAAACAAAAAAAGGTAGCGAAAAATGAATACTACTCTTGTTAGTTTCTCAGAAAAAGAGATCGAGAAGTGGGTATCAGATTTTGTCTATCTCTCTGGGTTTAAAAGTTGTAGTACTAAAACATCGAAATATGCCCACCCTGTACATGTGGCCCTTGGGCTTTCGTTGTGAATGGATTGACCTATATTTACTAGCATTTTATACTTCATGATCACATGTATCTCATTCAAAAGTACAACAAATGGAATTAAATAAAATTTAATTTTTCTTAATATTGAAATAATGTGATTTGCATTAGGTTCAGGTGCACAACTTTATCACTGTGAAACTGTGCATTTTTGTTCAATTTGAATCAATATTCAATCATTTAATTGTAATTAATCTTAATTCAACTGTAATTTGTGAGAAGAAAAAATTGAGATTTTGGATCTCTTTCACTGTGGTTGGCTTGTCTTGCAGTTTTGTGATTCTCATTAAAGTTCTACTCACGGAAAGATGACAATTTTGTGTTTGGAAAGTGGTATTTATACGTGAAGCCTTATACAGTTAGCTAATGGTTGTGTTAGTTATCTCTTTTACTGCCTGTTTATTTACATTTTTTGTAAAACTATATACTAGAGTTAATTTAGTATGTTTCCATATGTTACGAATAAATATTTATTTTATAAAGAATCTTTCAATTTATACACTTCTCACATTGTGGTAACAAATTTTAGAGCTGAAATATAGGAAAAATATTCACCCCCTCACTTTTATTTGATTGAAAATCATCATTATCATATATTACTGTGTGTCTACTTTTAAAGTGGGTAAACTTCGGGGGGTGATTATACAAGTGACGGTTATTCTTCAATTTAACATTTCTTGATTTCATGAAAAAATTTCAAGTTTTTTCTCTAAAAATATCATTATTCAGTTTTCCTCATAGTCTCATCAATTTTGACCATATATTCGGAAAAGGCAATAAATTTGCTACAAGATGAGAAAGTCTATGTGCAGAAAACACTCCTACTGCAGGCGTGGTAAGGAGATTCTGAAGTTAAAAAAATCAGTCCTATTTTTGCAATTGTTTTTTCGATGAAATATTAATAATTATGCACACGCTTTCTTTTCAGTAAAAAATACCTCATTTAGTGTGCTTTCGAATGACATATCAACTTTTGTGCTAGCTGCAAATTCTGCGTCCTTATACCTTGGCTAACTTGATAACACCGAAAAAATCTAAAAAATCCGAACCTAAATTTGCTCTATTTCGAAGCTCTTCGTGATCGACTTTTAATGTAGTTTTATTAAAATCATCAATTCATCTTGAATCGAATAATAACGAAGAAATGAACCTCTTTCTTTGATACATTTGACACATCGTTTTCGTACTTTCAGAAATGCATCTTTCTGACGCATTTCTGCACAACACAATTCTGTTGATGAGATCCTTCCGAGTCTGAAAGCGAATTAGATATACTTTCTCTTTCAAAGTATTCCAGACATAAAAATCCAAAGGTGTAATATCGGGGCTCTTCGGAGGCCATCTGACCGTATCTTCCAATCCATTATATCGCAATATATTCAATAGATCTTGACATTACGACTATTATGTGCTGGGCAGCCATTCATTTGAAACTAGACATTTTATCTGTTAGACAGGTGCATTACATCGAATATGTCTGTCGAGTTGCTCTGGATTAATATGATAAATTCTTCAGCATCAGTGATCGGTGAGTATAACCATTAACCTTAAACAATGGTATAACTGGTCCGAAAAGTTATCTACTCATGACTGCCAACCTCAAGTTAACTCATGTTGGAAATGAGAAACAATAGTCGCATGAGGGTTTTTTCATGCCATACATAATTCCAAACACATCATATTTTTGAGAAGTACTCATGACACTGACGTTAGCAGACCCCCCGGTGACATGATTTTGTACTGGCAAACTTCAGTGTCATGAGTACTTCTCGAAATATGTTGTATTTTGGAATTATCAGTGACAATATGTATATATTTCGGTATAAATGGATAGTATACAAACCCATGTTTAACATAGTTTCTAACTAGGAACCTAGAATCACGAAAGGACAATGAAAATTAGGACAAATAAAAGGATTCTTTCTTTTTTTCCCCTTTGGACCAACGAAAATGTACGGCATATGAAAAAATATTATCTTTGCATAAAATACCTTCAAAATAAATTAATTTCATGTTGTGTCAAATCACCCCTGAGGGATTGCAACCCTAGATTTTTTCCCCTTGTCGCATGATTTTTGTACGGCGTTGCTGAATAATGGATAAGAAGCACCGTACAAACCGTACAAAATCAAATGACCAAATTACCCAATGAATTGCCGGAAAATAAAAAAAAAATTTTGACTTTGTGGCTCCACATTTTTTTACGGCGCTACGCGTTTTCTTATTATTTTTCACGAATCAATCGATGGTAAGAATGCAGTACAAAAACATGTGACCAAAATGTACCCACTCTACCTGTACTTTCGAATTATCACCTGTACTCAGTTGGACAGCTTACAAGTAACGGCATAGAGCTGAATCCTATTATTTTATGCTCTTATATCGTTCCAGATAGGTCACCTGGTGGTTCAAATGACCCATAATTTTTTCAACACGGGCCTGTAGTCTATAAGATTAAATCACGAAGAGATTAAAAATAGGGCCAATTTTTGGGTTCGGACTTTTTAGATTTTTTCGTTGTTATCATGTTAGCCTTGATATTATAGCGGAGAATGAGCAGCTAGCACAAAAGTTGATATGTCTTTCGAAAGTACACTGAACAAGGTATTTTTTACTGAAGAGAAAGCGTGTGCATAATCATTAATATTTCATTGAAAAAACCATTGGAAAACTAACCCCGGGTTTCACAAACGCTTGATTGGCAATCAAATCGTTGATTTTCAATTGAGTCGATGGTTTACGTCAAAAATGAACTGAAAATTGCACAGAAATGATGACATTTCAATAATCAAGCTGATTGGAGTTTTGTGAAACCCGGCTTTAGTTTGTTAACTTCAGAATCGTGATATTATTATTCTCCTTATCACGCCTGCCATAAGAGTGTTTTCTGCACACAGACTCTCATCCTGTGGCAAATTTATTGCCCTTTCCGAATATGTGGTCAAATTTGATGAGACTACGTGGAAAACTGAATAATGATCTTTTTAGAGAGAAAACTTGAATTTTTTTTTGAGAACAAGAAATGTTTAGTTGAAGAATAACCGTCAACATTTCGACCAAGTGTTATATGACATTTTTTCTTGGAAATAACTTGTATAATTACCACTCGTTTGTTTGTTTATTTTAAAAGTAGACAAGGGCGTAGCCAGGATTAATTTCGGGGAGGGTTTGACATTTTGGCATTGGCTTGTAGGTGCCGGGAATTGTGAGGGTCGCTTTCTGTAGCAAGTATTGGTTGCTTTCAAGAATTCATAGTGATATGAATAATTTTAACTAGATTTTCGGAGATAAGTTGGTTTTTAGTGCAAAATGAAAGATTATTTTTGCAACAAAAATAACTCTGGAACATTTCGGGGGGGGTTGAACCCCCAAAACCCCCCCCCTGGCTACGCCCTTGAAAGTAGACATATATCAGATGCTCGCATGGATACATATTTCAATATGTCAAAATGATCATTGTTCTGACAATAATAAAAGAGTTTTTGATTTGGGAAATATACGGAATGCATATCGATGAACCAAGGATTATTGGTGGGCGTAAGTGCTCAGTGGAAGAAAATCCTTTCGCTGTGTCAATAAGGACAACTAAGAAGCTGAATCATTTCTGCGGAGGATCATTGATTAAAGCCAGATGGGTTCTAACGGCTGCACATTGCACTCATACATACGTGAAAGACCCTGCCGAATTGACTTGTGTGATCGGAAATTCAGAACACCAGAAGACAAAAATACAATCAATTAAACCAGAAAAAATTTACATTCATGAGTATTACAGTTTTCCTGCACATTTTCATGACATTTCCATTATTCACCTCGAGAGACCCGTGATATTTTTCGATGTGGTAGGTTTGATTAATATACCTGAGGAATCAGAAAATACAATTGTTTGTCCGATTGGGAAGATAGCTGGATGGGGATCTTTATTAGCCTGGGATCCCAATATCGAAACCCAACCTAAAAGTGAAATGTCCGCTCATCTTATGTGTGTAGAAGTGAATATTTTTAGCGGGGCGGAATGTAAGAAAGAATCTCATGGTAGATTCAATGAATATTTTCTCTGCTCGCTCATAGGAAATGATTCAAAAGATGCCTGCCAGGGGGACTCTGGGGGGCCATTATTCTGCGGAAAGACGCAGGTAGGTATAATTGCATTTGGAGAAGGTTGCGGTGTACCTAGAAATAAAGCCTACTACACAAATCTCCGGAAATATGTAGGATATATCAACAACATTGTTTCCGGATTCAGAAAAAATGAAGTGAAAATTTTCATTATATTATTTCAGTTACTATTTTATTGTTGGATATTCGGAAAATATAAGTTATTCTAGAAGTTCATTTTCATTCTTGTGTATCTATATATTTTCGGTAAAAAGATCTAGGGGGCTTGGCACAATGTTTGAATTTTTGAAATTGATCAAGAATACGTACTAGTTCGAATACTTCGAATTGAGGATGTAATTGAGTATTATACAGGGTGTCGGTGGACAATTTCCGAGAGGTTATTATATATAGTCCATTCACGAAAGGTTGAGCACATAGTAGGCGTTTCTTTATGTATCTGAAGTTGGCAGTATTTACTGTTATAAAGTAAAATAAAGTCAACGTTGCCGAATGTACTCGGCCTCGACCGACGAGCGTGGGAGTTATCAGACAACTCTATGCAATAGTGACAACATTGCGTATCAATCTGACAAGAAAATAAAGAACATAACCTAAAATTTCAATATACACAGTGAAATATGCCAAATTTCCATGGCCAACCGACGGCTCAACCTTTCGTGAACGGAGTATAAGTGATTTGCAACAAAAAAGTCATATAACACATGGTCGAAATGTTGACGGTTATTCTTCAATTTAATATTTCTTGATTTAAAAAAAAATTTCAAGTTTTTTCTCTAAAAAGATCATTATTCAATTGAGAGAAAAAACTTGAAATTTTTCGTTATCAAGAAATGTTAAATTGAAGAATAACCATCAACATTTTGACAATGTGTAAAATGTATGACATTTTTTTGTTGCAAATCACTCATATAATCACCCCTCGAAGTTTGTCCACTTTCAAAGTAGACAACCTGTATATACCAAATACAAAAATATAGTGTTTAACAAGTTTCAATTTTATTTTTGTCTATGGAATATTGGAATGTAGACAAACTGAAGTGTACTACTAATACTGAGGTAATTACTAGCATTTTGCTAAAATTTAACGCAAAAAATATAAGACTTGAGAAAGGGAAAGATCTGCTTTGTTTGGATGAAAGCGGTGAATTTCCCAACATCGTGTTTTCTAACGAAAAAACCTTCCCACTGAAGCAATCTGTGAACTTCCGGGCCCCGTATTCTGGACAAGTGATCTTTCAAATCGAATAAGAACTTCATTGCGCAGTGTGCATTTCTGCAGGTAAAAGAGGGACTCCCGCAATGAAGTTCGTATATGCTTTGAAAGATCACTTGTCTAGAATACGGATCCTGGCACCTCGAGTTAAAGGCAATTGTCACAGTTAAAGATGGTGATATCGAGCTAGAGTAAATTTAGTAAAACTTTTGATTATTTTCACGTAGATGAAAATGAATGAAAATCATTTTTCTAACCGAATTTATGGCCTTTTGAATATGTTACACTTCGAGTGCCGAACCCTGTACTGCCGCGAATATCATATCTCTCTATCTTAGTTTTAAAAGAATAGGGAAATTGGCTAAATACAGTCAGTTCCGAAATTATTTTTATTGAAAATCAAAACAACTAAATACAGATTGTCAAGAAGTTGATATTCCTCCATCTACCGAAAGACTAATTCCTGTTATGAACGATGCGTTGTCACTCAAGAGAAACATGATGGCATCGACCACTTCCTGTAATTCACAAAATTTCTTCATTGGTATTCTAGACAACAGTGCATCCCTCTTTCTAATGTCTGACCAAATATTGCCTCTAAGTTCTGTGGTCAACACTGTTGGATTCACGCAGTTGATACGGATTCCTAAAGAAGCGAGCTCCAACGCAGCAGCTCTGGTGTAACCATCAAGACCTGCCTTCGAGGCACAAAAGAGCGATTGCTTCCTCAGTCCAATTTTGGAAGCTTGTGAAGAAACATTTACTATGGAGCCTCGTATTGAGTTTTCAATGAAGGATTTGATGATAATTCTTGAGACATTGATGACAGCTGAAATTGTATAATAATAATAATAATAATAATAATATGTATTTATTTTCCAAATTATCATCAGAAGATAAACAAGGAAAACAAGTCAGAAAAAATTAACTATAAAAAATCATAAACGTTCACAAGCATGTTGAAATTCAGAAACAGAATAAGGTTCCGTATTCATGACAAGTTGATGTAAAGTTTTACGGAATGAATTATAATTTTTTGATGTCCCTAATATTTTGGGAAGAAGGTTGAACAGTCTTATTGCAGTGTACACAGGGTTGCGCTCGGTAACTGTCAACTTGTGGGCGGGAAAGAAATATGCAATTTTTCTTCTGGTGTTATTCAAATTTACATAATCCTGAAAGTAGCTTCTATTCTTGTGAAGAAATAGGAGAGTTCTGTACACATCTAAACCAGGAAGAGTAAGGATATTATGTGCTTTGAATATGCTCCTGCATGATGCCCTGTACTCCATTCGAAGCATTGTCCGAAGTGCTTTCTTCTGTAGGAAAAATACTCATTCCTCTTGTGAGCCATCTCCCCAGAAGACAAGTACATAAATTAACAACGACTGGAAATTCTAGTAGTATACAATTTTTAAGATATTTCGATCCACTTGATCTCTCATGGCTTTCAATGTATATATTACAGAATTCAGTCTGGAAATCAAGCCATCATAGTGTAACCTTAAGCTCAAGGTACGATCAATCCTTATCCTTAGAAGTTTGGTGCTATCACTGACCGGAACCTCCCCATCCATAAGTGTGATACTTTCAGGGTACACTGCACTAGTTCGATTGCTGCTGGAAAATATAACTATACTTGTTTTGTTCGCATTAAGATTCAACCTGTTGTCCATGCACCAATTCTGAATCTTCACCATCGTCCTTTGATGTTAACTGAGAGGGACTCAACATTTTTAGCTGTTAATATGACGTTTGTGTCATCAGCAAACAAAAAAGTATCCAGATCTTCCGGTTCATCAAGCACAATCTCCTCATCTTGAATTGCTGTAGGTAAATCATCTATATACTCAACAAATCTGATCTGATCAGTTTTCATATTCAATAAATGATGTACGATTATCTTATTCATAGGGATCATTTTTTTTGTTTGTTTTGTGCCCTAGTAACTTATCAGGAAAATTGGATTCTGATTAGATTTTACTGATTTGATTAGGTTACGTTGTGGTCGTTTGGCACCGTAAGTACCTTTCTGATCTGCACCGATTAGGTTTTTGGTACGTTACCATAGTAGAGCTACAATTTGCTCTGGAAAGGAACCACACATCTCGCCTCTACCCTCGGTATAAGCCAGTCCTCTGCCACACGTCACACAACTTCAATGTGCGCAGCTCCATATGTTTATATGTGGTTTAGCTAGGTGGTGTACGCCGCGTCACTTTTGTGTGCGTCTGGCGTTAGATAGCGATTTCTGCCAGCGGCATTGTCACTCCAGAGGAACTTGATGGCATCGACCACTCCCTGTAGTTCACAGAATATCTTCATTGGTATTCTGGACAACAGTGCATCCCTCTTTCTAATGTCCGACCAAATATTCCCTCTAAGTTCTGTTGGATTCACGCAGTTGATACGGATTCCTAAAGAAGCGAGCTCCAACGCAGCAGCTCTAGTATAACCATCAAGACCTGCCTTCGAGGCACAAAAGAGCGATTGCTTCCTCAGTCCAATTTTGGAAGCTTGTGAAGAAACATTTACTATGGAGCCTCGTATTGAGTTTTCAATGAAGGATTTGATGATAATTCTTGAGACATTGATGACAGCTGAAATTGTATCTGATCAGTTTTCATATTCAATAAATGATGTACGATTATCTTATTCATAGGGATCATTTTTTTTGTTTTTTTGTGCCCTAGTAACTTATCAGGAAAATTGGATTCTGATTAGATTTTACTGATTTGATTAGGTTACGTTGTGGTCGTTTGGCACCGTAAGTACCTTTCTGATCTGCACCGATAAGGTTTTTGGTACGTTACCATAGTAGAGCTACAATTTGCTCTGGAAAGGAACCACACATCTCGCCTCTACCCTCGGTATAAGCCAGTCCTCTGCCACACGTCACACAACTTCAATGTGCGCAGCTCCATATGTTTATATGTGGTTTAGCTAGGTGGCGTACGCCGCGTCACTTTTGTGTGCGTCTGGCGTTAGATAGCGATTTCTGCCAGAGGCATTGTCACTCGAGAGGAACTTGATGGCATCGACCACTCCCTGTAGTTCACAGAATATCTTCATTGGTATTCTGGACAACAGTGCATCCCTCTTTCTAATGTCCGACCAAATATTCCCTCTAAGTTCTGTTGTCAACACTGTTGGATTCACGCAGTTGATACGGATTCCTAAAGAAGCGAGCTCCAACGCAGCAGCTCTGGTGTAACCATCAAGACCTGCCTTCGAGGCACAAAAGAGCGACTGTTTTCTCAGTCCAATTTTGGAAGCTTGTGAAGAAACATTTACTATGGAGCCTCGTATTGAGTTTTCAATGAAGGATTTGATGATAATTCTTGAGACATTGATGACAGCTGAAATTGTATCTGATCAGTTTTCATATTCAATGAATGATGTACGATTATCTTATTTATAGGGATCAATTTTTCAGTGCGTTCTGTGTCCAGTAGCTTATCAGGAAAATTGGATTCTGATTAGATTTTACTGATTTGATTAGGTTACTTTGTGGTTGTAGAAAAAATGGCGGTTACGTGCAGCAAGTGCTTAAAGTCGATAAGTCGTTATGATGATTCAATTCAGTGTTCTAGAAATACTTCTCATTTGTTTCATTCACAGTGTGTTGAAATAAATGTGAATAAACTAGAGGTATTAAAAAAATCCGGATCAATTAAGTCTTGGATGTTTGCCAGCCAACATAACCTCTAAAACTGATTTAGTTTCGGGAATTGTTTCTTCAGATATGGGACAATTATCAATTGAAGCTATAAATTGCATCAAGGAGGTCATTGTCAAATCATTCTCTGATCTGTTTGTGCCTGAGATGGACAATCTGAGACTTGAGATTTCTAACCTTCGAAGTGAAGTTTCAAGCTTGAGAGAACAGAATAAGGAATTGATAAAATACATTGAAAATGGAGCATTATCTACAAATTTCAAAAAGTTTTCGGATATTGCCAAAACAAACTCAAACTTACATGAGAAATCTTATAAAGCTACATCAAGATTAAGATCTCGGTCTAATTCTGTTGGAGTTGAAAAAAGAACTCACGAAGTCGCTGATACAATGAATTCCGTAGATAAAACACCTACAGTTGGGTCTGCTCTGAGTCAGCCTATTTTGGATAAATCTCAGTCTGAGGTAGCGTCCCCTATATGTGATAATGGTTTCACTTTAGTGGAGAGAAAGAGAAAACACAGACGTTCTAATAATAGTATATTTGGTACATGTAAAAGTGATCAAATGGATATTAAGTCGGCAACTAAATTGAAACACCTTCACGTTTGCTATCTTCACCCCACATTGGTAGAAAATTCCGTTATCAAACATCTAAATACTTGTGGAATACCTGATATCAAGTGTATTAAACTAAAGTCAAACAGGCCGGAGGAATATTCTTCCTTTAAGATATCTGTTCCTGAATCTGACTTCCAAGCACTGAAAAACCCAGAAATATGGCCAGAAGGAGTGAGATTGAATGATTTTTTATTACGTCTGGAGAAAAAGAAAATAATCACTTAAATAAAAAAGTATACACCTTAATTCACCAAAATGTACAATCCATAGGGATTCCTTCAATCAATTGGAAATGTTTATAAATTGTGTTGACGCTTCGTTTGTGACAGTTACGGAACATTGGAAAAGTGCAGAAGAACTACCGTGTTATAGATTTCATAATTACGAACTAACTGCGTCCTTCAACCGTGAAAGTGGTGCTCATGGAGGATGTGCGATTTACTGTAAGAAAGGTTTTGTCTGCAAAGTGCGTACTGGACTTGTTTGTCCAGTTCCCTTTGTTTTGAGTGTAGCGCGATTGAAGCATTTTTTGGAGGTTATAAGGTTGTATTGTTTGCATCTATCGCCCATGTACCGGCAGAGCATCGGACGTTGAAGTTTTCTTTGAAAAGTTTCACAACTTGCTTGATAAACTCACGAGGGAGTCATGTAACTTCATAATTTCAGGTGATTTCAATATCGATGTGCTCTCTCATAATAATGTTTCAAATAAGTTCATATCTATTGTTGAGAGTTTTAATGCTAAGTTTATGATTCATGAACCAACAAGAGTGACACCTTCCTCTTCCACCTGTATTGATAATATTATAACGAACATTGTTGACGCCACTTCTGCTTGTGTGAGGAATGAAAACATTTCTGATCATAGGGCCCAGGTTTTTACTTTCTCTGCATTGTCGAGCGGTATAAGTAGGAAAAGGAGGATTCGTTTAATTAACGACACAACTATTTCGGCATTCGTAACATTTTATCGCAGATGGATTGGAGTTTCATTGAAAATGACTTTTCCTCTAGTGTAGATTCATTGTGGAATGCATTTCATGAAATTTACAAGAAATTTTTCGACGAATCTTTCCCTTTTACGTTCATACAAGAAAACAGAGGGCTAAGAATTCCCATAACATCTGAGGTTCAAGAAATTAAACAATATTTGGATGCTCTATTCATAATTTCGTCTCATGATTCTGAATATATTAAACATTATAAGCAGATTAAATTTCTTTATGACAGGAAGTTACGGGAAATGAATCAAAATTACTTCAGAACATTAATTGACAATAGCAAAAATAAAAGTAAAACTTCTTGGAGCATACTCAATAGATTAACTGGAAAAAATAACTCTGACAAAAATACTTTCAAAAATATCGATAATCTTGAGAATTTGGCAAATACTTTCAGTGACTTTTTTGGGAATGCAAATCCTATTAGTGATATACAGCAAATACATCAGGATCCGAATCCTTTGGTAAATAATATTAATAGTAACTCATTTTACATTTTCCCTATCACTGAAAAAGAAGTAGTCAGTATAGTTAATAAAATGAAAAATACAGGTCGTGTGGGTATGATGGTATTCCGATAACTGTCGTTAAAAAATCTATTCAGGTGATAGCAAAGCCCTTGGCTCATATTATGTATCGATCATTCACTGAAGGGGTATTTCCATCTGCCCTAAAAACAGCTTTAATCAAACCCCTGCATAAGAAAGGGAATGTACAGGATGTCAGTAATTTTCGTCCAATCAGTTTAATCAGCTCATTCGCTAAAATATTCGAGGGAATCATGGCCGACAGGCTTTGTTCATTCATGTATAAGTTTAGAATATTCTCTGATAGACAACATGGATACTTAAAAAACAGAAGTACTACTACAGCAATGTTTGAATTAGTATGTGATATTGTTGACGCTTTGGAAAACGATGAAGTCCCTATTGGACTCTTTCTAGATTTGTCTAAAGCGTTTGACAGCATAAATCATGAACGCCTTTTGATGAAGCTCTCTTTATGGTGTACGAGATTGTCAGCTTGAGTGGTTCAAGAGCTACTTATCAGATAGAGTTCAGAGGGTTTGCATTGATGATGGTGATCAGGTTTTTACGTCAGGGGACAAAACGACCAATATAGGGGTCTGCCAAGGTAGTAAGATCGGACCCTTTTTATTTTTAGTTTATATCAATGATCTTAACCTTTTGTTGTTTGTTGATGATGCGAATGCCTTGTTACGTGGTAAAAATATTAGTTCGGGTATTGAACAGGTTAACTCAGTCTTTGGATATGTAAAACAGTGGTGTACTAGAAATAAATTAACACTTATGTCAGTAAAACTGAGTGTGTAATTTTTAGAACGATTCAGTCAAAGAATATTTATCCTCATTCAATAACTTTGGATAACACGCCAGTCAAATTGTCAACTTCTACAAAATTTCTTGGAGTTTTGTTAGACTGTCATCTTAGATGGGTTGACCATGTGGATCAGGTCAGCAAAAAATGAATAGAGTGCTCTACATGATTAGGGTACTGTCTCGAAAGGTGGACGTGGAACTCCTGAAAACGATCTACTTTTCAAATTTTGTTTCCATTCTCAGGTATGGGCTTGTTGTATGGGGTGGTTGCAGCGATTTAAACCGATTATTCATTCTGCAGAAATTTGCATTAAGAGCCATTATAGGATTAGGCTATAACGAATCATGTAGGGGTCGTTTTAGGGAAAATTCCATGCTCACACTTCCAGGGCTGTTCGTGCTGGAGTGTGTTTTGTTTGTGAGAAAACATCCTGAATATTTTGAGGACCTATTGAATAAAAATAATACCAGGCGCACAGTTCCATACCATTTTCCAAGGCATTCCTTGACTCTTACGGAGAAAAACACAAAATACATGTGCAAAGCTTTTTAACTTATTACCCAGAAATTTCATCATCTTATCTGATAATAAAAAATTTAAAACAGAAATAACTAAGCTTATTTTGAAAATTGAACCATATTCGATTAAGGAATTTATGGAATATCCTTTCTGATCATATTGTAAGTTTATTTTGTTGTTGTCTTTGACGTTTTCTCTTTTCCTTTGTAATACATTGATTATGAGAATAAAGTAATGTTTATGTTTATGTTTATGTTTATGGTCGTTTGGCACCGTAAGTGCCTTTCTGATCTGCACCGATAAGGTTTTTGGTACGTTACCATAGTAGAGCTACAATTTGCTCTGGAAAGGAACCACGCATCTCGTCTCTACCCTCGGCATAAGCCAGTCCTCTGCCCAATGCACACAACTTCAATGTGCGCAGCTCCATATGTTTTAGCTAGGTGGCGTACGCCGCGTCACTTTTGTGTGCGTCTGGAGTTAGATAGCGATTTCTGCCAGAGGCATTGTCACTCGAGAGGAACTTGATGGCATCGACCACTCCCTGTAGTTCACAGAATATCTTCATTGGTATTCTGGACAACAGTGCATCCCTCTTTCTAATGTCCGACCAAATATTCCTTCTAAGTTCTGTTGTCAACACTGTTGGATTCACGCAGTTGATACGGATTCCCAAAGATGCCAGCTCCAACGCAGCAGCTCTGGTATAACCATCAAGACCTGCCTTCGAGGCACAAAAGAGCAATTGCTTCCTCAGTCCAATTTTGGAAGCTGTGAAGAAACATTTACTATGGAGCCTCGTATTGAGTTTTCAATGAAGGATTTGATGATAATTCTTGAGATATTGATGACAGCTGAAATTGTATAATACAGTTTTCATAATCAAAAAATTATGTAGGTACGATTATCTTATTCATAGGGATCATTTTTTCTGTTTGTTTTGTGCCCTAGTAACTTATCAGGAAAATTGGATTCTGATTAGATTTTACTGATTCGATTAGGTTATATGTTACATTGCGGTCGTTTGGCACTGTTAGTACCTTTCTGCACTGCACCAATAAGGTCTTTGGTACGTAACCCTACTAGAGCTACAGTTTGCCCTGGAATGGAAGAACGCATCTCGCCTCTACGTTTGGCATAAGACAGGCCACTGGCCACTGGCACACGCGACACAACTTCAATGTGCGCAGCTCCATATGTTTACATGAGGTTAAGCTAGGTGTCGTGCCCAACGGACGCAGCCTCGCCACTTCTGTCCGCGTCTAGCATTAAGTAGCGATTTTTGTCAGAGGCAGTGTCACTCGAGTGGAACATGATGGTATCGACTACTTCCTTTAATTCAAAAAATTTCTTCATTAGTTTTATTGAAAACAGTGCATCCCCCTTTCTAATGTCTGACCAAATATTCCCCATAAGTTCTGTGGTCAACACTGTTGGATTCACGCAGTTGATACGGATTCCTAAAGAAGCGAGCTCCAACGCAGCAGCTCTGGTATAACCATCAAGTCCTGCTTTCGAGGCACAAAAGAACGATTGCTTCCTCAGTCCAATTTTGGAAGCTTGTGAAGAAACATTTACTATGGAGCCTCGTACGGAGTTTGCAATGAAGGATTTGATGATAATTCTTGAGACATTGATGACAGCTGAAATTGTATAATACAGTTTTCATAATAAAAAAATTATGTAGGTACGATTATCTTATTTATAGGGTTCAATTTTTCAGTTGGTTCTGTGCCCTAGTAGCTTATCAGGAAAATTGGATTTCGATAAGTTTTTACTGATTTGATAAGGTTACATTGTGGTCCATACTAGAGCTACAATTTGCCCTGGAGTGGAATCACGCATCTCGCCTCTACCCTTGACATAAGCCAGACCTCCGCCGCACGCCACACAACTTCAATGTGCGCAGCTCCATATGTTTACATGTGGTTTAGCTCGTGAAAAGCCGGCGAATTGGATTCTAGCCGAGTACACAGGGAGTTCTCCACTCGCTCAGTCGCTCAGTAGCGACCACTAGACACAATCATGTGAACAAGGATAAGCTCAAGTACACGGGGCGAATTTACAAGCTAATTCGCTCAAAAGCCGGCTTGTGGCGTGTAAAGTCGCCGGCAGTTCAACTTTTTCCAGAGCGAATTTGCAAGCAGCTAACGGAGCGACTGAGTCGAGTATACGGAGCTACTCACAAGCTCAGAAGCTCAAAAGCCGGCTTTTTAGCTTGTACAGTCGCCCCGTGTACTTGACCCTTTAAACACAGAACACCTGTTCTGTGCTTTAAAGTTGAAAGTAGCTGGGCTACTTTACACGCTAAATGGCTGGCGTTTTGACTTGTTCGCATGTAAACAAGCCGTGTAATCACAGTTGCTACTAAATAATCTGTGAGTTCTCATCTACTTGGCGGTTTCTGGTTCTTAAATTTGAAAACGTATTTGATATTTATCTTAGATCCTTGAAAACGATACAAACATAAACTCACGTGGATCGCTAGATTGTTGGCTACTCAGCGAGTAGACAGTCATACACTCAGTTGCAGGAACGTCCATTAAAATTTAAAGGTCCATTAAACTCTTAAACCTCCATTTTTGCAAGGAACTAATGAGGAATTAAGGGTTTAATGGACCTTTAAATTTTAATGGACGTTCCTGCAACTGAGTCATAATCTCACAAGCTAATTCACTCGCTTCTGAATTCGCTCAGCAGCAGATTGTAAAGTATCTCAATGTGATCGACCCATTATGACTTGTTTGACATTCTATTTTTCACGCCAACCTTGTGAAATGGTAAGGAAATGCCGTTTGTGTAGTTTGGTACTTAAAGGAGGATATAATACCTTTCAAATTCAGGTTGAAAATTTCGTCCACGTCTTCCTGTGTGACATCAGCGACACTGCCGATATTATTGGCCTCTGCACAATTAACCAGAAGATCGACGACGCCAATATTGTTGAGAACGTTCTCAGTCTGATTCCAATTTCTCAAATCTACCACTAGAGTATCAATATGAGGGCAAGTTTTTTTCAATTCTGAAAGGAGTTCCGGCTTCTCTCCCAAAGCAACAACTTTTGCCCCTTGCTTAACCAGTTCCCAGATCAACTTCTTGCCCAGGTCACTGGTAGATCCCGATACAACAGCCCTCTTGTTTTGAAAATAGGGATACTCATCCTGCCTTACTATTGGACGAAATGAATGAGAAAAAAGTATTATGAAAAGAAGGGAATAAAGAATGTGGAAAGCTAAATGAGGCAGTTCTATAATTTCTCATTAAAAGACGGAATAATTATTAGGGTAAAAGCTTTAGTGACTGACACCTTAAGGGCAGGGATACTTTCAGTAGGCAAATTCGGTCCCTTATTTTACTGTAGGTAACACCATGGTTATTATTGCGGAACTATAGTTGAATGTTGCTATTTTGGAACAACCTTCAAACTTTCAATAAATATCGATTGAATATTCGAGAAGACACCAATTTCCTGGAAGTAACATATTTGATAGTCATTGACATACTTAGATAGTAATTGGCACCCACTATGATAGTCATTGACATAATTTCTTCTCACTTTTGCATCATATTTGGTAATTATATCATCCTGCTTTCTCTCACTCATACATTCATTGAGACATTCATATTAAAAATTATAATTATAGAAATAAGAAGGTTTAGAAAATTTCATTCCATATAAACAAAGAAAAAACAAAAAGTATTAGTGATCTTCATATCATATATACCGATGTAATAAACTATTGGTGCTATCTAGGGTCTTTCATCTCATTCCCCATATTTCAGAATGTTTTATTTCTATTTTAGTCCCCAGGTTATCATTCTGAAAACGGCATCATTAGATATTTGGCTCGAGATTTTGCTGTAGTGTCAATAAATGTATATGTTTACTTGAGGATAGCGACTGCACATAATTGCGTATATTTTCCGATTTTGTTCTTTTCATATTCGCTAGAAGTTTTCTATTGGTTGGAAGGTTCCAAGGAATATTAAATAGATAAATATTCATTCGAAAACCTTCGAAACAATAGAAAACTTCTAACGAATATGAAACATAAAAAATTGGAGAATATACGCAATTGTATGCGGTCGCTTTCCTTAAATAAACTCTTACATACAGGTTTGGAAATTCACATCTGAAATATACGATATACAATGCATCAGACAGAGAATTCCCTCCAGTTGCACAGATGAATAGTCGAGACAATCACTTGCTGTAACACACTGAATTCAGTTGTCTCACTTCATTATTCTAGTCTTGTCTCTCTCTTATCGTTTAGAGGAGCCTAATTCTTTAGTATAGTAGGCAACAGTAAATACTTGAATGGAGTATTACGGGCAGCCTGACAAATTAAAAATTCTATACGTGTAGTGCGGGTTCCCTACCATACTGCGATAAGAGAGACAAGACTAGATTATTGCAGTAAGACAGTTGAATTCATTCAGTTATCGCACTTGATTATCTCGCCTATTCATCTGTGCAACTGGAGGGAAGAATTCTCTGTCTGATGCCTTGTATATCGTATGTTTTCGATGTGAATTTCCAAATCGGTATACACTTATTGACTTGACACTACTGCAAAATCTCACTCCAAATATCTAATGATGCCGTTTTTAGGATGAGAACCTGAGGAAATTGAACTTGACCTAAATAAAAATAAGACATTCTGAAATAGGTAGAGACAGATGAAAAAACCTTAGATAGCACCAATAGTTTATTACATCGGTAGGTATAATATTATGTGCACATTGCGATCAATATCAGGGTGTCAACGATAGAACTGAATTAGAATGCTCGTAATTGTATACTTACATACTCACCATTCAAAATATCTGGTTCAGCTCCAACTACAAAATTAGAATTGATGAAATTATAGTTTTATTATCCTGCATAATATACATTTGGAGAAATCAAACTCACCATTTTCTATTGTTTGTAGATCAACTGAAAGCAAAAGGGTTCAAATGATTAAATGGACACTAGACTAGACTAGAGACTAGAGCATCATTGAGTTTGTAGAAAAAAGGTCTTAAGTTCGATTTCATACCAAGAAATACTTCTTTCGGTTGTACGGTTCATTGTTTGGTCAAAAATGAATAATTTACATTGGTAGAGTAAATGGTAGAATTCGGTGGTAGAGTAGGTACTTTTTTTTAGTTCGAACTTTCCTTTCAAATTGAAAACAACTCTTTACTCTACTAAACTGGGCAGACCAGGTGCCGTATTCTCGACAAGTGATGTTTCAAAGCGAATACGAATTTCATTGCGCGGTGTTCATTTTTGCAGGTAAAAGAGGAACTCGCGCAATGAAGCTCGCATACGCTTTGAAAGATCACTTGTCGAGAATACGGCAACTGAGCACGTATTTCTGTAAAAAAGTAAGCTAGTGAACTCTACCATTTACTCTTCCGATGTGAACTGGGCTTTAAGGTATTTTAGCAGCAAAAAAATAACCAACAGTAGCACAACTAATTCCCTAGAATTGCTCGAAGTCTGAAAAGTTTTTCAGGAGCCTCAGCCGAAGCTTTGGAGTATTAGTTTACTTTGTATTTCTATCTTATGATTTATGATTTCTCTATCCGTTACTTTTTTTGATACCTTCGCTAACACGTTTGCAGGGACAACTTGTTGGTACAATTGCTCCATGTTCCTTGTATTCTCCCATTACACACGAAGAATTTCAATGTAATATAAAAGCTTGAAATTTAGATAATTTTTTTTTATTTATTTGGTATGCATTCGCATATTTACATATCTGACATTTATGAGAATTCTACTTGACAGTAGAAAACATCAAATAAAAATTCAAGAAAAGCCCCGAGCAGGTTTTTTTGAGAGCTCGGCTATTGCTCAAAACTTTTGTATTGGGCTTGAGATTGATACTAAATATATAAATGCAAAATCTCAGCACGATCGGAATAATAGTCTGGAAATTATTCAAAGACTGAAATATGTGAAAAAATCAAATTCTATGGTTGAGATGATGCGATTCTCTTGAAATCTTGCATGAACATTCAGTATATCAATCTTCATTCACAAAATAAATTTCACTCGAATGAGATATCGTGTTATGGAAATATAAAGATTCTTCTTTTCAATATTCCAATTGGATTTTCTATGATTCTGTTAATACTATGGCCTCCAAATTTCGCATGAGGCTTATAATCAGCATTTTGCATTCGGTTGCAACATTTAATTTCGATTGGTTTCGTTTTGTCTGAGATATCGAAGAACAAAACCTTTGAATTGTCACATTTTATAGAACACCTGTACGATGTCGCTGGTTAACAAACTTAACCGCTGCTTTAGGAACCGAACTCACCCTGAAAGTCACAAGTCTCTAGAACAATCCCTTCGAAAGTTATCGTGCTAACGGCCGGCCGGACGACCCCACGGACAGAATTGAATTTGACCACGGATTTCTCATCAGGGAGTCGAACCCTATCGTATGAGACCATTTTCGCCTCAAAATTCGAAAGTAACAGACATTTGAGCAGAACGATACAGCACACTAGATTAAGTAGAATGATTTCGTTGAAGATGAACACTAATACTTTTTGTTATTTCTTTTTTAATATGGAATTAAATTGTCTAAATCCATATAATGAGAATGTATTAGTAGAGCCTTAGTATTAGTGAGAGAAAGCAGGATGATATAATAACCAAAATTGATGCAAAAGTGAGATGAAATTATGTCAATGACTATCATACTGTATGTCAATGACTCAAATATGTAATTTCGACAAAATTGGTGTCTTCTCGAATATTCAATCGATATTTATTGAAAGTTTGAAGGTAATACCAAAATAACAACATTCAACTATAGTTCCGTAATAATAACCATGGTGTTACAGTGAAATAAGGAACCGAATTCGCCTACTGAAAGTATCCATGCCCTTAAGGTGTCAATCACTATAGCTTTTACCCTGTGTTTCTAGAATTCAGAAAGTAATGCTTAATTTCAATTCCATAACACAACCACAATGACATTTTTCCTATAACGATATCTTATCGAATTAGAAATAAGGAAATCGCAGAGGGGAAAGTTTAATGAAAATTCCATTCAGAGGAGAAGTATGAAATGGATAGTGAAACTAGGACATTTTATTATATAGTTGTTGTTTGGGTGCTCTTGGTGCTCCTTGGTTCATTGCTGCAAAGATGTTGTGCCTACCGGGAGATGGAGAGGGTTTATACCAATTATGTATATGGAGATACAAGGTCACCGAATGACACAATATGTGAGTAGAATATTTCAGATTTTCTTATGTGAACTGCGGAATTTCACTTGTTCCCAGGAGAGGGAGTTCGAAACTCTTTTTCAATTTTAAATTCAAGTTCAAATAAAAAATAATCACATTTCTATATCTGTATTATTTCCATCATTCTATCTACTATTCAGATCTCAAAGTAATAAACAGATGTTTATTCGCGTAACGGATAGCAGGCAAACCGCTTAGAGAAGGAGGCTCGCCTCCACGAGTCTAGTTTCGTTAGAATGAACGGTGCGGGAACCACTTAAAACTTAAGCTGTAGATCACGTGTCGGAGACCCGGCTCCGCGGCATTGTTTTCGCTTCTAGGCGAACGAGCTTAGCCGAAATTGAACGTCCGATCGGCCCGAATCAACCCTGGCGATCGTGGACGGAGATCAGCTGTTGTTTTGATTCCCTCCATTTTTACTAACGGAGTATTAATCCTCCTATTATTATTATTATTATCAATATTTCTGCAAGAAAGATGGAAACGGAAACGAGAAATGAAAATTAAAATGCAAGTAGTGAACTTAAAGAAACGCAAGATCCTGTAGATTTTATTTTGAATACCTAATAAATTCGGTAAAATGCCTTTTGTGAATGTTTGATTGATATACAGAATGTTCATGCGGAATTTCGAAAGGATCGAGTCATCAGAACCATAGAGTTTAATTTTTTAATTGTTAAGTTTTTACATATTTCTGTTTTTGAATAACTTTCAGAATATTATTCCGTTCGTGCTGAGATTTTGCATTTATATATTTAGTATCTATCTCAAGTTACATACAAAATTTTTGAGGTAATAGCCTTATTGCTACACCAATGAAAGAGGGCTCAGAAGCACCTGCTCAGGGCTTTCTTAAATTTTTGAGTTACGCCTCTGTGTAGATTAAGAAATAAACTGAAGTGTTTGAAAAGAATTTAACTGAATCCTTTTCTACTTTTCATTTTATTATATCTATTATATTCATATTTGAATACAATGTATCATATTTGGCCAAAACAAACAGACTGTATATACATACTCGCATTATTTATTATGAAAATATGTAGTACAAAAAAAATCTCACACAGCGATAAGCAGAAGAAGATGGTTTTTATTTAAGTAATCGTTTTGGTTACATTTTGTGTAGTCTGATAGGCTTTTTACAATGCAAGATTCTATTTGTATTCGAGAAAGTCAGGTTATAGCTTTGAAGATTCTGAAATCTCAAAAAGGTGAAACCATCAAAATATAATTAAAAATATGATTAATAGGAACTCATAAAAAACAAATCTCACAACTTATCTTCATTGACTTCCAAGAAATTGTCATATTTTTCATTCGATGAAAATCAAGTATTCAAATTAAGGTTTAACGACTCTTCAACATTTCTATTCATGCCCAATAGTTCGAGCCCAGATAAATAATAAGGAAAATAATATTTCACCTGAATTATTAATTTACAGATTCAACTGTACCTTTGATTGTAAATTGTAAATTTTATCTTTTGTAAGAAAAATTGCTTTAATGGATGTAATATGTAATAAAAGTAGATTTGGCCTTCGTTTGATAAAGGTATATCCATATTTGTTGATTGGAGTAGTCTAGACTGACAGCAGTGAATAATATCTCATTATTCACTTGTGATTAATAGGCATTATTATAGCCTAGCAAACAGACGTATAATGCGTAAATTATACAAAATAAAACTTATACGAAAATTACTTTAGGGAGTGTGCAATAATTTCAACCTTAAAATATCGTCCCCCCAATGCTAAAACCGCGAATGTTTCAATGTGTAGTTTCGAGAAAACACCAATCGAATGTTTGAATGAGCACTTAAAATACACCTTTTTTGGGCGTATAATAAGTTTGTTCACCGTACGACTTACGAATTGAATTTAATTTGAATTGAGAATTTCATCAAAAAAGTTTATTTTTCAAAAAAAAGACACATTCGTTGTTTTGGTTTTGCAAAAAGTTAAGAATATGTATTATTCGTGTTGTCGTAGAGGGGGCTCAGAACCAAATTCGTGCTTTTGACATTGGAATCTTTGTCATTATTTCCGGTGCACATAAGTGAAAAACCGAAAATTTTGCGCATTCGCGGTTTTGGCATTGGAGGGACGACATGGAAAATCATATGGGAACGTCTTCAAAGAAATAATTAACGTTCAATGGAAGAAAGTTTTGTCGCAAAATTTCGAAAACGTTAATAATTGGACTTTGAGAGTCACAGTTTCTTCTACCTGGTAAAGAGTGAGAAAAAATAAGTTTTGACCACTCTGTACCTTTAAAGCAAAATAAATATAGAAGTTCGAAAATAAGCTAGATTTTTGGGGTACAATGTTTAAGTATACCTGCTGTTGATTACAATTTTGATCGATCGGCTTGGCAATAATCGAAATTAACATAAAGAATAATTTTACGTTACAGTATGAGGATAAATTGTATAACTTATTATTTCAGTTAGCCAAGAAAATGAACCGGAAAATGCATCGAGAAATATGGCATCTTCAGAGATAATGATAACCAGTTTTCAACAAGGAGGACATTCAGGAAAAACCAATGAGTTCGACAAACCTCCAAGTTACAATGAAGGTAAGCGAGAATATGACAATATAAAAGTTTGGTATTGAGTATTGAACATGTATAATAAAGTGTGCTAGCTTATCCAAATTATGCTATACATCCATTCGAGAATCGAGGTTGAACATTTTTGTTCCCGATTGACTTATGAATCAAGTTTTCATTCCACTTACAATATTTATTTTCATTCTCATTCTGTCCTGAGTGCAGAGTTGTGCTGATTGCCTTGTAGTCCTTTATCATGTTTTATGATTGACTATATTATTTCAAAACATTTTCTTGGTGGCTTCAATGAAGTTGAGCAAGTTGAGGTACCGGTACGTACGAGGGGAGGTCCAAGTGAAGGCGTTTCAAATAAAATCAAACAATAAATCTATTGTTTCCTTTCAGTATAATCACCAAAACAACCTCAAGTAGTATAAAATTTGTAAGATTATATTATAGATTTGTTTTCCTAATCCATTGTTGAAAATTTTTTTTCCTTTTTGCCTCAAAGTGAGCTAAAATTGCCTCATAGCAGTAGGAAAATTTCCCTCTCCATAAGTCTCTTTGAGCACGTTCTATTTAAACGAGTGTCTGTAATTTTCGAATTTTGAGGCGAAAAAGGTCTCAAACGATAGGGTTAGACTCCCTGACAATGAATTCGTGGTTAAATTAAATTCTGTCCGTGGGGCCGTCTGGCCGTCCGTTAGCAAAAAAACTTTCGAAGGGTTGTCCTAAGAAGATATTCGATTCGAGTGTTTATTCTGTGAATGGAGATCGATATACTCAATGTTTATTCAAAATTTCGTGGCAAAATTGTTAACAGAACCATAGAAAATTCAATTGGAATATTGAAAGAAGAATCTTTATATTTCCATTAGAACCATAGAATTTATTTTTTTTAATTTATATTTTTTACATATTTCATTTTCTGACTAATTTCCAGAAAATAATTCCGATTGTGTTGAGATTCTGCATTAACATATTTGGTATCAATCTCAAGCAACATATGAAAATTTGAGGTAATAGTCTTATTGCCCCACCAAAGAGCGAGCGCTCGAAAGCTCCTGCTCAGGGCTTTTCATAATTTTTTTTAAATGGGGGTGAAAAATTCACCTCGTGTCAGTTCAGGACTGTGTGTGTGCGGAGAAGCCATTGCAACTATGCTCATGTGAATTGGCGCCTTTTCTTGTAAAAGCAACACAACCTTTGTCAAGGGGTTTCTTGATGGCTTCTTTTAATTTTCTCAGTACCGTTGCGTAATATTCTCCAGTTATGGTACTACAGTTTTCTTTGTAATTAATCAAAATTATCCTCTCGCAATATCAAAAAAATTAAGAAAAGTCCGGAGCAGGTGCTTTTTAGCGCTCGTTCATTGGTGGAACAACTATGCTATATACCTCAAAATTTTGTATAGGACTTGAGACTCGTGCCTAAGTACATATAGGAATTCAAAATCTCAGCCAGGTTCGAATTATATACTGGAAATTATTCAGAAAAATGAAATATGTAAAAAATCGATAATACAAAAAAAATTAAATTCATTGTTTCTCCCAAAAAATTATTCGATCTGTTTTGACATTTTGCCCATTGACTTTGTAGGTATCGGGAATTGTGAGGGTCGCTTTCTGTAGCAAGTATTGTTGTTTTTAATTATTCAATAATCCTTTTCCTACTTCGGAAACAATATTCAACATAAATATATATATTTTTCAAATATGCTTCAGAATTTAATTTTTATTCAGTCAAAAAAACTAAAAAAACAATATTTGTTTCCCAAACAATACTTACAGGATGAATCAATATGAAATTAGTGTAGATGTGTGCTTTCATTGAAACTAAATAGAGTTTTTAGTGTTTTACTCCAAAATAGTGCCAACATATGAATAGGTATTTAAAATGAAACAGTGAGAAAACACAAACAATATTTTTTATGGTGAATTCCTTCAGTTAAAGTCTATCCGCTTTTTTTTTCTAGCGAATTGGTCAACCACTCATTTTCATCAATTTTCACACTATAATGAATATTAATAAGCGCCAACCCATTCAATCTTGTTTCGCTAGAAGAATTGCGCAGGTAATTTTTAATTCTCTTTTAGCAGGGACAACCTCTTTCTGAGTAGCAGTAGATACTGGAATCGTAACTAAAATTGTAGTAGGATGTAGATGTTCGGATACATATTCTGATTGCACTCATCTAAGCATTCTAATGCCGATTTTGAAATTGAAATAACATCATTGACATTTTCCATATTTCAAATTCTGCTTTCAATTACGTTTTTTTTTTTCTGGGAATAGTGAAGAATACATCGATAATGCGTCTTCTAATTCATATCCTCTGTTAAAATACTGGGTTGGTTTAAGTGCAAAATGAAAGATTATTTTTGCAATAAAAAATAACTCTGAAACAATTCGGGGGGGGGGGGGGGGGGATGGTGTTTGAACCCCCAAACCTCCCCCCCTGGCTACGCCCTTGCTATGGCTACAAAATTTTGCATAAGGCTTAATATGAGAATCTTGCATGTGGCAAAACAATTTTACTTCGATTGGTTCGTTTTGTCTGAGATATTGAGGAACAAAAATTTTGAATGGCCGTACTTAATGGAATACCCTGTACCATTTGGCCGATTAACGAAATTAACAGCGGCATTTGGGAACCGAACCACGGATTCGTCATCAGGTAGTCGAACCCTATCGTTTGAGAGCATTTTCGGCTCAGAATTAGAAAATTACAGACATTTGGGCAAAACGATATAACACTCGTTAACTAGAACGAGCGCTCAAGAAAAGTGGATAATTAGGCCAAGCAATAGAGGTTTTTTACGTGACAAAAATACTACCTGAAATCTGACTGTGCAGTTATGCAATAGGTAGTTTCTACATGTTTTTCATGATAAATTCCACTCCTGAATCGTCTTAGGTTTTTTTTGAGAAGCGAAAAATAGCCAAAAAAAACAAAATTTTGCTTTTTCGCTTATAAAACGTAAAGTATTGATCTGATCGAAAAGCTGTTAGGCACTTTTTGTAGAGAATTCAAAAACAAAAAAAATGAGAGATGACACGTCTCAAGCGGATAATTAGTTTCCGAGAAAAGTTAAAAAAACTGGAAAAAAACATCAATTTTTCGAAAATTCATAACTTGGTCAATTTCTGAGATGAAGCGTACTTGCTCTGAATTAAGTAGTTATTAACATATACTTTATTGGTGCACAATTACAAAGCTGTCGGATAAATAGTTTTTGCACAATCGCAGTTTTCCGAATTCGACGTACTTTTTTCAAGAAGGTCGTGATACTCGGCTACTTGTCGGATTTGAATTTTACAAAAAGCATTTTAAAGAAGAAATAACATTCTTCAAATCGTTTATTATCTCGATACCGACCGATAATGTTTAGTGGGTGAAAACGGCGTCAAACAGGAGCAAAAAGGCTCGAATGCATCAAACTAGTCGCGGAGTGGGAGTCGCCCGCTACGCGAGGGGAAAACTGTATACCTTGTATCTTTCGCGCGTCGCATAGCGGGCGACTCCCACTCCGCGACTAGTTTGATGCATTCGAGCCTTTTTGCTCCTGTTTGACGCCGTTTTCCACCCACTAAACATTATCGGTCGGTATCGAGATAATAAACGATTTGAAGAATGTTATTTCTTCTTTAAAATGCTTTTTGTAAAATTCAAATCCGACAAGTAGCCGAGTATCACGACCTTCTTGAAAAAAGTACGTCGAATTCGGAAAACTGCGATTGTGCAAAAACTATTTATCCGACAGCTTTGTAATTGTGCACCAATAAAGTATATGTTAATAACTACTTAAATTCAGAGCAAGTACGCTTCATCTCAGAAATTGACCAAGTTATAAATTTTCGAAAAATTGATGTTTTTTTCCAGTTTTTTGAACTTTTCTCGGAAACTAATTATCCGCTTGAGACGTGTCACCACTCATTTTTTTTGTTTTTGAATTCTCTACAAAAAGTGCCTAAACAGCTTTTCGATCAGATCAATACTTTACGTTTTATAAGCGAAAAAGCAAAATTTTGGATTTTTTTGGCTATTTTTCGCTTCTCAAAAAAACCTAAGACGATTCAGGAGTGGAATTTATCATGAAAAACATGTAGAAACTACCTATTGCATAACTGCACAGTCAGATTTCAGGTAGTATTTTTGTCACGAAATCGACCTTCCGATAGCTCTATTGCTTGGTCTAAATCACTAATTGTTTCTCTAATAGTTTTTGATATCATACATAATCACTTCCCAGTGCACGAATCCAATATTTCGCAATCATAAGAGACCCAGTTTGAGGCTTAGTGATAAAATTGAAAAGTCGTAAAGTAGGTGGTGGATGCGCAATTTCATGAATTTCTGATATTTATTTTTTGAGTACGGTAATGATTTCCTTGTCGTCACGATAATGATTCAGGGTACTTAAGAATCTTAAAAAAGTGGACAATTCTCACAATCAGATTTCATGAAATATTCCATTTTATAACCTCCAATAACAGAAATCATTCGTTATCTTATGTATTCAAAAAGAGCATTGAATGAATGAGAATAATATTGATACATTCACGTTTTATTTTGATGATTTATGGTCAAAAAGTTTCCGGAAATACCCAACATAACCAATATAATTTTCTATTATTCGCAAACTAAAAAATGTGTTAATATGAGTACCATTTTTACAGACTTACCGACCTACACTGAAGCTATTGAAATGGAAAAGACAAAGAAGAAAACGGATATTTCGAAATAGTACACAATGTGTTATGTTCTAGTCAAACATAGTTGAGGCTCAAGAAAGAAATGAAAATAAGTTTTCATCATTGATTATGGAAAATGGAAACTATGTATGGTGGTCAATAGGTTGATGATGGTTTATTTATAGTTGTACAAACTTTTATAATGTATATTTAGCAATAATAACACATATACATCATAACAGATTTTAAGATATTGTTAAGTTGTTAGATGCAAGGGCGTAGCCAGGGGGGGGGTTCTGAGGGTTATTTTTACCTGGATTTTGATTGGGGATATAAGGTCGAGTTTTTATAAACGACTAAGTATATTATAAATACTATACTCTCCATTAAGTCATTTATAATCCATTTTCTACTCATAAGAGACAGTCAATAAGTTATGAACGGATTGAGAGTGACGTCTAATGGAAATCCCTTTGAGTAAGTTAGAACTGAACTATTACTTATATACCTACATTCCTATTTTGTGTTTCAACTTCCAAATTAACATACTAGGAGTGATTAACTGTACAGTTATTTATTTGTTGTAAATATGAAATGAATAAACGAAAGTTAAATTTCTCTAAAATGCAGAAAATCAATCTTTTATAGGCCATCCAAAAATGATCGACATCAAATAAGGCCCTGGACGTATAGGCACAGCTTTATTTCGGGTTCCAAAAAAGTTCTTTGGATTTTTTCATAGATAAAAATATAAGGTAGAAATGTATTGAGTTTTTCGAATGTCGCACGAATAGGATCAATGGTTGAATTAATAATCAATTCCAGACATTTTCAATAAGTCAAGACTATATTTACTCCGAACTAATCGATGAGTATCGATTAAAATGTAATCTAGAAAACCTTTTAGGTTTTCACTCTCAGTCTCTGCAAGAGAAATAATTAAAAAAGTTTTAATTAAGATGAAATGCTCCTGCGAAAATCTTTGCGCTAATTTGTCAGGAGCAAATTGGTACTGAAAAAATTGTTGCCTAACAGTAAAACTGAAAAAGGAAATAAATTCAAAGGATAATGTAACGTTTCGGTGTCTATATCAGACTCCTTCAGACAAATTGGTAGGTAATTTGGCTAATTGTTCTGTTGGACTAGATCGTATTTGGATTGATTTGTTGGTGACAGAAATGACATCAGCAATTTTTAAAATAAAATAAATCAACATCTGTCTGATATAGACACCGAAACGTTACATTATCCTTTTAATTTATTTCCTTTTGTAAAAACCAATTTGCTCCTGACAAATTACTGCAAAGATTTTCGCAGGAGCATTTCATCTTTATTACATTTTTTTATAATTATTTATGTTTCAGAGACTGAAAACCTAATCGATGAGTGTTCAAAATTATTATATTCGATCAAAACCAAAAATAATCAATCAGAACTAGACCAGAAGTCTTCAAATAAAAAATTACTCAATGAGCTTCTACCAACTTGATTTCAAATTTTTAGAGCCATCTAGGATTTCAATTAGATGAACTATCTGTTATTTTGGTTTCGAACGTCAATAGAGCTCTGAAAGTTTCCCAAACAAGAAGAATATTCCTCGCAATTTTCGAAATGATTTGAGATTTTCAAACGAGATTCGGTTAAGATAGCCACTTCATAGTGATTATTTAAAATTGAATTTGAAATTCTTGCTTTCAGCAACTACAATTATGACGTGTAATGATATTAACATATTTTGGTTGAAAAAAATACTATTAGGTACGCTATTGATTTCTTCAAAAATGGAATATTCTGTAAAATTCTTATTATATTTGGAAGAAAGAGAGTGTCGGCGCTTTTTTTTATGCATCACTTCTGAGTAAAAAATTAAAACCGTTCGTTATTCCAAAAATCTTTAAGTGGGGCAATTATGAATTTTTATGCATGAAAAATCTTTTCAAATTACTCACAAGAATTATCGAAAATAGCTACCTTCAGCTATACCTAGTACTATACAGGGTGTCCTGTCACATTGTGGAGGTATAAAATAAATAATAAATTTTCTTTAAAAAGTCACTGAAGGTGAGGAAGACTATAATGATTTGTTGATATACTGGGTGGCCACCCTAGACGCGGATCTCATTGCGATGAAGTGAATGAAGGTATATTGAGAAAAAAATTATTGAGGACATGTATAGGGTATACATAAGCATATTTCAAAATTATTCGTATGTATACCGGGTGTTCGACAACAAAGATATAGACCAAAGTGACACTTCTTCCAATGAACACCCGGTATACATACGAATAATTTTGAAATATGCTTATGTATACCCTATACATGTCGTCAATATTTTTTTTTGCAATATACCTTCATTCACTTTACCGCAATGAGATCCGCGTCTAGTGTGGCCACCCAGTATATCAACAAATTATTATAGTCTTCCTCACCTTCAGTGACTTTTTAAAGAAAATTTATTATTTATTTTTAACCTCCACAAGGTGACTTAGTCTAATTTTTCGAACTTTTTCCAAATTCAAAAATTCATAAAAAATTAATTGTTGATGTGACAACTTTAAGCGATACCACAAATTGAAGCATAATTTAGCTTCTTTCTAAAAAGCGAATCAATTATGCGTAATTCGAAATACAAAGTGTTTTTTTTACCCTAAACACTTTAAATGAAGATTAATGAGTCCGACTCTGGAATAATGAAATAATTGATGTATTTCTGACTCGACCCTAGCATGTGCCAATAACCCCCCAAGTTTCAATAATATCCGTCTATAAGTTTGGATTTTATGATGGTCTAAGTATTTCCATGAAGTTGGAAAAACACCCTGTAGTTTTCTAGGGAAATCCAGAAATTAATTTTTTATAGTCAATCAGTAGTCCGCTAGTGCAACTCTATCTCTGGACAGAGTATGTACAGTTATTCCCCGACACCCTGTACATATATCCCTCGCTTTCAAATTTGTTATTCATTCTGAAAACATGTAACACCCTGTATCACGACGGCGATCGAAGCAACCTTTTTGACTCAAAAGTCCATCAGAAATTTATATTCTAAATTTGTTCGCAATGTTTATGAAATGGCAGATTAAATCAATAGGTACTGGGTACTTACTTTCGGTTAACTAAATTCACGGAGTAGTATCTCGAGACATTTTAGTTCATGGTCTGTACGTTATGTGAAAGTCCAGTGTATATCTTGTTATATCCATATAAGAATTGTCGATTGAAATTGTTTGAATTATCAGTCTTTTTATAGGTTGTCGCTGTATTTGTTTGATAGAAGTAGAAGGATATGATGTGCAATATACACTGGAACTTCCCTATAACGAACGTCTGTATAATGAATTTCTCTGTATAACGAATTTCGTGCTAGACATTGCAGCTTGAATCCAAATTCCATTCTAAAAACACCCTATAAAGCGAAGCAAATTCTCTCTAAAACGGAATATTCAACTTTTCGAAATGGTATTGACAAGAAGGTATAAGGGTGGGTTTTTTCCAAAATTTTTCCGGACGTACGTAATGAATTGCGACCTAAAACTAAATCATTACGGCTGATGGCAGAGACTTCTGAAACAGACTTCTGAAACAGTTTTAAATACACCCCTGGCTGTTTGATTTCAATCTAACCATTACGCTAGTGTGAAAGTTGTGCGAAAATGACGAAAAGGAAGTGCTTAAGTTTGACTGATAAACTTAAATTTATCAGTGAAGTCGACCGCGACATTGCCGACTATAGAAACAATTCTTCTGTATAACGAAATTTCTTTATAACGAATTTTTTCGCGGATTTAGTGCTTTAGTTATAGGGAAGTTCCACTGTATTTATAAATTGAACTATTTCAAAACAATCATGACAATTTCAGTGGAATGATATAAGTAATATCTGAAATTTCAATTTCATGGTGCAACTAATACATGAAGAATTCTATAAAAGTTCGTAAGTGAGGTGAGGTCCAAAGCTTTTACTCGCTTATTCATATTATTCATATTAACTACCTATATTGATAACTTTTCAATTACGAGCCCAACCCAGTCGTTTAAGACAACTTCTGGTAAAATTCCGAAACTTACAGATATTCGGACAAAACATCCTCTTTTGTGTGAAAAGTGGTAAAACCTCATTTCAATAGAACAACATATCACATTTTCGATAAAAATTTGAATATCTTGTGTTGAGTAATCATCTTTTTGAAATCTTCAAAATAGGCAATTTTTTTCAACTGATATGTTCTCCTACTTTTTAAATACTGAAGTTTATACGAAATGTGGAATTAAAAGATTAAAAAAATAGTTCTTGATTGTACCTGCATGGCTTGAGATAAAGATTTCATAAAACATCAAATATCTTGACTAGTGAGAATCTTTTATGTAAACAATTCTTCCACATAAAAGTACATTCTGAGCTACATCTGTTTTTATTTGAAGTGGTATTTTTGGGACACCCTGTATGAATGATATATATTTTTTCCGAAAATTTGGCAAGAAAATATTTTTGAATCGATATACGATATACAGTGGAACTTCCCTATAACGAAAGCGCCGAATCCGCAAAAAATTCGTTATAAAGAAATTTCGTTATACAAAAAATTTGTTTGTATAGTCGGCAATGTCGCGGTTGACTTCACTGATAAATTCAAGTTTATCATTCCTTAAGCACTTGCTTTCAGATATTTTCGCACAACTTTTTACACTAGCGTAATGGTTAGATTGAAACCAAACAGACAGGGGTGTATTCAAAACTATATACATAATGTTGAGAAGGATCTCTCTGCCTGCTGTAATGATTTAGTTTAAGGTCGGGATTTATTACTTATGTCCGGAAAAATTTCGGAAAAAACCCATCCTTATACCTTCATTCCACTACCCAATATAAGAGTGATGTTTTTTGAATATTCCGTTATAGAGAGAATCTACTTCGTTTCAGAGAGTGTTTTCAACATGGAATTTGGATTCAAGGTGCAATGTCTTGTACGACTTTCGTTATGAAGTGAAAATTCGTTATACAGACGTTGGTTATAAAGAAGATCCACTATATTTGAACCAAAATATCAAGAGTATAGATAGAAATGTTTGTCTTTACTTGCTACCTTATCCTGAGTGCAGTGGAATATTACTTTTCCCAATCAATATTGAGTTTAAAAATAAAAGTATGTAATGCTATCACTAAGATCTGTTATTTGTGAACTGTGAGCTGTAAATAAGGAAATAATTATGTTGCATTCACGTATGGAAAATCATTAGTCTAATCGATTTCATTTTGATCGACTTGCCATACGACTAAATTTTTTTTCTACGTCGGAAATACCTGAGGATTTCTGTATTACTCATAACTCATAAATTTGTGCAATAACTAGCAAATGCTGGAATAGTTCAACATGCAGGCAGTTTTGGTTTTTACAACAATGTTCTTACGCGAAGAGATAGAATTTTTGGAATTTCCAGAATCATTTGAAATTTATGAAATTATTTTGAATTTTCCGGAACTATTTGGAATTACTCAGAATTTTTTGCAAATTTTGGAATTATTTGGTGTTTTTTGGAGTTACAAAACTTACCTATAACGAATTTCTTTATATAACGAATTTCGTACAAGACATTGCACCTTGAATCCAAATTCCATGTTAAAAACACCCTCTAATCGAAGTCAATTCTCTCTATAACGAAATATTCAAAGAACATCACTCTTTGAATGGGTATTGGTGAGAAGGTATAAGGGTGGGTTTTTTCCAGAATTTTTCCTGACGTACGTAATAAATCCCGACCTTAAATTAAATCATTACGGCGGGCAGAGAGATCCTTGTGAAACAGTTCTAAATACACCTCTGGCTCTTTGGTTTCAATCTTAACCATTACGCTAATGTGAAAAGTTGTGCAAAAATGTATAAAAGCAAGTGCTTAAGTTTGAATAATAAACTTACGCGACATTGCCGACTATAGAAGCAAATTTTATGTATAACGAAATTTCTTTAAAACGAATATTTTGCGGATTTAGTGCTTTCGTTATAGGGAAGTTCCACCAGATTTGGTATTTTTTGGAATTGTTGACTAATATGGGATTTCAATGTACAGAATTTTCAAGGTGTAATACCCCTCAGCTCAAGCGTTGACTTTTTTCATAAATATTTTAGCGATAACGTCAAATATAGGAGGTGGACATAATATAACATATAAAAAATAATATAAAAAATAAATCTTAATAACATTAAGCCATTATCCCATTTTTCCTCGACGCTATTTTCAAATATTCCTGAAATTGCCTTTCCTCGCTATCCCCAATTCAAGTCGCCGTTATAATTTCCACTTCATAACAACAATTACCAAAGAATTCAGTGAGCTATTATATGACCCCGAGTGGCTACGCCCATCTCTGGGAATCTCTCAAGACGAGAAAAGGGTCCATTTGGGTCAAGCCGATGGCCAGCATTCAAGCAAGAACTAAGTACGCTGGACGCTACTCATGCGCCAATAATTCCTTCTCATCTATTGTCACAGGACAGGTAGAGCGACGAAATATAAAATCACATCATGTGGTTATTATACTCAGTGAAGTACCCACTGCGCCACGTGATTTATCAATAGTTATCAAGCAAGCGCTCGAAACAATAAATACGCTATTATGTGGTTCGCCGTCTTTAAAAAGTAATTATGTCAGTCATTCATAGTTTGGAAATGCCAACTGCTACTAGTGAGAACCAAGAGCGCACCTAACATCGGTCGTCTCAGGTGCGTCGGCAATCTTCCGCAGATAGACCAAGGTACTACTGGTACTCGTGGTGACTTTTTCGGCAGAAAATTGGTGGTTATGTTTGTGTTGTTTGAATAGGCTCAGTGCGACGATGTGCAAATGCTGTCAATCGTGAGTACCACTTTATTCGATTCTCGATTCAAGCTCAGTTATTAACTAACGGCGAGTCTGAATGTTGTTTCAAGGAAACTCATTCGGAATGTTTATATTATATTATATCTCATCCATGAAACCGAGTTCCTGTGCACGGAAAAATGATGAATGTGACATTGAATATTTATCCATTCAAGATTAGTTACGCTTTACGTGTTTAAATGTGAAATCTGGCGATTTGAAATTGTCGCATAGCATCACATGATGCTCTAAGATTCTTTGAAATTCCTGGAATTTGAACGATCGATGTTCCAGTAAACTGGTTTTATGGTCCCAATCAAATATCGCAACTGAAAAATTCATCATGGGAAATTTTGAACCCTATCGAATGAAGTTTTAACTGTAATGGGTTGATGAAATTGAGAGTGATATCTAATGTTATGTCTTAAACATAAACAGATACTCTTGTTCTTGGTTATAAACAATTTATACTCAACTTTCTTTACTTTTGAATACCACATGCTGGTGTCGCGAAATTTGCAAATTCACTCGAAATCAAACTATTTGTCAAATTGTTTATATAAAACGAAGTGTTTTTGATTCGGATTTACTAGATTTTATATTTACCGATTTTTCTCGATAGGTACAAACTTTCTTATTCGAATATATTTCACTAAATTGCGTGTAACTTATACATACACGAAAGGATTACTTAGGAAAATTACAAGATACATATACAGTTTCAATACATAAATCGTCGATTTACTGCCAAAACAAGATTAGTTATTTTTGTATCTAGTGCGCGAAATGCTACTTTGGTGATCGAGAACTGATTTTTTTTAACGAGGCACAGCCGAGTTAAAAAAAATAGTCGAGATCACCAAAGTATTTCGCGCATGAGATGCAAACAAAATTTTTTCTACAAACGCTTAGCTTAATATGAAACAAAATATTGAACTGGTTTGAACTGTTTTTCCAAATCAAGTAATTAGGTATTATAACTATGGGCAATATATTCTATGTTGAAAGCAACACTCAATGTTAAAAAAAACGTGGATTTCAAGAAATTTACCAAGTTAAAATATAAAAATCCCATATAGTTTACATGCAGTGTGCGAAGTAAGTATTTCGCACACTACTTCGCGCACGGTGTCATAGTAACAAAGGAAAATGAAAAAAAGGGTCACTTCGCATATTCTTGCCAATGCGCGAACCTTGTCATTTTTTGACGTTTGTAGAAAAAGTACATTTTTACAATTTTTGCGTTGAGTGCATTTTCCCAACAATATTCGATATATAAATTTGTACATTAAATGTACTGCATAAACCAGAAAACTATTGTACAACGGAAAAGTCCTAAATCTTGAAGGCTTGTTTTGGAAATAATTGATTTTGCTGAAAACTGAACAGCTCAAATAAGTTAAGTACACAAAACTAACAAAATGTTACTTTTCTGGTTTTGGCAGTAAGCCGACGATATTTTAGTCGAAACGTAAAAGCTGAGATTGTTCTCTTTTTTCGATTCTTTAAAACAGGTACAAAATATACCTAAACCTGCATTCGACGATTCACAAATGTCCTGAAAAGAAATAGTAGATTCAGGTATATCGTTCAACTTTGAAAGGAGGTATTGATCTTCTGAGCGAAAAGAACATTTTTTTCTACTATAAATGATTGAAAATGTTATGCCGCCATAAAATTTATTTATCTATTAAAAATGTCTCTATGGGTGGTGCGTAACTATGCAAAAAATGAAGCAACCTCAATTGACTTGAAGCAAAATTATAGAAATTGAAAGACATTCAATGGATCATGCATATACTGGAGTGGGCCAAAGTACTTAGCTAAATTAAATTGTTGAATAATTGAGGCAGTCGCTCATATTTTGGAAATGCCAACTGCTACTAGTGAGAACCAAGAGCGCACCTAACAGCGGTCGTTCTCAGGTGCGTCGGCAATCTTCCGCAGATAGACCAAGGTACTACTGGTACTCGTAGTGACTTTTTCGGCCGAAAATTGGTGGTTATGTTTGTGTTGTTTGAATAGGCTCAGTGCGACAATGTGCAAATGCTGTCAATCGTGAGTACCACTTTATTTGATTCTCGATTCCAGCTCAGTTATTAATTAACGGCGAGTCTGAATGTTGTTTCAAGGAAAGTCATTCGGAATGTTTATATTATATTATCTCTCATCCATGAAACTGAGTTCCTGTGCACGGAAAAATGATGAATGTGACATTGAATATTTATCCATTCAAGATTAGTTACGCTTTACGTGTTTAAATGTAAAATCTGGCGATTTGAAAATGTCGCATAGCATCACATGATGCTCTAACATTCTTTGAAATTCCTGGAATTTAAACGATCGATGTTCCAGTAAACTGGTTTTATGGTCCCAATCAAATATCGCAACTGAAAAATTCATCATGGGAAATTTTGAACCCTATCGAATGAAGTTTTTACTGAAATGGGTTGATGAAATTGAGAGTGATAATGTTATGTCTTAAACATAAACAGATACTCTTGTTCTTGGTTATAAACAATTTATACTCAACTTTCTTTACTTTTGAATACCACATGCTGGTGTCGCGAAATTTGCAAATTCGCTCGAAATCAAACTATTTGTCAAATTGTTTATATAAAACGAAGTGTTTTGGATTCGGATCTACTAGATTTTATATTTACCGATTTTTCTCGATAGGTACGAACTTTCTTATTCGAATATATTTCAATAAATTGCGTGTAACTTATACATACACGAAAGGATTACTTAGGAAAATTACAAGTTATACAGTTTCAATACATAAATCGTCGATTTACTGCCAAAACAAGATAAGTACATTTTTACCATTTTTTGCGTTGAGTGCATTTTCCCAACCATATTCGATATATAAATTGGTACAACAGTTTATGCAGTACATTAAATGTACTGCATGAACCAGAAAACTGTTGTACAACGGAAAAGTCCTAAATCTTGAAGGCTTGTTTTGGAAATAATTGATTTTGCTGAAAACTGAACGGCTCAAATAAGTTAAGTACACAAAACTAACAAAATGTTACATTTCTGGTTTTGGCAGTAAGCCGACGATATTTTGGTCGAAACGTAAAAGCTGAGATTGTTCTCTTCTTTCGATTCTTTAAAACAGGTACAAAATAATAAAATATACTTAAACCTGCATTCGACGATTCACAAATGTCCTGAAAAGAAATAGTAGATTCAGGTATATCGTTCAACTTTGAAAGGAGGTATTGATCTTCTGATAGTCCGGTCTATTTAGACATTCGAAGTTACATAAAGTCCCAACAAGCTGAATTTCTGTGAAGTTATTCAAAACATAATTATAAACAATGTCTGAAAGTTCCCCATCATTCCCCTGTAAGGAAAAAAATTAATTCAAGGTCAAAGGTCAAATCAAAAAAATGAGTTTTTCGCGATTTACAGCAAAACGGTAAGTTTTATCATAAAAGTATCTCAGACAAAAATTGTAGATCATGAAATTATCTATAAAAAATGTATCAATACTTTTCTTATGAGCCACCGTTTCTGAGATATAACGATTCAAAAAGTTATAAAAGTCGTTATCGTCATAATATGCACACGTTTCCACGCCACCTATGAGGTAGTGTACTTAGCGCGTAGTTATAACTTTTTGAATCGTTATATCTCAGAAACGGTGGCTCGTAAGAAAAAAAGTATTGATACATTTTTTATAGATAATTTTATAATTTACAATTTTTGTCTGAGGTACTTTCATGATAAAACTTACCGTTTTGCTGAAAATCGCGAAAAACTCATTTTTTTGACCTTTGACCTCGAATTAAATTTTTTCCTTACAGGGGAATGATGGGGAACTTCTAGACATTGTTTATAATTATATTTTGAACAATTTCACTGAAATTCAGCTTGTTGGGACTTTATGTAACTTCACTCTCATTTTTTGGTCTAAATAGACCGGACTATGAGCGGAAAGGATTTTTTTCTATTATCAAAGATGAAAAACGTTATGATAATTTCATTTATCTATTAAAAATGTCTCTATGGGTGGTGCGTAACTATGCAAAAAATGAAGCAACCTCAATTGACTTGAGGCAAAATAATAGAAATTGAAAGACATTCAATGGATCATGCATACTGGAGTCGGCCAAAGTACTTAGGTAAATTAAAATGTTGAATAATTAAGGCAGTCGCTCATATTTTGGAAATGCCAACTGCTACTAGTGAGAACCAAGAGCGCACCTAACAGCGGTCGTTCTCAGGTGCGTCGGCAATCTTCCGCAGATAGACCAAGGTACTACTGATACTCGTAGTGACTTTTTCGGCAGAAAATTGGTGGTTATGTTTGTGTTATTTCAATAGGCTCAGTGCGACAATGTGCAAATGCTGTCAATCGTGAGTACCACTTTATTTGATACTCGATTCCAGCTCAGTTATTAATTAACGGAGAGTCTGAATGTTGTTTCAAGGAAACTATTTCGGAATGTTTATATTATATTATCTCTCATCCATGAAACTGAGTTCCTGTGCACGGAAAAATGATGGATGTGACATTGAATATTTATCCATTCAAGATTAGTTACGCTTTACGTGTTTAATGTGAAATCTGGCGATTTGAAAATGTCGCATAGCATCACATGATGCTCTAACATTCTTCGAAATTCCTGGAATTAAACGATCGATGTTCCAGTAAACTGGTTTTATGGTCCCAATCAAATATCGCAACTGAAAAATTCATTATGGGAAATTTTGAACCCTATCGAATGAAGTTTTTACTGTATTGGGTTGATGAAATTGAGAGTGATAATGTTATGTCTTAAACATAAACAGATACTCTTGTTGGTTATAAACAATCGTTACTCCACTTTCTTTACTTTTGAATACCACATGCTGGTGTCGCGAAATTTGCAAATTCACTCGAAATCAAACTATTTGTCAAATTGTTTATATAAAACGAAGTGTTTTTGATTCGGATCTACTAGATTTTATATTTACCGATTTTTCTCGATAGGTACAAACTTTCTTATTCGAATATATTTCACTAAATTGCGTGTAACTTATACATACACGAAAGGATTACTTAGGAAAATTACAAGATATACAGTTTCAATACATAAATCGTCGATTTACTGCCAAAACAAGATAAGTACATTTTTACCATTTTTGCGTTGAGTGCATTTTCCCAACCATATTCGATATATAAATTTGTACAACAGTTTATGCAGTACATTAAATGTACTGCATAAACCAGAAAACTGTTGTACAACGGAAAAGTCCTAAATCTTGAAGGCTTGTTTTGGAAATAATTGATTTTGCTGAAAACTGAACAGCTCAAATAAGTTAAGTACACAAAACTAACAAAATGTTACTTTTCTTGTTTTGGCAGTACCCCGACGATATTTTGGTCGAAACGTAAAAGCTGAAATTGTTCTCTTCTTTCGATTCTTTAAAACAGGTACAAAATATACCTATTTTTTTATAAACCTGCATTCGACGATTCACAAATGTCCTGAAAAGAAATAGTGGATTCAGGTATAACGTTCAACTTGAAAGGAGAAAGGAGGTATTGATCTTCTGAGCGAAAAGAGATTGAAAACGTTATGCCGTCTTGAAATTTATTAAGATATTAAAAATGTCTCTATGGGTGGTGCTTAACAATGCAAAAAATAAAGCAACGTCAATTGATTTGAAGCAAAATAATAGAAATTGAAAGACATTCAATGGATCATGCATACAGGGTTGGCCCAAAGTACTTAGTTGAATAAAAATGTTGAATAATTAAGAGTGTCACTCATATTTAGGAAATGCCAACTGCTACTAGTGAGAACCAAGAGCGCAATTAACAGCGGTCGTTCTCAGGTGCGTCGGCAATCTTCCGCAGATAGACCAAGGTACTACTGGTACTCGAAGTGACTTTTTCGGCCGAAAATTGGTGGTTATGTTTGTGTTGTTTGAATAGGCTCAGTGCGACGATGTGCAGATGCTGTCAATCGTGAGTACCACTTTATTTGATTCTCGATTCCAGCTCAGTTATTAATTAACGACGAGTCTGAATGTTGTTTCAAGGAAACTCATTCGGAATGTTTATATTATATTATCTCTCATCCATGAAACTGAGTTCCTGTGCACGGAAAATGATCAATGTGACATTGAATATTTATCCATTTGAGATCAACGATAACAATTTTATTTTAGTTAGGCTTTACTGTGTTTAAATGTTAAATCTGGCGATTTGAAATTGTCGCATAGCATCACATGATGCTCAACAATCTTTGAAATTCCTGGAATTTGAACAATCCCATAAACTGGTTTGTAGTCCCAATCAAATATCGCAACTAGAAAATTCATCGTGGGAAATTTTGAACCATCTCTAAGTTTTTAATCAAATGCTACAAGTGGAATGGGTTAATAAAATTAAGAGTGATAATGATATGTTTTAAACATATCACGGATACTCCCATTCTTGATAATGAACAATTAGAACTCCACTTTCCTTTGAGTTCCGCATAAACTTAAGAAGCGAAATTCACTCGAATTGTTTACATAAAACGAAATGTTTTTGATTCGGACTAACTTGATTTTTTCCGATACAAACTTTCTTATTAGAATAGATTTCATACTAAATTGAGTATAATTGATACATATACGACATGATAAATTAGATAAATCAAAAGTTATTCAGTTTCAATATCTGAATTGCATCAAAAAATGAGAGGGTTCCTCAGATTATTTCATGGAAAAAATTTAAGAAAAGCCCCGAGCAGGAGCTTTTGAGCGCTGGTTCTTTGCTGCAGCAATAAGTTATCACCTCAAATTTTATATGGGATTTGAGATTGATAACAAATATGTATGTGAATGCAGAATCTCGTTACAATGGGAATTAT
This sequence comes from Propylea japonica, assembly GCA_013421045.1. Classification (NCBI taxonomy): domain Eukaryota; kingdom Metazoa; phylum Arthropoda; class Insecta; order Coleoptera; family Coccinellidae; genus Propylea; species Propylea japonica. Next base: position 22,056,804 of record CM024240.1, on the reverse strand, counting down.
ATTCTGAAAATTATTCAGAAAATTAATAATGTAAAGAATATAAATTAAAAAAATTGAATTTGAAATTTTGCATGGACATTTGGGCAAAACGATATAGCACTCGTTTAAGTAGAACGAGCGCTCAAAAAAGTTCCCATGAATGTAGGACATGTAGGTCCAAAAATTCATTTTTTCAAAGGTACAGAATAGATGAAGTTTAACTTGAAAACTGACTGAAAAAGTCGAACGCCACTGAAATATTTATAAAAATATTTATTTTTCAATTCTTCGTTGAATTGGTTAAAAAAATGTCTGTGTTGTGGGTCGCCGTTTTATGCAAGAAAATAAAACGTTTAACGCGTATTTGTAGTAAAACGTTATGTATAGGTAGGTGTATATTTTATTTTTTTCAGTGGTGTCCACAAGAATAAAAGGCAGCAGAGATTTTTTGAACGAAGAATTTAAAAATAATTGTTAGTTAAAATATGTTCCGTGCAACTTTTTTAATCAGTTTTTAAATACAACTTCAACACCCTGTATCTTCTGAGCCGGACCGTGGGCGTGGCGAGGGAGGCATCTGCCACGGGCGCAAAATGTGAAATATGATATATTCCATTTTGAATAAAGATTGACTAAAAGCTCTATATTTCAAAGTGGCGTATTAACCAGTTTATAAAATTGAGAAACACGTAGTTTACGAACGCTACCATAACGGAACAAAATCCTAGAAAATTATACATGGCGCGAAACACGACTCGGTTCATTGTTCCATTGCCTTTTAAGAAATATGAGAGACTGTTGTCAATAAAAAAAGTTCTTCAAAATAAAGGGTTTCCAAAAAGATGTGTTATTTTGAATAGCCGCTATTTCGGTAGATGTCATATTGGAAGCTGTAATTTTTTGACATTTGACAAGTATAAACTACGCCATTAATAAATATGGAACTATACACGCTTCAAGAACGTATTGAAATCATTAAAATTCACTATAAAAATGGTGAAAATGTGGCAGAGACGGTTCGTAAAACTCGAACATTTTTGGGTCGTCGAGAAGCACATTGTCGGACCGCAATGAAGAAATTGGTGGAAAAATTCGATCTCTTGGGACAAATTAGTGATGTGAAGAATAAAACCCGTGCACGTCGCTCGAGAACAGCCGAAAATTTTGCTGCTGCCGCCGAAAGTGTTGAAGAAAACCCAGGTTTGTCCATTCCTCGTCGTTCTTCGGAATAAGGCATTCCACAAACGTCATTACACCGTAGTTTGCATAAAGATTTGGGTCTTAAGGCTTATAAAGTTCAGTTAACACAAGAACTCAAGCCGGCCGATCATCAACAACGTCGTGTCTTTGCTGATTGGCTCGTTGAAATGCATGAAAATGATCCGGAATTCCATCGAAAAATTATCCTGGGTGATGAGGTCCATTTCCACATCGGAGGCTTCGTCAACAAGCAAAATTGTCGCATCTGGGGCTAGGAAAACTCAAGAGTTATTGTTAGAAAGCCTCTCTATCCTCAACGTGTGACTGTTTGGTGCGGTTTATGGTCCGGCGGAGTCATTGAATCTTATTTTTCGGAAAATGAGGCTGTAGCAACAGTGAGGCTACGTCCGCATAGGCAGGAGGCTGGCTTAACGCCTAGAGCCTAGCGATTCATCTAACTATTAGCTCAGTAAAACGAACATTTTGCAATGTACGCGATGTGCCGCACTACTTGCATGGTCTAGCTGGTCGCTTAGCGACTATCCAAGTGAACAAACAATAGGCTCTAGGCGCCTCCTGCCTATGCGGACGTAGCCTAACGGTGAATGGATTGCGCTATCGAGAGATGATCAATAATTTTTTATGGCCGAAATTGGATAGTACTGATCTGGACAACGTTTGCATTCAACAAGGCGGTGCTACGTGCCACACAAGCAACGAAACCATTAATCTTTTGCGGGAAAAGTGTCCGGACCGTGTTATCTCTCGAAGTTCCGAGTTCCTTCGGAACTTCGAGACAGCGGGATCCAAAAGATATCTGGATCTTGGTAAGAAGCAATTGCACCTCCTCACTGGCTTTCTTACAGGACATTGTCGCCTTAGGAAGCACCTGTTGAGGATGGGATTGTCGGACACTGACGAGTGTAGGTTCTGTGGGGAGGAGGAAGAAACCCCCATTCTCTAGTCACGGAATGCCTTGGCATCACGAGCCGAGGAGGAAATGCCTTGGACAAGAAACTTGTAAGAGTGAGGAACTAGCCTCGTTGAAGTCTTCACAGTTACTAGATTTCATTAGATCTCTGGAACTGGAAGGCGAGCTGTGAAGGTTTTTGGCCAGAACAGCTCTGTAAGGGGGCACAATAGACCTTAAGGTCGCAGTGGACTGTAACCCCTCTGTAAACTATCAACTATCAACTATCTCTCGAAGAGGTGATCACAATGGCCACGAGATATTGTGATTCAACACCTTGCGACTTCGTGGAAGAGAAGGCCCAGCGTCGATTCAAGACTCAAAGATGAACTTCGTGAGGCTATTGAGGACATACAGTAGAACCCTTAGACAAAGGAATAGGGAGACGCGGTATGCAATGATAAATACTGAAGCCAACATTCCTACCTTCAGAACTGAACTGGACGACTGTATTACTACGGATTGGTAATTACGCCAAAATATGCACAACGTTGTCAAGTTTCCGAAGATATCAGATTATTAACATCAAAACGCTTAGAAATACTGAAATAGCAACTTGGAATACCTACAATTATCCAGATTACTGATATATGATATTGATTTTGTAATCGTACGAAACGAGTACTTATAGAATGAATATTAAGAATTTCAATGAATTCCATAAACAATCACAAACTACATCCACATAATTGATCCTTTCGGTGGAATTTATACCCTCTTAAAACCTTCATCCACAGAAAACTTGGGTAAAATCATATAAAAGCTAATACCCAACCTATTCCAAGTCATTTCGACCGAACTTTCAAGGCAGTAAGAACAGAATTCGTAGTTATACAACCAAATTCAAGGATTTTTTAACATTCATTTCTCTTAAACGTGACAACACCGGTTTTCTCAGTTTCATTCATAAATTGTTTCTCATCCGATCGATATTTCTCTAGGCCAATCAGGTGAGTTTGCTCCGATTTGACATTTGATGTATGATACACCGTTGCCGAGATGAATTCGTTTAGTTTTCTGGGATTTCGACGATGTTTCGACGATTCTGTCAACTGTCTACTCGAGTTCAAAGTTGAAAAAGTGTTTTTCGGACCTATTTCCATATATTTTGTGCAAAAAATATTAATAAAATGGTTCTTAAGTGTCAAGTATGTGGTAAATTGGACTCCTACAACCCTAATTTGAGTTTTTACAGGTTTGTTCTGTTTTGCAAATCATTGGCGTAGATTGTTCAATTCTCATGAGTTTCTTTCAGACTTATTTGATATTGGGAGAAGGAATATATGGATTTCAATTATGGACTTAGCTGGAGATAGAAACTTGCCACAGAATAGTTATGTTCGGAACATTTTGAACCAAAAACTAAACTAAATGGTACCAAATTCTTAATAATGATGCCAATCCTATTCCTGCGAAACCATTCTTCAAACTAACGTAATTCAAGGTAAGATTACAGGAGCTTCCTGGAATTTTAATTCAATCAATTAAATAGAGATGTTTTGTGGAAAATCTTCCAAATTATTCTACATACAACAGGTATATAATAGTGATGTGTATATGTATGCAGAAATCATTTGGCCTAATTCATTATATTAATTGCGAACTCGTTTGCAGCTCCAGCTCCACTACGAATGAAACTCCCACAAGTGCTTAAAGATAATTATGCAGTTATAATTCACACTACAGAAGTGAATATTCGAAGAATTATTTGCGAAGATCAAATTTCATCTCTCGATGAAGAAATCTATCAGAATGATGATGCTATTGCTTGTTCTCCGAAAAGAAGGTAAAACTTGTATTTCTTCTTATATTGCTGACTAACCATATTTTGTGTGATTTTTGTTTTCATTGTAGAAAATGTGGAATATCCTGTTGTCAAACTGGAGCAAGCAGTTGAGAATACTGATTTAATGCCTTCCAGCTTTACCGAGAAACCATGAACATCTCAAATAAGAAGGGGAAGGTGAATATTTCATTTGAGTGCTCCACTAGTTCATGATTAATTTTACTGTTTCATTTGTGATAAAGAGCTTATGTGGGAGATCCGCACACTAGTGGTTTTTCTACGCCTAAGGTATGGAAAAGGGATATTAACATTATAGAAGAGAGTCCAGAGTCAAAATAAAAAGATTCGTTCATAGCAGCAGTCTGTTGAAGGATGAAGCTTAAAATAACTTCAATGAAAACATTGCTGGATTGTTTGAGAGAAACATCACTTGTATCAGAATCAACAGACTTTATAATATTGGTATGTTTCCTTTTCGCTCATTGTTAAAAGTACATACATGAATATTATCAGGCAACCAGATTGAAGAATCTTTCTTTTTCAGGCCTGGAGCGGAAGGTAATTCATTTCAAAGATTGTTGAAAGGAACGACTAGGCAAAATTTAATCGGACGTAGAGAGCCTTCGCATTAACTTTGGTCTTCTATTCACCGAAAGGATATAACTTTCAACAACAGTTTGCCTCATTTAGATACGATCTCAAGGTGGTACAGATCTGTGGATGGTACCTAGTCCTACCTTACATTCAAAACTTGAACACTACTTTTTTTCTCTGATATTGAGTTAGAACTGCAGAGTATTCTAATTGTTATGATTTTTTCATAAGAATAATTCAAAATCAATATTACTGATTTATGATTGTGAATCATGTGAATACATTCTGAGAGAGTGGAATCATGTCACTGTTGTTTTTATGTCCTAATAAATACTTTTTAAGATATAATTCTATATGTTAACTTTAATTGATGATTTGTTTCATTTTGTGAATACTGTTTCAATTTTTTATAGTACTTTATGATATATAACATTCCAACTGTATCTACTGTCTCTTCCTAGTTATTCTCTAAGCTTGAGTTAGTACAATTGAATAGAGAATGTTCAATTCGATTCTTGATTTTTTTAAGAACCGTTCAGAAGCAATATATTACTGATTTATGTTTTTGAATGCATTCTGATTTCTGAGAGTGAACTGTAGCACCATTTTTTTTGTCCTGTAATAAATAATTCTGAAGATATAAATTCTGTATGAAAATTTTTTTCTTAATAATCTGCTTTATTTTGTTAGTTATGAGTGCAATTTATAACCATTAAGCATATTATTTCTGTCTTGAGGGTCCTTGCAACATTCTCTTAAACAAAACTACAAGTGTTTAAATTTTTTCATATTTTCATTGTGCTTTATGTATCAAACCTAACATTCAAAACTTAAACACTGCTTTTTTCCTTTTGTTCTCTGATCTTGAATTGGTACTGCAGAGTATTTAAATTGATATGATTTTTCATAAGAATAATTCAAAATTAGAATACTGATTTATGATTGTGAATCATGTGTATACATTCTGTTCAATTCGATCTGAGATAACGGTTCAGATATTACTGATTTAGCTTTTTGAAAGCTTTCTGAGAGTGAACTGTATCACCATTGCTTTTTGTTCTGTAATAATATAATTCTGAAGATATAATTTCTGTATGAAAAATGTTTTTTCTTTATAATCTGTTCTATTTTGTTAAATATATTATGTTATGTTGAATAAATCTTCAAGAGTTTGAGTGCAATTTATAACCATTAAAAAGCTTTCATTCCCTGAGCATCTTCTCGTTCAAAGGTGGAGCAATGAGGCTATTACCTCAAAATTTTGTATAGGACTTATGATAGATACAATTGAAAAAGTTTAATTCTATGGTTCTGATGATTCGATCTTCTGTTGAAATTTTGCAACATTCAGCATATCAATATTCATACACAAAATGATTTTCACACCGCTAACTTGTAATGAAAATATAGAGATTCTTTTTTTCGATATTCCAATAGAATATTTTATAGTTCGGATGATCCGATCTTCTTGAAATTTTGCATGAATATTCAGTGTATTAATCTTCATTCACAACATAAATTTCACCCGAATCGGATATTGTAATGGAAATATGAAATTCCTTCTTTTCAATATTCCAATTGAATTTTCTATGGTTCTGTTTACAATTTTGTCTAAGATATCAAGGAACAAAAATTTTGAATGGCCATATTTTATAGAACATCCTGTACGTTTTGGCTGGTTAACGTACTTATCCGAAGCATTTGGGTACAGAACTCTCTAGGATAATTCATTTGCAAGTTATCGTGCAACTGTAATTGAATTTGACCACGAATTCTTCATCAGGTAGTCGAACCCTATCGTTTGAAACCGTTTTCGGCTCAAAGTTCGAAAATTACAGACATTTGGGCAAAACGATATAGCACTCGTAGAACAAGCGCTCAAAAACATACTGCTCTGTTGGTATACGGATCTATACCATATTACAAAGGAAATGTATTATGGTTTTATACCATTGTGAATGTATGTAAGAAGTATTTATGTAGAATTGGTTTTCTACATTTATCAGAATATTAAATATTCAAATTACAACAATAAGCCTGTAGCGAGGACTGTAGAACAAAGTACCATACTAATAATAATATAAAATGAACATCTCTTTGCTATAAATTCTTCATATTGAATCATATTGGTAACAAAATAGTACGAAATTAATGAACTTAATTACTTGATATTCACATTAACCACAGTTTCCTAATCAAATATGCAAAAATACGATTAATACTGATGCAAAGTTTTAATTGTCTAAATATTGATAAAATTATAATTTTATAGAAAAAATTTTAAAATGAAAAAATACTCAAGAGGTAAACATTTTTTATTCTAACGATTACTTATTTGATTTAATTAATCCAAGAGGAAAGCTTATATCAGTATAAAATATTAATTTCAAATCTATCGACAACAATAACTCCACGCCACTGGAAGTTGTTCGATTTACGCGTTCGAAGTCTTTGCATTGTTGCCGCGTTCGTGACGGAACAAGTACAGCTATATCAAGCTGTCCTTGTTTACTCATGGGAAATAGTTTTAGATGTTGGCTTCAACTATTCCAGAATTTATGAATGACATGCCGCGTCTCTCTTCCTTAGTCTAAGGTAGAACCCCTCTAATCCGCCCTCGGCTGGTCGTCACTCCGGTTAGTCCGACCAGGGCGCCGTCCTTACGTTTCTTTCGACTTTACCATTGTATAATCCTATACAATGCTTTTACTAATTTTATAAGCTCTGTTTCTTTATTCTTCTTTCATTACTTTTATTATTACTTATTAAGTATCTACTTCTTGATTTGTACAGTTGAAACAATGATTACAAACATTTTCTAAGATCAAAGATCACTTATTTCACTGTTAAACATGTCTGTATATGTTAATGTAATAAATATTGGATTTTTGGATAATCCGACCTTTTTTGCGTTCCGACCATACCCCCAGTCCCGTAGGTGACGGATTAGAGGGGTTCTACTGTACGCAGAAACTTTGCGATTTGGTTATGGAAAATTTCATTAAAAGGATATGGTCCTGTAAGCGTGGTCGTGGTGGTCATTTGCTTTATGTTATTTTCCACGGCATAGCTTCTTCTTCATAATGAAATAAACATCCGATCATTTATATTGAAGAATGGCATTTTTTTAATTATAATCAATAAATGTCAATTATGAAAAACATGTATTTATTGAAAAATGAATTTCTTCAAGGCGCATTTTGAAAGTTTGCCACAGGCGCTAGAATCCTAGTTCCGGCTCTGTGTATCTTGTAAACAATGCATTACCTTACTTACATTTATGGGAACCTCTTTTCATAAAATTTATTTGAGGAATCACCCCTTGAATTTTTCGGTGTTATTCAGATACACCCTATATATTTCGATCAAAACCTATTATCTGAGATTGTTCGCTTCTTTAGATTATTTTGGTTCGATATTCAACAGGTACAAAAACCACCATAAACCAGAAATTGACGTTCACAAATGTCGTGAAAATAAATACATTTCAGGTAGGTATCTATATTGTTACACTTTGAAAAGAGATTTTTGATCCTCTGAGCGGAAAGAACATTTCTTCTATTATTATCAATGAAAACTTGTTTTCGTGGAATTATTATTTATTTACTCATAATGTTTTCATGGGTGGTGCGCAACTATACAAAAAAATTAATTGAAGCAGAAAAAACGTACAATTGTTCATCAAACGAAAGAGGTCTTAATAGTTATTCAATCAACTAGGTTATTGAAGACAGCGACTAATAGTTCGAGACCATCAGTCGCTAGATTAATAACCGAGTTGATTACGAGATTTTTCCGACGATCTCAATTTGAATTGTGTATAAATTCTTGATTGAAATACGTTTCCATTTTGCACAAGACTTACATTTGACATAATAAATTTCTATACAGGGTGTCCCATTACTCGACGTCAACCCGGAACCGGGTGAAAAGGCAAGTAATGCTGGTTGTCAGAAAAAATAAAAAAAAATCTAAGTTGCATGATTTTAAAATAATGCGCATTTAAAAAAACACGCAAAATTCCACACCCTGTGACAGTCTTTTCGCTCCTGTTGCCACAAATATCAACTTTTCCAACTTTTTTCTTTGCTGTGTAACCTTGAATAATGCTTCTCTAAACTGTAATCAAAATTTTGATACCAGCTGCTCTAGGCTTCATAAAAATAGGGCTTAATTCTCAGAAAAAAAATTCGAAATAAACAATTGCCTAGTTTCAACTGACTGTATTGAAAAAAAAATGTACTACGTAGGTTTGGCATGTTTTTTCAAAAGTTGGCGCATTTAGTAAGGATTCCATAATGGTATAATACTTGTTCAATTGTAGCTGCCGTAGTTCAAATTTATTTTCGATTGCCTTTGAATACACTTTTTCGTTAACTGCTTCCCAGTAAAATAAGTCCAATGGATTCATTCCGGTGAACGGGCCGGCCACGAGATTGGACCAGAACGTCCGATCCATCTTCCGGGAAAAAATGTTACCAGAAAAAAAAAATTTCAGAGAAATTTCTCCGGAAAAATTTTTTCTGGAAAAATTATTTTCTTTGGAAATTTTTTTTTTCTGATAACATTTTTTCCGGAAAATGGATCGGACGTTCTGGTCCAATCTCGTGGCCGGCCCGTTCACCGGACTTGAATCCATTGGACTCTATTACTGGAAAGCAGTTAACGAAAAAGTGTATTCAAAGGCAATAAATTTGAACTACGGCAGCTACAATTAAACAAGTATTATACCATTTTGGAATCCTCACTAAATGCGCCAACTTTTGAAAAAACATGCCAAACCTACGTAGTACATTTTTTCTTCAATACAGTCAGTTGAAACTAGGCAATTGTTTATTTCGAATTTTTTTTCTGAGAAGTAAGCCCTATTTTTATGAAACCTAGAGCAGCTGGTATCAAAATTGACTACAGTTTAGACAAGCATTATTCAAGGTACACAGCAAAGAAAAAAGTTGGAAAAAGCTGATATTTGTGGCAACAGGAGCGAAAAGACTGTCACAGGTTGTGGAATTTTGCGTGTTTTTTTAAATACGCATTATTTTAAAATCATGCAACTTAGATTTTTTTTTATATTTTTCTGACAACCAGCATTACTTGCCTTTTCACCTGGTCCGGGTTGACGTCGAGAAATGGGACACCCTGTATATCTATGTTCCGCTAGAGTTTTGACATTTCTCATTGTTCTTCTGAATACTTGTGAACGGTTGCCATGAGGATTGCACATTAAAATATAAGAAATTGAGCATTAAAATGGGTCATAAATGATCAGTTTCGTACACATTAAAATCACCTTTTATTTGAGATAGTCGAAAAGATATTTTTGATGAGATAGTTCCTTTTGATAAACTACTGATAGCCATACATAAACTTCAACAAATTCTTCCACGGTCGATATACTTATGAACCAGCTGTATATTCAGAAGAACCCAGAGCCGTGAAAGCGAATTGGGATACTTTCGAATGCTCTTCATTCAGCCTTGAAAATTAGCTTTTAAACTGGAAGTATGCGATTAATTACGTTATTGAACTTTAAGTGTGATATGAAATCACTTCCGATGCTTGTTATTCATTCCATGTCTGGTTCTGTTTATTTTGTTTTCATTATTTATGGTGGTCAGATACCTGTTTACATTTCTTATTGTAGGTGCAACATTTTATAGTTCTTAACTTTTGTTTATTTAAGTGTTTATTATAATGACACTAAGTAGAGAAATATTTGTTATTTATAATACAATACAAGTGCAGAAGGTATTTATATTCTTTCAAGAGAATGCTATATGTACGATTTACGATTATTATACATTATTTTTCCTAATTCACTGAATTTTTATTGAAATTAATCGAATATTCTCATGAGAATTATTTCGTGATTTCCGAGTACCAACGCGTGATAAAATGCTTTCATGTAAAATCTGCAAATCCGAAATATTTTATATCAACATCCAACATAATGACGAATTTACCAAGAAATTACAAGAACATATAGTCCGTTCAAGAAAGTTTGAGTGCATAGTAGGCGTATGTTTATTTATTGAAGTTGGCAGTATTTGCTGTCATAACGTAAAATGAACTCAACGTTGCCGAATGTACCCGGACCCGGCCTCGTCCGACGAGCTTTCGAGTCATCAGAGAACTCTATGCAATATTGACAACATTGCGTATCAATCTGACAAGAAAATAAAAACATAACCTAAAATTTGAATATACACTATACAGAGTGGAATATGCCAAATTGTCATGGCTAACCGACGGCTCAAACTTTCGTGAACGGATATATATTCCAAGTTTTCCGATTATAAATGAAATTAGAGCTTCTATCTACGACTATATATAATCTATAATGCCCATTAATTACTGGTGAATGATAAATTATTATTCACTGCTGTCAGATGCTTCACAGACTTAGCTCTAATATTCTTCAAATTGATATTTCTTATATATATTTTAAAGTACTCAAACTAATAAATATAGATAAACCTTGTCAATAGAGGGCCAAATCTACTTTTATCACATCAGTTAAAGCTATTTTCATTACAAACTATACAATGACAAGTTCTACAAAAATTTCAACTTGACTTTTTTCACTCTTGTAATAAAAGGGTCTTGTCAGGGTCGGTCGAGGGGTCGGCAAATGTTGAAATCTTCCAAAAAATATTCAGTAGTAGTGGATGAAGTATAGTACCTATTATAGTAGTTATAGTGTAGTATAGTATAAATTATACGCTCGTTCTCGTTGTATAATATACTATCATCCTCTTCTCGAATTTTGTTAGAATAAATTTCGCAGCTTATTACTGAAATACGAGTAAGATGAAATATATACTCCGTTCACGAAATTTTGAGCGCATAGTAGGCGTTTTTTATTTATCTAAAGTGGGCAGTGATTGCTGTCATAATGTAAAATAAAGTCAACGTTGCCGACTGTACCAGGCCTCGTCCGACGAGCTTGCGAGTTATCATAGAACTCTATGCAATATTGACAACATTGCGTATCAATCTGACAAGAAAATAAACAACATACCTAAATTTTTAATATACACAGTGCAATATGCCAAATTATCATGGCCAACCGACAGTTCAAACTTTCGTGAACAGACTATACGAAGAATTGAGCAGAATTTCGTTCGACTATAAAAAATATAATGATAATGATAATTTCGTAAATTTTCGACATAAACTGATTATCATAGAATACTTTCCTCACTTATTTCTCTTACATATCAAAATATGGATTATCGTTAAAATCAAGTGTATAAACAGCGATGAATCTCATTCACAGAAAAAGATGAGAACCTTGCATATTCATTATTATAGAATAATTTTCATTTTCATTTAAAATATCATAAAGTTGAATTACTTAATAAGTACATTCGGTGAAAAATTTTGAATTATTCATAATAAGTGATCTTCATGAGCTTTTCATGCCGATACTTGATCTTTCATTGATGAATAATTTTGAATGTATTTTCACTTCCAAATTCATAATGATGTTACAATTTGATTTTAATTATTCAACACATTATAAATATGATTATCAAAAAAATATTGAATAATATAATAATAATTTCAACCTGTCATAACTCTATCGTTTTGAGTTTGAAGTTTGCATTGACTTCTTCAGTATTAGGAGATATGGTTTTTGAAACAGCAATAAATATCTGAAAATAATAATTCTGAAAATTGAGTAGGTAATTGTACTTTTCTGATATGGGTCACTTTTATCATTTATTGATCCAATATGATGTAAAAATAAAATATATGTTGTAATGTATAATGGAAAGCTGTTGTTATGATATTGATGACCCATTTCCATATATCGCGATAATCTGTTTAAATACCTTCCAGTTTTATTGAAGAATCTGTTCTGTATCCGATAATAATTATGATATACAGGGTGTCCAGGCGATTGACGTCAATAAATTATTTTTAGATTCCTCAGACCTGTGGCTATTCAAAAATACCCCATGTATGTAATGCGATTTTTTGTAGTTCTCGAGTTATGATTTTTTGAATGTTTTTTCAATGTATTTTGACAGCTAGGTTTGAAAAATTCATATCTTCCTATGCAGTGAGTATTTTGCAGTTTTTATTTTTTAACATGGTCGTCCTGAATGTTGCTTCAATAAAAAAAAATTCAGCCTCCTGAAATCACTGCAAGCTACCCAAAAAATGCTTGAGAGCCAGAACTTCAGTTTAAAAAAGTGTTTTTTTAGTTTTTGGCTGAGTTTAAAACTTTTCGGAGTCCTAACTACGAAAGTCAGAGGAAAAAAAAGGTACTTGAACGCACTTTTTTGTTGTAATCAGTCTTGGAAGGCGAATAGCCTGAAAATCATTGAAACTAGATAAAATTAATTTTTCCTTTTTTTTATTTATGGTGAATTAATCTTAAAAATGGTATTTTAAATTGATTTTAACTGAAATTCTTTTGAAACAGATGTTGCTCGTGTAACTTACACAATAATTTGGTCTCACCACTGATGGAAAATGTTAACATTCGTCAAAATTGCTAGTTATGAAATTACCTGTTTCGGGATAGAAAACAAGAGGCTCATGATATTAAAAATTACTATTCACTTCAATAATTTTTTGTGTTTTCAGAGTAAAGTAAATAATAAAATAATAGCAAAATGTATTCAAATACACGAAATCAATCAAGAGGGTTACTATAAAGTTATGAAGAAATAAATCATGAAACAGCTATGTTTCATAATTCCTTTTCTTTCTCCATACGGTTCTGATTTGATTCTTTTCGCTTTAATTTTTCTCACAATGTATTTCATTCAATCAGATTTTTCTCCAAGTTCATCCAACTTAAGTATCTGTTTATTTTTCAGTTTCTTCATCTTTATATTATAATGTGAATGAATTAATTATTATTCATTATTTTTCATAAATGAAGGATATTTTCAATTTTAATCTTTCTTCATTTCTTACTGTTTCCATATCTCCAAAATATCTGCCTTCTTGGTTCCTGTTTTTCAGTAATCAACATAATTTTTCTACTGATTTTATTGAACGGTCAGTCCATTTGAATTAATTAAAGTCATGATTATGTTATTTCTTTCCAAAAAACAGATAATGAGATAATCATCACATAAGATGGTGCTGAAAAAGCGCATGTTTTGGAAGTACCTATGAAAAATCATAGAGAAAAGAATATAGGATTATTTCAAGATTATTCGCAGGTAATATTACTGAAATATCAGTAGCAATTTAAATTTATGGATTAATTTTTTCGGACTGCTGCATCTGCTGTCATACAATGTTGGCCAATGGCCATTCTGCATTTCGATTGATAATTAATTTATTATAACACTGTTATTGGTATTATAATAATACAGACACCTCCCTTATACATATCAATTAGGCATTCCATTTGAATATATCTATTGATTATCTGATCACCGAACTAATTATGGTATTGTGGTTTCTTTTCATTTCCTTGGCATCATTCCGGGAAGAAATATTTGAATATATTTCCTGTCGGTTGAATGGAATTTACGAAATGAGTTCTCTTCAATGGCAACTATAACAACAGTGTTTTGTTTTTATTTAGTATAAAATCAAAATTTCAGGATCAGGAAAATTTCAGGGAAACTGCTGTTGAAAAGATTTTCGACTATATTGAGATTTGAAATTTTTTTCTTGAAGTTGTAGGAAGTTGTATTTGTTCTTAGATAATCTGATAAGACTAGATCCCTCGAAATTATTGATCGATGTTTGTAACTGTTCAATAACGATAAAAAACGTACCAAGTTTTGTAGAAAAAAATCACATGAGAAACTTTTCGATACCCATACCTGTAAACCTTTTCGATACCCATGCCTGTAAACAAATGCGAGATAGTTCATATAAACTTTTTTCGAAATCGACCTCCCTTTCAAGATTCAGCATTTGGAAGGCGATGACGAGTTGGCGGTTTTTAATTTTTTTAGGAGTCCTAAAAAACACTGAGTCATAAAAATATACATATAATATGATTCATTAAGTAGATGTTGCTCACACATTTTTTTTATCCCATAACTTTAGTATTAGTGGTTGAAATAACAACCCTTATGATTTTCCTTCAAAAATTGTTTTCGTGGTATAGATTCTCGAAAAATAAAATTCTCTTATGGTTCCCATTCAATTCTGAAGAAAAAAGTGTTTGGTAAAATTCGATACAGTCGATACTTTTGTCGGAAAAAATAAAAACTTACAAGTAGTTATGATCACTGTTCATTCCATTTTTTTTTGGTTCTCTTTTTATGGGCTCATCCTCCTTAGCATATGTATCTAGCCTCTTAGTGGTGACTATTTAAGTCTTATAAGTGACGCACACACTAACATCCATATCTTTGCCAGAATTCGAACCCGAAACCGCCGGTCCACAGGCCAGAGCTCTACCTCACGGTCGTCCATAAACACGATAACTTCCAAAATTAATGAAATCAAAATTCGAAATTTTTAGGGAAGTTTGAAGATCTAAATAAGAAAATTGATGCCATGTATTATAGAGTGACACCAATATCTCCCAGGGTGTTCGAAATATTGTATTTTGAATTAATGAATAAGTGCGCAAAAACTTCTGAGGGCACAACAGATCTTTCATCAATTTTTTACATTTACATCTGTCGTGACTTTTGGATTGAAGAGTGTTCACAGTACTTGTTCTAAAAGTCAAATCTAACACGTGTATGATTTGAAGAACACATATGAAACTGAGAGTATACAACCAATGATGATGTAACTCCAATCCGTTGAATAATATTGTAGAGAATCTCGACAATCGTGTTTATAGCATACATCTTGAGATTACAGATATCCAGCGTCTTTACGAAATGAAATCTGCATTGTGTTATTTAATATGATATTAGCGTATGTATACACATAACGAAATCAAATAATTATTATACGACTGTACTGTATTCATATTATAATTCCCTCAAAACCAAGATCAAATCAGTGATGATTACGAAAATAATTTTAAATTTGAAAAAAATTGGGTTATCATTTTTTTCACTAATTTTATTTAGATGCGTACTCATCACCTACCAAAAGGCAAAGAAAAACGTGTACGGTGTCGAAATTATTTTGAAAACTTGATTCTCAGAAACAATGCGTCATGAAAACGTCTGAGGATTATACCTTATTCTGAACTACCCTGTATATCTTTAGTAGGAGCATGTAAAATTCTTCATGGGACATCTAGTATATGTATTTTTTTATTTCGTTCACATGATAAACCACAATGAAAAATCTACTATTCATTGTACTTTTTATATTATTATTTGGGGAATAGTGCATTTTATTTCCTTCGATTGTGTAGAAAGTTTTCGGAACAACATATAAATTATTCGGTGAAGAAATACTCATTCTAAACCATAATCGTTGTTCGATTTCAGACGAACAGTTCATAATTTCTGGAAAACTTTTTTGGTTTTCACTTCCAGGCTCAAAATTTTTTATAATTTTTTCAATATCAATTAGACTGCAAACGAAAAAACATACAATTCCGAAGATTTTACGAGTTTGTCTGAAGAAGGTGTCTGATATAGACACAGAAACATTACATTATCCTTCTCATTTATTTCCTCTTTTAGTTTTACTATTAGGCAACAATTTTTTTCAATATCAATTTGCCCCTGACAAATTAGTACAGAGATTTTCGCAGGAGCATATCATCTTAACTGAAAATTTTGAGACAGCGAATGAAAATCTAAAAAGTTTTTTAAAAATGGAGAATCCTCCCAGATTTATTTCAATCGATAGTTCATAATTTGTATCAAATTTTTTCCTGCCCACACTAAAATAATTTTCAAATTGTTACAGCTGCTTGGAGACATTATGGTGGCACATGATAGAGAAAAGATTCTGCTTCGACGATGAAATAGCGCTATACGAAGTACCTGAAACGACACAAGAAAAAAACAATAACATATTCGAGAATGCAGTATTTTACGACAGCGTTTCTGTGATAGCCGGCAGATCTGTGGTCACCATAGAACCACTACCAGCAAAAATAAACGGATTTGTCCCAACGACAACTCTTGAACCTGTTCCAACCAAAACTATTGACCCTCCAGTGATAATATCTCAACCAATACCAACGAGAAACTCGCTTCCCAAAATTCAGCTGGAACCGGACTCGTCAGAAGACATATCGCAAAATGAAGTTCCTGAAAAACGATTATATCGCAGTACGTCCGATATCGCCGAGAGCCAAGCGGAAAAACAGAATGTCATCGACGAACCACATACAGTGAGTGACAAACGAAATTTGGAGGTGAATTCACATTATTATTGCAAATATCTAGATTTCAATCCCGTAAAATATTTTATTTGTTCCTCATTTGTAAACGTCAGTTTCCAAAAACACAATATTAATCAAGAAAGTTTATTTTCACTAACTTGTAAAACTGACAGTTAACTTGCAAAATTTTTACAAGTTAGTAGTATTATTTACATTGACAGTTGTCAAGTACTTGCTTCTAATTTCATTCATCCTTCGAATTTCAGAGTTCTTGGAACAAATGTATTTCTCAATAAACGTTCTCAAACTATTCAAAAACGGTATTCGTACTTTGTTTTATTCGTATCTATTTGTTTTCCTTCTCAAAATTGCAAATATCCTAGAGATTTTTTTGACCTGTAAACTCACTGACAGTTATCACGTACTTGCTTCTAATTTCATTCATCCTCTAATTTCATCGTTCCTGGAACATAATTTCAGTAATAAACGTTATAAAAGTATTAAAAAACGATATTCATGCCTTGTTTCATTGGATCTGGCCTTTCTCGTCAGAAATGAGCAAATATTCTCGAAGGACTTCCCTCTCGTAAAGCCACTGACAGTTGTCATAAGTTTCCGATGTCATAAATAATCTAAATAATCCAATTTTTAAAAATGTCAAAAAATTTAACAAATTATGAGATTTTTTTGGAATTTATCTAACCTTTTACAAATGAGAAACAAATAAAATATAAAACAAGACACGCAAGGTAACGGGTTTTACTGGCTCAAGGAGGTAACTGACTCGCCTGCGGCTCGTCAATTATATCCTCCATTCGCCAGTAAAATCCTTTTACTTTGCTAGTAATGTTATATACTATTTTACACCTTTTCAAGATTTTCAATATGAATTTTGCCCTCCCATCAAAAATTCCAAGTAAATGGAGTTCAGTTGCCGCCTTAGACTTAGGAACTTTCTTCAGTCTAAGGTTGTCGCAAAATTAAAGCAGCATGCCTCCTGTAATTTTTAACCAATCACCATCGCAACGGATGACTTTTTTTCCTCGCGACAGCGAATTATACTAGAAATTTTTTAACGTTTATAATGACTAGGAATGGGTTTCACAAAGCTTGATTTTGAATTCAGTTCGTTATTAAAAAAATGTTTATTGTTATAAAATATAATATTGGATCAATATACTGATTGAGAAATAGTTTGCTACAAAGTCTCTTCGATTTAAGAAACACAATCATATCTTTGTCTCTAAATCAAGCATCCTGTCACAATACAGAAAAAAATGGAATAGAATTACATAACATAAAACACGCTGCAGGTCGCTGACAGTATAGGCCAAGCAATAGAGATATTTCCTTGACAAAAATACTACCTGAAGCCACCTGTGCCATTCCGAGCAGGACAGTCCGTAGTTTATTCCCACCATTTTTTTATTTGTTATTAACAAAAAACAACAAAAATACGCGTTCTTTTTAGTTTTTTCGTTGCAAAATGGAAACTATTGATGCAGTGATAACGTTGCAATGGGATGAATTGTGGAGAATTACATGTGAAGAGAATGATTGGTCAAACGATCCGATCGAATAATTAAAACTGGAAAAAGCGGAAAAAACCGGAAAATTGCGTGTTTTTTCTTTTTAACTCATAACTCTGCTATTTTGTAATATTAAGAACTGAAACTTCACACGATAGTAGCTATTGACGTGCAATTCATGTGTGCCAAAATTGGATTCGGTCGGATAAATAGTTTTCACATAATTCCCATTTAAATTTTTTTTGGACATATTTTCGCGGAGAGCTGGATGCGTTTGAGGTCGTCCGATTGAAATTAAAAAAATTGATTTGGAAAGAAGACGTGATCAGTAACAAAACGTCTATTCTGATTTTTCAATAAAACGCGTTAAGTGTGTTAAAAACTAGTGAGAACATGAGGGAAAACGACCGACCAAGCGAGAGTGGTCGAGTGGTGAGGGAATGAGCGAATCGATCGAGGGGAAACGCCGCTGAAGCCAACGGTCGCCGAGTTTAAGAATGGTTGCGCGGACAGCGCACCAAATTTTGTACGCATATACGTTTCCCCTCGATTCGCTTATTTCTCTCCACTCGACCGCTCTCGCTCGGTCGGCCGTTTCCCTCATGTTCTCACTAGTTTTTAACACACTTAAACGCGTTTTATTGAAAAATCAGAATAGACGTTTTGTTACTGATCACGTCTTCTTTCCAAATCATTTTTTTAATTTCAATCGGACGACCTCAAACGCATCCAGCTCTCCGTGAAAATATGTCAAAAAAAATTCAAATGGGAATTATGTGAAAATTATTTATCCGACCGAATCCGATTTTGGCACACATGAATTGCACGTCAATAGCTACTATCGTGTGAAGTTTCAGTTCTTAATATTGCAAAATGGCAGAGTTATGAGTTAAAAGAAAAAACACGCAATTTTCTGGTTTTTTCCGCTTTTCTCCAGTTTTAATTATTCGATCGGATCGTTTGAACCATCACAATACATCATTCTCTTCAATTCTCTACAATTCATCCATTGCAACGTTATCACTGCATCAATAGTTTCCATTTTGCAAGGAAAAACTAAAAAGAACGCGTATTTTTGTTGTTTTCTGTTAATAACAAATAAAAAAATGGCATTTTCGTGTTTAAAACATGGTGGGAATAAACTACGGACTCTCCTGCACGGAATGGCACAGGTGGCGTCCAGGTAGTATTTTTGTCAAAAAACTAATGATTTGTAGCTCTGTTGCTTGGCGTAGTATTAAATAGAAAATAATGGTATTCAGTAGAAACATTCAGAATTAATTATCTTTCGAATACACAATAAAAGTTATGTTCCTGGGGGAAAAAATTTTGATAGCGCCGCGACGCCTGGTGTCTTAATTATTTTCTGTGATTTTTACACACATCTCAAGTCATTGACTGCTACTAAATACCGTCAACACAATAAAAAAAATATTCATTCTTTTTCGAGAAAAAATAGGTTACCAAGATAAGTGATTCACCCTGTACAGGCTGGCCAGAATTGGTGAACTACAACTTTTTAACCCTATGAGATAGAGAGAAATTAATGGCTCCATACTCGGTCAACCGCATTGCGCTATCGTCTTTTGTTTTCGAGTTTTAAGCCAAAATTAACATGTGGACAATTTCAGTTTTGGTCATTAGCTCTCTTATTGTTTGTGCTGATGAGTTTCCTTCCTGATTCATTACATGAAATTTTGTTTTGTCTCATGGAAACAATAATTTATGTTCACTCAAAATTAATCAACGTTTTTTCCCTTCTCAAAAATATATATACCATATCACATATCGCTCTTAGATCAATGACGACACTTGGGGGGACAATAGTCATTATAGCACTAACAGAAACGGAAGTAAGGACCAAAATCGAAATTGCCCAAATGGTAATTTTTGTTTATAACTCGAAAAAAGGACGATAGAGCAATGCGGTTGACGGCAAAATGAGTTTCTAGAAAAAAGATGACGGTGTTGTGCCATTCATCTCATAGCGTTAAAAAGTTGTAGTTCAGAGATCACCAATTCTGGCCACACTCTGTACATATGTTTAATGGAATATAATAACACTTTTGGTTGGGAATTTTCTTACCGAATACCACTCGAGGTCTAATGAAATCCGGGATTTTTTCCTCGCTCAAGAATATTTTTAGAAAATGATTAGGAGTTTCGTTTTCCAGCTTGTGGGTCATTGAATAAAATGCATTAGGTCATTTTAATTTTTGAGAAAGGGCTCTCCACCTTCAGTGTCTTACTCTCTAATAACGAGAATGAACTCCTGCAGTTTTTTCACCATACGCTGTCTTTCAAAATTATCTGTTATTTCGATGCACATGCGCAATTACCCCATATAAAGGGCATTTCTAGAAAAAAATAATTTGAACTAACGAGTAAAGGAATCGCAATTTCAATATTCAATTCAATAATTTTTACTAGAAAATTTAAGAGAACGATAAGATAGGTGAATTTATTACTTCTCTCAATGCTTCCACATAAAAAAATATATATTTTAACAAACTGGAAATGCTCTCTGCTTTGTAGAAAGGAAAAAGCACAGCTATGATTGCCATGTAGACAAATGGACTGGTTAGTCAGGAAATTTTCTCACGAAATACACTTGTGCATCAAAATAGCTGAATAATTTTGCATTCTAGCTTGTGGTTAATTCATTTTTGGTGAAATAGCCCCCCATCATGGATGTCAGGCTATTTCTCCAAAACTGAAACTGACGTAGTTTTTGACAACACGCTGTCGAATTATTTTTTTTGATGCACTTGTGCAATTTTGATTAATTCTCATACGATTACTCTATTACGTTCATGATAATTCAGTAACTTATAGGCGTCGTAGCATTTCTATTACTATATGTCACTTGAATTAACGTGTCACTACTTCTAGGCCATTGACACGAGATTCAACTCACAATTTCTAATGAACTTAAGTCATTGATTAAAAATAACAGAAATAACAAACGAAATGAGACAGCGCTAATAAGATGGTTTATGAACTTACATTAGTTGATTTAGTTGAAGTGGAATTCGACTTATTTGAGTCATTTCAATTTGTGCTCAGACTTCAGAGAGAAATATACAGGGTGGCCAGACGATTGACGTCCAAAAGAAAAAAAAAGGTCCCTCGTCTCATGGGGTTCGAATCACCCCGATGTATGTTATGCGATTTTTCACGGTTTCCGAGTTATGAATTTTTTTATAAACTTTTGAGAATTTTCAACTACTTGGCCATATTAAAAAAGATATTGAAAAAAGGTATAAGAGTTTTCCGATAAATTTTTTTTGTAGATAAATCGCCATGAAATGTACTTTTATACATAAAATAACCAGCATCGTAACTTGGATAAAAATTATGGAAATGTTGGTCTCAATTGAAAAAGTTACGTATTTTGGTTCACGATCTAAATTTTCCGATTTGAATTAAAAATATGAACAGGCTATTTCATGGTTTCTTAGTAGTCTTAAAAACTGTGCTCAACACTCAGCTTTCAGAATTATTAATAAAAAATGGTACTCAACAGTCTACTTCTGCTAGAATTAGCCTTCAAAGTCAGCGAGTGGAAAAAATCAAAGAACTAGACATTTACTCAAGAATTATTTTTTGCCATTTTAAGATTTTCCTGATCAAGTTATGATATAAAATGCTAAAAATTAATGAAAATTAGCATTAGAAGAAACGTTTTAGATAAGAAAGAGGTATGGCAATAAATCACACATCATGTAGATAAAAAGAAATTTATTTATAAATTTTACAATAGGTTTTCAAAAAGGCCACCTCCAGCCTCAATACACATTCTACACCTTCGCAAAATTTATTTATTCGTTTATTTTTTTATTGTAATTTTTATAAATAAATATTTTTTATCTGCATGATGTGTGATTTATTGCCATATCTTTTTCTTTTTCTTCCAAAACTTTTCTCCTAAAGCAAATTTTCAGCATTTTGATTAATTTGATCAGAAAAATCTTAAAATGGCAAAAAATAATTTTTGAGTAAACGTCTAGTTCTTTGATTTTTTTCACCTCGCTGAGTTCGAAGGCTAATTCTAGCAAAAGTAGACTGTTCAGTACCATTTTTATTAATGATTCTGAAAGCTGGGTTGAGCGCAGTTTTTAGGCCTACTGAGAAACCATGAAGTAGCCTGTTTACATTTTTAATTAAATTTGAAAATTTAGTTATGATCCAAAATACGTAACTTTTTCACTTGAGACCAACATTTCTATAATTTTTATCAAATTTACGATGCTGGTAATTTTATGTATAAAAGTACATTTCATGGCGATTTATTTACAAAAATATATATCAGAAAACTCTTGTACTTTTTTTTAATATCTTTTTTAATATGTCAAGTTGAAAATTCTCAAAAGCCAAAAAAAAATTCATAACTCGGAAACCGTGAAAAATCGCATAACATACATGGGGGTGATTCGAATACCCCATGGGACAAGGGACCTGTTTTTTTCTTTTGGACCTCAATCGTCCGGCCACCCTGTATATTTGTTAAGTCTTTGTATACGGTGAACTCATCAAATTTGTGTGTAGACGAGCACTAATGAACTGAACTGAATTTCTGATGATCTTTGTATTGTTTAATGAATGAATTCAAAACGAGCAATAGGTACCTATGGATACGAATGAAGAAACTTTTACTTATTGCGTGGGAATTAATAAATGTATAAAAAACATTGCTAGGAAATACGCTGCATTGACATTGATCTTCGATATCACAACATATTCCTTCCATATTTTCTTCCTGTAAATTTTGCGAAGGTTGTCTTCGCATTAAATCATAAGTAGGTATATAGAAACATTCTCTACATCTCCACACTTCTTCTGTTCTCTTACTACTTCACGCGTTACAACCTCAATAAATTTTCATATTTATATTGATAATGTTTCGTGCTACAAACGAATTGTGCTATTGAATGTCACTTTCAATGATTTTTTAATTGCTGCATGTGCTGGAATATCGAAAAACGGATTAAATCGTTAAACAGTACAATTGAATGCTATAAATTCGACACAAGTCAGACGGAATTATTATTGTTCTATAATAATTAATATTCTTTTCCGCCGACCTCGAAATAAAAGGTGATATTAATGTGTACGAAATTGATCATTAATGACCCATTTTAATGCTCAATTTTTTGGCTATTTAATGTGCAATCCTCATGGCAACCGTTCACAAAGTATTCAGAAACACTACGAGAAATGTCAAAACTCTACTGGAACATAGATACATAGAAATTTCATTATGACAACTGTATGTCTTGTGCAAAATGAAAATGTATTTCAATTAAGAATTCATACACAATTCATATTGAGATCGTCGGAAAAATCTTGTAATCAACTCGGTTATTAATCGAGCGACTAATGGTCTCGAACTATTAAAGCGTGAGCTCCGCTCACGCTTTAAAATATCTTAACCATAAGTCGCTGTCTCTAATAACCTAGTTGACTAAATAACTATTTCATATTTCGACTCGTTTCCCACATTCATATTTACTTCAAAATGGCAAAACTTAACGAGCTTATGTTATCGCGAACATTGCCTCTGTATGATTCAACAACACAAAAAATGTATAATCGCTATGCTTTTCTGAGGGTCCGTTATTTCCAAAATCATTTTTAATGGAAATCAATGGAAATTCATATTCAAAACATTAAGGCTATTTCATATTATGAAGTGTAGATATGAGTCCATGATTCCTTGTTTCAATCTGATTAGATAATCTGTAGGATTAACCTTTAGTGCACCTGCATTTGTGATGATTATTATTGGTTTGGATAAGCAATATAAATAGTTCCAGTCCTATGAATGAATTCAAAACAAGCAGTAGGTACCTAAAGACACAAATGAAGAAACTTATACTTATTTCGTGGGAATGTATAAAAAACATTACTAGGAAATATGCTGCATTTCTTGACATTGATCTTCGTTATCACAACATATTCAGTCCATGTTTTCTTCCTGTGAAATTTGCGAAGGTTGTCTTCGAGTATTTCCCCTTCTCATTAAATCATAAGTAGGTATAGGAACATTCTCCACATTTCTTCTGTTCTTTTACTGCTTCACGCATTACAACCTAATAGATGTTCATATTTTTATATTGATAATGCTTGGTGCTACAAACGAATTGTGCTATTGAAGGTCACTTTTCAATGATTTTCTAATTGCTGCATGTTGGAATACTGAAAACGGATTAAATCGTTAAACAGTACAGTTGAATGCAATAAATTCGACACAAGCCAGGCGCAATTTTTATTTTCATGTAATAATTCTTTTCAGATTTCGACTTGTTTTCACATACACAATTACCTTAAATGGCAGAATTTAATGAACTTATGTTATCGCGAACGTTGCTTCTACAGGTTTGGAAATTCACATCTGAAATATACGATATACAATGCATCAGACAGAGAATTCTTCCCTCCAGTTGCACAGATGAATAGTCGAGACAATCACGTGCTGTAACACACTGAATTCCGTTGTCTTACTTCAAAATTCTAGTCTTGTCTCTCTCTTATCGTTTAGAGGAGCGTAATTCTTTAGTATGGTAGGCAACAGTAAATACTTGAATCGAGTATTACGGGCAGCCTGACAAATTAAAAATTCTATACGTGTACTGCAGGTTCCCTACCATACTGCGATAAGAGAGAGACAAGACTAGATTATTGCAATAAGACAGTTGAATTCATTCAGTTATCGCACTTGATTATCTCGCCTATTCATATGTGCAACTGGAGGGAAGAATTCTCTGTCTGATGCATTGTATATCGTATGTTTTCGACGTAAATTTCCAAATCTGTATATGTTTAAACAACACAGAAAATGGATATTCGCTATAAGCTTTTCTGAGGGTCCGTTTTTTCCAAAACCATTTTTCATGGGAATCACTATAAATGCATATTCAAAACATTAAGACTCTTTCATATTATGAGTGTAGATATGAGTCAATGATTTCTTGTTTCAATCTGATAAGATAATCTGTAGGATTAATCTTTAGTGCACCTGAATTGTGATGATTTTATTATTGATTTGGATAAGCAATATAAATATAAAGAAGTTCCAGTTTTATGAATGAATTCAAAACGAGGTACCTATAGACACAAATGAAGAAACTTATACTTATTTTGTGGGAACTAATATATGTATAAAAAACATTACTAGGAAATATTCTGCATTTCTTGACATTGATCTTCGTTATCACAACATATTCAGTCCATGTTTTCTTCCTGTAAAATTTGCGAAGGTTGTCTTCTAGTATTTCCCTTCTCATTAAATCATAAGTAGGTATAGGAACATTCTCCACATTTCTTCTGTTCTCTTACTGCTTCACGCGTTACAACCTCAATAAATTTTCATATTTTTATATTGATAATGCTTCGTGCTACAAACGAATTGTGCTATTGAAGGTCACTTTTCAATGATTTTTTAATTGCTGCATGTGCTGGAATATCGAAAAACGGATTAAATCGTTAAACAGTACAGTTGAATGCAATAAATTCGACACAAGCCATTCGCATTTTCCTGTAATAATTATTTTCATATAATGTAATATGTTATCGCGAACGTTGCTTCTATATGTTTCAACAACACAAAAAATGGATAATCGCTATATGCTTTTCTGAGGGTCCGTTATTTTCAAAATCATTTTTCATGGAAATCATTATAAATGCATATTCAAAACATTAAGGCTCTTTCATATTATGAAGTGTCGATATGAGTCAATGATTCCTTGTTTCAATCTGATTAGATAATCTGTAGGATTAACCTTTAGTGCACCTGAATTTCTGATGATTATTATTGGTTTGGATAAGCAATATAAATATGAAGAAGTTCCAGTTTTATGAATGAATTCAAAACGAGCAGTAGGTGCCTATAGACACAAATGAAGAAACTTATACTTATTTTGTGGGAATAAATAAATGTATAAAAAACATTGCTATGAAATATGCTGCATTTCTTGACATTGATCTTCGTTACCACAACATATCCATGTTTTCTTTCTGTGAAATTTGCTAGATTAGATTAGATTAGAGGAGGGGCGACAGATCGAAACCGACCTTGCGAGCACCTTGACCTTAAGATCTATTGTGCATCCCCGCGCTGTTTACTAGTCAGGCAGCAAAGTCTCAATGAACTTCACCACCTTTCTGGGGCCACATCCATTACTTGTTCAGGCTTTAGGAACCTGGAGCCAAGATGCCGTAACCGTTTCTGGTGAACAGCTTCACACTCGCATAGCAGGTGTCTGGCTGTCTCGGTGGCTTCTTGACAGAAGCGACAAGTACTATCGGCGCGTTTTCCATGTTTTTTAAGTGATACCTCTCGGGACAGTGCCCGTGAGAGCGCTCGTCAGTTTTTCCTCAGTTCCAATTTGCTGAGTGAGAGGACTTTCTTGGTCCAGCTCGTCGAGTGAGAGAGAAGTGACTTAGCTTGCTTGTGACCATTGGTCGTACGCCAGGACATAAGCTTCCTCTTTTGTTCCCAGTCCTTAATAGCCATTGCCTGATGGCTGGCTGGGAAGCCGCAAAACGGTTCTGGTCCAGTGAAGGGGGTTGTCCCCCCTTCCCTGGCCAGTTGGTCTGCCGCTTCATTGTCGTGAATCCCGGAGTGACCAGGCACCCAGATGAGAGAGAAATTTGCTAAGGTTGTCTTCTAGTATTTCCCTTCTCATTAAATCATATAGTGGGTATAGAAACATTCTCCACATTTTTTCTGTTCTCTTAGGTACTGCTTCACGCGTTACAACCTCAATAAATTTTCATATTTCTATATTGATAATGCTTCGTGCTACAAACGATTTGTGCTATTGAAGGTCACTTTTCAATGATTTTTTAATTGCTGCATGAGTTGGAATATCGAAAAACGGATTAAATCGTTAAACAGTACAGTTGAATGCAATAAATTCGACACAACCCAGGCGTAATTTTTATTTTTCATCTTTCGACTGGTTTCCCACATACACAATTAATTCAAAATGGCAAAATTTAACGAACATAATATGTTATCGCGAACGTTGCCTCCAAATGTTTCAACGGATATGTTTTTCACTTTCCTATTACTCATTTCAAGATAATGCGATAAAATATCAGGAAAATTTTGAAATAGTTTTGTTTTCAATGTCGCCAAACAAAGCGACTGAGATATATTCTTTTTAGTAGTGAGAAAAGCTGGTTTGAGGAATTTTTGTTAAATAAATATTATCTATCGAAAAGTATTTGTGAATGTGAGGAAGACGACATTTTCTTATCGCTAACTTAGAATAAAATAATGTTATTGAGATACCTAATTGTTATTGTTTTAAGCATTTAGAAGTAAACAGACCAAAATTGCTCAATTCTACGTTTGTAAATTCTAAATTATACCTATAACGATATAATATGCAGGGATTTAATATAATCCATCATTAAATAGAAGAGTCCTTACTCAGAAATATCCTGTAGGTATACAGGGTGTTTGGTTATTCGACGTGCTCATTCAAATGGGATATACTTGACGTCATTTGCAGCAAAATCTATGGTTACGAAGATATTGCGATTTTTCAACTTTTGTGAAATTTTCTACTTCGCTATCAAAAATAACTAATTCAATTCTTTCAACAAGATTTCATGAGGAAAACAGGTGCAGCCATTTTTGACCCTGTATATCTCGGGTTATCAGAATTTTAAGTGAATACTTTTTCGTAAGCGCGAGAACCATCTCCTCAGCTTTGAAAAAAACATTCAGAGTCAAGTAGTTTTCACAAAATTAATAATTTCCGATAAGGAAACAGAAAATTCCAAAGAAGTTGAAAAATCCTCAGAGGAAGAAGTGATTCACTTATCTTGATAACCTAATTTTTCTCGAAAAGGGATGAATATTTTTTTAATCTGTTGACGGTATTTGGTACAAGCCTATGTTGTGTGGAGATGTGCAAAAAAATCGGAGAATATAATTAAGATGCCAGGCGTCGCGGCGCTATCACAATTTTTTTTGAGTAACATACCTTTTTATTATGCACTTCGAAAGAAAAATTTGATTTTGAATGTTTCTTCTGAATACCATTTTTTTCTACTGCTTATCGTCAGCGACCTGCATCGTATTGTATGTTATTATTTATATTCCATTAATTTTTTTCCGTATTGTAACAGTATGCCTTGATTTAGAGACATATTATACTCCGTTCACAAAAGGTTGAGCCGTCGGTTGCCATGAAAATTTGGCATATTCCACTGTGTATATCAAAATTTTAGGTTATGTTCTTTATTTTCTTGTCAGATTGATACGCAATGTTGTCAATATTGCATAGAGTTCTCTGATAACTCGCAAGCTCGTCTAGCGAGGCCGGCTACATTCGGCATCGTTGACTTTATTTTACGTTATGACAGCAAATACTGCCAACTTCAGATAAATAAAAAAACGCCTACTATGTGCTCAACCTTTCGTGAACGGACTAAAGATATGATTGTGTTTCTCAAAATTTAAAAGACTTTGTACCAAACTATTTCTCAATCATTATTTTCATCAAATATTATAATTCATAACAAGACACATTTTTTAGTAATAAATGCAACATGTCAAATCATATTGTTCTATATTGCGGCCATTATGATCCATACATAGATTATATCTTTTCCTTAGTTCATTTTAAGTAACTTTGTCCAAGTGAACCCTAATATTTTGCTAAAGTAACCTAGGTATGTTATAATGAACTAAGGAAAATATATAATGTAACGTTATTATTTTTGACTTTGTCATAAATGTATTTTGCCATCTTTTTCTAGAAATTATTGGTTAGTAAACTTGTTGGTATGGTTCATTTTCTAGATTTCTTCATTGTTGTAATTATTCACTTCGTTTACTTACCCTTTTGAATTGTTTTCCATCAGAAAACAGTTTGTTTATTATTGTTTGAAATTTTGAGGTTAGTGATTGTTGACATTTTGGGTAGTTCGGAAAACTGGTTAGAATATTTGGCCTCAGTAGAGTACTTCGGAAAATTGTGGAAGAATTATAGAAATGGATTTATAGAGACCCTCCTCTGGTATAAACTGCGTAGATTGTCGATACCGTATTAATTCCTATATATTGTTTGTTGGCTTTTGATGTGTTTTTTTTTTCTTTTCTTCGCTGTGACAACTGATGGGCTCTGTGAACCTTGGGTTCTGGAAATTTCTGTGCGACTGTCAGGGCGGACATTTTGTGATACGAGGTTCGTTGTGCGGAGGACGTGTGAAAGGTTGAGGCGTTTTCGAGGAGAATTATGAATCTAGATTCATCCTCGTTGTGAGGGATTATATCTTCGAGCGTCATTGTTCCCTGAGAAGTATTTTGGAATATTTTGGGAAATACAGACTTTTCCACATGGAGTCCGTACAGAATCTATCTTGCACCTCTAGGTCGTTGCGTAGCGAATATTATTGGAATTATTTCGAACAAATTCTCGACTGAATTGGAGGTTGAACCTATCTCCCTCGAACAACAGAGGTTCCACGTATCTGGCAGTATTCCATGTACTGGGGTTTCCACGTACTGGGGTTCCATATCTGGCAGTATTCCACGTATCTGGGTGTACCTATCCACGTACTGGGGTAGTTCCATGTACCAGGGTGCAGGTTATTCACGTCCCTGAGTTCCATGTGACAGGTGTTGAGTGCAGTTTCCATGTACCTGGCGTTATTGGGGGTAACCTGTCAGTTACTCCACGTTCCTGGCATGTCTTCTTGGCTGAATTATGTATGTACCTGTCAGTTAGAGGTACTCACGAACCTGCCAGTTAGAGGTATCGATTGGCATCCCCTTGCCTGTTATAGGTTGGAGCTATCTACGTTCTGGAGTATTTTGTGAAGGTAACCAGTGTGTAGCACTGGCTTTATATGGTAAATTGTTGGCTTTTTATTGTGATAATTTGTGATATTGTTTTGTAAGGTAATGTATATATAGTTGTGAGCAATTATAATGAGGTGCACTTCATAAGTTGCGTTGGGTACCAACCAGGGTGCTCGTGTATCCCTTCAGGATGTTGTGATAAGATAATTGATTGTTGTTCCCTTCAGGAACCATTGTTTATGTAAAGTAGTTGTTGACTTAGGTCGGTTAGGATTTCGTGATAGGATGATTGTTCGGTGTTCCCTTCAGGAACCATTGGTTATGTAAAGTAGCTATTGACTTAGGTCGGTTTATTGTGTTAACTTAGATTATTGTTCTTATCTGATTAGTGTTTATTAGTGAGTTTTCCTTCTGACTACCCCGTGGGGGATAATCTTTATTCGTATTGTATCAACCACTGCACATATATTTATTTTTGTTAAACAATTATTGTGACTTGAATTTTGAGGGATTTTGTTATCTGTTACTCTGGTAGAGGAGTAAGCAGTTCATTTACCTTGAGTAGGCAGGCATTACTCTACCTGCGCCCATTACATTCTACCCTATATAACTCACTCCCTTCTCCACTGAGTGTGATCGCGAGCCTATTGCATTGAAACCGGCTTCCCCAAAGTCAACGTTTCAAATTGGCGCCCAACGTGGGGCCATAGTCAATGACAACTGACATGCAGTGGTTGATCGGTGCTTTTGTGGTATTTTTTTTTCTGTTTTTTTTCTTCCCTATCATGGAAGTGAACTATGTTCGTAGCGTCGGTATTGTTTTATCGATTAGTTTTTCTGCAGCGTATTTTCAGTCTGTTTTTGTTGATGATTAATTATTTGACGTGGTCCATTGGGTTTGTTGCTTCGCCTGATGCGTTTCTAGTTTTCGTGGTAGATTTTTTCTTTTGAGCTGCGTTGTATTAGTTCGGTCAATTTTGTTTATTTGATTCTTATCAGATGTTTTTGGTGATGCTAGTGGGATTTGGTTACATTATTTGATGGGTAGTAGGTGAATGAATCATGGGGCAGAGGATGGCTGTCCCTTGCCTTGAGCATAAATTGACTAGGGTGGTCACTACCCCCATTCAGTGGCTGAAGTACAACAACCATCTTTTGTATTTTCAGTTCCACGGTAGTAACATAGCTACATTTCATCCTCTGTAATGGTGACGAGGTTAAGTATATTGTATTAAAGTGTGGACTTTGATTCCCCGATTTCGATATTTTCTTTGGTGATTTTTTTTTGTGACATTTCTGTTTAGGACTATTTGCCATGTGTGGCGATTATTGTGGCTCCTGTATGGAGGATTAATTGTCTCGACTTGGAATGTCGATATGAGGTGAATTTGTAGTTTCCGATTTTTGACTTATATACCTTAATATGGTAACTCCCTTGTGGAGGATTATGGATTTTCCCGATCTTTGACTTGTATTCCTTTGGAGGATTATGGATTATTTGATTTTGGACTATTGTGATTTTTTGTGACTCCTGATGGAGGATTAAGTACCTCGACTTTGAATGTCGGTTTTGTGGTATTTTCCGATTTTTGACTTATATACCTTTATATGGTAACTCCTTTGTGGAGGATTATGGATGTCTGAATCCGATTTTTTTGTTTACCCTATTGTGACTTTGTGGCTCCTGTATGGAGAATTGAGTATCTCGACCTTGAGTGTCGATTTTCCCGATTTTTGATTTGTGTTCCTTGATTGGTAGCTCCCGTGTGGAGGATTTGGGATTTTGTTTCGATTTTGACTTATCGGTATTTTTTTTTTTTGTACCCCTATTGTGATTTTTTGTGACTCCTGAATGGAGGATTAGGTGTCTCGACTTTGTCGATTCCGTTGTGTTTTCCGACTTGACTTATATACCTTAGTGTGGTGACTCCCGAATGGAGGATTAGGTATCTCGACTTTGAGTGTCGATATGATCGTGACTTTGGTTTTCCCGATTTGTGATTTATATTTCATGACTCTACTACTCACCCTACTATTTACCCCTATTGTGACCTTTTTCTTTTGTTTTGTATGTTTTGTGTTGATTCCGAGACTACCTGGATGGCAGAACCATTAACCGGAAAAAAATGGACCTTCAGTCATTTTTTTTTTTTTTTTAAAGTAAGGGGGGAATTGTAACGTTATTATTTTTGACTTTGTCATAAAATGTAGTTTTGCCATCTTTTTCTAGAAATTATTGGTTAGTAAACTTGTTGGTATGGTTCATTTTCTAGATTTCTTCATTGTTGTAATTATTCACTTCGTTTACTTACCCTTTTGAATTGTTTTCCATCAGAAAACAGTTGTTTATTATTGTTTGAAATTTTGAGGTTAGTGATTGTTGACATTTTGGGTAGTTCGGAAAACTGGTTAGAATATTTGGCCTCAGTAGAGTACTTCGGAAAATTGTGGAAGAATTATAGAAATGGATTTATAGAGACCCTCCTCTGGTATAAACTGCGTAGATTGTCGATACCGTATTAATTCCTATATATTGTTTTGGCTTTTGATGTGTTTTTTTTTTCTTTTTCTTCGCTGTGACAACTGATGGGCTCTGTGAACCTTGGTTCTGGAAATTTCTGTGCGACTGTCAGGGCGGACATTTTGTGATACGAGGTTCGTGGTGCGGAGGACGTGTGAAAGGTTGAGGCGTTTTCGAGGAGAATTATGAATCTATATTCATCCTCGTTGTGAGGGATTATATCTTCGAGCGTCATTGTTCCCTGAGAAGTATTTTGGAATATTTTGGGAAATACAGACTTTTCCACATGGAATCCGTACAGAATCTATCTTGCACCTCTAGGTCGTTGTGTAGCGAATATTATTGGAATTATTTCGAACAAATTCTCGACTGAATTGGAGGTTGAACCTATCTCCCTCGAACCAGAGGTTCCACGTATCTGGCAGTATTCCATGTACTGGGGTTTTCACGTACTGGGGTTTCCACGTATCTGGCAGTATTCCACGTATCTGGGTGTACCTATCCACGTACTGGGGTAGTTCCATGTACCAGGGTGCAGGTTATTCACGTCCCTGAGTTCCATGTGACAGGTGTTGAGTGCAGTTTCCATGTACCTGGCGTTATTGGGGGTAACCTGTCAGTTACTCCACGTTCCTGGCATGTCTTCTTGGCTGAATTATGTATGTACCTGTCAGTTAGAGGTACTCACGAACCTGCCAGTTAGAGGTATCGATTGGCATCCCCTTGCCTGTTATAGGTTGGAGCTATCTACGTTCTGGAGTATTTTGTGAAGGTAACCAGTGTGTAGCACTGGCTTTAATATGGTAAATTGTTGGCTTTTTATTGTGATAATTTGTGATATTGTTTTGTAAGGTAATGTTATA
Organism: Propylea japonica; assembly: GCA_013421045.1. Lineage (NCBI taxonomy): Eukaryota > Metazoa > Arthropoda > Insecta > Coleoptera > Coccinellidae > Propylea > Propylea japonica. Next base: position 22,023,309 of record CM024240.1, on the reverse strand, counting down.
TATAGTTGTGAGCAATTATAATGAGGTGCACTTCATAAGTTGCGTTGGGTACCAACCAGGGTGCTCGTGTATCCCTTCAGGATGTTGTGATAAGATAATTGATTGTTGTTCCCTTCAGGAACCATTGTTTATGTAAAGTAGTTGTTGACTTAGGTCGGTTAGGATTTCGTGATAGGATGATTGTTCGGTGTTCCCTTCAGGAACCATTGGTTATGTAAAGTAGCTATTGACTTAGGTCGGTTTATTGTGTTAACTTAGATTATTGGTTCTTATCTGATTTAGTGTTTATTAGTGATTTTCCTTCTGACTACCCCGTGGGGGATAATCTTTATTCGTATTGTATCAACCACTGCACATATATTTTTATTTTTGTTAATAAATTATTGTGACTTGAATTTTGAGGGATTTTTGTTATCTGTTACTCTGGTAGAGGAGTAAGCAGTTCATTTACCTTGAGTAGGCAGGCATTACTCTACCTGGCGCCCATTACATTCTACCCTATATAACTCACTCCCTTCTCCACTGAGTGTGATCGCGAGCCTATTGCATTGAAACCGGCTTTCCCCAAAGTCAACGTTTCAATAATTTATGGATGGATCATAATGGTTGCTATATAGAATAAATTATTTGACATGTTTCGCAAGTTATTAAAAATGTTTATTGTTATAAAATATAATTTTTGATGAATATAATGATTCAGATATAATTTGCTACAAAGCCTCCTTGATTTTAAGAAACACAATCATATACAGTGTGTTTGGTCATGACTTAGCGATAATTTAAGGGCATCAAAAATACCTAATATTATCGACAAAAACACCCAAACTTGGAAGTTTACCCCCTTAGTTTGGAGTAGCCCCCATTTCAAAGTAACTTTTTTATTTTTGTTGGCCCTTCCAAATAATATCGATTTCTTTAGACATACAGGTCCTACAGAGGTGAAAAAAATGTTTTTTGAAAGATGATACTACCACCTTTCATTGAAGTTTAACAATATAAAAATATTCAACTTAAAAACGCAATAAAAAGTCTTTAAAAAAGTTTTAGCAAAAATATGTAGGTACTGATTTTCTTAGTAAATCCGCAATAGTACAAACAACACTTACATAATTTTTGTAAATTACATAATTTGAGAGTTATTGCTGCTCGAACATGATCACTGTGGAAGCAAAAGGCACAAGACAGGTCTTCATGAAGGCCCCTGCCTGTCTACAGAGTAGAGGAGGCCATTTTGAGCAATTTTTATAATTAATTTGACGGTTTGATCATTAAAGATTCTAGAAAGTACAGTACTGAGGTTTTTTTATTTCATGAATTTTCATAAAGATCATGTTCGAACAGCAATAACTTTCTGAGTATGTAACTTACAGAAATTATGTTGGTATCGTTTTGTAGCTAATATCCTTGCGTGTTAATTCAGTGAGAAAAAATTTTACTTCAAAGTGCTAGTTCTTGTACTATTGCAAATTTATAAGAAAATTTTTTAACTAACATTTTTTTAAAGAATTTTTTTATAACATTTTTATGTTATATTTTTTCATATTGTTCCACTTAAATGAAAGGCGGTAGTATCATCTTTCAAAAAATATTTTTTCCACATCTGTAGGACCTTTATGTCCAAAGATATCGGAATTATTAGAAAGGGTCAACTAAAATGAAAAAGTAAATTTAAAAAGGGAGCTTCTCCAGAATTGAGGGAGTAAACTCCCCAATATGAGTGTTTTTGTCGATAAAATTAGGTATTTTTGATGCCCTTAAATTATCGCTAAGTCATGACCAAACACACTGTATATGTCTCTAAATCAAGAAAAAAATTGAATGGAATAGTAAACAGGAACAGAAAAAAATGGTGTTCAGAAGAAACATTCAGAATTAAATTATCTTTCGAATGACAAAATAGAAAAGATATGTTCCTGGAAAAAAATGATAGCGCCGCGACGACTGTCGTCTTATTCTTTTCTCTTTCTGAATAAAAAAATATTCATCTCTTTTCGATAAAAAATAGGTTACCAACATAAGTGAATCACCCTGTACTTCTTTCACTGAGGAAAATCGCCATATCTTAGTAACCGTAAATTTTCAGTCCATTTTTTTTATATACGCATCTCTCGGAAAGACTGAGCTTATAGCGCCCTTTCAAGCGCCCCGTGATGAATTTAGAAGAAATCGGTTTGTGCGTGTCTTAAACTGCTGTAAGTTGTAACCAAGGGGGAATACATCTTGAGGTAGGGTATTCCATAGCCTTGCAGTTCGGTAAAGAAAAGCCTTCTGATACACCGATGTCCTAGCTGTAGAAAGATGCACGGCAAACTGGTGACTATTATCGGCTAGCCTTGTTTGTCGATCAAATTGAGCTCCTGGTGGAATTATGGAGGCAATGGCAGCAGAACACCTTCCGTGGTAGTATCTGTAAAAAAGGCATAAGTCTCCAACCTTCCTACGGTGATCGAGACTATGAAGATTGGCAGTTAACGTTGGATCATCTATTAGGCGCACTGCCCTTTTTGAATGGAATCAAGTAGGAGTAACGAGTGCTTAGGAGCTGAAACCCAAGCATGAGAGCAATATTCCATAGCTGGACGTACTTGAGCCTTGTAAAGTAATAAAAGCTGCTTTGGAGTGAACAATTTCCTCGCACGAAATAGATAGCTAAGCTTCTGTGCAGCTGACTTGGCAACTGAGCTGACGTGCTCATGCCAGGTTGCATTTGGACTGATATTGACCCCTAGAAGCTTAAGTCCATTAGTTGGTTTTATTGTTTTATTGTCCATTATTAGTTGGGGTGCGACTGTCGATGCTTTTCTTGTGAGCACAGTAGCCTGGGTCTTAGAGGCATTGAATTCAACCAGATTGTCAGAACCCCATTGTAGAATAACTTCTAGATCTTTGTTGATTGTCACAGCTTGAGCGATTCTTTGGGAACTTGATGTTGACGCTGATACAGGCTTTTTGTTTTTCGTGGACGCTATAAGAGTGCTGTCATCTGCAAAGCTTAAATTGAGCCCTGAGGTACACCGGCGTTGACGGAATGAAGTGCATCATTAGATGCATTTTGCTGCGAATAACGTCTAGTATTTTCCCCGAAGGATCACGTCGAATATCCAAACACACTGCAGACATTTGGGAAAAATATAGGGCACTGTTTAAATAAAAACGGAGCACTTTATTTCAATTAGAATGAATCGTAGCCTCTGGATATTATTCGACTTTTCTCCTGAATAGGTTTATGCGGAAAATCTTTACGATCTTGTCTAGAATGTGATATATCATAATAAAATCAACGACGCAGTTGAACCTTATCTGTAGTTTTTCAATATTTCACTTTTATGCCAATATTTACATACAGGCTAGTATTTCAAAATATATTATGTTTATGTGGTTATCCATTTCTTGGAAACCACTCTTGAAATAACCATAAAGAAGTTTGCAACACTCCTCAGTTTGAAATTTCTGCATTAAATGATACCGTTTTTCTTATGATTATTTTCCAACCACTAATTTATACATTGAAATGAGTTCTGAGGTAATATTACCGATGATAATTTATGCACAATCAAGTAAGCGCAGTTCAAAGACTCGAAGAAATGGACATCAGAAAAACTGAATCTTTATTCATAATTAAGATGTTTTTATTCATGTCACTTCTTTAACCTTCAACTTATATGTGACAGTTGAGATTTCGAACAAGATTTCCAAGCATAGTGAAGTTGTGTAATTCATTCGAGGAGATGTTATTTCAAGGATAATTTTGAAAGTCAATATCATTTAGATAAAAATATAATGAGAATTTTTGTCTTCTCATTCGACGTAAGTGGACGAGAATGTCAATATTTTGTAGTAGGTATTATTATTTTTTCCATTGAATAACGAAATGAAATTGTTTCATGTAAATTGTTGTTCAGTGGGTGAATCGTAAAGAATTTAAGTGCTTTCTTTCTCTGAATATCGTTCAAAGTATCCAATGAACACAATCTTGGGAACAATATATTCCAATGCTTCGAAATCCGAAAAAAGTTAAAACTTATAATGATATCAAGATATACCTGAGCTTTTTTGGATACTGGATCAACATTATCAACCCAAAAAAATTAAAACAATTAAACTCCAAAAGTATAGAACAAAGGAAATTTTGTACGGAAACAGATCAATTAATAGACCAGTTAAAAAAAATACAAACTATTAACTTGAAAGAAAACAATATCTATTTGAACGAATGGTTTAATAAATTTCATGGATACTGTGAATAATCATTATTTTTCATATTGTTTACAATGCTAATATTCCTGAGATATTTCCAAAAAGCTCGCAATGTGGAGGTTGTTGGGAACTTCTCATACTTGTCACAATATGGGGGGTTTATGCGAATATCCCATTGTCCTCCACAATGTGAGCAGTTTGAGATTTTCCACAAGGGATATCTTTGAGATCTCGTTGAGAATATCCCACTGTGGCGGATACTTGGAGGAGATATAGAGCTCCCAGTAACCTCTCGGGGACATCACAAAAGTACTCACGATCTCCCCAAAATACAGGGTTTCCCGGAAAATGTGGGAAATCTCTCGGATTCAGATAGAACACAAAAATGGAGATGACAAGTTCCCATAATTTTTTTTCTAGCGGCCCCCCTACGAAGATACGACCTCCTAAATGACGCCACTGGAAATCCTTTTTAGTGGAATAAGTTTCAAACTACTCGATATAATTTTTTCATGAAAATTCGATATGATTGATATTTATAAGGACCTCTTAAGTCACCACATCCAAATTTCAGGGACGGACTGGGTTGTACATTTTTATGCTTACATTTTAACACCCTGTATGATAAGGTACTAAAAAAAACAAATTTGGATACCTTGAACATTAAGCTAAAGAAAAGGTACTACTGTTCAGTATCGATAAAATGAACCGTTTTCGAAAAAAACATAATGAAAGGAGTAAGTAATTGAAATTTATCCCACTAAAATGAATTTCCAGTGGCGTCATTTAGGAAGTCGTATCATGGTAGGGAAGGCCGCTGGGAAAAGAATAATGGTAACTTGTCATCTTATTTATTTATGTTCTATCTGAATCCGAGAAATTTCTCACATTTTCCGTGACATCCTGTACATTGCTGGGATATTATAGGACGTCTTTGTGTTGACTAGGTTCGGATCCATGAGGAATGCTATAGAGCTGAAAAATGTCACATTTGCGATTTTTGCGAATAGGTTTATAAGTTTTGTTTTCATGTTTGACATTATTTTTGGTATTTTTATTATCGTTTACCAGTAATTAAAATTATTCTATTATCGTTAAGTTCTCAATATACATCCTTACGATGGCAGACTTTCAGTCCACTTTTATTCGAAAACAGAAGAACAAATATTATCTTTTTATTAAAAGAGATTCAACGACAACACCACCATACTTCTCTAGAATCCAGATCTTATTATAGATCCCAAAATGTCTCGTATTATACAGAGCTAATCTCCATGCTGATAAGCCCAAATAGGGAGAAATAGCAATCCATGCATGCTCTGTTTGATACCTCTTCCTTGTATTTACTTTGAACGAGGATGAGATTAGCTCCGAGCGCCAAATGCCGAAATCTTATTATAGATCATAGATTCTCTCCAGAACTATCCTCCGTGCTGATAAGCCCAAATAGGGCGAAATAGCTATCCGTGCAGTTTTTGAGATATTTAGTCCAATTTGGAATGCAACCTAATTTCAACAGTCTCCATAATTGCACGTCCTGTATCTTAACTAAAATCTACAGGGTGTTTTCTTTTCTGGAGCCATGTCTCCTTTTACCCTCTCAGCTTTATCGAGGTTGTGGTACGCCACAAGTCAGCGTTTAATCAATTTTTGATATCTTCGTTCAATTTAGAAAAATTTTTGACACCTGTAATTTTTTCGTATCACTAACCGTTTCCGAGTAAAAAATTATTGAGCGATTGTATGTTATTTGCTAGATGAAAAATAATAGAAATACTCGATAATTATGGGTATGCCCATAATTTGCTTTTATTTTGATAGTTCGTCATCTAAGACTCAACTTAAGCTTATTCAATATCAAACTACAATCATTCAATAATATTTTACTCAAAAACGGTTAGAGATCAGAAAAAATTATAGGAGTCAAAAAATTTCTAAATTGAACGAAGATCAAAAATTGATTTTACGCTGACCAGTGGCAAACCGCAAAAAAGTTTGAGAGGGAAAAGGAGACATGGCTCCGGAAAAGAAAACACCCTGAATATTCTAGTTAAGATTCAGGACGTGCACTGATGAAGACTGTTGAAAATAGTTCGCATTCCAAAGTTGGACTGAATATCTCAAATAGTACAGGAGTTATGAAGAAAAAACCAATTGTTTTTTGGAAATTTCAACACCCTGTTGCTCCGTAACGACGCTTTTGCGGACCCATGTTTATGGACTTTTATTCTTGAAATTATACATAGATTCATCCTCTGAAGTTGTGACATACTGTTATGTAACACCCTGTATTATTCTCTGCTCACATCGGGTGAAGGTATTCTAAAATCGGCGACGAAAGGGTGTTCCAATAAGAGGTGACTTTTTTCAATATAAATTATCGGATGTTTATCCATACTAATATTATAAATGCGAAAGTAACTCTGTCTGTCTGTCTGTCTGTTACTCTTTCACGCCTGGTGATAGATGATAACCTAGAAATGGTCATAGGCTGTAAATAATCATGCCATCGTTCTTAGGGAATAGGCAGTAGGCAGATAACTAAATTGAGTTAGTGATTTTTAGTCGTTTTTGTTGGGACTTTTGCTCTTTCACGTCTAAACGGCTGAACAGATTTTGATGAAATTTAGTAAGATGATAGATGGTTACCTAAAAACGGATATAAAATCAAAATGATCACGTCATCGTACTTAGGGGGTTGGAAGTAGGCAGAAAACTGAATTGAGTTAGTTATATTTTTTATGGTTTTTGCTGGGAGTTTTGCTCTATCATGCCTAAACGGCTGAACGGATTTTGATGAAATTTAGTTAGGTGATAGATAGTAACCTAGAAAAGGATATGGGCTATTAATATTCATGCTATCGTACTTAAGGCGTAGGCAGTAGGCAGAAAACTAATTAAGTTAGTGATTTTTAATCGTTTGTTTTAAAAGTTTACCTCATTCACGCCTTAACGTCTGAACGGATTTTCATAAGACTTATAGGGTGGGAAAGTACCAAAATTCAGACTATTCAGACGTATGATTTAAGTGAATATTTTCGAAGATATTACCGTGCGAAGCCGGGGCGGGTCGCTAGTTTCATTATAAAGAAGAAGCTATGCCGTTAATGGTGGAAAATGACATCAGGTACTTTATTAATTTGAATTCGATCACTTCTTATTTTTAGATTATTTTATTTATCATGAAAGTAATTGTATAACTTTTGATCTTGACAATTGGTAATGACAATAGACTACTTGTATATCATACTACAAGGCAAATGTCCACCACGACCACGCTTACAGGACCATATCCTTTTAACTAAATTTTCCATAACCAAATCGCAAAGTTGCGGTCCGACAAGGTTCTTTACGAAGACCCAAAAATGTTCGAGTTTTACGAACCGGCTCTGCCTATTTTCACCATTTTTATAGTGAATTTTAATAATTTCAATGCGTTCTTGAAGCATGTATCGTTACATTTTTATTTATGGAGTAGTTTCTACTTGTCAAATGTCAAAAAATGACATCCACCGAAGTAGCGGGCTATTCAAAATAACACCTCTTATTGAAACAGCCTTTATACCATACTGATAGAATATGTCTGTATAGAAGAAGGTAATAATAGTATCTTTCTTGTTACTTCCAGATACCGCTAATCCTGACCGAAAGTAAATCAGAAGGTGACATAATAACCATCAAAGAAGAAACAGCAGATGTCGCAAAAAGTGATGGAGACCTGTCTGAAGTCTCCGAGACCGCAAACATTGATCTCCGTAAGAAAATTTTTATAGAAAAGAGGATGTCGAAGAGCCTCTACCTGAACATCGAATGTGTGGGAGACAGATGCAGAGAAATCCCAATAATTCGTCAAAATTCCATGCCCAAATTCTATCTAGGAAGTCCCGAGGATCACCAGGTAGAAACGGCAGTTTTCAGGACTCCCAGCACAGCTTTAGCTTGCCCTGTACCTGCAATCAACGACAATGGTTTCGTCTATAATCTTTCTTCCGTGGTCCAGATGGAAAAAGAAAGGGCTGTTAGTGGAAATAACTTGCCTCAAGTGCACGATACAAGCAAAAGACAGTTTAGAGACAAAATAGTGAAGTTGAGAAGGATAAAAAGTACTATGTCGGCTTTTCACAGCCACCATATGTGATCAGTATTTCGTTTTATTATTATATTTTATTTCTTTCGTGTTTAGACAACATATGAGTATTTTGAAGCGGCCAATTGAGCTATTCAGTGAGTTTTCTTGAGTTCTGATGTTCTGAGGTTTACTTTTTACTTCGAACTTATTCGATGAAGTTCGTATTCAACGACACTTGAAATTTTCAGGGTACAATGTTGTTGACCTTAATCAGTGCCATTTCTTTTGTGAAAAACATTACATAAGTCAGCAGCGTCCCACACTTGTTTGACTTGTCCACATTGGGATTATATCTAATTCAAATTTCAGAGTCATGGTTTCCTTCCATTTATTTATGAATTCGAATTTTATGTTCAAATGTCGAACGCAGTTTTGGATGTTAGCGTGCTTCGATCGGTAGTAGATTCCAAAACTTGAATATTTTAGGGTAGGTTTGAGATTTTAGTGGAAAAGTTAAATTCATGAATCATGAATGAATACAATGCAACTAATTATTCTTAGGATATGCGTGCAAATCTTTTTGACTTCAAGTCAGTTCTTTCTTAGATTTTTTGAATTAGTTGAATTGATGATAACTTAATCTAATAGTCCGGTCTATTTAGACATTCGAAGTTACATAAAGTCCCAACAAGCTGAATTTCTGTGAAGTTGTTCAGAACATAATTATAAACAATGTCTAAAAGTTCCTCATCATTCCCCTGTGAGGAAAAAATTTTATTCGAGGTCAAATGTCAAAAAAATGAGTTTTTCGCGATTTTCAGCAAAACAGTTTTATCATAAAAGTAGCTCAGACAAAAATTGTAGATCATAAAATTATCTATAAAAAATGTATCAATACTTTTTTTCTTACGAGCCACCGTTTCTGAGATATAACGATTCAAAAAGTTATAAAAGTCGTTATCGTCATAATATGCACACGTTTCCACGCCACCTATGAGGTAGTGTACTTAGCGCGTAGTTATAACTTTTTGAATCGTTATATCTCAGAAACAGTGGCTCGTAAGAAAAAGGTATTGATACATTTTTTATAGATAATTTTATGATCTACAATTTTTGTCTAATGTACTTTCATGATAAAACTTACCGTTTTGCTGAAAATCGCGAAAAACTCATTTTTTTGACATTTGACCTCGAATATAATTTTTTCCTCACAGGGGAATGATGAGGAACTTTTAGACATTGTTTATAATTATGTTTTGAACAACTTCACCGAAATTCAGCTTTTTGGGACTTTATGTAACTTCACTCTCATTTTTTGGTCTAAATAGACCGGACTATAAGAGGAGTTAATTCATTTATCAATCAACTATAGTCTGTTCAAATATAAGAAGGAGCAATAACAACAGGGCCTTCGGATAGGTACTTTCCGTCCAGAGACGAATCGAGGAGATTTCTTACAGTCGTTCAGTTTTAACTGACTATTATTATACGAATGCCATTCTCACAGCACATCTAAGTGAAATATATACACGCTCTCATTTATTCCTTATCGAATTTATTCCATTTGGAGGTTTCACACTGTATACACTTTGTCAAAAGATTATCTCTATTCAGTACCAGTCTGTCCGAGTACGGTCCTGGCAGTATTTAAGGGCGGTCGAAGGGGGCGTTTTTATGACAGTTTGACCAATACGAGCTTTATTTTGCGCAAACCAGACGATTCTGTTTGTATACAAAGCTCCTTCTTATATTTGAACGGACTATAGTAAATCTTTTATTTTTAACTTTTTTCGAGTAAATTGTGATTCGAAAAGAACTGACATCTAGGAAAAGGTGTAGTTGCCGTATTTTGGCCAATAAACAAATTCAGTGCATAAGATTCCAATACGTTGTTTTAACAAGAACTTTTTTTCTATTATATTTTATTCGAATTATGATATGAGATATGATTTTCAACCATGTTTCCAAAACTATTTTATTTAGAGGATGCTCTCACCTGAGGATAAATTTAAAAAATGAATGATATTATTGTATTTTAGATTCCCTACTTATCTTACTACATAAAATTAATTTTATTGAAATGAGATAACTTTCAATTTAACTCACTGAAATAAACCGTATTATTTTTCACAAGAAAAATTGTCTTGCAGATATATCGTCGAAATTAATGTAACTGTGTTTATTCATTGAAATAATTTCAGGCTCAGAGTAAAAAATAAACCTAGAGATGCCTTCATGCATTTGTTGACGCAGCCAAGTAGAATCTGTTTATGCACGCGAACAACATTCCGGCGTTACGAACTTGTGCCGTATCTTTATTCCGTATTGGGATAACTGGTTTACAATTCTGTCAGTTTGGCAACATCGTCTGTTAGTGTTTAGTTTATCGATGGCTCGTATTTATATTTTCATTTCGATTTGACGATCATAAACTGAATTATTTTACTGATTTACTGACAGTTTATTGTGGCTTGAGGGTATTCCGGTAATTATAGCTATGGCAAAATTACCAAAATGTTGTATTATATTCAGGAATTGTAGAAATGAAAATCTAACCTATTGTTCACTTCACCCCAGTGTGGCAGTGAAATGCTTTCCATCTCAATCAAGAGCTTGGTTGATAGTCCGGTCTATTTAGACATTCGAAGTTACATAAAGTCCCAACAAGCTGTATTTCTGTGAAGTTGTTCAAAACATAATTATAAACAATAGTGATGTTCTTTCGAATTGAACGAAGTGATTATATAACTTCAATCAGAAAGATCAGTTGAAGCGATCGTTCTTTCGTTTTCAATCAGTTCCCCCTTCCACAACTCTAAAGTGATTGCAAGTGATTATTCTAATCGCGGAATAAGTTCCATCAGTTCAATCAGTACGAAAGAACACTACTAATGTCTAAAAGTTCCTCATCATTCCTCTGTGAGGAAAAAAAATTTATTCGAGGTCAAATGTCAAAAAAATGAGTTTTTCGCGATTCTCAGCAAAACGGTAAGTTTTATCATAAAAGTATCTCAGACAAAATTGTAGATCATAAAATTATCTATAAAAAATGTATCAATACTTTTTTCTTACGAGCCACCCTTTCTGAGATATAACGATTCAAAAAGATATAAAAGTCGTTATCGTCATAATATGCACACGTTTCCACGCCACCTATGAGGTAGTGTACTTAGCGCGTAGTTATAACTTTTTGAATCGTTATATCTCAGAAACGGTGGCCCGTAAGAAAAAAGTATTGATACATTTTTTATAGATAATTTTATGATCTACAATTTTGTCTGAGGTACTTTTATGATAAAACTTACCGATTTTTTTGACATTTGACTTCGAATAAAATTTTTTCCCCACAGGGGAATGATGAGGAACTTTTAGACATTGTTTATAATTATGTTTTGAACAACTTCACAGAAATTCAGCTTGTTGGGACTTTATGTAACTTCACTCTCATTTTTTGGTCTAAATAGACCGGACTATGATTACAATGCAGTGCTACTCACATCTCTATGTTAACTTCTTACTCTGAGATTTAAGCTTTTCAATCTGGAATACCAAATATTCTATGGAATGAAAATAATAGTTTCTTTACTGATGAAATGTTTCATTTTCAAAGAAAAAGTATTGTTTATTAATGACCTTGATATCTATCAGATGGCTATCATCTACTTTAAACATCAAGAGGTGAAACAGATCTTGAGTTTGCAAGAGGTGAAAAGATGAAATGCTGAAGCGAAAATTTACATTGATAACTTACTGAAGTTTACACCACAAAAACTATGATTCATATTCACCTGGTACTCTTTTAAGGTTGTCTGAAAATCTATACTAATATTATAAAGAGGTAAAGTTCGTGTGTTTGTATATTTGTATATTTGTAAATAAAAGGAGGGCTAATCTCGGGATTTACTGAACCGATTTTAAAAATTCTTTCACCAATAGAAAGCCACATTATTCAAGAGTGCCATAGGCTATATAAAACACCAAAAAATAAGAAGGCTTTCACGTGGTAGTCGGTTTTGCAAAGTGAATCGGGTAAAAATCGTATGAAAGCCAGCCAAATCAGCGGAAGACGCGCCAGGGCTTCGGTTTAATTCGGTTTGCGTTCGTGCTTGCTTCGGGAGAAGGGGGCGTGGCCTTTTACATCTGATCGCAGTCGCAGCTCGAGCTCAGTCGCTTTATCTATGCCCTGTGGGACGTTTGGTCGCGTGGTCGTCTCCTTACGCAGCGGACGTCATCGGAATTGAATTCTTCGAAACAGAATTAGCACACTTTCGACATTCGGCCACATAAGAATGAAACGGACATACTACTGATACGTTCGTAGGATACCAATGAGTTGTCAGTTTTTATTAATGAAAATGTACCGAAATTAGTTAAAGGCCAGAAACAAGCTTTTGATGCAAAAAATTCACTGTGTGCTTAATAACAGACGTTTAACTTCTTCTTGCTTGACGCCTCGGGAGGCACTGGCAAATCGTTTCTTGCAAATTTGGTATTGGCAAAAGTAAGACAATCCGGGAGAAATGGACTAGCTGTTGCCTCTTCGGGGATTGCCGCTACTCTGTTAAATGATGGGAAAACAGCACACTCCACCTTTAAGCTACCTCTGACAGTCTAACTAGAGCAACAGTCAGTTTGTTCCATACGTAAAAATGGGCCACTCGGGAAACTTTTACGGAAAACATCTTTAATTATATGGGACGAATGTACTATCAAATACCTCAGAAACTCTGATGCTGTAATGGGTGGCGTTACTTTTGTTTTTGCGGGCGATTTTCGGCAAACACTGCCTGTAGTACAAAAGGAACACGCGCCGATATCATCAGAGCATGCTTAAAATCATCTCACTTACGGAGTTCGGTGGCATCTCTCATTTCGAATACGAAACATGAGAGCCCATTTGAGCGACAACGACGATGACGACTTTCCGCGTAAACTACTCAATCTTAGCGAAGAAAAAATTGTCTCTCTAACACCAACAGCAATGACGTAAAAACTTGACGGGACATTAGGATACATATTGCAGAGGTTGGAACATCTTACTGATGCAATATATCCCGGTCTTGAAAATTTATTGGAGATTATCATTTGCTTTGTTCTAGGGCATATTGTCACCCAGAAACGATACAGTGAATGAAACAAATAAACTCATTTCAGAGAAAATGCCCGGTCAGGTCAATCACTATAAGTCTATTGATACGGTGTGTAGTATTGAGGATACAGTGCACTATCCCCAAAAATTTTTAAATTCTTTGAACCCTTCTAGCTCACTTCCTTTCGAAAGTTGGCATTCCTATCATGCTATTAAGAAACTTGAGCCACCCCAGCATGTGTAATGAGAAAATGCTGCTTACAAAACAGTTACGGGACAGTACAATCGTGGCGACCATTATCAGGGCCAGCAGTGGGACAACTGGCCTATATTCCGCGGATACCCATGATTCCCACTGATTTACCCATACCGTTTAAAAGGCTACAGTTTCCTCCAGTGAAGATCTCTTTTGCCCTCACTATTAACAAGTCCCAAGGTGACACATTTTCTATCTGGTGGGCCTTGACCTGAGAAAGCCGTGTTTTTCCCATTGGCAGTTACATGTTGGCTTATCTCGGGTTAGAACTCCTGACAGACAATATATTTTGCTACCAAATGATAACATTATATCCAATATAGTTTACAGAGAAGTTTTGAACAATTAAAATTACCATTGCCAAACTAACTTTACCCGCGGCTTGGTCCTCCTGGAATTCGTTTATCGCAAATCCCTCAAATGTTTTTTTAGGACAGAGTTACTTTCCAATTTTGTATTAGCATGCAAATACAAATATACCTGCGTATAAACCTCCTTTTTAGCAGTTAGAAATCAAAACATAACACTCTGTACTAAAAAAGGATTATTAACATTATGCCCAACGGAGTGGGCACGGGTCAGCTAGTCTTATATGTAAAAACACTGGATAGCTCATCGTTAATCTCATTTGTGCATCTATGTATTTATAAATATGTTAGATGAGATAAGAAAATAGAATTTTCGAACTTTTAGCAAATGAATATATTTTTAATAAAATACAATATTAAGTTTTGATTTTTGAACTGAAAGTCTGTTTTAATACGAATGTGATAGGCATTTATATTGAGAAGAATAAATCTGTGATGAAAGTTTCTTATGTAGAGTTTAATTTGTTGAAAACATTATGATCCAATAACCTTGTGCGAAATGACATACAGGGTGTCCCAAAACTCGACGTCAACCCGGAACCGGGTGAAAAGGCAAGTAATGCTGGTTGTCAGAAAAATATAAGAAAAAATCTAAGTTGCATGATTTTAAAATAATGGGCATTTAAAAAAACAAGCAAAATTCCACACCCTATGACAGTCTTTTCGCTCCTGTTGCCACAAATATCAACTTTTTCCAACTTTTCTTTTTGCTCTGTAACCTTGAATAATGCTTGTCTAAACTTTAATCAAAATTTGGATACCAGCTGCTCTAGGTTTCATAAAAATAGGGCTTGCTACTCAGAAAAAAATCAAAATAAACAATTGCCAAGTTTCAACTGACTGTATTGAAAAAAAATGTTCTACTCAAGTTTGGCATGTTTTGTCAAAAGTTGGCGCATTTAGTAAGGATTCCAAAATGGTATAATACTTGTTAAATTGTAGCTGCCGTAGTTCAAATTTATTTTCGATTGCCTTTGAATATACTTTTGTAATAACTGCTCCCAGTAAAAAAGTCCAATGGATTTAAGTCCGGTGAATGGGCCGGCCACGAGTTGGACCAGAACGTCCGATTCATCTTCCGTGAAAAAATGTAACCAGAAAAAAAAGTTCCAGAGAAATTTCTCCGGAAAATTTTTTTCTGAAATAATTATTTTCTCTGGAAATTTTTTTCTCTGGTAACATTTTTTTCCCGGAAGAGGGATCGGACGTTCTGGTCCAATCTGATGGCCGGCTCGTTCACCGGACTTGTCCATTGAACTTTTTATTGGGAGCAGTTTAAGAAAAGGTGTATTCAAAGGCAATCGAAAATGAATTTGAACTACGACAGCTACAGTTTAACAAGTATAATACCATTTTGGAATCCTTACTGAATGCGCCACTTTTGACAAAACGTGCCAAACTTTCGTAGTTCATTTTTTTTTCAACACAGTAAGTTGAAACCTTAGACAAAGTCTAAGGTTGAAACTAAGCAATTGTTTATTCTGAATTTTTTTTCTGAGAAGCAAGCCCTGTTTTTATGAAACCTAGAGCAGCTGGTATCCAAATTTTGATTACAGTTTAACAAGCATTATTCAAGGTTACACAGCAAAAAAAAAGTTGAGAAGAGTTGATATTTGTGGCAACAGGAGCGAAAAGGCTGTCACAGGGTGTGGAATTTTGCGTGTTTCTTTAAATCCCATTATTTTGAAATCATACAACTTAGATTTTTTTTATATTTTTCTGACAGCCAGCATTACTTGCCTTTTCACCCGGTTCCGGGTTGACGTCGAGTTTTGGGACACCCTGTATAAGAAAATTGAAGATGAGTGGGTGAAGGTTGAGCATGTGAATGTACTTTTGTTGATTGACATTTACAAATATCTATCATATAAAATAACCTTATGTGATTGTCACAAGATACTATCTCTGATGATGAATTACATTTCTATTATTCATTCATTTTGCGTAACTGTCTAGATTCATTTTTTTACGCGCCGCTCCCAGGATTTTGCATATTTATTGTATATCTTTTTGTATGTCGGCATATCACTTCAATTTGAAATTGAATTGAATTTAAAATCAGATTCAAGGATTTTTTTTCGGAAAACTTTCCTCTGTTTTTGAAAGTCATTCTGAATATACAGGGTATCTGTAAACAAATGCGAGGGACTTCGGGAGATGATTTCTCGATGAAAATAAGCGGGGATAGTTCCTATAATTTTTTTCGAGATGGACCTCCCTTTCAAGATACAGCATTTGAAAGGCGATGATGAGTTGACAGTTTTTAATTTTTTTTAGGAGTCCTAAAAAACACTGAGTCATAAAACTATACATAATATGATTCATTAAGTAGATGTTACTTACACAATTTTTTTGACCCCATGACTTTATTATAAGGGGTTGAAAATAACAACTCCTTATGATTTTCCTTCAAAAATGGTTTTCGTGGGATAGATTTTCGAAAAATTAAATTCTCTTAGGGTTGTCCATTCAATTCTGGAGAAAAAAGTGTCTTGCTAAATTTCGATACAGTCGATACTTTTTTCGGAAAAAATAAAAACTTAGAAGCGGTTATGATCACTATTCATTGAATTTCCATAAAATTAATATTTTAAGATATTGTTTATGCTCGAAATTGTTTTTGTCAATTATACTTTTTAATCGAAAGAAAGTTCTATTTGCGAAATTAAAATATTGCGGATATAATTTTCTTCCGGAAATTAGTAATTAAACCTTCAGGAAGATTCATAGAACATCTTTATCTCCTGTCATAGACATACAAGTCTAAGAATATTCATTTATGCAGTGGCGCAGCCAGAATTTTCGTTTGGTGGGGGCCCGATGCAAATATTCAGGGAGAAAAAGACAAAAAAAATACTGTTATTTTTATCTTTCTCTTTCTGGTTGATAAAAAATGTCAAATTCACAATATCTTTTCTGAAATCTGGTGATCATTTATTTTCTAAAATGCCTTTCTAATATACAGGGTGTCAAGGAAAAAAGTACCATGCATAGTGTCACGCAATAGAGGGATATAAATATGAAAAAAAGTCTTAGGAATATATGTTGGAAACTGCTTCCTTTAACAAATACGAGGTGTTAAAGTTGATTTTTTTATTTGGTTTTTTATAACTTTGGACAAAGAGGTGAGAATTGAACTAAATGCGGGGGTTTTGTATGATCCAAATATCCTACTCATTTTTAGATTACTTATAGAGGACGCCACATATAGGATTCCACATTTAAATCAACCCTAAATATTTTGCGTCGCACTATATGTCATTCTGGAGTAGAAAAAGCGATTCCTCTATCTTTTTTCCTTCAAAAATGTATACTTTAATGAAGTCGCTAGGACCACGGTTTCCGGTTAAATGCATCGAAAACTTATGATGCATGCAAATTGTCCAGAAGCGCCAAAGTAACCTATGTATGTACTTACAATAACAACCAACAGAAAGAATTAAATCAGAATCTCAATCAAAAACACAAAATAATGAAAATGGCAGGCAAAAAAGTTAGGGCTGACGAGTGTATAGGTTCTGTGGGGAAGAGGAAGACACCCCATTTACCTATTCACGGAATGCTTTGACATTGCGAGCCTAAGGAGAGAAACTTGTAAGAGTGAGGAACTAGCTTCGTTGAAGCCTTCGCAGATATTGGATTTCATTAGATCTCTGAAAGTGGAAGGTGAGCTGTGAAGGGTGTGTCCAGAACAGCTCTGTAAGGGGACACAATAGACCTTAAGGTCTCTGAACTGTAATCCTTTTTGAACTAAACTAAACTAGGGTTGATTTAAATGTGGAGGAATTATTATGTGGCGCCCCCTATTAGTTATCTAAAAACTAATAGGATATTTGGATTTTGCATCATACAAACCCCCGCATATCACATTTTGTTCAATTCTTACCTCTTTGTCCAAAGTTATTCAAGAAAACACCAAATAAAAAATAAACTTCAATACCCTGTATCTCTTAGAAGAAGCAGTTTAGGACATATATTCCTGGACCCTTTTTCATATTTTATCGCCTTCTATCGCCTGGCACAATGCATGGTACCTAGTGTCATTTTCAAAAGGTTAATCATTATGTTTTTGCTGAAAAGCAAATTCAATGAGGTTCTGAAAAGGTACTGTTTGCATGAATATGATTTAGCTATTTTAAATAAAATATTGAACATGTACTCGAATTCAACCGTATCTACAGAGATACAGGTAGAACAATTCATATGGAAATTTTGGGGAGGGCCCGGGCCCCTCGGGCCCCGCCCCCCCCTGGCTGCGCCTTGATTCTATGGAACACTTATACGATGAACTGGAATGAACAGTCATCATAACTGCTTGTAAGTTTTTATTTTTTCCGAAAAAAGTATCGAGATTTTGCAGACGACTTTGTTCCCAGAATTGAATGGGAAACCATAAGAGAATTTTTTTTTCGAAAATCTACTCCACGAAAATAATTTTTGAACGAAAATAATATTAGGGGTTGTTATTTTCAACCCTTAATAATAAAGTTTTGAGATCTAAAAAATTTGTGTGAGTAACATCTACTTAGTGCTTCATATTAAGTATAGTTTTATGATTGTGTGTTTTTAAAAAACTGTCAACTCGTCATCGCCTTCCAAAGGCTGTATCTTGCAAGGGGGGTTGATTTAGAAAAAAATTCATATGAACTACCCCTCCTTATTTTCATCGAGGAATCATCTCCCGAAGTCCCTGTTATACTTAATTCTCATGCACAATTTTGTGGCCATAGTGACACAGAACCTTAGAGAAATTCAATAAGAATATTGAAAGAAGAATCCCTATATTTCCATAACAGGATAACCGATTCAAGTGAATCTTATTTTGTGAATCAGAACTGATATACTGAATGTTCATGCAAAGTTTCAAGAGGATCGCATCATCAGAACCATAGAATTTAATTTTTTAATTATGTAGTTTTTACATTCATTTCATTTTTTGAATAATTTCCAGAATATAATTCCGAGTGTGCTGAGATTCTGCATTTACATATTTGGTATCAATCTCAAATCCCATATAAAATATTGAGATAATAGTCTTATTGTCCCACCAATGAACGAGTGCTCAAAAGCTCCTGTTCAGGGCTTTTCTCGATTTTTTTTCTCTTTGTCCTCGACGGCAAGGGCGTAGCCAGGAATTAATTTCGGGGGGGTTTTGACATTTTGGCAATTGACTTTGTAGGTGCCGGAAATTGTTGTGAGGGTCGCTTTCTGTAGCAAGTATTTGTTGTTTTTAAGAATTCAGTAATCCTTTTCCTACTTCGGAAACAAATATTCACATAGATATTTCTGGTTAGGTTAGGTAAACCTATTTTTCAAATATGCTTCAGAATTTAATTTTTATTCACTCAACAAAAACTTAAAAAACAATATTTATTTCCCAACCAATACTTACAGGATGAATGTGTGGATGTGTGCTTTCATTGAGACTAACTAGAGTTTTTTAAGTCTATCCGTCTTTTTTTCTAGCGAATTGGTCAACCACTTCATTTTCATCAATTTCACACTATAATGAATATTCATAAGCGCCAACCCATTCAATCTAGTTTCGCTAGAAGAATTGCGCAGGTTATTTTTAATTCTCCTCAAGCTGGAAAAACTTCTTTCTGGAGTAGCAGTAGATAGATGGAATCGTAGCTAAAATTTTGTAGGATGTAGATGTTCGGATACATTTCTGATTGCACTCAACTAAGCATTCTTATGCCTATTTTAAAAATGGAGTTCATTGACATTTTTCATATTTCAAATTCTGCTTCAGTTACGTTTTTATTTTTTTCTGGAAGTAGTGAAGAATACATCGATAATGCGTCTTCTAATTCATATTCTATGTTAAAATTCTGGGGTAGCAGACCAGATAAGGCTGATATTAATGTTCGATGTTTAGAAAATCTATCTGTTAATGTTGTATAGTATGTTCTAGAAATGGAATGAAAGAAATTAATTTTAAAACACGTTGTTGTATAACTAAGGCTGGAGCATTTGACCGGTTCTTCTGCCTGCTGACAATACGTGGCATCTGTAATGTACTCCGTTTGCTTCTAGTGAACACTTTGTTTCGTCATAAAGCAGTTGAAACTCATCATCCACCTATTTCTCAAAACCCGCAATGCAGAAAGAACAATTTCTATTTGGTGGAATGCTGTGATGAGATCAGTATTAACGGCATGCAGTTGTTTGGAGAGTGACAATGTATATGGCATCACTGATATGAATTGATAATTTTAACTAGATTTTCGGAGATAAGTTGGTTTAAGTGCAAAATGAAAGATTATTTTTGCAACAAAAAATAACTCTGAAACATTTCGGGGGGGGGGTGGTTTTGAACCCCCAAACCCCCCCCCCTGGCTACGCCCTTGCTCGACGGATACCATAAAAATGAATTGGCAATAATTCCATCATAGATAAATAAATAAGAGTTTATTTATCTATGAATTCCATATTGTTGAATGAACTATTCATCATGTAACACATGGGCTGAAAAGTCCCGGGCCTAACAAAGAAAACACAATTTTTTTGGTTCAAGATTAGCTTTATTGATCAACGTAATCTCCATCAAGATCAACGCAATCATTCCAGCGTCGCTCTAACATTTCAATACCACTTTTGTAGAACGATTTATCTTTTGCCTCAAAATAGGCCTCAGTTTCAGCAATAACCTCTTCATTCGTGCGAAATTTCTTACCGGCGAGCATTTTTTTCAGGTCTGTGAACAGCCAGTAGTCGCTGGGAGCCAAATCTGGCGAATACGGTGGATGAAGGAGCAATTCGAAGTTCAATTCACGTAGTTTTGCCATTGTTTTGATCGACTTGTGACACGGTGCGTTGTCCTGATGTAACAAGTTTTTTTTCTTTGCCATATGCGGTCGTTTCTTTGCAATTTCGGCCTTCAAACGCTCCAATAACGCTATATAATATTCACTGTTGATGGTATTTCCTTTCTCAAGATAGTCGATGAATATTACACCATGCACATCCCAAAATACCGAGGCCATAACCTTTCCAGCCGAATGTTGTGCTTTCGGGCGCTTTGGACGAGGTTCACCAGTTGCTGTCCACTCAGATGAAGATCGTTTTGATTCCGGAGTGAAGTGATGGATCCATGTTTCATCCATTGTAACACATCGACGCAAAAATTCCGGTTTGTTACATTCAAACATGGCCAAACACTGCTCAGAAGCATGAACACGTTCTTGTTTTTGGGCGGCAGTGAGCAAACGCGGCACCCACTTTGAACAGAGCTTTCTCATATTCAAATGCTCATGTAATATAAAGCCAACACGTTCTTTTGATATCGTCACGATGTCAGCTAACTCACGCAACTTCATTCAAAACGATTTTGTGGATTTTTTGATGTTTTCTGGTGTTACCACCTCATTTGGACGTCCACAGCGTTCTGCATCATCGGTGTCTCTACGACCACGTTTGAAGTCAGCAAACCAACGTTTGATTGTTGTTTCTGATGGAGCGGAGTCCCCATAATATTTATCAAGCCATTGCTTTGCTTGAACGGTATTTTTTCCTATCAGGAAGCCGTGTAAAATCAAAACACGAAATTGGTTTTGATCCATTGTTATGAAAATGAAAATGGAGAAAAACTCTTAACACAATAACTCACCACCTAATGAACGAATGTCATGATATTTTTACAGCTATTTTATGTAGGTTGATATCAACTGAAAAAAAGGTTACTGCAATAAAACTAGCGCCATTTATATGCTAGGCCCGGGACTTTTCAGCCCATGTGATATAAGACTAAAAATCAAACGATTATCACGTCAAATGTTTTAACCATCCTCTCAACAACACAGTTCGAATTTCCATATTTGTATCACCCGTCGAAAAAACTGTAGGTATCAGAATATGGGGCAATGTCAAGTTTGAAGCACCTTGTACCAGGACATGGGTGGTTCACCATCGCGTGCGACCTTGGTTTATATGATAATGTATTTTATTCAGAAAGATAGCCTCAAGGATCAGTTTCTTTACCCCGCTAGCTGCAGACTTGTGGAAATGACTGCAGTTTCATCCTTTCACCCTGGGGGAAGGGATGGCCATCAATAGTTTTGTTCGGAGCACATCCTGACCAGAAATACCTTCATGTTTCGATTGTATCACATTTGCGGTGAGTAGGTACTCCATAATCACATCAAGTTCATACACGACCACGTTATTTGATTATTAGAAATCTCAATACCTACATTAATGACTTGTTTTTGAGCGCTCGTTCTACGAGTGCTATACAGGGTGTCCACTTTTAAAGTCGACAAACTTCGAGGGGGGATTATAACAAGTGATTTGAAACAAAAAATGTCATATAACACATAGTCGAAATGTTGACGGTTATTCTTCAATTACACATATCTTGTTTTCACGAAAAATTCCAAGTGTTTTCTCTAAAGTGATCATTTTACAGTTTTTCTTGTAGTCTCATCAAATTTGACCATATATGTATTCGGAAGGGCAATAAATTTTTTACAAGATAAAAGAGTCTGTGTGCAGAAAACACTTATTGCAGGCGTCGTGAGGTGAAAAATATTTGGATTCTGAAGTAAACAGAATCAGTCCTAATAACTAAGCTTCAAAATAGAGCAAAGGGTATAGCCGGGTTTCAATGTTAAATCTGCCCCCGCGGGCTTTTCGATTCATATTGAGGGGATCGATTAGGCATTGAATGAAAATAATTCAGCCAACTTTTCAGCTTTTATCTCTAGCCATTTTGAGATTTCTGTAAAAAACACGTTTTTCGTTTTATTTTTTTTCTCTTGTGATATCCAAAATTTCCGAATAGTGATTTTTCTGTTGATTCTTCGCTATTAAAGGAATAGACGTATAATTTTTTTTATGAATTTCAGCTAAAAAATCTATTTTTAGAAAAAATAAAATTATAGTATTGGAATTTAGGTGTTCTTAAAAAGTGTCCACCGCCATTTTTTGACATAAAATGTCTTCTTTGGTCCTTTATACCCTGGAATCTTTCATTTTTAAAATGTGTGCCAAACTTACTATAAGAAACGGTGGGCTTTCCCTCGAATTTTTTCGATTTTTTTGTAATAATTATTGAATATATCTGAAATAAAATGAATCAAATCCTCATGTTAAAATGTTTCAGAGAGGCTTAAACTTAATAAAGCGGTAATTCAGTGTTTCTGTAGTGAGAAAAGTGACTTTCAGGTGAAATATTATTCGGACTTTGGAGACCCATATCTTCCAAACTTAGACAAAAATCCAATTGTTTTTTTCACAAATATTGTTCAGAGAGCCAATATGAATACAACGGCACCAAAATTTGATGAATATCTGCTGAATCCTAAATTCAAACAGTTTAATTTTTTTTAAAAATGTTCCACCAATTTTAAAAATGTGAAAAAATTCCAGGGTATAAAAGACCAAAGAAGACATTTCATGTCAAAAAATGGCGGTGGACACTTTTAGGAACATCTAAATTCCAATAACTATAATTTTATTTTTTTTTTCTAAAAATAGATTTTTTAGTTGAAATTCATAAAAAAATTATACGTCTATTCCTTTAATAGCAAAGAATCAACAGAAAAAATCACCATTCGAAAATTTTAGATATCACAAAGAAAAAAAAAAAAACGAAAAACGTGTTTTTTACAGAAATCTCAAAAATGGCTAGTGATAAAAAGCTGAAAATTTGGCTGAATTATTTTCATTCAATGCCTAATCGATCCCCTCAATATGAATCGAAAAGGCCGCGGGGGCAGATTTACCATTGAAACCCCTTTAGGTGTTAGCCTGATATTATAGCGGAGAATGATCAGCTAGCACAAAAGTTAATATGTCATTCGAAATTACACTAAATGAGGTATTTTTAACTGAAGAGAAAGGGTGTGCATAATTAGTAATATTTCATCGAAAAAACCATTGGAAAAAAAGGACTGATTTTGTTAACTTCAGAATGGTGATATTCTTCTTCTTACCACGCCTGCAATAAGAGTGTTTTCTGCACACAGGCTCTCTCATCTTGTAGAAAATTTATTGCCCTTTCCGAATATGTGGTCAAATTTGATGAGACTACAAGGAAAAGTGAATAATGATCTTTTTACAGAAAAAACTTGGAATTTTTCGTGAAATCAAGAAATGTTAAATTGAAGAATAACCGTCAACATTTCGATCATGTGTTATGATATTTTTTGTTCCAAATCTTGTATAATCACCTCTCGAAGTTTGTCCACTTTAAAAAAAAACACCCTGAATAGTTCTGCCCAAATTCTGTAATTTTTCGAATATTGAGCCAAAAACGATAGGGTTCGACTCTCTGAAGACGAATCCGTGGTCAAATTCATTCAGTCCGTGCACGGAGAAAATGTTTACTGTTGGGTAATACAAATTTACCGTTGCTAAATGAAAACTTTAACTAAATAGCGGACACATAAACAGTTTCATTATCATGAATAAAACTATTGTTCTGCACTGAAAGAAAATTCTCAGTTATAGTTATAAAATATTTGTTACTGCCAAATTTGGTGAAAATTTTCAATAGATTCACAACAAATATGGCTCATTTATTAAAACTTTTAGCAACATTTTTTAATATTCACTAAAAACAAACGATTTTGTTCTACTGAATTCAAACAAAATTATTTTATTATAAATAAGTTATTTATTACAGAGATTGAAATATATTTATCAATAAATTTGGTTTCCAATCAATATTATTTGGTCATTATCAATAAATGTAGAATTATCTGTTAATAAATCTTTGTTAATACGTTTATTATTATTAGGGTTATGATTTTAATAGATCATTTGTTTATAATAAATCTACGATAATAAATGATAGTAAACTTTATTCGTCTGAGCGTAAATTCCTGTACAGACAAGTCCCAGCGAGCGATAGCCTTTACATCAGGATCGGAACTCCAATCAAACCACAATATTTTGTGCCGCAAATAACGAAGTACGCCAACGGTCTGCCAAGTGCCAACGGTTTCAGTTTCCAGAATAATTTTGTTCCTGACGGTCTTGCTGTGCGGCTGTAGTAATTGTTGTGAGTGTAACAAAAAAATGAAGTTTTTCCGTTCTTCCGTGCAGAATGTGGCATTACCCAGGAGATGCTGAGAGATTTTGAACGTAAGTACCTCACTTGGCTTATGAATTTATAGTGGAAAATTCTACTATAAAAATGTTTCTCTTATTTTATAATTGATATTTGCTGGTGTGAATACTTAATAAACAATTTTTCAGAAAATGGAATAACTATTTGAAACTCCTGAAGGAGGTTTCGGAAAATTACGCTGATTTCAAACAGTGCCCTGTATGGGAACTAGAGTTCAAATCAGCCAAATTGAAGAGCAAAAATTTATTGGATACACTGTAAGCAATATCAATAAATATAAGAAATTACTGATTTTAAGTAATATATATGTATCCATTCAGAATATCTCCTTCTGGCAGTGTTGGGACAGTTGAAACTCCTCTGGACAATAACACTACAAGTTTCAATGCTTCAAAAACCTACAGTAATTTGAGCAGGTGAGTAATAATACGAAAATTCAAATATGTATTATATTCCAAAATCATGCCTTTCCTCGTCTCGTATTCTCATCTTCAAATGCACATACGTTAAACAGTGATATTTTTCAAGTAAAATTTTTCGTAAATTACTAATTAATGTTTAAGTCCAGAAGAATATTATAAAGAATGAGAGAGTTTATATTTTATTACTTTGTTAATGTTATTACACTTACAATTATATATTAAACCACAAAATAGTGGAATTGTTTTTGTTATATGATTTATTATATGTATGTATTTTTGTTTTTTATAGGAAAATATATTTATTGAATGAAAGATACATTGTTTTTTCTGATTTTTCCTCAGGCCATTGAAAATTAAAATGGACAGTTTAATTTTATTACAGGTTTCGTCATTATTAATGAAATATTTTGTCTGCTGGTATAACTATAATATATTCATTGAGTTTTGTTTTTTCTGTGAGAAAATATTTGGATAGGATTATTTGGGAATAATTTGTCTACTAATAAATGTTTCATTTATGAGAGCTAGTATTTCACATCCATATCAAACTGACGGATAACTAACTAATATCAGTTGAAGTTCATATCTGGAGGTGAAAATATATAACGGCTCTCATAAATAAAACATTTATTAGTAGTCGATCAATTCTCAAATAATCCTCACAAAATATTTCTCACAGAAATAAATGAGTAATTCCAGCAAACAAAATATTTGTTGATTAATAATTATTAAATTGTTTTCATGTTGTACTTATGAACAAGCATATACGAAAAATAAATAAGTATTTATTCATACTTATGATTCATTTATTATGTAGAGCAAGATGTTTACTTATTATCACAAATGAATATTATGATGGAATAAACAGAAAACAACCTTGAATAAGTCTTTATTCATACTTATGATACATTCATTATATAAATCAAAATGTTTATTTTTTATCAACAAATGACTATTATGATGGAATAAATATAATAACCCTGTATGAGTCTTTATTCACCAAGTTGTAAACAAATAATTTGTTTCTCTAGCAAATGTTTAATAAGCCATATTTTCAATCACTAATTTGGTGATAGTTAAGAATACTTAGTTAATGTAACAAAATTGTTCTTTCGGTGTGAAGCGATCATTCATTATAAATAGTAAAACCATTAAGAAAAGTTGATTAGTTGCAGATGATGGATTTATTAACCATGTCAGGATATATTCACTTGCAGTACGATTTTAGTATTGTTACAATTGATGAGATTAGTTATCGTGAGCAAATATTATATCTAAAAGTTTATTTGCTGTTATACTGGTCAGGAATACTTTATAACAGGTAGTAAAGTGTTTACTAGTAGGTAGTAAAAAGGTTATCAGTGAATCCTTCACAGTTCATGGGTGGTTAATAGACTATTCATTAGTTGATATCAAACTTTTTGTTAATGGCTGTTAATGAGAAAATATGTAGCTATTGCATTAAATGTTGGTTACTAATGTACTGTATGCTAGTAGCAGCTATCTGTTTATTTGTGACACCCAAAATTCTGTATTACCCATTAGTGACTTGTTTAGTAGGTTATTTTCATTTTGGAAATTTCCTAATAATGTTGAAAGTAAGAAATCTGAAATATTTGAAATATAGGTTTACATGAAATTGTTTAGAACTGATATGGTTTATTCCACGAAGTTAGATATTTTAAAAATGAAATATCTAATTTCGAGAATATACCATATCTTGTAATTTCATGTAAATAAAATCTATATTTCAAATTATTCAGATTTTGCTGAGAGAAATATGTGACAGAAAAACGAAAATGAATAGTAAAATTATTATATTAACAAAAAAAGTTACATTCTTGTACATAATGAGAATATCACAGTCATAAAAAATACAAAATAGACATCATTATGAGTAAAAACACAACCAATTTATATTTTCAGAAAACAAATATTTATATACTTATGTATATTTATATAGTTTCTTATTATTATTGAGACAAGATATTTTTTTATACTACCGGGTAACAAAATGGCAAATATATTATTTAAACTATTTGTTATATTTCTTGCACAAATGAGAATATATCAAAGTCCTAAGAAATACAAAAAAAAGACATCACTATAAGTAAAACACAACAAATTTATATTTTTAGAAAACAAATACATACATAAATTCATATAATTTCTTATTATTATTGAGATCATGACTCATGAGACAAGATATTTTTCACACTACCAGGTAACACAATGTCAAATTTATTATTTAAACTATTTGTAATTTCTGAGAACAAGCATCATGGAATATGAATAGGAGATCTCCAAAAAAATTCGGATTTCAATATATTAAATAACTTTTAGCTTCGAAAAATACAATGAATACATATCTTCAAACAGTGGAATAGATGATTTCAATGCCCATTCCTCTAATCCCATTCAGAGGTAGGTATTATTACCAGAGGTAATAATATATCAGTCACTTTATAATTATTCTAACTGATGAATATTCACAATTATCACCAGAGGGAACATACAAATCTTTTCAGTAGTACAACGCACGCGCAGCAGAACTTCTGTTATTCTGATTCTGATCTGAATCACTGAATCTACGTGATTTGACCTGATCGACTCGTGCCGCTGCGTAGTAGATGGAATTGGCGCGATTTTCTGGCGGCTTCATTGGTCTCGCTCCGACCCTTGAATCATATAAAAAAAACTGCATAGGAACCGGAGATATCTCTGATGGGAACGGAATAGGAGCCGACGAATCGACGAACGAAGAAAACCGAATCACGCCGAAATGAACAGAATGACTATTTATTGAATGAATAAAAGCTTTGATGACGGCTAATGAACAGTCAACTATTACAATAAAATTTTATTGAATAAGAAAGTTAATAGTGGATAGTATAAAATTATTACTTGCAAATTTCTTGATTTTTAACACCTAGGAGGAGATTATTTGTAGCAAATGAGCAATATCAGAAAACTCATTCAACTCATCCCTGTAGATTGGGTAACTGTCAGTAGATGAAACTCTATTCGTTATTGATTAAAATAAGTTCAAACAAACTGTTCATTAGGACGATTTTTCTCAGTGTGGAGGGCGTCCGGCCGTAAGCACGATAACTCTCGGGGATTGTCCTAGAGACTTGAGATTATCAGGGTAAGTTCAGTTCAGTTCAGATACCGTATTAAGTTTGTCAAACAGCCAAACCGTACAGGGTCTTCCATAAAATATGGCCATTCAAAATTTTGTTTCCTCAATATCTCAGACAAAACGAAACCAATCGAAATGAAATTTCACGGCCACATGCAAGATCCTCATAATAAGCCTCATGGAAAATTTTGTGGCCATAGAAAATTCAATTGGATTATTGAAAAGAAGAATATTTATAGTCTAAGAGCCCGTGAACCCCAGACCTTCGTTATTTTATAAAAGCTGAAAAGTTGTCTACGCATGCGCCCAACACAGGTAAAAACAATGGACCATTATGAAGTTTGGGTTACCCTGGCTTTGGCCGGTAAACGGTATTAAAGGGGTGTAAATACTGATCTAATTTCGTCAAATTATAAGTGTGATTTTTTGATATTACCTTCAGAATATCATTAAAATTCACGTCATTAACTGCCAGACACTTACTATAGTGGCAAACCCTTGCCAGACACCCTTAGTGTTCATTCTACTTACGTCATAGTATAAAAGCTGATTTTATATATAATACTTGGGTAATAATTAGATAATGTTTCCTCATTAGCCAGACCTTTTTTGATAGTGCCACCCTTTGCCAGACAAGCTTGTAGTTTAGCTGCAGGTGCGATCGCGAGTGGGTGCGAGTGAGAAGGCATAATAACTTATGCAAATAAATTTTTTGGTACAGATTATATAATAATCATTATTAAAGTGAATCTCAAAAACATCTGAAGAAAAGACATTCGATGCTACAGATTTTGCATTAATATATTTGGTATCGATTTCAAGTCATATACAAAATTTCGATGATACCAAATCACAGGGAAAAACCTTAGTAAAAAAACCCTGTTTTAACTAAATTGTAACTTAAAACTATTCAAATGAACACCTTCATTTGAAATAATAAGAAGATAATAAGATGATCGAAAAAACAACGTTTGGTGATTGAGGAAATGGAAACAATATCCTTTATCTTAGTATATTCATATAGAATTATACACGATGAACTGGGAATCGCTAATGAAAATAAGAAAAAAAATCAATACAATGTGGAATATCATCTGCAAAAATTTGATCTGCTAACATGATTGTTGTGCGTCATCATCAAGCTTCCCAGAATGTTTGAATGATCTTGGAATACTGTAATAAAGAGCTATTTGGGCTTTGCCGCTATGCAAAAAATAGAGAAAACTACCCCCAGTATAATTTTTCTATAATTTCACTCTAGAGGAAGGGATGGGCATCAATACCTAGTTTTGTACGGAGCACATCCTGACCAGAAATACCTTCATGTTTCGATTGTATCACATTTGCGGTGAGTAGGTACTCCATAATCACAGCAAGTTCATTCTCCATCACGTAATTCTTCGTGGAATGCATTTGATGATTAGAAATCTCATTACCTACATTAATGGGTTTGTTTTATTTTAATTTGCATAACAACTACAAACCATCCTGTGTTCATGTAAGATAGAATGAATTTTTTATGTGAAGCACTAGGTATCATTATTGAACCTTCAATTTGTTCGAATTGCAATAGAAATTTGTATGGGCAAATTATTAGAATATCAATAAAATTCGCCCATTCAGAATTATTATGTGAGAAGATTGAAAAAGCATTTATGGATGTGAGTTAATAGAATAGAATAGAGTTTATTGATTCATATCGTACGTTCACGAAAGTTTGAGCGTTAGTAGGCGTTTGTTTATTTATCTGAAGTTGGCAGTTTTTACTGTCATAACGTAAAATAAAGTCAACGTTGTCGAATATACCAGGCCTCGTTCGACGAGCTTGCGAGTTATCAAAGAACTCTATGCAATATTGTTCATAGATAAATAAACTCTCCTAGAGATTATTTGTCTATGATATTGTTAACATTGCGTATCAATCTGACAAGAAAATAAACAACATAACCTAAAACTATAAAATACACAGTGGAATATGCCAAACCACGGCTAAACGTTTCGTGAACGGACTATACATAAATAAACAAAATACTTTGAGTTATGCACCCTGTGTTGACATCAGTGTGAACAAAATCATAATTTTAAACCTAATTTACGGCAACAGGGCCGTATCTAGGTACTACTGCGCCTGTGGCAAGATTCCTCTTCAGCGCCCCAAATTGGCGTATATATTTTTTATATGTTTCAATTTTTTTTGTTTTAAATAAACTAAATATATCTATATACAGGGTGATTTTTTTAGACGTTTTCGAGGAAGGAATTGTAATACAGATTCAAGAATTTGGAGTTTTGTTTTAGAGTACATGAACTTTAATTGTAAAATATTTTCAAGAGGAATCTACTTCCGGTTTCACACGGAAACGAATGTAACTTCGTTATTTCAAATGCAACACCCTATATATTTATACATATTCGAATCTTCGTTCAATTCTACACTGATTTGATGTATGATATGTGCAACCACTCAAGCGGTTCTTGAATTATAGCCTGATTACAATTTTTTGAAAAAAAGGTTGTCACAAATTATGGTCCATATCTTCAAAATCCCTCATTACAAGAATTTCTTTTTGCGAAAGTGGAACAAAAGAAAGTACGCTGATACTGTTTCTTGTATAACGTATGAGAAATATTATACAGGATGTCTGAAAAAGGGCCCCAAAGTGAGCCTCAATAAAACTATAAAATCTCACTTTTTTCAAATGGCAACCCTATAATTTTGTAATTCCAATCGATGGCTCGTCAAACTAGTTAGGGTGTCCCGAACATTTCATGCTCTAAAATCAGTAGTTTTGCCGTTATTGAATAAAATCGAATTTCAGGATTGAATCAAGGTTTTTTTAGTCTAACCATGCATTTATTAGGATAGAAATTTCAAGAAGGCTGTGTCTGTTGATTAATAATGCATTTTAGAGAACTGTAATTTATACTTTTTTGATCCATCGGGCACTATGCAAAATATGAATTACAGTAACAGTGATGTATTGAATATTTCCTTCATTTATGGTGAATGTAAAAAATATTAGAAAGGGCAGTCAGAACTTTTAACGAAAGAAATCCACATTCACCACCTTTAACAAAATCGAAGTTCAGGAAGTATCAAAACAATTTTCTCCGTAGTGGAAGCATTAACCTAAAACGGAATCGTGTGAATACAGTAACAGATCATTCATTATCTATTACTGTATTCACTCGTGTCCGTTTAGGGCTAAGGCTTCCAGTACGGAGAAAATTGTTTTGATACCTCCTGAACTTTGATTCCGTTAAAGTCAGTATATGTGAATTTCGTACGTTGAATTTCTAATTACTCATCATTAAATAAGTTTTAACTTCGAATTTTGTTATACTCGGTGGAAAATTAATCGGCGAAAATGTCATCAACGGATGTTCCAACTCGGCCCCTGTCGCAATCGGTGATCAAAGGCTGATCGTTGAAAAAATTTCTGAATCGGTGAAAAAAAGTGTCCTGGTCTTGTTTTCAATTTTTAATTTTATTTAGTTTATCGAGGTCTCTCCATCATCCTAGGTTGTGGATGTTTCCTTTTTCTGCTCGAATTTCTTTTTGTAGTTTATTATTTACGTTGAATTTAGAATTTCACGTACAAGCGCCCTATCTTCCTCCATAATCCATTTTTATTTCTTTATCGAATGTGTATTTATTTTTCACCCCTTTTATTTGTTTTGGTATAATTGTATATAACCTTGAAGAAATGTACTCGCTGTTCCTTTGTCTTATTCTCTTTCTGCTTTGGCTTTGCTGATTGGGTCGTTGAAATGCATGAAAATGATCCGAAATTCCATCGAAAAATCATCTTGAGTGATGAGGCCCATTTCCACCTCGGTGGCTTCGTCACAAGAAAAATTGTCGCATCTGGGGCTCGGAAAACCCAAGAGTTATTGTTGAAAAGCCCCTCTATCCTCAGCGTGTGACTGTTTGGTGCGGTTTATGGTACGGCGGAGTCACTGGACCTTACTTTTTCGAAAATGAGACTGGAGCAACAGTTACGGTGAAAGGATTGCGCTATCGAGAGATGATTAATGATTTTTTTATTTCCGAAATTGGATAGTATTGATCTGGACAACGTTTACTTTCAACAAGATGGCGCTACGTGCCACACAAGCAACTAAACCATTGATCTTTTGCGAGAAAAGTTTCCGAACCGTGTTATCCCTCGAAGAAGTGATCACAATTTGCCACCGAGATCTTGTGATTTAACACCTTGCGACGTCTTCCTATGGGGCCAAGTGAAAGAGAAGGTCTACGCCAATAGCTCAGCGTCGATTCAAGACCTCAAAGATGGAATTCGTGAGGCTATTGTGGACATAGGACAGCCACTTTGCGATTTGGTTATGTAAAATTTCATTAAAAGGATATGATCCTGTAAGCGTGGTCGTGGTTGTCATTTACCTGATGTTATTTTCCACTATTAACGGCATAGCTTCTTCTTTATAATGCAATAAACATCCGATCATTTATATTGAAAAATGGCATTTTTCTTTGATTATCAAAATAACACCTCTTATTAGAAAACTCTTAATATCGTTTTACCCAAATGTCTGTTATTTTCGAATTTTCAGCCGAAAATGGTCTCAAACGATAGGGTTCGACTCCCTGATGGCGAATCCGTGGTCGAATTCAATTTTGTCCGTGTGGCCGTCCGGCCATAAGCACGATAACTTTCGAAGGGATTGTCCTAGAGACTTGAAATTTGCAGGATCAGTACGGTTCCCAAATGCTGCAGTTAAGTCCGTTAACCAGCCAAATCGTACAGGGTATTCCATAAAATATGGCCATTGAATACAATAGGGCTTTTGTTATTGCAAATTTCATTCATTAATTAGTTTCGTATTTCGCTTATCTACGCCTTTCAGAGAGAGCGGATTTATTTTTGAAATAATATGGTTTCTTGAAATGCGACAACTTGATTATTATCGTATTCTTGTATTCAACGTCATTTTTTTAAAGTAGTTTGTTGTTATAATTCCGTAATCGCGTATATTTCATAGAGATTTTGAAAGAATAATTCTGAGAAATCCCTTTCGCAAAAACCCTCTATGTGGAGTGAAGATCATGTTCTATTTTTTCCTTCTGTATTTTCATGATTTCATAACATTAAAAATAGATTAAGAAACTTAGGAAAGAACAATTTCAAATGACAATCGAATAATCGAAAGTGAAAGTCACGCGATAGTAGAACTTGAACATACTGAAAAGTTAGATAGGTACTTATTTGACGCTTATTCCTTTATGTAAGATATCGAAACTAACTGTTGCTATCAAACAGCTGAATCAATAGACACGTTATTGATGTTACATCCTGTTGTTCAAACAACTGTCTGTTGTCATTATTTATTATTATAAAATATCAGTTACAACTTCAGGGATAATGTTTTCGATTCCGCATTCACAGAAGGATACTTAATGAGATATTAGCGAAGCCATTATTTCATTCGTGATTAGCATTGTCTTCATTAATATGAAGCTAATAATGATTCAGCTTAATGGAATGATACATGAAATTGTTTCGTGCATTCTGAAAATTGAATTTTAATATTGCTTGGAATATATCATGAACAAAATTCAATCTACTACTGTTTACAAATAATAGCCGATTTAAATTTTCTGATTTTCAGCAGGGAGCGCGTTATAATTTTATCATTCATTAATACAAACGGTTATTCTGTCAGAGCAAAAAGCAAATAAATTGCTAATTGTAATATGAAAATCAACAAAAAATACTCACAATATGTAATAATAATATTGACCTGGATAGTCCAAAAAATTCCAGGTTGATGTCCTATTAAAATGAAAATTCTTTCGGTAATTTGTGTGAATAGGAAAGCATTGTAATAAAATTTAAGAAAAGCCCTGAGCAGGAGCTTTTGAGCGCTCGTTTTTTGGTGGATCAATAGGGGAGTTACCTTAAATTTTATATGGAATTTGAGGATGATGCCAAATATATAAAAGCAGAATCTCGTTACAATCGGAATCATATTCTAAAAATCATTCAGAAAATGAAATATGTTAAAAAAATAAATTTAATAAAATTAAATTCCATGGTTCTGATGATGCGATCCTCCTGAAATTTTGCACGAATATTAAGTATATTTATTTGTTTTCATTCTCAAAATAAATTTAACTCAATCGGATATCTTTTTATTTAAATTTGAAGTTTCTTTTTTTCAATATTCCAATTGAATTTTCTGTGGTTCTGTTTATACTGTGGACACGAAATTTTGCATGATGCTTGTTATGAGCATCTTACATTTGGCTGTAACATTTAGTTTCAATTGGTTTCGCCTTTTCCGAGATATTGAGGAACAAAAATTTTGAATGAACATGTTTTATGGAACGATTTGGCTGATTAACGAACTTACCCTAGCCATTTGGGACCCGAACTCTTCCTGAAAATTTCAAGTCTCTAGGGCAATCCCTTCAAAAGTTATTGTGCTAACGGACGGCCAGACGGCCCCATGGACATAATTGAATTTGACCACAGATTTCTCCACAGGAAGTCGAACCCTATCGTTTGAGACCATTTTCGGCTCAAAATTCGAAAATTACAGACATTTGGGCAAAACGATATAGTACTCGTTTAATTAGAACGAGCGCTCCAAACCACTCTGGACAACCTTCTAGGGAAATTGGATTCAAAAATTTATACCGGGTGTCCATGATAAGATGGGAAACATTTTAATACGAGATAGAAAACGCCTAGAGGATCCCGAAAAACCACCATATGCAAGAAGTTCTACATTCTGAGTTACAGAGTGTTTTTTTTTAATTTGAATGGAAATTGAAGCCAAAGTAACGGATTAATCCGAAATTTGAAATGAAGGTAGGTTTCATGAGGCTCCAAAAAAATGTTATGATATAATTCGATTTTCATGACCGTATAACATAAATTTCGACAGTTCGCGAAATCACCCTGTAAAATGAATTTCATGATTTCTTCGATATCTGCGTAAACTGCAACATTTGATATTTATTCAATTCGCCAAATAATATTTTATCCACGGCTATTGTATAATCCACCCATTATACATCTTATACATTAATCACAAGTGAATAATGAGTTATTATTCACTGCTGTCAGATGCTTCATAGATTTAGCTTTAATTTTATACTCTTTGAATTGATATTTCTTCAGTATTTTAAAGTACTCCAAGTAACAAATATGGGTACCCATACCTTGTCAATAGAGGACCAAATCTACTTTAATTACATCAATTAAAGCAATTTTCATTACAAATTTTACAAAAGAATTCTTACATAGTATGTTCTCTCGAGATCAAGAAATTTTATTACAAAATATACAAAGACAAGTTCTCCAAAAATTTCTCAACTTATCAACTTGACTTTTTCCACACTTGTAATTGAGGAGTCTACGTACCGGGTTTTTCACTATAATTTGACCCCCCCTTCAACTTTGTTACTGAAGGATATACAAAAAAATGTTTCGTATAAAAGTTTCACGAAATCAACGAAGGTTTTTTGATATAAATCCAGAAACTGAAATATATACAGGGTGGCCAACATATTGATGGCAACTTCATTTTTTCGAATGGAACACCCTGTATATTTTTCCATATTTGGTTAGCTATTTTTCGCCTGATTTCGAATATGTAATATATGTTGGTCTATCTTTCTTATTCTGAGCACCACAGAGTTTCAAATTTCAATAACCATCTGGCATAGTGTTTTGGAAGTTCGTGAATATTTAAGTGGCCAATTTGATCTTTTGATTGGTAATTGCGCACCGCTTTATGGCCACCAAAAAGTCCAGATTCAACACCGTTGGACACGTTTTTATAGCCGTCCCTGAAGAAAAAATATTACTTCAGCAATAATGACAATCAATGAAAGCGGTGAATAATATTAATGATATAAAATCAACAAATATCAAACCCATAATTCGGAACTAATCCCGTCAACGCACCAAGAATAATGATAATATTGTAATGATTAGAAACAAATTTTGAAGCATCAATTTCTGACTTGAATCAGAGCCATAATAATGCTATCAAAAATTGTCCAAACAACTTGAGATAACTATATGAACTATGTGTATTGAATGAAGGTGGTCATTTTGATATTTATTTTTTATTCGGTGTCATCATTTCAAAACTTTGAAACTCTGAAAATTGCAGAGACACATCCACATACGTATTAATATTCAAGATCAGGAGGAAAAGCCTATCAAAAAAAGGGAGAATATACAGGACAGGACAGGGTGTCCCATTTGAAAAAATATAGTTGCATTCAATGTTGTTCACCCTGTATATCTTCCCATTGACGTTATCATAACTCCAAAAATGAGCATTTTCAGTAAACGCACTCTGCCACTTTTAAAATGATTACAGATCTTGGCAGGTGGTTCTTAAAATTTGAAACTCTGTGGTTATCAGAAAAAA
Organism: Propylea japonica; assembly: GCA_013421045.1. Lineage (NCBI taxonomy): Eukaryota > Metazoa > Arthropoda > Insecta > Coleoptera > Coccinellidae > Propylea > Propylea japonica. The sequence continues at coordinate 21,986,277 of CM024240.1, read as the reverse complement.
AGATAGACCAACATATGTTATCATTATTACATATTCGAAATCAGTGGAGAAAGAGCTAACCAAATATGGAAAAATACACAGGGTGTTCCATTTGAAAAAATGAAGGTGCCATCAATATGTTGGCCACCCTGTATATATTTCAGTTTCTGGACTCATATCAAAAAACCTCAGTTGATTTCGTGAAACTTTTATACGAAACATTTTTTTTATGTCCTTTAGTAACAAAATTAAAGGGGGGTCAAATTATAGTGAAAAACCCGGTACATTATATCAAATCTAAGGGATCATGACTATGACTAGTGAATAAATTGAAACTTATTGATGATTAAATTATGCCCTTCACTCTGTAAATTAGGGTGTAAAACGTAAAACAGACCAAATTCAGAGGGCGCATGCTTTGGTGTATTTCACTTGCGTGCATTGTTTTGAGGGAAAAGTTTCATGTTGACTCGTCATCATAGTAACGCTTCGAATTTCCAACTGGTTTCATAGTTTCTTTGGAAGAAATGCAACAAGTGACACATCGGAAAATGTACCTCAATTATAGGTTCAAAAATCATCATCAAGATACCCTTATTCTACAGGAAAAACTTAGAGAAAGGTGAGAGCAACGTAAACTGCTACGTAAAGATTTGTTTGTATTGTGGTCACAGGCAGAATAAAAGGGTGACATAACTAATTGTCAAAATTAAAGAACTTGCTTTGCAGACCAATGTTTCACCTACATTAACATTATTTCTCTTGTTTAAGTGAATGGAGACGCACAAAATTTGAAATTGAATTCAATGAATTGGTCCAGCAGAGTAGAACTGAGTAAGTATAATTATTATTGGTTAATAATAATATAATAACTATTCGATTCTCCAAATTTTATAATTTTTTACTTAACTAAGATAATTGTGAGAACCTACTTTACTGGAAGCCGTAGTCTGGTTTTGACACATGCAAAGAATATAATTATCTGTATTATATATGGATATAATGAAATGAGATCAGAATCGCATAAAACATATAATTTTTTATCATATCATCGATTAGATTAAGTTCATTTCTTTTATGTCAAGCACAATCGTATCATTTGGGGGGCAAGGGTATTTTTCCATTAACTCTGATGGTTTTTCTTTAAAAAAGATGCCTAACCATTATCAAGTGAAAATAAATTCAAAAACAAAAGTGAACATTGAGTACTTAGTGAAAAGAGTGAAATTTCAGATCTATTTTTTTCAGAAATGGTGCATCTGGCCGTTTTTATACAGGAGCATCTTTTTTCAAGAAAAAACATCAGAGTTTATGAATATCATGTAAATCTTGCGAAATAACGAAAGTTAAAAAAGTTTCAACGAAAAATACCCTTCGCCCCCCCCCCCAAATGATACGATTGTGCATGACATGAAAGAAATGCACTCAATCTAATCGATGCGTATTTTGATATTAGCCAATGTGTAAACTTTCAGCACTTTATGTGATTCCGTTTTGCGAATATGTGGCAAAAAGTGTGAACAGGACGTCATCTTCAAAGGGCACTAGCTACTTAACGAAGCAATTTTGCATTATATGATTTGGGTCGAATCTGTCTCAAATACGATCTATAATGTCCACTAGAAGTTTGTCGGTCTAATTACGGGACACCCTGTATATTAAGGTTTAACCATATGGCAATAACTGAGTCAATAATAATACATCGAACAGTGATTGACATAGGGTTCAACCTTAATATAAATCATTGAAGGGTTTTACATCAATCAATATTCCTTGGAACCGTCCAAACTATGAAACATAACAAAATCGAAAAATATACTCAATTATGTGCAGTCCTTAAAGAAACTCTAACATATACACTTATTGACACTACTGCAAAATCTCGCGCCAAATATCTAATGATGGCGTTTTCAGAATGATAACCTGAGGAAATTGAACTTGACCCAAATAGAAATAAATCTTTATGAAATATGTGGAGACAGATGAAAAAACCCTAGATAGCACTAATAGTTTATTACATCGGTATATACAGGGTGTCCCATTACTCGACGTCAACCCGGAACCGGGTGAAAAGGCAAGTAATGCTGGTTGTCAGAAAATATAAAAAAAATCTGAGTTGCGTGATTTTAAAATAATGCGCATTTGAAAAAACACTCAAAATTCCACACCCTGTAACAGTCTTTTCGCTCTGTTGCCACAAATATCAACTTTTTCCAACTTTTTTCTTGCTGTGTAACCTTGAATAATGCTTGTCTAAACTGTAATTCAAATTTTGATACAGCTGATCTAGGTTTCATAAAAATAGGGCTTACTTCTCAGAAAAAATTCGAAATAAACAATTGCCTAGTTTCAACTGACTGTATTGAAAAAAAAATGTACTACGTAGGTTGGCATGTTTTTTAAAAAGTTGGCGCATTTAGTGAGGATTTCAAAATGGTATAATACTTGTTCAATTGTAGCTGCCGTAGTTCAAATTTCTTTTCGATTGCCTTTGAATAGACTTTTTCGTTAACTGCTTCCCAGTAATAAATTCCAATGGATTCAAGTCCGGTGAACGGGCCGGCCACGAGATTGGACCAGAACGTCCGATCCATCTTCCGGGAAAAAATGTTACCAGAAAAAAAAAATTTTCAGAGAAATTTCTCCGGAAAATTTTTTCTGGAAAAATTATTTTCTCTGGAAATTTTTTTTTCTGGTAACATTTTTTCCCGAAGATGGATCGGACTTTTGGTCCAATCTCGTGGCCGGCCCGTTCACCGGACTTGAATCCATTGGACTTTATTACTGGGAAGCAGTTAACGAAAAAGTCTATTCAAAGGCAATCGAAAATAAATTTGAACTACGGCAGCTACAATTAAACAAGTATTATACCATTTTGAAATCCTCACTAAATGCGCCAACTTTTGAAAAAACATGCCAAACCTACGTAGTACATTTTTTTTCAATACAGTCAGTTGAAACTAGGCAATTGTTTATTTCGAATTTTTTTTCTGAGAGAAGTAAGCCCTATTTTTATGAAACCTAGAGCAGCTCTGGTATCAAAATTTTGATTACAGTTTAGACAAGCATTATTCAAGGTTACACAGCAAAGAAAAAAGTTGGAAAAGGTTGATATTTGTGGCAACAGGAGCGAAAAGACTGTCACAGGGTGTGGAATTTTGCGTGTTTTTTCAAATGCGCATTATTTTAAAATCACGCAACTCAGATTTTTTTATATTTTTCTGACAACCAGCATTACTTGCCTTTTCACCCAGTTCCGGGTTGACGTCGAGTAATAGGACACCCTGTATATGTGAAAATCACTAATATTTTTTGTTACTTCGTTGTTTATATGGAATAGAATTGTCTAAAATTTCTTATTTTTCTAGTATGAATGTCTCATTCACCCATATAATGAGAATGTATGATTGAGAGAAAGCAGGATGATATCATAGCAAAATTTATGCAAAAGTGAGATGAAATTATGTCACTGATTATCATACTAGGTGTCAATCACTATCAAAGTATGTCAATGACTGTCAAATATGTAACTTCTAAGAAATTGGTGTCTCCTCAAATATTCCATCGATATTTATTGAAAAGTTAAAAGTAATACCACAGTATAACATCAAACCATCGTTTAAGGAAAACAATGATTCAACTAAAATTCGATAATATTAACAATAGTGTTCCAGTGAAATTAGGAACCGAATTCACCTACTGAATGTTTCCATGCACTCAAGGTGTCAATCAATATAGCTTTTACCGTAGTGATTAATATCGTAAACAGGAATTTAACAGATAGTAGGTAGTAGTAGATATCATCAAAATATTATTCAATACATTTCTATTTTAGTCAGCTCAGTGCATCACCTTGAAAAAGATTAGGTTTGCAAATAAGGTTACATAGGTATTGAATTATTATATTCTATTGCAAATCGAATTTGCGCATCCACCCGAATTGAATGTAATTTCAAGTCATAATCATATGAATTCATTATGCTTCCATTGCCACCCTCAAAAAATCATGAAAGCTAAGACTGTTTGAGTTTCTAAAGTTATTTCTTTCAAAGGATAACACTAATAATAACAAGAAACATTTTCGATGGAATAACATCCATATTACGCTTTACATTATAATTGGTGTGAACAGTATCGTTTTATTTTCATTATTTGAGTGTTAACATCGTAGCTCAACATTAACATTGCCATTAGCATTAACATAATTGTAAATAGGTAGTTACTTTGGCAATAATTATCAGGTATGTCTTTCTAATTCATCATTTTAACAAAACCTTTTTTCTACAAGCGTGCACTTTCATTCTCTTTCCCGCACGTATTTCAATTCGTAAAGAGTCACATTTCCAAACAGTGTGGGAAAAACCCCTGCTATTCCATTACCGCACGCAAATGCGTGTGTAATGGATTAGCAAGGATTTTCTCGCACGCTTTTTCTAAAGAATAAACTGAATAATGATATATCTCTATGCCACCGACGACGTTACTATGGAAACGGCATGTGAATAAGAATTAATACATTGTCATTATATTATGTGTATTCAGAATGATCAATTCACATTTGATCTGTGTGTTGAAATCGATCTCGTATAAGCGCTTGTAGAAAAATATTGTTCCTAACTCGTGCGGAAAGGGTTTTTCCCGCACTCAACTGCTTACCCAAACTCCACTTCGCGTCGTTTGGGTAACGGCAGTTTCGTGCGGGAAAATATCACTTTCCGCATTTGTTAGGAAAATAACTATTTGAATTGCTTTTATAAGTTTTGTGCTCACTCGATAATTTTGATGATGAAATACATAATATACTTTTCTTCTATAAAAGCCAAATATGTACCATATTCAATAACATGATCTTACAATCTTAATACTGAATAATTAGACTTTTGGATCCAGGAGTGTGATTCATTAAATGTTGATAGTTACAGAAAACTTGCTAACCAAAATGGTTTGAAGGCTCACTAGATCAGTGGCGACGCTAGGGGGTAGGAATGCCCCCTTCCTCTGAATTTTTTCTACCCTCTCTGAAATCAGGCCTATGCTGAACGAAACAGCACAAATTAATTCTGATAGATTGATTCAAACCCTGCTCGCCCCCTGTTTTCAAGAGCTAGCGTCGCCACTCACTGCACTGAATTCATTATTAAATCCTCATGTAGAATTCAAAAGCCCTGAGCAGGAGCTTTTGAGCGCTCGTTCTTTGGTGGAGCAATAAGACTATTACTTCAAAATTTATATGCGATTTGATACCAAATACCTATATAAATGCAGAATCTCAGCACCATCGGAATTTTATTCTTGAAATTATTCACGAAATGAAATATGTAAAAAATATATAATTGAAACAATTAAATTCTATGGTTCTGATGATGCGATCCTCTTGAAATTTTGAACGAACATTTAGAATATCAGTCTTGATTCACAAAATAAATTCCATTTGAATCGGTTATTCTGTTATGGAAATATAGAGATTCTTCTTTTCAATATTCCAATTGAATTTTCTATGGTTCTGTTAACACTATGGCCACGAAATGCTGCATGAGAATTCAGTAAAACAGTCTCCATTCACAAAAGAAATTTCAATTGAATCGGATATTCCAATTGAATTTTTATGGTTCGGTTATTACTATGGAGACAAAATTTTATTCGAATTGGATATTTTTATATGGAAATAAGAAGTTTCTTCTTTTCAATATTCCAATTTAAATTTATATGGTTCTGTTTACACTATGGCCACAAAATTCCGCATAAAGATTATCATGAGCATTTTGCATATGGCCGCATTATTTCATTTCGAAGGGTTTCGTTTTGTCTGAGATATTGAGAACAAAAATTTTAAATGGCCATATTTTATGGAACACCCTGTACGATTTGTCTGGTAAACGGACATAACCGAGCCATTTGGGAACCGAATTCACCCTGAAAATTTTAAGTCTCTAGGACAATCCCTTTGAAAGTTATTGTGCGAACGGACGGCCGGACGGCTCCACCGACAGTGTTGAATTTGACCACGAATTCGACACCAGGAAGTCTAACCCTATCGTTTGAGACCATTTTTGGCTCAAAATTCGAAAATTACAGACATTTGGGCAAAACGATATAGCACTCGTTTGAAGAACGAGCGCTTAAAAATGAAACCTCGAAATATTCAAAACTATATTATACCATTGGCTTCGTTGAAGTTCCCAGTGGAGGACTCAGGTTTCATATTCAACGATAACACGAACTTATACCTTTGTTTAAATAGGATATGATATAAGTATGTATATTCTCTATATGCACTCACGATTCACGAAACTGTATTCTTTAAACGAGATCCCAAAATTTTTATCAAAAGATGTTCTACTGAGTGGTTGGATCGAAATTCTCTTTCAGGTTGTGAATTAGATCTTTCGATGCGTCAATACGAAATCATGACCTCATTTATTGAAAAACAATGTACTAAAAACAATAGCACTGTATTAAACACGAAAGAGTCACGTTCCAAATAATCATAGATTAGATACTAATTCGTTCATGAAGATATCTCTCAAATAATATAACATAAATGAGTAGTATTCTTTTAAGCCTTGAAAACTTATTCCATATTTTTTTTCTTGCAGCCAGGAAACTGATATAATGGGATACAAGCGAAGATACAGAGATCTTCTCGAGTCGGAAAAATACCGAATCAGAAGGAACGAACAGCTATTCGCAACTCTCAAACGGCTGGAAATGAGATTATCTTACCTATCGGCAACAACAGAAAAATTCAAAGCACTACGATCTAAATACCAGGTCACTTCCAACAAGATCCAACGCGGCAGACTTATAGGATCTCAAACCAGACCTTCCGGCTCAATTTTTTACAATAATTATACCGGTAGCGAACCTGGAAAAAATCCTCAAATCTTCAGTACTACTTCAAATCAACTGAATGAAGATGAAATAAGAAAATTCGATACCCTAGGGAAATTTAGTGGGTACCCAGGCAGTGACAATTTTCTTCAAGTTCCACAAAAACGAGAAACGTACCGGGACCCTTTGAATTCTTCATATGAAGCACATCATGTTAAAAATGATCTGACTCCTGTTTTTAATCACGAACACTTGGCTGGAAATCCTAATGCAGTATACAATGGAATCAAGAAAATATCTGCCGAATTTCCACAAGTTTATTATGGAAATGGAACAGTCGATAACCAAGGTGATATAACGCATGGAAAACTTTCTGATAATGACATTCCCCACTCTGGAAACTATATAAATGCGGACGAAGATAGATTTAGAAAAGATAAAATCAAACATACAGATAACATTCGTCATCAAGTAGCTAAAAATAGTCATAATTTGCCCTTGGAAAATCTAAAATATGAAACGGTCGATAGAACTACATCTGATATTGACAAATATGCAGTGAGTAACGTAGATTCCCAAGAATTTGGAGTGACATACGAGCGACAAGAAATTGCTCCTCATTCCACAACGGATTCTTTGAAAATTGCCGATGAGGTGCTGAAAAAGTATCAGAGAACAAACGGAAATCTCACATTAAATTCGACAAATCCAGCTATACCAACAATTCTAGGTCGCACTGATCAAGAAGTAGAAAATATTTCGCAAAATGAAACCACGCGGACATCACATTTTCCTCCTGTTCCAGAAGCAGGTTCTGAGTCTAATTGCGAAAAGAAAAATGATAATATAAGTGTTAAAACAACCGATGATAAAGTACAGCAGCATGAAAAAGAAAAACCTATTCCTGCTATTGACGAAAATAAGGAATGTTTTTCTATTATTCACGAAGGTCTTCCCATGAGCCTCGATTCAAACGCAGAGAAAACTGTGGGAATAACGAAGATCGAAGAAACTGAAATAAACGATCAGCAATTACCATCAAATGGGCAACAAATTGTTAAAACTTCGGTAGCTCCATGTAAAATTGAAGAAAACGAAGAAAAATACTCTATCCCCGAGAAAAATCAAATGCATCTAGTAAAGGACGATATTGTTTCCGGTGGAAATGATCATTCAACTCCAACAATAAAAGAATTAAATGAAGAAAATTCTTTTAGTAAAGTTGAGCCAAAAGTAACTGCATCTGATGCCAAAAGTAACGGTGAACTAAACGGATCCCACAAGGAAAATGCAATTGAATCTGCGATTGAGAATACACCTGGAATCATACAGAACAATAACGATTCAGTAAAAGAAAAATTGGGCGAAAAGTTATCTGAAATCAATCAGAACGATTCACCTGAAGAACGCAATGAAGTGCAGCCTATTACAGATAAACAAATTGATATATCCTCGAATATATCAAAACAAAATACCAAACTTGAAGACAATTCTGCTGTATCGAACGATCAAAATATTGTTGAAGTATGTCAAACTGAAACGTCAAAAGAAAAAAATTCAATCGATAATCAAAATTCACAGCAAGACAAAACAGAAGAAAATCCGACACCAAGTGAACAAAATGAAAATAGTGACGACCCCACAATGAGAAAATTCAAAAAAATTACCAATAATAGTCAACCGAATCAATACCACTATGAACAGAATGATCATCCTGTTGACCAGCAGGATCAACAATATTACATCAATCAGCAGGCTGAAAATTATGATCCAGCAGCAGTAACTACTCCTCAGTACGATGAGCACGGTCAGCCATATGTGCAGGGTTACGAAACTGTGTACAATGAAAAAGGAGAGTTAGTAACGCCGTATGTTGCAACTGATCCACAGTACGATCAGCAATACTACGAGAACGACCCCAACCTAGCTAATTACGATCAGTATGCGCAGCAGTATGATGATCAACAGCAGTATGCAGATCATCAACAGTACCCAGAACAGCAGCAATACCCAGATCAGCAGCAATACCCTGAGCAGCAGCAATACCCAGATCAGCAGCAATACCCAGATCAGCAGCAATACGCAGATCAGCAGCAATACCCTGAACAGCAGCAATACCAAGGTCAGCAGCAATACCCAGATCAGCAGCAATACCCTGAACAGCAGCAATACCCAGATCAGCAACAATACCCAGATCAGCAACAATACCCAGATCAGCAACAATACCCAGAGGAGCAGCAGTATCCAGATCAGCAGCAGTACCCAGATGAGCAGCAGTTTCCAGATGAGCAGCAGTACCCAGATCAACAACAGTATTCAGATCAGCAGCTGTATTCCGATCAACAGCAGTACCAAGATCAGCAGCAGTACCCAGATCAGCAACAATACGTCGAATATGGCGAGGAGGGTTACGAACAGTCTCAACAACCTGACAGTGTCGAATCCAGAATGCAACAGGGTTACCAATCTAACGAAAAATACGATACTTACTACGCGGAAGTAAAATACAACAAAGATCCCTTTTATCAAGGAGATACGCAAGAATCTGTCCAAAACCCACAGCATGAGGAAAACGATGAGCCAGATAAGAACAAGTTGATGCATATGTTAGAGAGTGATACAGAAAATAGTAGTAGACAAGAGAATAAAGTGACTACGGAGAGTGATTTCGATTTTAGTAATAATTCATAAAACGGTTGTTATGTTCCGATCGGTCAGAAATTTAACCATAAAAAGGAAGAAAAAGTATTGTACAAGAGTTGACGAAGAGAGTGAGAATTCTGAGGATGTTGGAGTTGTATTTCAATATAGTAAGTGGTTTTAATCGTTTTCTGTGTAAAAATAAAGTTTCTATAATTTATATTTGTGGTTTAAACTCACGAGAATTATTTGTTATTGATAGTTTCTTACGCGTACTCACTAAAATTTCGTATTTTCGTTGTCTTGGTTTAATCCATACTTATTTCAAATTAATAAAATAAGTGAGATAGTATTCAATTTATTGTGAGTGTAAAAAATATGGAGAGGAAAAATGTTCACAACGATCATAGTTGTGAACATTTTTCTTTTCATATTCTTTCTGAGATACAGCGTGTTTAAGTTTTAAAAAAATTGATTTTTCGGAAATATTTTCGACACCCTTCAAGACTTTTTTTTTGCCTTTTGATATGTTATGAGTACGTATCAAAACACATTTCTTTCAATCAGAAAATATGTTTTTTTTAATTTTCTCCAGTGGCGTCCGTATAAATTTCTGCCCGGATAAATTTGGGGAAGATAATGGCACGCCAATACTTTTTTCAAATTTGAAATTATTCTCGTGATCACCATATGATTCCTAGTGAGAATGGTATATTGAGTTTATTACCTGCAACGAATACTATCTGAAATAAAAAATAAATTGTTTTTATATAGGAGCATCACTAAATTCTTTGATTACTTCCAAAATCATCTTGACACAAATAAAGCCAGCTCAGACCCTTCATTTTCATTTTTTTGGGCAGAGGATAATCCACACAAAATTAGAGAAACTAATTTATTGTGGTGGGAAATTTTTTGAGTTGCCCATTTTAGGATACCAATTTTTTTAAGTTGCCAATTTTGGGGCACCAAATCTTTAAGTAGCCAAATTTGGAGCGCCAAACTTTTTGAGTCGCCAATTTTAAGCGCCAAATTTTCTAAGTCGCCAATTTTGGGGCGCCAAATTTTTTCAAGTTGCCAATTTTGAGGCGCCAATTCTGGGAAGCCAATTTTTTCAAGTCGCCAATTTCGGGGCACCAAATTTTTAAGTCGCCAATTGAAGCGCCAAATTTTTTCAAGTCACAAAATTTCTTTAAGTCGCTAATTCTGGGGCGCCAAATTCTTTTATTTCGCCAATTTTGGGGCGCGAAATTTTTTGATGCCAGCAATTTTATTGGAAGATGACCCATTATGAAAAGAAACGCAGTGTGGTTTATGCACGACATTTTTTTATATAATAAAGTCACTGAGCAGCCTTCATCTATGTCTAGACGATTTCGGAAGTAATCGAAGAATTTCGTTGTTCTCTTAGATGAAATAGCAATTCATTTTTTTATCTCAGAAAGTATTTTTCGCAGGTAAAAAACTCGATATACCATTCTTATTGTAAACTATATACTGATTACGAAAATATTTTCTCAAATTTAAATAAAGCATTGGCGTACAATTTTTTTCGCCAAGTTTAACCAAACAGGAGTCTATACGGACGCCACTGGTGAAAATTAAGATTAATTTTGAAAAAAAATTGTGTGTACTCATAACCTACAAAAAATCAAACAAAAATCGTGAGGGTGTCAAGAATATTTTCGAAAAACCATTTCTTTTTTGAATTTCAACAATCTGCATCTCAAAAATAATGCGCCAGAGTGCATATGTCTTTACTTTATGTCATGAAATCATCTAAGGATGAAGATCCCGATTTTAAGTCACCTTATTCTGAAACACCCTGTAAATTCTGACCAAATGATGGCGTTATCGTTCAATGGAGAAAAACATAATTGTTATATCATTTTGAGGATATTCATTTTCTTATCAGATTTTATTTATTTAACACATTAAACACCTAATCGTTTTAGTTGTCGAATAGCTGAGTACTTACACCGCGCCGGCCGCAGTACCGAGGTTTATTTTATCGCAAATAGACGACACAATCAATTCGAATTAGTTATTGTTTGAAGTTTTTAGTGATGGATTTAGGCCAAGTAATAAAAGAGAGAATAAGGGGTAAGTAGGCTCTAATTGGGTTAATTTCTATAAATTTTAGACATTTCCAACATTTAGTATTTATTAAATTTGCAAAAGGAGTGAAACAAAATGAAATATTTTGTATTTTATCGCAGAATTGCCGGAATATTTTCATAATTTCATAGGTTATGTTCGTTCAAATATAACAATGACAAAGAACCGAATGTTTTCATTGTATCATGTAGGTGTTTATGGGATGTTAGTTTTTCAGGAGGGAAAATTCTCATAGACAATTCTTCAATTTTCATCATCAAATTTTGTTCCGTTTATGAAAAAACTTGTAGTCGTAAAATTTCCAAATCTGTCTAAAATTTTTTTTTTAAATCGTGTATTTAGATAACAATACAGGGTGTCCTAAATTGAACGTACAAACGAAAAGGGGAGATTCCTTAAGTGAGTTTAAGAAAAAAAAAGTCCCATAAACATGGGGTCGCAAACGTTTCGTTTTCGAGATACAGAGTGTTGAAGTTTGAATTTTTTTCAAGTTTTTTTCTCATAATACATATCTACACTTCACAAGATATTCAACTGAAATTTGGCATAGATATTACCTTTGAGAGTTCTCACACTTGACATGGCAATTTCGATAGAAGATCTACAGGGTGATATTTTTTCGTGAAATTCGGCATGTTTTGATATTGAAATGTGTAGAGGTTCTAATTTCTGATCAAATATTGTTGTGACAGTCATAAAAATCGTAATGAAAATAGTAGTCTAACTACATTCAAAAAAAATAATAGCCACAAATGCAACCACCTTCACTTTTTAAACTGAATTCAATCATCACAGATTACAAACTGGCCTTCCTATCATAGTTACGAGAATTTCGAGAGATCGTTCAAATTTTTTTTTCCCGAAATCGTTGGTAGATACGACAAAACTATAAGAGACCGAAAAGTTTAGTATAAGAACAAAGCTTCTTTTTACATTTTTTCAAATTAACTGTTGCTCACCAAAAAAAGGTCTGCAGAAGAACAGGTGGCATTATTCCAGAAAAAATATCACCCTGTAGATCTTCTATCGAAATTGCCATGTCACGTGGTGAGAACTCTCAAATGTAATATCTATACCAAATTTCAGCTGAATATCTTGTGAAATGTAGATACTATGAGAAAAAAACTTGAAAAAAATTCAAACTTCAACACTCTGTATCTCGAAAACGAAACGTTTGCGACCCCATGTATGGGACTTTTTTTTCTAAAACTCACTTAAGGAATCTCCCCTTTTCGTTTGTACGTTCAATTTATGAACAACCTGTATAAATATTCGAAAAATTCAATTGATTTCAGAAAATTCGATAGAAATCACGTAAATTGAATTTCTTTTTCGAACTTAAAACAATACAGATTAATAAACAAATTTGGTTTTTTTGTATATTCGACAGAGACACTAATTCCAATTGAAAATGAGTGTTTTTCAATTAATAGACGTATCATTCTGAAAATCAACTGAATTGTTAGTAGAATAATTATTAATTCCTGCTAAAACGAGCATTATTTATTATTTATACTTAAATAATGTAAGATTCAAGATCAAGTATTTAAGGGGATTATCAATGATTTGGTGAAATTTGAGTTAGGAGTGGTAATTTGTACTTATTAGTTTTCATGATATTCATTCTGTGAATAATTGAATAATTATGTTCTGAATGGAAATCAATTCGATATCGTGAAATGTCTCTACGAAAATCGAGCCAATTTAGAGACATTGTGGTAAAATAATAGAAAAAAAGGATTTTTGAAAAACATACCCCTCTTCTAAAATTTCATTTTGACACCAAGATCTTCTTGAAATTAATAATGTGTCTTTCGTTTTTCACATACAAAGCGTTGTGATAAATACCATCACATGTATTAAATGTCTATACCACTTAAATAGCAAATAAAATTCCAAGTGATTCTATTTTTTGTCACAAATAACTTCTAATAATAATTAATAATAATTGGCTAAAATTCCACTTTTCTAAACATACCTCTACAATTTTTTTTTTGATTGGGTTTGCCGAACTTATTGATATTGCGGGAGTTAGAGTTTCCACCCCAATATGTTTTTTCACAATTACGAATACAGAATGATCATTTCGAATATGACAGAAACATCTTATTATTTCCAATACAACGATATTTTTTTTATTTTCACAAGATCGTTCGAATTTCCGCAGTTGAAAATATTGACCAAATAAAATTTCAGTTTTGGTAAAAATAGCTTTACGTCTGAAACGGTCGACTCCAGCCTCAAAATACTAGAAAGATTCTTCACGGCTGATTAGATGATGTATTGTCAATTAATTTCGTGTATATCTCGTAAGAATGTTGATTCATGCACACAAAGTTGAAGAATTTTACCGAACTGTTCTTCTGATATTCATTGAAACATTGTTTTACATTATTAGGCCAAGCAATAGAGATATTTCCTTGACAAAAATACTACCTGGAAGCCACCTGTGTCATTCCGAGCAGGACAGTCGTAGTTTATTCCCACCATGTCCTCAACACGAAAATACCATTTTTTTTATTTGTTATTAACAAAAAACAACAAAAATTCCCGTTCTTTTCAGTTTTTTCGTTGCAAAATGGAAACTATTGATGCAGTGATACCGTTGCAATGGGATGAATTGTAGAGAATTACATTGTGAAGAGAATGATGGGTCAAACGATCCGATCGAATAATTAAAACTGGAGAAAAGCGGAAAAAACGGAAAATTACGTGTTTTTTCTTTTAACTCATAACTCTGCCATTTTGCAACATTAAGAATTGAAACTTCACACATAGTAGCTATTGACGTGCAAATCATGTGTGCCAAAATTGGATTCGGTCGGATAAATAGTTTTCACATAATTCCCATTTGAATTTTTTTGACATATTTTCGCGGAAAGCTGGATGCGTTTGAGGTCGTCCGATTGAAATTAAAAAATTGATTTGGAAAGAAGACGTGATCAGTAACAAAACGTCTATTCTGATTTTTCAATAAAACGCGTTTAAGTGTGTTAAAAAGTAGTGAGAACATGAGGGAAAACGGCCGACCGAGCGAGAGCGCTCGAGTGGAGAGGAATAAGCGAATCGAGGGGAAACGTATGTGTGTACAAAATTCGGTGCGCTGTCCGCGCAACAATACTCGGCGACCGTTGGCTTCCGCGGCGTTTCCCTCACCACTCGACCACTCTCGCTCGGTCGGCCGTTTTCCCTCATGTTCACACTTAAACGCGCGTTTTATTGAAAAATCAGAATAGACGTTTTGTTACTGATCACGTCTTCTTTCCAAATCAATTTTTTTAATTTCAATCGGACGATCTCAAACGCATCCAGCTTTCCGCGAAAATATGTCAAAAAAAAATTCAAATGGGGATTATGCGAAAACTATTTATCCGACCAAATCCAAATCCAAATCCAAATTTTGGAACACATGATTTGCACGTCAATAGCTACTATCGTGTGAAGTTTCAGTTCTTAATATTGCAAAATGGCAGAGTTATGAGTTAAAAGAAAAAACAAGTAATTTTCGTTTCTTCCACTTTTCTCCAGTGTTAATTATTCGATCGGATCGTTTGACCCATCATTCTCTTCACAAAGTAATTCTCTACAATCATCCCATTGCAACGTTATCACTGCATCAATAGTTTCCATTTTGCAACGAAAAAACTGAAAAGAACGGGATTTTTGTTGTTTTTTGTTAATAACAAATAAAAAAATGGCATTTTCGTGTTGAGGACATGGTGGGATAAACTACGGACTGTCCTGCTCGGAATGGCACAGGTGGCTTCCAGGTAGTATTTTTGTCAAAATACTAATCATTTGTAGCTCTGTTGCTTGGCGTATATCAGCTCCAGAGATTATAGGTAGGTATCTATGTTTCACTAGTGACTAGAGATTATTGTCGGATTTGAAATTTGTATCACTAAATTGAATTTTTGCGGATCATGTACATTTAAACAGGTTATTGTATAATGTGAAATGAATCACTGTTGGAAACTGTAATTCAGGAGATAATGATATATTATTTTTACTGTTCTGCACCAATTATGGAAGTTTTTTCCCCTGTCTTAACAATCTGATGAACGAATGAATTTATGCTCCGTATCACAAGTGTATAATGATAACTTAAAACCTACAGTACATAATGAAAATATTTATTATTATATTTCATTTCCCCAGTTTTTCCATTCTGTGAATACGAACTCTTGAAAATCATTATAGATTTCCAAATTTCCACTAAGTGTATATACTCCGTTCACGAAAGGTTGAGCCGTCGGTTGGCCATGGAAATTTCGCATATTCCACTGTGTATATTAAAATTTTAGGTTATGTTCTTTAGTTTCTTGTCAAATTGATACGCAATGTTGTCAATATTGCATAGAGTTCTCTGATAACTCGCAAGCTTGTCGGACGAGGACGAGTACATTCGGCAACGTTGATTTTATTTTACTTTATGACAGTAAATACTGCCAACTTCAGATGAATAAAGAAACGCCTACTATGTGCTCAATCTTTCGTGAACGGACTATATGTTGTGCCGTTTTTGCTATATCGTTTTGCTTAAATCTCTGTAATTTTCGAATTTTGAGCCGACAATGGTCTTTACTCCCTGATGATGAATTACTGACGAATTACGTTACTTTTTTGCATGGGCGGATCCAGCTTTATTTTCTCACAGTTTTTATTGAGTATGTTATTGGAACTACAGTGGAACTTCTCTACAACGAATGCGCCAAATCCGCCGAAAAAATTCGTTATAAAGAAATTTCGTTATACAGAAAATTTGTTTCTATAGTCGGCAATGTCGCGGTCGACTTCACTGATAACTTTGAGTTTATTATTCAAACTTAATTAAGCACATCCTTTTCAACATTTTCGCACAGCTTTCCCATTAGCGTAATGGTTTGATTGAAACCAAACAGCCAGGGGTGTATTTAAAACTGTTTCAGAAGGATCTCTCTGCCCGCAGTAATGATTTAGTTCAAGGTCGGGATTTATTACGTATGTCCGAAAAAATTTCGGAAAAAAACTCACCCTTGTACAGACTTATACTTTCTTACCAATACCCATTCAAAGAGTGATGTTTTTTTAATATTTCGTTATAGAGAGAATTTGCTTCGTTTTACAGGGTGTTTTCAACATGGAATTTGGATTCAAGGTGCAATGTCTTGTACGAAATTCGTTATACAAAAAAATTTGTTATACTGAGGTTCGTTATAGGGAAGTTCCACTGTATTGTTTTATTGCTTGAAATGGTTAAATGATAACAAGGAAACTTATTATTAGAAAAAATGGTATGCTAGTTATGAAAATTCATGGGTGCAAAACCATAATTTTCATTAAATAATTAAATTGTATTCTCAAATAACTATCAAACACTATTGAGATAGTGGTTTCACTACTGAATAAAATTGCACTCCACAATTTATTTTTAAAAAACCAATCAACAACATTCGGTAGGAAATGATCCAGACGCCTCCTCCTCAAACCAAATTTACTTTCCTCAGTTATATTATAATAACTTTATACTTATTCGCTGAATCTGTATTCCACAAATTTTCCAGCAGTTTTATTTCTGCCACGCATTAAGCTAAGAGCGACAAAATCAATAATTTCGTATCGGCTCTGCATGTCAGACGGCAGCGTTTTAGACACTGCGGCAAGTAGAACCGTGTGAACCGAATAGGACCACTAGTCATGCTTTAATTCAATTAAAACATCTCAGTTCAATTTCATTTACCTCTGCTATTCAGTCGTAAATACAAACAGCTACACCTTTGTTCCATCGGCTTTGGACAGAGCAGTGAAATGGAATGAGTTAGTAGACAGAAACATAGGTGATAAGACGTATATGTGTTTGGTCTCTTTGTGAATATGGAGAAAGTAATACCTTTCATCGAGAATAAGCCAGCTGTCTCGTTTTACACTGAAGATCAGGAAAATATAGACGATCTTTTAGAGAATAGAATAGGTAAGTGACGGACAACGATGTTTTACTTAAGGTGGTTAGGTTATGTTTGTCAACAATGTCACGTCATATCAATGCTGATACTGATGATGTTATTACTGTTGAAAGTGTTTAAAAAGAGCCCTAGCAACCGATTTGACGATTCATTTTATTTGATTTTGAACATGGAATTTGCATAGTGGTATCGTTTATCATATTGCATTGAATTTTGGAGGACAAATGCTTTTCTTTGTTTATTATTCTTGGAATGTAAATATCTTTATGAATCATGAAAGAAAGTAAACTTATTGCGCCTTGTACCTGCATTTAAAATATTATGTTTTTGAAGAATAAACATGCAAAAAATTACTGAGTTGCTTTCATGTTGAAATTTGTTTCATGAAAAAAGTTTTCTCAGAAGTCGGTAAAGCAGAAGCAAACATTGGTTATCTTTTAAATGCCTCATATAATCAAGAATTTTCCTTTCTAACTACCTCTAATGATAAGTAGTTAGTAATGTATTATAATGAATCTGTTGATAAATAAAAATTTAGGAAGTAGAAGATAATTGAAAGGAAATATGAATGAATAAAAAAAACAATTATACTTATCTAGTGTACAGTTTTAGAGAATTCACTAAAATGAAAAGAAAAGCTCAGTTCAAAATACCCAATGAAAGGTGAAGTTTGAACCGAATCGAATTTATTTTTTATTTATCTCATCTGATAAGGATATATCTCCTGTTAGTTTTGTTAGTTTGAATTGTATGCATCAACTTGTAGAATAAAGCTTTCAAAAAGATAAATTTATCTTTGGAAGAGTGTTATTTTCTGATTGTAGGTACTTTGAAACCGATTAAGTCAATATTTGTGGAATGGAATCACACCTTATATTCATGTAATTCGGATTGTCAATATTGATATTTTTAATCTTTCATGTTACATCTAATTAGTTTCCGATAGGTAAAAAACAACGAATCGATTTATCGAAAAGGGAGTAAATAATGCCAGGCGATAAAAATTTCCATTAGCATATAGCTCAATTTCAAAAATATTATTTTCTCATTAAACATATTCCTAAAGATTCAAAAGTAGTTTATTCCTTATTGGTATTTTCAACATTCAACTAACCAACTCAATCATGTTTGCTGAAATATGGTGGATGCGCTCAATGCTATAATATTTATAATGCACAAGAGCATAAGTTTTTTCAATGCAAACAATCGACAAAATCGAAAAAATGATTTCCAATCGATGAATTTTTATGAAAAGCCTTCACAACGGGCGTCATTTAAATATACAGTGCATTTTTATGGAGTAGCGAATAGTTTCATGCAAATGAAATCCTTCATGGATTTAAAGATAAAATGAATCAATGATTTGACATTTTATTTAGCGAATGATTTCATAATTAGAAATTGGGCTGCGTCGAAATTTTATATTTAGCTGACCAAACACGTTGAAATTACTTGTGCAAAATTTCCTCATGACAGAAAATTTGAAGAAATTTTTGTTTCGAAAATTCGATATTTAGAAAGAAATATGGTCGATAAAATTGGATTTACATTAAGCTCTATTACTTGTTCCTAAGAATCCTAAGAGGTAAGAGGTCTTTTCGATTCGAAAATTGTAATCTGGTTAAAAAGTGCAATGGCTACTTTCCTATCACGAGCGGAAATTTGTACTTTTCCGTACGAGAGGAGGATAAACAATTACGATAAGCATTTGCTTTGAGACACTAAGGGACCCCGCAGACTGCAGACTTTTAATCGGCCGATAGTTTAGTTAGGTTGGGCTGAAAGTGCGCACACCGAGACAACTTGTTAAGTTAGCTCGGTGTGCTCACTTTCGGCCCAACCTAACTAAACTATCGGCCGATTAAAAGTCTGCAGTCTGCGGGGTCCCTACCCTAACTCTAACTCAGTTACTAGTTTCTATGGAAAATCATACAGGCCATGAATTAAAGAAATGAACATTTAATAATTTCGATAGATGGCGAGATTTCTTGAAAAATTATACATTTTTAAATGGAAAAATACATTTGAGTTTTCATGAATGAAACTGTGTACTTTAGAAAATTTACCTCACTTTAGAGTTATTTACAAACCTGAACCAGTGCGAGTAAATGATACTTTCGGAATCAAAACAGTGCGGTATGTACTTATTTAAATACTGAAATATAATCTGGGAGGATTCTGCATTTCTAAAAAACTTTATAGGTTTTCACTCGTAGTCTCTGAAACAGAATCAATTTAAAAAAATTAATTGAAATGAAGTGCTCTGCGCAAAACCTTTGCACTTATTTGTCAGTAGAAATATGTTTTGAAAAGTTGTGCCTAACAGTAAACATAAATAAGGAAGAAAATGAAGAGGATAATGAACGTTTCAGTGTCTATATCAGATACCTTCTTCAGAAAAACTTGTAAAATCTTCAGAATTGGTCTTCTGTATCCTCTGAAGATTTTACAAGTTTGTCTGAAGAAGGTTTCTGATATAGACACCGAAACGTATAATATTATATAACTTTATGGGTTTCACTCCCAGTCCCTGAAACAGATATACTTAAAAAAAATTAATAAGATGAAGTGCTCCTGCGAAAATTTTTGCACTTATTTGTCAGGATCAAATGGTTTTGAAAAAATTGTTGCCCAACAGTAAAACTGAAAAAGGAACAAATGAAAAGGATAATGTAACGTTTCAGTGTCTATATCAGATACCTTCTTCAGAAAAACTTGTAAAATCTTCAGAATTGGTCTTCTGTATCCTCTGAAGATTTTACAAGTTTGTCTGAAGAAGGTTTCTGATATAGACACCGAAACGTTACATTATCCTTTTCATTTTTTTCCTTTTTCAGTTTTACTGTTGGGCAACAATTTTTTAAAAAAATTTGATCCTGACAAATAAGTGCAAAAATTTTCGCAGGAGCACTTCATCTTAATTAATTTTTTTAAGTATATATCTGTTTCAGAGACTGGGAGTGAAAACCCATAAAGTTTATAATATAATACTAATATTTTTCTTCAGTTTGAGATTTAATTTTTACTGTGTATGAATTGAATTTACAATATTCAATTAAAATTGACTTCTTAATTACTAAAATTTCAAGTGAATAATTGGATGGATATTCAACACTACTCTTGATGCTGTCATATGGAAAAAGCCCTATATTTTAACATACTGGAAATGCCCATTGTAATAAGTTATGTGAATTGAAAGCTTCTGCACGCTTGATCATTCGAATTTGAATATTTTGAGAACTATTGGTCTCAGCGTCGATTCGAGATTTAATTAGAACAGTGGCGACGACAGCTTTCGAAGACAGGGGTCAAGGGGGGGAACGGAACTTTTTCGGAGGGAAGGCAAAGTAGGTAAATCGAAAAATAATTCAAAAAATTGAAGTATTATATTATTATTTTAGCGTTGGTTGGTGAAATTCTAGGGGGGGGGGCAGTAAAATTTTAGGACCCCTCTGACCTCCCCTAGCATCGCCAAATTATAAATTTATAAATTAATAGAATGAGGCTTATAATACTCCAGGTATATGCAAAGTTGACTTATCGTTTTGCCATTACTAGCAAGAACACAAAAGTTTCTTTCTTACTAGCCACCTGGTTTCGAAAATACTCGAAAAGAATTATTTCAAATCGTCATACCTCTAGAACTCGTTAACCGATTTGGTCCATTTAGGAACCTAACCGAGCTATTTCGACTTTACAGTCACTCGGAAAATTATGTTTTGCTTCCGTTAGAAATATAAAGTGTTACGGACAGATAGATAAAATTGTTTTTTTATCGGATTATACATCAGTGAGTTCAAACGAGTTGTTTCAGAAAACTCCCGGCTCAATATTCCACACTTGCAGACAAAACAAAATTTTGCATGAACATTCAATATATCAATATTAATCACTTGAGTCAGATATCTTGATATGGAAATAAAAACTTTCTTATTTTCAATATTACAATTAACTTTTCTATTTTTCTATTTTCACTATGACTACAAAATTTTGCATGAGGCTTATTATGATGAGCTTATTGCATATGACCGCAAAATATCATGTCGATTGGTTTCGTTTTGACCATATTTAAAGGAACACCCTTTATATTAAAATTTGGTTGGTTAACGAACTTTACCACATTTGGAACCGAACTCACCCTGAAAATTTGAAGTCTCTTGAACAATCCCTTCGAAAGATATCTTGCTAACGGCCGGCCCCTAATACAGAATTGAATTTCACCACGGATTCGTCATCAGAGAGTCGAATTCTATCCTTTGATATCATTTTCAGCTCAAAATTCGAAAATCACACACATTTGGGCAAAACTTTATAGATACCTATCGATTGAAATATATTCTGGGGGATTCTGCATTTCTCAAAAACTTTATAGGTTTTCACTCCCAGCCTTTGAATTTTGAAACAGAAATAATAAAAAAAATCAATTAAGATGAAGTGTTCCTGCGAGAATCTTTGCACTTATTTGTCAGGAGTAAATTGGTCTTGAAAAAATTGTTGCCAAACAATCAAAATGAAGAAGGAATTATGTAAATGAAAAGATTTCACAAATTTGTCTGAAGAAGGTGTCTGATATAGACACCGAAACGTTACATTATCCTTTTCATTCAATTCCTTTTTCAGTTTTACTGTTAGGCAACAATTTTTTCAAGACCAATTTGCTCCTGACAAATAAGTGCAAAGATTCTAGCAGGAGCACTTCATCTTAATTAAAATTTTTTAAATTATTTCTGTTTCAGAGACTGGGAGTGAAAACCTATAAAGTTTTCAAGAAAAAACTTTATAGCACTCGTTTAAGTAGCTCAAAAATGAACATCAAAGGTAACTGGTTGAGTGATCGCCCTAAAATGAATAATTTCGAGATCTGAGACTTCGGGGTAGGTTCTAGATCAGATGATGTTCCCAGTATACGAATAAGAATGCCATAAATGAGAAGATGATCCAGTGCAAAATTTATCAGCTCATACACTAATTCGATTGACAGCTTTTCCGCCAATTTAGTAAACTGGTATGTTAAGACGAAAATATTTACGCAAAGTATTCACGAATACTCATGTGTCGTTTTCAAATTAGACATATTACCTTAAATCCGAGATGTTCACTACTAACAACTCAGTTTGCATGACCAAATTAACTTTGCGCGGTGGTTTATGGCAGATTGAACAGGAAAAACCAAACGTACAGTTCGTGACAAGCAATACACAGTTCAAACATTGGGTATAATAATAAATGTGTGTCTACGTAACGTCTTGATTTTCTCAATTCTAAATTGGGACCTGAGTTCGTCGGTGGACGGACATTTTTGTGAAAAATTTCGGTATGTGCTCCCGTGGTGTTTATCTTGCTCCTGACGATGACGATGTAGTTCCTATAGGTTTTACTGGAATATATCTAAGGATCGATTCTTTCGTAGAGGACGATGCTAGAAGCGACAGGAGCGTGCGCTCAGGTATGTGGAAATTAAATTTTTTGATTTCCTGAACCATTGCGAGAGAGATAATGAGAATCATTTGGAGAAATTTGAGTAGATTCAAGGTTTACTTTCGTTAACTTTGATATACTGATGGACAAAATTAGCGCACCACCTAAAATTTGGTTAAATTTTAACGATTGATATCTTCCCAATCTTCAGTCGGATTTTTACGTTTTTTTCTTTCAATTGTAGCTCTGCTATTGTCGAATTTCCTCCATTAAACAGAAGTCCAAAAAATAAAACCTTCATGTTGTACAGGGCGTTTAAATAATGTCATGTTTTATAGTCAAATTTTAAGATCTTCTGTGGGCAATGCCAGGTTGCTGAGGCATATAAAAACAATAAAGCTTTGTAGCCTAGTATCTCTTGAGTATTTTGTTTTTTTAAAAACCAATTTATCTTGAAGTCGTCCAGAGATATTCAACTTTTTATCAACTCTTGTATTTTATGCATTAGCCATGAATATCTTCGCAACCATTTCTCCGATTTGAATGTTTTTTTTTGTTGTAGCTCTTTTATTGGCGAATATGATACTACAATGAGGCGTTCAAAAAAAGAAATGCATCATGCTGTACAGGGCGTTCAAGTTTTCGGGTTTTTTCATTACAGTTTAACGCCTTCTGTGGGCAATACCAGATATATGAGGCTTCTAAAAACTATACAATGATGCAGCCTGATGTTTCCTGAGTATTTTGCTTTTTTAAAAAGCAATTTAACTTGTACCCTTCCAGAAATATTCACATTTTCATAACATCTTGCATTTCATACAATATATTGACAATGAATATTTTTAGTCGAGTGATACTGGGGTTTACAGTTGTCATAATTTTTTCTAATTCATAAAATTCATTCGAAATTAATAAAAGTGTTAATTTCTAAAGTTTTCTTTACTTTCCATAAGTCTACGGAGACAACGGCCAAAGAAAAATAAATAATAATTAACTTTCAACACAAAAATAAACGAAAAGAAATTAAGAAAAACAGAAAAATGTATGATGTTACGGAAATGTGAATAGCTCTGGAAGGGTACAAGTGAAATTGATTTTTAAAAATGCAAAATACTCAGGAAACATCAGGCTCCATCACTGTATAGTTTCAAGAAGCCTCATATATCTGGTATTGCCCACAGAAGGCGTTGAACTGTAATGAAAAAAACCCGAAAATTTAAACGCCCTGTACAGCATGATGCATTTATTTTTTTTTGAACATCTCATTGTAGTATGACATTCGCCAATAAAAGAGCTACAACTAAAAAAAAACATTCAAATCGGACAAATGGTTGCGAAGATATTCATGGCTAATGCATAAAATACAAGAGTTGATAAAAAGTTGAATATCTCTGGACGACTTCAAGATAATTGGTTTAAAAAAAAACAAAATACTCAAGAGATACTAGGCTACAAAGCTTTATTGTTTTTATTTACCTCAGCAACCTGGCATTGCCCACAGAAGACGTTAAAATTTGACTATAAAACATGACATTATTTGAACGCCCTGTACAACATGAAGGTTCTATTTTTTGGACTTCTGTTCAATAGAGGGAATTCGACAATAACAGAGCTACTATTGAAAGAAAAAAACGTTGAAATCCGACTAAGATTAGGAAGATATTAATTGTTAAAATTTAACGAAATTTTAGGTGGTGCGCTAATTTTGTCCATCAGTATATTCTTTTGAATTGAGAGCTAACAAAATACAATACATGAAACAAAAATGTCCCTAGCTGAGGATAATGCAAAAAGGGTACCATACTTGTCTGCGTATGATACCTGACAGAGCTCAGGGAAAAACCTCAGTGGAAAAAACCCTGTCTCGCCGTTTTTGCAAGATTGAAACTTGAGTGTATTTAAAAAGAATCCTTTCGATATTCAGATACAAAAAACTTCATTCTTGCACTTTGGTCAGGAGGGTGCTTCAAACTAAGTCTGGCCTTCCAAGTAATGATTTTTCTTCAGTTCTTCGCTACAGGCCCCTACCTACTGAGGGGTAATCATCTCCCATAGATTTAGTTAGCGTTATCCCCTCCTAAATATCGAATTCAATTTCGGAATAATGATAACAAACTATGATATTATAGAGATTTACGAAGAATCAGGAGTTATTGGGTCCATGTTCATGTTCATATGCTAAACTACCATCAAAGAAGTTCTTTCTCTCAAAGTTTGATTTATATCAAGGTATTACTTCATTGTTATGATAGTTCTTTGTACTCATATGATTCCAACTTGAAAATGGCTGATAGGAGATGAAAAATAGGATTTTCATTAGAATCATGTTCATAATTTTGCTCTGCTTTATTAGACGTTTCGTTCGTAGTTTTTATATACTGTTGCTGAATTTCTGAATCTTTACCTTAACCTTTACTATGACTATAAATACTGAAAAATTTCAGTATTATTCATCTCATTCGAAAACTATCCAAAATAAATAAATAGTGTAAAAAGAGACTGCCATTCATTTTTTATTTCGAATCGAATGCTGTTAAATAAATATGGGGTTGCCATTTGAAAATGTCGAAAAATTCAATTTTGAGTTCCACATTTTCGGAGTAATATCTTCGAATAACCTTACGATGTATCAAAATACTGAATATACCACTTAAATGAATGGATTCTCTACTATGAGACTGCTGAGTTTGGTTCCGTTCGCACAAAAAATCGAGATATTGCATTTCCAAACTGGCAATGCAGATGTAAAAAATTTCATTAATTTGTGAATAACTTGGCAACAGTGTATAGCAGAAATTTTTTTTAGTGGGTTATGCTGTGAATTTGGTATTGAATCGATACATAAATAGCCGTGTTTATGAAAAGAAGTCTTACCTTTTAATTTCGACAAAAGAAGCAAATTCTTTAAGGTCTTTGCACAAAAAGAATTGAAGGAAAAAGTTTTTCTTCGAGGAGTTTGCTTTGAAATAAAAGGCTATGCGTTCGTCATTATAAAAAGAAGCATTCGCTCAAAAAATGAGAGATTGGCTCAACTTTTCTCACTCTTTTCAGTAGTCAACATGTTGAATTTGCCTTAACCTTTTATTTTCACTTATCCTTGCAAGGAAGAGATTATGAAAACGAAGTACGAAGTAAAACCTTTTGCTTTTGCGCTTGTTCTAATTAAACGAGTGTTGTATCGTTTTACCTAAATGCCTGTAATTTTAGAATTTTGAGCCGAAAAAGGACTCTCTGATGACGAATTCGTGGTCAAATTCAATTCTATCCGTGGGGCCCTCCGACTGGCCGTTAACACGATAACTTTCGAAGCAATTGTCCTAGAGACTTGAGATTTTCAGGGTGAGTTCGGTTCCGAAATGCTGTAGTTAAGTTCGTTAAACAGCCAAATGGTACAGGGTGTTTCGAAAAATATTGCCATTCAAAATTTTTGTTCTTCAATATCTTAGATAAAACGAAACCAATTGGAATGAAACACAGTGGCCACAGTGTAACAGAACCATAGAGAATTCAATAGGAATATTGAAAAGAAGAATCATTATATTTCCATAACAATATTGTTATAATTTATACTGAATGTTCATGCGAAATTTCATGAGGATCGCATCATCTGAACCCTTTAAATTAATGTTTTCTATTCATTTTTTACATATTTGATTCATTGAACAATTTCCAGAATATACCTATTTTCGATCGTGCTGAGAACTAAATTAGATATTTTGAGTTCGCTAAAATCTCAATCACTGCAGGGCTCATCATTTCCATTCCAATTCCATTTCAATTACTTTTTCTATTATTTTCAATTGTGGGTACAACTGATATTTTCGTTCTTATTACTAGGTATACTGGGTGTAACATAATAGTTTGTCACAACTTGAGGTGACGAATCTACATGTAATTTTAAAAAACAAGTTTATACAAGATGGGTATGTAAAAGCTTCCTTACGAAGCTACAGGGTGTTGAATTTTCCAAAAAAATGGTTTTTTTCTTCACAACTCCTGCAGTTTTTGAGATATTCAGTCCAAATTTGGAATGCGAGCTATTTTCAACAGTCTTCATCATTGCACGTCCTGAATCTCAACTAGAATCTACAGGGTGTTTTCTTTTCCGGAGCCATGTCTCCTTTTTCCCTCTCAAACTTTTTTGCGGTACGCCATGCTCAGCATAAAATTAACGTCAAAAAATGACAAGGTTCGCGCATTGGCAAGAATATGTGAAGTGACCCTTTTTTTCATTTTCCTTTGTTACTATGACACCGTGCGCGAAGTAGTGTGCGAAATACTTACTTCGCACACTGCATGTAAACTATATGGGATTTTTATATTTCAACTTGGTAAATTTCTTGAAATCCACGTTTTCTTTAACATTGAGTGTTGCTTTCAACATAGAATATATTGCCCATAGTTATAATACCTAATTACTTGATTTGGAAAAACAGTTCAAACCAGTTCAATATTTTTTTTCATATTAAGCTTAGCGTTTGTAGAAAAAATTTGTTTGCATCTCATGCGCGAAATACTTTGTTATCTCGACTATTTTTTTTAACTCGGCTGCGCCTCGTTAAAAAAATCAGTTCTCGATCACCAAAGTAGCATTTCGCGCACTAGATACAAAATAACTATTTTCTACAAACGTCAAAAAATGACAAGGTTCGCGCATCGGCAAGAATGTGCGAAGTGACCCTTTTTTTCATTTGCCTTTGTTACTATGACACCGTGCGCGAAGTAGTGTGCGAAATACTTACTTCGCACACTGCATGTAAATTATATGGGATTTTTATATTTTAACTTGGTAAATTTCTTGAAATCCACGTTTTCTTTAACATTGAGTGTTGCTTTCAACATGGAATATATTGCCCATAGTTATAATACCTAATTACTTGATTTGGAAAAACAGTTCAAACCAGTTCAATATTTTTTTTCATATTAAGCTAAGCGTTTGTAGTAAAAATTTGTTTGCGACTCATGCGCGAAATAGCATTTCGCGCACTAGATACAAAAATAACTATTTTATTTAGCGAATAACATAAAATCGTTCAATAATTTTTACTCGAAAACGGTTAGAGATACGAAAAAATTACAAGAGTCAACAAAGTTTTTAAATGAACGAAGATATCAGAAGTTAATTTTACGCTGATCAGTAGCGTACCGCAAAAAGTTTTAGAGGGACAAAGGAGACATAACTCCGGAGAAGAAAATACCCTGTAAATTCTAGTTGAGATTCAGGACGTGCAATAATGGAGACTGTTGAGAATAGCTCGCATTACAAATTTGGACTGAATTCATCAAAAACTGCAGGAGTTGAGAAGAAAATGTGGAAATGTTTGTTCGTTTTTATGTACTTTTTTCTTGAAATTATACGTTGATTCATCCCCTTAAGTTGTGACATACTATTATGTAACAACCTGTATTCTTGGAGTCGTCAAATTATTCATTATGAAAGAAAGTCCTACTCAAGTTTTAATTGATTTATAAGCTGTCTTTGCGTTGAAGCCAAGGTGAATCTACCAGTCTTAAGTTGGAACTATAGGTATAGCCCAGTCAAATTAGACGAAAAAGGGGCCCAACCTCGGAATGAAAGATAATAAGCTGAAAATTGGTATGAACCTTTGTTTTGTAATTCTAAATGTTGTCTCAAAAGTCACAAATGCTATCGTGCCGGCGTCTTAAGATATTGAAGGCCAAAGGTCATAAAAATAGGTTTTTTGCGAATATCTGCCTTCCTATTGCTTAAATGAGATTTGCAGTTATTATGAAAGTTGTAGACTATAAAATTGTCTACAACTTTTGTTTGAACTTTTTTTTCATACGACCAACCGTTTTTGGGGGTAGAGCACGAAGAGTGCGCAGAGTACAGTCATATATGACCTAATGCAGGGTCAAGAGCGTGAGTTACGGTTAGCAGTTCGTTGTATGAAGTCAATTATTTACTTAACAGTTATAATTATTAAACAATGCCCATTATTTATGTACTAATTATTAATTATTTTATTTAATTAAAATAAGTAATTAAATTATTGTATTTGACGGATATTCCGACTATAGTAAAAATATTAAAGCAAAGGAACAACAAAGAAGAACTGCTGCACTTTCAAATCATATGAGTTTGTTTTGACGAAACAATGAGTGTGCCAATCAGTCAAAAAACATTTTCATCAAATCGGTCGAATAAAAAAATTGTTGAAAATTTTAAACTGGTAATATCACAACAAAACAAGTCAGAGATGATGCTAATGTTCTCATCATTGACACAGCTATTGCCTTAACAGAACATCAAAAGACTGCTGTCATCATAGGAGAAGATATTGATTTGTTCGTTATTTTAATTGGACGTACTCAATCCCATCAACAGGAAATTTCCTCAAAAAAGTTGGCAAAGGCAATGTCAACACACAAATATACTCTTCTAAAAGTTTTTAACAATATCCTCGTACTAAAAAAACACATTTTATTTTTACACGCATTTAGTGGCTGTGACACGAATTCTGCGCTATTTAAAAAAATTAAATTGAAAAAAAATTAAAGAATAGAACATAAATAATGGGCATTGTTTAATAATTATAATTGTTAAGTGAATAATTGACTTTTTAACAACGAACTGCTAACCGTAACTCACGCTTGACCCCCTGCATTAGGTCATATTATGACTGTACGCTGCGCACTCTTCGCGCTCTACCCCAAAAACGGTTGGTCGTATGAAAAAAGTTCAAACAAAAGTTGTAGACAATTTTATAGTCTACAACTTTCATAATAACTGCAAATCTCATTCAAGCAATAGGAAGCAGATATTCGCAAAAAACCGATTTTTATGATCTTTGACCTTCAATATCTTAAGACGCCGGCACGATAGCATTTGTGACTTTTGAGACAACATTTAGAATGACAAAACAAAGGTTCATACCAATTTTCAGCTTATTATCTTTCATTCAGAGGTGAATCCTAATTTGACTGGGCTAGTAATGCCCGCTCACCGTATACTAAACATGTATAGTTGAAGAACTTAACACACCACTTTCTCCTCATTCTTCATTCACCAACATTAATTGATCAACAAAGCCTTTTCTGTCTGTTAGTCGTCGTAGAACTCCAAAACTTAACAAGCCGTTATAACCGTATAAGTTTCCTATTCACTTTACGACTCAATTGGTTCCTTATATGGTGTTATCATAAAGTTAAAAATCATTAATAATTGCATCTAGAACAGGTCCAGTGATGGTGAAAAATTCATTTCTGATGGTATCTTCACTTGCGTGCAAACAGGTCAGTTTATGATAAATAAATTAACACAGCGCGTTTGTTTGATAATTCGTTACGTATTTATCGGGATCTACGAAAACTTCATATTTTGAATTCTTAATTGGTAGTTTGACTTTGAGAATAACAGTGAACGCTTGTGACGTGGTTAAAGAGAATGAGGTTCCACTTTTACTGATTGTTTTACGCTTGCACATTGATTTGTTTTTACCTGGGAGGAATTTTTGAATAATTGACATGAGTGCGCAACGTATGCCGCGGAAATATAAATTTTCTTTCGATAATAACTGCATAGATGACGACATACACGAAGTTATTGACAAAATCATGCAGGAAAACGGTAAAGGTAACAGCAGCTTGGATGATAGTGATAATAGTGAGTATTTTGATTGACACTTTATATCAGATGCGAGGAATAGAATATTCATTGTAACGTAGGTTTTCATATTTTTTATTTTCATCTTTGGTCCTTTTTTATCGAATAATTTTGGATGAAGTTTAGATATTGTCGGGTTATCGAAAATAATACATCTTTTAGAACTTTATTGATGTTCGAACTGATCAAATTATTCAATTAAGTATTAGTCTTTTCTTGAGTTTAAATTGTTTTACTTCTAAGTTCAATGAAAGCACAAACCAATGAAATTATTGGTTTTATTGAAATTTTACTCTCGTTTTAATATTTCCCTCGGTTCTATAAAATCATCCATTTTACGGAAAAATTCTGAGTTGACTGGAAATAGTTATTTAATCAACTAGGTTATTAAAGGAAGCGACTAATGGTCAAGATATTTTAATGCGTGAGCGGAGCGAACGCGTTAATAGTTCGAGACCATTAGTCGCTCGATTAATAACCGTGTTGATTACAAGATTTTTCCGACGATCTCAATATGAATTGTGTATGAATTCTTGATTTAAATACATTTCCATTTTGCAAAAGACACACATTTGACATAATCAAATTTCTATGGATCTATGTTCCAGTAGAGTTTTGACATTTCTCGTAGTGCTTCGGAATACTTTGTGTACGGTTGCCATGAGGATTGCACATTAAAATGGATAAAAAATTGAGCATTAAAATGGGTCATTAATGCTCAATTTCGTACACATTAAAATCACCTTTTATTTCGAGATCGGCGAAAAAATATTTTTATCAGTAATATTTTTCCATGTTCTGAAACTATACAAGGTGTCTCTAAACAAATGCGAGGGACTTTGGGAAATGATTCCTCGATTAAATTAAGCAGGGGCAGTTGATATAAATTATTTGCGAAATCGACTACCTTTCCAAGATACAGTCTTTGGAAGGCGATGACGAGTTAACAGTTTTTAATTTTTTTTAAGAGTCCTAAAAAACACTGAGTCATAAAACTATACATAATATGAAGCACTGAGTAGATGTTACTCGTACAATTTGGATTGGTCCCATAACCATTAGGGGTTGAAAATAACAACTCTTCATGATTTTCCTTCAAAAATTGTTTTCGTCTGATAGATTTTCGAAAAATAAAATTCTCTCATTCTTCAATTTTGGAGAAAAAAGTCTCTTGCAAAATTTCGATACAGTCGATACTTTTCTCGGAAAAAATAGAAACTTAAGCAGTTATGATGTCATACTTCGAAGAAACGAATATCCCCCCCCTTTGTTAAGGAAAAGAAAAATGACGATAAGCTTTCTAAGTTTGAAATTAGAATGTGATGACTTATATAAATTATCTGATGAATTTGTGGAAATCATTAAGAAAATCGTTCGTATTTTGAAAATGTTCAGAGAAAATATCATCCTCCAAAATAAACCAGGTCTCCTATTTCATCAGGAAAATGAAGAAAATCCTTCAAAGTTCATTCAGATTACTTAGATACTAATGAAAATTGTTACAGGTTTCGCAAATTGGTTTAACAACAATATTCTATTGAGTCATATTAACTGCATTCATATTATGACAGGAAATGAAGCTAATATTTTGATTATCATAATCTTAATGGTTGGTTTATTTGAACATTGCTTCTTTTCGTGAAATATTGATTTCAAATCTTTTTATATTTTTTGGGTGTATTCGTCGAAGTTATTATTGATTTAAATTTTCGACAATAAAGGTTTTATTGTGTGTTGATTGATTATATTATCTGTCTTGAGTAATTTCTGGTCACTAAGGTCACGGTGACATTATCAATTATATTTACGCCGTTTATTTATTTTGGATGTTTTTTCGTATTATCTGGTTCGTTTGTTTGTTGGAGAATATTCAAGGAATAGTAGGTACGTCATTATTTTATCTTCACATTGCATATCGTAAATAATATAAATATATCTTATGAAGAAAATTTTAATGTCCAAGCAATAAAGAACTATGGAATCTTTCATGAGATCCTTATCGACCAGTAATGTTTTATTGTCGATATAATTGTTGAAAAAATTATTCCGATTCGCCCATATTTTATGGAACGTAAGATGAAATGACCCATTGGTTATTCAAACATAAAAGAAATTCTGCACTAATTGAACTGATTATGTTAATCTCAGAAATTAATATTGAAGATATTATCATGGAAATTCTGAATCTGAAACGACAAAATCGAAGCAGAAAAATAAAATGACTGAAACTCTATTAGATCGATTTAAAACTAACAACTCAATTCAAAAACGACTCGGTAACTTCATGTATAGCCCTTGAGCCATCCTGAAAAAAGATGGGACAATTATTCATCAGATATTCTATTAATAATTTTTCATAGATGAAACTATTGAAAATTATTACTGTTAAAGTTGACTTCAGAATCGTTATATTTTTTCCTTTACTCTAATCATCTAGGTATAGTCCGTTCACGAAAGTTTGAGCGCATAGTAGGCATTTGTTTATTTATCTGAAGTTGGCAGTATTTGCTGTCATAACGTAAAATAAAGTCAAAGTTGAGTATCAATCTGAAAAGAAAATAAACAACATAACCTCAACTTTCAATATACACAGTGGAATATGCAAAATTTCCATGGCCAACTGACGGCTCAACCTTTCGTGAACGGACTATAGTAGGTATAGCAAAAACGCAGTTTCGTTGTATGTGCTAAAAAGTAGACCCTTCTGAATAGCTCGATCACTTGTGCGAAATGTTTTGAGATTGGAATCATCTAAAATTTTAATTGTTTTGTGCTTTCCAAAAAGTTCATTTAGTACATGAATGGGTGGGTAACCGTTATTTGATTCCTATATTGAATGAGCTCATCAAAAAGTTTCCGAACCCCTTCCAATATTGATTGGCCTCGAATTTTCTATACTAAATTTAATAATGGTTTTTCTTACCTTTTACAGGCAACGAGAGCCCATCGTTCAACCATAGCCCACAATTTGCTCAGAATGAACCAGAATTACCCAATGAAATTTCCGCTCCGTATGAAGTTCCTCAATTCCCTATTGAACAAATCGAGAAGAAATTGGCCATACAGAGACAGTTGAACGTCAAGTAAGTAGAAAAATATTATACGAGGTCTGTAAACAATTCTAGAGACTTAGGGAGATGATTCCTCGATGAAAATAGCAGGGGTAGTTCATATTAATTTTTTTGCAAGTTTTAACTGTTTTCCTGGCGACAGTTGGCTGAAACATTGAACACATAAAGCAAAAATAAAAATAGCCCAAACAATATTTCAATAAATTAATAATTCCACGTCAACAACATAATACGGGTACTCCAAAAATATAATTATGATTTCCGTCTCTTAAAGTCTGTTTTTAAAAAGATTTATTTCTTTCCAAAATATCAATTACAACTTAACAGATAAAGAATTGATAATTTAACAGATTAAGATTTGGAGTGAGTCTAATGGAAGTTACTTCCTAACTGAACTAAATCTAATGTCCACTCTCAAAAGAAAGCTAAAAGTGCATAATTGCATGTCGACACTTTCGAGTACAATTCCTGGGATGGACCGAGGTGTTGACTGTTGACGTCTACAATTCCTAGAGAAGATGATCTCATAACTCTTCCCCGCTTAGTTTAGATAACGTCCTCGTTATCGCTTTCTTTCCTGGTGTTGTCTTCAAGGTCTATGCGGATGATCTTCCTGGGACTGAAGAGAACTTCGGAAATTCTTGCTCTGTTCTTTATAATTAGAATTATTCCGGTGATAATGCAACAAAGCAAAATACCACTTGTCGTTATGTGGATTATTTGAGATGTCGGTTGCAAATACAGGGGCTGGTCTTGAAGTTTTTCAGCTTCTTGGAGAATTGAAGTTGGTTCTGATAAATGTTTCAATTGAAGATCTACCTTGTAGTTGTAGTTCAATGGGAGATTTGAAATTTTTCCAGTGTAAATTTCAAAAATTGGTACTGTATTGTCAAATATTGAATTTTCGATGATAATTTTGCAATCGGAATTCAACAGGTTTGTTCCTTGGATAGATTTATTCGTAATAATTCCATGACAATCTTCAAGTGTTGTCTGTGGATTCTTGAACAGTGTAAGAAGCTGTTTATTCTTCAGAATGTGAATTATCTTGTAGTTATTTTCTATTAAAACAGTTTGGCACCGGTCTGGTGATGCTAGGGTACAAGTTTCTCTGACTGGTTGTTGGTGACATAGAACCATGGAACTGCCTAATCTGGAGTCGCATACTTCATCGGTCCAATACTCTTCATTCTTGATTTTGATTAAATACTTCTTTGGAGGTATTACAGCTATATCTTGGTTATTAGGTAAAGGGTACACTCTGGAGTAGTTTGCAATCAAGGTTTTGAGGATAGGAATTTTAAGGAGGGATGTAATGGTTTCATCAGTTCCTATGACAGACATTTTCGCAAATTCTATTATTTTATACAGGTGAACTTGATCAATTGGTGATAATTGCTGTGGTTTATAAATTCTTTCCAAATAAGTACCATTAATTGAAGTTCTTGAAGTTTTATAATTTCTAAATTTGGTATTTCTTTCATTGCGAAACTAAGTGTTCTTTCAATCATTAGTAAAGTATTTAATAGTTCTTCTGATTGTAGTATCTGGTATTCGATAATGATTCTAAATTCCTCAGTTGATTTGATATTTTCAAAAAGTATTTTTGTATGAAAAATGTTATTGTTCAACAGAGCTAAGTCTTCAGAATATCTCTGCGTTAAATGGTTAGCGAATGAAGTTAATTTATTTATTCTTTCAATTTCAGAATTTTTGTTTCGATGAAGGCTCTCTAAGTTTTCGTTAATGGTCTTGAGGTCATCATCATCTAGATTTCCGGTTACGAATTTAATTCCTTTTCCAATGAAATTTGCCAAGCCTCTTTTAATTTTTCTGTTGAAAAATTTATGTAATATTTGTTCGATTTGAACTAGATTTGATTTCAATTGAACATAAATTCTGTGAGATAATTCATCGATGGTACGATTTTTCTGTAGAGCAATAAAGTTGTAATTGAGTTGATCATAATTAATTTGTAAATTGGTTAGTAGTAAATTGTGGTAGTGGTCAAGAATTTTGGCATTACAAAGAGATTCTTCAAAGTATCCATTACTGATTATTTTGTTGACCTGAAGGGCCTGGTTGGTTGGGGTCCGTATCAGGAGAATTAGCGGTATCCTGAAAAGAACAAGTATTATTCCTTAATCTTTTGACTTTCTTGATATGAGCTGTGGTTTCTCTAGATTTTTGGGTAAGACCACTGATTTTATTTTGTTGTTGTTGATCGACTCTAACTTTTTCAAAAGGAGGGTCAGTTTTTCTGGGCCTGTTTCTTTCAACATAGACTTCTCTTTGTTCTAAATCGGGAGGGTCATTTCTATTCTCGTTTAATTTATTCAATATTTTCTGTCCTCGTTCCTTATTCCGTTGGTAAATATGGTCAAAAAAGGGTAATATTCTTGTTTCCTTTTTTCATTATACTGTTCATAAACGGTCATGTTCAGATCAAATTCTGGTAGTTTTTCGTAGGGACTATAAAGTAAATTAAATGGAGAATAGCCGGTAGTTGAGTGTATTGATTGATTATAGATCAGTGTTGCAGTAATCATAAGATTTGAAGGATTTTCATTAGGGTTTTTCAATTTTAAAATTCGAAGTTTTTCCAAGATTGTAGAATGAAATCTCTCAATAGGAGAATTTGAACTTGGATTATTCACCGTTGTGAAGTGAAGATCAATTTTGTTCAATTTACAATATTCCGTGAAAGTTTTGTTGTGAAATTCTCTTCCTTCGTCGCAGACAATTTTTTGGGGGATATTATGGTGCGAAAAATAATGACGTAATTTATTGAGGATTGTAAGTGCTGTACCATCTTTGACTAGATATGACTGAGCATATTTAGAGAAGAGATCTATTATAGTCAAAAACTTTGAATTTAGAAAGGAAAAAGTGTCTAAGTGGATTATTTCAAATGGTCTTTTCGCAAGAAGTGGACCAGAGAATTTCAATTTATAGGGATGTCTCTCGTATTTCGACTGAAGACATAATTCACATTTGTTGATTATTTCTGTTATTTTGTTTTTCATTTTTGGCCAATAGTACTTTTTTGATAAAAATTTATGACTTTCTGAAATGCCATTGTGATTTTTGTCGTGATATTCTGAAATGATTTCTTTTTGATTTTCTTCACCGGTAACATCCAATAAATAATTATTACTGATTACAAGTTTTGCAGAGTAATTCAATGTTTCTTTACAAAATCTGACGAGGGGTAAACGCAATTTATTGTCTCTGAAATAAATTCCATAAGATTCGTTTGGTCTCAGAATTTCTTTGAATAGGTTCGAAAAATCGTTTGTCATACAATTTTGTCTTATTGATACGCAATACGTATTTTTTCCAAAAGGTTTAGTGTATTTCAAATTGAATTGTTCACCAATATTCATATAATTCTATTGGGATAAATATTAACAGGTGTTTCTGTAATTGGGATAACTTTCCCGTTGTCTTCTTGAGTAGAGTGAATAGTAGCATCAGAGTTAATATCATTGTTCGGATTTTCATGTTCCTCGTTTACAGGAGGGTTTTCGTTATTTTGAGAGTTCAGAATGTTTTCTAATTCTTCGTCACCTAATTCGGGAAGTTCATTTACATTTGGTAAGATGGACGATATTTCTACATTCAGATCATCCTCAGATAAAAGTGATTCGTTTTCTCGATTATGTATTTCAATTCGTGAAAGTGCATCGGCAACTTTATTTTCCTTGCCTTTAGTATGAATTATTTTAAAATCAAATTCTTCTATTTTAATTTCCAACGTATGAGGCGTGAATTTGGTTCTTTAATTTTGTAAAGCCATACAAGAGGATTATGGTCAGTTTCGATTGTAAAACTTTGTCCAAAAAGATAGGGCCTGAAATGTTTTGTTGAATCGAGAATTGCTAATAATTCCTTTTCAATTGTTGAATAATTTCTTTCAGCCGAGTTCAAAGTTCTCGAATAGTAGGCTATAGGGCGGTTTGACTGTGATAAAACACTTCCAATGGCTACATTTGAAGCATCTGTTGTTAATTTAAAAGGTTTTTCAAAATCTGGGTAGACCAGAATTGGAGCGTTTGTCAATAGTTCTTTACATTGTTGGAAAGCATAAACGTAGTCCGGATCTTGATAATTTATTTTTGCTCCTTTCTTCAAGCATTTTGTGAATGGTGAAACAATATGTGCGAAATTTTGTATAAAACGTCGGTAATAACCTATTAAACCTAGAAACGACTTTATTTCTTTAACTGAACGCGGTAGGGGATATTTCTCGATAGTTTCTAATTTTGATGGATTTGGCGATATTCCTTCAGGTGTTATGACATGTCCTAGGAATGCTACGTTTTTACTCAAAAATTCACATTTGTCGAGTTCAATTTTAAGGTTATATTCTTGAATTTTCTGAAAAATTAGTTTCAGGTGATAAATATGTTCTTGCAATGATTTTGAAAATACGACTACGTCGTCCATGTAAACAAAACAAAAAATATGCAGGTATTCCTTGAGAACATTATCCATTACACGTTGAAAAGTACTCGGGCCGTTTTTTAATCCATAAGGCATTCGAAGGTATTCATAATGGCCATTGTTTACAGTAAATGCAGTTTTTTCTATGGATTCAGGATCCATTTCAATTTGATGAAAGGCCTTTGCCATGTCGATTGTAGAAAAATAGCAACTTTTGCCTAAGTTATCCAAAATCTCTTCTATTCTCGGTCAAGGGTATTTATCTTCGACGGTTTTATCATTAAGACGTCTATAATCTATGACCATTCTGTACTTCTTTTGACCTGATGCGTCTTTTTTCTTGTCAACGATCCATACCGGAGCACTATAAGGTGAAATTGACGGACGTATAATTTTGTCATCAAGTAATTTTTGAATTTGTTCCTGAATAATTTTCCTCATGTGATGAGGGTGTCTGAAAGATTTTACGTAAACAGGTTCCTCATCTTTTGTTCGAATTTTGTGTTTGACTGTATTACTAAATGAAAGATCTGAATCTTCGTTATAAAAAATATTCTTGAATTTATTACATATTTTGAAGATTTCTCTTTTTTTTCAGAGTTCATGTGAGCAGTTCTTATGTTTTTCGCAAGTTTAAAATTTTGATGTATTAATGGAGGGGTTGATATTTCTGTTTCGTGAATCGATTTCACAGGTATTCTTTCTACAAAATTAATTTGTACTTCATTTTCTATTGGTTGAGAAATTGGTATAGTGCAAAATCCGTTCCTAGCATGAGCAATACATTCTGGAGTTGAAAATTGTTGAAAGTTTATTTCAGGTAGAAGGACATTTCCGTTTTCTATGGAAACAGGTATTTTAATAAAATTTTTTGCTTTTTCATTACGCGGTTTCAGTTTGGACGATGAATATTCGAGGTTGAAAGGTATTTTTAGATCATTAATTTCTAATGTATGAGTTTTATAATCAATTTTCGCACCTAATCTTTGGAGATCAGAAGTTCCTAACAGAGCGTCAAATTTTTGATGCCAATCAACTACATGTAAATGAATATTTTCAAAAATTCCTAATTCGTATAAAATTGGTATATTTAAATTATTGTCTGAAGTGATTGTGTTTCCTAAGCCAGAGACGCTAAATTTTTCTTTGTATAAAAATTGGAAGAATTTTTCAAACGCGGGTTTTGAATTAATGACTGAATTTGTTGCTCCTGAGTCAATCAAAATTTTGAGGTCAATTTTTGGTAAATAAATGTAGGGCAATTTGGACTTAATTTTGACACAATTTAGATCTATGTTTCTGGGAATTCCAAGGCAGCTATCTGAAAATTTTCTTCTTCTGTAAGATTATTTTCATAGTCATCTTGAGAATTAACGTTTGGATCATAAAATTCTGATTCAAAATCTTCAGGATTTCCACCTTCGGATTGAACGTTAAATAATTCTTCGGAAATAAAATTTCTTGTCGGTTTGTTTTGTGAAAAATTTCTCGTCGAGATCGACTGAGCGGCAGGTTGCCTAAAAGTGTTTCTAGTCGAAATAGACATAGGAGTTGGCTTTTGTTGATTTTTGGACATACTAGAACCTGGTTTTGGTCCGAACACTTCGCGAGCTGTCGGGTATCCTCTGTTATTAGGAATTGGTGTGTTAATGCAATAAGGAAAGCCGTTTGGATTTTCAGAATTTTCAGGAGGAGATTGATGCTTATAATTTGTCACGAAATTTTGGTTATTCGTTGGTACTAGTTAGAAAATGTTTGAGCATTGCTTGGATTGGAAATTTTGATTCCGATTTTGAGCTTTCGGGAATTCGTGGTAATTACGAGTCTGATATGAATTTTGAGGTGAAGTACGATTATAATTTAGCTTTTTTGGTGTTCTTGAGATTTCCGCAGAAATTCGCAGTATTCCCATTCTTGCTTTCTATTGTCGAAAAATTGACATCTATTAATACAGTCTTCTAAACTAATGCAGTTGAAGTTACTAAGGTAAGATCTGTATGGTTCTAGAATACCTATTTGGAATGTTTTGAGTGCTAGTTTCTGAATATCTTGTTGTTTGTATAACAAATAATTTTGGTCTCTTATGTTCAGGGTTAAATGTTGTAACAAATCGCTCAAATTTTTTGAAATCCTACTATAATAGTCTAAATATGTTTCATGTTTTTGTTGTACGCATTGTGATAGAGAGGACACTAATAAGTCTTCATTGCGTTGATCTCCATACCTTTGCAATAATACCCTTCTGATATTGGGCCAATCAGAGGCATTTTGAAAAGCTATGAAGTCCCTAGCTTCATCTTTCAATTTTGATCTTATCGAAAAATTCAGTGCGTAAGTTAGATCTTGATTCAATCTGCCTTGCAGATGCGTCAATAAATTATCTACTTCGTTTATGAAAATTGATAGATTTTGGCCGGGAATATATTCCGGAATTGAGTTTAATAACAATTGTAAGTCCTGTCTAGACATTACTTCGATTGGGTTAACTGTATTAGAAGAAGCTTGGTTAGAATTCATTTTTCTTCTAGGGTAAGGTTGAAATCTACTATTTCTAAGAATATGTGAACCTAGTTCTAAAGTTTCTGAATCCTCAGCAATTATCTCTAATTCTTGAGAAGAATTCGTATCTGTCATTAGACTGATGAAGGAAAAAGAAAAAATTGGATGGGTTTGAAGGACTTACACCAAGATTTGCATCCTATAGTGGTTGTTCCTTCCTTCTTGGTCGAAGTGGGTAGGTTGATTCCTTCCGGGTTGAAGTTGGATTTCCTTCCGGTTGAAGGTGATGTTGATGGTGGTTTTGACGATATCGCACAAAGAGTTAAAACTCAACGGGAGTTCCTCGGAGACGTCGAAAGTTTTCGAAGCGGAAACTAATTTTAGTCACTTTTCACTAAAACCCCGTTGCGATATCCTGTTCGCAGCGCCAATTATGATTTCCGTCTCTTAAAGTCTGTTTTTAAAAATTTATTTCTTTCCAAAATATCAATTACAACTTAACAGATAAAGAATTGATAAATTTAACAGATTAAGATGTGGAGTGAGTCTAATGGAAGTTACTTCCTAACTGAACTAAATCTAATGTCCACTCTCAAAAGAAAGCTAAAAGTGCATAATTGCATGTCGACACTTTCGAGTACAATTCCTGGGATGGACCGAGGTGTTGACTGTTGACGTCTACAATTCCTAGAGAAGATGATCTCATAACTATATAATATACAGGATGTCTGTATAATAATAAAATAATAAAATAATAATGAAACAAACACGAGGGCCTTTGGGAGATGATTCCTCGATGAAAATAAGCAGGGGTTGTTCATATATTATTGAATGTTAATTTAATTTATTTGTGATTTTCTTTATGAGCAAATAAAGTCTATTCTATTCTATTCTACAGGGTGGGGCAGAAAAACCTATCCGATTTCAAAACGTTATAAAATTAAAACCACTCAGCTTGTCAAAAATTTTTTTTTATTAACATATCGCAAATTTTATGCCATTTTTGAATTTAAGTTTTGAAAAGCACATCACTCAAATGTCGTCCTTGGGAGCGGATACACTTATTTAGGCGCTCGCGGTAGCTTTCCATAACTTTCACCGTCATTTCCACAGGAATTTCTTCATTTGCCCGAGCAATTTCCCTTCGTAAAGCAAGAAGGGTCCTTGGTCGATGCTGGTAAACCTTCGATTTGAGGTAATCCCAAAGGAAGAAGTCACATGGAGTGAGATCCGGTGAGCGCGGCGGCCAGCCAAGATCACCTCTCAGAGAAATGAGGCGACCGGGAAACAGTTCCCTGAGAATGTCCATTGATCGTCGCGATGTGTGGGCGGTTGCACCATCCTGTTGAAACCACACATTTTCCACGCCATTTTCTTCCATTTTGGGTTTAAGAAAATTTTCCAGCATGAAACAATAGCGCTCGCTGTTGACCGTTACGGTTTGCCCATTTTCTTCAAAAAAGTAGAGCTCCCAGGCCTAGGCGGGAAAGAGCACACCACACAGTCACTTTTGGGCTATGGAGGGGTTCCTGATGGTTTTCCCGAGGATTTTCGTCACTCCAATATCGAAATGAATTCGAAAAGCATGTGTGTAGCAATTATCGAACCGCCGCATTCGATAAACCGCTCAATAACAAAAGCACGATGTTCACCAGACCAAGGCATGTTGACTACTGACAAATGGCATAAAACCAGCTTTCTAACGGTTTTTACCCCACTACTCTACCTGCTCTCTCTTCTGAGAAAAAGGGATTTGAAATCGGATAGGTTTTTCTGCCCCACCCTGTATAATTTTGTCTCGAAAGCGACCCCCCCCTTCCAAGATACAGCCTTTGGAAGGCGATGACGAGTTGACAGTTTTTATATTTTTTACGGCTCCTTAAAACACTGAGTCATAAAACAGTACATAATATAAAGTACTAAGTATATAGATGTTACTCACACAATTTTTTTAGATCTCATAACTTTATGGGGGTTGAAAATAACAACCCCCTATGAATTTCGTTCAAAATTGTTTTAGTCGGGTAGATTTTCGGAAAATAAAATTCTCATTATGGTTTTCCATTCAAAATGGAGAAAAAAGTCTTTTGCAAAATTTCGATACAGTCGATACTTTTCTCGGAAAAAATAAAAACTTACAAGCAGTTATGATCACTATTCATTCCATTTCATCGTATGTTCTATAGAATGTTTAATTGGAATATTGAAAAGAAGAATCTTTATATTTCCATAACAAGTCATCCGATTCGAGTGAAATTTATTTTGTGAATGAAGATTGATATACTGAATGTTTGTGCAAAATTTCTAGAGGATCGCATCATCAGGACCATAAAATTTAGTTTTTTCAAAATTGATTTTTTACATATTTCATTTTTTGGATCATTCCCAGAATGTGATTCCGATCGTGCTTAGATTTTGCATTCATATACTTAGCATGAAACTCAAGTTCTATACTAATTTTGAGGTATCAGCATTATTGCTCCACCAATGAACGAGCATTCAAAAGCACCTGCTCAGGGATTTTCTTAAATTTTTTAAGTTTACAAGTTATAAGGCAAAAATGATGTAAATAGCCCAAATAATATTCCAATAATAATTCCAATATGAGTCGAAGGATGTTGAAATTTCTCATTATCTCTGAGTGGGCAAAAATCATCTTGCCCACTCTGAATTTGGACGCAAATAACAACTTTTCGGAGTTCATTGCTGTTTTCAAAGGTTACCAGCTATAAATAATCGTTTCATTACCTATGCCAAGTGTTTACTATGGAAATTTTAATTCGGCTATTAACCTTGTACTGGCGTTTTCCTTGATTTTATTCCCAATCAAAACAAAGCTGGGTAAGAGAATGTTGACAAAATATTTACGAATATACTGCATAAAATTAGATGGACTAGCCGCCAGTGAAATCAACGCAGCGGTATCGGATAATTGAAATATTTCATTCAATCAAGACTTTCTCCATAACTTCAGATAGAGACTATCATCATATCGAAAATCAATGTAGGAACTTATGAGGAGGATTGCATATGTCAAATTGTCATGGCCTACCGACGGCTCAACCTTTCGTGAACGGACTA
The DNA here is from genome assembly GCA_013421045.1 of Propylea japonica. Classification (NCBI taxonomy): domain Eukaryota; kingdom Metazoa; phylum Arthropoda; class Insecta; order Coleoptera; family Coccinellidae; genus Propylea; species Propylea japonica. The sequence continues at coordinate 21,942,625 of CM024240.1, read as the reverse complement.
TAAACGAGTTGATTTTTCAGAAGAAATATATTCTTATTCTGCTCAAGACATAAAGGGTTTTCCAATAAGAGGTGTTATTTTGAATAGCCTGCTATTTCGGTAGATGTCACGTTTGAAGCTATCATTTTTTGACATTTGACAAGTAGAAACTACGCCATTAATAAAAATGGAACGATACACGCTTCAAGAACGGATTGAAATTATTAAAATTCACTTTAAAAATGGTGAAAATTTGGCAGAGACGGTTCGTAAAACTCGAACATTTTTGGGTCGTCGTGAAGCACCTTGTCGGACCGCAATAAAGAAATTGATGGAAAAAATCGAGCTGTTGGGACAAGTTAGTGATGTGAAGAATGAAACCCGTGCACGTCGCTCAATAAGTCATTGGATCTTAGTTTTTCGAAAATGAGGCTGTAACAACAGTTAAGGTCAATGGAGTGCGCTATCGAGAGATGATTAATAATTTTTATGTCCGAAATTGGATAGTATTGATAGGGACAACGTTTACTTTCAACAATAAGTCGCTACGTGCCACACAAGTAACGAAACCATTGATCTTTTTCGGGAAAAGCTTCCAGACCGCGTTATCTCTCGAAGAGGTGATCACAATTGGCCACCGAGATCTTGTGATTTAACACCTTGCGACTTCTTCCCTTGGGGCCACGTGAAGAGAAGGTCTACGCCAATAGCCCAACGTCGATTCAACACCTCAAAGATGGAATTCGTGAGACTATCGAGGACATAGGGTAGACACTTTGCGATTTGTTTATGGAGAATTTCATTAAAAGGATATGGTCCTGTGAGCGTGGTCGTGGTGGTCATTTGCCTGATGTTATTTTCCACTATTAACGGCATAGCTTCTTCTTTAAAATGAAATAAACATTCGATCATTTATATTGAAAAATGGCATTTTTCTTTGAATATCAAAATAACACCATTTATTGGGAAAACCTTCAATCATCAAATCGAAAATCAATGAACTTATGAGGAGGATTGGATACAGAAAGCAATTAACGTGTTGATGATCAATAGTTATTTAATCATTTAGTTTATTAATTGGAGATCAATTCCTAAACGAGTTGATTTTTGAGAAGAAATACATTTTTATTTAACACAAGACATACATTCTATATTTCAATAGTATTGTAACATTTCTCGTATTGCTTGTGAATACTTTATGTTCGGTTGCCCATCACAATTACGCATAGAGGTAGGTGAAATCACACTTTAAAATGGGTCATTATTGATCGGTTTCGTATACGTTAAACTCAGCTTTTATTTTGAGGTCGACGAATCTAAATACTGAAGAAGTTCAGCTATCCAAAATAAATAACTAGTGTAAAAGGAGACTGCCATTAATTTTTTATTTCGAATAGAAAGCTGTGAAATAAATAAGGGGTGCCATTTGAAAATTTCGAAATATTTTTATTTTAAATTCCACATTTTCGGGTCAAAATTTTCGAAGAACCTTACGATGTATCAAAATACTGAATATACCACATGAATGCATGGATTCTCTACTATGTTACTGCTGAATTTGGTTCCGTTCGCATAAAAAATAATCGAGATATTGCATTTGTAAACTGGCAATGCAGATGTCAAAAATTTCAAGAATTTGTGCATAGCATAACTTGGCAACAGTGCTTGGTAGAGATATTTTTTAAGTAGGTTAGCGAATTTGGTATTGAATCGATACATGAATAAAAATATAGGTAGTTCCATTTGAAATAAGAAAGTAGATATGCGTTTGAGGTAGACGTGGCAACATTGTCGACTTGAAAATATTTTAGGCGAAGAGTTCCTTCATCCTCAAGGCTCCATCTTGAATTTCAGAACGAAATATTCACTTTTTTCACCAAAAACGTCTTATAGACCAACTTAAAAGGAAAACCTGTATATTCATGGGACCTCGTTCATATTTTATGGTACTCTATCGCGTGGCACGATGCATGGTACTTTTTTTCTCGACACTCTGTATAATGAATTTCAGTCAATCTGTACTCGTTTTGAACATACTTTCCAGAGCAGTATGTTGGCAAACAGGAATGCAAAAGTAGTTACTACTACCATTGAGTTTAAAAATATATTAATATTTTTAAACCCAATACTACTACTGATTGATGTAGGAAAAAACAATGCAACAATGCTTTGAATTTTTGTCGATTCAATGAGCAACAACTCAATTTCTAAGTTTGGCTTATGATGAACTGTGTACAAAACTTTGTTCAAATTTAAGACGAAGTAATGTAAACATTGTAAACAAAGTGAATCACATAGTTTGCGCATATGGCAAGTGATGTTGGTTGAACAGTGGTAAATCCTACTCCTGTTTTGTCGCTTTACAGACTTGCAGGATCGTATTGGTAACGAAATGTGGATTTCCAGATTGATATGGAGTGCAAACTCTACTATTATATGAATTATCCTAGCTCCACTCTGAAAGGACAATACCCTTTCAATTTCGTGGATCCTCCTTTTTATGCGCGAACTTGTTTTCATTTCTCCGTTTTAAATTTTAAACAAACCATCGGAAAATTATTGAAGAAAATTTTTAATGCCCATCCTCAGTATCTCATTGTTTTTCTTTTGACTAACTGTTCCGTCGAAATAGTTAACGCGTTCTTTTCGCGATCGACCTCTTGACTCAAAATCTACCATCTGTTAAGAATAATATGGCAACCCATATGGATATTAATTATCCATTCGAAATTTCAGAAGTTTTTTCAAGGAAAAACTATCAGTTGCGGAAATGGCTACTTGTGAATTATATCAAAGGAATTCCTTTGTATCGAAATAATACATTTGCAGAGTGAGTTTTTGACTTTGAACAATATTTAAACTGAAGATTCTTGAAGCCGAAAGTAACAATTTTCTCCCTGATATTATAAGCATTTAAGCAAATTTAATTTTTTTATATCTTTAAAATGATTTTCGGAATACAGTTTTTCAAACTCATAGTTCGGAACTGATATCGCCAACGTTCAAAGGACATACAAGAAGTGCATCTATAGCCAGCTGTTTTGTCCTATTGCTCTGGATGATATGATCTCATTGTATGTTCTTCGAACATCGACGAGACTAGCCCCAAAGTTTGAGTCCGATATTTGTTGATTTCAATCGCTATTTTATTCTCTACTTTCAGTTTATAATTTCAATTGCGTAATCCGCGATCGAATTGGTAACGAAATGTGGATTTCCAGATTGATATGGAGTGCAACTCTACTATTATATAATTATCTTAGCTTCACTCTTTAAGGACAATACCTTTTCAACTTCTTGGATCCTCCTTTTCATGCGCGAACTTGTTTATATTTCTCCGTGTTAAATTTGAAAAAACCATCGGAAAATTATTGAAGAAAATTTTCAATGCCCATCCTCAGTATCTCATTGTTTTTCTTTTGACTAACTGTTCCGTCGAAATAGTTAACGCGTTCTTTTCGCGATCGAACCTTGACTCAAAATCTACCATCTGATAAGAATAATATGGCAACCCATATGGATATTAATTATCCATTCGAAATTTCAGAAGTTTTTTCAAGGAAAAACTATCAGTTGCGGAAATGGCTACTTGTGAATTATATCAAAGGAATTCCTTTGTATCGAAATAATACATTTGCAGAGTGAGTTTTTGACTTTGAACAATATTTAAACTGAAGATTCGTGAAGCCAAAAGTAACATTTTTCTCCCTGATATTATAAGCATTTAAGCAAATTCAATTTTTTTATATCTTTCAAATGATTTTCGGAATACAGTTTTTCAAACTCATACATACAAGGTCATCCAGTGCATACATAGCCAGCTGTTTTGTCCTATTGCTCTGGATGATATGATCTCTTTGTATGTTCTTCGAACATCGACGAGACTAGCGCCAAAGTTAGAGTCCGATATTTGTTGATTTTAATCGCTCATTTTATTATCTACTTTCAGTTTATACTTTCAATTGCGTAATCTGCGTTAAACTATTTATTGTATGTTAAATAATATCTTATATCGATTCGAATAGTGAATTAACTGAAGTTTTGATGTATCGCAAAGGTGAGAATGTGGAAGAATTGAGAAAACGCGTTGACAGCTCCTATTGAACTAATGTGTTTGCGAACAGGAATAATAAATAATGCATGTAATAATTCATTATTACGCCTAGCAAGACTTTGTGTACATTTAACAAATGGTGATGAATTTGAAAAATTTCTGTGAATAATTTGAATCAATTTCAACGTTGAGTTTTTGAAGTTTCCCCAGCAAAAATCGACCGGTTACCGAAAAAAAAATTATGGGTTCTTTAGTTCCATTGTGAAGGATTCTCCAATAAGAGATGTTATTTTGATATTCGAAGAAAATTATCATTACAAAGAAGAAGCTATGCCGTTAATAGTGGAAAATAACATCAGACAAATGACCAACACGACCACGCTTACAGGACCATATCCTTTCAATCAAATTTTCCATAACCGAGTCGCAAAGTGGCTGTCCTATGTCCTCGTTAGCCTCACGAATTCCATCATTGAGGTCTTCAATCGACGCTGGGCTATTGACATAGACCTTCTCTTTCACGTGGCCCCAAGGGAAGAAGTCGCAAGGTGTTAAATCACAAGATCTCGGTGGCCAATTGTCATCACTTCTTCGAGAGATAACACGGTCCGGAAACTTTTCCCGCAAAAGATTAATGGTTCTGTTGCTTTTGTGACACGTAGCGCCGCCTTGTTGAAAGTAAACGTTGTCTAGATCAGTACTATTCAATTTCGGCCATAAAAAGTCATAAGTCATCTCTCGATACCGCAATCCATTCACCGTAAGTTGCTCCAGCCACATTTTCGAAAAAGTAAGGTCCAATGACTCCGCCGGACCATAAACCGCACCAAACATTCACATGTTGAGGATAGAGAGGCTTTTCAACAATAACTCTTGGGTTTTCCGAGCCCCAAATGCGACAATTTTTCTTGTTGACGAAGCCACCGAGGTGGAAATGGACTTCATCACTGAAGATGATTTTTCGATGGAATTCCGGATCATTTTCATGTATTTCAACGACCCAATCAGCAAAGACACTACGTTAATGATGATCGGCCGGCTTGAGTTCTTATGTTAACTGAACTTTAATAGCCTCAAGACCCAAATCGTTATGCAAAATACGGTGTAATGACGTTTATGGAATGCCTAATTCCAAAAAACGACAAATGGACAAACCTGGGTTTTCTTTAACACTTTCGGCTACAGCAGCAATATTCTGGGCTGTTTGAGCGACAAGCGCGGGTTTTATTCTTCACATCACTAACTTGTCCCAACAGCTCGAATTTTTCCACCAATTCTTTTATTGCGGTCCGACAAGGTTCTCACGACGAGCCAAAAATGTTCGAGTTTTACGAACCGTCTCTGCCGATTTTTCACCATTTTTATAGTGAATTTTAGTAATTTCATTGCGTTCTTGAAGCGTTTATCGTTCCATTTTTTTATTAATGGCGTAGTTTCTACTTGTCAAATGTCAAAAATGACAGCTTCAAACGTGACATCTACCGAAATAGCGGGCTATTCAAAATAACACCTCGTATTGTAAAACCCTTTAATTCTTTCCTTATATTGTTTTTCTTTAAATCGTTATTTTCAAATATTATCATGGCTTTGAACTCTAACAGTATCCAGTTCGTTTTCATACCTATGATGACCTTGTGTTGGAATCAAGATATGAAACAATTGTATTTTTATCGGTTCTATGCACGCAACCAAGTTTTTCTTTCATGATTAAAATCATGTACAATTTTCAGAGCGTTGGAAGAGGGAAAGAGAAGTCATTATGAACCTTCAATTGCTGCAGAGGATCGTGACCAACTGAATATCGATGAACATGACTTTGTACCACATTTCCAAAGGGTATCCATTTCTGGAGAAGATACTAGTGGGGTAAGCTGATTTTTTTTATCATTGCAAGTAGCAGGAAGTATGACGGGGTTAATCTAAGAAACCCTTCAATTTTTGAGCTCTCGTTCTATCGTGCTAACTGCCGGCCGGCCGGACGGAGATTATCTTGAGGCCATTTTCGGCTCAAAATTCGAAAATGGTCTCAAACGATTAGCACAATAACTTTCGTAGGGATTGCCCTAGAGACTTGAAATTTTCAGGGTTACTTCGGTTCACAAATGCCTCGGTTAAGTTCGTCAACCAGCCAAATCGTACAGGGTGTTCCATAAAATATGGTCATTCAAAATTTTTGTTCCTCAATATGTAGGACAAAACGAAACCAATCGAAATGAAATGTTGCGGCCACATGCAAGATGCTCATACTAATCCTCATGCAAGCTTTCGTGACCATAGTGTGCACAGAACCATAGAAAATTCAATTAGAATATTGAAAATAAGAAACTTCATATTTCCATAAAAAGATGTCCGATTCAAGTGAAAAAGATTTTTCTTCTGAGAAAAAGCATTTGTTTCATAATTTTGACGCGCACCGAAACATTATGAATAAATCTGAAATTCCAACTTAAAAATACAGGGTGTCTGTAAACAAATGCAAGGGACTTAGGGAGATGATTCCTCGATGAAAATAAGCGGGTGTAGTTCATATAATTTTTTTTCGAAATCGACCTTCACTCCAATATACTGCCTTTGAAAGTCGATGACGAGTTGACAGTTTTTAATTTTTTTTAAAAACCTAAAAAACATTGAGTCATAAAACTATACATAATATGATTCATTAAGTAGATGTCACTCGCAATTTTTCTTGATTCCATAGCTTTATTATTATGGATTGAAAATAACAACCCCTTATGATTTTCCTTCCAAAATTGTTTTCGTGGGATAGATTTTCGAAAAATTAAATTCTCACATGGTTTCCCATTCAATTCTTTAGAAAAAAGTCTCCTGCAAAATTTCGAAACAGTCAATACTTTTCTCGGGAAAAATAAAAACTCAGAAGCAGTTTTGATAAATGTTTATTCCATTCCATTATATGTTCCATAGAATAAATATTCTAAGATATTGTTTATACTCAAAATTGGTTTTGACAGAAGAAAAAAGATTTTCTATAATCCTCTCTACAATTTTCAGTTTCATAAAAGTAAGTTTTAATTTTTTCCGAGGTAAGTATCGACTGTATCAAAATTTTGCAGGAAACTCTTTTTCTCCAGTCTTGGATGGAAAACCATAAGAGAATTTTATTTTTCGAAAATCTATTCCGCGAAAACAATTTTTGAACGAAAATCATGAGAGATTGTTATATTCAACCCCTAATAATAAAGTTATGAGATCTAAAAAATTTGTGTAACTTCTACTTTGTGCTTCATTTTATGTATAGTTTTATGACTCACTGTTTTTAAGAAGCCGTAAAAACAATAAAAACTGTCAACTCTTCATCGTCTGCCAAAGGCTGTATCTTGGAAGGGAAGTCGATTTTGAAAAAAATTTATATGAACTACCCCTGCTTATTTCCATCGAGGAATCATCTCCCAAGTCCTTCACATTTGTTTACAGACACCCTGCATAGTAGATGAAGAATGTGCACGAAAATGAAAAAACATATTTCGCTTCAATATTTTATGCTGTCAACAAACTTTAAAGCAAATTTCATAAATTCGATCTTTATCGAACCGCAAATCTTATTGAACAATCTAGTATGTGATACCATTCATCACAGATTACTCTTGATGCGAAGAAGCCGTACAACCGAACCATAAATTTAATTTACTCGCCTTCTGCACTTGAACTTGACGGCTAGTCTTTGAAGATAATGCGACAATTTAACATATTTGCGAGTCAAGTTCACAGTGAAATTGTTATAGAGCTGAAATTATATTAGATAAGGACCAAAATGAACGTGGTATGATTTCATTTTCTCGGACAGACACACATGGAATTCGAAATGATCTACCTCATTTCAAATTCAGTAGAATTATTGATCACTTAGACAGTTTAGTTTTTTTATGTAACATGAATGATAGAGAGCTAATCACAAAAATTTAGGAGAGCCCTAAGCAGGTGAAATTAGGCTATTACCTCGAAATTTTGTATTGGACTTGAGATTGATACTGAATATATAAATGCAAAATCTCAGCACAATCGGAATTAGTTCTGGATATGTAAAAATTTGACAATTAAAAAATTAAATTCTATGGTTCTGATAATGCGATCCTCTTGAAATTTTGCATGAACCATCGGTATATCAATCTTCATTCACAACATAAAATTTACTCGAATCGGATATCTTGTTATGGAAATATCAAGATTCTTCTTCTCGGTATTCCAATTGAATTTTCTATGGTTCTGATGACGAGATCCTCTTGAAATTTTGCATGTAAATTTAGTATATCAATCTTCATTCACAAAATAAATATCATATCGAATCGGATGTTTTGTTATGAAAATATAAATATTCTTCTTTTCAATATTCCAATTGAATTTTCTTTGGTTCTGTTAACACTATGGTCACAAAATTATTATGAGCATCTTACATGTTGCCGCAACATCCCACATCAGGGAGTCTAACCCTATCGTTTGAGACCATTTTCTGCTCAAAATTCGAAAATTACAGACATTTGGGCAAAACGTTATAGCACCCGTAGAACGAGCGCTCAAAAATACATTTCCACCAATTCATTCAAAGTAGCGTCCATTCAGAATCGGGTATAGATTGAATTTTATATACAGGTTGTTTCATAATAACGCCAGCAAACGTCAAAGGGAGATTTCAGTTAAGTCACGTCGTCGTCCATTTTTGTGAAAAACATAATAATGATTTATTCATTGAGAAAATTGTTACGAGAATTTGTCATTTATGTTTTTCAATGTTGAAGTGTTTATTAAACAGGCCTTGATATTGCTCAAAAACTTACTAGGTTTTTCATATGTTCTATTCAATGTACAAAATAGCTAGCGCATTAGGATAAAGGACAGAAAAACCACTAGAATACCCTCAAAATCTATGCCTCTGACTTGAAATTTTCATATTTTCCTTTTGATAGAGCATTGCCTTTAGAATGCACCAAATTTAAATTCAATAGCTATAGTTATTTTGAAATATGAAAAAACTTCGACATTCTGTATCTCTGTAACTTACGGTTTCGTACCCATGTTTATAAGAATGAACTTTTCTTCCTGAAATAAGCTGGGCATCTCGCTTTGAAGTTTGATACGTCAATCTGAAAAAATATATTGCTAAAATTTGAGCAGTACACAGAAATTCAACCCTCCAGATAGTACATAAAAAAAATAAAAATAGTTGGTGTTTTTTTTTCAATCGGAAATGCTTCATCTTGTCAAAGATAGCGAAAGCAATATTTCAGTTCTTGATATGAAATTTGCATTCAATATAGTACATCTTAGAAGGATAAATATGAACGGTATCAAATGAGTTGGCCAAAATTTGATATTTTGGTTAGACTATTCAAACTATGTAACTACACTGGGTATCTAAGTGGACAAACTTCGAGGGGTGATTATACAAGTGATTTGCAACAAAAAATGTCATATAACACATGGTCGAAATGTTGACGGTTATTCTTCAATTAAACATTTCTTGATTTCACGAAAATTTTCGAGTTTTTTCTGTAATTTGATCGTTATTCAGTTTACCTTGTTATATCATCAAATTTAACCACATATTCGGAAAGGGCAATAAACTTGCTACAAGATGAGAGAGTCTTAATGCAGAAAACACTCTTATTGCAGGTGTGGTAAGGAGAAGAATATCACTATTCTGAAGTTAACGAAATCAGTCCTGTTTTCCAATGGTTTTTTCGATAAAAAATTAATCTTTATACACACGTTTTCTTTTCAGTAAAAAATACCTCAATTAGTGTACTTTCGGATGACTCATCAACTTTTGTGCTAGCTAGCTAGCTGCAAATTCTGCGCCCTAATATCATGGCTTACATGATAACAACGAAAAAGTCTAAAAATTCCGAACCTAAATTTGCTCTATTTCGAAGCTCTTCGTGATTGAGTCTTGGTGTAATTTTATGGAAATCATCATTTTGTAGGTATCACTTATTCACTTGTATAATCACCCTTCGAAGTTTGTCCACCTCGAAAGTAGAATCTGTATATTTCGTGGCATCTTTTTCAAATTTAAATATCCTGAGAAAGTATCACTTTTATCCAATCAATGAAAAATTCAACTTTTGTGTTTGAATCTTCCTTCTTTCGGAAAAGTCATTTATTTCTTACTTTGCTATCGAAGGTTTTTCAAAATTAGTGTCAATGTTGATGTTTTCAATATCTCCGAACCATATGTATATAAACTGTTCAAATAATCAATAAAATGAGGAGAAAGATTCTGTTATATGTACTGTTCAAAACAACTTTCTTCTTTTGACATATCGAAGAGAATACTATTCATTCTATGATGAAAAAAGTTCAACTTAGATGGAAAAATCTAGAAACTACCCACATTATTTGCTGCAGGTACCTCTCGAAGATTTGGAAAGGGCTTCCAAAATGTTGGTAGAAGCATTGCGTATAAGACAATGTTATATGTCAATGTCCCACCAAAACTTCTGTCAGACTGCTGCTAGATTCTTAGATCCTACAAGAGAAGAGAGAAAACATGGCGACAAGCAAACAATAGAAGGTAGGCATACAATTTTCTCTACTTCAATATTGAATGTAGGGCAATGTCATAGTAATAGCAGTTTCATTTGGATGAAACTTGGGATTTTTTAAACAAATTTTTGATCACGTTTGGAGTATTTTTATGTACATGACCTTAAAGACCTTACGTTTTAAGATTGGCCTTTGGCGTCAGCTCAATCTTCGTTCGATGAAGATCTTGTACATAGCTCAACTGAATCATTGCAGAAGGTTTATTTTTGTGAAGAGACACTGGCAGGTAATGGACAAGTGTAGTTTTTTGCAGAATCGTATCAGCTACTAATTTTTTCGCAGCAGATACATTATTTTTTACTGAAGTATATACGTCAGCTTCAGTGCTACTAAAAATATTTTATGTGCTCCTTGTTTCGTCTAATACCTTTTTACCTTACCTACACCCTACAGGCTATGCTCACCTCAATGAAACATTATTTTCATAGAATTAAGTTATTGAAAATCCCTTATTTTTGCCTTGAAATTCAGTGAAAACAGAACAGAACATATATGTTCAAGGAACGTCTGATTATCATATTCTGTACAGGATGATTCACTTATCTTGGTAACCTATTTTTTTTCGAAAACGGATAAATATTCTTTTAGTCTGTGTACAGTATTTGCTACTAGTCAATTCACTTCAGATGCACGTGAAAGTCGGAGCAAAAAATTAAGACGCCAGAAACATACTTTTTTTATTGTGTCATTCGAAAGATAATTAAATTTTGAATTTTTTTTTGAATAGCATTGTTTTCTATGTTTTACCTTAAGCGACCTGCAGCGTGCTTTATGTTAATTATATTCCATTTATTTTATTCTCTATTGTGACCGTATGCCTTAATTTAGAGACATACATAATATAATTATGTTTTTTAAAAGCAAGGAGGATTTGTAACGAACTATTTCTCAATTATTATATTCATCAAATAGAGTGTAACTTCTCTATAACGAACGTCTGTATAACGAATTTCGTACATGACATTGCACCTTGAATCCAAATTCCATGTTAGAAACACCCTCTAAAACGAAGTTAATTCTCTCTATAAGAAAATATTCAAAGAACATCACTCTTTGAATGGGTATTGGTAAGAAGGTGTAAGGGTGGGTGTTTTCCGAAATTTTTCCGGGCATACATAATAAATCCCGACCTTAAACTAGAGCACTAGAAAGATAGGTATGCCAGACAGGCTGACTGGGTCCAACCATAGACTCGAAAATTACAGATGGTAATGTCAATTTCTCAGTTATTGTGCTCTATTGTTAGTTGCGTGCTTTTGTTGAAGAAAAGTTAATAGAAAGTATTGAATTTTTATTCAAAACAATAAAGTTGGAGACTAGACAGGTAAGCATAAGCATTTATTCGATTACAGATTTCATTTCATTCGAATTGTTCTGTAATTTTCGAGTCTGTGGTTGGACCCAGCATGGCTGTCTGGTATACTCCCCTTTTCAGAGCCTTACTTAAACTAAATCATTACGGGGGGCAGATAGATCCTTCTGAAACAGTTTTTAATACACCCCTGGCAGTTTGGTTTCAAGCTTACCATCAAGCTAGTCTGAAAGTTGAGCGAAAATGTTTAAAAGGAAGTGCTTAAGTTTGAATGATAAACTTAAATTTATCAGTGAAGTCGACCGCAACATTGCCGATCATAGAAACAAATTTTCTGTTCAACGAAATTTCTTTATAACGAATATTTTTGGGATATAGCGCTTTCGTTATAGGGAAGTTTCACTGTATTATATTTTATAACAATATGAATTTTTAAAAAACGAACGCAATATTTCAAATCATTATTATGTTCTATATGTTAGTTTTGAAAAAAATATTGTTATAAAATATAATATTTCATGAGAAATAGATTGTTACAAATCCTCCTTGCTTTCAAGAAACACAATCATATCTGTGTCTCTAATTTAAGGCATACGGTCGCAAAACATAATAAAATAAATACGATAGAATTAACATAAAAGTCGCCGACGGAAAGAAATAGAATAAAATGCTGTTCTGAAAAAAATTCAAAATTTAATTATCTTTCGAATGACACAATAAAAAAGGTATGTTTCTGGAAAAACACGAAAGAGTACCTAAATCATTCACATCAAAAAGAAAATTCGATTCATTCACGGAAAATTTCAGTGATTCAAAACTGACGATGATCAATTGTTGTAAACCTCGTGTAAATTTTAAAATTTTTCAGAGCATGGCATTCATCCTCCAGAGCATCATCCATGGAAAGCTCAGGATGTTCCTGACACCACACATGTTTTCAAATCGAACAAAGGAGTTTTCGAAATATTCGAGAATGAAGAAGACTTGAAGAATAACAAACCTTGTGATTTCCCATATCCCGACATGGAAACTTTCGTTAAAGATATGAATATTATGTGCAGCCTCATTGCTGATGGTCCTCTGTAAGTTACTATTAATTTTGTATCAAAAAAATCCAGTACACGTAGTGAATTTTCATTTCGTTGTAATAGTATAATTTTCATGATGTGTTTATATCCATCAGGTATTCTAGAATAATTTGGGCGTTTTTGTAACAAGCCGGAAATACATTACACATTACATTAGAACAATGGTACTTCAACCAGTTATTCGCTAGAAAAATTTCGTAGCGTAAATACATCTAGAACAAGAGCAATTCCGATATTACATATTAAATGCCTGTTATTTTTAATCGGGATGCATTACCAATAAGAATGCTTTTCCATCTATAGCAAAATCAATAATTTCATGAGGAAAAAGCAAGAGTATATTAGTTAGTTTAGTTTAAAAAGGGCTTACAGGTCACTGCGACCTGTCCCCACAGAACCTACACTCGTCAGTGTCTGACAATCCCATCCTCAACAGGTGCCTCCTGAGGCGACAGTATTCTGTAAGAAAGCCAGTGAGGAGGTGTAATTGTTTCGTACGAAGATCCAGATATCTTTTGGATCTTGCTGTTTCAAAGTTCCGAAGGAACTAGTGCAATGATCAATCCCTGGGGGATTCCGCCACAATTTTTCCTTCTCGGCTTTGTCCTTCTCGGCTTTGTCCTTCTCCAGAAACTCCTTCATATCGGTACATTTACTTATACCACAGAAGGGTTCTGGACCATTGAGTGCCATTCGTGCGCCCTCTTTGGCAAGTGAATTGGCCTCTTCGTTTCCTTTGATTCCCGAATGGTCGGGATCCCAGATTGAAAAGACCTTATTTTTCTTGCCTACCTCATTGAGTTTGTACCGGCACTCCCATTTTTGAGTCGATGACGTAGGAGCTCAGTGCTTTAATAGCAGCTTGACTATATGAGTGTATGGCTATATCGCACTTCTGATAGTTTCTTTCTATATTTATATCCAGACATCTTCCAATAGCTAAGATTTCCTTTTGAAAGACGCTCATACAGAATCCTAGCGACAGTGCACACTTGGTACTTGGCCCGTATATCCCAGCGCCAGCTCCTGTAGAGGTTTTGGAACCATCTGTATACCATTTTACTGTATTTTGTTTGAGGTTATAGTCGGTGTATTCCTGTTCCCATTCCACTCTTTTACTTAGCAAAGTCCTGAAGTTTTTCTCAGTGCTTACTTTCTTGATCATTACATCACTAGGGAGGTTCGCAGATGAGATGTAGTTATTCAAAGAGGACCAGACTCTTTGATTCTTTATTCTCTCATTACCTGTACCTTCCTTAGATATTCTGAGGATAGCATCATGGACTACCCTATCAATTACTAGATGTAGAGGTGTGAGATCCGTAATGACCTCAAGTGCTCTAGTTGGGCACGTTCTCATAGCTCCAGTGATGCACAAGCAAGAGTAACAAAATGTCAACCGCAACCTTGAGCTGAGGTTCATCATCTTGAGATCGATTAACATCAAACAAGCAAATGCTGATCTCCACAATATATTATAAAAAGGCGTGGAGCAATCTTTCGTCATTCTTTTTCATTCATAAAGATTCTATACTGATATTTCAGTGTAACGCTGAAGAAGAACCGAAAGATCAACGATGAACGATCTTATTCTAGTTCTTGCCCTTGTTCGTTTGATTTAAATTAACTTTGGCAGATTTAAACCAAACGAACAAAGAGTAAGGGCTAGAACAAGAACGTTCTTCTCTGATCTTTTAGTGTACACCTTCGAGACCTATAATTTCCATTTTCGTTGTCCACTATATGAAGATAATTGGTAACATAAAACCAAACTGACTAGACGGCTAGACGACAGTTTTCAAAAAGCAATGCTTCTGCAAATATTACCAATTCCTTAAAGGTTGACGCTCACTTGGGCGAAGAGGCGCGACGAGAGACGAAGCGTTATTTCGCCGAGGTCCGCACACTTGGCCGAGGAGATGCGTCGAGCAACCATCTGAAGGATTCCTGCTATCTTAAGGCCGCAATAAATTTGTATTACCCTTGTCGTAATCTGCCTCAAGAAATTTGACGCTCACATGCACTTAGGATCATAAACGCGTCAAACGACACGCCTCTTCCTAGATGAGCGGGTGTCCATTTGATTCAATAGAAACATCTCCGGCGGAAAACGACGCGTTCCTTCCGAACACTTCGCTTTTTCCAAGTTCTCGTTCAATCTGTCCCTCGTCTAATGATTCGCCTTTTCTCTTCGCGTCGTTTAGATGAGCGGGTCTCCATTTGATTCAATGCTTACCTCTTCGGCGGCAAATCACGCTTCATCTCTTAACGCGCCTCTTCGCCCCAGTCAACCTTAAGTATCAGTTAAAAGAAATTAGAAATAATCACATTTCGTATTTTCTCAAATCAATTTGTTTCATTCAAACATTCAATTCATCTTGATTTCTTCTTTTCCAGGAAATCTTTCTGTTATCGTCGTCTTAGTTATTTATCGTCCAAATTCCAGCTTCACGTTTTGTTGAACGAACTTAGAGAGTTAGCCTCGCAGAAGGCGGTTCCGCACAGAGATTTTTACAATATAAGAAAAGTGGACACCCATATTCACGCAGCCTCTTGCATGAACCAAAAGCATCTGCTACGGTTCATCAAAAAAACTCTCAAGAACCACGAGGATGAAGTGGTTACACTTAGTGGAGGAAAGCCTATGACCTTGAAGCAAGTATTTCAGGTAATTTATCTTTGTGTTTATGTGTAGAAAAGAATGAATTTTCAATTAATGATTTTCCATCTTATTCCTGCTTCCTCAGAGTAATGTTATGTTGTCGACGTAAACAAACAAATTTATATTGAAAACAACAGTATTCAAGTCACAAAAGCTTTTGTACATTATATTTGATTTTGGAAGAGGAATTATTCAAAGGACTATTTGAGTAATAATACTAATAATTGTGACTTTTGTCAGATTTGCGAATCACTTTTATTGCATTCCGGAACGCAGTATAAGTAGCTGCGCGCTACGAAAGTATCCAAATAATGACTAAAATGCGCCGAATGAACTCCACGTTGCCATTGGCATTTCCAAATAATCGATTATGGTATGGGGTGGATTATCTTTGACTGCTTGCACAGACCTAGTGGTCGTTGATAATGGAGCTATGAATGCTGATAGGTATATAAGGAACATTCTTGAAGAGCATGTGGTGCCGTTTGCCCCATACATTGGAGAAAATTTTATTTTTATGGACGATAATGCCAGACCCCATCGTGCGCGCATCGTTCAAGAGTACCTTGGAGAGGTTGAAGTCTCTCGAATGGAATTGCCAGCCAGAAGTCCAGATCTCAATCCGATTGAGCAGGTTTGGGACAACCTCAATAGAATGCTGAGAAGTTCAGAAAATCATCCAGCAACTCTTAATGACTTAAGAATCCAACTCAGAGAAATCTGGGAAGGATTAGATCAGAACATTTGAAGATCACTCATTTTAAGTATGAACCGTCGTTGCCGAGCTGTAATTAACGCATGGGGTGGAAATACCAAGTATTAAATCACTTATCAGCATTCCAGTATTTTGAAAATTGTTTATTTCTCTTCTATCACATAAGATTCGGTGAAAACCTGAATTTTTCTTCCATTTAATGTGTCTTGTTTCGTTCAAAACCTTCCCGAAAGAACATAAAAAATAAGTTATAAAGTCAATGTAGAGTTAACTTTCATTAAAATCGAGATTTTCAGAATGTGCGTTGATTTTTTCGCGCAGTGTATAAGGGATAACATGGCACCAAGGTTCGAATCCTCCCCAGTTACGTCCGTAGATGTGGGGCGAACCTTTTCCACATACAAAAATATTCGAAAATGATCGAAAGCAATATTTAACAATTGAACATTTAGAACAATATTTGATATTTTACAAAAACATTAGATTGAATTTTAATACCACATTATTGAGAGTTGATTTTGAAATAAAAACTACTTTTCTTTTTTTTTGAGTTAAACTAATTAATCAGTATTGAATATTCTGCATATTTCGCCTATTTTCGTGCATTTGTCATGCATATTTGCATGCATTATAACAACGTTTTTATGTTACCTACATATAATCCAGTATCTAAATTAATGATACCCCCCTTTTAAACAATTACTAATAAGTAATCAGCACAATCCCAGTGAAATATCAAAATTAAGTGCTAACTTTTGCTTGCAGTCAATGAATCTTACAACCTACGATCTGACAGTCGACATGTTGGACGTGCACGCAGATCGTAACACCTTCCATAGATTCGACAAATTCAACGCCAAATACAACCCAATAGGCGAGAGCAGACTGAGAGAGGTCTTCCTGAAGACAGACAATTACATCAACGGAAAGTACTTCGCTAGAATCATCAAAGAAGTAGCTAGCGACTTGGAGGAATCTAAGTACCAAAACGCTGAATTAAGACTGAGTATATATGGAAAAAATAAAGAAGAATGGGATAAACTTGCCAAATGGGCGATCGAGTCCAATGTTTATTCCGACAATGTTAGATGGTTGATTCAAGTTCCTAGATTATTGTGAGTATTTTCTTGAGTTTCCCATCGATATCGTTCTCAGTTTTTTATGGCGAAGGTAATTTTGAAATGAACCAACCAATATTATTTCATATACAGGATGACTAGTGACCCTTAGTCCAGACGTGGTTGGATGTAGTTAGCAGGTCTCAAACTCAATGATATCACTCAAAGATAGGGGTTCTTTGGGTATAACTTAATGTCCTAACTACATTATCAACTGGACTTCTTGGCCGGACATTCAAAATACAAAAAAAAATATTATTCGATCGTGTTAACAGTAAAACTTGAGATTCTCAAGTTCGATCCTCGGAGCTGGGATGTGTGGTGCAAGGAATCGAATCGAAACTTTGAATTCATGTGGAGGAGTGAATTCCGATATTGATTAGTTTCCTTGTGAGTGATTTTGTATACTGACGTGTCCTATACTTTGTACAGTCTAAAAGGATCAATAAAATTTATTATTATTATTATCGACTTGAGCCTATTAGCGTAGAAAGGGTGTGATTTTTGACACCCCTAGCGATCGGCTATCACACTCCCTACTAAGGGGAACATTCACTCATCCCGGATAGCACGTATCAGGGGGATTGAGCTCTGAGGTCTTCGGTTTCTCTTCTCCTGGGTCCTGGGTTGTTCGTCCTTCGCTGCTTGGTCCTGGATCTCTCGGTTGACGTCGTGGTTGTTGGTTTTGCAATGTTTCCCTCCATGGTTGTTCCTGGTGTCCATCATGACCTACAAACTCCTTACCGTTCTAGCAGTACCAAGAAGTACTGCTTTTTGCATTACTTTAAAAAGGTTTTCATCCAAATCTAGCTCCTTGAGGTTGGACTTGAGGCTCTTAGGAATAATTCCTGTGGTTGATATGAGAATCGGAATGGTTCTGGTACTGGACATTCCCCACTGCCTTTTGATCTGAAGTTCAAGCTCTCGATATTTCGATATTTTTTCAGCATATTTTTGACGTAGATTGTTGTTATTTGGGATGGCTACGTCTATGAGTATTGCTTTCTTCTCTTTTTTCTTCACTAGAATTATGTCTGGCCTGTTATTAGCAACTGTTAAATTGGTAAGTACTGTGCGATCCCAGTATAGCCTGTAATGGTGGTTCTCCAGTATAACTTCAGGCTGATACTTATAATATGGACTTGGTTCGGATTGCAGCATCTTCAGTTGGATGGCGAGTTCCTGATGGAGTATCTTACAAACTGCATCATGTCGACTCTTATATTCATTTCCAGCAAACATTTGGCAGCCTCCTGTAATATGTTGGATTGTTTCTGATGTTTGGCATCCGTAGCGGCATTTATCGTCTGTGAGGCTTCTATCCTTCATGATAATATATTTCTGATAGTTTTTGGTTTGCACTACTTGGTCTTGAATGGCAAGGAGAAACCTTCTGTTTCAGGAAACAACCTTCCAGAAGTCAGCCAGTAGTTCGACGCAGGAATGTCGACATGTTCCTGGATGACCTCGTTCAGGTGTCTTCCATGTAGGGGTTTTTCTTTCCATCTTTGAATTTTATCACTATCCGTCTGTGTGGTGTTTTCATGAGGGTGTTCGCTTAATAATAGAGGTGTTGAACCATCTGCTTCGATCAGTATCATATGTAAGTCCGATGTGTTTGACTTGTCTACAAAGTAATTTCTTAAGTTGCTTATCTGTTCAGCCGCCATTTACTTTATGTCCACGAAGCCTTGCCCGCCTTGAGTTCTTGGAATCGTTGTTCTTTCAACACAGCATTTAGGATGATGTTTGTTGGCCTTCGTACACAGTGTTCTCATTTTCCGTTGGAGATTATCGAGATCTGTATTACTCCACTTTACGATTCCGAAAGAGTATTATTATTGTTATTATTATTATTAATGAAAATTACGTCAGACGTAATTTGTATAATACTCTATCGAAGTCATTTCTCAGAATTTTTGGCCAGACATAAAAAAAAAGAATTTTTGCGATCGATTCAACAGCGAAAGTAAAAGTGTTGAGAATGATCCTCACATATAGGGTTGCAGGGTTCTCAGAATTCAACGAAATTTTTCTCCTATATAACTCATATTATACTCGATGAAATCCATTCAACGGAATTCTTGGCCGGACTCCCGAAACAAACACAAAAAAAAGAAAATATTTTCATATCGAGTCCGAGACAAGAGAGTGTCGGATTTGATCCTTAGAGCTGGGGTGTGGGTTCTCAGAAACGAATAAGATTTTTTTTTATATAATGTCCCAACTACATCATACCCTGGACTTTTTGGCCAGACATTCGAAATACAAACAAAATTATTATTCGATCGTGTTAACAGTAAAACTTAAAAATCTCGAGTTCGATCCTCGGAGCTGATGCGAGAATTGAATGAAATTACATCAGACGTAACTTGTATAATGTTCTATCGAATTCATTTCTTAGAAATTTTGGCCGGACATCCCAACAGAAAAAAATGGACTTTTGCGATCGAGTCACAGCGAAACTTAAAAGGTTAAATTGAATCATTGGAATCGGGGGTTAGAGTTCGGAGAATTGAACTAAAATTTTCTTGAATGTTGATTACATACTGCCTTTTGCACTCATTCATCAGAATCCTTGTTCGGATATACCAAATAAAAGGAAATATATTTTCGGATCGTCAACAGCGAAACTAAAAAGGGCCTTGTTCAATCCTTGGAGCTGGGGGTCTAGAGTTCACACAGATTTGAACGAAAATTTCCTCCAAAGTAGGCTGAATGATGCCCTCTCCATTCCCTTCATCAGAATTCTTGGCCGGATATCTCAAACTAATGAAACTTCAAAAAATTGTTTTTTACGAGTATACAGGTGTTTCATCATAAACTAGACAAACATATATTTTCGTGTAGAGGACTTCGGGAGAATCATTTTTGCCTTATACACATATCCCGTTTTCGAAGCATAAGCGATATACAGGGTGTCAAACGTCATTTTTGAGCAAGATTCTTATGAGTGTGGTCAGTTATGTATAACACTTAAAGTAACGGTTTTTGGTCAAATCTCAGTATTTTTGGGTCCTCTATTCAGAAAAGTTGACGAACTCCGAAAAAAAATTTACAAAAGGGCGGAAGACCTGCAATGTTCCAATTTTTTTTTCGATTGTCAAATTGACTTTTATTATCTGAATGAACACAATTTTCTAAGAATTTCTGTGGAAAATTTTTTTCAAAAATCTAACACAAATTTTTTTTACATGTCTACACCGATGAAAAAATTCACTCGAAATGGATGAAATTTGTACAATAGTACTTCTTGAATTATCAATCTCGAATATGAAAACAGAATGGTAAAATATCGAACAGTTTCGTTGCTACAGTCATTCAAATGTTTCGTTCAGACCTCTGAAATCATGAAAAAAAAATTTGTATTGAGTTCTAGAGTCAAAATAATTAAATTATTGCAAGTCCAAACATTCTAGATGAATTTATACAAAAAAACAGTGAAACTTAGTTGGGACTCGAACCGATGTAGCTATTAAATAGGGAAATGGCACTGTTCTAAGGATATTAATATTCGTTGCCAGGCAACGGTAGTTCGTAGTTCATAGAGTTGGACATTATTTGAATTTCAGTGAATATAATTTAGCCAGTAGTCAAACTCTATGAACTACGAACTACCGTTGCCTGGCAACGAATATTAATATCCTTAGAACAGTACCATTTCCTTATTTAATACCTACGTCGGTTCGAGTCCCAACTAAGTTTCACTGATTTTTTTTGTATACATTTTCGTCTAGAATGTTTGGACATGTCAATAATTTAATTATTTTGACTCTAGAACTCAAAACAATTTTTCTTTCATTATTTCAGAGGTCTGAACGAAACATTTGAATGACCGTAATAACGAAACCGCTCTATATTTTTCAATTCTGTTTTCATATTCGTGATTGATAATTCAAAAAGTACATACAATTGTACAAAATTTCATTCATTCATTTCATTTCATTTAGAGTGAAATTTTTTCATCGCTGTGGACATGTAAAAAAAAATTTGTGGTCAAATTTTGAAAAAAATTTTTGACAGAAATTCTTAGAAATTGTGTTCATTCAGAAAATAAAAGTCAATTTGACAACCGCTGAAAAAATTTGGAACATTGCAGGTCTTCCGCCATTTTGTACATTTTTTTCGGAGTTCGTCAACTTTTCTGAATAGAGGACCCAAAAATACTGAGATTTCACCAAAAACCGTTACTTTAAGTGTTATACATAACTAACCACACTCATAAGAATCTTACTCAAAAATGACGTTTGACACCCTGTATCTCGCTTATGCTTCGAAAACGGGATATATTGTATAAGGCAAAAATGATTCTCCCGATGTCCTCTACATGAAAATATGTTTGTCCAGTTTATGATGAAACACCCTGTATACCGATTTTTTCCATCATGTGGTAGAAATTGAATAAAAGAAAGTTTAACATATTCGAATTGATCTATTTATTGCTTGCGGTATAAATTTGATCACTTCCGATGTGGCATTCGTCAAACAAATCAGCTGACGCCGCGCGACTGCATCGGCCATGGTGGAATAGGCGAGCCAAGAGGCGCCCTTGATGCTGGCTGGCCGAAAGCCAACATCACCTCGGTGCTGAATAATTCATGGGAAGTCTCGCCTGAAAAAAATATTCGAAGTTTGTTTTTCAATTTTTAAATATCAGATACCTACTCCTACCTTTATCTGTGTCATAACAGCACTGCTAGTTCTTGATCCAAGATAAAATTATTAAAAGTGCACGAGTTGACACAAACCATTGAATAATCTGGTGCTAAATCATGTCCCCATATTTATCCCATAATTCCTTTTCCAGCGATATCTTCAAACTGAACAAAATCCTGGACAACTTCCAAGAAATTATGGACAATATCTTCACACCGCTACTGGAAGTAACAGCCAGACCAAGCTCCCACCCTGAGTTGCATCTTTTCCTCCAGTACGTCATAGGATTCGACTGCGTGGACGACGAGAGCAAACCTGAAAACCCCGTCTTCGATGCCAATGCCCCCATTCCCTCCGACTGGAAGGACGATGAAAATCCAAACTATGCCTACTATCTTTACTACCTTTTCGCCAATTTATCAACGCTCAATCACCTCAGGGTACAGAAAGGTTTACATCCTTTAAACCTGAGGCCTCACTGTGGAGAAGCTGGTCCTATCCAGCATCTTATCTGCGGCTATATGCTCTCTGAAAATATTTCCCATGGGTTGCTACTTAGGAAAGTGCCAGTATTGCAGTATTTATACTATCTGGCACAAATTGGTATCGCCATGAGTCCCCTATCTAACAACAGCTTGTTTTTGAACTACCATAGAAACCCTCTTCCAGAATATCTCGCCAGAGGGTTGGTTGTGTCTTTATCCACTGATGATCCTCTCCAATTCCACTTCACCAAGGAACCCTTGATGGAAGAATATAGTATTGCAGCCCAAGTGTGGAAATTGTCAAGCTGTGACATGTGCGAATTAGCTAGAAATAGTGTGTTGATGTCTGGGTTCCCCCATAGGGTTAAGAAATTCTGGCTTGGTCCCAATTATACCAGAGAGGGTGTCCCTGGCAATGATATTTCTCGCACTAACGTTCCAGATATTAGGGTAGCCTTTAGATACGAAACATTGGTAGATGAGTTATCCACCATTTTTAAATCGGTTATGCAACAGAATTTGAATTCCAACGCATAAACTTATTATACATTTAATGATGAGAATATTATTATTGTCGAATTTATTTTATTACCAAATAAGATTTATTTATTCCTGCTCAATTTTAAAATTAAAAGAGTATATTTAATTTCATCTATAGGAAAGCGTTATTGTTTTCCGGATTTGTTCAATTTTCAACACATTATACCGTGTTCATCCTTATTAGGTATTTTAGGTTTTATATGATAGAAAAGATGATATGAAATAGTTTATTGTTACTTACCTAAGAAAAAATAGTTTGTCAAAAATTGAGCAGATTAGATTGAATAGTATATCTATCGTTACTGAATTACCTACTAAATAAGGTTTACTATGTGATAATATATTGTATCAATTCACTGACGTAACAATTACCTAACTGATTAGCGTATTGAAATGTGCCTAATATTTTGTTATAACCAATAAAGAATAGTATCTAAAATGTTTTTAATTCTCAAATTAACTTCCTAAACTAAATTTCAGCAATGAAAGCAGAGAATAATATTAATTGATTAAAATCAACCAATATTAAACTCATACTTCGGAACTAATCCCGTCTGCTTTCATTGTTTTTATTATACCTGCGTTACTCTTAAACGCATGAATTTTCATTTCGTACTAAATTTCAGCATTTTGGGGAGGATTTCTTTCAATCCCATCATCATGGAGAATAATAAAGGTTGACGCTCATTTAGGTGAAGAGGTAAGTCAAGAGGCGAAGCGTGATTTGCCTCCGAAGAAGTTAGCATTGAATCAAATAGAGACACGCACATCTAGGCGACGCGTAGGTAAGGACCGAATCTTTAGACGCGGGACAGGTTGGAAGCGTCCGGAAGGGAAGCGTCGTTTTCTGCCGTTTTACTACCTTTTCGCCAATTTATCAACGCTCAATCACCTCAGGGTACAGAAAGGTTTACATCCTTTAACCTGAGGCCTCACTGTGGAGAAGCTGGTCCTATCCAGCATCTTATCTGCGGCTATATGCTCTCTGAAAATATTTCCCATGGGTTGCTACTTAGGAAAGTACCAGTATTGCAGTATTTATACTATCTGGCACAAATTGGTATCGCCATGAGTCCCCTTTCCAACAACAGCTTGTTTTTGAACTACCATAGAAACCCTCTTCCAGAATATCTCGCCAGAGGGTTGGTTGAGTCTTTATCCACTGATGATCCTCTCCAATTCCACTTCACCAAGGAACCCTTGATGGAATAATATAGTATTGCAGCCCAAGTGTGGAAATTGTCAAGCTGTGACATGTGCGAATTAGCTAGAAATAGTGTGTTGATGTCTGGGTTCCCCCATAGGGTTAAGAAATTCTGGCTTGGTCCCAATTACACTAGAGAAGGTGTCCCTGGCAATGATATTTCTCGCACTAACGTTCCAGATATAAGGGTAGCCTTTAGATACGAAACCTTGGTAGATGAGTTATCCACCATTTTTAAATCTGTTATGCAACAGAATTTGAATTCCAACGCATAAACCTATTATACATTTAATGATGAGAATATTTGTATTGTCGAATTTATTTTATTACCAAATAAGATTTATATATTCCTGCTCAATTTTAAGATTAAAAGAGTATATTAAATTTCATCTATAGGAAAGCGTTATTGTTTCCTGATTTTTCAATTTTCAACACATTATACCGTGTTCACCCTTATTAGGTATTTTAGGTTTTATATGATAGAAAAGTTGATATGTAATAGTTCATTGTTACTTACCTAAGAAAAAATAGTTTGTCAAAAATTGAGCAGATTAGATTGAATACTATATCTATCGTTACTGAATTACCTACTGAATAGGGTTTACTATGTGATAATATATTGTATCAATTCACGTAACTGACGTAACAATTACCTAACTGATTAGCGTATTGAAATGTGCCTAATATTTTGTTATAACCAATAAAGAATAGTATCTGAAATGCTTCGAATTCTGTAATTAACTTCCTAAACTAAATTGCAGCATTTTGGAGAGGATTTATTTCAATCGCGTCATCATGGAAAATAATAAAGGTTGACGCTCACTTCGGCGAAGAGGCGAGTCAAGAGACGATGCGTGATTTGCTGCCGACGAACTTAGCATTGAATCAAATGGAGACCCGCACATCTAGGCGACGCGAAAGGATGAGCCCCATCGTTAGCGGAAGGGGCCCGTCGTTTTCCGGCGGAGAAGTTTGTATTGAATCAAATGGAGACCCGCACATCTAGACGACGCGAAGGCTTAGCCGAATCGTTAGACGCGGAACAGATTAGAAGCGTCCGGAAGGGACGCGTCGTTTTCCGCCGGAAAAGTAAGCATTGAATCCGATGAACACCCGCTCATCTAGGCGGCGCGAAGAGAAGAGCGGAGAAGAGGCTAGTCGTTTGAATAATTTTTGGGGCATGTGAGCGTCAAATATCCCGAAGCGGAAGAGATAGAGAGAATTTCTTCCAATGGTTGCTAGACACATCGCCTCGCCCAAGTGTGCGGACCTTGGCGAAATAACGCTTCTACTCTCTTCGCGCCTCTTCGACCAAGTGAGCGTCAACCTGTAGGGTTCTTATAAGGTTTCAAATCGGTTTTGAACAAAGTTACATCCATCGAATAAATTGCAGACGTAATTGGCATAGATTTAGTCTATGATTCACGATTGGATGAAACTTTTATCAACTTTAAGAGAATTTTCAACCGCATTCCTCATCATAGCCTCATGATTGAACTAGGGCATCTAGATTCTGGAGTTAACTCCAGAAATTAAGAGTGGATCCTATGAGCGGATTGTAGGACATAAGAATCGAAACGAACCATGAAAAGGACAATATGTTTTATTCACAACATCAAAATCACAATTTCAATACTAGTAAATATACACTTATTTTTTAAATCGAATCTTTTATCCGATTCAATATCTCTTAAATCTAATAATGTATCAGATAATCATAATTTGAGCATCAGAAGATCTATATGTACAAATTCTTATTCCATCAGAGTAGATCATAGTCTACTTGTGGTTTCTTTTTCATAATGAACCATATTTCTCACGATATTGTTCTCCATTACTGGTTCTTCTTCGATCATTTCCTTCGGAGATTTATTTGATGGTGGTGGAGATTTGTTCGGCATCAATAGTTCTTTGAAGATATTCCTCAGTGGAGCCTCAATGCATAAATAGAGAACAAATGCAGAAAGGAAAGACAAAACCATATCCGAAAGAGACAAGCATATCTGCAAAATTCGAAAAAAATTGATAAGACTATAAGATTTTGGGTGACATCATACTAAGTTAGCCAAGAAAATTTCGGTTGCCAAAACAGTAAAAGCTACTGAACATCTGTGAAGTTATACGAAGTCCGAAAGTCAAAATGAACAATAAATATAAACGATATAATACACGCGGGAATGCAATTGAATATTGGGACAGTGGTGACAAAAATGTAATATTGATATTGGTATTATTTGGGCTGTTCCATCATATTAAATTAACTCCTTCTGTTGGAAAAGGCCAGAGCAATTGGACACAATAGCCAAATTTCCATGGCCAATGCAATAAGTTCGTATACTGATGAGCATATTTCCCAAAATAGTGATCTTTGAAATCTAATAATCTATGCAAGTAGAACAGAACAGTATGATCTATGGCAGATGCTTTGTACCGTTCTTTTATTAGTGTTATTTCGATATTCACAGAAAAATGCCATTTTTCAATATTGATGATCGGATGTTTATTTCATTATAAAGAAGAAGTTATACCGTTAATAGAGGAAAATAACATCAGACAAATGACCACCGCGACCACGCTTACAGGACCATATCCATTTAATGAAATTTTCCATAACCCTATCGCAAAGTGGCTGCCCTATGTCCATATAGCCTCACGAATTCCATCTTTGAGGTCTTGAATCGACGCTGGGCTATTAGCGTAGACCTTCTCTTTCACGTGGCACCAAAGAAAGAAGTCGCAAGGTGATCACCTCTTCGAGAGATAACACGGTCCGGAAACTTTTCCCGAAAAGATCAATGGTTTCATTGCTTGTGTGTAACGTAGCGCCGTCTTGATGAAAGTAAACTTTGTCCAGATGAATACTATCCAATTTCGGCCATAAAAACGTTTGTGGAATGACTAATTCCAAAGAACGACGGAGAATGGACAAACCTGGGTTTTCTTCAACACTTTCGGCTACAGCAGCAATATTCTCGGGTCTTCTTGAGCGACATGCACGGGTTTTATTCTTCACATCACTAACTTATCCCAACAGCTCGAATTTTTCCACCAATTTCTTTATTGCGGTCCGACAAGGTGCTTCACGGCGACCCAAAAATGTTCTCTGCCACATTTTCACCATTTTTATAGTGAATTTTAATAATTTCAAAGCGTTGTTGAAGCGTGTATCGTTCCATTTTATTAATAGAGTAGTTTCTACTTGACAGCTTCAAACGTGACATCTATCGAAATAGCGGGCTATTCAAAATAACACCTCTTATTGGAAAACCCTTTACTTCGCAGTTCGCTTGAATACAGATGAATCTATAGTCCGTTCACGAAAGGTTGAGCCGTCGGTTGGCCACGGAAATTTGGCATATTTCACTGTGTATATTAAAATTTTAGGTTATGTAGTTTATTTTCTTGTCAGATTGATACGCAATAGGCGTTTTCGGATACTTACTCGGGTTAACTCGATCCCTAACCTTGGCGTTCGTTTACCTACCCCGAAGATCTAACCCGTGTTCGGAAAGTACGGGGTTATTAACTCGATCACTGACCCAGGTTGATTTATCGTAACCCTACTCGAGAGTAGGGTTCTGGAGGCACCGCATGCGCACTGCAGTTCAATTTTGTATTTGAAAAAAGCGGGAATAAGTCTTCTACTCCTTTCTAA
The DNA here is from genome assembly GCA_013421045.1 of Propylea japonica. Classification (NCBI taxonomy): domain Eukaryota; kingdom Metazoa; phylum Arthropoda; class Insecta; order Coleoptera; family Coccinellidae; genus Propylea; species Propylea japonica. The sequence continues at coordinate 21,914,596 of CM024240.1, read as the reverse complement.
ATAATTTCATATATTCTATTCCCAAAAATAATGGAAAGAGAAGAGAATTTGGCTCATTGTAAAATGAGTGGTTCCTTGAGCCGAGAAAATAATGTGCAACAACTTCTTCATAACTTTGTATGCAGATCTTTCTGCGTAAAAGCTGAAGCCTTATTTACTTCTTTAATATAGGTAGGTACTCGAAGATAACATTGAACAAGTGAGGGCACACCAGAAATTATAAGAAATATTTTACAGAAGCCAATAAATCCTGCAAAGCTAAAGGAAATAAGTGAATAAATTGGAACTGAAAAAATAATTCTCTACTTCTCAAGCATAGGTAGTCAAAAATGTAATTAAACATGGAAGGGCACACGAGAAATTATAAGAAATATTCAACAGAAGCTCATAAATGCAAGCATATCTAGAGACAATCCGAGAATAGACTGGGATCGAAAAAATAAATTCATTAATTTGTTTGGTTATGTTATTGATACGACTGTCACTTCAAATCCTAAACCTGATGTGTTCGTAAACACTGAACCCGGGTCCGAGACCCGAGTAGATCCGTCACGTGACTCGATGGATCGAGTTAGTAACCCTGAGTAAGTTTCCGAAAACGCCTAATGTTGTCAAAACTTCATAGAGTTTTCTGATAACTAGCAAGCTCGTCGAACGAGGCCGGGTACATTCGGCAACGTTGACTTTATTTTACGTTATGACAGCAAATACTGCCAACTTCAGATAAATAAAGAAATGCCTACTATGTGCTCAACTTTTCGTGAACGGACTATATACGATCTGTGGTCACGTGACTATAAATCCGTCTGCTCGCGGAGGGCATTGCCGAACGAGACTTATTACTTACGGTATCATAGAATCCTATCCTCTGAGGACTCCTAAACTGAGCAGCTGCTCTAAGCTGGAACTGCATATGAATAAGATACGCTGAGTAGATCAGCTTACTGAGAGGAATCCAGGGAGACCAAGTCAGTATTCTCTTCAATGGGATGGCATGACCAAAACTGGCAACATATAACAGGCCAATTGAACCAAGTGCCCATGCTAATCTGTGGAGAGCTGAGTAGAGTCCAGATTCCAAAGCGTTGTAAGGATGATAAGGATCATAAAATATAGCACCACTCAATATTGATCCAAGAATGAGGATGATGGATACGAGCAGGATTAACAAGGATCTTTTCTGAAAATCAAATGAAGAATATTTATCCTACAATGTCATAAGAAACATTACATCAACAACTTCAAGGAATAAGGGCCGTATTCATAGTTCGCCCTTGAGGGTGAGTGAGAGTTGAGGTTACCTTTAAGGCTAGTATTCATAAGGGCGATACAAACTCTCACTCACCCTCAAGGGCGAACTATGAATACTAGCCTAACAGCATTACCTAATAATGGGGTAAATCAAGTCGAATAATTTTAGCTAATGGTGAGACAGGAAATTTCATTTTGTTCTTTAACATTTTGTTGTCATGTCATTATGTCATTTGTAAATAACGTGCAGTCAAAAGAATTCGTCACCAAGAAAAGGCCAAGTATTATAGCAGAGACAAAGGACGAACGAATTTCATATGACAGATTTCCGAAAATAATCGAGTATAGCCTACTTGACGATTTCGAATGCAAGTTATAAAACAAATACACTCCCTCTTAAAAGTCCTGCACCCCTAATTATTGAGGCTATCAAACTGAAATCAATTTTATTTTATTTCAAGAACAAAAATTTAATTTAAAGAAAAAATTAGAACTTAATTAATGAAAAAACAAACTTATATGCCGTATTTGAGCAACTGCTGCTCAGAAATTTAGGCATTTCAATAATTAAATTATGGATTATTTCCTGCGGAATATCAATCCAATCCTCAATAACTGTCACAATAAGTTCTTTTGAATTTCGTGGAGGATTATTTCGTTCGACAGAAAACGGCTCTGGAGACATAATCCCATATATGCTCTATGAGATTCATGGCAGGAGACATCGTGGGCCATTCTAATCTGGTAATGTTTTTTTCCGGGCACCTTTAGTGCATTATCGTCCATTAAGATAAATTGAGCCCCTAATGCATTATGTATTAAAACAGGATTTATGATATTCTCGAGGTAATATGCACCAGTCATCGACACGGTTCGGTGACGAACAACTTAATAAAGGAACTCGTAGAGACCTTCTGGACCGCAATCCTGATGCTAAACCTTTTCTTCGAATTTTAGCACAAGAGATTACACGGTTGTGGGCTCTTTGGAGTTCCGACCTGGGTGTCGGTACCGTCACTGACCTATTTCTACGGCCTGATTGAGCAATGTACCGATCTTCTCGAAACGTGGTAACACGAGGACGACCACTTCGAAGTCTACTTTGCACTCCACCAGTTTCCTCATAGCGGCTAATCGTTCTGCTAACCGTGCTTTGAACAAGATTGCATGTAATGGAAAATTAGAATTTTTTAAAATACATCGGTTACTCACCATTGGAATATGATAGTTGCTCCCTTTCAATTTGTGGTAAACGTATCCAGAAAACATACCAACAAAGTATGGAGTAGCTCTGGTATGTGATTTACTATAGGTCATCAAGAAATCAGGATGATTCTTCGGACTGGTAAGAAAATCTGGGTAGAAAAAGAGCATAGCTGGTCTCTGGTACAGTACAGTTATTAAGAATGGAATTACCAGGGAAATCACCACAACTCCCATCAGAGTGTACAATCCCAGCTTCTTATTCTGGCGAATCAGTAGACATATCACAATCGCTATGATGAAGAAATGAAAATCGCATGGTAGATACCAACTGTGGGTCATGCACTGTAAATAGAATAAAGTTAGCTAGCATTTTTATAGCTATTATTACAACTAGGGAAATATGAATAGTATATTTCCGAGGTTGTCCTAGTTACATCCCGAGGGCGAAGCCCGAGGGATGTATGAGGCAACCGTGGGAAATGTATTCATATTTCCCGTGTTGTAATCAATAGTTTTTTTCTGATCGATACAATATCATTCTTGAAATGGAAATAGTATATAACATTACTAGCAAGGTAAGAGGGTTTTTACTGGCGAATGGAGGATATAATTGACGAGCCGCAGGCGAGTCAGTTACCTCCTTGAGCCAGTAAAACCCGTTACCTTGCGTGTATTGTTTTATATTTTATTTGTTTCTCGTTTGTAAAAAGTGGGATAAATCCAAAAAAATCTCAATAATTTGTCGCAAATGTCGTAAGCTATTTATGATTATTTATGACATCGGAAAATTATGACAACTGTCAGTGGCTTTACGAGAGGGAAGTCCTTCGAGAATATTTGCTGATTTCTGACGAAAAAGGCCAGATCCAAATGAAACAAGGTATGCATATCGTTTTTTAATACTTTTATAACATTTATTACTGAAAATATTTGTTCCAGGAACGATGAAATTAGAAGGATAAATGAAATTAGAAGCAAGTACGTGAAAAGGAAAGCGAATAGATACGAATATAACAAGGTACGAATATCGTTTTTGAATAGTTTGAGAACGTTTATTGAGAAATACATTTGTTCCAGGAACTCTGAGATTAGAAGAATAAATTAAATTAGAAGCAAGTACTTGACAACTTTCAATGTAAATAATAATACTACTAACTTGTAAAAGTTTTACAAGTTAACTGTCAATTTTACAAGTTAGTGACTTGAAAAAATAAACTTCCTTGATTAATATTGTGTTCTTGGAATCTGACGTTTACAAATGAGAAACAAATAAAATTAATTATATTGTAAACTATTGATTCAATTGGATTTTTAACGTTGCTATGGGCCGTGTTTGTGAGAATCATGGTTGACTGGTTTTATTTTGACGTCTTGTCAGAAATAAAATCATTGAAATAATGTCGAACTACGTCGAAACTCAAGCGGCGGAAGCCCGTGAATTTTTGATTCCGGCCAAATCTAAAGCTGCTCATAGTAAAGAGTATGAAGGCTTTCGGGAGTGGAAAAGAGAAAGTTTGGTGGACTGTGTCAGCGAAAATATTTTGCTAGCATATTTTGAAGATTTGGTATGTTGCTCTGATTCTTGTTCTTTTCAATGTATGATTAATTCATTCGATCTCCTGTTGCAGGAATATTCACCAAACACGTTATGGCCAAAATTATCTATGTTAAGATCCATGCTGCATTTGAAGGAAGAAACTAATGTCAAATTATTTGATGAAGTGGAAGTATTTGTTAAGAACAAAAATAAAGGATCCGTCCCCAAAAAATCAGCAGTGTTGTCCCGGGAGCAGATCAAGAATTTTTGATAGAAGCACCAAATGACTTTTTTCTTATGTATAAGGTTGCATAATATACTATTTTGAGTAAAATATGACTTGACGTTTCATATTTCCCTTGGGATAATAAGACTTGACGTTTCATATTTCCCTTGGGATATATGAGTGTGTTATGACATATAGTAACTAAGGCGATATTGCTCATTATTGATTCGATCAGAAAAAAAAACCTTTCGATTTGAAATCGAAATAATGCTGTCTGACTCAATAATCCACAATTCTCAATGCCTGGAATGATATCATCATTTTCATTACCAAAAAGAATATTTTTTCAGCAATCTTTCGGGATATACCCACTTCCCGTAAGCTATTTCTTTTAGTAATTAGCACTAGTCCGGGAAGTACGGGTCCGTGAAGTTGTGGGTCAATTACATTGAGATACTTTACAAACTGCTACTGAGCGAATTAGTAACTGATTGTAAATTCGCTCAGTGTAATCGTGTTCACAAGGGAACAATCTGATTGTAAAAAACCTGCTACTAAAGTGGAAAGCTGCGCTACTTTACACGCTAAATCGCTGGCGTTTTGGCTTATTGGCATGTATAAACAAGCCGTGTGTAATCACAGTTGCTACTAAAATATCTGTGAGTTTTCATCTAACCGGTGGATCCTGGTTCTTGAATTTGAAAACGTATTTGACATTTATCTTAGATCCTTGACAACGATATAAACATAAACCTCACGTGGTTCGCCAGATTGTTTGGCAACTCTTCTTCTTCTCTGTGCGGTGCCTTACCGGCCGAACTGAGGCCTAGTGGCCCATTGCTCACCCGCATCGTTCTATAGAGACTCAGCTCCTCAGACACGAAGACAGAAATGTCGCGAGCCTGCCAGGAGTGGTCCCTCTCACCATAGGAATAGAAGGTGTTGGATTTCCTAGGTGTGTTGACCTTAACTCAGTAAGGTTTCCACAGTTGAACAAAATATGCTCAACCGTTTCATCAGTACTCCTGCACCACCGGCATAGGGAAGAGCTCGTCAATCCCATTCTCTTCAAATGTTTGTTAAACAGGTGACCAGTCAATGCACCAGTCACCAGACCGAGTTGTTTCCTCTCCAGCAACAGAAGCCTATTGACCTCAGATCGCGAGGACGGTCTCCCAATGAGAATCCTCGACCACCTTAGGCCCACCCCTGCGCTCCATTCCGAGGAAAATTCCCTGTTCAGCCAGTTCCTGAAGAAACTTCTGACAGATGTGCGACAGATTGGCAGCGAAGGCTCCGGACCAACAAATGCTAATCCGGCTCCCCGCCTGGCCAGTTCATCTGCCTTGACGTTACCAGGTATATCCGCATGAGCCGGACACCAGATTACTTTCAAAAAGTTATCAGAGCCCAGCCCACGCAGAGCTTTCCTGCATTCTTCTACCAAAAGAGAATCAACTCTGACATCGGATAGAGATTTCAGAGTTCCCTGGCTGTCGCAACATATATAAATGTGCTGGCCAGAGTATCCCCTGTGAATATTTTCTAGTGCGCATGCAAGAACGGCAAATAGCTCAGCCTGCACAATGGAACAGTCCTTCCCCAGAGGGATAGCCTGATTGAAGTGAGGATCTACGATTCCGGCCCCAGACCCTGTTGCTGTGACAGAGCCATCAGTGAACCAGGTGGGACCCTCTGGACTAAGAAGCCTGTTTGATGAAGACCATAGGTCTCTGTCAGGAACAATTACCCTGTAGGGTTCGTCGAAGTAGAACTTAGTGCCCGCGCGGTCACCTCTTTGGAGAAGGGGAGCGTGAGCATCCTTAACCATTTTGAGGGCCCTCGCGTGCCCAGTTGTTGGCAACTCACCGAGTAGACAGTTTTGTGTGTACCTAATCATCACAATCTCACAAGCTAATTCACTCGCTTCTAAATTCCTCAGTAGCAGCTTGTAAAGTATCTCAATGTAATCGACCCTTAAGCGAAAAGTTGGAAGCACTAATTCTGAAACTATGTCCAATATTTAGTGCTTAATTAGTGCCTATTAGTGATTCATCATGCTCTTTCAGCACCATTATAGTTTTTGAGAAATTTACAATTATAGTTTTGGTGCCGACTTCACGCTCAGCACCAAAACTTTCAAATTACCATGAAATTAATACACCATATATTAGTTCTCAATTGCCGCTTATTGGTGCTTCCGGAACCAATGGAAAAAAATGAAACGTTTATATAATATCAGAGATTATTTTTATTACCTTGGTGCTGACTTCATGATCGGCACCAACATAATCGAAATTCCTCAAAATTTTTGTTTCTTTAATTAGTGCTCAATTAGTTCCTATAAGTGCTATTAAAACATTTTGGTGCTTCAAATTCATCAAAACAGATTGAAAAAGAGTCAGATATTTTTCGTGAAATATACACTGCGCAAAAAAATTAACGCACATTCTGAAAATCTCATGTCCCAAACCTGCTCAATCGGATTGAGATCTGGACTTCTTGCTGGCCATTCCATTCGAGAGACTTGAACCTCTTCAAGGTACTCCTGAACGATGCGAGCATGATGGAGTGTGGCATTATCGTCCATAAAAATGAAATTTTCATCAATGTATGGGGCAAATGTCACTACACGCTCTTCAAGAATGCTCCTTATATACCTATCAGCATTCATAGCTTCATTATCAACGACCACTAGGTCTGTGCGAGCAGTCAAAGATATTTCACCCCGTAGTCCGTACCATAATCGATCCTCCCCCGAAACCAGTAGTATTCAGGACATTGCACTGAGCATATCTTTCATGTGGACATCTGTATACAAGGGAACGTCGATCATAATGGTAGAGGCAGAATCTAGACTCATATGTGAAGAGAACTCTTTCCCAATCAGCCTCTTCCCAATGGATATCCTCTCTCGCAAAATCCAAAAGCGCCTTTCGATGGGCTGGGGTAACAGCTGGGCCTCTTGCTGCGACACGAGACCTTAAATCATATTCTGTGAGGCGATTTCTTATTGTCTGAGTGCTAATTTGCAAAACGTTGTCTCAACGAAGAAACTTTCAAGTAACTTTCTTGAATGGCAGTTGTTACCCGTAGTCTACCCTGTCCTGGTCTTCGGACATTCATACCTGTCTCCCTGAATCGCTGCAACATTCTGGACACACTTGTATGGGAAACTCCAAACCTTTCTGCATTTCTTGTGCATGTCCATCCTTCTTCTCTCAAAACTACCGATTTGGCACATTTCTCTTGGGTCAAATTGCGTGTTTCGAGTTGCATAACGATCGAGTGTAGAAAATCAAACGAAAGAAAAACTATTGATCACTAGAATTGATCGAGAACAACTGATTTCAGAATGGAGCCAATACATTCAAAATCTGATAATCTCATCTTTTTTTATTCCTGCTGAGAAAAAACATCTGTATTGAAGAAAAAACGTTGAAAGTGGATAACATATGCATGCATAATTCTGATAAAAATAATTATCATTGAGAACACCTTCAGTTGTAGAATAAATTTGAGATTTCCATAATGTGCGTGAATTTTTTTGCTCACTGTAGTTTCTGTTTGCACATAGTGATTCGCTACTAATGTAGGTTTTATTGATTTCGGATGGAATTATACATACCATATGATCTGCGTTGACATAGTTGCTGATGTACAGTAAATTCGTCCACCAATTCGTTCTGCAATCTTGGGAATCCCCTCCAGCAATCAGTTTCCACAAGGGACCACTTCCGGTATGATTAAAAAGGGTTGCGTAGTAGAAAATAACAAAGGCATATACTGGCGTTAATCTGTGGAAATGTCATCGAAAGTTCAGTTAACATCAAATGTTGAAATATATCCGACATATTCGGTAGCTCATATCAAACAATCCAGCCGGATATTTTAAGTAGGAAATTCCTTGAGGACTCCGAGATGGATCAATTATTATACAGGGTCTCTACTTTCAAAGTGGACAAACTTCGAGGGGTGATTAAACAAGTGATTCGCAACAAAAATTGTTATACAGGGTGTTTCATTGGGAAAGGAATACTTCACAGGTGCATAGGTGGCACCAAGACGGTTCTAGAGATACCCCATTTATTGGGTCTCACTGTCTTCGTAGCCGAGATACAGGGTGTTTTATGAATTTTGCCCGTTTCTTCCTGAGGCCGTACCAGACGAACCACCCGTATATTTTCTTCATATTTGGCAAATATGTTCCTAATTGAGAGCCCAAACATATCATGCAATAACCGCCTCGAAAATCCAGGTCCGGGTTAACAAAAAATTATTAATCGTTTGAATCCTCGAAACAACACCCTGTACATCGGAATTTTGAAAATCTGTTTTAATATTCGAAAACACCACTAAAACTAAACTGAGACGTATACTTCAAATTTTCGCGTAGAAAGTTTTACTGCACAAATTTTTAGGGTAAATGTGAAGTTTTCAGGAACTTGGATACCCGAAAGTGGTTTGAAGTGACTTTAACAATGACTTATCAATAATATTGAATCCAACATTATTTAAACATTACTTTGTAATTCATTTCAACATTGGTTTTAATTTTTATAGCCGTATACTTGAAAATCCAGGTCCGGTTAACGAAAATTATGAATCGTTTGAATCCTCGAACAACACCCTGTACATCGGAATTTTGAAAATCTGTTTTAAAATTCCAAAATACCACTAAAAACTGAACTGAGACGTACACTTCAATGTACAAATTTTCAACGTAGAAGTGAAGTTTTTAAGAACTTTGATACCTGAAAGTGGTTAGAAGTTACTTTTAACAATGAATTATCAACAATATTGAATCCATAATTATTTCATCATTACTTTGTGATTCATTTCCACATTAGTTTTCATTTATTGAGAAGTGAGTTGCATTATAACGTATAATAATTATGGATTCAATATTTTGATAATTCATTGTAAAAGTCACTTCAAACCACTTTCAGGTATCCAATTTCTTAAAAACTTCACTTTCACGTTGAAAATTGTGCAGTGAAACTATCTGCGCGAAAATTTGAAGTGTACGTCTCAGTTCAGTTTTAAGTGGTATTTTCGAATTTTAAAACAGATTTTCCAAATTCCGAGTTACAGGGTGTTGCTTCGAGGGTCAAACGATTCATAATTTTCGTTGACCCGGACCTGGATTTTCAAGTATACAGCTATAAAAAAGAAAACCAATGTAAAAATGAATTACAGAGTAATGTTGAAATAATTATGGATTCAATATTGTTGATAATACATTGTTAAAGTCACTTCAACCACTTTCGGGTATCCAAGGTCCTAAAAACGAAAATTTGAAGTATACGTCTCAGTTTAGTTTTTAGTGGTGATTTCGAATATTAAAACAGATTTTCAAAATTCCGATGTACAGGGTGTTGTTTCGAGTATTCAAACAATTTATAATTTATAATTTTTTGTTAACCCGGACCTGGATTTTCAAAGCGGTTATTGCATGATATGTTTGGGCTCTCAATTAGGAACATATTTGCCAAATATGAAGAAAATATACCGGTGGTTCGTGGTACGGCCTCAGGAAGAAACGGGCAAAATTCATAAAACACCCTGTATCTCGGCTACGAAGACAGTGAGACCCAATAAATGGGGTATCTCTAGAACCGTCTTGGTGCCACCTATGCACCTGTGAAGTATTTCCCTTTCCCAATGAAACACTCTGTATAACACATGGTCGGAATGTTGACGGTTATTCTTCAATTTAACATTTCTTGATTTCACGAAAAATTGCAAGTTTTTTCTCTGAAGAGATCATCATTCAGTTTTCCTTGTAGTATCATCAAATTTGACCACAAGATAGATAGTCTATGTGCAGAAGACACTCTTGTTGGAGGCATGGTAAGGAGAAGAATATTCGGTTGGGTTCTTTGTACATAGCTACCGTATCAACTAAGGAGAACATTATTGAATTACCTTATATATCTGAGAATGATGAGAAATCCTGGATTGATCCTCCTTTTTTCGAACTGTCCCAATAAACCATATGCTACCAATAAACCACTAAACATGAAGAAAGTGTCAACGAAAAGGTCCCCATGAAAAATGAAACATGCGAATAGTGACCTGTATTGCTGTGAAATAAGTTTATATTATTAATAATTCTTTCGAAACAAAACATAATTAAAGTTTGTGTAACGGAATATTAATAGTTATTTAATCAACTCGGTTATTAAAGACAGCGACTAATGGTTAAGATATTTTAACGCGTGTGCGGAGCGACCATTAATCGGTAGATTAATACCTAACTGAGTTGATCACAAGATATTTCCGCCGCGATCTCAAAATTAATTGTATATAAATTTTTGATTGAAGAACATTCTTATTTTGCACAAGACATACATTTGACATGATGAAATGTTCCAATTGAGTTTTGACATTTCTCGTAGTGTTTCTCAATATTTTGTGAACAGTTGCCATGAAGATTGCACATTGAAAAAGCATAAATTGAACATTGAAATGGTTCATTAATGTTTAATTTCGTACACATGAGAATCACCTTATATTTTGAGGTCGACGGAAAAAAAAAAATTATCAAATTGAATAAACTCAAAAATCCTAAAAAAGTGAAAAGCGCCAAAAATCAGGTTGTTATTTACACAATACTTAATAGAATGCAAAAACAAGCTTATCTTATACTCAATGTTTTTTATATCGTAATTGATAATACCTTAGTATGAATTTTTGGGATATTCAAAATTTTGGTTGTCTGTAAAATGTTACCTGAACATTTTCAAATATCGAAACCCAAAATGCTGATTATTTGAATCTTTATGGGCAATTCATTTTTCTGGAAATAAAACACAAATTGATTCAATATGTTTTATGGGAAGCATTTCACTTTGAGTAACGGTTTCACATCATTCAACAAACAAACTTAACAACAATTATTATGCAAATGAAGTGTCTCCCATAATATATCATTATCATGGAACATCATCATGTAATTTGAAAAAAAAATTGGGCATCTACATAAGAATGACAATATTTTATGTGGTGGTATGATTTTAATACTTGTGAAAACAATGAACCTTTTTTTCAGAAAGTGGAAGTTCTCATAAAGCAAGTATGTTTGAAATGCGGCTCACCAATATACACTGGATAGCATTAAAAACGGATCATTACTGTTGAAATACCTTCCTCAGTTGAAATTTTCAAGAGAATCATGAAATATCTGAATTGGAAGAAAAAAGATAATAGATCAAAGAAAAATTTAAGAAAGCCCTGAGCAGGTGCTTTCGAGCGCTCGTTCATTGGTGGAGCAATGAAGCTCTCATCTCAAATTTTTGTATAGGATTTGAGATTGATACTACGGAACTACGGTAAATACAGGGTGTTCCTAAATTGAACGTACAAACGAAAAGGAGAGATTCCTTAAGTGAGTTTAAGAAAAAAAAGTCCCATAAACATGGGGTCGCTAACGTTTCGTTTTCGAGATACAGAGTGTTGAAGTTTAAATTTGTTTCAAGTTTTTTTCTCATAGTATCTACACTTCACAAGATATTCAACTGAAATTTGGCACAGATATTACATGTGAGAGTTCTCACCACGTGACATGGCAATTTCGATAGAAGATCTACAGGGTGATATTTTTTCTGGAACACTGCCACCTGTTCTTCTGCAGAACTTTTTTTTGGTGAGCAACTGTTAATTCGAAAAAATGTAAAAAGAAGCTTTGTTCTTATACTAAACTTTTCGGTCTCTTGTAGTTTTATCGTATCTACCAACGATTTCGAGAAAAAAAATTTGAACGATTCTCTCGAAATCCTCGTGAAAATCCAAATTATGATGGGAAGGCCACTTTCTAAGCTGTGGTGAATGAATTCAGTGTTAGTGTTTATGGAAATTTTCCTGATCTGTAGCGATGATTCATAAAGATTCGATAAACTCGTATAATCAACACATGTTTTTGATTAAAATTTAAACACCCTGTATCTCAAAAACGAAACGTTGGCGACCCCATGTTTAGGGGACTTTTTTTCTTAAATTCGTTTAAGGAATCTCTCCTTTTCGTTTGTACGTTCAATTCAGGAACACTCTGTATATTACTCCTGTAAGGAGAATGAGCGCTCAAAAATATTTCATTTATTGTTTCTGGTATTGCATAACCGAAAAAGTAATGACTATATATAAGACTTCGAAGAATAAAAATGAGTTAATTAAAACTGAATAATAAATGGGTAGGCGTTGTTATTGTCTCGACACGATTGAAATGTAAAGTAACTAATCAAACTCCAATTTTATTGGAATTTTATATTAATAACTTATTCACCTCATCATGAGCATTTGTGGAAAAATCTATGTAATTAATTCTGAAATACTACGTTGTCGATTGATGTTGACAAAGTGAAAGTTCTAGGTACACGTGAATAATTAGTTTGATTTGTTGAGAACAGAATCAATTCGATATTTTCATAAATTTGTTGTGTTCTGAGGACAATGAAAAAACCTATTTATTAGTGATTGATAGTCTAGTCGAATTAATCGACCGAGCCATCTTGAAAATATGGCATGAATTTTTTGTCTTTGCGCGTTTTTGCAACAGAAATAAATACATAATAAATTAGAATATTACGCGAAGATGCCTTCGAAAACACGCATCTACGGTTTTTTTTAACGAAGCCTTTATTGTGTAAATATACCTACTAGTCATAATTAGCATCAACAGTGAATTCACAAATCAAAGTTTTTATTTGATGGAAAATCTAATGATCAAAATTTTGAATGACCATGTTTTATGGAACACCCTGTACGATTTGGCTATTTAACAAACTTAACCTAGGCATCTGAAAACCGAATTCACCTTGAAAATCTCAAGTGTCTAGGACAATCCCTTCGAAAGTTATCGTGTTTACTGCCGAACGGCCCCACGAATTTAATTTGACCACGGATTCGTCATCGGGGAGTCGAAAATTACAGACATTTGGGCAAAACGATATAGCACTCGTTCAAGTAGAACGAACGCTCTAAAAAATGTTCAATAAATACGCCAAGCAACAGAGCTACAAATGATTAGTGTGCCATTCCGTGCAGAACAGTCCGTAGTTTATTCCCACCATGTCCTCAACACGAAAATGCCATTTTTTTTATTTGTTATTAACAAAAAACAACAAAAATTCCCGTTCTTTTTAGTTTTTTCGTTGCAAAATGGAAACTATTGATGCAGTGATAACGTTGCAATGGGATGAATTGTAGAGAATTACTTTGTGAAGAGAATGATGGGTCAAACGATCCGATCGAATAATTAAAACTGGAGAAAAGCAGAAAAACGGAAAATTACGTGTTTTTTCTTTTAACCCATAACTCTGCCATTTTGCAATATTAAGAACTGAAACTTCACACGATAGTAGCTATTGACGTGCAAATCATGTGTGCCAAATTGGATTCGCATGTTTACACTATGCGAGGGAGCGGAAGCGAGGCCGGTGCGCGAGTAGGTGCGCTTCGTCTAAACCCGGCTTAAGAATTGTTGCGCGGACAGCGCACCAAATTTTGTATACATATACGTTTCCCCTCGATTCGCTTATTTCCTCCCCACTCGACCGCTCTCGCTCGGTCGGCCATTTTCCCTCATGTTCTCACTAGTTTTTAACACACTTAAACGCGTTTTATTGAAAAATCAGAATAGACGTCAATGAGTTAAAAGAAAAAACACGCATTTTTCCGTTTTTTTTCCGCTTTTCTCCAGTTTCAATTATTCGATCGGATCGTTTGACACCATCATTCTCTTCACAATGTAATTCTCTACAATTCATCCCATTGCAACGTTATCACTGCATCAATAGTTTCCATTTTGCAACGAAAAAACTAAAAAGAACGGGAATTTTTGTTGTTTTTGTTAATAACAAATAAAAAAATGGCATTTTCGTGTTGAGGACATGGTGGGAATAAACTACGGACTGTCCTGCACGGAATGGCACAGGTGGTTTCCAGGTAGTATTTTTGTCAAGGAAATACTCTATTGCTTGGCCTAAAAATATAATTCAGCTTGACGGTGTGGGCTACTATCGGAAAATTTAGGACTGTAGCCCTACAAAATTTTTTCAAGGCACAAATCATACTTTTAGGGTGATATTAGGAGCATTTAGAAAAAATGAAGAATGTATCCCAAATTCACTATCCTTTAGGGTTTTTCTGCAACCGTGGTAATTATGAAATGGCCATTTTTTATGGCAAATTCGAAGGAGCTTCCATTTTTAGCGCTCGTTCTACTTAAACATTTTGCCCAAATGTCTGTAATTTTCGAATTTTGAGCCAAAAATGATCTCAAACGATAGGGTTCAACTCCTTGATGACAAATTCATGATCAAATTCAAATATTCTGTCCGTGGGGCCGTCCGGCCGTTAGCACAATACATTTTGAACGGATTGTCCTAGAGACTTGAAATTTTCAAGGTGAGTTCGGATATTTTGTGAATCAAGACTGACGTACTGAATGTTTTTGCAAAATTTTGTGGCCATAGTGTTAACAGAAACATAGAAAATTCAATTGGAAGATCGTATAAAACCATAGAATTCAATTTTTTTAATTATTTATTTTCTACAGATTTCATTTTTTGACTAAATTCCAAAATATTATTCCGATTGTGCTGAGATTCTGATTTTATATATTTGGTATCAATCTCAAGTCCCATATAGAATTTTGAGGTAATAGTCTTATTGGTCCGCCAAAGAACGAGCGCTCAAAAGCTCCTGCTAAGGGCTTTTCTTAAAAAAATTTTATATAATGTTGAACTTTGGAAGTTGCTGGGTGATTTTGAAATAATTCAATCTTCAGAGATACCTTCTGTGAATCTCGATAACATCTTCAAATTGATGATTTTAATTTCGGTAATAAAATTGATATTAGTTTTTAATAATTAATATCTATCTTAAGAACAACATATTGCAAGTCAAAATTGAACTATTCAATTCTATTCTTGAATATGTAGAAAAATCATACTTAAGAAAATTGTTAACGGTTTGAATATGTATATGGAGGGAACACCTTAATTTTAACACTCACCTTTTCCACATAATCGAAATTAAATATAGCTGAAGACACGAAAGTTCCAAAGCGATGGTCCATGATAATCAACAAAATGGAAAATGTTTTTATTCCATACAAAATCTTCAACGCATCGTTTCGTTCATCCACCTTGGTCAAATCCAAAAAATTCTTTTTCACAGAAAAAGCCAAATCATTTTCTGGTTGAAGGAAGCTGTGAATCAAAGAAATAAATATATTCTTCAATTTCGATGTGAAAAGAAAAGGTTGTTTCAAATTGCTCGTTGTGTTTTCAAGAAGCCGTAAGAAAATAAAAACTGTCAACTCGTCATTGCCTTCCAAAGGCTGTAGCTTGGAAGGGAGGTCTATTCCATCTCCCAAAGTCCTCGCATTTGTTTACAGACACCCTGTGTATAATTTTTTGTACAACTGTCTAATAAACTTGACTTTTCTTCATCGCTATGCATGCGTAAATGCTTATTTTTTTCACCTTTAAAAAATTTTTTTTCTGTGACGGGAAAAAAATTCGAAATTTTATATCTATTAACAGGTCACAAAATATAGCTCCGCTCCGCGTCGGGATACAACAAAACTTTGAGCTAACATCTTATACTTTTTTCCCTCTTATAAAAAATAACTATTTTTCCATTGAAATAGTCTTTTCTATATTTACGACACAAAATGATCATTGGATGCATAGAAATATTGTATTGAAAGCATTATCGTTTATAATTATATACAGGGTGTCCCGGAAAATGTGGGAAATCTCTCGAATTTAGATAGAACATAAAAAAAATAATATGACAAGTTTCCATAATTTTTTTTCTAGCGGCCCTCCCTACGAAGATACGTCCTCCTAAATGACGCCACTGAAAACTCATTTTTTGAAATAAATTTCAATTACTTACTTCTTTCATAACTTTTTGTTTTCGAAAACGATTCATTTTATCAACACTGAACCAGAGTAACTTTTCTTCAGCTTAATGTTCAAGGTATCCAAATTTGTTTTCTTCAGCACCTCATCATACAGGGTGTTAAAAAGGAAAAAGAAAAATGTACAACCCAGTCAGTCCCTGGTAAACTCAAAAAGCTAATTGAAATTTGAGTGCGGTGATTTAAGAGGTCCGTAATACTATTAATCATATCGAATTTTCATCTAATTATATCGAGTAGTTTGAAACTTATTCCACTTAAATGGATTTTCAGTGGTGTCATTTAGGAGGTCGTATCTTCGTAGGGAGGGTCGCTAGGAAAAAAAGATTTATGGGAACTTGTCATCTTAATTTTTTATGTTCTATCTGAATCCGAGAGATTTCCCACATTTTTCGGGACACCGTGTATTAATATGTATTTCAGAAGATGTAACTTCGCATTCACAGTTGTACAAAAAATTTTGTTCGTTTTTAGTGCGTATAAAATTTGTGTTTTCATGGCACATTCTAGTGAATTTTCGGCCTCGATCTGTGGCCAAAAATTGACAATCTCATGTGCTAAAAAACACTCATTTTATTCACTTAATACAAAAATAACTATCTCGTACATAAAAATGTCAAAATCGACACATCAATTGCCAATAAAAGTTTTTGAAAATTGATGCAAATTATGTGTTTTAATCGTTCTTAAAAAAACGGGCAATTCTAAACACCCTTTATACGGGGTCTCTATAAATGATTGTAACATCGTAGGTTGCTTTAGAATTTTTTTATCCTTTCTTACAAATTCTCTACAAATTTATAATTCCATCAGTCACTTATTCAATTTCTTTCGGAATTATCAGCCTGAACTCAAAGTATCGTTTATTTAAATTAAAGTTTACATCAGGATATAAATATTTATAATATAACTGTTATAATCATTTATAGAGACTCTGTATTATTAGTTCAATAAATTTACATTGAACCAAATTGATATTGACATATCATTTCATGCGAAATCACGTACTTTTCTTCATTTTTGCTTCAGGAAATTTCACTCTGTTGAAATCATATGAACTACCTCCTACTACCAGAAGGACAATCAAGACACATAACACGCTGAAATAGAGCAAAATAATATGCGGATAATTTTAGTAATTGGTTATTTACCTACCAAAAACTTATGTCTAATCCATCGAAGTATGTCAGGTCAGATTCGGATTGGCAAAACATATCATTAATTTTCGCGAAATAAGTTACGTTATAATCGCTCAAAGGTGTTGTTTCATTTTCAAGGTAAATGTTGAGAGAGCCTTCCAGATCATCAGTAGAGCATGATGCTGGTACACACCACCCCAAATTGATTACATTTCTTGATTGCTGGGTTTTGTCTTTATATTTCTAGAAAGAAGAATAACTTTTACTGGCTGAGTGGATATTTTTTTCGAATGGTTCGATTATTTGAACACAGAATGTTTACTGAACTTCAATTCATCATTAAAGCTGGCTCTGAGCAGCTACAAAATCGACAGCGTATCTTCAGCATTCACTCGTTTTGAGTTCTGATACGGCACAGAGCTCTTTTTTCGGACAGAATGCAAAGGAAATGAAACCATGCTTTCAATAAAAACTAGTATACAGGGTGTATCTGAATGGAACAGTGATCATAACTGCTTGTAAGTTTTTATTTTTTCCCAGAAAAGTAACGACTGTATCGAAATTTTGCAAGAGATTTTTTCTCGAGAATTGAATGGGAACCATAAAAGAATTTTATTTTTCGAGAATCTATCCCACGAAAACAATTTTTGAACGAAAATCATAGGGGGTTGTTATTTTCAACCCCTAATAATGAAGTTATGAGATCTAAAAAATTTGTGTGAGTAACATCTACTTAGTGCTTCATATGTATAGTTTTATGACTCAGTGTTTTTAAGAAGCCGTAAAAATATTAAAAACTGTCAACTCGTCATCGCCTTCCAAAGGCTGTATCTTGGAAGGAGGGTCGATTTCGAAAAAAAATTTATATGAACTACCCCTGCTTATTTTCATCGAGGAATCATCTCCCAAAGTCCCTCGCATTTGTTTACAGACACCCTGTATATATTCTTTTGAAATCAAGAGCTAACATAATACAATACATAAAACAAAAACAAAAATCCCTAACTGAGGTTATTGCAAAGCGAGATACCATACTATTTTTCGTATGATACCAGAGCTCAGGAAAAAAACTCTGTGTCACCGTTCCAACAAAAATAAAACTTAAAAACTATTCGAATATCGAAGGATTCCTTCTTTATTGAGTTAAACCGAAAACCCTCTCCAAGATGCCTTCGGAATTCTGAATCTGAAACGAAAAAATCGAAGCAGAAAAAAGGAACAGAAAAATAAAATGATTGAAACTCTATTAAATCAATTCAAAATTAACAACCCAATTCACAACGATTCGGTAACTTCATGTATAGATAGCCCTTGCCATCCTATATGAAGCAGTATGGGTAACGGAATTAAGTAATCCTGGTGTTTTCATTTCATATTTTATGATTATGTTGAAAATTCAAAATAAAGTAAATATTTTCATGACACTCAATTTGAACGAATTCATTTATTTCATGCCATATGTGTAACTAAGTTTTTGAAGAAATATTTTCTCGTTATTCTGAAAATTTGAAATTACATATATCATAGATATCGGAAGAATTTTTCTTCTGAATTTGTGGATCTGTAGGTACACTCTGATTTCTCCTTTTAAAAAGATTTTGTTACATATTTATATTATCTATTGCACTTACATACAACTTGTTCAGAATATTCTCATTCGGCTTAAAATATAGAGATATCGGATCCTTCCTTTCTTCCTTGTGGACTGTGGCACGTTGGCTATAACTGTTGCCAAACAATATTTGGTCTCAAATGGGGCTCTCGTTGAAAGACACTGATCGAAATTTCCCATATGGAACACACTCCCTCTCAAAACTCCAACTGAAGACCTGGCTGTAGCATCCAACACTGAAATATTGATATCACTTTTATTCATTCATTCATCGATTCTTCTCCATATAGGTATTAAAACAGGAAATAGTATATTGTACAACGGAATGACATACATTTCATACAGGTATTAAAGTTTGCAGCACGAGCTGCAAATCATACGAGAATCTAGGGAATCTTTCGAAAAAAAAGGTTCGTCACGAAGTTTTGTTAGCAGCATTAGTGAGCACCAGAAGATAAAATTTCAACCTGATCAGATAATTAGTTTTGAAATGTGAATTTTATATTCGAGAAATCGCTATTAATCAAAAACAAACCGATTTGACTCATTATTGAATTAAGTCAAATTATTCCGACCACCTATATTGGTAACCTGAAAATTACGAGACTCTATCGTGAGGACATCACGAAATTTATATTATCATTGAATTTTAAATTAATCCGATCGTATTCCTTGATATACACGGTGTCTGTAAACAAATGCGAGGGACTTTAGGAGATGATTCCTTGATAAAAATAAGCAGGGGTAGGGGTAGTACATATAAATTTTCTTCGAAATCAACCTCAATCAAATACAGCATTTGGAAGGCGATGACGAGTTGACAGTTTTCAATTTTTTTACGGCTTCTTAAAAACTGAGTCATAAAATATACATAATATGAAGCACTAAGTAGATGTTACTCACACAATTTTTTTAGATCTCATTACTTTATTATTAGGGGTCGAAAATAACAACCTCCCTTTGATTTTCGTTCAAATTTTTTTCGAAGCTTGGAATTTCGAAAAATAACTTCGCTTATAGTTTCCCATTCAATTCTGGAGAAAAAAAGTCTCTTGAAAAATTTCTATACAGTCGATACTTTTCTCGGAAAAAATAAAAACTCACAAGCAGTTATGATCACTATTCATTCCATTTCATCGTATAAAAGTTTCCATAGAATGATATTCTGGATATTGTATGTCTATGACAGGAGATAAAGATGTTCTATAAATCTTTCTGAAGGTTTAATTACTAATTTCCGGAAGAAAATTATATCCGTAATATTTTAATTTCACAAATAGAATTGACAAAACCAATTTTGAGCATAAACAATATCTTCATTCATTCTACGGAACATACGATGAATTGGAATGAACAGTGGTCATTACTGTGAGTTTTTATTCTTTCCGAGAAAAGTATAGACTTTTTTTCTCCAGAATCGAATGGAAAACCATAAGAGAATTTAATTTTTCGAAAATCTATCCCACGGAAACTATTTTTGAAGGAAATTCATAAGGGGTTGTTATTTTCAATTTCAAATTGTATGAGTAACATCTACTAAAAGCTTTATATTATGTATAATTTTATGACTCAGTGTTTTTAAGAAGCCGTAAAAAAATTGAAAACTTTCAACTCGTCATCGCCTTCCAAAGGCTGTATCTCGGAAGAGGGATCCATTTCGAAAAAAAATTATATGAACTACCCCTGCTTATTTTCATCGAGGAATCATCTCCCGAAGTTCCTCGCATTTGTTTACAGGCACCCTGTATGAATATTCGAAAGAAAATAGCCAACCTTACACCTACCCCGAAAATACCATAGGAACAAGTTTGCAAAAATACAGATATGCTGTCGTGTCTCGATTGCTTGGTTGAATATTTAATAAAGACAATCAAGAGGATAAACGAATAGTTAACTTATGAGTTACAATTATCAACAAATGCATTTATGTTTTTGTGTAGTATTTGAATAATGAATAATATTATTGAAAACAAAAAACTAGTTCTGTATGATCATTAGTGACCACTTTCATATTTATAATTATTAAAATACATAAGTTTGGGGTATAATGGAAACATTCTGGGATAAGAATTCCAAATTATGATATTATATTGAGTATCGAATTCATCGGAATAATAGTGTGAATGCCTCTTATTCCCAGAACCACAAATATGAATGTAAAAGACGTAGGGGAAACCATGATTCATTATATTCGTCGAAAAAAGTGAGAGCAAACCTAGAGGTTGAAATTCCCCCCTGAGATATTTCTACCTTTCTTTTAGTCTGGTGGCTTCAAAAAATACGAAAAACCTATCGAATCAACATGACACGAATATAATATTTTGTTTTGCTGCATCGACAGTATCGACACACGGAGACTGTAGTAGATTGTAGAATGAATGTAATGGGTCTATTACATTGAGATATTTTACAAGCTGCTACAGAGCGAATTTAGAAGCGAGTGAACGAAAAATTATATAAAAGTAGGTAGTCACATTTCTTCGTATTATTTCTCACTAGTTTTAAGTACTTGAACAGAATGAGTCCTGACTAAGTTATGCTTAATCCATACCATTATGGGTCATCCATAACTTTCCACCCCGAATTCAGTGCTTTGGGATCAAATAACGGAAAAAACGATAGAACAGATCACATTTTGTTGAGAGGGAAACAAATTAGGGTGTTCAAATGAGTTTGATATCACTACCCCTCTAGCCGCAACCCCTAACAGCTCTCATGTTTGAATAGGGAAAGGGGGTCGAGCAGCACCTTGTTGGAAAGGCAATTCAATTTCCTGCAAAGTGACCCAGTGTTCCGTCAATAACTTTCACACGCCGAATTTGGATTTTGAGATGGGAAAACACTTGGACAAGTAAAATTTTATGTAAGTGTGTTGAAATGAGTTTGATATCACAAACCTCTAGACCCTACCCTAACAGCAACGATTTACTTCTTAAAAAAATACAAAAACTACACTCATGCAGGAAAATGAATTGCCTTTCCATCAAGGTGCTGCTCGACCCCTTTTTCCTATTCAAAAAGGAAAGCTGTTGCGGCTAGAGAGGTAGTGATATCAAACTCATTTGAACACCCTATTTGTCTCCCTTTCAACAAAATTTGACCTGTAAGAGCGTTTTTTCGTTATTCCATCCTGAAGCTCAGAATTTGGGGTGGAAAGTTATGGATGGCTCACCCACAATTTAGATACACAGACATTTGGGCAAAACAGCACTCGTTTAAGTAGAACGAGCGCACAAAAATGACATATGAAAATCAATAATTCAAAAAAATCAAATCTATGGCTGATAATGCGATCCTCTTGAAATTTTGCATGAACATTCAGTATAACATTATTGTTATGGAAATATAATGATTCTTCTTTTCAATATTCCAATTGAATTTTCTATGGTTCTGTTAACACTATGGCCACAAATTTTTGAATGAGGTTTATTATGAGCACCTTGCATGTGGCCGCAAAATTTCATTTCGATTGGTTTCTTTTCGTCTGGGATATTGACGAACAAAAAATTTGAATGGCCATATTTTCGGAACACCCTGTAAGATTGGGCTGGTTAATGAACTCACCCTAAAAATGTCAAGTCGCTAGGACAATCCTTTTGAAAGTTATCGTGCTTACAGCCGGCTGGACGGCCCTACGGACAGAATTGAATATGACGAATTTATTTTCACTCATCAGGCAGTCGAACCCTTTCGTTTGAGACCATTTTCGGTTCAAAATTCAAAAGTAGAATGAGCGTTCAAAAATGGATATCATCATGACTTGTAAGTAGTAAGTACCTACATACAGTGCCTACATATCTTCTTATATAATTCATTACAGAATACAGCTGACATGGATATAATAACATATGATTGAACATTTTTAAAGATGATAATGGCTTGATTATTTTCACATTCATTCTTGTCGGATACGATACTACCTACAATCCTCCTGATGTAACTTGTGCGTGTGAACTGCGAACATTTAATAACGTTTCCTGTATCCGCCAAAATCTAAACATACAGATCTTACTTTCATTCACCTAAACCGTGCAAATTCCTCTTTTATACTGGGTGTATATGAATAGTTGCAAATAAATTATTCCTTGTCAAATTTAGGCTGGGTCTTTCATTTCAACATTTTTGAGGCACAATACGATAGTTGCAGCCCCCTAAAGATGAAAAGCAGTTTTCAATTTTTTTCTTAAAAATCAAAAAATTAACAAGATCGTCCTATTTTATGGGGGGCGAAAATGCATTGAAAAGAATTTGGTGGTGTTCCTCTATGACTGCTGGGGGTAGAAAAAGCCACCCCTAAACCTTGTTTCGCAAGAATTTTTTTTCCATATTTATATTTCCCAATAAAAATGAGGTCTCTTATAGTTTCTTGCTTAAATTCACGGTTTTTGATGGAAAAAATCATTACCTATCTAGATAGTTGCTATTTCTAATGTAGGTACTTAGTGCATATGGCCTTTTGGCATGTATCTTCTATCTAATATTATACCTTATATTCATCAGGTAACACTTAATTTGTGAAATGTTATAACGTATTTGTTTCGTTACATTTTTTCTATTTGTGTTATTTTTGTTTTGTTTCTTTCAATAAAAATATCAGCTTGGTATCCTCTTGATAGAAAAATTATAGTTAAAAAATGATTCCAGCCTCTAAGTCTCACGCTAAAGATATATTTTTTTTCGAAAACCTTGAATATAAGCAAAAATTTAAGAAAAGCCCTGGGCAAGATTTTCTGAGCGCTCGTTTATTGTTAGGACTTGAGATTCAAGCTTAGTATATGAATGCAAAATCTCATCACGATCGGAAAATTCTGGGAAATATTCAAAAAATTAGGTATGAAAAAATCAGACTGAATTGAATTTGACCACGACTTCTTCATCGTCAGGGAGTCGAAACCTATCGTTCGAGGCCATTTTCGGCTCAAAATTCGAGATTTACAGACTTTTGGGCAAAACGATATAGCTCTCGTTTAAGTAGAACGAGCGCACAAAAATGACATATTCAAAACAATAATTCAACAAAATCAAATTCTATGGTTCAGATGATGCGATCCTCTTGAAATTTTGCATGAACATTCAGTATATCAATCCTCATTTACAAAATAAATTTCACTCGAATCGGATATCTTGTTAGGAAAATATAAAGATTCTTATTTTCAATATTCCAATGGAATTTTCTATGGCTCTGTAACACTATCGGCACAAATTTTTGCGTAAGGCTTATTATGGGCATCTTGCATGTGGCAGCAAAATTTAATTTCGATTGGTTTCGTTTTGACTGAAATATTGAGGACAAGAATTTTGAATCGGTCATATTTTATCGAACGCCCTGTACTCAACCTGAAAATCCTAAATCTCTAAGACAATCCCTTCGAAAGTTATCGTGTTATCGTGGGACGGCCCCACGGACAGAAATAATTTTGACCACTGATTCTTCATTAGGGGATGGCTTTATCGTTTGAGGCCATTTTCGGCTCAAAATTCGAAAATGACAGACATTTGGTAAAAACGATATCGCACTTATTTAAGTAGAACGAGCGCTCAAAAACGTAATACACTACTGGAAAAAATTAAAGGATCAAAAAAAATTCCAAATTTTTCGGCAATTTTCAACATGCCGTAACTTGAGAGGAATGGTCGTACAAGGAATTTAAAAAAAAGGAAATTGTAGCTCCAAGCGTCTAGTTTTTGGATTAGAACTTCAAAAATTTTAAGTTTCAGTGGTTTTCGAGTAATGATAAAAAATCGGCATCAAAAGAATTCTCAAAATTTTACCACTTGTTTTTCTTGTCTACGAGCGTGAAAATTTTATTTTCACATAATCGTTATTATAATGGGATACTTCGTTAATTCAGCTTCAATTTATTTTTTTATTGACCTCAATACGTCCACTTCTCGCCGAGATATCGGTCTTCAAATGGAAAACAGGGGTGGCAATACCCGTTATTAAATTAATAAAAATTTTATTTATTAGTTTATTTTATTTTTCTTTCTTTGAAATTTATGTACTATCTGCAATTAAAATGTGGAAAAAGCTGGAGATTCTTTATTGACTTTTTTAAAGATTATGAGCTTCTCAGAGCAAAAAACGTGATCCTTATATTTTTTCAATAATTCAATCGAGTCAAACAAAAAAACGGCTTGCTAGATTGAGTTGGCTCTTCGTAAGGTTTTTACCAACATATTGAACTGTGAAAGTCACACTTAAAATTATTGGTTTCCTCAACATTTTCGATCAAACGGTAGATTTTCCAAGAAACCCCCAAAAGCCCTTTTTTGTTAAATTTTTATATTGATGCGACATGAAGAAAAAAAATTCTATGAATATGCAATGGTTGTTCATTAATGGGAGTTCATTTAAGGTCTTGAAACCCTCCTTCAATTTTTGGTGCGATCATTGGTTGCTGAGAAATCGATAATCAAAGACAAATGGGTCCTTTTCCATTTGAAGACCGATATCTCGGCGAGAAGTGGACGTATTGAAGTCAATAAAAAAATAAATTAAAGCTGAATTAACAAAGTATCCCATCATTATAACGATTATGCAAAAATAAAATTTCCACGCTCGTAGACAAGAAAAAAAAGTGGTAAAATTTTGAGAATTTTTTTGTTGCTGATTTTTCTATCATTACTCGAAAACCACTGAAACTTAAAATTTTTGAAGTTCTAATCCAAAAACTAGACACTTAGAGCTACAATTCCTTCTTTCAAATTTCTTGTACGACCATTCCTCTCAAAGTTACGGCATGTTGAAAGTTGCCAAAAAATTTGGAATTTTTTTTTGATCCTTTAATTTTTTCCAGTAGTGTATAATTCAAATAATTTTCTTTCTTTGTTATCAACATATCAATCAGCAATGAAGCGTTGACATATAATTATAGTTATATCATTTTGAACCCCAGAAGAAAAGTTCGTTGAATTTCGCGAAGACAATGTGCACTGTTATAATGAATTCAGTAGGATGTAACATCAACAAACAAAGAGTATCAGTAAAGAAAATCTTTCACAATGTTCAAAGACACTTACATAAGTTAGCGTAATGACTAGAGATTATTAACGGGAAATAAATCCTAACTAAACACTTATCATTCAAATGAAACAGATTTCTCTTGAACAAATCATCCGAGAGTTAAAGTACAAATGCAAATACTCTTGGTATTAATGAACGATGAAGATGGATATTATTCCAGGTGTCCCAGTAAACATGTTCCGATGGATTATCTAGTCCATTTCGAAAGATACAAATTTGAGAATTCCATTTTCTGCAATTCGCTCGACAAATCCTTATCTGAAAAAAGCGAAAATTGATAGTCATTTCCAGTTTGACTGGAAGACCATCTTGCATGTGGCCGCAAAATTTCATTTCGAAATGTTTCGTTTTGTCTGGGACATTGAGGAACAAAAATTTCGAATGGCCATATTTCATGGAACACCCTGTACGATTTGGCTGGTCAACGAACTTAACTGCGGCATTTGGGAACCGAACTTACCCTGAAAATATCGAGTCTCTAGGACAATCCCTTTGAAAGTTATCGGACGGTCGGACATCATTAGGAAGCCGAACCCTATCTAGTCCGGTCTATTTAGACCAAAAAATGACAGTGAAGTTACATAAAGTCCCAACAAGCTGAATTTCTGTGAAGTTGTTCAAAACATAATTATAAACAATGTCTAAAAGTTCCTCATCATTCCCCTGTGAGGAAAAAATTTTATTCGAGGTCAAATGTCAAAAAAATTAGTTTTTCGCGATTTCCAGCAAAACGGTAAGTTTTATCATAAAAGTACTTCAGACAAAAATTGTAGATCATGAAATTATCTATGAAAAATGTATCGATACTTTTTTTCTCACGAGCCACCGTTTCTGAGATATAACGATTCAAAAAGTTATAACAACGCGCTAAGTACACTACCTCAGGCGGCGTGAAAACGTGTGCATATTATGACGATAACGACTTTTATATCTTTTTGAATCGTTATATCTCAAAAAGGGTGGCTCGTAAGAAAAAAAGTATTGATACATTTTTTATAGATAATTTTATGATCTACAATTTTTGTCTGAGGTACTTTTATGATAAAACTTACCGTTTTGCTGAAAATCGCGAAAAACTCATTTTTTTGACATTTGACCTCGAATAAAATTTTTTCCTCACAGGGGAATGATGAGGAACTTTTCGACATTGTTTATAATTATGTTTTGAACAACTTCACAGAAATTTAGCTTGTTGGGACTTTACGTAACTTCGAATGTCTAAATAGACCGGACTAATCGTTTGAGACCATTTTCGTCTCAGAATTCTAAAATTATGGACATTTGGCCAAAACGATTTAGCATTCGTAAGTAAAGGGTTTTCCAATACGAGGTGTGATTTTGAACAGCCCGCTATTCCATTAGATGTCACGTTTGAAGCTGTCATTCATTGACATTTGACAGGAAGAAACTACGCCATTAATAAAAATGGAACGAAACACGCTTCAAGAACGCATTGAAATTATTACAATTCACTATAAAAATGGTGAAAATTTGGCAGAGACGGTTCGTAAAACTGGAACATTTTTGGGTCGTCGTGGAGCATTTTATCAGACCGCAATGAAGAAATTGGTGAAAAAATTCGAGCTGTTGGGAGAAGTTAGTGATGTAAAGAATAACCCGTTCACGTCGCTCAAGAACAGCCGAGAATATTGCTGCTGTAGCCGAAAGTGTTGAAAAACCCAGGTTTTGAATGGATTGTGCTATCGAGAGATGATTAATGATTTTTTATGGCCGAAATTGAATAGTATTCATCTGAACATCGTGTTCTTTCGAAAAGATGACGCTACGTGCCACACAAGCAACGAAACCATTGATCTTTAGCAGGAAAAGTTTCTGGGCCGTGTTATATCTCGAAGAGGTGATCACGATTGGCCACCGAGATCTTGTGATTTAACACCTTGCGACTTCTTCCTTTGGGCCACGTGAAAGAGAAGGTCTACGCCAATAGCCCAGCGTTGATTCAAGACCTCAAAGATGGAATTCGTGAGGCTATCTAGGACATAGGGCAGCCACTTTGCGATTTGGTTATGGGAAATTTCATTAAACGGATATGGTCCTGTAAGCGTGGTCGTGGTGGTCATTTGCCTGATGTTATTTTCCACTATTAACGGCATAGCTTCTTCCTTATAATGAATAAACATCCCATCATTTATATTGAAAATGGCATTTTTTATTAAATATCATAATAACACCTATTATTGGAAAACCCTTTAGAACGAACGTTCAAAAGGATCCTCGTAAAAATAATAAGCAACAATTTTCTCGAAGATATTATTCAACGAACTGAAATAAATGAAGGAATGTGATTCTTAGCAGGAAATATTCTCAAGTGTTTACACCATCACAATTAAGAAATGTCTACTTAGGCTCATCTAGATAAAACCATTTCCATGTGCGTTCAAGAACGTTAGTTAGATGGATATGTAAGGCAATCAATTCTACGAGGATTATGAAATCAACCCTGAAACATGAACTTTCGAAGATGTAGAATCTTGTGAGAAAATATTGAAAGAATACACTGCTTCATATATGTATAAATTCCGCATGTAAATCTAATCATTTTTACAATTTCAACCCCCGAAGAATTTGTCACCGAATGAAAGTCGACCCTTACAGTTTTATTCATGCACAATTTTCAATCTCCTCCATTTTTTCTACATTAAAGGATTTATAGGGGTGAAAGTTGTGCATGTACAAAACGGTAATGAGCCATGACAAAGTGCACATACTGAAATACTCTTTGAACTAACTAATTAAAAAAAAAATTCTTGAAAGTTTCTGCATACCTATAAAGAAGATACAAACACCTTGCGAGAAAAGTAAAACATGACCCACTTTCCCTATGCAGAAAATTTAGAGGTTTGATGGAGATGGCACAAGGTGTAACAAAAATCCATCAAAATTGCATAAAAATTTATTAAAAGTGAAACAAAAATTGACCTGTTTCAGGATTTTGTTGCGAAATATTTTTCTTCTGAGGAAATGAATTTGTTCCATAATTTTGACATGCGCTGTATATCACTGTAGAGATGGTGCCTTGATAAAAGCAAGTGTTCAAAAAATCAACCCTTCAGCTTGTTCGCAAGAAAAAACTATCCTGTTTTTCGAGCGCCGATCGAATAGCATCTGTTATTTCGAAGCAATTTTTCGAATAATTTCAAAAATAGAGTCTGATTGAGTCCATTTTTATATTCAGATGCTCCATAACTATATAAGTATTTGTGCAAGACGTGGCCATAATATTTCGATTGAGTTGAGACCGAATAGGTCTAATAGTTTTATTTTATTATTACTGATGTCGAATTCGTGGTCAAATTCATTTCTTAAAACTTTCGAAGGGATTGTCCTAGAGACTTGAAATTTTCAGGATTAGTTCGGGTCCCAAATGGCTTGGTTAAGTTCGTTACCAGCCAAATCATACAGGGTGATCCATAAAATATGGCCATTCAAAATTTTTGTTCTTCAATATCTCAGAAAGAACGAAACCAATCGAAATGAAATCTTACGGCCACATGCAAGGTGCTCATAACAATCCTTATGCATTTCTGGCCTTAGTGTGAACAGAACCATAGAAAATTCAATTAGACAATTTTTATATTTCCATAACAGGATGTCCGATTCAAGTGAATTTTTTTTGTGCATGAAAACTGTTGTGCTCAATCTTCATGCAAAATCATGGAAAAAGTGAAACACTCTCAATTGTGCTCACTTTCGTACGCGTAAAATTTCTCAGATTTTTCACGTACAACTCACTATGATATTTACAAGTAGGGTTGGAACTGTGAGGCACACCAATAGGCAAAGTCGGCATAAACTCACTAATGGTTTCATCATGAGCAGCACTAAACACACAGAAAGATAACAACGCGAAGACACCCCCAGAATCATTTTGACCGATTGCATCATGATTAACATACATGTTTCGATCTTTTTTCTAGAGATCAGTTCTTTAATTCATTATTTTTGAAACGATAACAATAATTTGGTTTATTCTCACCAAATTGTCTTGTAATCCATTGCAATATGTAAAGATGTCCGCAATTGTAACATATTCTCAAAATGTACAGATATATTTGATGAGATAAAATGTATCCAGATATTCTTTTTATTGTTAAAATTTTAGAATTTCTTTTTGAACAATTCAGAACATAATATTCAAATCTTTTCACAGCCATGTTGACGTTTCTGGAAGAACCTTAGGAAATTACCTTTGGGCAAAATGATTACGCGACACCTATACAGGGGGCCGGACGATTGACGTCCAAAAGAAAAAAAAACAGGTCCCTCGTCTCATGGGGTATTCGAATCACCCCCATGTATGTTATGCGATTTTTCACGGTTTCCGAGTTATGAATTTTTTATATGAACTTTGAGAATTTTCAAATTGACCATATTAAAATGATATTAAAAGAAAAGTACAAGAGTTTTCTGATATATTTTTTTTTGTGAATAAATCGCCATGAAATGTACTTTTATACATAAAATAACCAGCATCGTACATTTGATAAAAATTATAGAAATGTTGGTCTCAAGTGAAAAAGTTACGTATTATGGATTATTATCTAAATTTTCAAATTTAAATTGAAAATGTAAATAGGCTACTTCATGGTTTCTCAGTAGGCTTAAAAACTGCGCTCAACACTCAGCTTTCAGAATCATTAATAAAAAATGGTACTCAAAAAGTCTACTTCTGCTAGAATTAGCCTTCAAAGTCAGCGAGGTGAAAAAAATCAAAGAACTAGAAATTTACTCAAGAATATTTTTTGCCATTTTAAGATTTTCCTGATCAAGTTATGATATAAAATGCTGAAAATTATTAAAATTAGCATTAGAAGAAACGTTTTAGATAAGAAAAAAAAAGGTATAACAATAAATCACACATCATGTAGATAAAAAGAATTTATGTATAAAATTTACAAAGGTTTTCAAAAAGGCCACCTCCAGCCTAAATACACATCTACACCTTCGCAACATTTATTTATTCATTTATTTTTTTATTGTAATTTTAAAAATAATTTTTTTATCTATATCATGTGTGATTTATTGCCATACCTTTTTCTTTTCTTATCCAAAACTTTTTCCTAAAGAATTTTCAGCTTTTCTATCATAACTTGATCGGAAAAATCTTAAAAGCACAAAAATAATTTTTGATTTTTTCCCACCTCGGACTTTGAAGGCTAATTCTAGCAAAAGTGGACTGTTGAGTACCATTTTTTATTAATGATTCTGAAAGCTGAGTGTTGAGCGCAGTTTTTCAAGCCTACTGAGAAATCAAAAGTAGCCTGTTTACATTTTCAATTTAATTTGAAAATTTAGATCATGATCCAAAATACGTAAATTTTTCACTTGAGGCCAACATTTCTATAATTTTCATCAAATTTACGATGCTGGTTATTTTTTGTATAAAAGAAAACATTCATGGCGATTTATTTACAAAAAAATATATCGGAAAACTCTTGTACCTACTTTTCTTTTGATATCTTTTTTAATATGGCCAAGTTGAAAATTCGCAAAAGTTCATAAAAAATTCATAACTCGGAAACCGTGAAAAATCACAAAACATACATGGTGGGATTCGAATACCCCATGAGACGAGGGACCTGTTTTTTTTTACGTCAATCGTCCGGCCACCCTGTATAAATAATTATATATTCTTTTGAATTGGTGATGCTAACAAAATGCAATACATGAAACAAAAAAAGTCCCTAGCTAAGGTAGTGCAAAACAGGTACCATACCATCAGAGCTCAGGGAAAACCTCAGTAGAAAAAAAAACTTTCTCGCCGTTTTTAAAAAATTTAAAACCTGAAACTATTCGAATAAATACCTTCATATTCAGATACAAAATACTTAGATTTTTCGAATCTTCTGTTCTTCTAAGACCGCTACAGGACCCTACTGAAGGGTAATCATTTCCCATAGATTTAAACAGTGGCATCTCATTCTAAATATCGAATTCAATTTCGGAATAATGATAAAGAACGTGTGACAAACTTATGTCAAAATGGTATAAAAAAAAAGTATAATTGTTACTCACTTTCGTACGCCCATAGCGACAAGTTTCTCAGATTTTTCACATACAATTCACTATGATATTTGCACGTAGGGTTGGAACTGTGAGGCACACCAATAGGCAAAGTTGGCATAAACTCACTGATGGTTTCATCGTGAGCAGCACCACACAAAAAGACAACAACGCGAAGACACCCCTTAGAATCATCTTGACCGATTCTTCCTCGGACACAGATCTACCTATTCACACTTCCTTCTCTTCTGCAGCAACAATTGCAACAATCAAATAGCGAGGCAGATTCGTCAAATCGGTGAATGGTTTCAGTTGGGAAAAGCTTTATAGTTTCTTTCAGAGATCAGAGTAACCTTGTCCTTCGCCATGAACGGTTTTTCTTATTAGATTGTTAGCAGACTTATTTATTGCAATAATTATTAAAATCACTCAAATCCAATTGAACATGTCTATTCTGTCTTGATCGAGTGATTTCGAAATTCATTCAATTGAATCGGGATACTGAGGGAAAATGGATGAAGATCATCTGGGTTCCACTTGATGATTGGTAAAATATGAACTATGTAGATTTTTTTCATTTTCTTGGATATTTTAATTTGCCTTGATATTCGTAATTGAATTTGTTTCCTACTTGAAGTATGTCAATGTGAATGTTGTTAACGTTACTTAGACATGGAAAGTATCCATAAAATTTCGCGAATAGATAGGTACTAATCGTAGAAATACCAAATACAAAATTTGACCTGACGAAGTCAGAAGCTTTTCGATGACGGATATGGGGTTGAAAATATCCAAATCCATTTCTATTGTCGACAAAATCACCTTTAGTCCAGTCAATTTGTGCTCAAAAGAACCCCTAGCAGGAAAGTTCTGGGGTAGTTTTGATTTTTTCGATTTTTTATGTTTTTTGGGGTGCTGAATCCGAATCTGAGGTTTGCTAACAAAATTTCGTGTGAGGAAACATTGAAAAAAATACAAAAAAAAAAGAAAAAATCTCATTCTTTGGCAGTTTTCTGCTTATAACTCGAAAACTATCAACTTTTCGTGAAAAACCTTCCTATACAAAATGAAAGTACATAAAATTTCAAACAAATTGCACTATTAAAGTTTTTCCTGCGATGAACCGTTCTGGCTCAATTATAGTTTTAAATGAGGTATTTTTCTATGACTCAATAAATGAAAAAAAAATAATTTCTATGGTTCCGATTATGCGATGCTTTTGAAATTTTGCATGAACATTCAGTATATCAGTCTCGATTCATAGAAAATATTTCACTCGAATCGGATGTCTTGTTATGGAAATGAAGATTCTTCTTTGCATTTTCCAATTGAATTTTCTATGGTTCTGTTCACACTATGGTCACACAATTTTGCATGAAGCTTATTATGAGCACCTTGCATTTGGCCGCAACATTTCATTTCGATGGGTTTCATTTTGTCTGAGATATTGAGAAACAAACATTTTGAATGGCCATATTTTGTTTCATAAAACATGCCCATTCAGAATTTTTGTTCCTCAATATCTCAGAGAAAACGAAACCAGTCGAAATGAAATGTTGCGGCCAAATGCAAGGTGCTCATAATGAGCTTCATGCAAAATTGTGTGACCATAGTGTGAACAGAACCATATAAAATTCAATTGGAATGTTGAAAAGAAGAATTTTTATATTTCCATAACAAGATCTGATTCGAGTGATTTTTTTTAATTGAGACTGATATACTGAATGTTCTTGCAAAATTTCAAGAGGATCGCATCATCAGAACCATAAAATTAAATATTTTCCATTTATTGAGTCATAGAAAATACCTCATTTTCAACTATTATTTGAGTCAAAACGAGTTTTCGCAGAACAACCTGTGGTAGTACAATTTGTAGGAAATTTTATGTATTTTCATTTCGTATGGAAAGGTTTTTCAGGAAAAGTTGATAGTTTCCGAATAATATGCAAAAACTGACCAAGAATGAGATTTTTATTCTTTTTGTGTATTTTTTTCTATGTTCCGTCTCGAAATTTTGTTAGCAAACCTCAAATTCGGATTCAGCACCCCAAAAAACATAAAAAATTAAAGAAATCAAAATTACCCCAAAACTTTCGTGCTAAAAGCACAATTCGACTGGATTACTTTACAAGTCAGCCTTTTCACGCTTATTCAATTAGAACATCCTGAAATCTCTTGTTCTGATGTAAATATAGTATTATTTTTTCGAAGTTGTTTTTTTCATTTAAACTTTTTACCACTATAAACAGTCCTGGCAAAGCTTTTGACTTCATTCGGTGGATCAATTATTTACAAAACAATCAAACCTCAAAAAGTAAAACAAAAATTAAACTCTGATTATACCAGATCAATAAGGATGTTTTAGTTAGACTCATTTATGGCACAGATTTCAACAAAAATCCTTAAAAAATGCATAAAAATTTGGGTATAGTCAATAGTGAAATAAAAATTTACCTATTTCAGGATTTTGTTGTTCTTGTGTTCCATAATTTTGACGCGCATTGTATAAAGATCGCGAAAAGATTTGGGTTCCACTTGATGAGATATTGGTAAAATGGAGTAAGAAATAACTTTTTTTACTCTTTACTCTGAGATAACAACCCAATTCGTATCAATTTCTTGGATGTTTTAATTTGCCCAGAGCCGGAACTAGAATTCTAGCGCCTGTGGCAAACTTTCAAAATGCGCCCCTGAAGAAATTCATTTTTCAATACTTACATGTTTTTTATATTATTTATTGATTATAAGGGGTTTTCCAATAAAGGTGTTATTTTGATATTCAAATAAAAATGCCATTTTTCAATATAAATGATCGGATGTTTCATTCATTATGAAGAAGAAGCTATGCCGCTAATAGTGTAAAATAACATCAGGCAAATGACCATCACGACCACGCTTACAGGACCATATCCTTTTAATGAAATTTTCCATAATCAAATCGTAAAGTGGCTGCCCTATGTCCTCGATAGTCTCACGAATTCCATCTTTGAGGTCTTGAATCGACGCTGGGCTCTTGGCGTAGACTTCTTCTCTCACGAAGTCGCAAGGTGTTAAATCACAAGATCTCGGTGGCCAATTGTGATCACCTCTTGGAGAGATAACACGGTCCGGAAACTTTTCCTGCAAAAGATCAATGGTTTCGTTGCTTGTGCGGCAGGTAGTGCCGTCTTGTTGAAAGTAAACGTTGTCCAGATCAGTACTATCCAATTTCGGCCATAAAAAATCATTGATCATCTCTCGATAGCGCAATCCATTCACCGTAACTGTTGCTCCAGACTCATTTTCCGAAAAGTAAGGTCCAATGACTCCGCCGCACCATAAACCGCACCAAACAGTCACACGTTGAGGATAGAGAGGCTTCTCAACAATAAATCTTGGGTTTCCGAGCCCCAGATGCGACAATTTTGCTTGTTGACGAAGCCACCGAGGTGGAAATGGGCCCCACCACTGAAGATGTTTTCGATGAATTCCGGATCATTTTCATGCATTAAAACGAACCAATCAGCAAAGACACGACGTTGTTGATGATCGGCCGGCTTGAGTCTTGTGTTAACTGAAATTTATAAGCCTTAAGACCCAAATCTTTATGCAAAATACGGTGAAATGACGTTGGTGGAATGCCTATTTCCAAAGAACGACGAGGAATGGACAAACCTGGTACTCGAGTGACGTGCACGGGTTTTATTCTTCACATCACTAACTTGTCCCAAGAGCTCGCATTTTTCCACCAAT
Organism: Propylea japonica; assembly: GCA_013421045.1. NCBI lineage: Eukaryota > Metazoa > Arthropoda > Insecta > Coleoptera > Coccinellidae > Propylea > Propylea japonica. The sequence continues at coordinate 21,878,910 of CM024240.1, read as the reverse complement.
TTCTTCATTGCGGTCCGACAAGGTGCTTCTCGACGACCCAAAAATGTTCGAGTGTTACGAACCGTCTCTGCTACATTTTCACCATTTTAATAGTGAATTTTAATGATTTCAATATGTTCTTGAAGCGTGTATCTTCCATTTTTATTAATGGCGTAGTTTCTACTTGAAAAAAAATGACAGCTTAAAACGTGACATCTACCGAAATAGCGGGCTATTCAAAATAACACATCTTTTTGGAAAACCCTTCATTTTGAAGAACTTTTTTATTGACAATTATCTCCCATATTTCTTAAAGGGTAAGGAACAATGCACCGAGTCTTGTTTCGCGCCATGTATAATTTTCTAGGATTTTGTTTCGTTTTGGTAGCGTTCGTCAACTACGTGTTTCTCAATTTTGTAAACTGGTATACTTGAAATATAGAGCTTGTAGTCAATCTTCATTTAAAATGGAGTAAGTATATCATATTTTACATTTTGCGCCCCTAGGTCGTTTGCGCCCGTGGCAAATGCCTCCCTCGCCACGCCCACGGTCCGGCTCTGAATTTGCCTTGATATTCGTAATTGAATTTGTTTCCTTCTTGAAGTTCAATGTGAATGTTGAATAAATAATATTGCTTTTTGTACGGATTGTATTATAAACCGAAACGCTGTGATTTTGGTAAAAATGAACTGAATTCCTGAATTTTCAGCTAAAGACGAAGAAAATTGTTAAACAATTAAGAATATACGCCGGTCAAATTCTTGCAGTATTTATTAAATTTACTCTAATTGAATTTAATCTGTTTTGATCGAGAGATTTTGAAATTCAACTCATCAATTGAATCAGGATTCTTAGGGAAGAATAGTTAGATATCGCGAAATAATGTGGGTTCCACTCGATGAGATATTGGTGAAATAGGAACTAGATTTTTATGGATAACAACCCAATTCGTTTTGCCTTGATATTTGTAATTGAATTTGTTTCCTATTTGATGAAGTTCAATGTGAATGCTGAAAACATAATATCGCTTTTTGTACGAGTTTCATTTTGAATCGAAACGCTGTCTTTTGGTAAAATTGCCTCAATTTCCAAATTTTTAGCTGTAGACGATGAAATGGGTTCACAGATGAAAAATATGTGACCGAATCTTCAGACAAACTTGGAATTGTGTCTTTTTTCGACTACAAACAAAAAAGACACAATTCCAAAGATTTTCCAAGTTTGATCTGTGAACCCATTTTCATCGTCTACAGCTAAAAATTTGTCTGAAGAAGGAGTCTGATATAGACACCGAAACGTTACGTTATCCTTTTCATTTATTTACCATTCAAGTTTTACTAGCAGGGAACAATTTTTTCAGAACCAATTTGCACCTGACGAATTAGTACAAGGATTTACGCAGGAGCATTTCATCTTAATCAAAAATTTTTAATTGTTTCTGTTCCAGAGACTGGGAGTGAAAACCTAAAGAAGTTTTTTTGAACGACATTTATTAGGCCTATTTTGTATTGAAATTTTCGAAGTTTCCCTGATAATTTCAAACGGATATGATAAGATTTAGCCACATATTTTTCATCTGTGAACCCATTTTCATCGTCTTCATTTAAAAATTCGGGAAATGAAGCAATTTTTTTCAAAATAATCAATTACCAGCAAGCAGATCCCAGATATCTGAAGTGGTTCTCGAGTTACAGGGCGTTTCTGAAAAATTGCTATTTCAAATATTTCGCTAAATCTCGTTTTCTGTTGGAGATATCACGAAAATTTCAGAACTTTTTTTTGTTATTTCTATTTCCTATACGCTGCTTCCATGTGATTCGAAAAATTAATCGCCGTTCAAATGTGTTTTTAAAAAGGGACACAATATATTTTTCATCATTTCTTCTTTACCGAGTATCATCCTGTAACTGGTTTTTTGGATCAGATGGAAGAAGCGTGTAGACCATAACAAAAGAAAACGTTTTGGAATTTTCGTGATAACTTGATAAAAAACTAGATATAGGTAGCGAAATAGGTACATATTTGAAACAGCAATTTTTCAGAAGCGCCCTGTAACTCGATAACCAATTCATATATCTGGGATCTGTTAGCTGGCAATTGATTCTTCTGACAAAAGAAACCGGGAGTCCTTGAACATTTTTTCTCTAACCCTTATGGTTCTCGAGATGCTTTCAGTGATCATCGAATTTGGGACACCCTGTACAGAGGATTCAATACCTATTCAACTAAGTGAACTGAAGTGGCAGTAAGTAATCTCATCATTTTTGGGCGCTCGTTCTACTTTGGGTAAAACTATTTAGCACTCGTTTTAGTCGTTTTGCCCAAATGTCTTTAATTTTCGAATATTGAGCCGAAAGTCAATTTTGTCCTTGGAGCCGTCCGTTTAGCACGATAACTTTCGAAGGGATTGTCCTCGAAACTTGAGATTTTCAAGGTGAGTTCGGTTCCCAAATGCCTCGGTGAAGTGCGTAAACCAGCCGAATCGTACATGGTGTTCCATAAAATATGGCCATTCAAAATTTTTGTTCCTCAATATCTCAGACAAAACGAAACCAATCGAAATAAAAATCAGCGGCCACATGCAGGATGATCATGGTAAGCATCATGCAAAAATCCAATTGGAAAGAATTCATTATTTCCATAACAAGATATCTGATTCGAGTGAAATTTATTTTGTGAATGAAGATCAATATACTGAATGTTCATGCGATTTTCAAGAATATCGCATTATCTGAACCATAAAAAATTCAATTGGAATATTGTAAAGATGAATCTCTATATTTTCGTAACGAGATATCCGATTTGAGTGTAATTTATTGTGTGTATGAAGATCGATATACTGAATGTTCATGCTATATCTCAAGAGGTTCTCATCTTCAGAACCATAGAATTGAATTGTTTATAATTGTAAATTTTTACATATTTCAGTTTTTGAATAATTTCCAGAATTATTCCGATCGTGTTGAGATTTTGCATTTATATAAGTCATATTCAGTATCAATCTCAAGTCTCATACAGAATTTTGAGGTAATAGCATTATTGCTACAGCAATGAACAAGGGCTCAAAAGCACCAGCTCAGGGCTTTATCAATAGGTATTAACTCAAACTGTCAGAATTCCCACTGGGATACTGGTTTTCACAAATATTATTCTGGAAATTCCTGAATTTCACATATCATGATTGTACAAATCATTCCTAAGCTTCACATATGCTTAACACTACAAGAAATAAGAGATGAAACCTCCAAAATATTTTATTGAATACTCTATATTGAAATTCTGTAACTTTGGATGAAGACAAGTTTCTTCATCTGGTACAAGCTTTTTTACCCAATCATTATGGTAAGATAATTTTTATTTTGGCTACGTTGATATAGAAAAACTAATTTGAAAATTCATGAATATACACTTTACTACCTCCAAATTTCCACTATAACTCAGTAACAAAAAGAACTAATAACTGTCAATAGTAGGAGATTTCGCAAGTAATTCCTCCATAGTTTTTTCCCCCGATTTAACTTGTCTATCCCTTTCTTTAACCATTGCTTCGAATCTGGCGAATTGTTTTTGACGCAAATTACACTCCTTATAGTCATCTAGCAATGCTCGGCATTCTTTTGTACCTCTCGTCAGACCATAGGCTTCCATACAGTCAAGTGCCTTTTCTTCTATTTTCTGACATTCTCCAAACCACTGGGAACTGATGGTGCATCCAGTCAAGTCAGTAATGGGAGATTTAAAGAAGGGCGAGTAGGGACCAGCCATCTCAACTTTCTTGAAATAAATTTGAGGTTAATTATGTCATTACTTATAAATAATATAAGTTTGGGCCATCTTGATCATTTACAGTTATAACACAATAAAATCTGCAAAACTTACTTATTAGAATAACTATGTAATCAAAAGCAACAAATATATTTGTATTTTTTCCAAGGGATAATCTCTTCCTGTTTATTATTTCTAATCACAGAAGTTTGAAGAGACTCAGTCACAACTCACAGATGACAGTTAAAGAAGAAGTCAAACTACTTTATACTGGGATTATTTATAATTTTATTATTGATAATTTTTCCTCTGATCAATTTTTTTCAGCCGTCTAGTCAAAACATGAAAAAATCTATTAATTAAATAGTGGTTCAGATTTGCAAGATTGAAATTTCTAGGGAAATAAAAATTGTGGGTTGGCAATTAGTGATGTTCAATTGTAACAAATTTGTTACATTTCAGACATTGTGTTACGGTGATAAGTTCAATTTTATAATTGACGAAAAAAAGTGTTACAATTTGCATTTTAGGACTTTAACAGAGGATGAATGCGTTATTTTAGAATAGATAGAATAGAATAGAAAACATCTTTATTTCTAATCACTACATAATGAGCAAAAGAAAATAGTGTCAAAACGAAATAACTACAAGTTATTATAAAATTCACCTAAATCATAAGGCTCCAATGTTAGTAGCTTTTCATATATTGCCTTTTTAAATTTTTTCACATTCGTTTCCCTTCTAATGTAGTTCGGCAGTCGGTTGAACATTTTCAAGCAAGAATAGTGACATCCTTTCTCAGTCATTGTGAGGTGATGCTTAGGATATATGTAGTGTTTTAACTCAGTTTGTTGAAAATTGGATTAATGGGCCTTGACCTCAAGAAAAGGTCTTCACTTCCCAAAATACCTTTTTACTTCACTACCCCTAATGAGTCACTTTTGGGTGATGTTACGAAATGTTACCATTTATAATTTTTATATGTTACAATTTATAGAAGGCCAAGAACAACGCTGTTGGCAATCCTTACATTTTCTTTCTGGTTATAAATTGCTGGCTGAAGTGCTGAAAATTTTGACATTTGTATGCTGCTGTGACAATGAGTGATTCATGTGTTGGGATTTCTTAGTGCATTATTTTTGAAAGAAATTCTGGGTGTTATGAATGAAACGATGTATAAGAAGTGTTGAATGTGATCTTGAGTGTTAAATATGGCACAATCTGATGTATCCGCTTTGGGTATGTTGTAGAAAATATTTGATTCCTCATTTCTATACCAGTGGTTAGGGCGGTTTATTTTTCTTGTTTTCATTAATTTTCTTTGTATTGGAAACGAATATTTTGAAAACAATATATTCTCTTATTCACCAATAGAAGTGGGTGATCATATTCCTTATAGATGCATACGGAATTTATAGGCCGCGGTTGCACTATCGATTTTTTTGCCGATAAATATTTTTGAGGGTTGTACTGAATATTGTAGTATTTGCACTGATACAAAATTATTTCGAGCAGTGTTATATTATTTGTAATTATGTTTATTCATACTGAAATGATATCTTCATGAATATTGTCCGAAAATTTTTCTACTCAGAGATTAAACATTTTTGTATTTTCACGAATTATCTGGCTCACGAATTACTCTATCAAATGAAATTGTTTTCTACTATTATTTGAGTTATTTTCATCGTTTGATTGTTATTGACGTTTTGGCTAATATTTACCAACCGTCCTCGAAAAACATTCAAAAATTTCGTTCGAGAAAAATGCATTTTTTTTAATATTGAGAAATGTTACAAACTACCCTAATAATGGTAATATATTAAATATTTCATCAAGAAGAAGAATGTCACGCCAAAAAATTGATCTTTTCACATATTTCAGTTTTCAAATTAAGTTCTGGTGGTGAATAGTGAATATAAATAAATTTTCCAAAAACACAATAATATAACTGTTTATAAGGGTTAACGTACTTCAATATCAGGATCATTATTTATATTATCACTTCCTTCCGATTATTGAAGAAAGAAACATTATTTACTATTATATTACAAGAATTAATTAATAGGATCATCGATCGGGGGTAAACATTTATTATTATGATGAACCTTATTAGCGTATGATAATAAATGTGATGACATTGAATCAATATTTTATTGATTACTTATTTGTATGCATCTTCATATTACTCTACCAATTCGATTGGAGCTAGAAATGTAGCATTTTAATAATAAATTGTGGGTTATCGATTTTTTTATATAATTATCGGTTCCTTTTGAATAATAACTATTCCATACCACCCTATTGATGAGAAATATTGAAAATAAATGCCTACGATTCTGTTTGTTTACAAAGCTCCTCCTCATACATATTTGAACGGACTATAGTTCTGTAACATCAATGGGATTTAAAGTAAATAAAGAATTTCTTCATTCGCTGAATAAATAAATTCCTATCGGATACTTCGTCAAAAACACATATCTGATGTTGTCTGCCATTGAGATTTTGTGTTGCCGAAGCTACAAAATTACAAGAAAAAGTTTCAATGCTGATCTATTTGAAAAACATTGATGTCCTTCTGATAAAACTTTGAATTCGATTAGAAAGCCCAGGCCTCCTCTATTTCTGACTTTTCAAGGGGGAGAGTTTCTAGGAAATCACTGGTGGTTCGATATTTTTTGCATCTTCTTCTGGTGATAAATAGTTAGCGGAAGTGCGGTAAATATTGACATTTGTATGTTCATCGCAACGAACGAATGTGAAAAAATTGGGTGATAATTCCAGCTAAATGTAGATTTCTAACAAAATATGCTCATCAACACCGTTTGTAGAAAAGCTTCGGATTTCGAACCAAGGTGTAGGTGCGTTTAAAATAAAATGGGTTTGAGAGCCTTACCCTTTATATACAGGATGTTACATAATAGTTGGTTAAGGGGATGAATTTACGTACTCGTATAATTTCAAGAAAGAAAGTCCATATAAACTTGGGTCCGCAAAAGCTTCGTTACGGAGCTACAGAGTGTTGAAATTTCCAAAAAAATGGTTTTTTTCTTAATAACTCCCGCAGTTTTTGAGATATTCAGTCCAAATTATTAATGCGGGCTATTTTCGACATTTTGAATCTTAACTAGATTCTAGTTTTTTTCCGGAGCCATGTCTCCTTTTTCCCTCTCAAACTTTTTGCGGTACGCCACTGGTCAGCGTAAAATCAATTTTGATATCTTCGTTCAATTTAGAAACTTTTTTGACCATTGTAATTTTTTCGTATCTCTAACCTTTTCGAGTAAAAAATTATTGAACGATTGTATTTGATATTGAATAAATTGAGTCTTAAAATAAAAACAAATTTTGGGTATACCTATCGAGTATTTCTATATTTTTTTTTAGCGAATAACGTCATACAATCATTCAATAATTTTTTACTCGAAAACGGTTAGAAATACAGTGGAACTTACCCATAACGAACGTCTGTACAACGAATTTCGTACAAGATATTGCACCTTGAATCGAAATTCCTTGAAAAAACACCCTCTAAAACGAAGTTCTAACCATTACACTAGTGTGAAAGTTGTGCGAAATATCTAAAGAAAGTGCTAAAGTTTGAATGATAAACTTAAATTTATCAGTGAAGCCGAAAGCGACATTGCCGATAATAGAAACAAATTTTATTGTATAACGAAATTTCTTTATAACGATTTTTTTTGCGGATTTAGCGCTTTCGTTATAGGGAAGTTCCACTGTACGAAAAATTACAGAAGTCAAAAAAGTTTCTAATTTGAACGAAGATATCAAAAATTGATTTTACGTTGATCAGTGGCGTACCGCAAAAAAGTTTGAGGGGGAAAAAGGAGACATGATTCCGAAAAGAAAACACTCTGTATATTCTAGTTAAGATTCAGGACGTGCAATAATGGAGACCGTTGAAAATAGCTCACATTCCAAATTTGGACTGTATATCTCAAAAACTTAAAAACTGCAGGAGTTTTCTTAAAATTACATGTAGATTCACCTCCTCAAGCTATGACATACTATTATGTAACACCCTGTATTTATTAGACGGATCTGGGTAGTTTTTATTTAGAAAATATCATGAGAAGTTAGCGAGATACAGAGTATCCACGAAAACGCAATAATTTCAAAATCATCCTGTAACTTCCAAAGTTTAATGAAAAAAATGAAAACACCTCCGATTTTTCCTGAAAAAGCTCGTGAAAAAGTTACTCATTTTATCTTTATAAAAGTTTGCACAAGTCTTTGTTTCGTTATTGAGCTGCTAAATATAAAATTATTTTTCGAACTGATCCGAGATATTCCGACAATAATATCGCATGATATTTCATTTCGTTGACATTTTTTATGCAATTCACAAAGTTAAAAACATTCTTTCAAGTTAACTTCAGAGGAAAGTTTATTTTAGCGTGGTTAATAATAATATCGATTCTTATAACATAACCATTTAGGAAAAAATTATCTCTATAAGTATGAAAAGATTGCAAACCTAACGAATGCAGTAATAAAAACAGTAATAGAAAAATCCCGGAAATGTAACTTCCTTGCACGAAGTATGTTGCTTATCATTTATACAATTGGATGATAAAAATGATGCAAAAAGCAATATCACAAATATTCGAAATATAGCAGATTATGGAGTGCTTTATCCTCTGAAGTTTTTAATATGCTTTTTCAGGCTTGTAGAGAAAAGCGTGCTGTGAATAGTTTCGAATGTCTAATTTTCGAATACTAACCGAAAGTGGTCTAAAAAATCCTTTTCTCTGGTCGTCTGTAAACACTCGAACAGAATCAAATAGTCTTTTTCCCCAACCTTTAAAGAATGTTGCCATTTTGTACTATTTTCAGGTGCAAAAGTCATGAATTCCCTTACCGTACAAAAATGTGCTCGTTGCTTAGCAACACTTTTAATCCTAGGATTAAAAACGCTACTTTTAATCCTAGGACTGAAAGTAATTGCATTTGACGTCTACTTGACACCAACAATACCAGATATCCCTGATAGACTACAGGCCCGTGTTGAAAAAATTATGGGTCATTTGAACCACCAGGTGACCTATTTGGAACGATATAAGAGCATAAAATAATAAGATTCAGCACTATGTCGTCACTTGTAAACTGTCCAACTGAGTGCAGGTGAGAATTCGAAAGTACAGGTAGAGTGGGTACATTTTGACCACATATTTTTGAACGTCATTCTTACCATCGATAGATCCGTGAAAAATAATAAGAAAACGCGTAGCGCCGTAAAAAAATGGGGAGCCACAAGTCGAATTTTTTTTTAATTTTCCGACAATTACCTGGGAAATTTGGTCATTTGATTTTGTACGGCATCTGTGTCATACTATTTCAATACTGCTTCTAATCCATTATTCCGCAATGTCGTACAAAAATCATGCGACAAGGGGAAAATCCCCTCTCTTTCCGTACTCCAGGGGGTGATTTGACACAACATGAAATAAATTTCTTTTGAAAGTATTTCATGCAAAGATAATATTTTTTCATATGCCGTACATTTTCGTTGATCCAAAGGGGAAAAAAAGAAAAAATCCATTTATTCGTATTAATTTTCATAGTCTTTTCGTGATTCTGGGTTCCTAATTAGAAACTATGTTGAATATGGGTTTGTATACTATCCATTTATACCAAAATATAGACATGTTGTCACCGATAATTCGAAAATACAACATATTTTTGAGAAGTACTCATGACACTGAAGTTTACAGTACAAAATAATGCGACAAGGGGGTCTGCAAACTTCAATGTCATGAGTACTTCTCAAACATATGTTGTAATTTCGAATTATCAGTGACAGCATGTCTATATTTTGGTATAAATGGATAGTATACAAACCCATTTTCAACATAGTTTCTTATTAGGAACCTAAAATCACGAAAAGACTATGAAAATTAATACGAATAAATGGATTTTTTTCTCCTTGGAACAACGAAAATGTACGGCATATGAAAAAATATTATCTTTGCATAAAATACTTTCAAAATAAATTAATTCATGTTGCGTCAAATCACCTGCTGGACTACGGAAAAAGAGGGGATTGAAACCCTAGATTTTTTCCCCTTGTCGCATGATTTTTGTACGGCATTGCGGAATAATGGATTAGGAGCAGTATTGAAATAGTATGACACAGATGCCGTACAAAATCAAATGACCAAATTTACCCAGGTAATTGTCGGAAAATAAAAAAAAATTCGACTTGTGGCTCCCCATTTTTTTACGGCGCTACGCGTTTTCTTATTATTTTTCACAGATCTATGTACCCACTCTACCTGTACTTTCGAATTCTAACCTGCACTCAGTTGGACAGTTTACAAGTGACGGCATAGTGCTGAATCTTATTATTTTATGCTCTTATATCGTTCTAAATAGGTCACCTGGTGGTTCAATGACCCATAATTTTTTCAACACGGCCTGTAGTCTATGACTACCGACTTGCTATCGCTGTTATAATTAGTAGGTGTTCAAATTTATTACCAAATTATTAACGATTTTTGAATAAAACCATTTATTTCAATTTTGACTCGGTTGGAGAAAAAATAGTATATATTATACGGACTAAAAGTGCCTATTTTTACTGGCAATTTACAATTGCTCGGCTCCGCCTCGCAACTACAAATATCGCTCGTAAAAAAATATGCATTTTTAATCCCTATAATATAATATACTATTTTAGAGTCTTTATGATTTGAAATGTTTTTCGACTTGATCCACAATGTTTATCACAAACGGCAATCGGAAAGTCGCAGAATTGAAACTCAATCGATGTTGAACTCATCTACAGAATTGAAATGATACCTTAAAGGGCCCACACACTAAGAGGGAAGCGCGAAGACTTGATGCGCGTTGTACGGGGTACAGTTAAAACAGTATGTGTGTATGGCGTAAATTTGGAATGCGCAATCATCTCCGTCGTGTGGCGTGTGCATTCTTCACCGTACGTGGAAGAATGACCAAAAACGACTGTTTATGGGCAACAAGTCTCTGCACGTTTCATATGTTTAGCAACACAGTGTCGGGTTCGATATTTTTACCTTGGACATTTTTTCCTTAATAACAACACACGCCACTGCCATTAACATCAGATCTTTTTTCGACGTCATCTCACGCTTGTCGCACATCCAAACCAACACGCAAAAGTGCAAAAAGTGTATGTGTGTGGGAAATATGAATGCACACGTTTGCGTTACAGCAAACGTGCAGATACTTAACTGCGCATTCTTCCTTCTTAGTGAGTGGGCCCCTTTAGACTAAAGAAAGTCTATGAACGGAACTATCATACAAAAGGCAGATCCTCGCGACGAGAATCCTCAAAAGAGGTCACAATCAACAATAAAAAAATGTAAATCTCTAAAAGGAAAGCCAAAATAACAATATATACCTAGTTTTTATATGGTTTCTCTTTCATAAGAATATTTCCAATTTGAATTTCTTTCCTTGCCTACAGGATATTGCACAATTATGAAGTTTCATTGTAGCGAAATATTTCGATGCTCGCATCCATTCTTGACTATTGTGGTTTAGAAACCGTGGTTGATGGAAGGATATGCGATAGATAGGTATCGGGAAAACGAGTGACGTTCAGATTTTTTTATTCAAGGTGAAAAGAGTATAATCACGTATAGTCCGTTCACAAAAGTTTGAGCCGTCGATTGGCCATGGAAATTTGGCATATTTTACTGTGTATATTAAAATTTAAGGTTATGTTGTTTATTTTCTTGTCAGATTGATACGCAATGTTGTCAATATTGCATAGAGTTCTCTGATAACTCGCAAGCTCGTCGAGCGAGGCCGGTATATTCGGCAACATTGACTTCATTTTACGTTATGACAGCAATACTGCCAACTTCAGAAAATAAAGAAACGCCTACTATGCTCTCAAACTTTCGTGAACGGACTATACTTGAAATTCCCGTTATTGTGTCGAATCGGTCGAACAGTTATCGAGTTATAGTTTTTTTGATATTTTTCATTTTTCAAATGTTTTCAAATCTAGAAACCGATTGGGTCTAAATTTTATACTTTGTTACTCAACAACAATTCGTTCAAGATAATGTCGAGATCTCTTGAATACCTAATGATTTTATTCGACAGAAACAAAATCACATTGCTCACAAATCAGAAAAATTTTCAATTGATGGTATAGCAGGTAACATGATTATCAATAATTTATTATTTCCGCCGACCTCAAAATAGAAGGTGATTTTAATATTTACAAAATTGAACATTAATGACTCATTTTAATGCTCAATTTATGCTATTTTAATGTGCAATCCTCATGTCAACTGTTCACAAAGAATTCGGAAGCACTACGAGAAATGTCAAAACTCTACTGGAACATAGATACATAGAAATTTTATATTATGTCACATGTAAGTCTCGTGCAAAATGAGGATGTATTTCAATCAAGAATTAGTACACAATTAATATTGAAATCGTCGGAAAAATCTTGTAATCAATTAATAATATTAATTGAGCGACTAATGGTCTCAAACTATTAACGCGTTCGCTCCGCTCACGCATTAAAATATCTCGACCATTAGTCGCTGTCTTTAATAACCTAGTTGATTGAATAACTATTATTAATAAAGTTTTGCTCTTAATTTCAACGAAATCTGTTGAATAATTTTCCTGATGCAATTTTTCGAAGGAAACAATTTCTCTGCCAATTCCGGTGATATTATCAGTCATTCCATGTTACCTATAACTATTTAAGGTATGAGAATTTCAAATCGATTGAGAAAACGCTTCCACGAAAAACTCGAATTAGTCATCTTGTTTGCCGGGTGATTCCGATTTATAATGATCTAGAAAACATCTTAATTCAGGTTATTCCAAAATTTTCAACTGAAGTTGAATCATTTTGGTTGAGAAATATTTCGGAACTGACGGACCATAAATACTAGATAAACGATAGTGATTCAATATCAGAGGGCTTTCTTTGTGAAGTACGACTTAAGGAGCTTGATACAGGTGTCCATAAATAACAATAAACACATGTTCATCGTCCCGTATCTACCTGAGTCACGAGACACTATGAAGAGGAAAAAGGTTGACATTCGAGAGATTCAGCTGTTGATTCATTATGGTAGAAGAGGAAGTTGGTATCTTTCAACATCATATTATTTATTATTATTATTATTATTCTTTGTGTTCCTGAAATATTCTACAGACAGGATTCTTTTTATTATTGGACATTTGAAAAAATAAGTTAATATCGTTTTCCACCGAATTAATGATGTAGTAATTCTTCGAGAAAGCCCTGTACATGCTAAAAATGTCCATATTCAAAAAACGATCGTTCAAATTTGGATATCCTGGGAAATACGGGTCTCGTTCTATTCAATAATGAATTTAACATTCCTTCGGACCGTAGCGTAGGCCGCAAATGTTGGATTTATTGAACTGTCACATTGATATAAAATTTTTGCCGATTTGTTAATATATTCCTGATAACTGTGATGACTTCTCGAATATTTTTGTCTCAAACTAAAAAATTAAGGCAATACGGGGAAATATTTTGATATTTTATTTGTTTGCGTGAATTTTTCTTATTACTTGAGAAAAAAATGCAATTCTATTATTTCAAAATAACCAAAAACTCAAGGTGGCTCATTTGAGCTAAAATAAATTGATTTTTGGCAAAATAGTACAAAAATGTCAACATTTTTTTATGGTTGGAGAAAATAGTATATTATATAATACGGATTAAAAGTGCCTATTTTAACTCGCAATTCTGCATTCGCTCGGCTGCGCCTCGCAACTGCAATATTGCTCGTAAAAAAAAGATGCACTTTTAATCCTTATAATATAATATACTATTTTCTCCAACCATAAAAAAATGTTGACATTTTTGTACTATTTTCAGGTGCAAAAGTCATAAATTTCCTTACCGTACAAAAATTCACTCGTTACTTAGCAACACTTTTAATCCTAGGATTAAAAACGCTACTTTTAATTCTTGGATTAAAAGTAATTGCATTTGACGTCTAGTTGACAATCAGTGTCATTAGTATGTGTTCAAATTTATAACCAAATTATTAACTTTTTTGACTGAAACCAATTTTATTGTAATTTTGACTTGGTTGGAGAAAAAATAGTATATATTATTCGGACTAAAAGTGCCTTTTTTAACTCGCAATTTTGCATTCGCTCGGCTGCGCCTTGCAACTGCAAATATTGCTCGTAAAAAAAAGATGCACTTTTAATCCTTATAATGTAATATACTATTTTCTCCAAACATCAAAAATGTTGACATTTTTGTACTATTCTCAGGTGCAAAAGTCATAAATTCCCTTACCGTACAAAAATTTGCTCGTTGCTTAGCAACACTTTTAATCCTAGAATTAAAAACGCTACTTTTAATCCTTGGATTAAAAGTAATTGCATTTGACGTCTACTTGACAATCAGTATTCACCAACAATACCAGATATCCCTGACTACCGACTTGCTATCGCCAAATTTATTTAATTTTGGCTTGGTTGGAGAGAAAATAGTATATATTATACGGACTAAAAGTGCCTATTTTTACACGCAATTTTGCATTCGCTCGGCTCCGCCTCGCAACTGCAAATATTGCTCGTAAAAAAATACACCGCAGTAAAAAGGGTTCAAAGACCCTTCAAATGAATGGTCAACCTCTCTTTCCTATATATTTTGAAGGGTTGAAGCGTCTCCTCTTAGGGGATTGCTCTTTCAACCTCAAATATACGTCAAAAGATTTCCCCCAAACAAAATCATTCGATGTGTTTCAGAAAAATTTTCCAATCATCATTAGAAGAAATATACAGGGTAGCTCGTCTGAAATGGAACCCTGTACTTAAATGTCTAACAGTTTCTGCAATATAGAATTTTTTTGTTCACCAAATTTAATACGAGTCTTCGTATCGTTAAAGCACAGTTAAATAACAAATTTTTTCCCGTTCGGATTACGAGTTTTGAAAATTTTTGACAAATTAAATTTCAAATCCCAATAACTCGAAAAAATCACTTGACCGATTGGATCCATTGACGAACTTTGTACTTTCAGCTGAAATATTCTAACGACACAAGTACTCTGTGAATTTCAAATCTGTGTTATCGCGTCACAAAGTTTTCATATTTTCAATTTGATCCTCATGAACTTTTGGACGAGTTTCTTAAGTCTCAAAAGATGTAAGAATTTTAAACAAGTGTATAGTCCGTTCAAGAAAATTTGAGCCGTCGGTTGGAAATGGAAATTTGGCATATTCCACTATGTATATTTAAATTTCAGGTTATGTTGTTTATTTTCTTGTCAGATTGATACGCAATGTTGTCAATATTGCATAGAGTTCTCTGATAACTCGCAAGCTCGTCGGACGAGGCCGGGTACATTCGGCAACGTTGACTACTGCCAACTTCAGATAAATAAACAAACGCCTACTATGCGCTCAAACTTTCGTGAACGGACTATATGGTTATATTCCCCCCATCTGCTTATAAACATTAACTTAACTTTGGGTATTCTTATGATTTTCAAGGTATTTGGGCTAGTTTTCGTGATTCTACATTTCTATGTGCCTTGCAAGGATATTGAAGTTCATTTACCTCAGAAAAATGCCGAAATACTGAATTATTTGCAAGACATGTGAAAAACATGATTCAATACAAACAGCAATTACAATTAAGGTGAACTTGCTACACCTATTTACATATTAGAGGAAAATAAGTCCTCAAAATTTCTACATTATTTCATTGGAAAAAGAATTTGTTGAAAACATAAGTACCAGATGGATTATTGTTCAGGGGTTCTGAGAGTGATAATTTAAGTCAAACTCTTCTCGAGCTGAAATCCAGTGTTTCTGTTCTACAGGGTGGGGCAGAAAAACCTATCCGATTTCAAAACGTTATAAAATTAAAACCACTCAGCTTGTCAAAATTTTTTTTTATTAACATATCGCAAATTTTATGCCATTTTTAAATTTAAGTTTTGAAAAGCACATCACTCAAATGTCGTCCTTGGGAGCGGATACACTTATTTAGGCGCTCGCGGTATCTTTCCATGACTTTCACCGTCATTTCCACAGGAATTTCTTCAATTTCCCGAGCAATTTCCCTTCGTAAAGCAAGAAGGGTCCTTGGTCGATGCTGGTAAACCTTCGATTTGAGGTAACCCCAAAGGAAGAAGTCACATGGAGTGAGATCCGGTGAGCGCGGCGGCCAGCCAACATCCCTCAGAGAAATGAGGCCTGTTGCTGTCCTGGGACGTCCAGGCGACTTCTTTTTCAATGCTGAACTCGTCTGTCTAAAATTTGACACCCACACTTTAATCGTAGCGTGATGTGGAACAGGATCATGACGCCCGAGTCCGAAATGAATTCGAAAAGCACGTTGTGTAGCAATTATCGACCGCCGCATTCGATAAACCGCTCAATAACAAAAGCACGATGTTCACCAGACCAAGGCATGTTGACTACTGACAAATGGCATAAAACCAGCTTTCTAACGTTTTTTACCCCACTACTCTACCTGCTCTCTCTTCTGAGAAAAGGGATTTGAAATCGGATAGGTTTTTCTGCCTCACCCTGTATCAAGAGTATAATTTTTCATCTTGTGGATATGAAAATACTTCAATTGTTCAAAAGAGCCAATAAGTGTGTGAGGGCTCTCATTTCGAGCTTTTTTTTATGAATCATGTTTTTGTGTTTGTATTGTTTTTTTAATTTTTCTTATAATATTGATAGATTAATTAATAAAAAATGATCTCAAGATGTGAAGGAATATTTGTAATGCGTCAGGATTCTTTGAGCATCCCGAATTCAGTTTTTTTCTATCAGGAATAGTACGTTTCTTCAAGTGAATATGAAAACATTGTAATATTGACTTTCAACATATCATAAAAACTATACAAAATGTTTGCCATTCAAACTGAAAACAGATTTTTACACAGTGTTTTTTGCAGATTACAATTTTCCATTTCAATTTTTTTATCCCATATACCTAGTGATATTTCTCACCTGACACGGAAATTGAAATTTTTGAATACGATCCTGCAAGTTTAAAATTTTTTTCTCGATCTGATGGAGAATATGCATAGTAACATGCTTGCCAAATATCAACGAAAAATTTTCCATATTGGCGAAGATATGGGAGTTTATAGTTTTAGCACTTTTGCAAAAAACATCCTGTATCTTTGAAACTAATAGCATTATGGGACATTTAAACCCACAATCCTGATTCAGTTTGAGGTTCAATATCTCTAGTTAGTCGTTTCATTTGCGTCACCAGTCACCCTGTATATCTCATCCTCAAATTGATTCCACTGACATCGCTCTTGAGGCCTATGTTTCTTTATTGATCTGAGATTTTAGGTCTCTGGACCTTGGGGGACCTATGTTCGAGCGTACTAAGCGACAATCTTTATATACGCCAAGCAACGGAGCTACAAATGATTAGTTTTTTGACAAAAATACTACCTGGAAGCCACCTGTGCCATTCCGTGCAGGACAGTCCGTAGTTTATTCCCACCATGTCCTCAACACGAAAATGCCATTTTTTTTATTTGTTATTAACAAAAAACAACAAAAATTTCCGTTCTTTTTAGTTTTTTGCAAACTACTCACTAGTTTTTAATACACTTAAACGCGTTTTATTGAAACATCATCAGAATAGACGTTTTGTTACTGATCACGTCTTCTTTCCAAATCAATTTTTTTAATTTCAATCGGACGACCTCAAACGCATCCAGCTCTACGCGAAAATATGTCCAAAAAAAATTCAAATGGGAATTATGTGAAAACTATTTATCCGACCGAATCCAATTTTGGCACACATGATTTGCACCTCAATACAGTGCAACCTTAATATAACGAACCTCAATATAACGACTTCCTCGATTTAACGAATTTTCATAATCCCCTTGAATCGTCCATAAGAGTCAATGTAAAACATACCTCTACATTACGAAAACTTTTTACGAACAACCTCTTTATAACGAATTTTCAACTACCAAAAAGAGTGTGAATACCTCTACTTAACGAATTTTGTCAACTCAAAACCTCTATATAACGTTTTCACCAATAACCAGGTATGTATGTGATTCAGCCGGTCAGCAGATTTCGACGCGTATTACGTAAAATACGAAGTTAGTTGATGGAAAGTAATCAGTGTTGCTCCTCACTTTTTTGCAATGGCCCAGAAACGTAGAAGGCGTTCCTTATCTGTCGCAGAAAAGCGAAGCATCATTAATTATGTTGACAAAAATCCTTCCACAAAAAAATTAGACATAGCTAATAAGTTCGGGATTCCCGCAAGTTCATTGGCTACAATTTCAAAATCTAAAGATAAGTTTTCCGACGAAATTGGTTTGCCTTCAAACATCAGAAGATTGAAACCGTGGGAAACAAACTACAATTTATGACTTTTTTTCCAATCAAGATGAATAAAATCAGATTTAGGCTTTTATACCAATTTGTTGATTTTTCACCTCTTTTTATTTTGTTCTGCGAATTTTTGAAAAGAAAAAACCTACCTACTCACTTTATTGTTTTGAAAAGAAAATATGAAATAAATGAGTAATTTGATAAAAATTAGTTTTCATTTATGTATATGAGCAAAATTAGTTCGCTATAACAAGATGAGTACGTAATGTCGAGGTGAATAAAACCTCGTATAACAATTTTGGACCAACCTCACCTCAATATAACAACCTCAGTTTTAAGAATTACTTGATATAACGAATATTTACTGGTTCCCTTCCGATTGTTATATCGAGGTTCCACTGTAGTTACTATCGTGTGAAGTTTCAGTTCTTAATATTGCAAAATGGCAGAGTTATGAGTTAAAAGAAAAAACACGTAATTTTCCGTTTTTTCCGCTTTTCTCCAGTTTTAATTATTCGATCGGATCGTTTGACCCATCATTCTCTTCACAAAGTAATTCTCTACAATTCATCCCATTGCAACGTTATCACTGCATCAATAGTTTCCATTTTGCAACGAAAAAACTAAAAAGAACGGGAATTTTTGTTGTTTTTTGTTAATAACAAATGAAAAAATGGCATTTTCGTGTTGAGGACATGGTGGGAATAAACTACGGACTGTCCTGCTCGGAATGGCACAGGTGGCTTCCAGGTAGTATTTTTGTCAAGGAAATATCTCTATTGCTTGGCCTAATCACAGCCGTCTAAAGTACTCTCTATAGACGGCTGTGGCCTAATACAGCAGTAGGATCATTGGATTGATAAAATTGGCATTGCATTGCACTTGAACAAACATTAGGATTCGAACATCTTGCTCGTTACAGAGTGTATTTCCTGATGCGATCATGTTGATGAAAATAAATCATGTTCGCCAAAGGCCAAACCTGGATAAAGTAGCGGTTTGTGTATCAGCCACGATTAGGAACACCAGGACGCAGGAAGTTGTGGAATAATTCCCATGACCTCAATTGTTAAACAAAATAATGAAGACAACAAACTTCGACTGCATCGTGCACAAACAGTGCCGTGGGTAAATATAATAATCGAAGAAAATTAATATTCTCCAATCCACGTCGAATATCTCTGGATTTATAGAATAGGCAAATCAAGCTGAGCGGAACGCCTTCTGGTGACGATCTGACCTTTAATATTGACATGATTCTTTCTTTTTGCATTGTGTTGTGATTCATGTGAATATTTAATTATTAATAATTTTTAAGTATAGTTAATTCAAATCGCTATTATTCAGTTTCTCAGTGTTCTTCCTGAGAAAAAAAGAATTCCAAATAATATACGTTTCCATTGCCTTTCCTCAAGCTAGGGGTAAATTCCGTAAAAAGTACTGTTTGGATATAATAAAATGAAGTTTATTCAACTGTTCAACAAACAAAATTGTTTTCCTTAATGTCCTCAACAGCCTTTCAACCTAATTCATCTTTCACTTTGGCTTAAATAAATTTGAACAATGATGACACCCACCGTCTTCACAGAAAAACAATATCGCACCCCGGTGCGACATGTCACTTATGCAAAAAATGCAAAATTGAGTTAAATATGTATTAGTTGTCCTAAAGCACCCCTTTACTTGGTGCAATAACGTTACTTCTGTAGTACGCATAGTTTCCTAAGAGGGCTACAGTGTCTTTGTGGTTTTGGAGCGAAACACGGTTACGCTGGGAGCTACACTGTTACTAAGGTAATTGTGTCATGATATTTTCTCGATTCTGGAGCAATAGTGACCCAAGATGCAGTAGTTGTGACATTATTTCTCCAATATTTAAATATTTTTTTTCGGCAACCGTCCGGGAAGTACCCACTTTCCGGACGCTTTTTCTTTGAGAAGAAGCCTTTCCCGGCCTAGTCCGGGAAGTACGTACTTCCTCCCGGACGGTTGCCGAAAAAATCGTTTTTCAGAAAAAAAAATTAAATATAGTACCTAGTTTGTTTATCGGTGTTCTTCAAAACACCGCCTTTTTTTGACATGAAATGTCTTGTCTGTTAATATTGATATTTTCTGTTCTGTTTAATTAAATAAGAATTAAAATATATAAAAAAGAAAATGTGTCGTCTCATTGATTTGTTATTCTAGACGGTTGCCGAAAAAATATTGTACGCAACACGCCCGAAAATGGTTTTTTTTGACTCATAGACTTCTAGGACTCGCTTGCGCTCGTCCTAGAATTTTGTCTATTCGTCCAAAAAAACCCTATTTTCCGGACTTGTTACGTAAATTACTATTTTCTGTGACGGAAAAAAATGTGACATTTTATATCTCTTGACAGTCATAAAATATGACTTTTTAACGAAATTACTTTTTTCCCCCTGTCAAAGAAATGATTCTCTATGTAGCCGGGAAAAAGTACTCACTTTTTTCCCGGGGAAAAAAGTAATTTCGTGGTGGAGGTTTTTGCTCAGTTGGCAGGAACGTCCATTAAAATTTAAAGGTCCATTAAACCGTAATCCTCCATTAGTTCCTTGTAATAATGGTCTTGCATTATTAAATGGTCGTTTTTCCTGTCACAGAAAAAAATAGTGTATTATACACGAAAAATATCAGATTTTAGCTCTCGGTTTTTTTGTCTCCCTCCGCTTCGCGTCGGGAAACAATATAACCTCGAGCTAAAATCTCATACTTTTTCCCCTTGTATAATAAATAACTATTGAACTCCATCAATGAAAAACTGTTATAAAGTTTATGTTCATTTCGAACAGTTTTTGATTATTTTATTAACAACTGTGCATTATTTGATTTGAAATAAAAATCAGTAAACATTTTGTACTCGTTTTTTCATAACTCAGTGTGATACAACTACAGTTATAATTTTTCGATAGTGTCAAAACGTCACTTTTGAGAGGGTTGAAATGTTTAAATAATCGTATAGTAAATTTTTTACGGTATTAAGTGCTCATTATCCAACCAAAAAGAAGTTAAAAGTTGACATTGTAGTAAAAGCTATTTGTCTCATCTTTATCTTCTATAGTTATTGTTTTGTGACGTGTCAAAGTTTAAGAAGCTTCTTCCCTGAGAAACTACATTTCTGCATAAGTGACAGTGTCGCACCGGGGTTGCGATATAAGGTTTGTTCCAACTCAAGAATTGACCGTACAATGATCGTCAGGATTCTGCGCAATAGATAAAAATGTGTTCCAACTGAAATGTATCGTTTGAGAACGGTTTCGTTTGTTCCATCCTGCTCGGGACCGTGAGTGGGACGGTTTTGTGATCGTCATTTCGATCCCTGGTCTGGAGCAAGTACAGGGTATCCCATTTTGGGCACTTTTACGGATATCTCCGTTTTTTTTAACGTTAGCGGGATGCGGTTTTCGCGACAGTGTGCTACTTTTTTGTGAAACTAAAGATGGCGCAATCAGTTTTTGCATAGCCCTCTTAGTTTTTGCTATGCAGAGTGGAAATGAAAAGTATCACTTTTTAATCACCCCCCGTATCTCAGTTGTGCTTAAACTTGGAGAAATGGTTGAAACGCATTCCTATAGATTTTTTCCGTAGAATCCAGTGGCGTAGTCAGTTTTTCAATCAAACTTTCTGTTTTTGAGTTATTGAGCAAACATATGTTTTTTTCAATTGGACGCCCTGTATATTATTTTTTATTCTTATTTAGCACAATCTCAGCTTTTCAAAAACATATAATTTTATGCATTTATTTTCAAAACCAAGCTCGGAATTCAAGATTTTGTATTTAAATTGTGTCTGTTTATTAAAAACAAAAAATAAATGTCAAGATTTCGTTAGAATCGAAAATAATGTTAACATAATATCTACATCACATGATCTAATAATTAACTTAATTTAATTTGCACTTTTTTGAAAATTCAATAATTGATTACCTATAAATACCAATTATTAAATGTTTATTAGGGAATTCAAAACAATAACCAAATTTTGTAATTTTGTTTCATAGATGCTGTTCAAAATGACGGTCATTTTTGCATATAGCAAAATACAATTTATAAGCAAAATATAATTCAGTAGCGGAGCTTCGTGCGGCAATTATTTTGGCCTTTGAAATTTTCGAAGAAGGACTATGATTCTTTTGAACGCGATTAAAAAATAACAAAACTCTGCAGATTTTGTATACGGGAAAATGGCCGTCATTTTGAACAGCATCTATAAAACAAAATTACAAAATTTTTTTTTGTTTTGGATTCCCTAATAAACGCCCTAATTGGTATTAATAGGTAATCAATTATTTGAATTTTCAAAAAATTGCAAATTAAATTAAGTTAAATTTAGATCATGTGATTTAGATATTATGTTAACATTATTTTCGATTTCTAACGAAATCTTGACATTTATTTTTTGTTTTTAATAACAGTCATAGCCTACCACTTACATAGTTATTGACAATTTAATCACAAAATCTGAATTCTGAGCTTGTTTTTGAAAATAAATGCATAAAATAATATTTTTTTGAAAAGCTGAGATTGTGCTTAATAAGAATAAAAAATAATATACAGGGTGTCCATTTAAAAAAACATATGTTTGCTCAATAACGCAAAAACAAAAGTTTTGATTGAAAAACTGACTACGCCACTGGATTCTACGGAAAAAATCTATAGGAATGCGTTTCAACCATTTCTCCAAGTTTAAGCACAACTGAGATACGGGGGGTGATTAAAAAGTGTACTTTTCATTTCCACTCTGTATAGCAAAAACTAAGAGGGCTATGCAAAAACTGATTGCGCCATCTTTAGTTCACAAAAAAGTAGCACACTGTCGCGAAAACCGCATCCCGCTAACGTTAAAAATAACGGAGATATCCCGTAAAAGTGCCCAAATGGGATACCCTGTACTGTTTGGACGGTTCTTGTACGGTCAAAGTTTAGACGTGCGCATAAGATCGATTACTAACAGTTTCGTGACCGTCAAATTACCGTACAAAAGTCAGCTGTTGGAACAAACCTATAATATACACAGTAATACACTCGTTCACTATAAATTTCTGAAATTTCGATATGTATATTGATGAAAAATCCAAATTTTAATGAAGCAGATATACACATAAACAATACAACCAAATCCTTCCATGTCAATATTAATAGTTCTACGAATGCCCGCCGTGGCGCTGCGTTCTTATTTTCAGATGCCTATAGCTTAACTTTTGAAGTACCAACAAAATCCTGAAACAGGTCAATCTAATCGGATCTAACAGGTCAATTTTTATTTCACTTCTACCAAATTTTTACGCATTTTTGAAGGATTTTTGTTGCACCCTGTGCCATCCCCATCAACCTATAAACTTTTTGAATAGAGAAAGTGGGTCATGTGGTACTTTTTTGGCTAGGGCTTCATATATTCTTTACAGGCGTGCAGAAATGTTCAAGAAAAAAATTTTTCTTAAAAAATTAGTTAGTTCAAAGAGGTTTACAGTATGTGCATATTGTCATGGCTCATTTACTTTGATACGATGATACGTAATGAAATTTATCATCGAATAAAAGTCGACCATTACAGTTTTGTTTATGCACAACTTTCTACCCCTTTCAACCCCCTCACGTGAAGAATTGCGTTGTCAGAAATCTTTCTTTGAATTGAAACATTTTATCGAAAGTTTCAACTTCAGTAGAAACGTATAAATAACATACTAGGGGTAGAAAGTTGTACATAAACAAAACTGTAATGATTGACTTTTATTCGATGATAAATCTCATCAGGTATCACTGTCTCAAAGTAGATAAGCCATGACAAAGTGCACATACTGGAAAAATCTTTCTTGAAAATTTCTGCACGCCTGTAAAGAAGATACAAGAACTTGCCGAAAAAGAACCACTTGACACACTTTCCCTATTCAAAAAATGTAGAGGGTTAATGGAGGGTGCAACAAAATTGCATAAAATTTTAGTACAAGTGAAATCAAAATTGACTTGTTTCAGGATTTTGTTGAAAAATATTTTTCTTCTGAGATAATGAATTGGTTCCATAATTTTGACGCGCACTACATGAAAATTTGCCGTTATTAACCAATAGTAGTATACGCCAAATTTTTTATAGTGAAGTTAAATACAGTGGAACTTCCCTATAAAGAAATTTCGTTATACAGAAAATTTGTTTCTATAGTCGGCAATGTCGCGGTCGACTTCACTGATAAATTTGAATTTATCATTCAAACTTAAGCACTTCCTTTAGACATTTTCGCACAACTTTCACACTAGCTTAATGGTTATATTGAATCAAACAGCCAGGGGTGTATTTAAAACTAACTGCTTCAGAAGGATCTCTCTGCACACCGTAATGATTTAGTTTAAGGTCATAATTTATTACGTACGTCCGAAAAATTTCGGAAAAAACCCACCCTCACACCTTTTTACCAATAGCCATTCAAACAGCGATGTTCATTGAATATTTCGTTATAGAGAGAATTTACTTCGTTTTAGAGGGTGTTTTCAACATGGAATTTGGATTCAAGGTGCAATGTCTTGTACGAAATTCGTTATACACACGTTCGTATAACTATTTTATTGAATAATTTCAAATAAGCTGGGAAATGTCCCTTTGGTGTTTGATGACTTTATTCTGGAACAACCTGCATACTGAAAGCATCTCAAAATATTTTTTTAAAGTAACTTATCCATGGCTAAGTTACTGTCATTATTTTCATCAATAAATTCTCTGATACAGGGAACAGTACTAGACAGTGAGCGGAATAGTTGAACCTCGTGACAAAACATAATGTATCCGGCTATGGGCCAATATGCAAAGACCACTTAACATATCTCTTTTGGTGATAAGGCAACAACCAACCAACAGAGCGCCGCTTGTACGGAATGCGAATTAGGAAAGAGCGTCATCATTCAAATGGAATTTCCTATCTTCCTGTATGTCCGTGTTTCCTCCTTATCGTTTTCGAAATTAAATGTGTTTCGCAAGAGGAATTAAAAATTTCGACACGAGAACAGTTGCCCAAATATCTGTAAAAGGTCGATTACATTGAGATACTTTACAAGCTGCTACTGAGCGAATTTAAAAGCTAATTGTAAATTCGCTCAGTGTAATCGTGTTCACAAGCCAACAATCTTATTGTAAAAAAGCTGAGTCTAAAGTTGAAAGCTGGGCTACTTTAGGGGTATATACATTGAGATACTTTAAGAGCTGCTAGTGAGCGAATTTAGAAGCGAGTGAATTAGCTTGGGAGATTGTGATGATTACACATAAAACTGTCTATTCACTGAGTAGCCAACAATCTAGCGATCCACGTGAAGTTTATGTTTGTATCGTTAATCGTTGTCAAGGATCTATGTCCGTTCACGAAAGTTTGAGCCGTCGGTTGGCCATGGAAATTTGGCATATTCCACTGTGTATATTGAAATTTTAGGTTATGTACTTTTTTTCCTTGCCAGATTGATACGTAATGTTGTCAATATTTCATAGAGTTCTCTGATAATTCGCGAGCTAGTCGGACGAGGCCGGGTACATTCGGCAACGTTGACTTTAATTTTACGTTATGACAGTAAATATTGCCAACTTCAGATAAATAAACAAACGCCTACAATGCGCTCAAACTTTCGAGAAATGTCAAATACGTTTTCAAATTCAAGAACCAGGAACCAACGAGTAGATGAGAACTCACAGATTGTTTAGTAGCAACTGTGATTACACACGGCTTGTTTACATACCAACAAAGCAAAACGCCAGCGATTTAGCGTGTAAAGTATCCCAGCTTTCAACTTTAGTCGCAGCTTTTTTTACAATCAGGTTGTTGGCTTATGAACACGATTACACTGAGCGAATTTACAATCAGCTACTACATTCGCTCAGTAGCAGCTTGTAGAGTGTTTTCAATGTTATCGACCCATATGTTTCGAATTAGAGCTAGGAGTCGAGGTCTCAAACGACTCAGATGTATTCACGGATGAAGAATACGAGGTCAAAAAAATTCTGTCCGAGCGTACGCACAATAACTCACGAAAAAAGGAGTTAGCGACCTGAAATTTTAAGGGGATGGTGAAGGGTTGAAACATGTCGGTTGATTAATTTGTGGTCCAAACTTATTTGAATTTTCCTTTTCGAATATCTCAACATTATGAATTCCAATCGGGTCCAAATTTAATGTTTAGGTGATCACTGATGATGAAGACTTACACCAAATTTCTTGTTCTCTTGGCTGCGTTCACATACTTACTCTGAGCATGCTCTGCTAACTCCAAAGCGTTCAGAAATCAGAAACTCACTTTAGCCTGTCGAATTATGTAAGGTTTTCCAATAAGAGGTGTTATTTTGATATTCAAAGAAAAATGCCATTTTTCAATATAAAATGATCGGATGTTTATTTCATTAAAAAGAAGAAGCTATGCCGTTAATAGTGGAAAATAACATCAGGCAAATGACCACCACGACCACCGTTACAGAACCATATCCTTTTAATGAAATTTTCCATGATCAAATCGCAAAGTGGCTGCCCTATGTCCTCGATAGCCTCACGATTCCATCTTTAAGGTCTTGAATCGACGCTGGGCTATTGGCGTACACCCTTCTTTTAACGTGACCCCAAAGGAAGAAGTCGCAAGGTGTGAAATCACAAGATCGCGGTGGCCAATTGTGATCACCTCTTCGAGAGATAACACGGTCCGGAAACTTCCGCAAAAGATCAATGGTTTTGTTGCTCGTGTGGCGCCGTTTTGTTGAAAGTAAACGTTGTCCAGATCAATACTATCCAATTTCGGTCATAAAAAACCATTAATCGTCTCTCTATAGCGCAATCCATTCACCGTAACTGTTGCTCCAGCCTCAGTTTTGAAAAAGTAAGGTCCAATGACTCCGCCGGACCATGAACCGCACCAAACAGTCACACGTTGAGGATAGATAGGCTTTTCAACAGTTACTTTGGGTTTTCCGAGCAGATGCAACAAATTTGCTTGTTGACGAAGCCACCGAGGTGGAAATAAGCCTCATCAGTCAAGATGATTTTTCGATGGTATTCCAGATTATTTTCATGCATTTCAACTATCCAATCAGCTAAGACGCGTCGTTGTTGATGATCGGTCGGCGTGAGTCTTGTTTTAACTGAACTTTATAAGCCTTAGACCCAAATCTTTATGCAAAATTCAGTGTAAAGACATTTGTGGAATGCCTTATTTCAAAGAACGACGGAGGAATGGACAAACGTGGGTTTTTCTTCAACACTTTCGGCTACAGCAGCAATATCTCGGCTGTTCTTGAGCGACGTGCACGGGTTTTTTTATTCTTCACATCACCTATTGTCTCAATAGCTCGAATTTTTCCACCAATTTCTTCATTGCGATCCGACAAGGTGCTTCACGACAACCCAAAAATGTTTGAGTTTACGAACGTCTCTGACAAATTTTCACCATTTTATAGTGAATTTCAATGCGTTCTTGAAGCGTGTATCGTTCCATTTTTATTAATGGCGTAGTTTCTTGTCAAATGTCAAAAAAATGTGTATATTAAAATTTAGGTTATGTTGTTTATTTTCTTGTCAGATTGATACGCAATGTTGTCAATATTGCATAGAGTTCTCTGATAACTCGCAAGCTCGTCGAACGAGGCCTGGTACATTCGGCAACGTTGACTTTATTTTACGTTATGACAGTAATATTGCCAACTTCAGATAAATGAACAAACGCCTATACTATGCGCTCAAACTTTCGTGGATGGACTATACATTACTACGTTGTTTCTCAAAGGTGGAACGTTTCAGATTGATAATGATGGATTCACTTGACAAATTATTTTCGTTTAAATGTGTATATTCTGTTCATAATTCCGATGCTATAGTAATTAAAGGAGTGTTTCTTCTATTGCAGGTCTTCCCGAAGGTGGAGTTCAGGATATGACATGGCTTTCCGTCCTGAATGAAGATGTGATCAATGGAAATCTGAAATTGAGATATGAAAGGGATCAAATATATGTATCCTTAAAAAATACCATATGCAGATGATTCAACATAATATCAAATATTTCGTACGATATTTTTTAAATCATGAAAAGCATCGAAAAAAAGTCTAATCGCTTCTCTATATTCACATTCAATATTCCAAGTACTTCCTATTCACACATTAAACTTTCGCATTCAAATCTTATATAAACCCCTATAAAAAATTTCAAAAGTTTTGCCTGTTCTGAAGATAGCAGCATTTTGTCTATTTTCTGTGCAAAATCAGAAATTTTCGGCCATTTGAGACGAGAGTTCATAAATACGACAAACAAGGGCATAAATAATTAGTCCATTTGAATGTTAACCCATTTCATCATTGGAAATTCTTCTTGCCATAATTGCATTTCATCCTAGTTCTGAATAATATTAGTATTCGCCTCCCTCGGGCCTCGAAGGGCGTACTCTGATCTTCCACTTTGATATAATAAAGTTATTTTTCAACAGTTTCTAAGAAACTACTATCGATTTTTCTGGGTTTATTCATACTTTCCATAAAATGATCATTCTATATACAGTGGAACTTCCCTATAACGAAAGCCCTAAATCCGCAAAAAAAAATTCGTTAGGTATACAGAAAATTTGTTTCTATAGTCGGCAATGTCGCAGTCGACTTCACTGATAAATTAAAACTTAAGCACTTCCTTTTAGACATTTTCGCACAACTTTCACACTGGGGTAATCGTTAGATTGAAACCAAACAGACAGGGGTGTATTTAAAACTGTTTCAGAAGGATCTCTCTGCCCGCCGTAATGATTTAGTTTAAGGTCGGGATTTATCACGTACATCCGGAAAAATTTCGGAAAAAAACAACCCTTTTACCTTCCTACTAATACCCATTCAAAGAGTGATGTTCTTTGAATTTTTCGTTATAGAGAGAATTTACTTCGTTTCAGAGGTGTTTTTAACATGGAATTTGTGAATTTCGTTATACAGAGGAGAAGTTCGTTATGGGGAAGTTCCACTGTACTTTCTTCGTTGTTTTCACTCATTGATCTTTATAAGTTTTTCTATAAGACTTATATATTGTATTATTTCATGAAACCAAACAGTAATCTTTCCTTCATTCCTACAACAGACATTTACAGGATCCATTCTAGTAGCAGTCAACCCCTATAAAGAATTGGATATCTATTCCCAGGTAAAATAAAATTTGATTGACCTCTTGTTATTTTGCAGCCTAAATATTTTTCCATAAATCTAGTACTTACATATTGTTAGCGGAAATCTTAGCTATTGAAAGATGTCTAGATATAAATCTAGATAGAAACTATCAGAAGTGCGATATATAGCCATACACTCGGATAGTCAAGCTGCTATTAGAACACTGATGATCTGGAAGTGTCAAAACAAACTCAATGAGATAGGCAAGGAAAATAAGGTCTTTTTAATCTGGGTTCCCGACCATTCGGGAATCAAAGGAAACGAAGAGGCCAATACATTCGCCAAAGAGGGCGCACGAATGTTACTCATTGGCCCAGAACCCTTCTGTGGTATAGGTAAATGTACCTATAAGAATGAGTTTCTTGAGAAAGAAAGCCGAGAGGAAAAACTCCAGCGGAATCTCCCAGGGATGGATCATTCCACTAAGTTCCTTCGTACCTTTGAAACACCAAGATCCAAAATATATCTGGATCTTGGTAAGAAACAATTACACCTCCTCACTGGCTTTCTTACAGTACACTCTCGCCTTAGGAAGCACCTATTGAGGATAGGATTGTCGGACACTGACGAGTGTAGGTTTTGTGGGGAGGAGGAAGAAACCCACATTCACTTAATTACGGAATGCTGTGGCATTGCGATCCTAAGGAGAGAATGCCTTGGGCGAGAAACTTTTGAGAATGAGGAACTAGCCTCGTTGAAGCCTTCACAGTTAATACTGGATTTCATCAGATCTCTGGAACTAGAATTCAAGCTGTGAAAGATGTGATCCGAACAGCTCTGTAAGGGGGCACAATAGACCTTAAGGTCGCAGTGAACTGTAACCTCTCTTTAAATTAAAGAGGGCACAATAGACCTTGAGGTCGCAGTGTAACCCCTTTTCAAACTATCAAACTACATATTGTTATTTATCGGGTCTTTGTGGACAAGAGAAAAAATCGTTAAGGAAGTTATTCCAGAAAAACCTAGTTCACATGCAAATCTCATATTTTTTTTATTTCGCAACATTTTTTTGTTGTTTTTTGTTTTTGAATGATTTTTCAACACAATAGCAAAATACTGTAGCCTTCCGATTGATTCATAAAAGTGTAAGATTTTATTTTAATTATATTTCAATTTCGCAGAATTTCGTGAACAAATATAGAGGCAGAAAAATAGGAACACAAGAACCACATGTCTTTGCACTAGCCGAAGCTTCCTATGCATCCCTACAGTCAGATAATCCTAACGGAATACGAAAGAACCAAAGTTTAGTAATAAGTGGAGAGAGTGGTGCCGGAAAGACTGAAACAACAAGGTTCATTTTGCAGTATTTGTGTTCGGTCACTAGTCAGGTGTCAACATGGGTCGAACAGCAAATTTTAGAAGCTAACACTGTGTTGGAGGCATTCGGTAAGTATAGAAATTATTGTAGCTCTCAGACTACGAAGTAAACATAATCAATTTCAAGCGGATAACCAATAATAACTGTGGTTATCATTGGTTCAGCCCTTGGTTATTCCTTTTTGTCCTAGAACGAATAACCGGCTCTCATCGCTTGAATGCGGTTTCTGGTTATTTGTCAATTGTCAATATAGGTTATATTTATATTTTTTTATGTTTTATGCAATAATTACAAAATTCGATTTGCAAATGTAAATTATTATGCTTCAAGTTCAACTCCATGCATCCCAAAATATTAATGTTTGAAACTTGGATTCAATGTAACGATGAACATATGTTTTTCAGAATGTTCCGCTTGACAAAAAAAGGTTTTTTTGTTCTGACAGAAATGATTCGAAGAGAAAATATTTCAGAAAAATATACAGGAGGACACTATCAAATAGATTTAAATTCGCATGTATTGATATCGCTGTGGTATTTGTCTACATCTCACACGTCACAGTAAAGTTTGCTATTAATGAAACTTTTTTTTTTTTAATCTTTGAGAACTTCGGACAATTCTATTTTAAATAATATTAACAAGTCAGAAGCTTTTGGATGGTTAATTTCCGAACCCAACTTAAAGATGTCAAAAGATAAGTTTAATTCCTGAAATAATGAAACTAAGCCCATAATTGAAATTGTTGAAATAGTTTTCTTAATATAAATCGTAACGTGGCTAAGCTCAGGAATACATATCTCCTTCAAGTATGCTTCGTCCGTCAACAACTTTTGAAATTTGCCGCGTACAACCTACTTTTATAATAACCAGAAGTTTAACCCACCTCTTGAGTCTGGTCATTTGCGGTTAAAATCAATGACGTCGAAGGGCTAATTCATGACGTCATTACTTCGAAAGAAAAATAACCAAAACCGCTCGAATGCAATTGGTTGACCAAAATGATAACCAGTTATCCGCTTGAAGTTGATTATAGAGATTCCCCTATACGTAAATGGTACTGCATTCCAATCAACCAAGCTGTGAGATAGAAAGCATTTTGCTGCCGAACTTTGGTGAAGTAAACAATGAGTTAGATTTTCATTTCTACAATTTCTGAATATAAGACAACAATTACCGGAATTACCAATAAACTGCCAACAAATCAGTAAAATAATTCAATTTATGAACGTCAAATCGAAACGAAAATGTAAACATGAATCTTTGAATAACTAAACAGTAACAGAACTATATTGGCAAACTGAAAATTGTCGATAGCAGACTCTAGCTGTCAGTATCATAGTAGGGGAGCCGTAGACCAATTATCCAAATACGGAATAAATATACGGCACACGTTCGCAACGCCGTAATGTTGTTCGCGTGCATAAACATACTTGACTGCCTCAATAAATGCGTGAAGGCATCTCTAGGTTTACTTCTTACTCTGAGTTGTAACTGCTCGTATTCAAAAATCGATTTGTAGAGAAATTTGTTGCAACTGCAGGACAAAATTTTTATTGTTCTTATTTTCAGGAAATGCAAAAACTGTGAGAAATGATAATTCAAGTAGATTTGGTAAATTCATGCAAGTCTGCTTTGATGCCAAATGGATGATTGCAGGATGTATAGTTCAAGATTATTTGTTAGAACAATCCAGGATAACCTTTCAAGGACCTGGTGAAAGGAATTACCATGTTTTTTATATGTTAGTGGAAGCAGCAAAGGTAAGGCAAAATTTTTCAAAATGCATAATTAAATTTTGACGAACAATTTATATCCATTTTTATCTCAATGCAATAAATTAGCATGCATATACTCCGTTCGGATATTATTGAGCACAAAGTATAGTCCATGAAAATTTGGCATTTTCCACATTGTATATTAAATTACAATTTTAGGTTATGTTGTTTATTGTCTTGTCAGTTTGATACGCAATGTCAGTTTCACGAAAAAGTTGCATAAATCGCGGATTTCCGACAATGTCAATTTACATTTTAAAATATCATTTTTGAACAATGGAAACTAATGGTATTGTAAATGTTCTCTGATGTCTCGTCGGACGAGGCCGGGTACATTCGAAAACGTTGACTTTATTTTACGTTATGACTGTAAATACTGCTAACCTGAGATAAATAAATAAAGACCTACTTTGTGCCCAATAGACATCTGAAAATTACAGTGACTATATTTATGGTAATATAGTCACTGTACTGAAAATAAGAATGCCGCGCTACGGTGGGCATTCGTAGAACTATTACTCTTGACATGGGAGGACTTGGTTGTATTGTTTATGTGTATATCTGCTTCATTAAAATTTGGATTTTTCATCAATATATCAAAATTTCAGAAATCTATAGTGAGCGAGTGTATCACTGTGTATCACTACATAGTATAAAACAAAGTCGCTTTCTCTGTCCCTATGTCCCTTTGTATGCTTAAATCTTTGAAACTACGTAACGGATTTTGATGCGTTTTTTTTAATAGATAGAGTGATTCAAGAGGAAGGTTTATATGTATAATAACATCCATTGAATAGTGGAGAAGTACTGTTATTTTTGAGGTTTCTAATGTGATGTCCGTGCGAAGCCGGGGCGAATCGCTAGTAATATATATTATGGTATTTTTTATGAAGACGGTTGGTGTCATTATTTGTTTCAATTTATTTCAGCCATACTGGAAGATGAATCGGATTAAAATGCTGTTGAGGAAATTAAGGAAAACAATTTTGTTTGTTGAGCAGTTGAATAAACTTCATTTTATTATATTCAAACAGTACTTTTTCTTTTCACAAGAACATTTCTCTGTGGGTTTTTCTTTGTTTAGACTTCCTTGTCTTAACCTATCAGTTCTACTACTATAACTAGAACGTTTCGGTTGTTCTTCCTTTCTGGTAATAAATCCAACAGGAAGATTTCTGGTAGGCACAGCAGTATTTTTCAAAAACTACCCCTGTTTTGAACTGGGATCTGTAAACGATTAATCCCATGAATCTAACCTAACCTACAAGTTTTGAGTGATCCGTCCATACTTAGCCAGATGAAAATAATCGTTATCTACAAAATGCAAAAGGCAAAGTTTCCCGTGACTGGTTTACCGATTTTTTAGTTTCAGTTGCCAAATTTATCCCTAACTTGAGGAAAAGAATGGAAATGCATATTATTTGGAATCCTTTTTTCTCAGGAAGAACACTGAGGAACTGAACAATAGTGATTTGAATGAATTATGCTTAAAAAATTATTACTAATATTAAATATTCACATAAATCACAACAACACAATACAAAATGAAAGAATCATGTCAATATTAAAGGTTACTTAGACCGTCACAAGAGGGCGTATCGCTTAGTTTGATTTGCCTATAATACCCGAACGGAGTATAATACTTCAGTATATTGATGTATTGTTCATTTTCAGAGGAATAATGATCTCGCCACCAATCTGCACCTTAAGGAGGTTGAATTTTACAACTACTTGAATCAATCTGATTGTATGAAGATTGAAGATGAAGAAAGAACATTAGATAGGTTAATGTTAGCCTTCAACGTCCTACAGGTGCCTGGTAACATGTGTAACGGTATCTTTCAAACATTAAGTGCAATATTGTGGCTGGGGAATTTAACATTTGAAGATATCGATGGAGAAAAATGTAGATTGACTTCACAAGATGAAGAAATTTTAGATATCCTTTCAAAACTGTTAAGTTTAGATAAGGAAGATTTGCGTCAAGTTGTATTAATTCGACAAATAAATGTTAGAGGGAACATTACTGAAATACCACTCAAGTTACAAGAGGTTTGTCAACTTGTGGTTCTCATATAATTTTAATTTAACATTGGTATTTCTTACTTTCAGGCCAGAGAAAATAGACATGCCATGGCTAAAGCTTTATACTCAAGAACATTTGCTTGGTTGATAAATCATATTAACACTTGTACGAACCCAGGACAGGATTCATCAAGATTTTTAGGCGTTTTAGATATTTTTGGATTTGAAAATTTCGCAGTGAACTCTTTCGAGCAACTCTGCATCAATTATACAAATGAAAAGCTGCACAAGTTTTTCAATCATTATGTTTTTGCCTTGGAACAAGAAATTGTGAGTGTTCTTGTACCTTTCTCATTTATGTGGTAATAACATATCTCGTTTTTAGTATCAAGAGGAATCTATAATGTTCAATCATATAGATTTTAAAGATAACAGCTCCTGTTTGGAGTTATTAGAGAAACCTCCCCGTTGTGTACTCAGGCTCTTAACAGAACAGTGCCATTTACCAAAAGGTTGTGATGCTTCTTACATTCTCACGTTACATAGTGAATTTGAGAATCATGAGAGATATGTGAAAGGTAGGTCCACTGAAACTTCTATCATTATAAAGGGTTTTCCAATAAAAGGTATTATTTTGTATAGCCCGCTATTTCGGTAGATGTCACGTTTGAAGCTGTCATTTTTTGACATTTGACAAGTAGAATCTACGCCATTATTAAAATTAAAACGATACACGCTTCAAAAACGCATTGAAATTATAAAAATGGTGAAAATTTGGCGTAAAACTCAAAAATTTTTGGGTCGTCGTGAGGCACCTCGTCGGACCGCCATAAAGAAATTGGTGAAAAAATTCGAGCTGTTGGGACAAGTTAGTGATGCGAAGAATAAAACCCGTGCACGTCGCTCAAGAACAGCCGAGAATATTGCTGCTGTAGCCGAAAGTGTTGAAGAGGGCTGGAGCAACAGTTATGGTGAATAGATTGCGCTATCGAGAGATGATTAATGATTTTTATGGCCGAAATTGGATAGTATTGAACTGGACAACGTTTACTTTCAACAAGACGGCACCACAAAAGCAACAAAACCATCGATCTTTTGCGGTAAAAGTTTCCGGATCGTGTTATCTCTCGAAGAGGTGATCACAATTGGCCACCAAGATCTTGTGATTCCACACCTTGCGACCTCTTCCTTTGGGGCCACGTGAAAGAGAAGGTCTACGCCAATAGCAGCCGTCGATTCAAAACCTCAAAGATGGAATTCGTGAGGCTATCGAGGACATAGAGCAGCCACTTTGCGATTTGGTTATGGAAAATTTCATTAAAAGGATATGGTCCTGTAAGTGTGGTCGTGGTGGTCATTTGCCTGATGTTATTTTCCACTATTAACGGTATAGCTTCTTCTTTATAATGAAATTACCATATTGAAAATGGCATTTTTCTTTGAATATCAAAATAACACCCTTTTATTGGAAAACCCTTTACATGATTTTTTCCAATGACAATAATTGGTAATCTTTTAAGTGCTGAACAAAAATATTTATCAATTTTAGTTTGTAAATTCTCTCTACAAAGGGTTTTCTTTCATTACTTTTATACCAGAATTACCAACCCAAATATTTCTAGGAGCTAGCTCATTTTATCCAAATTGATTTTTTGTTGAAAATATTCTCAATTGTACAGGATTTAGCTATTGGACACTTTTGACTTAAATGGGAAAAAATGAGGTAGTAATAAACTTGTTCTGAGCTATTTTTTTCAATTAGATAATGAATTTATGCAAAAACTGAATAAACTGTATGTTATCAAGTAACGAGTTACTGGCAGAAACATGACTATCAAAGATTATGGAGTATAGATACTATACAGGGTGTCTATAAACAAATGCGAGGGATTCAATTCTGGGGAAAAAGGTCTCCTGCAAAATTCGATACAGTCGATACTTTTCTCGGAAAAAATAAAAACTTACAAGCAGTTATGATCACTGTTCATTCCATTTCATAAATGTTTCATAGAATGAAATTAAAATATATTAGTTATGCTTGAAATTGGTTTTGTCATTATACTTATTAATCGAAAGAAAGTTCTATTTGGGAAATTAAAATATTACGGATATAATTTTCTTCCGGAAATTAGTAATTAAACCTTTAGAAAGATTTATAGAACATCTTTATCACCTGTCATAGACATGCAATATGAAGTCATTCTATGAAACACTTTATACGATAAAATGGAATGAATAGTGATCATAAGTGCTTGTAAGTTTTTATTTTTTCCGAGAAAAGTATCGACTGTATCGAAATTTTGCAGGAGACTTTTTTTCTCCAGAATTTGATGGGAAACAAAATAATTTCATTTTTTGAAAAAATATCCCACGAAAACAATTTTTGTAGGAAAACCTTAAAGGGTTGTTATTTTCAACCACTAATAATAAAGTTATGGGATCAAAAAAAAATTGTTTGAGTAACATCTACCTAATGAATCATATTATGTATTATTTTATGACTCAGTGTTTTTTAGGACTCCTAAAAAAATTAAAAACTGTCAACTCTCGATCGCCTTCCAAAGGGTGTACATATGTTGAAAGGGAGGTCGATTTGGAAAAAAAATTATATGAACTACCCCTGCTTATTTTCATCGAGGAATCATCTCCCGAAGTCCCTCGCATTTGTTTACAGACGCCCTGTATAATCTTTGATGACTCCAATCACCTTGATTATTCTATGCAATATTCAGTTCATTTTTGACATATTTCATTAATTGTCCGCATCAGGTAGCAGGCGTGTACACATCGGCTCCTGAAATTTTTAACGTTTATCTACACGGAAAGTGTGTAACCAGCAATCAGCACCACACCGACTCCGGGTATAAAAACCCGGATTGATCGAGCTATTGTTGAACAACAAGCCAAATCATCTCAAAAACGAATATTTGAGAAAATTCAAACAAATATTTCCAATATTTATCGGGAAGAATCGATTGAGAATTCAACAAAAAAGGATCCCTTATCAGGCCAGATGGTAATAAACGCACATGATGAACACAGATAACGTGAGCGAAAACATGGATTCAACACCAGAAGCTGGGAATATCCCGTCGGCTCAGATGAGTCATACAAGTACGCATGTACAGGATGGTCCGCAAACATCGAGCTATTGTAGAATGTCATCTACAAGTGATGAAGATTTTCATGGATACCCGACCGAAAATTCGAACACTACGTGGCAGTCTGTTAGAACCAAAACCACAAAAAAACGAAAAGTGAGTACAAATTCCACTGTGACTCCAACAACAACACAAAACAGATTCAGCGCCTTGAGCGAAACAAACGAAACAACGACGAAAAAAACAAACAAAACTCCCAAACCTCCACCGATATTTGTCTACGGGGTGACAAATTACAATGAAATGGCGAAAAAAATAGAAACTGTTGTGGAACATGGAAAATACATCACAGATGTTTAGCAGATAATACAATAAAAATTAACTGCGAGCTACCAGACACCTACAGAAAATTAATAAAATTCATGAGAGATTCCAATGTCATACATCACACTTACCAACCAAAAGAAGAACGGGCCTACAGAATAGTCATCAAACATCTCCATCATACAACAGCCATAACCGAAATAAAAGAAGAATTATCAAAAAGCGGACATACAGTTAGAAATATTCTAAATTGCCTACACAGGGTGACCAAAGAACCACTAAATATGTTCTTTGTCGACCTAGAGCCAGCTGAAAATAATAAAGAGGTCTACAAAATTCAGCATCTTCAGTACCGATCAATACAAATTGAACCACCAAAAAAGGTCAAAGGCATCACACAGTGCACACGATGTCAACAGTATGGGCACTCCAAATCCTACTGCAACAGACCTCATGTATGTGTTAAATGTGGAGGGGCGCATAACACCACAATGTGCAAAAAGACCAGAGACTCTCCAGCTAAATGTGCACTATGTGAAGGAGCCCATCCGGCAAATTATAAAGGTTGTGAGTTCTACCATAAAATTTTTAAATCAAATAACGCCAATAATCGACTAAACATACAACATAGGCCAACTACACAACAAAATTTTGGAAAAAATCCATCTCAACAAACACGACTGGACAGTTATCCATCCTTAAAGACGTCTCAACAGCAAACCAATATGTACAATACCAACACCACAACAACAACAACAAACCAGAAACTATGCAGATGTTACCAAGAACGGCAAGAACGTATATGTGGAAACTACTAGTGATGTGAGTCATATTATGAGCAGGTTCTTAGATGAGTTTAAAGCCATGATGCAGCAGCTGATTCAACAAAACAGTATGGTACTGAACATGCTAACCACACTTATAAGCAAAATTCACTAATTTTATCAGAATAGCAGAATGGAATTCCAATGGTCTTCTGCAACATAAGAATGAGGTCGAATATTTTCTCCATCAAAATTCCCTTGATATTCTACTTATCAGTGAAACACACTTCACAGATAAATCATATTTCAATTTAAGAAATTACTCAACATACTGGACCAATCACCCAGACAATACTGCCCATGCTGGTACAGCCATTCTAATCAAGAACACCATTAAACACTATGAAATGCCAAAGTATGAATACAACCACTTGCAAGCAACAGTCATCAAAGTTCAAACGCTAGCACATGACATAGCGATCGCTGCCGTATATTGCCCTCCAAGGCATAATAACAAAAAACAGGATTTCAAGGATTTCTTCGAAACTCTGGGATCAAAATTCATAGTTGGTGGCGATTATAATAGCAAGAACACCCTTTTTGGTTCAAGACTTACCACAACAAAAGGTAGAGAACTGGCAGAACTCATCCAAGAAGAAAACTATACCATCCTATCAACTGGTACCCCAACCTATTGGCCAACGGATCCTAATAAAACCCCAGACTTATTAGACTTTTTCATAATAAATGGCATTTCATCCTCCTATATGAGTGTTATACCAAGTTATGAATTATCCTCAGATCACTCCCCTATCATAGCCATCATAAGCAGTCTCATAATCCACAAACAACCAATTCCTCGACTACACAATAGAAAAACCGATTGGAACGAATACAGAAGAACAATAGAAGAAAATATACGACTCAATGTGAGCCTTAAAACCAACAGGGAGATAGATGAAGCGCTGACATCATTTATTGATATCCTTAAAGAAGCTGTGCAGAAAGCCACACCTACTTCACAACAACACCGCACAAAGCATACAATGTTCCAGACGCAATCAAGAGACTCCTGTACCAGAAGAAAAAAGCAAGACAGAATTGGCATCAAACACACTCACCTACAGATAAAACTATCCTAAACAGACTAACAAACCAATTAAAATTCAAGATGAAAGAACACAGAGAACAATCCTTCAAAAATTATGTTATGGGGCTCAATAGATATGATAACACAGTGTGGAAACCGATAAAAAATTCAAAAAGGCCAAAAATTCATATAGCACCTATACGCAACTCGCAAGGATCAACACTTCATTGGGCAAGAACGGATGAAGAAAAGTCTAAAACATTTGCTGAACATCTAGCCAGAGTATTCACACCCAATGATAATTTCCAAGACGTAGAAATCGAAAGAGAGCTTCTGTATACTCCATCAAATGTCACCACCATCAAAAAACTCACATTGAAAGAAGTCCAAAACGAAATCAAATATTTGAATCCAAGGAAAGCAGCAGGAATGGACAAGATCACACCAAAAATGATCAAAGAACTTCCAAAGATTGGAGTATCTCTAATGACGCAAATATACAACGCTATTCTAAGACAAAACTATTGGCCTGATCAACTGAAGAATGCTGAAATAATTCTCTTTCCAAAACCAGGCAAAAATCCAAATGATGTCTCCTCATATCGACCAATCAGCTTACTGCCGATTCTTTCTAAAATATTGGAAAAGTTATTACTGCAGAGAATAAAGTCAGATACCAACAACCAAGAAATAATTCCTCAACACCAGTTTGGCTTTAGAGCTCATCACTCCACCACACAACAGATTCACAGAATAAGCCGTGAAATTAGCAAAGCCCTGGAAGACAAAAAATACTGTACATCTGCTTTTTTGGATGTCAGTCAGGCCTTTGATAAAGTCTGGCACCAAGGACTGTTATACAAGATCAAAAAGTGTCTACCGGTACACTATTTCCTACTGATGAAATCTTATCTTACCGGAAGAAGTTTTAGAGTAAGGGTCAACGATAAAGTATCCGATCTTTATCCCATACAATCAGGCGTTCCTCAAGGAAGTGTTATTGGTCCGTTTTTATATTTGCTGTATACAGCAGACCTGCCCACATGTGCTAACACAATTATTGGAACATTCGCAGATGATGCTGCAATACTTGCAACTGACGAAAATCCTGAAAAAGCATCCAATATTTTACAAACGCACCTCATAAAATACAAGAATGGCTCAACAAATGGAAAATCAAAGTCAATGAGACAAAATCAATGCAAATTAATTTTACGCTTCGAAAAGGACAATGCCCTCCTGTTCAGTTAAATAACATACAGTTACCAGTATCACATACTACAAAATATTTGGGAATTCACTTAGATAACAAATTAACATGGAAGGAACACGTGGTTAAAAAAAGGAAGCAAATAGACCTGAAAGTCAAAGAGCTGTATTGGCTCATAGGCAGGAAATCTAAATTGTCGCTGGAAAACAAACTTCTCATATACAAAGCAGTCATAAAACCTATTTGGACATATGGTATTGAACTGTGGGGATGTACTTCTAAGTCCAACGTATCTATAGTACAGAGAAGCCAATCGAAAATACTAAGAATGATAGCAAATGCACCATGGTATGTGACCAACGAAACATTGCACGAAGATCTAAAATACCTTATGTTATGGACGTCATAAAGGAAAAGAGCCAGAAACACCACGACAAACTACACGGACACATAAACGACCTTCTACAGCCATTGCTAGAACCACACACCACCCGGAGACTCAAAAGGAATTGGCCAGCAGACCTTAAGTAGGATAGAAGGGGTCTTTTCATTGGAGAAGACCCTATAACCCATTTTAGAGCCTCATGCTCTACAGACATCAGATTAGCTTATAGAATTATTTTATTGTATTCTGATTGCTAATGAATAAATGATATGAAAAAAAAAAAATTTTTGACATAAACCATCGACTTAAACCAAAATCACTGATTTAATTGCCCAATCAAGCTTTGTTATTGGAGTTTTGTGAAACTCGGCTTAAGTCATCAAATATTATACAGGGTGTCTGTAAACAAATGCGAGGGACTTAGGGAGATGATTCCCCAATGAAAATGAGCAGGGGTAGTTCATATAAATTTACTACTAATACTTAACTGTCAAACTTTGATATAGAATAATTATGTAACATTATTGTTATGATTTTCAGTATTTCAATAAATCTAATATTTTTCTTCTCATTCCAGGAGATGATAGAAGAAGATGGGAAATTGAATTTGGAGTGAAACATTATGCTGGTTGTGTAACTTATAACGTGAAAGGTTTCGTAGATAAAAATAGAGATGTTCAACAGGACGTATTTTTCGACATGATATCTAGGAGTAATAACGATTTTTTACAAGTTCTTTCAACATATCAGGATGTCTCAAACTCCCTTGCTGCTAAAAATGTCGCTAATGGAATATCTACTGTGTCTCGAGGAACGTGCAAAGGAAAGCCTACAGTTTGTGATACATTCCGTTTTCAATTACAATCTCTAGTTGACGTACTACAATCAACTACACCTTGGTATGTTAGGTGTATAAAACCTAATTCTGATAAGGTCCCAAATAAATATGACAACAAGTTAGTGTTAGACCAATTAAAATATTTAGGTATGCTAGATATCATAAGGATTAGAAAAGATGGTTTTCCAGTACACATGAGCTTTGAAGATTTCGTTGATCGGTATCACTGCTTAGCTAGTACAAGATTACCCACTGATGCAAAAAATGCATGTCATACAATTCTATCTAGTCACAACTTACCAAATGCAAATTGGCAATTAGGAAAGTCCAAAGTGTTTTTAAGATCGTATGTCTATGAAACTTTAGAAGATAGTCGTTTTAATATATTATTTGCTCGAGCTGTACTTATCCAAAAAAGTTTTCGGGGTTATGTAGCTAGGAAATCGTACCTGAGAATAAGAAATGCTGTTTTGAGAATTCAGCATTCGTACCGTGGATGGAAACAAAGAATTGAATTCTTAAGAAAACGTAGAGCAGTTATAGTGATACAAAGTCATCTACGTGGAGTATTTGCAAGAGAAGTTGCTGCTGCATTGAAAGAAATGAAGAGAGTTGATGAGGAAATGAAAAAACGGGAGAGGTTAGAAGAAGAACGTAGAGTAAGAGAAGCGAAAGAAGCTGAAGAAGCTCTCAAGAAACAGAAGGAGGAAGAATCTAATGAAAATGAAAACAATGACGAACTAGAAGATGAAGATGGCGAATCATTTACAGAGTTACAAGAAAGTGAGAAGTAAGTAAAATTTTGAAAATTATTATTAATCTTACAATCATGGGGTACGGGTGATTCATTTATCTTGGTAACCTTATGAATATTTTTTATTTTGTTGACGGTACCCATTTAGTACAAGTCTATGTTGATTTGAGACGTGCGTAAAAGTCGGAGAAAATAATTAAGATGCCAGGCGTCGCAGCGCTATCAGAAAATTTTCTTCAGGAACATACCTTTTTTATTGTGTCATTCGCAAGATAATTTTATTCTTAGTTTTTGTCTGAATACATTTTTTCTTCTATTTCTTACTGTCAGCGACCTGCAGCGTGTTTTATGTTAATTCTATTCTATTTATTTTTTCTATTTTGTGACAGTATGCCTTGAATGAGAGCATATAGTCCGTTCACGAAAGTTTGAGCGCATAGTAGGCGTTTGTGGATTGATCTGAAGTTGGCAGTATTTGCTGTCATAACTAAAATAAAGTCAACGTTGCAGATTGTACCCGGCCTCGCACGACAAGCTTGCGAGTATCAGAGATCCATATTGACAACATTACTTATCAATCTGACAAGAAAATAAACAACATAACCTAAAATTTCAATATACCTACACAGTGGAATATGCCAAATTGTCATGGCCAACCGACGGCTCAAAATTTCGTGAACGGACTATAGATATGATTGTGTTTCGTAAAATCGGAGAGCAAACTATTTCTCAAGAATATTATTCATCAAATATTATATTTTATAACAATAAACATGTTTTTTAATAATAGATGCAACATGTCAAATCATATGTTCTATATAACGGCCATTATGATCCATAAATAAATTAAATTATTAAATTAAATTGTCCAAATGAACCGTAATATTTTGACCAAAGTAACTTAGGTATAAT
Source organism: Propylea japonica (assembly GCA_013421045.1). NCBI lineage: Eukaryota > Metazoa > Arthropoda > Insecta > Coleoptera > Coccinellidae > Propylea > Propylea japonica. The sequence goes on along the minus strand of CM024240.1, from coordinate 21,835,128 downwards.
GAAATAAGGAAAAGAAATTATCTATACATGGATCATAATGATCGGTATATAAAATATATGATTTGACATGTTTCGTTGCTTACTAAACAATGTTCATTGTAATAAAATATAATATTCGATTAATATAATTGAGGAATAGTCTGCTACAAACTCTCCTCGATTTTAAGAAACACAATCATATAGCCCGTTCATGAAACTTTGAGCTGTCGGTTGGCCATGACAATTTGTCATATTCCACTGTGTATATTAAAATTTTAGGTTATGTTGTTTATTTTCTTGTCACGTCAATACGCAATGTTGTCATTACAAGAAAGATGTATAAATCGCGGATTTCTTACAATGTCAATTTACATTTGAAAATTGACAAATTGACAACGCAATCCATACAATTCTAAATACCTAACGACAAAAGATTGAAATTTAACATTACAGATTTACTACTTGAATTGAATAAAAATATCATTGTTTGAACAGTGGCCACTAATGGTACCTATCATAAATGCATTCGAGATTTATCAGTTTCATTAGTCAATAAAAGTGCTAATGAACAGAATCAAGTCAAATGAAGAAAAGTTCTGAAACAAACATTATGTGACTAACATAAACATTGTATGGTCAAGACGAATCAAGATATATCTGGAGTAATAAATGAAGATAACTCGGACTTGAGAAAAATACTCGTTACTCACCTAGAGAGTTTAAACTTTCCTTTGAAACATTCTTCATCGTTGATTGAATGAATTGATTTCTTCAGAAGATAATTCGGATGAATCGTCGGTTCCAAAATATCCTGATTTGAACTTAAGAAAGCACCTCTACCTACAGCTATATGCATGTTATACTCGATAGATGAGAATTGTTGTGAATTGAAAACAAGATAACCTCTCTCTCTCGGACTCTCGACTCGAAAACGCGTCGAACGGCAAGGCGAAAACGCGTCGAACTACCAACCTAAGATAATAAAACCAAGACCTACTTTTGCTCAATGATATGTGAACGAGGTTATAAATTTTCTGTACAGAAAGAGAGTATAATCTTCAAACAAGATGTACTTTTTTCATCAAATAATAATATTCGACATTCCTCGAAATTACAGAGCTGCCGAACAAGAAATTGCTGCCCTTTCACATATTGCGCAACAATTGAAACCGAAACTTGTGGAGACTGTTACGGAATCTGTGGACTTGGACAATTTATTCGCTTTCTTGTCGGACGTGCAACCAAACAGGAATCACATCATAGACGAAATTGGTGAAAAAATGAACGAACTCGTTGAAGACCTGGATGTAGAACTCGAAACAGTGATCCAACAGGAATTGGAGGGGTTGAATCAGGATCAACCCCAGCCTACTCCTCCTCGTTTAGGTCATCCTACTTTACCTGAACCGTCTGGACCACCCCCACCACCACCATGCCCTCCTCCTCCACTTATGGCACCAATAGCAGAGAGTCCTGTTGAAGAATTAAATAGTAAGAATGATGGTGAACACATATATGAGGCTGTTTTACCGAGGGAGATTCCTGTAGCCATTTCTCCTCCACCGTTGCCAGCGCCACCTAAGTTGAGTTCTGACTCTCCCAAATCCAGTCCGCACATGTCGAGGTCAAACAGTACGATTATATCTTCTAGGGTAAGTGTGGGAAAAGTATTATTATAGATTGATTATTGCTTGCTTGCTTTTTGTTCGAGTTTTTGGCTAATATATCCAGATTTTAGCTTAAGTCAATTGCTTCAAATTTATTCTACAACTGAAGGTGTTCTCAATGATAATTATTATGCATGCATATGTTATCCACTTTCGACTTTTTTCTTCAATACAGATGTGTTCTCCCAGCAGGAATAAAAAAAGATAAGATCATCAGATTTTGAATGTATTGGCTCCATTCTGAAATCAGTTATTCTCGATCAATTCTAGTGATCAATAGTTTTTCGTTCGTTAGATTTTCTACACTCGATCTCTATGCAACGCGAAACACGCAATTTGACTCAAGAGGAATGTGCCCAAGCGGTAGTTTTGCGAGAAGAAGGGTGGGCATACACAAGAATTGCAGTAAGGTTTGGAGTTTCCCATACATGTGTGTCCAGAATGTTACAGCGATTCAGGGAGACAGGTATGAATGTCCGAAGACCAGTACAGGGCAGACCACGGGTAACAACTGTCATTCAAGGACGTTACTTGAGAGTTTCTTCGTTGAGACAACGATTTGCAATCGTTCGACTCCTTCGAAATCAGCTTGAGCAAACTCATGGGGTGCAAATTAGTACTCAGACAACAAGAAATCGCCTCAGAGAATATGATTTAAGGCCTCGTGTCGCGACAAGAGGCCCAGCTCTTACCTCAGCCCATCGAAGGGCGCGTTTGGATTTTGCGAGAGCATATCCATTGGGAAGAGGCTGATTGGGAAAGAGTTCTCTTCACAGACGAGTCTAGATTCTGCCTCTACCATTATGATCGACGTTCCCTTGTATACAGACGTCCACATGAAAAATATGCTCAGTGCAATTTCCTGAATACTACTCGTTTCGGGGGAGGTTCGATTTTGGTATGGGGAGGAATATTTGAATTTGACTGCTCGCACAGACCTAGTGGTCGTTGATAATGGAGCTATGAATGCAGATAGGTATATAAGGAACATTCTTGAAGAGTACGTAGTGCCATTTGCCCCATACATTGGTGAAAAATTTCATTTTTATGGACGATAATGCCAGACCCCATCGTGCGCGCATCGTTCAGGAGTACCTTGAAGAGGTTTTAAGTCTCTCGAATGGAATGGCCAGCAAGAAGTCCAGATCTCAATCCGATTGAGCCGGTTTGGGACAACTTCAATAGAAGGCTGAGAAGTTCAGAAAAGCATCCAGCTACTCTTAATGACTTAGGAATCCAACTCAGAGAAATCTGGGAACATTTTGAGTATGAACCGTCGTTGCCGAGCTGTAATTAACGCAAGGGGTGGAAATACCAAGTATTAAATCACTTACCAGCATTCCAGTATTTTGAAACTTGTTTTTTCTCTTCTTTCCATAAGATTCGGTGAAATCATGAATTTTTCTTACATTTAATGTGTCTTGTTTCGTTCAAAACCTTCCGAGGGAACATAAAAAATAAGTTATAAAGTCAATGTAGAGTGAACTTCCATTAAAATTGAGATTTTCAGAATGTGCGTTAATTTCTTGGCGCAGTGTATAAATATCAATTGTTGTTCTTTAGTCTCGCTAAAACTCAGGAATGGCCTAACGGATTTACCTTATCTTGGTCTTGAAATGTTCGTGAAAGTTTAAAAGGTGAAGAAATAAATTCTCTGCCTTTCAAATTTGAAAAATTTAGAATTCTCCCGAATAAACCGTAGTTTAAGTGGAGTATAGAAGCAATCTTAGATTGTTCGCACTTTTTTTTAATTTATTTATATGTATTAGAAGCAGGAACCACTGGTCCGTTGCGACGCGTTATAGCAACGGATCATCGCATCGTAGGCTACACCTACGTTCCATCAACGAATGTCACATCCTCTATTATCACAGCATTTTGTGCACTGGAGCTGCGAGTTGGTACAACGCAACGTAACGCACTAGTGGGGCCTCGCCCTTAGTCGAATTTTAAAGGATTTGTATCAATGTGAATAGTAGTTTTTCATTCGAAAAGTGAATAGTATGTTTACATCGTAGGAAAATCCACATTCATGGATTATGTGTTGATAATTCGAGACTCAAGCCGAGACTTGGCAATCTGCACAGTCGCCCATGAATGTTAGGCTTTTCCTACCCATTAAACAATATACCATTCTTTCAATATGTTTGTTTTCAGCCACAATCTTGGCGTTATCCATCAGAATCAGAACAGCCTTTCAATGTGGAAAGGGAACAAAGAAGAAAACTCAGAGTCGAAAAGAAACTGCAGGAATTCGCTGAAAATCATGAGAAAGATACTCACACTGAAGACCAGTTCTTCGATTTACTCGACTTTGCTAAGGCTCACTTCAATGCACATGAAAGAAGTCCAGAAGGAACTATAATAGCTACGCTGACGAGAAAGAGACCCAGTTGCGAAATGATTCCAGTTGAGGACATGGTTACTTTTTATAAAGGTACCACCATACCTTGCTCCCACATTCATATGTATGATCCGGATAATATCAACATAGCTTGCGTCATATTTAGGGACCTCTCAAGGTATTTACGTGGAGAACTAAGTGCTGAAAAGGAACTGCAAGCTATTCAATCTATGATAGGCCATGCTATAGAGAGGGAAGAACTTAGAGATGAGATTTTGGTGCAACTTATGCGTCAAGCTACTAATAATCCTAGCATGGACTCTACAGAAAGAGTTTGGTTGGTACTGTGTCTCTGTGTGGTATCGTTCAAACCTTCTAAATTGTTATCCAAGTATTTCATATCTTTCCTCAAGAAAAATGCCATGCAAGGAGGAAAGATATCTCAGTATGTGCAGTGGTGTTTGGACAACTGTAATAATATCAAAGTTACTGTCAGGGAACTACCACCATCTTCTGTAGAAGTAGCGGTAAGTGAAAATAAATGGCATGCTTTCATATCACCACTTTCAGGACATTGCTGAGTGAAAGAGAGGAATGGGAACGGGAATACACCGACTATAACCTCAAAGAAAATACCGTAAAATGGTTTACAGATGGTTCCAAAACCTCTACAGGAGCTGGCGCTGCAATATACTGGCCAAGTACCAAGTGTGAACTGTCGCTAGGCTCCTGTGTGAGCGTCTTTCAAGCGGATATCTTTGCTATTGAAAGATTTCTAGATATCAATCTAGAAAGAAACTATCAGAAGTGCAATATGCTATATTTTATGGCTCATACACTCAGATAGTCAAGCTGCTATCAAAGCAATGAACTTCTACGTGCCAGAACAAACTCAATGAGGTAGGCAAGAAAAATAAGGTCTTTTTAATCTGGGTTTCCGGCCACTCAGGAATCAAAGGAAACGAAGAGGCCAATACACTTGCCGAAAAGGGCGCACGAATGTCACTCATTGGCCCAGAACACTTCTGTGGTATAGGTAAATGTACCTCTAAGAAGGAGTTTCTGGAGAAGGAGAAAGCCGAGAGGGAAAAACTCTGGCGGAATCTCCTAGGGATGATCATTCCATTAAGTTCCTTCGGAACTTTGAAATAACCAGATCCAAAATATTTCTGGATCTTGGTAAGAAACAATTACACCTCCTCACTGGCTTTCTTACAGGACACTGTAGCCTTAGGAAGCACCTGTTGAGGATGGGATTGTCGGACACTGACGAGTGTAGGTTCTGTGGGGAGGAGGAAGAAACCCCCATTCACTTAGTCACGGAATACTTTGGCATTACGAGCCTAAGGAAAGAATTCCTTGGGCGAGAAACTTGTAAGAGTGAGGAACTAGCCTCGTTGAAGCCTTCACAGATATTAGATTTCATAAGATCTCTGAATCTGGAAGTCGAGCTGTGAGGGTATGGTCCGAACAGCTCTGTGAGGGGGCACAATAGACCTTGGGGTCGCAGTGAACTGTAACCCCTTTATAAGCTAAACTAAAACTAATCACCAGTTTACACAGCAATAATAAGAATAATAATTTGGTGATATTGTAATTTTTATATTATTCGAATTATTCAATTTAACGTTTTTACTTAGGTTAGAGAAAAATTGGAGAACATTTTTTTTTATAGGCAATGAAACGATTGGGGACAATAGTATGCAGATTCTTTTTCTTGGATGGAAGAACCAAAGCCATTGATGTTCATCCAACAGATACAGCTGGAGAAGCCGCTAGAAAATTAGCGGAACGATTAGGATTGAAAAATTTAGATGGTTGGGCGATATATCAGAGCACATCTGAAGGTGAAGAACATGTTCGACACCATCACTACTTGTATGACGTCATAGCAAAATGGGAAATGTAAGTTATGCACGGGGAGGAGAGTACAACCTTAGAATTTTTTTTTAATCTTCTAATATATAGGACTTCATAGATCAAAATTTTGTAGGATTTAATATTATATATTATATGTCCACAAAAAATCGATTTCTGTTCAAAGCTCAGACTAATGCTTTAAACTTCCTACAATATACAATTTATTTATAGTTGCATATTTTTTAATTCACTCAAGATTATTCATTGAATTGATCATTAATAAGTTGCTCTACGTAGGATGCAACAAAAAATAACTGCGCCATCTGGTTTATCTACCTTGGGAAGAAGAAGTACAAATGTTGGTTTAAGTGGAGGAGAAAATAGATTTATCTTCAAAAAAAGGCTATTCAGATCAAATCGGGAACTGAGTCAAGATCCTGTAGAAGTCAATTTGTTATATGCCCAAGCTGTACATAGTGTTGTAAAAGTAAGTTTCAATTGTCAATATTAGTACTTACCTCAAACTTAGTTTCACTTTGATTGCTGTGTTAATCCTTACGTTAAATTGAATTCATTTTTAACAACTGAGAATTTTATTTGTTCACAGTGTGATGATTTTCCTGTAACTGAGAAAGTAGCTCTTCAGTTGGCTGGACTGCAGGCACAAGTCGCTCTTGGTAACCCCAAAGATAATAGTAAATTGGAGTATTACACTGATATAGACACATTCCTACCATATAGAATAAGCAGAACTCGAGGTGCAGATGTTTGGGTAAGACACAATAACCTACAGATATATCATCTCAGTTTTCAAAATTCTCCTTTGTTGTGAATCTGCTTGTATTCCCTTCAATATACAGGTTTGGAAATTAACATTGGAAACATCATTCTAGTACGTTCACGAAAGGTTGAGCCGTCGGTTGGCCATGACAATTTGGCATATTCCACTGTGTATATTAAAATTTTAGGTTTTGTTGTTCATTTTCTTGTCAGATTGATACGCAATGTTGTCAATATTGCATAGAGTTCTCTGATAATTCGAAAGTTCGTCGGACGAGGCCGGGTACATTCGGCAACGTTGACTTTATTTTACGTTATAACAGCAAATACTGCAAAGTTACTAGGCCTCATGGTACAAGTGAAGCTGTAAGGGCTAAATACAATAGGAACCTGGCTGCCAAAGCCATGGGACACCGTATCAGAATTATGCTGTACCCATCGTCGATATAAAGTGTTAAATAAGTTCCAATAAATTCTGAAACTGCCAACTTCAGATAAATAAACAAACGCCTACTCTAAGCTCAAACTTCCGTGAACGGACTATACTTATAAACTTCTATACCGCTAAGTGCGAGTCCACAACGGCGCACCGACCCTAGCCCATCGCACCGCGATGTCGATATTTGAAGTTTGTTACGAACTAAATACGTCATTTGATGACATCGCGGTGCGATGGGCTAGGGTCGGTGCGCCGTTGTGGACTCGTACTAACATTGATCCACTTCTCTATTACAAATTGAAGCAGGGATCACGTGGTACAATGTCCAATGAATTCATTGCGCAGGCTCCAAAACATAACCTCGCATAGTTTAAATTATGTCAAATAAAAATAACTAAAAACCATAACCTCAATTTTTCACGTCTTGTCAAATTTCGAGTTTGCACATGCTCTGCATGAACCTATAATACTAACTGGACGTCAAACTTCCTAACTGTCACGTAGAAAAAAGTGAGGCAAGACAGAGCCGCCATTTGCAGTTTGGGATGAATCTCGAATATTTTGATATTCTAAGCCATCTATGCTCGAATTTTTTTCGTTGAAAAATTGTCACCTCTCAAGTAAAACCCAAACTGCAAATGGCCGCCGTTTGCCTCATAATTTCTGGCAGGTTCGCCATCTAGTTAGTATTATAATCTATGATGCTCTGATGCATTGAATTTCATATATTTCCGATGTGAATTTCCAAACCTGTATATTCGTAGTAGTATAGCTTCAACAAACTTAGATATTCAATCAATTTCATTTTAAACAAAATATTAAAAATTATTTGCAGGTACCAATAATCGCTCAAGCACACAAGCAATATGGTTCCAATAGGTCAGAACTCACCGCTAAGGCATTATATCTTTCCTGTGTAATGCAGTATCCTCTATATGGTACCACCATGTTCTCAGTTACTTATAAAGGTTATTGGTTGCACAGTAACAACCTGATTCTTGGCATCAACTGTGATGGAATAATGCTCATAAAGAAAGATGATAAATTTGTGTTACATGACTATCATTACCAGGAGATCGAAAGTATTATGTTAGATCCAAGTGATTCTTTTATTACAATAACACTACAAAGACATATGAATGACAGCAATCATAGATGTTTCGTTTTCGAGACTAAACAGAAGAATGAAATTGGATCTCTTATTGCAAGTTATTATCCCAATTTAGCAGGGTGGATAATAGAAAATGACCAGCCAACAAAGAAAATGAAAGGTAATTTCTTCATTTAATAGTTATTTTATCAACTTGGTTATTAAAGACTTATTGCCAAGATATTTTAATATCCTCGTAGTTTGTGACCATTAGTCGTCCGATTAATAACCGAGTTGATTACAAGATTTTTCAGACGATCTCAATATGAATTGTGTATTCTTGATTGAAATACATTCTCATTTTGTACAAGACTTTCATTTGACACAATAAAATTTCTATGTATAGTCCGTTCACGAAAGTTTTAGCCGTCGGTTAGCCATGGAAATTTGGCTTATTCCACTGTGTATATTCATATTTTAGGTTATGGTGTTTATTTTCATGTCAGATTGATACGCAATTTTGTCAAAATTGCATAGAGTTCTCTGATAACTCTTAAGCTCGTCGGACGAGGCCAGGTACATTCGGCAACGTTGACTTTATTTTACGTTATGACAGCAATTACATACTGCCAACTTCAGATAAATAAAGAACGCCTACTATGTGCTCAACCTTTCGTGAACGGACTATATCTAAGTTCTAGTAGAGTTTTGACATTTCTCATTTTCTTCTGAATACTTTTTGAACGGTTGCCATGAGGATTGCTCATCAAAATAGCATTAAAATGGACCATTAATGATCAATTTTGTACACACTAAAACCATCTTCTATATTGAGATCGACGGAAAAAATTATTTATTGAGTAGGTGAATCCTATAAAAAGTAATGTTCAAAAATCTGAGAACACTCAAGCTGCTTCATAAGGCGTTTTCGGATATTTACTAGGGTTTGCTCGATCCCTAACCTTCGCGTTCGTTTACCTCACCCGAACATCTAACCCGTGTTCGGAAAGTACGGTGTTATTAACACGATCACTAACTCAGATTGATCTATCGTAACTCTACACAAGAGCAGGGTCGTAGAACCACCGCATGCGCACTGCAGTTTGATTCTGTATTCGAAAAAGGCGGGAATAAGTCTTCTACTCTTTTCTCAATGATTTCATATATTCTATTCCTAATAATTATGGAAAGAGGAGAAAATTTGGCTCAACGTAAAATGTGTGGTTCCATGAACCAAGAGAATAATGTAAAACAACTTCTTCATAACTTTGTATGCGGTCTTTCTGTGCTAAACTACAGACTTCTTTACTTCTTCAACATTGGGACTCAAAAGAAAACATTGAACATGCGAACTGGTGCCGTATTCTCGAATAGTGATATTCGAAAACTTATACGAACTTCATTGCTTGAGTCCTGTTTTACCTGCAAAAATGCACACCGCGCAATGAAGTACGTATACGTTTTGGACAATCACTTGTCGAGAATACGGCACCTGGAACTGAAAAAAATATTCTCTACTTCTTTAACATAGGTATTCGAAAATGACACTAAACATGGAAGGGCACACCACAAATTATAAGAAAGATTTGACAAAAGCTATAAATGCAACCAAAGCTAGAGACATTCCAAAATCAACTAGGACTAAAAATGAATTCATAAATATTTGGTTATGTTATTGATACAAAAGCAACTTCAACTCCTGAACCTTATGCTTTCGTAAACGTAGAACCCGAGTATATCCGTCACTTAACCCAATGGATCGAGTTAATAACCCTGAGTAAGTTTCCGAAAACGCCTTCCGGTATGACAGTATAATATACAGCTCAGATAAATAATGCTATTTTCATTAGTTTCCCAATTATTCTATATACTGTTACATGAAGTTTCCTTTCATACAAATTCTAGTGTATAATTTTTTTTCTTTTCTTCGTTCAATAAACACAATTTTTTCATAAGTTCCATTTTGCTGAATTCTCACTCTTATATTGACTTTTTTCGGTTCAAGCTATCACGAATGAAGATAGAATTCGAATTTACCACAACTTGGTCAACTGCCGAAGAGCTATGATTGACCATGATATCCTTCGAAAACCAGTAGAATCAGGTGGGAGTTTTTTGAAGAACACTTTACGGCGTCTTAGTAAGAACAAACTTGATAAATTGAGACAGGAGCATGGCGGAGACACGAATGAAACATATAAAGGATTTCACTATGGTTTTTGGGCTTTCACCAGACAAATGATCCAGCAAAGTATTAGCAGGTTACCAGAACCAGAGGAACAGATCATGCTCCAAGTATTCCAGATCATGTTGACTTATGCAGGACTTGGTCAAAATGGTAAATTTTAACTCATAGATTATAGAGTATAGAAAGATAGGAAACGGCCCTACATTCGTAGTACTAAAAAACGACTACATTTTTAAGTTCACATTTGACCCAGAGATGGCACTGAAGATCAATTTTTATATAAAATCTGTAATTTTGATTAGAAATTATATAAAGAAAACTGTAATAAGAATTGATGCGAAATTCGTATCCCTTCAGATTGTTTCATTTTTATATTTTAAATCCATATTTTCTATAAAATTCAGTATTTCATGTGTAAAATTTTTATTATGCATTTATAGAAGATATTACAGAAATATTAGGGTATTATTGTAAGATTTATACATGGATTGAGTATGAATATACTTAGTGCATCTGTGGAATTCCAGTTTCTGGCTCAGTTCAATTATTGCAGCTTCGTTATTCACCATCATTGTTTGAATTGACGGAAAACTTTTCCTGAATAGTCACTTTAACCATTTCATTTTCCGTGCAGCTTCACTATCAGCCACTATTTCTGCCTCTATCGTGGAAATAGCAACAGATGTTTGACGTTGGTCAAGCCAAGATATAGCTTCACCTGCATACATCCATAAAACACCAGTTGATCATCCAATTTCACTATCTCATTCGTAATCTGCATTACTGAAGGGTACAAATCATCTTTTTTCCACTTTTTTCGAGACGACACTAACGGCAAAACCGTTCGAAGTGAAATCATAGACCTAATAATAATATAAATAATAATAATTATAGATCTATGAGTGAAATAATATTTGTAAGGCTCTGAAAAGGGGAGTATACCAGACAGCCATGCTGGGTCAACCACAGACTCGAAAATTACAGAACAATTCGAATGAAATGAAATCTGTAAATGCTTATGCTTACCTGTCTAGTCCCAACTTTATTGTTTTGAATAAAAAATCAATACTTTCTATTAACTATTCTTCAAAAAAAGCACGCAACTAACAATAGAGCACAATAACTGAGAAATTGACATTACCATCTGTAATTTCGAGTCTATGGTTGGACCCAGTCAGCCTGTCTGGCATACCTATCTTTCTAGTGCTCTAATATTTGTACAAACGAATTGATTGGCACTTTTCATATCAATGCATTTCCCATGTATATTGATTTCGAAACTTATAATCATAGAACCAGAATTTTAACCCTTCTATAGTGACATTAGTTCACATTGACCCAGAGATGGCTCTCATACACTGTAGTCGTGTCGTTTCCGATCTTTAAACTATATAATCTTTGTTTTAACTGTGATGATTGAACTTCTCATTTGACACTACTCACTACTAGATGTCACCATCTGTTAGTTGCTACTCGATAGCTTTTTACAATTAGTGTTAAATGTAGAGGTTTTTCAATAGGATGTTGTCTCTGAGGGATATGGGACACTGACGAGGCCTAATGAAGCCGAAACCGGTCGTCTGTCTCTTCCCTCATTGACAACATCTTGAATAATCATCCCAGTCCGCCTGAAGAGGTTCTGTGAACCTATAAATTGAAGATTGTATTCGTTTCGATGCTTACTAATTTCTATTTATCTATGTTTCAAATATTTTAACTTGTTTTTAGTGTAATGGTATGGGTTGTGGTCGTATATCGCCGAGAATTTCAGAGTGGTAACTAACGGTTTTTAATATTTCATGATACCAGCTTCGAAGATTCGGACCGCTGCGCTAGTCGCTTGTCATTCTTGTCAGCATAATTTTAAATTTTCATTGCAGAAGTTTAGGGGTTAACTGACAGCAGAAAATGTATATATAGTCCGTTCACGAAAGTTTGAGCGCATAGTAGGCGTTTGTTTATTTATCTGAAGTTGGCAGTATTTACTGTCACAACGTAAAATAAAGTCAACGTTGCCGAATGTACCCGGCCTAGTCCGACGAGTTTGCGAGTTATCAGAGAATTCTATGCAATAATAACAACATTGCGTTTCAATCTGACAGGAAAATAAATAACATAACCTAAAATTTTAATATACAGTGGAATATGCCAAATTGTCATGGCCCACCGACGGATCAAACTTTCGTAAGGGACTATTGATATATATTTACTCTTTGATTAATTAATTTTTTCATCCACATCACAAAAAATGTTCAAAAACATACCACAATCATCATAACTAACAAGTAAAAACAACAATGAAATGTCCGATGACAGACAAATAGGCGTGGTTACCGAACTCACCAGAATGAAATTACGGTTGATCTGGTGATACTCACCGAAATTCCAGAAAATGGTCACCGCTTTTTGTTAGCAATTTGTTATATCAAGTGTCCCAAGGGTAGTGGCCTATTAGATTATTATGGAAACTATTGTTGTGAAGATTTCAAGTTTTGTGGATCGATATTTGGCAATTTAAGGTACATTTTTAAAATAACTTCACATTTCCAGTGTTGCGGGATGTAAGACAATTTGGCAACAACTTTGTTATTTTAAATGGGACATCCGGTATTCTATTTTCTTACGATACTCCATAAAATATTAAATCTATTCACTCTTACTTTTCATGCCTATCTTTAACTGTTTTCAGTTATTAATTATTTTTCGAAATTATAGATCAATTGGCGTGTTACGAAAATGTGTCTAGTTCGCTCAATATTTGAGATTTAAGTCAGAAATTTAGCGAGTCATTAGATATTGATCTAATCTATGTCACTGCTTTTGAATTATAGTTGTCAGTTATATAGGATGGACCAAAAAAAATCATCATTTGCCAAGTTACAAAATCGTAAAAAAAGTCTGTTTTTTCAAACTAGACACCTATTACATTCTTAAATTTTTGGAATCAGTAGAACACACTCTACAATGTTACTATTCACGTCCCTATACCTATCTCAACGATTTTGTAACTTGGCGAATAATGATTTTTTTAGTCCATCTTGTATACCTGACAACTATAATTTTAAAGCAGTGACATAAATCAGATCAACATGTAATGACTTGCTATATTTCTGACTTGAATCTCGAATATTTATCAAATTAGATTAATTTTCGTAACATGACAATTCGATCCAAAATTTCAAAAAATAATTAAAAACCATTAAAAATAGGTATGAAAAAGTAAGAGTGAATAGATTTAATATTTTATGGAGTATCATAAAGAAATAAAACGAAAATCCCATTTAAAATAACAAAGTTGTTGCCAAATTGTCGTACATCCGGAAATGTGAAATTATTTTTAAAATGTACCTTACATGGCCATATATCGATCCAAAATATTTGAAATCTTTACCATCAATAGTTTCCATAATAATCTATTAGTTACTCACTTTGGGACATCGATATACAGACCGCTCACTTACCAAAGTAACACAGTGGATATACTGACCATACCCTATATTCCACTACAGTATGAAGTGAGTAAAATTAAGCCCCTCCTGCTCCATATTTACACGCGACCAGATTGTGTCAGGTTTATTGAACTAGTAAAGAGAGATAGATCGCTACTCTGCAGCGTTCACGATAGAGAGGTTGTAGCGATAGGAGGGGCTAAGAAGTAAGAGGTTTCCTTCACTTTATACTCTCCTAAAATTGACTGTAAATATGACCGATTCGCTAATCCATTCGAAAAATTACAGGTGAATCCATAAAACGCATCGAGGATGAGCATGTTAGCCTTCTGCAAACTATACTGGATAGATGTATGAGAAAAGATTCTTTACTTTGTGAACTATTTCTGCAACTAATCAAGCAAACCACAGATCACCCCGATCCAAATTCTCGCGTTAATTTACGTCATTGGGCCCTCCTCTGCCTAGCCTGCTCAGTTATTTTACCACCAAATAAAGCAATTAGACGCTACCTCATTGCTCACCTAAAAAAATGTAGCGCAGATAACGTAACTGAAGAGGGAAAATATGCGAGGTTTGCAGAAAAATGTTTGCTTAAAACGCAGGGTACCAGAAGAAGGCAATGGCCACCTTCGAAAGAGGAAATTCTTTGTACCATCAATCGCCGACCTGTTTATGCTAGGTTTCACTTCATGGATGGACAGTACCATTCAGTGGAATTCCATCCTTCTTCTACGGCCAAAGACGTTCTCGAGATTGTAAGAGATAAAGTGGGATTACAAGGAAATGCCAGAGGTGAGTTCTCAACAATGAATATAAACATATACTGGATCCAGCACTTGAAGTGTAACCAGTTTCAAGTCATAACTCACCTGCCACAGTAACATTAGCTATTCACAAAATGACAGTTATGAGTATTGTTTGCGATCTTACAAAAGCATTTTGCTAAAAGTTAACGCAAAAAAAAGTTATAAGATTTGATAGAGCGAAGGGGCTTCCTGTTTGGCTGAAAGCAGTGAATTTCCTAAACGGTTAATCGACGGTTGATTAGGATTAACCGAGCGTTTCCACTTCATCGACTGAAGGTTAAATCCGCATGGTTGGACCACCTGTTTGTATTAAAAACGAATAAACATCTCGCTACTTCGTTCGAGGTTCATGCATCGGAGGTAGGTGTTCGTAAGGGTTCCAGGAGATGGCGTTCTGTTTCTGTTAATCTGAGAAATAGGCGACATTTCTTACAAATGAGGGAACCTAGAATGCCTTTCAGACGGAGCTCCTCCATACTGAAGAGCCCCGAATAGACTGAAATAGCTATCTATGGATGCTCTCTTTGATATTACCACCATGCATGTTCTTTGTGCGTTGACGGAATTACATAGTTCCGAAGTATGGGGAATATTGGTTGATTTTAATCAATTAAAATTATTCTCTGCTTTCATTGTCTTATATTTCATCTACTGTAAATCCAATTTTATGAATCCTCTTGAAATCCATAAACAAATAAAGTCAGTAATGTAACTTCAGTTGAGATTTGCCACATGGACAAATCTTCTGTTCAAAGCATCAACCTCATTGCTCTATTGAATATAGTTCTTTCTATCTATAAGGTATTCAGGACTATCTCTTAAAACTTATGTTTAACCATTTTAAATCAATTTAAAGCGGATAACCAATAATAACTAACTGCAGTTATTGTTGGTTCAGCCGTTGGTTATTCCCTTTTTTTCTAGAACGAATAACCGTCCCTCTGCTCTCGTTGCTTGAATGCGGTTTCTAGTTATTTGTCAATTGTCAATATAGGTTATATTTATATTCTTTTATGCAATAAATACAAGAATTGATTTGCAAATGTAAATCATTATGCTTTTCATGTTCAACTCCATGCATCCTAAAATATTAATATTTGAAACGTAGATTCAATGTAACGATGAACATATGTTTTTCAGAATGTTCCGCTTGACAAAAAAAGTTTGTTTGTTCAGACAGAAATTATTTGAAGAGAAAATATTGCAGAAAAATATACAGGAGGACACTATCCAATAGATTTAAATTCATATGTATTGATATCACTGTGGTATTTGGCTACATCTCACACGTCACAGTAAAGTTTGCTATTAATGAAACTTTTTTTGTTTTGTTATACTCAAACAATATCAGCAATCCTCCAGAACTTCGGACAATTCTATTTTAAATAATATTAACAAGTTAGAAGCTTTTGGATGCGTTAATTTCCGAACCTAACTTAGAGATTTCAATAGATTAGTTTAATTCCTAAATAATTGAAACTAAGCCGGTAATTGAAATTGTTGAAATAGTTTTCTCAATATAAATCGTAACGTGGCTAAGCTCAGGAATACATATCTTCTTCGAGTATGCTTCGTCAGTCAACAACTTCTGAAATTTGCCGCGTACAACCCTACTTTTCTAATTACCAGAAGTTTAACCTAGCTCTTGAGTCTGGTCATTTGCGGTTCAAATCAATGACATCGAAGGGCTAATTCATGACGTCATTACTTTGAACCAAAAATAACCAAAACCGCTTGAATGCAATTGGTTAACCAAAATGATAACCGGTTATCCGCTTGAAATTGATTTTAATTGAGCGCCATTACTCTTCCTTTTATTTATTTGTTTATTTCCATCATTAGTTAAATTGGATAAATACTTGAGGCTTGAAACTTGTAAATAATAGAAAGATCTTACCACGTAACTGCTGTAATGTTCATATACTTTTCGCCAAAGGGGAAGGGTAACGTTAACTAAAGTGTTACCTCTGTTACCGCTAGTTGCTCGTAAAAACATGTCTTAATTTTTGTTCAATCCTACCAACTCTTGAAATAATTATGATCTTATTACCTGGATTGAAATGCAACATAATCTGTACTTTTAGGTTATGCTATTTATGAAGTTCTTGGAAATTCAGAGAGAAGTCTAGCAGGCGAAGAAAAAGTAACAGATGTCATGGCAAAATGGGAAAGATACAGAGCTGCCTCTGCTGCGAACACTTTGACTAATGCTCCTGGCTCAAAACGTGCAAGACCACAACATCACTTTTTCTTATTCAAAAAACATCTGTTTATGGACCAATTCATCAATTTGAACGATCCTGTCGAAAAGGAACTATTGTATCATCAAGTTTTACATGATCTGAGGACAGATAGATTCCCCATCCATGATAAAGAAGCTGTAAGTTCAATTAAAGGAATATGAATATACTAGATTGAAATTTGTCGATTATTATGAGATTTGCATTAAGGCGCCTACAGACGACATGGCAAGCCTCGGCCAACGTTTGTTCGTTGTAACGCGAGTCGTTGACGCATCGTGTGTACGCAAAACTTTTGGCAAGTCGAATCGAACGCTGGCGCTGGCCAGGGCTTGCGACTACAGACGGCTTGGCAAGCCTCGGCCAACGTTTTAGCGAACTTTTATAGACACGTTGGTTTTCGCTCGATATTCGTGCATCGATGACGGTACACATCATAGACTACGATACACATGACATGTTTTTATCTTGCCATTTTTTTTCTATAACTTTTTCATCTGGTGGTAGCTCTGCGACCGTGAAAATGAATTGAGTTTGTAGGAAGGGCGAGTATTTTAATATATTTACATGAAGAATGGATTTCGGAAAAACATACACACAATTTTCAATATATCCCTATAATTTTTTGGATTTCTCGGAAAGAAGGGCTTTCGAAAAAAGTAAAAGGCGCTCAAGCACTGTCAAACGAAGATCTATAAGTACCTGGGAAAAGGGTGTCCCAGGAATAACTGTACAAGGTATCCCAAAATGCTTGATTTTGGCTGTTTCTGGTACTTCTAGACTAGATAGGTGAAAATGTTGAAAGGGGTCCCTGGTTCGATTTCCATGAAAACACCATTACCTAGTGGAAGCCATTTCACGATATTGTTTTTAAGTTAAAACCAAATTTCGATATCTCATCGATTTCGAAAATGTTCCATAGTTTTTTTCTAGAATAGGTATCTAATTTGAAAAACAGAAGTTATGGCCAATTATCGATCACAGTTTTTGACACAAAATTCCAAACACCCTGTGATGATTTATGAAATTCAAAAGATGCATGACCTTTCCATATTCTTCTACTTTGATGTTATGACAACGGTTCACGCTCAGGATGTTGAGAATAAGAAAAATGAACCTGATATTGACTACGAATATTTGACTTTTTTCCAGTTTTCCATCGATATTTTGAAAATTTATTGAAAAGATATGATAATTTCAATGTAAATGTATTCAGAATTGAATACTCAATTATGTCATGAGATATGGGGTAACGTTTTGGGGAGCTAGCTCAGCTGTTGACTCTATCTTTAGAATACAGAAGAAAATTATGAGAATCATGTTCCATATGAAGTTCAGAGAGTCATGTAGAAGAGTATTCAGAGAAAAAAATATTATGACATTGTATGCCCTTTATATATTTGAATGTTTAGTGTTCTTTATGAAGAGTAGGGAAAAGTTACAATTCATACTTCTCAGCATCACTGTCCAACACGATCTATTGACTTACATTTTCCATTGCATAGATTGGCAATTACTGATAAACATCCATCTTATATGTGCATTAAACTGTTTAACTCTCTTCCATATAATGTGAAAGTGTTGACCAACTTGAATACCTTTAAGAAATCATTGAAAACTCTCCTCATTAAGATCGAACCATATTGTTTAGAAGAGTTTTTTCATGCAGTGAGAATCTTGTAGTTTTTTGTGTAAATGTTTATTTCTGTTAAGTTTAGACGTGATTTCATTTGTATCTTTGTAACTTTTATGGAAATTCCTTGAAATAAAGTATATTATTATTATTATCAGATAGGAAAAAATTGAAAAAAAAATTTTGAACAAATTCATTTTCGCTCCCTGTATAACCGGAAGCGCTCAAGCTTTGAAAATATTTTAGCTCAGTAGAGAATTCCGTACAATATTAAATTTCCAATTTTAAAATTTCAAATATGTCAAGTTCTCCAGAAACGTCTAATAGGCCACTCACCTTGGGACACCGGATATTTGTTTTTCCGAAATTCTAAAATTTCGAGAATCCGATAGAAACACCGCAATATTTTTTTTTATGGAGGGTTTTCAAACAAAAGTAGAATATGGTGAAACATGGTCAAAAATGGCCAATCCCAGAATTTTTCCTATTAATTTTCGACATATTTGCCTTACTAGCTTCATTGAGCTCAGCGTGTCGTGATGTGTACTGTGATCAAATTCAATTCGATGATTATACTATTTTCAATTTATCTATGTTTCAAAAATCATATACACTGGCGGATTTCAAAAAATTCCTTTGATGTGTGTCAAAAATATCGCCTTCTAGGCGAACCCTGACCAGCGCCAGCGTGAAGTTCGCTTTGTCATATGCTTTGCATACAAACGATGCGCCAACGTTTGAACGAGCGGCCGTTGCCATGCCGTCTCTATCGAACGCTGAAACGATCGGACGTTGGCCGAGGCTTGTCATGCCGTCTGTAGCGGCGTTTTTGGGGCGGCATGGCAAGCTTGGGCCAACGTCCGCTCGTTCAAACGTTCGCCTTGCTAGGCGAACCCTTGCCAGCACCGACGTGGGACTCGCCTTGCCATATGTTTTGCATACACACGATGCGCCAACGTTGGAACGAGTGGACGTTGGCCGAGGCTTGCCATGTCGTCTGTAGGCGCCTTTACACTGCTACATTAAGATCTATTTCCGCAACTTCGACTGTACAGCTCGCCGTCCAGATCCAGAGCTATAATGAACTCTAAAACTGCAATATTCAGTTATTTTACCAGGCTCTGAACATGTTTTTCACCTCCGTTTATAATATTTTACATCTCAAACATATTCACTCATAGGTCTGAAATAGATTGAGATTGAGAATATTTTTGTTTGATTTATTCTTCAGAGAATCAGGTGGAAATTTTTTTACCATCAATTATTACAATTATGATGTCTCTCAATTGAAAAAAGCGTTTGAAGGTATAAATTTGATTTTATTTAATTCTATATTTGATAGTACCATTTTATTGAGTTTACAAATTATTGATATTATTCATAGTCCCTACAGTATAGAATTGTAATAGAATAAAATCTAAAATTATCAATAAAATTCAACGCTATATCCACGTAACATCTATCGAAAATTTTGCCGTAGAACCTAAATAAATTCGATCTATTTCTGTATTTTCAACCTCTTTACAATCTTCATCATCATATTCCTCATTCAGCATGTAAAAATTATGTATAAGCATATGCCATTACTGAATTATTTCACAGGTTTGCATGTTTGACAAAGTCCTGAGTGTCGGAAATGTTTTGATTTTGTTAACCTATAAAAAGGAACGGATGACAGTACTCCCTAAATGCTCGCGACGACCAACGTCCTGACGTGGGTCTCCGTGGACTTTACGGGTGAAATTGATAACGTCAATCCATGACGTCACACACCTCGCGTGAGCGTTGCGGTCGTTCAGTGGAATGTAAACATGAGGCGTTTTCGGCGTTGTGATCGCTTAGTGGAACGTACTGTATGTCATACTCTTGATAGATTCATTCCAATTTCTGTCCATGCATTTTTCGACTGCAAATATTTCTGCCATAAAAACAATCGAGTAGGAGCCTAACGATAGTGTACACGTGGTTCTAGGCCCGTATACTCCAGCGTCGGCACCTATAGTGGGTTTTGGAACCATCTGTATATCATTTAACGGTATTTACAAGTCTTAAGTTTTTTTAGATGCATAACTACATGATCACCTAATGATGGTTTACATTTTTGACAGATGATGCTCACAGCTCTTCAAGCACAGCTTGAACTCGGCGATTTGGAAGATATACTTCATGATTACAGAAGAATTGCTGCGCATTGCCTACCTGCTCGACTCGTGCCATCCCTACCTCAAGAAGGGGTTACCATGCATCACCAATCCCTGAAGGGTATGACGTCAGCAGAAGCGAAACAAGCGTTTTTGAATCTTATTCAAAGTTGGCCTCTTCACAGAGCAACAATATTTGATGTTATGGTGAGTCCAATAATTTGAATGGGAGAGATTCTTTGTTTTATTTTACGAGCAAAACCATTTAATTATACGTGTTTATTGCCGATGCTGTGCGCCTTTTATGATTACATTATACAGGGTGTTACAGAATAGTATGTTACAACTTAAGGGGATGAATCTACGTATATAATTTCAAGAAAAAAAGTCCATATAAATATGGGTCCGAAAAAGCTTCCTTCATTTTCGATTAAAAAGTTATTGAACGATTGTATATTATTCTCTAAATAAAAAAAAAAGAATCGATAGTTCTGCCCAAAATTTGCTTTTATTTTGATAGCTCGTCATCTGAGACTCGACTTAAATCTATTCAATATTAACATACAATCGTTCAATAATTCGATAACGGTTAGAGATACGAAAAAATTACAGGAGTCAATAAGTTTTTGAATTCAACGAAGATATCAAAAATTGATTTTACGCTGATCAGTGGCGTACCGCAAAAAAGTTTGAGAGAGAAAAAGGAGACATGGCTCCAGAAAAGAAAACAACCTGTAGATTCTAGTTAAGATTCAGGACGTTCGATGATGTGTTGAAAATGGCTCGCAATCCAAATTTGGACTGAATATCTCAAAAACTGCAGGAGTTATGAAGAAAAAACCAATTTTTTTGGAAATTTCAACACTCCGTAGCTCCGTAACGAAGCTTTTACGGACCCATGTTTATATAAACTTTTTATCTTAAAATTACATGTAGATTCACCCCCTCAAGATGTGACATACTATTATGTTACACCCTGTAGACTCAAAGCAACTACAAACTGTGCTTCGAGAACACTAAAATAGCTATTTACATAGGTCAGAATGTCGAGAAGTGGGCTCAGTTGAATAAGAAAAAACTTCTAAATTGATTTTTAAAACCACAATAGTCCAATAGTGAATGTACCGTTTTTCTTCTGGCATAAAAATGATAATATTAGGGGCGTTCGGCATCGACATCGGACGTGTCGGATCGATCTAAACCGTTCGTTTATTACATCCGGATTGAGGGGAATACACATCTGTACCGTTCGTCATAAAATCTGAGCAATCGGACGTCGATCTTTTCGCTCGGTCTATTTCGACGGAGCAAAGCGATTTTATCCATAGAGTTTTATGTTTTTTATATTTTTTTTGTTTTATGTTGAGTTTCCTGATCCGACAACCGATAGATTGAAAAATTTTAACAGTTTTATTCTTCTGTTTTCATTTATTCATTAAAATAACTCAATTAATTCATTAAAATTTTTCAATATAGCTATCGTAGTTATAAATGGGCAGATGGAGATATTGCTTTCCCGTTTCTTTTTCGTGTAATTAATCAATTAATTGATCAGGATCTTTCGGTACAACTATCGCCAACAACGACCAGAAGGGGATATTGCATTACTCGTTTCTTTTGCATTCAGTGCCTTTGCACCTAATTATTTAATTGAGATTTTATGGAAGAGCTACTAAAAGGGTGAAAGTATCGTTAAAAGATGAGCATATTTCCCAAAATAGTGATTTTTGAAATCTCATAATCTATAAAAGTAGAACAGAGCAGTATGTTCTGTGGCAGATGCTCTGTACCGTTCGTTTATTCCCAGATATTTGAGATTTATCTGTACGATCTGTGGTCACGTGACTAAAAAATCCGTCCGCTCGCGGAGGTCAATGCCGAACGCCCTATTGAACAGAAAAACGAATTTTTAACAAAAACAAATTTTTCAGCAATCTTTCACCTCCAATTGGCCAAGAGTTCTATGGCTTGCAGTTGACCAAGCAGGACTACATCTGTTGGAACACAGATCAAGAAACACCCTATGCACCTACGAGTACAGCAGTATTTTAAGTTATTCTCCTGCTCTGAATTGCCTGATGATCATAACAGGAAGTGACAAGAAACAGAGTAAGGTTATTCTGACAACCTCCCAAGCATTCCAGATAGCAACACTTATAAGGGAGTACATGAGTGAATTGTATGGGGAAAGTGTAGAAACTAAAACAGCAGTTACTGGTAACAGAAATGACAGACCATCGAGTTGCTTACGGTCAAGTATACCATTGATACCACATCAGCCCAGCTAGAAAAGGGTTACTTTCGCAGATCAGGTATTCGCTAATAATTATTAATTCTTTGATACAGAATTTCACGGTTGGTGGTTTTTTCTTCACCTACTGTGGTTGTCCAAATCGCTTCTTAAGATATTGAAATACGAGAAACTGTCAGTATAGATTGAACTCAAAACTCTCGAGTGGCGAAGCTTTTCAGTTCACCAAACTGTGTGGTGGTATTAGAACTACTACATTAATATGAAAAAGACTAGTGGATTTTCTAGATCAGTTTGACAAAAAAAACATGTATATAGTCCGTTCAGGGAAGTTTGGGCCGTCGGTTGGCCATGAAAATTTGGCATATTCCACTATGCATATTGAAATTTTAGGTTATGTTGTTTATTTTCTTGTCAGATTGATACTCAATGTTGTCAGTATTACAAGAAAGATTTTCTATCTTAAATGTATTCGAGAATTATCAATTCAATTAGTCAATAGAAGTAGGATTGAACAGAATCAAGTCAAATGAAAAAAAAGTTCTGGAACAAACATTATGTGACTAACATAACCATTGTATGCTCAAGACGAATCAAGATATATCTGGACTAATAAATGAAGATAACTTGGACTTATTTTAGAAAAATACTCGTTACTCACATGCATTTCATATTTCACCGAGAGGGTTTCCTTTGAAACATTCTTCATCGTTCATTGAATGAATTGATTTCTTCATAAGATAATTCTGGTGAATCGTCGGTTCCAAAATATCCTGATTTGAACTTGAGGAAGCACCTCTACCTACAGCTACATGCATGTTATACTCGATAGATGAGAATTGTTATGAATTGTAAACAAGATAGACTCTTTCTCGGACTCGACAGTCTCGACTCGAAAACGCGTAGATCGGCATGGCTACTAACACTAACTAAACGTTAGTTCACGATGGCTACAGGCTACATTAAAGTTAGGCCTGGCAACGTTGCATTGATAGTGAACCTAAGATAATGAAACCGTTCGGATATTATTGAGCACAAAGTAGGCCTCTGTTTATTTATCTGAGGTTGGCAGTATTTACTGTCATAACGTAAAATAAACTCAACGTTGCCGAATGTACCCTGCCTCATCTGAAGAACTTTCGAGTTCAGAATCTAGTACCATACCATTAGTTTCCATTGTTCAAACAATAATATTTTGATTCAATTCAAGTGGTAAATCTATAATGTAAAATTTCAATCTTCTGTCGTTAGGGATTTAGAACTGTCTATCAATTTGTTAATTTTCAGATGTAAATTGACATTGTGAAGAATCCGCGATTTATGCAACTTTTTCGTGATATTGACAATATGCGTATCAATCTGACAAGAAAATAAACAACATAACCTAAAATTTCAATACATACAGTAGAATATGCCAAATTTCCATGGACTACTTTGTGCTCAATAATATCCGATCAGAGTATAGTATGTACAACCTCTTCAAATCAC
Organism: Propylea japonica; assembly: GCA_013421045.1. Lineage (NCBI taxonomy): Eukaryota > Metazoa > Arthropoda > Insecta > Coleoptera > Coccinellidae > Propylea > Propylea japonica. The sequence goes on along the minus strand of CM024240.1, from coordinate 21,810,770 downwards.
GGGCTACATTTATAAATGAAAATGATTTCAACAAAGAATAATTGGAAGTTATGGTTACAAGATCATATTTGCATCAAAATTTCAAGACTAGTTTATTTTTAAAGTAATTCAAAAGACAATCAATAAGAAATCAGATATTTTAACGTTCTACCTGCAAAAGAGAGTGAACTAACTCTCTACAAAGTGTTACAATCAAATGATAGTTTCTTGATTATTATCAATTCAACACCCACAATCTGTATCTACAGAGTTATAATTTTCAGTGAAAAATAATGAGTATAACATTTAAGGAGTAAAATAGAGCGTTTTAGATAATGAGACTCCTTTCAACTGTTTTATGTATAGGAGTAGTAGTGATGTATTCCACTGCTATTCAAAGGAGCATCACTATCCAAAACTTTCTGTGTCTATTCCGAACGCATTACATTGGCTTTCTAAAGTAATATCTTCCTTTTATGAGATACTCATTGTGGTCTGCGAAATACATAATATTATTACTTTATATACCAAATAGTTAAATTAAGAATAATAATTATATATTGAAAGTTAAAAATATTGATATGTAGTATTAAATTTGGATAGTTGGAAATTATAGACTGATTGATTCAAAGATGAACTTTATTAATGAACAAGTAAAATAGTAAAATCAAGAACTGCATAATTCGAAAATATTAATGAAATAAAGCCAAGCAAATAATATATTATATTTATTAACCAAGCTTAACATAATCATTCAACTATTTCCAAACTAGAATAATGTCAGAAATTGATGTTACAATGTACAGAATTATTAAATTCTCATTATGGATCATGCAAATATATTTTTGTTGAAAAAATCAAATGTATAAACAGTGATGTTTTAACTGTTCTCTTAATTTATTGCTTTCTGTCTTTTTATGGATAGCAGTAGTTTACTAGTCATTTCATGCTGCGTGAACACTGTTGTTTTGAAAATGAATTTCAAATTCATAGCAGAACGCACATATTTATTTTATTCATTATTTTTTAAGTAGCAATTGATATTCTAATTGTGATATTCTTTATAATTTTATATTGACATTTTCTTTACCTCCAGTGTATCATATTTGTGTTGAATAAAAACATTTATTCAATTCTGTTTTTTTTTATTTGGCGCAATGAAAAATTATTATATAAGCTTTGAGCATATCAATACACAAATCATATTTTTAATAAATCATAAAAGAGCGGATTGGAACCACCAATCGAAACGAATAGGCCATAGACTATAGACTCTTTTTAGACCTAGCACTAATTTTCTTCCAACTTCTAGTTCTTTTGTGAAGGACTATCATTCATTCTGATTTGAACGTGAATTGGCAGAAATTTTCTATTTTATGGGAATACTGTAGTATAAAATGGAATACAGCGAAAAATAAAATTCCAAAATATATAACAATCATATATTAACCAACTCTTACAAAAAGTCTCATACTTCAACAGAGATTATTTTTTCAAATTCTGCAATTTAGGAGCTGACAATTTAACTTTTCCAGGGAAGTTTCTGGGTAACTGGTCATCCTTTACAGCTTTCAATAAATCTTTTTCACGTTGAGTAACAGTTCGGTCCTTCATGAACATAGCTACAGCTGTTTTAGCAGCTTTACCTTTTTTGCCTGTACCAGGTGTGAGCTTTACTTTGAACCTGAAAATAATCAATGTGAAATTGATTCAAAGATGTTAAGTGAAGGGTTTTCCAATAAAGGGTATTATTTTGATATTCAAAGAAAAATACCATTTTCAACATAAATGATCAGATGTTTATTTCATTATAAAGAAGAAGCTATGCCGTTGGCACCATAGGAAGAAGTAGACCCAATCAGCAAAGACACGACGTTGTTGATGATCGGCCGGCATGAGTTCTTATGTTAACTAAACTTTATAAGCCTCAAGACCCAAATCTTTATGCAAAATACGGTGTCATGACGTTTGTGGAATGCCTAATTCCCTTCGGTTGCAGCAGCAATATTCTCGGCTGTTCTTGAGCGACGTGCACAGGTTTTATTCTTCACATCACTAACTTGTCCCAACAGCTTGAATTTTCCCACCAATTTCTCTATTGCGGTCCGACAAGGTGCTTCACGACGACCCAAAAATGTTCGAGTTTTACTCTCTGCCAAATTTTCACCATTTTTATAGTGAATTTTAATAATTTTAATGCGTTCTTGAAGCGTATATCGTTCCCTTTTTATTAATGGCGTAGTTTCTACTTGTCAAATGTCAAAAAATGACAGCTTCAAACGTGACATCTACCGAAATAGCGGGCTATTCAAAATAACACCTCTTATTTGAAAACGCTTATCTATTGATATATTCAACAATGCTACTTACTTGTAGTTGGTTAGAGTACTGTAAGGAGCAACAACAGGTACCGCGAAAAGAAGTTCATCATCTGGGTTTGGTATACCAGTCAAAGCATTTATAATATCTACATCCACTTGAACTATTGGTTCGTCATCTTCACCCTCTTCTTCTTTTTTATTTTGTTTTGGTACCTTAGAAATCTGTGGCTCTAGTTTTTTCGAGTAAGTTCGGTTTGAATCTTTATTTTTCTTATTCTTCTTGTTTTCCTTATTACTACCTGAAGACTGATGAACAATCATTAGACCAGAGATTTCTAACCTCGTGTATTTTACCAGCAATACATGTTGAATACAAGATCAATTTCGGAACTATAAATTGTTTGGAAAATGTGTCACCAATTCAGAAAAACCATTAATTTTTCCGAACTATTTTTAACTCCTTCAGTTTATGGCCATACTTTTTCCAAACAATGAATCTTCATAGATTACAGATTGAGATACTACAAAAGATTATGATGAAAAATTATTTCACAGTTCACTCACCTGTAAAATTTCCATTCGTAACTGCCTTTCTTCATCATCTTGATCCTTATATTTTTCTTTGATTTTTTTCAATTTACTTTTTTGTCCTCGTTTCATCTGCTGTTTGTTCGCACTTTTGTCATCAGTACATTCTGAAATGAAAATATCTAGAATGATTTTGAAAAATCACTTTATTGAAGTCAAAAACTTATTGAAATAAGAAAGAAGTTTCCGAATTAGGTATTGTGCAGAAGAATATAAAATTTTTTTTCTTTTTCTGGATACTTCGAGAAACCCTGAAATTTGGATGACCAAAATAAAAAAAAACGTTTTGACTACTTACTGCCAGCATTATCTTTGGTTTGTTTAGGTTTTTGTTTATCACTCTCAATCTTCTTCTCGTTCTTTTTGGACGTTAGGGGTTTGAGGTTCGCCAGAAAATCTGATGGAATTTCTTTCACGTTCTGTATTGTTGACTGTGGAAGTATGTTCATCCTACAAAAAAATCATGATAAATATATAGTTTCTAGCAGAGTGGGCAATATATTCGAAGATCTCAATTTTCTTTTGGTAGTTTTTTATGCTTTATTATAGTAGCCATATTCATATAAAAATAAATTCACTGATCCAATTACAGTAGAACTCCAACTATCCGAATTAATGGGGACCGGGACCCAATCGGATAATCAAATATTCGGATAATCGGAGTTTTTTAAAAATTGCCATTGGAGAGAAAAAAAGCCACGTTTTGATATACCACTATTTTTTTATTGAATTAAATGAAAGAAATATGATATTTTCACATGTTTTAAATATAATAAAATGTACTTATACAAGTTTAGAAATAAAAATCATTGTTTTTCAAACATCTCCGTCAATGTAAGCTGTTTTTGGACAAATTTTTTTCTGAAAGTGATTCGGATAATCGGCGATTCGGATAGTCGGAGTTCGGATAATTGGAGTTCTACTGTATTACTTTTTAATAGTTTGTTAGAGAAGTTTACATTCATTTTCAAATATAACTTTACTACTCAACTCATTTTTCCGGCCAATCATGCTGATTATAAACAAATATAAGTTCAGTAGAATAGTTGAAATCTTTTGATTTCTTACATATTTTGTATAGGAATTAGTGTTGGGAATAATCGAGTACTTTCAATAACCGAGTACTCGCCTGATCCCCACCCTCGGTTATATTCGTAATCGCCCGAATTGCAAGCGATCATGCTAACCGCTTGGCGCTTGTCGTTCATTCAGCGCTGTAAGGCCTCTACGTTCGTTGCGTTGTGACTTGCGACTTTGTTTATACCTACTGCCCTCGAAATTGAAGCTCGCGTGTGTCGTATTGTATGATTATCAAGGGATCAAAACAGAAGTCCGCTGTATGGAATATTTCCATAAAAATAACGATAAGAAATCTGCGACTTGCAATATTATTGGTAGAAAAGTTTTAGCTTATTATGGCAGTACTTCAAATTGGAAGCAGCATTTAACCGGCTTCATCCGACATTAAAACTTTCAGAACAACAAACAATACCATGTGAAACTGTTTCTTCAGGTAGCAATGAAAATGCACAAAATTAAGCTTATCCTGGAACTTCTGGAAATGCTATACCGTTCAAAAGACCAGCCAAACAATTGAAACTTTCCGTGTCTACTTCTGGAAATGTTCTTTCAGATACAAAATTGCGGAAAATTGATGCAAGTTGGTAAAAATGATAATAAGAACTATCGGATGAGAATTCACTCAAAGATCGCGATTATCTATGGTTAATGCCGGGCGAAACACCGAATATAGGCTTGTACTCAACCATTCAAATAACCGACACAGCCCAATTATTAAGATATCACCCGTCGCTCGAGAAATCGAATTGAAGAACACATGACTCATTTCGATTATCGAGTGACGAGCGGTTTTTTTGATAATCGAGCAGTACTCGATTATTCGAATAATCGAGTACTCGAGTGATCCCAACACTAATAGGAATGTGTACGATCAATATTATAAAAGGTACTTACGTTGTTTCTGTTTTATGCTCTATCTTTAGTTGTGTATCAGGATATGCCGTATTGTTCTCTTCCGACACAGATGAATCTGTATCAACAGCTTCCTCCTTCAATGTCTCTAATTTCTCAGGTTTGGTAGTATCGTCATTGATCTCACATTTTGGTGATTCTTTTTCCTCTAAAAGCAATAGAATAAGTAAAGTATGTTTTACATCATAAAAACTATTATTGGGATAATGAGTTTTTATTTCATTCCCTTTTAGGGGTTATGACCCACCGACCGACCATAAACACGATAACTGCCTCAAGGAAGAACTTTTAAACTTGAAATCATAAAAGAACAGAATGAAACCTTAAGAGCAAACCTAGATATGCCTTCAAGCATTTATTGACGCAACCAAGTAGAATATTGAGTTGTTAATTTATTTTGAACGCTAAATAACATATCTATTTAGATCAAGTAGAACCTTTTTACAGTAGGTCACAAGTATGTTATTCTGTCATATATATGTCAATTGTCAAGTTGGAGAGTTAGTCTTAGTCGAGTCACGCTAGTGAGTAGAGTAATGTATTGTTGAAAGTCAAGATATTGTAAGCATCATTGTAAAAGTACAGTTAACTGTAAGGTGCACTCTGTTGATCAAACGATCAACAGCATATATTTTATTTCTATTAATTCTTTCTGAGAACATCACGCTGTTCTTTTTGAATCAACCTCTGCAAATTAACGAACAACATAGAATCTGTTTATGAACTCGAACATGCGGCGTTGCGAACTCGTGATGCATCTTTATTCCGTATTGGGATAATTCGACAACCGCTCTCCTACCTGATACTTAGGACCGTATTTATAGTTATCCCTCAAGGTGAGGGTGAGTGTAAGATGGCCCTTGAGTAGCTGCAGCCGTTTCATAAAGCATATACTCATTTCATGGGCGCTAGCGCCTCCCCTCAAGTTGAGGCTTGCACTTCACTCACTGAGTATGCCTTATGAAACGGATTCAGCTACTCAAGGGCGATCTGACACTCACACTCACTTTGAAGGATGACTGAATACGGCCCTAACGGCTACCGTCTGTTACAGACAATTCTGTCAGTTTGGCAACATCGTCTGTTGGTGTTTAGTTACTCGATGCGTCGTGTTTACATTTTCATTTCGATTCGACGTTCATAAACTGAATTATTTTACTAATTTGATGGCAGTTTATTGTTGCTTGAGGTTATTCCGGTAATTATAGCTATGGCAAAATTTAAAAAAATCTAACTTATTGCTTACTTCACCCCAGTGCAGCAGTGAAATGCTTTCCATCTCACTCTAGAGAGCTTGGTTTATTACAATGCAGTACTATTCACGCGTAGGGGCATCTCTATGTTTGCTTCTTACTCTGAGAATTGTATAATGTTGTTCACAACAGAAATTCATTTGGATAAGTCGATATAAACGTCATACTGTCAGAGGGAATTAGAACAATATACCATTTACTTACTACTTATATTTGACCGATTGAACACGGTAACGAACTAAGCCGAGATATTCTGACCACATGTGTACTCTGGGAATTTCAAGTTTCTTTGTTATTTTGTCAGAAAATTGAACTTTTTATTTTATTATTGAGCACCTATACAGGGTGAGTCTTTGACTTGTACATATATTTTAACACGTAGATTCCTGAGGTCAAAAGAAACACTTTTTTCCTCTACCATTTTTTCCGATTCGGCCTGGTTAAAAAGATACAGGCTGTTGAAAATCCACGAAAAGCATAAATTTTCAGTAATATCTCGCAAACGATTCCTTCAAATGAAATGATTTTGAAACATAGTTTTTCATGAATATGATTAATCTTTCCCGACTACAAAATTCCGAGTAATTCGATGTTGAAAAAAAGAAAAAATCTTAAAAATTCGAAAAATTGGGTACTTTGGCTGAATGCAACTCTGTCGGAAATATTCACAAAATTCAATTTTCCTGTGGTCACTTTGACAAATTTCAAGAATAATTCGAGAATTTGTTATCTGTAATGATGAATGGTAAGAGAACTGGCGGATTTTCTTTAAAAATGGGGGTTACAATGAATAAGCTCACCTCTATACTTCTTCAGTGTAAATCCTTACCTATGAAGCAAATTTCCACACCACTTTCGAAGTACCTATTGCAATTTTGTATTGATCCAAATTCACATTACGTTAGAATACATTCATTTCTCATTTATTCATCATATTTATTACTACTAAAATGACCTTAATAAGTTATTATTCATGAAGTCGTATGATTTTGAAAAACAAACTGACCACAGAACACCGATGTCAAAGAATCTAGTGTCGTGTCTGTGACTTTACCATGCGGACACCCCTTGAAATTCAATCGCCCAAGTGGTGTTTATGAACGTGAAATGTCATGCATGTTATGGTTGAGTTGTTTTGATTTCGGAAGATTTCAAGAGATATTGGATGAATGCTATAGCTAAAATAGGTGGTTTAAAAGTTAATCCGATATAATCAAAAATGAAGTATACATCAAGAAGAGATTATTCTGCTTTTCATCACTAGCAAAATTTTGGATGAATCAATCATTGCATTAGAAAATATACAACTGGTATTAAAAAAGTAAGTTCATATTTCTTTCATTAATACAGCAGCTTATTGAAAATTTCGAATGGTATATCTACTCGTTTCTTTGATACAATAGCTTATTTCGAAGGTTCGAATGCTATATCACGTACTTGCAAAAATTCAGTGTTAGTTTACCAGTGGCGGCATAGCTCATTCTGAAAACAAAAAGGGGCTATATCTTCTTATTTAGGCCGAATCGGAAAAAATGGTAGAGGAAAAAAGTGTTTCTTTCGACCCCAAGAATATACGGTTAAAATATATGTACAAGTCAAAGACTCACCCTGTATATCAAATTTGTACCCTATTTGATTTCAATTTTTATGATTTTCAAATAATCATAATTCCAGAACTATAGATTGAAAAGGCCCACTAAGCTGTTCTAATCATGCACCTAACCTGAAAATTTCAAGTCCCTAGTTCAAAAGTTTGAGTGTTTACGGAAGGGCGGCAGTGAATCTAACAGTCAGACATTTAGGCAAAAAGAGTAGTTGGTGTATTTAACACCCGGATAGTGATCACTCTGTCAATTTCTTTTATTAATAGACTGATTACAATTGAGAAAATTCCTGATCCTAAGAAAGTGTTTTTCATAAATTCTCTAACAATTACAATAGAAGAAATAATACTGATGAGAAGCACAGAAATAATACAATAAAAAATCACAGAATTGACAAAATGCATAGAACCTTGAATTTGACATTGGCTGATTTCAAAGTCAAAACACAATGAAACTTATGAATGAATTCTTCACAAAAATCAATAAACAAGATGTATTCAAGACAATTTTGTTGAGTAATAGTATTCTAGATGTGCTTGTGGCAATATGGATATTCATAGACATTCATCTACTGGATTTTTATAACACGTTTTTTCAAATCACGATAGTTAGCCTAACTGCTGGATACTTTCTTTACAATGGAATGATGCATACTAACAATTACTTCTATGTAAAATTATATGGAAAATACAGTAAAAAGAATCAATTGGACAGATCCAAAAAATACGGCACAATAACTCCTCAAGAAAATCTGGAATACCAAGCATTATACTTCACGATATTTTTTATGAATTCTATTTATTTTTGTCTGCTGATAATATTAGGTTCATACTTATTTGTGAAATTTTCAGTTCTTATGAATTATATCTTCACATCTCTTGTAGCAACAGTTATGACAATTTATTCATTTAATTTTTTAGTTTAACTGTTGTAATATACACAGTATGTGAGAATTGTTTGAAATCAATATAGAATGAGTTGAAAGAGTTTTCAAAATATAATTGTACCGGGTTTTTCACTATAATTTGACCCCCCCTTTAAATTTGTTACTAAAGGAGATACAAAAAAATGTTTTGTACAAAAGTTTCACGAAATCAACTGAGGTTTTTTTATATGTGTCCAGAAACTGAAATATATACAGGGTGGCCAACATATTGATGGCAACTTCATTTTTTCAAATGGGACACCCTGTATATTTTTCCGTAATTGGCTAGCTCTTTTTCCCTTGATTTCGAAAATGTAACATATGTTGGTCTATCTTTTATTCTGAGAACCACAGAGTTTCAAATTTTAAGAATCACCTGCCAAGATCTGTAATCATTTTACAAGTGGCAGAGTGCGTTTACTGAAAATGTTCATTTTTGGAGTTATAATACGTCAATGGGAAGATATACAGGGTGAACAACATTGAATGCAACTATATTTTTTCAAATGGGACATCCTGTCCTGTAAATTCTTCCTTTCTTTGATAGGCTATTTCCTCCTGATCTCGAATATAAATGCGTATAGTCCGTTCACGAAAGGTAGAGCACATAGTAGGCGTTTTTTTATTTATCTGAAGTTGGCAGTATTTGCTGTCATAACGAAAAATAAAGTAAACGTTGCCGAATGTACTCGGCCTCGTCCGACGAGCCTGCGAGTTATCAGAGAACTCTATGCAATATTGACAACATTGCGTATCAATCTGACAAGAAAATAAAGAACATAACCTAAAATTTTAATATACACAGTGGAATATGGCAAATTTCCATGGCCAACCGACGGCTCAACCTTTCGGGAACGGAGTATATGTAGATGTGTCTCTTCAATTTTCAGAGTTTCAAAGTTTTGAAATGATGACACCGAATAAAAAAATATGTGAAATACCTACGACATTCTTTATATCCAAACAATCTACCGAAAAGTATTATTTTATAATGAATACTTAACAATTACTTAACCAATGAAAAATGATAAACTATGGTAGTATGGTAACAATAACATCAACTAAAGAAATTGCTCAAAATGAACACCTTCATTCAATACACATAGTTCATATAGTTTAGATTATTTTTGATATCATTATTACGGCTCTGATTCCAGTCAGAAATTAAAGCTTCAAAATTTGTTTCTAATCATTACAATATTATCATTATTCTTTGTGCGTTGACGGGATTAGTTCCGAATTATGGGTTTAATATTGGTTGATTTTATATCATTAATATTATTCTCCGCTCTCATTGATTGTCATTATTGCTGAAGTAAATTTTTTCCTTCAGAAACGGCTATAAGAACGTGTCCAACGGTTTTAAATCGGGACTATTTGGTGGCCATAAAATGGGTGCGCCATTACCAATCCGAAGATCAAATTGTCCACTTAAATATTCACGAACTTCCAAAACGCTATGCCAGATGGTTATTGAAATTTGAAACTCTGTGGTGCTCAGAATAAGAAAGATAGACCAACATATGTTACATATTCGAAATCAGGAGAAAAAGAGCTAACCAAATATGGAAAAATATACAGGGTGTTCAATTTGAAAAAAATGAAGTTGCCATCAATATATTGGTCACCCTGTATATATTTCAGTTTCTGGACTCATATCGAAAAACATCAGTTGATTTCGTGAAACTTTTATACGAAACATTTTTTTGTATCTCCTTCAGTAACAAAGTTAAAGGGGGGGTCAAATTATAGTGAAAAACCCGGTACAGCTGTGAAAAAATGTCAAATGGCAACCCATAGAAACCAAAGGCAAAGCTCTCTATTATTTACTACGGTGTCAACTGACGTTACCCTGAGCGCACCGCGTCGTGGACTGAAGACGTAAAATTTGGGAAATGCAAGAACGCTTCGGTCAATGCGACAAATGGTAAATATCTCGCTACTTCGTTCAAGGTTTATGCTATGGAAGAAGGATTTCGTATGGAACTAGAGGTGGCGTCTTCGGTATATTTATACCTTAAAGAAGATGCCATTTCGCTGTAAGTTCCAAGAAATACCTTGTATCATTCAAAGCTATCCGGTGCTGATAGTCCTAATAAGGACGAAATGGCCATCCATAGGTGCTCCGTTTGATATCACTTCCTTGCGTTTTGCCTTGAACGAGGACGAGATTAGCTCCGAAGTGTGAGTTTAAAATTGATTGATTTCAATCGATTAATATTATTCTCTGCTTTCACTATTTTGATATTCATGGCGATGTTACGCGTTAAACCTCTTCTTATTATTTATTTCAAATGTTTCTCCGTTCTGCGCGCTTGTTCCTAGGGAAATAGCGTGCTATCGCTCTGCCAAAAATTCTGTAAATTCGAATTTTGAATCAACTCAGTTGATCCCTCTCACTCTTTCAGCGTCATCACATCTCCTCAACATCAAGTTTTAATGAACTTGTCCTAGCTTTCGTTTTAGCTGAATAATTCCCAAAATTACTGCTGTTGGAAGTGAAATGACAAATAGAACATGACTTTTTTGAATGAGAATCATCAAAACGAGACCGTTTGAAATCAGAGTACCATATCAGAATAGTAATATGTAATATTCATTGCTAGCAATGAAAACCGCGGATTATAATTCACTTTCTGTTATGTTTATAAGTAAATTGTAAACATTTACTAGAATGCTAGGTTATGTTATTGTTATGACAAACTGAAGTGATTAAGGAAAGGGTATAGCCAGGTTTCAATGGTAAATCTGCCCCCGTGGCCTTTTCGATTCATATTGGATGGATCGATTCGGCATTGAATGAAAATAATTCAGCCAACTTTTCAGCTTTTTATCTCTAGCCATTTTTGAGATTTCTGTGAAAAACCCTTTTTTCGTTTTTATTTTTTTTCTTGTGATATCCAAAATTTTCGAATGGTGTTTTTTTCTGTTGATTCTTTGCTATTGAAGGAATAGACGTATAATTTTTCACGAATTTCAGCTAAAAAATCTATTTTAGAAAAAAAATAAAGTTATTGTCATTTGTTTTTCGGTGTTCTTAAAAAGTGTCCACCGCCATTTTCTGACATAAAATGTCTTCTTTGGCCCTTTATACCCTGGAATTTTTTCACATTTTAAAATTGGTGGAACATTTTGAAAAAAAATTAAAACTGTTTTAATTTTAGGATTCAACAGATATCCATCAAATTTTGGTGCCGTTGTATTCATATTGGCTCCCTGAACAATATTAGTGAAAAAAAACAATTGGCGATCTTTTAGTTTGGGAGTTATGGGCCCCCAAAGTCTAAAAAATATTTCACCTCAAAGTCACTTTTCTCACTACAATGACAATAACTTTATTTTGTTTAGCTGAAATTCATGAAAATAATACGTCTATTCCTTCAATAGCAAAGAATCAACAGAAAAAGCACCATTCGAAAATTTAGGATATCACAAGAGAAAAAAAAAAAAACGAAAAAAGCTTTTTTCACAGCAATCTCAAAAATGGCTAGAGATAAAAGCTGAAAAGTTGGCTGAATTATTTTCATTCAATGCCTAATCGATCCCCTCAATATGAATCGAAAAGGCCGCGGGGGCAGATTACCATGGAAACCCGGCTATACCCTTTAACTGATTTTGTCAAAGAAGCAACATCAGTTGGAAGTGATGAGCATCAGTTCAAAATCACAACAGTGTCAAATAGAAATAATTACAGAGTATAAAACTTACCTTCGTCATCATCTGGTATATCTATTTCCACTTCATCTGTTTGCTCATCATTTTGGGGATCATTTCGAATACTGTCTGCGTTTTCTGTTGTAACTTTCCTTTCTCCTAAATGTTTTTCTATGAAACTATCTTCCAGCCTAAACATGAAGCTGAGTCCCAATACCAAATATGACGGTGGAAGGAAATTTTTTTTTCCTCTAATCATGAAACTACCAGTGGTCAAATATTCTCCAGTTGGGGCAGTTTTGCTCACTTGTTCGCCCCATACCCAATAGGCGTTTGTAACAACTTTTGCTTCCCAGGCAACACTGAAATTCATTATTAATTTCAAGATCAATTCAAATTTGTACAGTTATTGAGTACAACTGTATACTGTTCAACAATACTACTAATAGTGCGGGGTCTTTATAAATGATTGTAGTATCGTTTGAAAATTTTTCTTCTTACCGTTTCTTTGCAAAGTCTACAAATTTATAATTGCAGTCACATCATTCACTTTCTTTCAGAATGACCAGCCTAAACTCACAGTAAAGTTTGTTTAAATTGAAGTTCACATCAGAATATAAATATTTATAATAGTCCAACGCCAACTGCGCCGTTATAATCATTTATAGAGACCCTGTATATTATGCAATTAGCGTATAATGCTAGCTATTATTCACGAAATGAAGTTTAGGCTGGAGTAGCATATTCTCCAATAAAAAACATAGATCTTCTTCTTCTCTGTGCGGTGCCTTTCCGGCCGAACTGAGGCCTAGTGGCCCATTGGTCACCCGCATCGTTCTATAGAGACTCAGCTCCTCAGACACAAAGACAGAAATGTCGCGAGCCTGCCAGGAGTGGTCCCTCTCACCATAGGGATAGAGGTGTTGGATTTCCTAGGTGTGTTGACCTTAACTCATTAAGGTTCCCACAGTTGAACAAAATATGCTCAACCGTTTCATCAGTACTCCTGCACCACCGGCATAGGGAGCAGCTCGTCAATCCCATTCTCTTCAAATGCTTGTTAAACAGGTGACCAGTCAATGCACCAGTCACCAGACCGAGCTGTCTCCTCCCAGCAACAGAAGCCTATTGACCTCAGATCGCGAGGACGGTCTCTCAATGAGAATCCTCGACCACCTCAGGCCCACCCCTGCGCTCCATTCCGAGGAAAATTCCTGTTCAGCCAGTTCCTGAAGAAACTTCTGACAGATGTGCGACAGATTGGCAGCGCAGGCTCCGGACCAACAAATGCTAATCCGGCTTCCCGCCTAGCCAGTTCATCTGCCGTAACGTTACCAGGTATATCCGCGTGAGCCGGACACAGATTATTTTCAAAAAGTTATCAGAGCCCAGCCCACGCAGAGCTTTCCTGCATTCTTCTACCAAAGAGAATCAACTCTAACATCGGATAGAGATTTCAGGGTTCCCTGGCTGTCGCAACATATGTAAATGTGCTGGCCAAAGTATCCCCTGCGACTATTTTCTAGTGCGCATGCAAGAACCGCAATGCACAATGGAACAGTCCTTCCCCAGAGGGATAGCCTGATTGAAGTGAGGACCCACGATTCCGGCACCAGACCCTGTTGCTGTGACAGAGCCATCAGTGAACCAGGTGGGACCATCTGGACTAAGAAGCCTGTTTGATGAAGACCATAGGTCTCTGTCAGGAACAATTACCCTGTAGGGTTCGTCGAAGTAGAACTTAGTGCCCGCGTGGTCACCTCTTTGGAGAAGGGGAGCGTGAGCATCCTTAACCATTTTGAGGGCCCTCGCGTGCCCAGTGAAGAGTCCTCCATAGATTCCTAGAGCTGAATTCATAGCCACCTCCTTCACAACTAGGTGCAAAGGAGGGAGACCCAGCAGACATTTCATCGCTGCTGTAGGGGTAGACCTCAGAGCGCCTGTAATACTTAAACAAGCTTTCCTCTGGCATTTAGTCATAATGTTCTGGTTGACGGCCATTTCCATAGAAGGCCACCACACCATAGAGGCATAGGTTAGGATAGCCTCACCACGGCAGTATACAACCAGTGCATAACGTGCGGTTTGAAGCCCCATCCATTACCCAGCACCCTCCGAGTAGACCAGAATATAACATTGGCCTATTCGTTTGAGTCTCAACGTGTTTGTTCCACAAAAGTTTGCGGTCCAATATCACCCCGAGATAACGAACTTGTTCGGATAGAGTGAGCCCAACTCCACAGAGACTGGGAAGTCTAGGCACCCTCTTTCTAGTAAAGAGAACCATCTCTGTCTTACTAGGATTTACCGAGAGCTCGTTTTTCAAGCACCATCGTTCAAACCCGTCGCAGAGCATTCTGCATCAGATCCCGAATGACACTGATTACCTTACCCCTGATTAATATAACAAGGTCGTCCGCATAGGCCACCACAAGGAACCCAGCATTCACCAACTCCACCAGGAGCTCATCCAGGACGAGATTCCACAGTAGCGGAGACAGAACACCGCCCTGCGGACATCCCCTTCCTGGTGAGCCCCCTATGGTCGAGCCGCCTAGCCGAGCCACGATGCTACGTGAACCAAGCAGAGACATAGATAGTCTCTGTTAGATATGAACAGGACAAACAGCAACATTCCAGAGTTGAGTACAGTACAATGGGTTGATTATGGGTGGTAGGTACATATACCTATCAAACTCTATACTACTAACGTGAAATAAAAGTTGAAACAATCTAGTTGCCATTTCCAATGGCCTCTTCAATCAGCTGCGCATGTGCAAACTCGAAATTTAACAAGAGGTGAAAAATTGAGGTTATAATTTTCAGTTATTTTCATTTGACAAGTCATAGTTTAAACAATTCGAGGTTATGTTTTGGCGCAGTGAATTCATAGGGCTATTGCACCGATACGCGATATGTTTCTCTTGTTCTGTAAAACTTTAATTAGTTAAATTATGAACCGTCGCTAATAACCATAAGGTGGGTGCGACTCATTTCTTGAAAAAATTCCACAAATTATTCCATTGATATTGTGTTTGGGGCCTATCTATGTTCTTTTATTGATCTGAGAGTATACTACACTTTACCCACGACTAGTGAATAACATATTTCTTGAATATTTTCACATTTGGCGACCGTGACAAGACACTTCTATTACAAGTTTGGAAAAAGTCAAGTTGACACATGAGACATTTTTGGAGAACTTGTCATTGTATATTTTGTAAAAAAATCTTTTCAATTGATGTAATAAAACTAGATTCGGTCCTCCATTGACAAGGTATACCCTTAACTGTTAATCGGAGTACTTTCGAATACAAAAGAAATATCAATTTAAAGAAAATAATCTTAGAGCAAAATCTTTGAAGCATCTGACAGGAGTGAGTAATAACTCATCATTCACTTGTGATTAATGGGTATTAATATGGAGTAGCAAACAGACGTACAATGGGGGGAATATACAATAGTCGTGGATAAAATATATTTCAAAATTGAGAGAACAGAGCTGAACAGAATTATGCATGAATCAAATAAAAAAAAGCTTACCTGTAACATATAGCCATTGTACCAGCTTCATTCAAAGTCTTAGGGGGCACAGGTTGATTTGTTGGATTCTTTATTACAATGCTACTAGCACCATGAACGTCAGCATGCACATAAACATCGGTAGGCTTCAAATATCTAGAAAGAGATATCTTAATTTAATATCAAATGGTCTAAGTGTGATACCTTCTGAGGGGTTCAAACAAAGTCTTTGAATAATCAGTATAATCATAATCATGACCCACAACTGGAAACTTGAGATTTAATCAAGAGATTTAATGGAAAGTCTGTCCGTGGGGCCGTCCGGCCGTAAACACGATAACTTCCGAAGGGATTGAGACTTTCAGCGTGAGTTAGCTTTCCAAATGCAGTGGTTAAGTTCGTTAACCAGCCAAACCGTACAGGGTGGTCCATAAAATATGGCCATACAAAATGTTCCTCAATATCTCAAACAAAACGAAACCAATCAAAATAAAATTTTGCACCATATGCAAGATGCTCATAATAAGCCTCATGCAAAATTTTGTGGCCCTAGTCTGAACAGAACCATATAAAATTCAATTGGAATATTTATACTGCCATAATAAAATATCCGATTCGAGTGAAAGTTGTTTTGTTAATGAAGATTGATATACTGAATGTTCATGCAAAATTTCAAGAGGATCGCATCATCAAAACCATACAATTCAATTTTTTTCAATTATTGATTTTTTACATACTTCATTTTTTGAATAGTTTCCAGAATATAATTCGATAGTACTGAGATTTTGTATTCATATACATAGCATGGATCTCAAGTCCTGTACAAAATTTTGACGTAATAGCATTATTGCTCCATCAATGAACGAGCGCTCAAAAGCACCAGCTCTCTTAAATTTTTTCTTGCACTTTTTATAAAAGGGAGTTTGTCACAGTCTACCTCTACACTCACAGAGTGTAACAGTGCAAAGACACCTAAGGTTCAGGGTAGTTTGTTGATTGCAGTGGGAAAATTATAATAATGGGAGCATGTTCTGACCTCAACCAATCATAACCAATAATAGTCAATGTTTCTGTTAATGTTCGAATAAATTCAATGATGTAAGTTGATATTAAGTGAAAAAAAACCTCTATGTAATAGAATAATGTGCCAGTTACTTCTAAAAGAAATTCAAAAATTGTTTTTTTACCTTTTCACTAGCAGTTCATTCTGCTGTTGATCTCTTCCAGCAATAACAAGATAATTTTCTGAACTTATAAACCAGAAAAATTTTTCAAACCAATAGACTTTCCTTGCTTTTTGTATATTAGTTATTGTTTCAACCTAAAAAAAAGTTTAAATTCAGTTTTTATACAGATACTGAAGAAGTAGGCTTTACGTATTAACACAATCTCTGTCAGTGAAAATGAAAGTAGAAAAGTTTAAGTCATTATCAGCTCTTATAAAAGAATTCCTTCGAAGAATGCGACCAAAATTAAAGTGGAATATCCCTATAACGAAAGCGCTAAAAAAATTCTTTATAAAGAAATTTCCTTATACAGAAAATTTGTTTCTATAGTCGGCAATGTCGCGGTCGACTTCACTGATAAATTTAAGTTTATCATTCAAACTTGAGCACTTCCTTTTCAACACTTTCACACTAGCGTAATGGTTAGATTGAAACCAAACAGCCAGGGGTGTATTTAAAACTGTTTCAGAAAGATTTCTCTGCCCGCCGTAATGATTTAGTTTAACGTTGGGATTTATTACGTACGTCAGGAAAAATTTCGGAAAAAAACCAACCTTATACCTTCTTTCCAATACCCATTGAAAGACTGATGTTCTCTGTATATTTTGTTATAGACAGAATTTACTTCGTTTTAGAGGGTGTTTTTAACATGGAATTTGGATTCAAGGTGCAATGTCTCATACAAAATTCGTTATACAGACGTTCGTTATAGGGAAGTTCCACTGTAGTTTTTATTTAACCTGTAAGATTCTCATTGAAAAAATTAAATCCAGAATATTGAGGTTCATCACATAAGGACTTATACAAAATATAATGTGGCTGAACTAAAGTTTTTTTGTTAAATTTCCAACTGCTCAAAACAAGGCATTCATACTTGAAAAATATTTTCTTCAATAATTTTCTGGAGCACAAAATATATAATAAGAAAGAATGAAATGATGACCAATATTGTTAACTCAAAATGAAAAATGGAATTGAATCAAAAAGCGGACTCACAACTCGAAATTCATGCATACAGAAATACATACCTCTTTGAGTGTCTGCTTTGTTTTCTTTTCTGCGGATTTAAGAGCTACAGTTTGTGACTTAATGGTTTTTTCCTGTTTTTTCGCTGCGTGTCTTTTCTGATTGTAGTATCTAGTTGCATTTGCGAAAGCTGACAATGCTAAATCAATATCAACAGCCATTGGTTGCATTTTATTGTTTTCTTCTTCCCCATCACTCTCATCACTGTTATAATTTTCATAAGGATCTGTGAGTAATAAAGTTATATGATTTGTTTCGAGTTTAAGTTCTTTTATTGTTTGCGCTATTGGATCTCCTTGAGCAGCTGCTTCTTTAACCAAATCTTTTATTGCATCCCAGGGAAGCTATAGAAAAGAACATAAATAAGTTATGATATGGAAATAAGGAACTAAACTAAAATGTCAATGATGATGATGTTATTTTTCACAATTAACGGCATAGCTTCTTCTTTATAATGAAATGAACATCCGATCATTTATATTGAAAAATGGCATTTTTCTTTGAATATCAAAATAATACCTCTTATTGGAAAACCCTTTACTTTACCTGATTAGCCAAAGCAGTCTGAACTGCCAATATCGCTTTTTCAACTATTTCCTGATTCCTGGTAATCAATTCTGCTTTTTGCTTATCCAATTCCTGAGTTTTTTCCAAAGCAACCAATCTTTGCTGGTGATCTTTCCTCACATTCTCGAGTTTTTTCATTGCTTCTTTTTCTTGTTGTAAAGCTTTTAATTCAATTTTCTGATACTCCATTGAGGAGAAAAACTCGTCTATTGCAATATTGAAGGAATCGAATTCTTTATGAGGTGCTGTTTCATGCTGTCTATAAAGAAATGGATGGAATTCTTGGTTGGACAAAAAATAGTCCATTTGATTATCTTCACTTTTAGATATTTTATCTTCTTTTTTTTGGATTATATAGCCCTGAAATAATATATTATAATGAACTTTTCGGTTTGCTCTGAAGAAATTAATGATAAAATAGAGTATACTTCCAACAACCCATATATTAGAGTTATGTTGTTTATTTTTTCGTCAGATTGATACGCCATGTTGTCAATATTGCATATAGTTCTCTGATAACTCACAAGCTCGTCAGACGAGGCCGGGTACATTTGGCAACGTTGACTTTATTTCACGTTATGACAGAAAATACTGCCAACTTCAAATAAACAAACAAACGCCTACTATGCACTCAAACTTTCGTGAACGGACTATATTAAAACAATCTCTGTCAGTGGAAATGAAAGTAGAAAAGTTTAATCAATATCAGCTCTACAAAAGAATGCCTTCGAAGAATGCGACCAAAATTAGTTTTTATTTAACCTGAAAGGTTCTCATTGAAAGAGTTAAATCCAGAATATTGAGGTTCATCACATAAGGACTTATACAATAGTATATTATGCAACGAGCGTATAATGATAGCTATTATTCATGACGTGAAATTTAGGCTAGGAGCCCTAGGCGAGTGGCCTAAATCACTGAACGAATAACAGCCATTATATGGAAGTAGCATACTATACTTTATCCATGACTACTGAATATATTTCTTGAAGATTTTAACATTTGGCGACCATGACAAGTATACCCTTCTACTAGTGTGGAAAAAGTCAAGTTGACATGAGAAATATTTGGACAACTTGTCATTGTGTATTTTGTAATGAAAATTGCATTAATTGATGTGATTAAAGTAGATTTGGCTCACGATTGACAAGGTATACCCACATTTGTTAGTTCTATGAAGCATCTGACAGCAGTGAATAATAATTAATGGGTATTATAATGGCCAAGCAAACAGACGTAAAATGGGTTAAATATACAATAGTCGCAGATAAAAGTATTTTGGAAGCCTATAGACAAAATGATTGAGATGACTCTCAATTGGCTTCATTTTCACCAAAATTGTTCAACTCACTTTGCATTTAGTTTTTTCTGCATTCCTGAAAATTTCATCTGCCTCCATCAATGCTGCAAACAATTCTTCAAAATCTGTGGATATATCAAAGGTTTTTCCAATTTTGCAATTATTCTTGAATCCCTTTCCAATCAAAACATGTTCAATCAAAGAAGGTCCATACTCTAAAAGATTAATTATCATATTTACCAATTTTTTTATTCAATATTTTGAAAGTACAACAGTAATACAGTGGAACTTCCCTATAACAAACGTCTGTATAACGAATTTCGTACAAGACATTGCACCTTGAATCCAAATTCCATTTTAAAAACACCCTCTAAAACGAAGCAAATTCTCTAAAAAGCGAAATATTCAAAGAACATCACTCTTTGAATCGGTATTGGTAAGAAGGTATTAGGGTTCGGTTTTTTCCGAAATTTTTCCTGATGTACGTAATAAATCCGACCTCAAACAAAATATTACAGTGGGCAGATAGATCCTTCTGAAACAGTTTTAAATAAACCTCTGGCTGTTTGGTTTCAATCTAACCTTTAAGCTAGTGTGAAAATTGTGCGAAAATATGGAAAAGGAAGTGCTTAAGCTTTATTTTATCAGTGAAGTCGATCGCGACATTGCCGACTATAGAAACAAATTTTCTGTATAACGAATTTTTTTGCGGATTCAGCGCTTTCGTTATAGGGAAGTTGCAGTATAGTAATAGTAATAGTAGTAATAGTAATTTATTAATTCCAAAGTATTACATCGCGTTAAAAACTGGAACAGTCAAATGGAAAAAAATTACAATTATTGACCTCTGCAATATACCCTAAATTCCTCTAAATTATAGGGCTCACATTTCAATATCAGATCATACAACCTTCGCTTGAAATTCACAAACTGGGAAACTTTCTTATTCAAGTGGGATAGAACATTGACCAAACTGATGGCCATGTACTGTACATTTTTCTCTCTCAAAGTTGTTGTATGAGCTGGTACATTGTAAGGAAAAATTCTCCTCGTATTATTGGAATTCTTATCCACTTCAAAGTATTCACTATGTTTTCTAAAAAAATACAGAACCTTATAAATATATAAAACCATAAACATAAGTATGTTATTCGACTTAAAAATTCCTCTACATGATTCCCGGTTACCCATCCTAAGCATAGTCTTATAGCTCTTTTCTGTATAATAAAAATAGACTCTACATGAGATGATTCCCCAGAATATAATTCCATAGGATATTGCCGTATGAAAATTCGCATAGTAAACTAGTTTAAGTATATCTGGTCTTATTTGATTTCTTAGCATAAAAAGGGCATAACAAGCAGAATTCAATTTTCTTTAGATTTCAATATGTGGACCCCACTTCAGATGCTTATCCAGTCTGAGACCCAGGAACTTTACATAATCCTTGACCTCAATATCATCATCTTCCATGTTTATACACTGTGGAAAGTTTAATTTCGTTTTTTCACTGTGGATATAACACATTCGGTCTTGTGACATTTAGAATCAAATTATGATCTCCAAACCACTGTTTTACAAGAATCAGCAAATTTCTAATATTATCCTCTCGGCGCTGTATGGATGGTAATTTAACGAGATAGTTTGTGTCATCTGCAAACATCAGTAATAAACAATACAATTCCTTACATAAAATGTAAAGAGCACAGACGTAAATTATGAACAACAATGGTCCTAGTATGCTACCCTGCGGTAAGCCGATGGTAGTGGATTTTTTTGTCAGATGCGAAAATTTCACCTTCAACCTCTATAATGACCATCATTGCTTTCTAGATGTTAAATAGCTCTGGATTAATTTCAACTGATTATCTCTAATCCCGCAGTTCTCAAGTATTTCGAGTAACCTTTATGTTCAACACAGTCAAACGCTTTTGTTAAGTCCAAAACAAACCTACAGGAATCTGTCTTGTTCTAAGGCAGTGACAATTTCATTAGTGAGCTCAAATATAAGCTGTTTCTACACTTCTCACTTTTACGAAGCCATGTTGGCATTTAGGTATTACATTAAATTTGAGGAAAAATTTTGATAATTTGTAGAGAACTTTTTCGAAAATTTTGGAAAATGATGATAGAATACTTATTGGTCTGTAGTTACTTAGATCTTCCATGTTGCCCTTCTTATGTATGGGTTTAATTATGGCTATCTTCAGTTCTCTGGAAGATGCCTTCCATGAAAGAGCGATTCATTATGAATGTTAGTGGTTTAACTATTATTTCAATAGATGATTTAATAACCTTAATGGAGATGTCATCAGACCAACAGATGTTTTTTTTTTAGAGAACGTACAACCGATATAAGGGGGGGTGATTGTGGCTCTCGGCCAACCAGCTCCAAGCGCGCCTATTCCACCACGGTAGATGAGGTCGCCCGGCGTCAGCTGATTTGTTTTACGGTTAATTCTGAGGAATGCTACATCGGAAGTGATCAAATTCATACCGCAAGCAAAGAATTGAACAATTCAAATATATTTAAACTTCCTTTTATTCAATTTCTATCACATTAGGGGAAAAATCGGTATTTACTCGTAGGAAACAATTTATTGAAGTTTCATTAGTTTGAGATATCTGGCCAAGAATTCTGATGAATGGAATGGAGTGGGCATCATTTAACGTACTTTGGAGTAAATTTTCAATTATTTTATAGAACTCTAGAGTCTAGACCCCCAGCTGCAAGGGTCGAACAAGGCCATGTTTTACTATTAACAATATCGGATAATTTTTTGTATTTCGAATGTCCGGCCAAAAAGTCCGGTGGATGATGTAATAAGGACATTAGTACACTATTTCCAGAAAAAGTTTCGTTCGTTTTCTGAGAACCCGACACCCTAGCTCCAAGGGTAAAAGCGACGCTGTCTCGTCTCGAACTCGATATGACAAGATATCTTTTTTTTGTGCTTGTTCGGTAACCCGGCCAAGAATTCAGTTGAACAACATATTGAGTGGTGAGTAGGTAAGTCCCCCTGCTCTTCTTGAATGTCAATCACATAATGATATATTGAATTCATGTATCAGAATTTTTTGCCGGACACAGAAGAAAAAATTGACTTTCGCGATCGAGTCAACAGCGAAACTAAAAGTGTTGAGAATGATCCTCACGTCTAGGGTTGCAGTGTTCATAGAATTCAACGAAATTTTTCTTTGATGTAACTCATAATATAGCGATGAAAATACATACAACCGAAATTTTGGCGGTACTCCCGAAAAAACACAAAAAAAATATTTTCATATCGACTACGAGGCGAGAAAGTGTCCTATTTGATCCTTGGAGCTGGGGTGTGGGGTTCTCAGAAACGAACAAATTTTTTTTTCATAATAGCTTATATAATGTCCTAACGACATCATCTACTAGACTTCTTGGCCGGACATTCGAAATACCAAAAAAAAATATTATTCGATCGTGTTAACAGTAAAACTTGAAAACCCCAAGTTCGATCTTTGGAGCTGAGGGTGGTGGTGCAAGGAATCGATTGAAAATTATGTCAGACGTAATGTTTTTGTAATGCTCTATAGAATCCATTTTTCAGAATTTTTGGCCGGACATCCCAAATAGAAGAAAAAATGGATTTTTGCCATCGAGTCAACAGCGAAACTAAACAGTGTTGAGAACGATCTCACGTCTAGGGTTGCAGTTTTTTCAGAATTCAACGAAATTTTTCCTCAATATAACCTATATTATACACGATGAAAACCATTCAACGGAATTTTTGGCCGGGTTACCGAAACAAGCACAAAAAAAGGAAATCTTGTTCATATCGAGTCCGAGACGAGACAGCGTCGGCTTTTATCCTTGGAGCTGGGGGTATAGGGTTCTCAGAAACGAACAAAACTTTTTTTCGTAATAGCTCATATAATCCTAACGATGTCATCTACTAGACTTTTTGGCCGGACATTCGAAATACAAAAAAAAAATTATTCGATAGTGTCAACAGTAAAACTTGAAAACCACAGGTTCGATCCTTGGAGCTGGGGGTGGGTGGTGCAAGGAATCGATTGAAAATTATGTCAGACCTAATTGTCTAATGCTCTATCTAATCCATTCTTCAGAATTTTTGGCCGGACATCCCAAATAGAAGAAAAAATGGATTTTTGCCATCGAGTCAACAGCGAAACTAACAGTGTTTGAAACGATCCTCACATCTAGGGTTGCAGGGTTCTCAGAATCTAACGAATTTTTTCTCCAATATAACTCATATTATACACGATGAAAACCATCTAACCGAATTCTTGACCGGTTACCGAAACAAGCACAAAAAAAGAAATGTTGTCATATCGAGTTCGAGAGAGGAGAAGTCGGCTTTTACCCTTGGAGCTAGGGGTGTCGGGTTCTCAGAAACGAACGAAAACTTTTTCTGGAAATAGTGTATATAATGTCCTTATTACATCATCCACCGGACTTTTTGGCCGCGACATTCGAAATACAAAAAAAAAATTATCCGATATTGTTAATAGTAAAACTTTAACATGGCCTGTTCGACCCTTGCAGCTGGGGGTCTAGACTCTAGAGTTCATAGAAATAATTGAAAATTTACTCCAAAGTACGTTAAATGATGCCCACTCCATTCCATTCATCAGAATTCTTGGCCGGATATCTCAACTTCAATAAATTGTTTCCTACGAGTAGATACCGATTTTTCCCCTAATGTGATAGAAATTGAATAAAGGAGTTTAAATATATTTGAATTGTTCAGTTCTTTGCTTGCGGTATGAATTTGATCACTTCCGATGTAGCATTCCTCAGAATTAACCGTAAAACAAATCAGCTGACGCCGGGCGACCTCATCTACCGTGTGGAATAGGCGCGCTTGGAGGTTGGCCGGGAGCCAACATCACCGGGGTAACCGATATAACTTCCTCCCGGTCAATCTCGAACATAAAGAATGACCTGTCCAATCTAGAGGGTCGAGAAGGGTCAGGGATTTAGATATATTCTGCGTAATGTGGTGGCAACTTCAGTGAAAAAGCTATTGAAATCGTTCGCTAGTTTTGACGGATCACTGGATTTAATGAAAATTTCTTAATATTATTTTTTGTGAGATTTTTTATTATCTGCCATGACGCTCGTGATTTATTTTCAGATTTCAGTACCAAGTTACTGAAATAGTTCTTTTTTGACTCAGTAAGGAGAGAATCATATTTTTTCTTGATTGATCTGTAGGTTACTTCAAATGTGCGATCAACCGATGACACGATAAGGAGCTTATCAAGAATGTCCTTTAGTTCCCTTAATTCTGGGGTTAACCTGAACTTTCGCCCCAATGTACACGTTCGTACTTCAACTATTGGAAAGCATCGATTGAAGACTTCTGAATAGCGGTCATGAAAAACACCCCATAGATCACTGGGGTTAGCTGAAGAGATGTAGATATCATTCCAGTCAGTTTTTGAGAGTTCATTCAAAAACATACTCACGTGTCATCATTGATGATCCGTTTTTTAATAATTTCCTCGGGGGGATATCGAATTGCAATGTACTGACAAATTTTAGGGCAGAATGATCCGATATGTGATATTCTAGGACTCTAGATATTCAGGCCATACTTTATACATACCTAATTTAGAAACTAAAACTTTTTTGAGTTGATCTCCAGATTTGCATTCTTCCAATATTTTTTGCAAATCTTCTCTCACAATCTGTTTGTACTCCCTTCCTCTATTTTGGGGATATATTTCCTTAACAAAAAACTTAACACTTTCACCTTCAGTGTGAGGTCTTAATATATATAAAATTCTGAATTCGTAATCAGTTAATATCAAATTTCCTCTATCGTAAAGTTCTAATATCACATGATAGGCTGCTTCTCCACTTCCAAATTGTAAATCAATAATTCTATCCACTCCAAGTTGAGTCAAACTTTCAAGTCGCTTATTTCGTAGATGTTTTCTCATCTGAAAAAATTGGAAAATCAGAAAATTAAATTCAAAGTCAAATGGTTTTAGGCCCTTGCACGTATTGCAGAATTATAAGAAATATTTTACAAAAGCCAATAAATGCAAGCAAAGCTAGAGACAATCCGAAAACAAACTGGGACTGAAGAAATAAATTCATAAAATATTTGGTTATGTTATTGATACAACTGTCACTTCAAATCCTAAACCTGATGTGATCCAAGTAGATCCGTCACATGACCCAATGGATCGAGTTAGTAACCCTGAGTAAGTTTCCGAAAACGCCTTAGGAAGATGATTAATTACAGTGTTGTCAACAAAAACGTAAGGTAAGATTGAACAAAAACTACAAATGTGATGGGAAAAGCATTCAAGGGGTCCATTTGTCAGTGATTACGTCTCAAAAAAAGCCTATACCAGGCTTAAAGGAAAGTTATAGAGATTAGATGGACAATAATATATTAATAGCTGATATCATGCATTAAAATGGGTCATTTTTTTATCAATTTCATGTATGTTTAACTGAGCTTATATTTTTAGATTGACAAAAATCTTGATTTATTTTATTAATTAGTGCTTCAGTTTCATTGAAAGAATCAAGTTAGGAATGACATTTGAACGAAACTATAGGGCTTTGAAGCGAGAAAATGAAAAATTGTGTATATTACACATGTTAAATCCTACCTTCATGCTGAATCCTGATGGGGCCATATTTTTGGGCCATTCGAAGGCTGTGGAATGGATTCTGATTCCAGATTCTAACAGTATTATAGCCTTTTCTTCTGTTCTTTGGAGTTTTATTAAAAATGTTTTATTATCTATATCATAAATATTATTTACTCGCATCCCAATGTATCTGAAAAAATAAATTGCATATTTAGAACATTTCATACGGTAAAATGAAAATTGAATTATGAAGCTCAGTTCAACAGAATTGGTTGTATCCCATACTACATATTTTTATAAAAATGGTAAATATCAATATTATTGCAGACATTTTTAACAACTTACTGCTGGAGTTCTCCAACTACACACAGGATGTCGAACGTATTAAATCTCGTTTTCATTATTTATTATATAAATTATCTTTAATACAAGTAAACTTATGGAGAATTTTATGATTTCGTTACAACAATATAACCTGAAACGTTGACAATTTTTTGACACTACCACGAACCATAGAACAATGAACATACCAGTCATACCACCCACAGAACATAAATACTTGCCATAGAATTTGAAGAGTTCTCTGTAGTTCACGTCCTCAGCTCAATAAATTATTTTCTTATCTGAGATGTTCACGAGACGAGTGTGATTTGATTGAAAAAAATTGAAATCTAATTTTGGAAATTTCAGAGAAGTAACACCTTATAACTCGACCCTACACCATTACATGGTAAAAGGGATTATCGATTATATATATATATATATATAACTCGAGAACCACTTCACTCATATGCAGTGGCGACGATATGGGGAGGCCAAGGGTGACCCGTCCCCGCCCTGAAAAATGTCATATGATTTCTTGTTTCAAAAAATTTGAAATCATTTTAAATCAAGAACTTTTTTAAGGTTCTTGAAAATTTCTAGTCTAGCATTTTCCTATCGAAAGTGTGGGGGAACAGAATTGTTTTTGAAATTGATTATTCATAAGTGTGTACAACTGATTCTTTTAAGACCACATCTAGCCCAAAATTAACAGATGTCTGGCAAAACTTTGGCAACCTGCTCATGGGAGAACAAAAAAAAAAAAGAAGGAGCCAATATTTTTTTATTAGTCTTTTATTTCTATGTATTAAAAAATGAATTTTTCACTCATACAAAAACTTTTTTAATAAACTGAAATATTTTTTTTCAAAAATCAAAAACATTAGATTAATATAACTGGTCCACTTCTTCGTTAATCTATAATTAGTAGTGCTTGCCACCTGATACTTAATTTGAATATTTATAGAACATATACAATATCAAATAATCATAACTAACATTTCTGTTTATTCAGCCTTTTCAAGTTAAATAGTAATTAAATAACCTACATCATGAATCTTCAGAATACTTGCTGTAAGCTTTTTTAAGTTTAATCTTCCACATAGATACATGAACACTCAGGATCCATTCAATTTGAGTTTTCAACGGTTGAATTTGGGGACCTAAAGTTTCGATGACTTGCAGGAGTAACTTGCCATAATTTTTATCTTCTTTATATTGTATAGCATTGTTGTATAATAAATCGAAAATCATTTTAATTGAATTGAATTCAGTTCCCTTGTGAACCAAATTTTCAAACATATGAACATATTTGTCTAAGGGAGGCTCTTTAAAAGTAATCAAAAACTCCCTGCAAATGAGAAATTAGAATCCATAAAGACATATTTTTTCTTTACTCACCTCAATAGATCATCTTCTAATGCAGATTTTGAATTAAAATATAAGAAAAAAATTTCTAGTTCATCATTAACTTTCAAGAAATTAGCTAAGAGCTTAATTATTAAACTATTATAATGAGTGTACATTTGTTGAAGTAGCTCTTTCAAATATTCTCGATACCATTTGAGCATCTAAAATATATTATGAATGTATTTCATGTGAAATAATTTTGAGTATGACAAACAGTATAAGGCAAAAATATCTCACCAGTACAAATAGCAGTTCTTCACAATAACATTTCACTAAGATATGCGTGGGATCAGCATTTAATATACATTTTCCCATGTAAAGTAAGCGTTTAAGAGAAATTTGTGGCAGTACATTTCTGTATGCTTTACGTATCCTTGCTTCTGGTTCTGTTTGTAGAACTCCAATATAATAATCATGCATATCATCATCATCATCGATATCATATTTCTCATCATTTATTTTACTTTCATCATTATCTTCAATTCCAGAATCACTAGATGAATGATTAGAATTGATTCCAGCAACTACTTCAGGAGCTGAAATGTTAGCTTTGAATAAACGAATGTGAGAGATAAAAATATATCAGTACGCAAATATTTCATAACAGGTTCCCACATTTTCCTTTCTTTCTCTTTTGGTTTATAATAGTCTTCCTGTTTTTTGCAAGCCTCCAAAAATTCAGCCAAAGCTTCTTTTGATTCTTTACAGAATTCGTGGTGAAAAAACATATTGAAAACAAATACTGAATATAGCTCACGCGAGAAAAAAATTATACTACTTTCATAAGACAATAATTAATTCAACACTAATTTACACAATTAGATTGGAAAAAACTAAAAAAAACACATATACAAATTACAAAATAAACAAGTTCTCAAGTTCACTCAACTCATTTAGAGGTGGCGGCTTGTTGGTTTTTCTATGGTGGCGACATCATTCGGGAAAGAAGGAACATCACTTATCCTGATAAAAAAGAAATCTGTAAAATTGCAACGAATGAACATAGACAAATAATTTCTTTATTTTTCTTATGTCAGCACATGGACTGAAAGAAATGTTGCCTGAAATATTTTTCGACACTTAAAAACTTTCCTGTTGATGTTTTTTTGGTGCCAGCATGATTGTTTTTCAAATTTTACGGAAAAATAATGATTATAGCATTGTTTAATTTAAACAATTGTAGCCTATTCGTTTTGAGATATTTCGTGCTCCTGAGTAACTCAAAAGCTCGAAATACGGCTTGCCATTGGCTGCGCACAAGTACTGGAACAGCTCAGGAGCACGAAACTCCTCAAAACGAATACTGTATTGATTTAGTAGTGAACCTACCCCCCCACTCACGTTAAGCTTAAGGAACGTACCAGTTACGCACAAGAAATTTCTGATTTAACCGATTCGAGAACCTTGAAAATTTTGAAAGTTAGCTGTTTTGAGTGAGTTTTTCGCAAGGCAAAAATGAATCGTGAAAAACTTGAGGAATTTCAAAGAAATATATATTATTCTGATAAATACTACGATGATGAATATGAATACAGGTAAAATACAAAATATTATTGTTGGAATGCTCCTTCAGTTGGTTAAATGTAGAAGACCATGAAAGCATCTTTTGTTTACTGATTTGGTATACCACTGATTTTAACATATTTCTTCAGGCACGTAGTTCTACCGAAAGAAATGGTTAAGTTAGTTCCTAAAAATCATTTGATGACGGAAGATGAATGGAGGTGTATAGGAGTTCAACAAAGTAAAGGATGGGTGCATTACATGATGCATACACCAGGTAAAACTCATTAATTAATTAATTTTCTCGTGCACGGAAAAAGTTACATATTTACGTATGTGAATACCTTATTAGCAAAAACTTATTGTTTTTCAGAATCAGTAACAATCAAATATCTTAATAAATGCTAATATTGTTTCAATGTGATCTGAATGTGGTAGATATTTGGATGAATTTTATGAAGCAATGTTTAGATGAGTTTCAGCAACAAATCAGTACAGTGGTTCCATATTCTTGACAACCAAACAGATTTCTTTCTTTTTCGGAAAAAACTAGTATTGCAAGTGAAGAACTACCGAATTCATACTGTTGGGTGCAATATCCAGTTTATTTCTATTCACATGCACTTGACATAAAATTCGTTAATTGTAATTGTTCACTTGACTCGGTTGATTCTGCACTTGAGTTTAGGAATATAATCTGATCAGAAATCGTTGTGAGGAAAATTATTGCGGATTTTTGGCAAACAGAAAGATGTGAATCTGATATGCATAATTATGTTTTGCTTGATCATATGATTTGTTTATTAAGAGGATAATGCAACTACAGAAATATAAATAACATCATTGCAATGAAAGAACGGTCATAACAGACAAGCATCAATTTATAGCAAATTATGATTGACACGAGTTACAGTGGCAGGATACTTGAGACAACAAATCTGGGTCTGATTACTAAGCCTTCTTCTTCTTCTTTCTGCCTTACCGGCCGAACTGAGGCCTAGTGGCCCATTGTTCACCGCATCGTTCTATAGAGACTCAGCTCTTCAGACACGAAGACAGAAATGTCGCGAGCCTGCCAGGAGTGATCCCTCTCACCATAGGAATAGAAGGTGTTGGATTTCCTAGGTGTGTTGACCTTAACTCAGTAAGGTTTCCACAGTTGAACAAAATATGCTCAACCGTTTCATCAGTACTCCTGCACCACCGGCATAGGGAGCAGCTCGTCAATCCCATTCTCTTCAAATGCTTGTTAAACAGGTGACCAGTCAATGCACCAGTTACCAGACTGAGTTGTTTCCTCTCCAGCAGCGGAAGCCTATTGACCTCAGATCGCGAGGACGGTCTCTCAATGAGAATCCTCGACCACCTCAGGCCCACCCCTGCGCTCCATTCCGAGGAAAATTCCCTGTTCAGCCAGTTCCTGAAGAAACTTCTGACAGATGTGCGACAGATTGGCAGCGAAGGCTCCGGACCAACAAATGCTAATCCGGCTCCCCGCCTAGCCAGTTCATCTGCCTTGATGTTACCAGGTATATCCGCATGAGCCGGACACCAGATCACTTTCAAAAAGTTATCAGAGCCCAGCCCACGCAGAGCTTTCCTGCATCTTCTACCAAAAGAGAATCAACTCTAACATCAGATAGAGATTTAAGCCTTACTTAGTCCATTGACAACATATCGTACAGATTATCTGTAATATCTTCTGAGAAAATGAATTTCTTCCATAATTTTGACGCTCACTGTACAGTAGTTATAGAGCAAGAGTACATACAGCGTCTTTTACCAATACGAATGAACACTTTCTTAAGATCTCGGGGGCGGGCAGTATGAGGTTTTGAATGACATCTCAATTTTTTCGGGTGTGAACATTTCTCTTTTAGTAAATTATAAAATGGAATGGATTATCAGTTTAAAAAGGGGTTACAGTTCACTGCGACTCCAGGTCTATTGTGCCCCCTTACATAGCTGTTCGGACCATACCCTCCCTCGCCTTTCAGTTCCTGATAAATCCAATATCTGTGAAGGCTTCAACGAGGCTATATATTTCCTCACTCTTAAAAGTTTCTCGCCCAAGGCATTCTCTCCTTAGGCTCGCAATGCCAAAGCATTCCCTGACTAGGTGAATGGGGGTTTCTTCCTTCTTGCCACAGAACCTACACTCGTCAGTGTCTGACAATCCCATCCTCCCCCTCCTGAGGCGACAGTGTCCTGTAAGAAAGCCAGTGAGGAGGTGTCATTGTTTCTTACTAAGATCCAGATATATTTTGGATCTTTCTCTTTCAAAGTTCAGAAGGAACTTAGTGGAATGATCCATCCCTGGGATTTTCCGCCAGAGTTTTTCCCTCTCGGCTTTCTCTTTCTCCAGAAACTCCTTTTTATAGGTACATTTACCTATTCCACAGAAGGGTTTTGGGCCAATGAGTGACATTCGTGCGCCCTCTTTGGCAAGTGTATTGGCATCTTCGTTTCCTTTGATTTCCGAATGGCCGGGAACCCAGATTAAAAAGACCTTATTTTTCTTGCCTACCTCATTGAGTTTGTTCCGGCACTCCCAGATCCTTTTTGAGTCGATGACTTAGGAGCTCAGTGCTTTAACAGCAGCTTGACTATCTGACTGTATGGCTATATCGCACTTCTGATAAAAAAATTGATTAAATGGATTATTAGTCACCCTGTATAAAATTTCCATTGAAATTTCATTGTTTTTATAGAATTTCAATGTTTCACCTGAAAAATGTAAATTTTCTTGGTGCAGTTGTGAAATTTCCTGGTAATGCCTTAATTTTTGTGCGGTGTGTATTTCCTGGATATAAATATTCTTCACGATACAAGCTGGAGTTTTCAATTAAAATTTTTTTTTACCGCTTATTGAACAATATTGAAAGGCGAATATAATGCAATATTTGACGTCCGATAATTTCTCTAGTATTATTTTGAATATAATATACATAGCTGTTCTGTAATAACATTCTAATTTGTTTTTCAGAGCCACATATATTATTATTCAAAAGAAAGATAACTTCACCACCTCCCAAAGAAGAGGATTAATAATTATGTGATAACTATTTGTACATTTGTTTATATGTTAAGTTTTGTATCATGATAATGCATTATACTATGGAAAAATCATCTGATATGATTCCATATCATAAAAAATGCTGGCTGTAATATGTTAGATACATGATGCCTTGCTTTTGTGTTGAATATTTTCACAATAATTATATGAAAACATTATTCTTTTAGTAAATAAAACTTTAAAATACTAGCTTCCTTTTACACTTTCTTCTGAAACCAAAGATTGAATGAATTCCTCAAATCAAAATATTTCATATTATTTATTTAGTAAGAACTATAAATATCAACATGGAACAAATGAAACAGATAACGTGTAATAAGAAACAATTAAAAACAGATAATAGAAATATATTTCACTGGACTTCAGGATGTTGAGTACGCATGTGCTTATTACGATCACCCTTCTGCCTGAATTCTCTTCCGCACACGGTACATGGATACGGGCGTTCATCAGTATGAATTCTCTTGTGGTTATTCAAGGCATCGGCCCTAAAAAATCTCTTGTGGCATACCTGGAATAGATTTTTTATCAACAATTGAATCATATGAGAAATAAACATCATCCACTGCCGCCTGAAATAATTCCCGAAATACTTCTGCGCGGCAGTATCGAAGGCAGTGAGCATTTACACTCTGGTACAACATTTATCTCGCGACCAAATTTCGGCAATGAAGGGCAAAGAAATTCCACAGCAACCTTGTAAAATGTAATCACTTACTGCCGTTGCGCTGCCTGTCCTTGACTTATGTACGAAAAACCGCGAATTTAGGAAGCGTAGGACAGCGCGAGTGGTAGCGGCTGGAGCAGTGTAGTGATTACATTAGGCGTATTTTGGCGCTGTAACCACAGCTTACCATAGTTACATGTAACTATGACGTCATAGTTACTGATGACACGGAACAGCTGATCGAATCAAAACAAATCTGCCAATGAATTGAAATGGACGAGTTCATTAATAGATTATTATTACCTCTTCCGAAGAAGATTGTTGAACCTCCTGAAGGGTTTCAACACAATGGGATGGGTCATTTTGAGATGAAGCAGGTATCCGTGGCAGTCTTTCTATACTCAGAGTTTTTAAATCTTTTACTGTGCAAAATGGAATTCTTCCCATTGAAATGGCCCGGCAGACGTAATCGATGACGAAATCGTCATCTACAAAATTTATTTATTCAAAACTTCTCATTTTTGTTCTACTATAAAATATTGTACTCCAAAATCAAAACTATGCAATAAATGAATTAAATGAAAAATAAATAAACAGACAATCGCACCGTTTACCAACGCCTCTATTATTCCTTTCCTATCTTGAATCGAAATTGGTTTTTTATTCACCGGTAATGAAATAGTATCCATTTTTCTTTCCTTCAACAATTTTCAATCTGGTGAATCCCGCTCCGTTTGAATTCGGTGAAGACCGTTAACACAGATACGCCACCTCTACTTCTATGATCCTAAATTAATTCCATTTCACTCATTCGAAATGAGATAGATATACATACCACGCGAGTAACCCTGCTCCTGAGGAAGATAACGTGTGTATGGTATGCGTGACGTCATTGATACGTCATAGTTACATGGTCAACTCCGCAAAAACGTAGTAACCATGTAACTACATGTAACTACGACTGTAGTTATTGTGGTTACAGCGCCAAAAAATACGCCTATCTCTTGCTCCACTTCCTTGCTCCATGTCATGGAAGTGATGTAATCGGGGTGATATACTATACTCAATATGCCAAAAAAATAATTTTGACGTCTATAAGAACAGTGGTATACCGCACTGGTATATAAGAGAGGCGATTTCACATTGTTGTTTCGTCACTGTTGACGGATACACTGGATTCGAAAAACACGTTTTCAGTGCTACAACATCAAGAAATATCCTTCTCATACTTAAGTTCTATGAGACGCTCCGGCCTCCGATGTAACAGCGGCAACGTCTAACTTTCTAGCCTGTTGGCTTCTTAATGGGTCGATTACATTGAGGTATAGTCCGTTCAAGAAAGTTTGAGCGCATAGTAGGCGTTTGGTTTTATCTGAGGTTGGCAGAATTTGCTGTCATAACGTAAAATAGAGTCAACGTTAATATAAACCTGAAAATTACAGAGAAACTAGTAGTGTCCCTAATAATTGGCAACCCACTGTATACTCCGTTCACGAAAGGTTGATCACATAGTAGGCGTTTCTTTATTTATCTGAAGTTGGCAGTATTTGCTGTCATAACGTAAAATAAATTCAATGTTGCCGAATGTACCCGGCCTCGTCCGACGAGCTTGCGAGTTATCAGAGAACTCTATGCAATATTGACAACATTGCTCTTACACTAGAGAAGAGAGAGGACGCGTAACGCTAAGCGTTTTTGATGAATCTGCCACATAAATAGATAGACCATTTTCGAACATTTGGTAATATTCCTCAGACCTGAATTTTGGAAATAACAGTTATTTTATAAATAAATTATTTTAGAATCCAATAAATTAAGTATAACTTGAAATTACTGAGCAGAAAACCAACTTGAAACTTGTTTGTTTGCCACATAAATACACTAAAAGTGCGTCACTTTGGATCTAGACGAAACGGCTTTGCGCGGTATCCTCTCCCTTCCCTAATCTAAGGACATTGCTTATCAATAACAAGAAAATAAACAATATAACCTATTAGGTGTACAAATAAGTTTCCGCGGTTTTTTATAAAAAATTAGGAATTTATTGTAAAGGAAAAGTACATTACGTTTTATTCACTATATTTTCCATCATTTGCCACTACTTTTCCCCATCTTTCTGGCAACATTCGGATACCCCGTCGAAAAAAACTCTTCATCTTTTGACGCTATCCACAAAATCTACCCATTTTTGGTGTCTTCATATGATGTGAAGCGCTGCTCAGACAGACCATGTGCCATCGACCGGAACAGGTGATAATCAAGGGGCTAAGTCTGGTGAATACGGCGGGTGGGGTAAAACTTCCCAGTTGAGTGTTTCCAAGTATGTTTTTAACCGGCGCCGCAACATGTGGACGAGCATTATGTGTTGTAAAAGAATATTTTTGTCGTGTCTGGAGTAGTAATGGGCGCGTTTTTCCTTAAGTGCCCGACTCAATCTCATCAATTGTGTTCGGTAGAGAGCTCCAGTAATGGTTTCGCTTGGTTTCAGCAATTCATAATACACGACACCAAGCTGATCCCACCAAATACACAGCATGAGTTTTTTTCCATGAATATTCGGCTTGAACGCCGATTATGCATGAGTGAAATGCTGCTTGCCAGGAATAAAAAAAGAGTTTTTTGCATCGTATAGTCACTGTGACGAAAAATGGATTCACTACGATAATCCAAAGAAGAGGAAGTCATGGGTTAAGCCCGGCGAACCATCAACATCGACAGTTAATTAACTGTCGAATCTTCCTCCAATAGTGCTTCTAATTCCATGTCTTCGTACACTTTCGGCCTTCCACTGCGTTCTTTGTCTTTAACGTTAAACTCACCGTTCTTAAACTTTTGAAACCATTCCTGACAACTTCTCTCACTTAAAGCAGCTTCACCATATGCTTCTAGAAGCAATCGATGCGCCTCAGCTGCAGATTTTTTCACATTAAAGAAGTAAATCAAAAGTTCCCGCAAATGATGCTTATTCGGAATAAAACTTGACATTTTTGCACGAAAAAAATTACGTGATGCTGATACGGAATCACTAGTACTTTAAGGTTATGGTGTTGCCAGATGACTAAACTTGGGATATTACGTTTTACATCTGACAATTTCTCCATACCCTTCTGGTGGGGCCATCTTTTGACAAACCGCGGAAACTTATTTGTACACCTAATAAAATTTTAATATATACAGTGGAATATGCCAAATTTCCATGGCCAACCGACGGCTCAACCTTTCCTGAATGGACCATACTTTACAAGCTGCTACTGAGCGAATTTAGAAGCGAGAATTAGCTTGTGATGATTACAAACTGAACTGTCTACTCACTGAGTAGCCAACAATGTAGAGATCCACGTGAGGGTTATGTTTGTATCGTTTCCAAGGATCTAAGATAAATGTCAAAAACGTTTTCAACTTTAAGAACCAGTAATCACCGAGTAGATGAGAACTCACAGATTGTTTAGTAGCAACTGTGATTACACACGGCTTGTTTACATGCCAAAACGCCAGCGATTTAGCGTGTAAAGTAGGCCAGCTTTCAACTTTAGTCACAACTTTTTTACAATTATATTGTTAGCTTGTGAACACGATTACACTGAGCGAATTTACAATCAGCTACTAAATCCGCTCAATAGCAGCTTGTAAAGTATCTCAATGTAATCGATCCATAATGAACTAAAGACTACACTTATGTATGATTATTGAAAAAGATTACTTACTTCACAACCGTATCTTCTGTCATTTGTATGTATCAACCGATGTTGATAATAAACAGAACCTGTCAAAAAACATTTATTGCAAACTGCACATTTGAAAGGCCTCTCTCTTGTATGCACTTTTCTGATATGATCCTTCAGATCGGGACGAATAGTGTATCTAGCCTCACAGCCTTCATGGGGACAGGCAAAGGGTTTTATACCTGAATGAATCAAAGGACTGAATAAGAGAGGAATAGGATAGAGGCTACAGGAAAAAAGTGAGGATTTCTGGACGGGGACACATCTGCATACCTAAATCAGAATATGAACTGAACCGCGTAAAGTAAAAAGCTATTGTGACTGACACCTTAAGGCCATGGATACTTTCAGTAGGCGAATTCGGTTCCTAATCCATTGAAAGGTTTACTTACATCAATAAAATCTTCTTTGAAACATTCCAAACAATAAATTTCTAACGAATATGAAAAAAAAATCGGAAAATATACATACGCAATTATATTTGATTTTTTTATGAGCAAATAAAGTCTATTCTATGTAATCGCTATCCTTAAGTAAACTCTAAAATATAAACTTATTGACACTACTGCAATATCTTACGCCAAATATCTAATGATGCCGTTTTCAGGATGATAACCTGAGGAAATTGAACTTGACCCAAATAGAAATAAAACATTCTGAAATAGGTGGAGGTAGATGAAAAAACCTTAGATAGCACCAATAGTTTATTACATCGGTATATACATATACTCCGTTCACGAAAGGTTGAGCACATAGTAGGCGTTTCTTTATTTATCTGAATTTGGCAGTATTTGCTGTCAACACGTAAAATAAATTCAATGTTGCCGAATGTACCCGGCCTCGTCCGACGAGCTTGCGAGTTATCAGACAACTCTATGCAATATTGACAACATTGCGTATCAATCTGACAAGAAAAAAACATCATTACCTGAAATTCAATATACACAGTGGAATATGTCAAATTATCATGGCCAACCGACGGCTCAACCTTCGTGAACGGACTATATGTGCAGTTTCTTAGAAACTTTATAAGTTTTCACTCCCAGTCTCTGAAACATAAATAATTAAAAAATGTAAAAAATGAATGTCAATCAGATTACTAATGAGAAAAAATACACAATTCTGAAGATTTTTGAGTTTGTCTGAAGAAGGTGTCTGGTGCCGAAGTGATATTCGAAAACGTATACGAACTTCATTGCGCGAGTCCCTGTTTTACCTGCAAAAATGCACACCGCGCAATGAAGTTCGTATACGTTTTCGAATATCACTTCTCGAGAATACGGCACCAGATATAGCCACCGAAACGTTACAATATCCTTTTAATTTGTTTCATTTTTCAGTTTTACTGTTAGGCAAAAATTTTTTTCAAGACCAATTTGCTCCTGACAAATAAGTGCAAAGATTTTCGCAGGAGCACTTCACCTTAATCAAACATTTTTTAATTATTTATGTTTCAGAGACTGGGAGTGAAAACCTATAAAGTTTCTAAGAAATGCAGAATCCTCCCAGAATATATTTCAATCGATATATGTGCAGTGTCAATCACTACCAAGGTATCAACAATTGAACCTCTCACCCTATGTTTATTTTTTTGCGTTGTGAAACAAAACGAAATAAATTGAAACTCAATTATGTAATACATTATTTTCACTAAAACTGGAGCATAGACAAACTAAAAATTAGATGAGCCACTCGTATTCCGCGCCATCTGTCGAAGGAGGAGACTAATACACGAAAATATTATTTTCATTTGATAGTAAGATGTCGTTGCATTCATGGAAATCCTATCGAGAAAATAGTAAGTATGTAAAATCATTATTATCAAAAAACCTTTGAATTGTCAACTAACACAAGGAGTGGTTTGACACTTTCTTTTCAAAATATAATAAATTTCGATATGCCTGCAAGAGTGAAGACTGTGTTATTGGATGTGAAAATCGAGATGCAAGAAGGTAATTATAAAATATATATGTATATATTCTGTTACCTATAAGAATTAAGATACTCGTAGTTTTCAAAAAAGTTTTCATGTATTGAATAAGTTTAGTAGGTAAATACTCATATTTTGTATTATTGAATTCATTATTGTTAGTTTTTGAAAATGTTTTCAATGTAATAATTAGTTTATTGATTAGATATTTATGAAATAATAATAATAATAATAATATATTGGCCAACAAAGGAATACAAACAATAACAAAAATAAATTCATAATAAATCAAATTGAAACAATCTTCTTTGGCCTTTTGGCTGTGCGATTGATTCATGAATCTGTGTGCAAATAAATCTGTAT
This sequence comes from Propylea japonica, assembly GCA_013421045.1. Taxonomy (NCBI): domain Eukaryota; kingdom Metazoa; phylum Arthropoda; class Insecta; order Coleoptera; family Coccinellidae; genus Propylea; species Propylea japonica. Next base: position 21,771,209 of record CM024240.1, on the reverse strand, counting down.
GTTCAATTGGTGATACCAATTTCAGTTAATAAATTTTTATTCTATCCAGAATTTGATTATTGATCCTCATTTCTCGATTCCAAGAAAATCAGATGAAAGTTCGTTGCAGGTATTATTTTCATGAGAATAAATTTCCTCACTCATCGATAACTTGCACGAATCCATTTCTGATATCCTTTTGGAAATTGAATTTCAAAAAACTTTTTGCCTATATGGGAGTACCTACCTATTCAAAGGAGCACTACAGAATTCTTTTTGAGGCAGCTTTACGATACAGATTCCTTTTTCAATTAAGCTTTTTTCACGAATTAATAATGTTGTACAAAAACAGATGACGTTGAAGCTTGTTCTACTAGTGTCTCATCTATTCTCCGTTTAGTTAGTCTATGAACTGGAGTTTTTATGACTATGTTAGCATTCCGGGAACTGCGACCATGTTGAACTTTTGTTTTCTACCCTACTCATCCATGAAAACCCAGGAAGGTCGTCAATGACGTTGATTTAACGAACAACTCCCTCAGGAGCCTTTGCGTTACCTCCTATGAATTGTTCTTATGCCAGCTAACTCTAGACGCTTGCATACCATGTGTTCAGCTGTTTCTGCTTCTGATACACTGAGCATGCAAATCTCATTTGCTGACTTACCCATTTGTACTGACCGTGCCCCGTCAGCAGGCAGCTTCAGGAGATTTCTCCTATAGGTAGGTGAAATCACGGATTTTTTTGGCCTGAGTAAGTGCAGGAGTGTTTCTCCAAAGGGTTATTTCGTTATTCAGCTCCCATTGCTGGACCGCTGCCGTATATTGATCGTTTCCAATCCTACATAAAGGCTCAGGTCCAGCAGATATTAACCTTGATGCACTTTTTGCAAATTATCAGATTTTTAATTTTTTTCAACACCATAATAAACTGGCACCCATAGTAGAGCCACGTTCTCAGAGTAAAAAGTAAACCTAGAATTGTCTTCACGCATTTGTTATGCAGCCAAGTAGAATCTGTTTATACGCGCGAACAAACTTCCGTCGTCACGAAATCGTGCCTTATGTTTATTCCGTATTGGGATAATTGATTTACCGCTCTCCTACTCTGATTCTAACGGCTTGCATCTGTTACAGATAATTCTGTCAGTTTGGCAACATCATTCTGTTACTGTTAAGTCATTTGATTCCTCGTGTTCACATTTTCATTTCGATTTGACTTTCATAAACTGAATTATTCTACTGATTTGGTGGCAGTTTATTGTTGCTCAATGCTATTCCGTTAATTATAGCTAGGGCAAAATTACGAAAATGTTGTATTATATTCAGGAATTGTAGAAATGCAAATTTAACCAATTGCGTAGTCATCCCCAGTGTGGCAGTGAAATGCTTTCCATCTCACTCTAATTCTTGGTTGATTACAATGCATTACTATTTACACGTAGGTAGGGGCATCTCTATGTTTATTTCTTACTCTGAGGCCACTTTTATTGCCTCTTGTTACTTACTTTATGGTGTTACGGCACTGCCAGGTCAGCAGAGACCCCTGTCAGTGTGATTCCAAGAATATCAGCGTGGCCTAGCTATCTGTGGCAGTGTTGAGGTTAATTTTTAAGACACTCCTGATCGCGTATGTAGACTGCCATCATCTCTGTCTTTAAAATGGAGCTTTCACTTCCCAGAGCTTTAGAGATACTCAATTTGAATTTAGGTCCATATACCCCAATGCCAGTGTCTCTTTCTGATCTTTATCCAGAGAGCAACCTCGTCCTCCTACTACTCTCACAATATGGGAACAACACTCGTTGCTTTACATTTTCAGAAATTATGAAAGCCAAGACGGAATTTTTTTCGTTCACTGACTTCAGATCATTCAAATTAAATCGCTTGTTGACGCGCGGATTCTCATAATTGTTGCCATCAGCCTTATAAGCTACTAATGAAACCCTGTTGACAATTAACGAATGTTTTCCTCAAAATATTCCGCAGGTGTATAATCACTGTAAATTGCCAGTTTTTCCTGAAATTCCTTGTTTTTCCTCTGCAAACTTTTCAATCGACATAATTATATTAATTAAACTGAATATATCGATATACATATTCACAAGGTACCTATATGAAGTGAGTTTCAGACATTAAAAAAGGTGAATATTTCCTTTATGGAGCGTTCTGGAAGCTATGTATCAGTTTGAGTATGAATAAAATGTTTTGGTGAATATGACTGGGAATATAAAATTCAGCAAGTTATTTTCGAATTAGAAATGATTTTACCCACCTTGATGGAATCTCATATGTTGCCACAAATGGGACGTTTGGGAATAACTTCTTCCACAGGTATCACAAACGTACGGCTTCAAGCACTTATGAGCCCGACAATGGATAAGCAATGCTTTAGCACTATGTAATATCTGAAAAACAACCTTTTCGATTAATCTCAAATCTCACCGATATCTTTTGTCTCTGATCTCATAACGCTAATCATTGCAATTATGTTCACTTTCAGTGTGCATCCAAGCCTCTAATATTTTACTACATATTCTATAGAAATTGCTTACGTTCACGTTTGCAACAGCTAATGTCAGCTAACAAGCTGAGTTTTTTATATATATCATAAAGCACTTGTGAATTAATAATAAAGGTGCCTGAGCCTGATTACTCAACATGACTCTATGCTCTATGGTCGTGCCGTGCGGTGAAGGTACTATTTTGAAGGGCGTCGATGAAAAAAAGTTTTCACTCTCAGTTATTGAAGATGACGAACTGAAAAGGTGAACGCTAACTCAAGCCGGCCATAGACATCGTTATTTTTCATCCATTCGTATTGCTGCGATAAGAACCGTCCCGGCAAAAGCGCCAAAAACCAATGTGTGTGGCGAAAAACCGCCGGTACGCCTCGTCGGTAAAATATCTGCCCGATGCTTGATTTTTTGTCACGACGGTCCATTGGTTATCGTGGCCATAGCGACTGTGGGTGGGATTTCGTCGAGAATCGGCGTTATTTTTCCATAAGCGTAGTGAAAGTCCTCGTTCCTTTCTTTTTTTACTCAGCACCGAACTGCGACCCCGGCCACTGCTACGAGATGTTTCCTTCTCATGACGTGCTTATTCGCGAACGACAGCAAATAAATAACTGGTATAATTTTACCGAAGTGTGTCGGAAAACAGTTCCGCGATATGACTCGGCGCGGCGAGGAAAACGGATGAAAAATAACGATGTCTATGCCGGCTTTATGCGCGACGAGAGACGAAGCGTTATTTTTCCGAGGTTCGCACACTTGGACGAGGCGATGCGTCGAGCAGACATCGGTAGAAATTCCCCCTATCTCTAGACCGCAATAAATTATTATTACCCTTGTCGTATGCCGCACATGCCCCAAGAATCATTCACGAGTCAAACGACTCGCCTCTTTTCCGCTCTTCTCTTCGCGCCGCCTAGATGAGCGAGCGTTCATTCGGTTCAATGCAAACTTCTCCGGCAGAAAAAACAACGCATCCGTTCCAAAAGCTCCGCTTCTTCCAAGTGCGCGTTTAATCTGTCCCGCGTTTAACGATTCGCCTCTTCTCTTCGCGTCGCCTAGATGAACGGGTCTCCATTTGATTCAATGCTAACTTCTTTCGCAGCAAATCACTCTTTGTCTCTTGATGCACCTCTTCGACCAGTGAGCGTTAACCGAACCTGACAGGAAATACACAGGTGATTTTTTTAAGTGTTTCATTAGACGTTTTCGAGGAAGGAATTGTAATACAGATTCAAGATTTTGGATTTTCGTTTTAGAGTACATAAACTTTAATTGTAAAATATTTTCAAGAGGAATCTACTTCCGGTTTCACCGGAAACGAATGTAATTTCTTCGTTATTTCAAATGCAACACCCTGTATATTTATACATATTCGAATTCTTCGTTCAATTCTACACTGATTTGATGTATGATATGTGCAACCACTCAAGCGGTTCCTGAATTATAGCCTGACTATCAAATTTTTTGAAAAAAGTTGTCACAATTAGTGTCTATATCTTCTAGATCCCTCATTACAAGAATTTCTTTTTGCGAAAGTGGAACAAAGAAAGTACACTGATACTGTTTCTTGTATAACTTATGAGGAAATATTATACAGGGTGTCTGAAAAAAGGGCCCCAAAGTGAGCCTCAATAAAATATAATTTCACTTTTTTCAAATGGCAACCCTATAATTTTGTAATCCAATCGATGGCTCGTCAAAAACCATTTGGGTGTCCCGACACATTTCATGCCTCTAAAATCAGTAATTTTGCCGTTATTCAATAAATTCGAATTTCACGATTAAAGACAGGTTTCGCACAGTTTGTAAGCTTGCATTTTTGAAGTAGGCTATGTTAGGAACTGTCATTCTTACTTTACTTTTTCTTATAACAGATCAAGCACTAAGCAAAACATGCAATAATAATTTTCACTGGAATGATATATCAAGGGTATATTCTTTATTTGCGGCAAATGTAACAAATTCCTAGAAAAGGTAATTAGAAATTCAACGAACGAAATTCACATTTACTGACTTTAACGAAAAATCAAGTTCAGGAGGTATCAAAACAATTTTCTCCGTACTGGAAGCCTTAACTCTAAACGGACTCGAGTGAATACAGTAATAGATAATGAATGATCTCTTAGTTTAAAACTATCACAAAATTTTATTCACAACAGTAAACTAATACTACAATAACAATGTGGATTTCTTTCATTAAAAGTTCTGACTGTCCTTTCTAATATTTTGTTACATTCACCATAAATGAAGAACATATTCAATACATCACTGTTACTGTAAGTCATATTTTGCATAGTGCCCGATTAATCAAAAAAGTATAAATGACAGTTCTCTAAAATGCATTATAAATCAACAGACATAGCCTTCTTGAAAACTTCTATCCTAATAAATCTATGGTTAGACTAAGAAACCTTGATTCAATCAATGATTTTATTCAACAACGGCAAAACTACTGATTTTAGAGGCATGAAATGTTCGGGACACCCTAACTGGTTTTTGACGAGCCATCGATTGGAATTACAAAATTATAGGGTTGCCATTTGAAAAAAGTGAAATTTTATAGTTTTTATTGAGGCTCACTTTGGGGCCCTTTTTCAGACACCCTGTATAATATTTCCTCATAAGTTATACAAGACAGTATCAGCGTATTTTCTTTTGTTCCACTTTCGCAAAAAGAAATTCTTGTAATGAGGGATTTTGAAGATATGACACTAATTTGTGACAACCTTTTTTCCAAAAAATTTGATAATCAGGCTATAATTCAAGAACCGCTTGAGTGGTTGCACATATCATACATCAAATCAGTGTAGAATGGAACGAAGAATTCGAATATGTATAAATATACAGGGTGTGCAATTAAAATACCGAAGTTACATTCGTTTCTGTTGAAACCGGAAGTAGATTCCTCTTGAAAATATTTTACAATTAAAGTTTATGTACTCTAAAACGAAAATCCAAAATCTTGAATCTGTATTACAATTCCTTCCTCGAAAACGTCTAATGAAACACTTCAAAAAATCACCCTGTATATATATCAATCAAAAGTGGGTAAATCCCCCGTGGCCTTGACTTTCATCATTAGCCAGCATCATTAAATTACTTCACATGCGGTTAAAACGATTATTGGACACAGGGAAGGGTATAGGGAAATACAACGAGACACTTCGACGCCAAGGCGGTTTTCTCCTCTTCTTACACGTTACTGTGACATATGAGCCACGGATTGAAGGAACAATACATAAGGGTTTTGTATACGAAGGAACTGAAGAACACTCAAAATTTTAGGCCACATGCTTGTGTGTGTGAATATATTGCCTCGTAAACGTCCATGTTTCCCAATGATAACAAAAAGTTGTATTGACAAAATATAATCAGTATTCTAGTGCATCCAACAAAGCACTTTCGCCCTCTTCAGTTCATATATAGCTTATGAATGATATGAAGCATTCACAGACATCTACATTTCTTGATTTGAAGTGTTAATTCTGGTATTATATAACAGAAGCAACGCCATCTCGTAGAATCCTTACTATTACCTCCTCCCACTAACCCTAAAATACTTTGATGCATGTAAGCCATGATTGTGGGACATATAATAACATATGGGTCAGTAGTCTGGTTCACAAGAGCAGGTCAGACAAGCACGAGGAAAATACTCGACAAGGTACAAAGGCTTGACTGTGTTTGTACCACTGGAGCTATGAGAATGTGCCCGACTAGAGCACTTGAGGTCATCACAGATTTCACTCCCCTATATCTAGTCATCAATAGGGTAGCCCATGAGGCTATTCCCAGAATTTCTAGGGAAGGTGTAGGAAATTAGAGTATCAAAAGTCAAGGAGTCTGGTCTTCCCTGAACAAGAACATCTCATCAGCGAATTAACCTACCAAGTGATGTAATGATCAAAAAAGTGAGCATCGAATAGAATTTCAACTATGAGAAAAGGTATACACAGCCCAAAACTTCTAAGTAAATATCGTCAAATGCTATACAGATGGTTCTAAAACAACTATAGGTACCGGCGCTGGAGTATACGGGACAAGGACCAAGTGTACACTACAGGAAGTTACATAATAAATAGTATGTCACAACTTGAGGGGGTGAATCTACATGTAATTTTAAGAAAAAAAGTTTATATAAACATGGGTCCACACAAGCTTCGTTGCGGAGCTACAAGCTGTTGAAATTTCCAAAAAAATTGGTTTTTTCTTCATAACTCCTGCAGTTTTTAAGATATTCAGTCCAAATTTGGAATGCGAGCTATTTTCAACAGTCTCCATCATTGCACGTCCTGAATCTTAACTAGAATCTACAGGGTGTTTTCTTTTCCGGAGCCATGTCTCCTTTTTCCCTCTCAAACTTTTTTGCGGTACGCCACTGATCAGCGTAAAATCAATATTTGATATCTTCGTTCAATTTAAAAACTTTTTCGACTCCTGTAATTTTTTCGTATCTCTAACCGTTTTCGAGTAAAAAATTATTGAACGATTGTATGTTGATATGAGGTTTGTTCCAACAGCAGTCATTGTACGGTCCACTACATGCGCAGTAGATTAAAGGCGTTCCAACAGCGTTTTTGGACGGTACAGTGAACGAATGAACCAGCCCTTGAACCGTACTGACCTGCGCATAAATGCGATACAAAACGATCCTTTGTACGGTACATTGTACGGTCAAAAATACGCTGTTGGAACAAAAACAAACCTATTGAATAAGCCTAAGTTGACTCTCAGATGTCAAAATAAAAGCATATTTTGGGCATACCTATAATATCGAATATTTCTATTATTTTTCTATTTAGCGAATAACATACAATCGTTCAATAACTTTTAACTCGAAAACGGTAAGAGATACGAAAAAATTACAGGAGTCAAAAAAGTTTCTAAATTGAACGAAGATATCAAAAATTGATTTTACGCTGACCAGTGGCGTACCGCAAAAAAGTTTGAGAGGGAAAAAAGGGACATGGCTCCAGAAAAGAAAACACCCTGTAGATTCTAGTTAAGATTCAGTACGTGCAATGATGGAGACTGTTGAGTATAGCTCGCATTCCAAATTTGTACTGAATCTCTCAAAAACTGTAGGAGTTATGAAGAAAAAAACAATTTTTTTGGAAATTTCAACACCCTCTGTAGCTCCGTAACGAAGCTTTTGCGGACCCATGTTTATATGGACTTTTTTCTTGAAATTAAATGAAGAATCATCCCCTTAAGTTGTGACATACTATTATGTAACACCCTGTATAGTCTTAAATTTGTCATCCATCTTATTCATTGGAGCAGTTGGTGATGGAAATGAAACTTTTTCATGTCTGCATTATTTACTGATATGTTTGCTTTCATTTCCTTGACATATGTAGCGTTCAATAAATAATGCTTGGAGCAGACATATATCGTCTTGTTCGATGTTGTTTAACGACAATATTTGATATCTTTAATACAATAGAAACTTACCTGTCCACAATCTTCACAACTGAAACTTGCAGCATGCTCTTCATCTCTGTGTTTCTCTAGTTCAGATACATTATCCCACACAAGTGGACATCTTTCACACTGATACTTGTATCCTTCATTTATTAAATTTTGTAGTTTTTTACTTCTGATTCCTGGTTTGGTGCATTTCCGTTTTCGCCCCCTTTTACTTTTCTCTGGTTTTTCTGAGGACACGTTTTGACCAGAATCCCCAGGTGCATCACTAAAATCTCCCTGTGTATAAGTACACTCCATTTCTATATTTTCTTTATCTGAATTTTCACATTTAACTTTTGATAGTTGGCATATCTTATTCACAGGCCTATCTAATGTTATCAGAACATCCTCGATGAGTTTATTGATTGCCTCACTACTATCAATCTGTTTTTCTCTTGCATTATTCTTGTTGTTTTGTGAATCATTTTTGTGCAATTTAACTGTATAATGTTTTTTCTTGATTTTATGTGCATATAATAATTCATGAGATTTGAATGTACGATCACAATACTCACAATAAGTTAATTTGGGAAGGTAAAACATATTAGAAGTTTCTGAACATATTTTTAACCAATGCTGAGCAGCCATGGCATATGATTCAAAACTACTATTACAATTGACACATTCATAATTATTATTGGTTGTATGTTTTCTCTGATGTAAAAGGAGTAAACTTTTATCTGCATATGTGCGATTGCAAAATTCACACTGTAAAAGTATTTCAGTAAGGATTTTTTCAATTAGACTTTCATCCAGTTGTTTTGCATTGGAATCTTCATTATTAACAGATACTGTTACTGTACTAGACAAATCCTTATTCTGACGTTCAGTTTTAACATCAGAATTACTCTGATCAAACTGAGATAAAGCTTCTTCACAAGATTCAACATGAGTATGAGCAGAATTCAACAAGGAGAATACCTCGTGACATTTTTTACATTTCCAAACAGCAACATCACTGCGATAAAATTTTGATATGTCTCCAACTTTTTTACAATGATTTTCCTTGTGGATTCTTAGTCTATTCTCACTAACGAATTGTTTATTACAATGTTCACATGTATTTTCTTTTGAATTCTCATGACAGATCTGATGTCTATCTAAATTATTTTTACTTACAAACTGTTTTCCACATGTATCGCAGTCATACTTTATTCTCATACCTTTATTTATATCTTTCAAGTCCGCATTGGCTTTTAAAACTACCTTTTCTGCATTGAATTCACACTGATGTCTCTGATATTGGTATTTTGTAGGAAAATTTGTCTCACAATTTTGGCATCTTATCATAGTGGGAATATTCAGTGAAATTCTCATCTGATGATGTAAGTAGCAAGGTGAAATACTACTTCTGCCTCGAGAAATGAAATTCTTTGGGCAAGAATATCCGCTGGTCTGAATTGTACTAACATCGCTGATATTTTCTACTTTCACAAAACTCACAAGTGGATTATCTTCATCTTCACATTCGAAGTTACTGAAGCTCAATTTAAGCTTCTCCGAATACGATAGTAAATTTGGAGTTGGTTCTTGAGCTGAAATATGCCTTTTAGATATAACTTCGCGTGTATAAAAATCTTGTTCATATTCCACTGCTGAAATAATTCCATTCTGGCCGATCTTATATACATTGAAAATAAGATTATCTGAATTTCTCATGCTAAACTACTTGATGGAGTATCTAATTTGTTCATATCAAAATAGCTTTGCTTCCTCAAAATACAATTTAATTCAATTTTCGAATTTGAACATTTCAAAAACAGATGAAGATCAAATCAGGCACAGCAACTTGAAATTTAAAAAAACCCCATTACATTCGAACTGCAAGTAACAAATTTCCCTGGAAAAATATATGCTCTATTCTATGATCGAAATCGGAACATAGATCATTATTTGTCACATAAAATATTTCAAAATAAAATGTTTTTTCAGGCTAGAATTCAGATGACACGATACACAAACACCGTATGCCAGATTCGTGGTCTAAACTCGTCCGGCGCGAGCATTTACCCATCTACGTCATTAGGAGAACAAATTCTAATCATTCTGTCTCTCTTCTCTCTCTTCATCACGCAAATGCTATGGAAATGTTCCCAGTGACGTCACTCTCGATGCGCGTCGGCATACCGGTGTTGTGTATCGTGAGATGAAGATCTTACCATCATTCAAAGAGTCATTAGCAGAATTTGAGGTATTGAGCGCAAACCGAAGGATCATTTCTCAATATTAACCAGTGAGTTGGCAATAGCCAAAGACCAAAACAATCTTACACAGGGGAAAAACAGGCCATGGGTTTGTTTCTCAGAGTAAAAAGTTAAGTTTTATTTCTTACTCTGAGGTTTGTTTGCAGACAAAATTTGGCAGTCGTAAAAAGGACCAGTTTGGATCGATTTTATCTCTGATGTATATTATAAAAGCCAAAATTCTTGTTTACTTCATTATTCAGTCTCAGTAAAAGTGAATATAAACATACTCAGATAAACCTTAAAAATAAAAGATTCAACAGATTTCTCTAGACAAACTATCTCTTGTGCCTATGTATGCGTAATTTATGTTTGAAATTTACTTAACTTTATTATAAGTTGCTCTAATTTCGTCCAACAATCCAAATAGGTACAATAACTTGCTCAATAGCAACTAGAAATTTCCTCTTCTAATATTTGAATACAAAAAAGATTATGCCAACGCCACACCATTTTACGTATAACCTGTTTTATAGATAATATATAAATCAATGCAAAAAACGAACTCATTAAAAATTTCTTTAATTATGAGGTAATTAGACAAAATATCTGAAACTAGGTGGATCAGTATAAAATATTGTATATTTCATAAGTAAACACAAAATTGAAATTGTTGTATCTTTCCTTTTACAAAAAAACATATTTTTAAAGGATAACTCAAATTTGTTTGTTTTAATGCCAAGCAACTTCTCTAGGATTTGTTATACTTCCCAGTTTAATGTACCTTGCGGTTTGGGAGATTGAGGAAAGAGCAGAAGTATTTGATGTTTGAACATTTTTGCTTGCATCAGTTGGTACTTGGGAACCATCTCCTTTCATCACAGCTACAGGCTTCCATGAATTAGCATAGGTCACTGAAAGTTAAGAATGTGTTTATTACCTATAAATATTTCACTGTTTTTCTAGTGTTTAACCCTCTGAGTAATAAGTAAACCTAGAGATGACATCATGCATTTGTTGACGCAGCCAAGTAGAATCTGTTTATGAACGCGAAAAACATTCGGCGTTGCGAACTTGTGTCGTATCTTTATTCCGTATTGGAATAATCGGTATATGGCGTTTTCGGAAAATTACTCAGGGTTACTAACTAGATCTATTGGGTCACGTGACGGATCTACTCGGATCACGTCTCTAGCTTTGCTTGCATTTATTGGCTTTTGTAAAATATTTCTTATAACTTCTGGTGTACCCTGACATGTTTAATGTTATTTTTGAGTACCTATAGGGGTTTTCGGAAACTTACTCAATCACTAACACGGGTTACAAATTGACAGATAAACAGTTCAATTGCTCTCAATATTCATCCTGAGTTAGTGATTGAGTTAGTTTCTGAAAACCCCTTATGTTAAAGAAGTAGAGAATTAATTTTTTAGTTCCAGTTTATTTACTGATTGTCTCTAGCTTTGCTTGGATTTATCGGCTTCTGTAAAATCTTTCTTATAATTTCTAATGTGCCCTTGCATGTTCAATCTTATCTTTGAGTACAAATGTTGAAGAAGTAAAGAAGCCCTTAGCTTCAACGCAGAAAGATCTGCATACAAATTTATGAAGAAATTGTTTCATATTATTTTCTCTCGGCTCGTGGAACCACACATTTTACACTGAGTCAAATTCTCTTCTTTTTCATAATTTTTAGAAATAGAATATAAATTTTAGGTTTGTTCCAACAGCTTACTTTTGTACGGTAATTTGACGGTCACGAAACTGTCAGTAATCGATCTTATGCGCACGTCTAAACTTTGACCGTACAAGAACCGTCCAAACAGTACTTGCTCTCCAAACCAGGGATCGAAATGACGATCACAAACCGTTCCACTCACGGTCCCGAAGCAGGTTGGAACAAAAACGAAACCGTTCTCAAACGACACATTTTCAGTTGGAACACATTTTTATCTATTGCGCAGAATCCTGACGATCATTGTACGGTCAATTCTTGAGTTGGAACAAACCTAATATGAAATTGCTAAGAGAAGAGTAGAAGACTTATTCCTGCCTTTTTCAAATACCTTCAAATCGAACTGCAGTGCGCATGCGGTGACTCTACGACCCTGCTCTCGTGTAGGATTAAGATAGATCAACCTGAGTCAGCGATCGAGTTAATAGCACCGTCTGGTTAGGTAAACGAACGCGAAGGTTGGGGATCGAGTTAACCCGAGTAAGTATCCGAAAACACCTTATGGTACTAACAGCTAGAGTCTGCTATAGACAATTCTGTTAGTTTGGCAACATCGTTCTGTTACTGTTAAGTTATTCGATGCTTCGTGTTTACATTTTCGTGTCGATTTGACGTTCATAAACTGGTTTATTTTACTGATTTGGGGCAGTTTATCATTGCTTGAGAATATTCCGGTATTTATATTATATTCAGAAATTGTAGAAATGAAAATCTAACCTATTGTTTACTCCGTCACAGTTCAGCAGTAAAGTGTTTTCTATCTCACTCTAAAGCTTTGTTGATTACAATGCATTACTATTCACGCATAGGGGCAAATCTGTTTATTTCTTACTCTGAGGTTTAACTGAATAAAAAAAAATAATACAATAATCAACATACTTTTGAACATTCTAACTGTTCCATCATCCCCACTAGAAGCAAGAACAGTTCCAGTAATATTCCAACAAACTCTCCATACAGTGCAACCATGACTATCAAATTGAGCAACAGTTTGTACTTCAAGTTTAGTAACTCCACTCGCATCAGAACTAAAGCGAAAAAAAAAGTAGAAATAGAATTTTTGTATAAATATGATAAAAATTAATCATTTCATTTTACATTTAAACCCTAGATAACATACAAATAAATACTATTTTTATCTGATGACAATGAAAATTAGAATATACGCAGGCAAAATAAATGAAAATAGACTCAATAACATTTCATTAAATTTTCCATCACTAAGAATTTCACACCAAAAAATGCACCTGTTGTTATTCCAATTAACTAACGTTTAATACGAAATTCACCAAATAAAACAATAAAACAAAATTTTTGATTGAAGATTCAGCATTCAATTGAATAACAAAAATTCAAAATTTTTGCCTACATTGAGTTAGGCGCGTAGCACTAAACTTCAACAAAAACTTTCTGAAAATAATACTTACATGTCAGGTATCAAATTATAGATTCTAATATCTTTAGTAGCAACAGCTAATACATGAAAACTTCTTCCCAAATTAGGCGAAAAAGCAAGATCATGAACAGCATCTGTTATTGCTTGTATTGTTTCCAGTTTTATCCACCGTCTGCTATTTTCACTGTATTCATAAATAAATACCTTACCACCATTTGCCGCATTAGGATCATCACTGCCTACTGATAGCATTTGAGGATGATTCCTAAAATTATTTACTATTTGATTTTTACCTGACTGAAATTCATCATATTATGATAGAAGTGGGACACTTAATTTCCTCTAAAACTTATTTGTTTACACAAAAATTATTTCGTCAAATTATTGACTTCATCAGGTGAGTACTACCATTATACTAACTAATCGTACTTTTAGCAGGGGATACTCTGGCCAGCACATTTATGTATGTTGCGACAGCCAGGGAACTCTGAAATCTCTATCTGATGTTAGAGTTGATTCTCTTTTGGTAGAAGAATGCAGGAAAGCTCTGCGTGGGCTGGGCTCTGATAACTTTTTGAAAGTAATCTGGTGTCCGGCTCATGCGGATATACCTGGTAACGTCAAGGCAGATGAACTGGCTAGGCGGGGAGCCGGATTAGCATTTGTTGGTCCGGAGCCTTCGCTGCCAATCTGTCGCACATCTGTCAGAAGTTTCTTCAGGAACTGGCTGAACAGGGAATTTTCCTCGGAATGGAGCGCAGGGGTGGGCCTGAGGTGGTCGAGGATTCTCATTGAGAGACCGTCCTCGCGATCTGAGGTCAATAGGCTTCTGTTGCTGGAGAGGAAACAACTCGGTCTGGTGACTGGTGCATTGACTGGTCACCTGTTTAACAAGCATTTGAAGAGAATGGGATTGACGAGCTGCTCCCTATGCCGGTGGTGCAGGAGTACTGATGAAACGGTTGAGCATATTTTGTTCAACTGTGGAAACCTTACTAAGTTAAGGTCAACACACCTAGGAAATCCAACACCTTCTATTCCTATGGTGAGAGGGACCACTCCTGGCAGGCTCGCGACATTTCTGTCTTCGTGTCTGAGGAGCTGAGTCTCTATAGAACGATGCGGGTGAACAATGGGCCACTAGGCCTCAGTTGGCCGGTAAGGCACCGCACAGAGAAGAAGAAGAATAATCGTACTTATGTCATTTTGAAATAAGTTTGTCGCACGTTCTTTATCATTAAACAGAAATTGAATTCGATATTTAGCATGAAATACCACTATTTAAATCTATGGGAGATGATTACCCTTTAATAGGGTCCTGTAGCGGTCTTAGAAGAACAAGAGATTCAAAAAATCATCACTTGAATGCCAGACCTGGTTTAAAACACTCTCCTGGCCCAAAAGCATGAATTAAGTATTTTTATCTAAATATTGTAGGTATTTATTCGAATAGTTTTAAGTTTCAATTTTGTAAAAACGGCGAGATAGGTTTTTCTACTGAGGTTTTTTCCTGTGCTCCAGTATCATACGCCAGAATAGTATTAAGTTTCAATTTTGTAAAAACGGCGAGATAGGTTTTTTTCTACTGAGGTTTTTTCCTGTGCTCCAGTATCATACGCCAGAATAGTATGGTACCCCGTTTTGCACCAACCTTAGCTAGGGACTTTTTGGTTTCATGTATTGTATTTTGTTAGCTCCCAATTCGAAAGAATATATAAATATCTTACAACATCGTTTGCCTTAAATACATAGTGAACAGAAAAAGGTTGATGAAAATATATTTGGGGAATTCCTGGATTTCATTCAAAAAGATTTAACAATGGGGATCTGTTTATGTCTATCTGGTCGTTGAGTACAATCTGTTTTTTATAGTACCTGTTTATACGACGGCGCTTCAGTTTCACTGAGATGAAATAAAAATCTGTCAATTTACACTTTTAATCTGTCATGTAACTGTTGAATCTGTCAATTTAACAATGCTTAAGTTTGATTAACCGTAATCTTCTCTTTCTGTCTTTGCCTACGAGAATGTAAGATCCTCTTCTTCTAAAACCATAGTTTTTTATTATGCTTTTACACAGGGTGTCCCATTACTCGACGTCAACCCGGAACCGGGTGAAAAGGCAAGTAATGCTGGTTGTCAGAATAATATAAAAAAAATCTAAGTGGCATGATTTTTAAAATACCTAATGCGCTTTTAAAAGTACACGCAAAATTCCACACCTTGTGACAGTCTTTTCGCTGCCACAAATATCAACTTTTTCCAAATTTTTCTTTGCTGTGTAACCTTGAATAATGCTTGTCTAAACTGTAATCAAAATTTGGACACCAGCTGCTCTGGGTTTCATAAAAATAGGGCTTACTTCTCAGAAAAAAATTCAAAATAAACAATTGCCTAGTTTCAACTGACTGTATTGAAAAAAAATGTACTACGTAGGTTTGGCATGTTTTTTCAAAAGTTGGCGCATTTAGTAAGGATTCCAAAATGGTATAATACTTGTTTAATTGTAGCTGCCGTAGTTCAAATTTATTTTCGATTGCCTTTGAATAAGTCCAATGGATTCAAGTCCGGTGAACGGGCCGGCCACGAGATTGGACCAGAACGTCCGATCCATCTTCCGGGAAAAAATGTTACCAGAAAAAAAAATTTCAGAGGAATTTCTCCGGAAAAATTATTTTCTCTGGAATTTTTTTTTCTGATAACATTTTTTCCGGAAGATGGATCAGACGTTCTGGTCCAATCTCGTGGCCGGCCCGTTCACCGGACTTTAATCCATTGCACTTTATTACTGGGAAGCAGTTAACGAAAAAGTGTATTCAAAGGCAATCGAAAATAAATTTGAACTACGGCAGCTACAATTAAACAAGTATTATACCATTTTGGAATCCTCACTAAATGCGCCAACTTTTGAAAAAACATGCCAAATCTACGTAGTACATTTTTTTTCAATACAGTCAGTTGAAACTAGGCAATTGTTTATTTCGAATTTTTTTTTCTGAGAGCAGCTGGTATCAAAATTTTGATTACAGTTTAGACAAGCATTATTCAAGGTTACACAGCAAAAAAAAAAGTTGATATTCGTGGCAACAGGAGCGAAAAGACTGTCACAGGGTGTGGAATTTTGCGTGTTTTTTTAAATGCACATTATTTTGAAATCATGCAACTTAGATTTTTTAATATTTTTCTGACAACCAGCATTACTTGCCTTTTCACCCAGTTCCGGGTTGACGTCGAGTAATGGGACACCCTGTATTTAACTGAGAATTGGAATTTTAAACTTGAAATTATTTTCACAAAATTCGACTATGTTAGTGCCGACTGTGAAATCAGCACCAAAGTAAACAATCTCTGATACTTATCATGAAAACGGTTCATTTTTATTTCCTTTGATTCTGAAATTAGGCAATAAATATTGGTATATTCATTTCATAGCCATGTGTAGGTTCATAAGGTCCTAATAGGCAATAATTAGGCACTGAATATTGAACATAGTTTTAGAATTAGTGCTTCCGACTTCTCACTAACTTCACTGACCCCATACACGTCAACCAGTTGATTCCTGATGTGCGAAAACAGCAATCGAAATAGAGAACCTGTTGAATTGACAGATTGAAAAGTGTCAACTGATAGATTAAAATCATAGACAAACTAAAATATTAGATGAGCCACTCGTATATGTCGCGCCACCTGTCGGAGGAGGATACTAATACACGAAAATTATTCTCAATTTGATAGTTAGATGTCGTTGCATTCATGGAAATCCTATCGAGAAAATAGTAAGTATGTAAAATCGTTATTATCAAAAAACCTTTGAATTGTCAACTGACACAAGGAGTGGTTTGACACGTTCTTTTTGAAATATCATGAATTTCGATATGCCTGCAAGAGTGAAGATGTGTTGTGTTATTGGATGTGAAAATCGAGATGCAAAAAGGTAATTTCAAAATATATATTATATACCGATTTGGAAATTCACATCGAAAACATACGATATACAAGGCATCAGACAGAGAATTCTTCCGTCCAGTTGCACAGATGAATAGGCGAGATAATCAAGTGCGATAACTGTCTCACTTCATTAATCTAGTCTTGTCTCTCTCTTATCGCAGTATGGTAGGGAACCCGCACTGCACGTAAAGAATTTTTAATTTGTCAGGCTGCCTGTAATACGCGATTCAAGTATTTACTGTTGCCTACCATACTAGAGAATTACGCCCCTCTAAACGATAAGAGAGAGACAAGACTAGAATAATGAAGTGAGACAACTGAATTCAGTGTGTTACAGCTAGTGATTGTCTCGACTATTCATCTGTGCAACTGGAGGGAAGAATTCTCTGTCTGATGCATTGTATATCGTATATTTCAGATGTGAATTTCCAAACCTGTATATTCTGTTACCTATAAGAATTAAGATAGTTTTCAAAACGGTTTTTCATGTATTGTATAAGTTTAGTAGGTGAATACTCATATTTTGTATTATTGTTAGTTTTTGAGATGTTTTCAATGCAATTATTAGTTTATTGATTAGATATTTATGAAATAAATCTGTTATTTTCAATTGGTGATATCTATTTCAGTTAATAAATTTTTATTCTATCCAGAATTTGATTATTGATCCTCACTTCTCGATTCCAAAAGAAAATCAGATGAAAGTTCGTTGCAGGTATTATTTTCATGAAAATAAATTTCCTCACTCATCGATAACTTGCACGAATCCATTTCTGATTTCCTTTTGGAATTGATTTCAAAAAACTTTTTGCACCTTGTATATGGGTGTACCTACCCATTCAAAAGGTGCACTACAGAATTCTTTTTGAGGCAGCTTTACGATACAGATTCCTTTTTCAATTGAGCTTTTTTCACGAATTAGTAATGTTGTACAAAAAAAGATGTCGTTGAAGCTTGTTCTACTAGTGTCTCATCTATCTCCGTTTAGTTAGTCTATGATTAAAATCTGTTAATTGACAGATTTGAAAGTGCTTTTTGACAGATTGAAAAGTGTCAAATGATCGATTAAAAGTGTAAATTGATAGATTTATTCTGTCAATTGACAGATCTTTATTTCATGTCAGTTGATAGATTAAAATCTGTCAATTGACAGATTGAAAAGTGTCAACTACAACAGTGGCACTAATACGCAACTGTATGTTTATCTCTAAAGCTTCCAAAAGGTTTAGTTTATTGCACTTGTCTTTCCTTTTAGAAGCTTTAGATTAAAAACACGGCAAACAATGTTGTAAGATCAGTTAGAACAATGATTGTACTCACCTGATGAAGTCAATAATTTGACTGAACTATTGCTGTTTAAACAAATAAATTTTAGTGGAAATTAGGTAATCCTGTCGAATCAACAAATGACCTTGAGATCTGAGCAAGCGTTACGGCAATTGCACAGCTACGTTGCCAGATCAGATAATACATCAGGTATTCGAAGAATGTCATAAAAATAATTGCATTAGTCAATGTTTGATACTTTTCACAGTTTCTGTCTAATGGGCAGATATATTGTATTCTTCCTGAAACGAAAGTATGATTATGCATATTTTTCTGCAACATAGGGCGCTTAGGTAAATTTGTCGTTCCATAGTTCTTTCCTTCAAGAGCTCTTGGAACTGAGCAATTATGAGAATTTAAATTCATAAGGTTTTTTTCCATTCAAATTATGACCTGAAAATTATAAACATGAGATTGTCACAGCTTGCCCTACATAGCAGTACATAATTACAAAATTTTACTATTGTAATTCTATAAGAAAAAGTGTCATCGTTGTTTCAGATCAAAATTGAAAAAAGTTCCGAAACTAAAATAGTTCTATCATTGTTTAAACAATGGTTCCAGTTTTTAATTCCCCTATATAAAAAATTCACAACCGATTTGAAAATAAATTTTCAATCAGGCAACATTAACGCACAAATAACGCCGTTTCCACAAGAGCAATACACCGTTTAAATTCTACCCAAGGTCATTTGTTGATTCGACGGGATTACCGGAAATTAAATGTTTCACTTCTATCATAATAAATTAATTACTACTATATGGAGGAATTAACTTCTCATTGAAGCCTTACTTTGAAAGGGTCGAATTCCAACTAAGTGAACTACAAGGTAGTTTACATGGAACTTCATGCTGCAAAGTCCACTGAGTTAGGTTCATAACATCAGGAGCTTCATATATTCTAATTATGCCTTCTGCAGAAGATGTAGCGAGTTGAAGTCCCTGAGATTTGGGACCAAACTTGACATCAGTGACCGAAGTTCTAGAATCTACCAAATTTGTTCTTCTTATCCAATGCCTAGTTCCTCTATCACCAGGTCCACTAGTTTCACCAACTGTATAAAACTAGTATCGGTTAACACGACAGATATTACATCTACGAACTTACTTATTTCTTCCCAAACAGCTGCTGTTCTATCGAATGAACATGTTGCCAATACTTGACCAAATTCAGGATGTGCCCAA
The DNA here is from genome assembly GCA_013421045.1 of Propylea japonica. Taxonomy (NCBI): domain Eukaryota; kingdom Metazoa; phylum Arthropoda; class Insecta; order Coleoptera; family Coccinellidae; genus Propylea; species Propylea japonica. Next base: position 21,751,469 of record CM024240.1, on the reverse strand, counting down.
GTTACTTTCCAAACAGAGCCACTGTGGGCTTTCCAGCTGGATGTCAGTACCCATTTGCCTTCGGGAGTTTGATCCCAAACCTATGATAAAGCATCCTCATTACGGCTACCTTTCTATTTTTCGTATTTATTACACCTACTTTGACATACTGATCACTTGAACATGTTGCCATACGATGACCATAAAAATCATAAGCAACGTCATGGATCAAGTCCTTATGTTCTGCATTTATCTCTTGTGCCTCAAACATTTTGCAATATTTTCCTATTTATAAGAATAATTATGATTTTTACTAATTAAATGATGAATTATTTATCCAACTCTGAATTAATCAAAAGTTTATCTTACATTCAAAAACACAAAAACACCTAATAAAAACAAACATTTATTTTGACCGGTAGGAAATGCTAGGTTAAATCACAGAATTTTCATTTTCATAGAATATAAAATTATTTAAAAGAGGCCCTGACTGGGAACCGAACTCACCCTGAAAATCTCAAGTCTTTAGCCTCGTTCTCAGAGCTTCAGCGTGAAGCCGGCGACAATCCCCACTTCTTCTATTTTCTCCCTCGCTGCAGCAGAAAGTCCGTTCACGAAAGGTTGAGCCGTCGCCCGTCGGTTGGCCATGATAATTTGACATATTCCACGGTGTATATTGAAATTTTAGGTTATGATGTTGATTTTCTTGTCAGATTGATACGCAATGTTGTCAATATTGCATAGAGTTGTCTGATAACTCGCAAGTTCGTCGGACGAGGCGGGGTACATTCGGCAACATTGAATTTATTTTACGTTATCGGTTATGACAGCAAATACTGCCAACTTCAGATAAATAAAGAAACGCCTACTATGTACTCAACCTTTCATGAACGGAGTATACAAGTGAAGTTGGTTTATTTCAACTACAAAAGAGGCGTGTCGCTACAGATTTTGACAACTAGAAACAAAAAGGTGGGGGTCAGGGAAGTTTTGTTGATATTCTCTGATTGGTGGAATCACTGTAGCGAGCTCCACGTCGAAGGCTCTGAACCAGCTTTTAGGACCAGGCTTTCAATCCAAAATTATCGTGTTTACGGCAGGACGGGCGGCTTCACGGACATAATTGAATTTGACCACGAATTCGTCATCAGGGAGTCATTTTCGGCTCAAAATTGAGCGAACCAAGCTAAGCGATACGCCCTCTGGTGACGATCTGAGTAACCATTAATATTGAAATGTATAGTGTTGTGGTGAATTATGTGAATATTTATCATTACTAATCTTTTTTCGAGTAGGAATCCATTCAAACCTCTATTATTCAGTTAATCAGTTTTCTCCCTAGGAAAAAAGAAATCAAAATATACCTACATTATTTCCATGCATTTCCTCAGACTGGGGATGAATTTCGTGTTTGGGTAGAAGGGAAATCGGAAAGTAAAGTGTTAATTGATCGACGAGAAGCCTTTCAATTAAAACTTTAAATCGGTGAACCAGGCACAGGAAATATGAAAGTTTGCTTCTTGCATTTTGAAGATGACGTACGATTACACAAAACTTGTAGGCTAAATTAGATGCATGGGGTTAATCGTTTACAAATTCCAGTTTCCATCAGAGGAAGCATTTGAAAAAGACTGCTGTGCCTTCCAATTATCTTCCTGTTAGTAGTAGTAGAACAAAAGAACAACCAGAATGTTCTAGTTCTAGTAGTAAAAGTGAAAGGTTGAGACGAAGAATTCTAAACAAAGACCCACCGGTCACCAAAGAATGCTATTCTGAAAAAAAGTGGTAATCCATCGGTTTAGGCATGTAAGATGGCGGCGCCGGCGGTCCGCCAAGTGACAGCAATGAGCACATTGCCAGGTACGACGATTATTCTTGTATTTGAAGAATCGATTGAATTCCCTTTCGATTTGTTATATCGAGGTTCCACTAAACAATTCAAATTAATTTTTACTAAGTCAATTCAAGTAAAATAGCTTGCTTTAATTTTTGTAGATCAGAATGTGATTATATATATTTGTTTAAATAGTTGCGCTATTGCAGGTTTTCCTTTCTTAGTTCTTTCTTCCTTAGCATATAGGTATCAGTATTCAGAATTCTGTGCTAAGCACTAAGAACTGAGCAACTCTAAAATAAATCAATAGAATTGTTTCATTTATTTCCACTTAGTGAAAAAATCCTGAAATTCTAATTGAAAAAAAAACATTTATTAAAATTTCTTTATCGCCTATGTGAAAAATAAATAATAGTGCAATTTTACATTAGCTATATTTTCAAAATGTAGCTTGATTATATTTCAATTTAAAATTACTTGTAATCAGGTGGTGAAAATTGGAAAATTCTGAGTAATAACGTGATTTATTAATTTTTGGATACAACAGGTCGTGTTTATTTTCTTCTTAAATCTTCCCAATGATAATTGTTCCGATCATCTGAATATACAATATTTTCTAAACTTATTTTATAATTCTCTCCCAAAAGAATTAGTAAACCCTAGTTGAAAGTCAACATTCGATTCGAAAGATATGACTCTTGCACAATCTGGCAACCAAAAGGACATTTGGTACTCTCTGCGCATGCGCCACTCCGTTGGCAATAAATTGCCGCCATCTTTCATGCCTAAACTGATGGTTCACCTTTTTCAACGGTCTTTTAAACCTGATAGATCTTTTCACTATGGCTAAAGTATACTGAAACCATGGACCTAAAAGAAGGGGTGGGAGCATATCCTATATTTCCCTTGATGCAAAAGTGTCACATAAAAAGGCCATTTTTGTATGGGCAACTTTGTGACGGGAATTTTTTGGATACATTAAAGCACCCATTCACTTAATAAAAACCTTTTTCAACTACAAACTGTAGAGAAAATGAAGAAATAATAAAATTCAACGTTTAAAAGTTCGGAGTCGGCCATATTCGTGTATTATCCCTTCTTTGTTTTGTGTTGTTTTGTTTACGTGATACTTGTCAAATGTTAGGCTTCCTCCACTTCCTTTAAGCCTAGTTCTCAGAGCTTCGACGTGAAGCCAGCGATAGTTATTCCACCAATCAGAGAATATCAGAAAAACTTCCCCTGACCCCCTCCTTTTGGTTTCTGGTTGTCAAAATCTGTCGCGACACGCCTCCTGTGTAGTTAAAATAAATCAACTTCACTTGTATTTCTGCGACAGAGGGGAGAAAATAGGAGTAGTGGGGGATTGTCGCTGGCTTCACGTCGAAGCTTTGAAGCCTGGTTCTCAGAGCTTCGACGTGGAGCTCGCGACAGTTATTTCACCAATCAGAGAATATCAACAAAACTTCCCCTGACCCCTCTCCTTTTGGTTTGGTTGTCAAAATCTGTAGCGACACGCCTCTTTTGTAGTGAAATAAACCAACTTCACTTGTATTTCTGTGGCAGCGAGGGAGAAAATAGGATAAGTGGGGATTGTCGCCGGCTACATTCTTATTTTCAGATCTCGCGTTTAAAACTCAAGATCAAGATGATACCGTTGTCACTGTGAATTATGTGCTGATTACGAAAATAATTTCAAATTTGAAAAAAAGCATTGGCGTAAATTTTTTTTAACAAATTAATCGGACAAAAGTTTGTACACACGTACGCCACTGCTGAAAACAAAAATTAATTTTGAATTGAAAAAAAATGTGTTTTGATGTGTGCTCATAACCTACCAAACGCAAAGAAAAATCGTGTACGGTGTCGAAAATATTTTCTAAAACCAATATTTTCCTTCAATTTCAACACCGGATCTCAGAAACAATGCCTCAGAGACCCATGTCTCATAGGAACTCTACTTATAGTCCGTTCACGAAAGGTTGAGCCGTCGCGTCGGTTGCCATGAAAATTTGGCATATTCCACTGTGTAGGGGAAGTATGCCTATGATGGTGTCTGCTTATGATGGCACACTTCAGAGAAGTCTGTTAACATCAACCGAACAAAATTATATTTACTGAGTTTGTAAGCCAGATGGCATTTACGCTTGATATACGTAGTTACACCTTGAATACGTGGCAATTGGTGACTTTATAAGAGTTCAATCATTTCGATAGGTGTTGATGTATGTTAGTTATTTCATTCTTTTTCGTTTTATTTGGATATTCGAAAAATCTGTTCAAAAATGATTTTACTTTCCTTTAAACACTTTATAACAATGCTTTAAGTGTGAAAGTTTTAGTTTTTTTCGTCTTTTTAGTACCATCTTCGCTTTGTTGAAAAATATATTTACTTATGCTTATGATGGCATAGCCAGAGTGTTCCTATGATAGCATAGGGTGCCATCATAGAAAAAAGAATCAAGATCAAGAGACGATTCCTCCAAAGCGTGGTACTTCGCAAGAAATATTAGAGAAAATAATGAAAATGGTTTCGAGTAAAGAATCGAGATCATTGAAAATCATACAAGAACAGAGGAAGAAAACGAGGAAAAGTTGGGATCCTCAATACAACCCCTGACATGAAAGAAAAGAAGTTGGAAGAAGAAGAGAAGACAAAGGAAGAGAGGAGAAAGCTAGCTAGAAAGATCAAAAGACAGATTAAGTTCGTAGAAGAAAGTGAGGAAAACGAAGAAAGACATTATGACGATGATTCAGATTTCAGATGCCGCTTGTCTTTATTGTTATAAGCTGTTGTCCATGTCTAGACCATAGATAAATAAAAAATTATTATCTATGGTCTAGACCAAGGAGAATTGGTTGCGTTGCCAGAAATGCGCCAGCTGGTGCCATGCCGAGTGTGCTAGTGCAAATCATATTCGTATGTGAATTGTGCGTATAAAAATTATATTTTTATATTTTGACGATGCCAAATAATGTAATTTAGTTCCTTTACACTTATATTTTCATTTTCATGAAATAGGACTGCTATTTTCTTCAATAAAACATTTCAATAAATAATATCATTTTATTTTCAGTATATGCCATCAAAGGACAAACGTGATCTTATGATGGCACCCGTGGCCAAATTTTAAAAAGTGCTATACCTAAATTCTTGAAATTTATATTGAAACTATGTATAAAAATGCACACTACATACGAGTAGCAGTAAATCTGTACAATCGATGACATAGAAAAATATTCCTTTAATGAAATATGTGAATAATTCGGTAAGGGTGCCAATATGGGCACACTTCCCCTACCTATATTAAAATTTTAGGTTATGTTAATTATTTTCTTGTCAGATTGATACGCAATGTTGTCAATATTGCATAGAGTTCTCTGATGAGGCCGGGTACATTCGGCAACGTTGACTTCATTTTGCGTTATGACAGCAAATACTGCCAACTTCAAGAAAATAAAGAAACGCCTACTATGCGCTCAAACTTTCGTGAACGGACTATACATCATAAAATCATCTGTGGATCCCAAATTCACGGACCCCTGCATCTCAATAATAAATTAAGGCAATTAATTAAGTTTTTGGTCTTGTGATGAAAAATAATCTGACAGCGTATAAAATCTCAGATTTTACGTCAGTATCCAGTATTGTAGACGTCATTCATTACATGAATTTCGTTCAATTATTGTAGGTTCCTCGTTGAATACAACATAAATTACATGCTCAATAAAATCCTCTCTCCCACGCAACATTGTATAATAAATAGCTGAGAAGTTTTGATTATATGGGTTCGAGTAATATTTGTTTTATTTTTACCTACATGAAACGTTTCCGTGGTGCATATCCTAATTAACGGAATGTATTAATCAGGTATATTGGCATTGAAATCTGATGTAAAACCTGTTATTTGAATTTTTTATAATTGGGAAGATTGAAAAACTGAAACATTCATTATAACCAAACTACCGGTTCTTCTGATAGATATAAGTATGGTTCAAAATAAATCTAGTTTGTTATTCAAATGTTAAAGTTTTACACGATTCACCTTTTTCCGCTGCAACTATTTCGGAATAATAGAAAAGTATTTGTAATTCAGTTGAAAAATTTATACTCGTTGAAATTTCAACAAAATGGATATTGTCGAGAAAGAGTATAATAAAGATGAGAAATTGAAGAAAGAAGATGTGAGAATGCTAAAAGAATGGTGCGATAGTCAGTCCCACTTACCTAAAATGACAGGTAAGGAAGTATTTTCGAAAATTAATCACTATAACAAGCAGAAATAAAAATAATAGTTATTTAATCAACTGGGTTATTAAAGACAGCGACTAATGGTCAAGATATGTTAACGCGTTCGCACCGCTCACGCGTTAATAGTTCGAGACCATTATTCGCTCGATTAATAACCGAGTTGATTACACGATTTTTCCGACGATCTCAATATGAATTGTATATGAATTCTTGATTGAAATACATTCTGATTTTGCACAAGACTCACAGTAGACATAATAAAATTTCTAGGTATAGTCCGTTCACGAAAGGTTGAGCACATAGTAGGCGTTTCTTTATGTATCGGAAGTTGGCAGCTATTTGCTGTCATAACGTAAAATAAAGTCAACGTTGCCGAAAAAGTACCCGGCCTCGTCCGACGAGCTTGCGAGTTGTCAGACAACTCTATGCAATATTGACAACATTGCCTATCAATCTGACAAGGGAATAAAGAACATAACCTAAAATTTTAATATACACAGTGGAATATGCCAAATTTCCATGGCCAACCGATGGCTCAACCTTTCGTGAATGGACTATATCTATGTTCCAGTAGAGTTTTGACATTTCTCCTAGTGCTTCTGATTATACTTTGTGAACGGTTGCCATGAGGATTGCACATTGAAAAAGCAAAAAATTGAGCTTTAAAATGGGCCATCAATGATCAATTTCGTACCTACACATTAAAATCCCCTTTTATTTTGAGATCGACGGAAAATGAATTTTTATATTTAACGAGTCAATAGACTTTTATCAGGAGATATGAGATGATTTAAAACGTATACATCAGTGTGTTTTTCTACTCATATGTGTAAAGGTTTGTTTTGGTTCCGAGTTCAGAACTGTTCAGGACGGTTCCTACATGCGCCGTTGCGAATTTTAAACACAAATTTGGAATGTGCGCACTTGCGAACCGTCCTGGATCAGTTCTTAAGCGTAACCAAAACAAACCTTATGTCATGTCTGAAGAGTTCGCTGCACAGTTCATTAGCTTGTTCCTTCGAATAATGTTTTGAACCCTTTGTGTGCAGCGTTGTGAAAGGATACACAACTTCCCGGGCGTAATTGGGTCGCTATAGTCTGCATGGACCACTCCGAACCCTTTCTTGTTGACTATCACCTTGTAAAGCGAATCGTTACTTGTCTGAAAAAGTACATTGCGCCATTTTCGTAGAAGCCAGTCTTGGTGGTGCTCTACCCATTGCCTAAGGCCGCTCTATGTCCAGGTGATTGTTGCCAACTAATTTGGTTGTTACTATTAGGTGTACAAATAAGTTTCCGCGGTTTGTCAAAAGATGGCCCCACCAGAAGGTTATGGAGAAATTGTCAGATGTAAAACGTAATATCCCAAGTTTAGTCATCTGCAACACCATAACCTTAAAGTACTAGTGATTCCGTATCAGCATCACGTATTTTTTTCGTGCAAAAATGTCAAGTTTTATTCCGAATAAGCATCATTTGCTGGAACTTTTGATTTACTTCTTTAAGTGAAAAAATCTGCAGCTGAGGCGCATCGATTGCTTCTAGAAGCATATGGTGAAGCTGCTTTAAGTGAGAGAAGTTGTCAGGAATGGTTTCAAAAGTTTAAGAACGGTGAGTTTGACGTTAAAGACAAAGAACGCAGTGGAAGGCCGAAAGTGTACGAAGACATGGAATTAGAAGCACTATTGGAGGAAGATTCGTCCCAAACGCAAAAAGAACTTGCACTTACTCTACAAGTGACTCAACAAGCAATTTCACATCGTTTAAAATCGTTAGGAATGATTCAAAAACAAGGAAATTGGGTTCCATATGAACTAAAGCCGAGAGACGTTGAACGCCGATTATGCATGAGTGAAATGCTGCTTGCCAGGAAAAAAAAAAAGAGTTTTTTGCATCGTATAGTCACTGGTGACGAAAAATGGATTCACTACGATAATCCAAAGAAGAGAAAGTCATGGGTTAAGCCCGGCGAACCATCAACATCGACAGTTAAGCCGAATATTCATGGAAAAAAACTCACGCTGTGTATTTGGTGGGATCAGCTTGGTGTCGTGTATTATGAATTGCTGAAACCAAGCGAACCATTACTGGAGCTCTCTACCGAACACAATTGATGAGATTGAGTCGGGCGCTTAAGGAAAAACGCGCCCATTACTACTCTCAGACACCACAAAATTATTCTTTTACACGATAATGCTCGTCCACATGTTGCGGCGCCGGTAAAAACATACTTGGAAACACTCAACTGGGAAGTTTTACCCCACCCGCCGTATTCACCAGACTTAGCCCCTTCTGATTATCACCTGTTCCGGTCGATGGCACATGGTCTGTCTGAGCAGCGCTTCACATCATATGAAGACACCAAAAATTGGGTAGATTTGTGGATAGCGTCAAAAGATGAAGAGTTTTTTCGACGGGGTATCCGAATGTTGCCAGAAAGATGGGGAAAAGTAGTGGCAAATGATGGAAAATACTTTGAATAAAACGTAATGTACTTTTCCTTTACAATAAATTCCTAATTTTTTATAAAAAACCGCGGAAACTTATTTGTACACCTAATACCTTCCGAGAAAAAGCGAACTTACTTTAATTCTTACTTTGAGGTACTACCGGTTTTAAATAGATCCTCAATTTTGTGATATAATCTTAGACTAAGGATATAATGGTCTTCCCTTGCAGTCCGGTCAACGCTGCCGGTTTTCAGGAAAAGGCCACTATGCGCCCTACTGATGTAGTCCGTGGATTATTCAAACGCAATCTGGTGGTGTGCTTAGTTAATTTAAAGAGGGGTTACAGTTCACTGCGATTTCAAGGTCTATTGTGCCCCCTTACAGAGCTGTTCTGACCCCATCCTTTACAGTTCGTCTTTCAGTTCCAGAGATCTGAGATGAAATCCAATATCTGGGAAGGCCTTAACGAGGCTAGTTCCTCACTCTTACAAGTTTCTCGCCCAAGGCTTTCTCTCCTTAGGCTTGCAATGGCAAAGCATTCCGTGACTAGGTGAATGGGGGTTTCTTCCTCCTCCCCACAGAACCTACACTCGTCAGTGTCCGATAATCCCATCCTCAACAGTTGCTTCCTGAGGCGACAGTGTCCTGTAAGAAAGCCAGTGAAGAGGTGTAATTGTTTCTTACCAAGATCCAGATATCTTTTGGATCTTGCTGTTTCAAAATTCCGAAGGAACCTAGTGGAATGATTCATCCCTGGGAGATTCCGCCCGAGTTTTTCCTTCTCGGCTCTCTCATTTTCCAGAAACTCCTTCTTAAGAGTACATTTACCTATACCACAGAAGGGTTCTGGGCCAATGAGTGGCATTCGTGCGCCCTCTTTGGCAGGTGTATTGGCCCCTTCTTTTGATTCCTGAATGGCCGAGAACCCAGATTAACAAGACCTTATTTTTTTGCCTACCTCATTGAGTTGTTCCAGCACTCCCAGATTATCTTTGAGTTGATTACGTAGGAGCTCAGTAAAGCTTGACTATCTGAGTGTATTGCTATATCCAGTGGCGTAACTAGTCTGACCTGAGCCCCAATGCAAGAATTTGCCGTGCGCCCCTATATTCGTAGACTCATTCTATGTCTGTATTCACTACTCCACATCATTACAGATTATACCTATGTCATCAGTATTTTCTTGTACTGTACCTACTACTTACGCCGGTTGCTGATGTAGAAGGAGGGAAGGAGCGATATATGTAATATTTAAATCAGCAGGCTTATTCACGTTTTTGTGGACTTCTGAATTTTAGTTATCGGCAAGAAAATTCGATGCGAAGATCTCTTCTGACATGGATGTTTTACCCCCACATTCACTCTCACCAACACCAATCGTCACGTGATTGACTTTTAGAAGTATCAGCAAAATCCCGTTTTTTTAAGAACGTGTCAATCTTTGGTAGTTCTTTCACTTTTCATCTTCTTGTTTTTTTCTTTTTCGGAACTCGGCACCACTAGGTCTTTTATTTCCCCGTCCATTTCGTTCAATATATCATAACGAAATCTACTAAAACGCACAAATAAACGGTCCAATTTCAATTGTATAACTAAAGTCGCGTTCACACTATGCCGAACGACATCATTCGACACGTTGAGGGCCAACACGTTCGATTCAACATCGGTGTGGACGTGAATCATTCGATTCGACTTCCTTTGATCTGACCGAGCTCATTTGGGTTGGAAGCGACATGATTCGATTCGACTTCTAGATACAACGTCCACACTTATTCGACTTTGTCGAACGACACAAGTCGAATCATGTCGTTCGGCATAATGTGGACGCGACTTAATACACCGACAAAATTCGTTCTGTACCGTGCGATCGACTGACAATCTATTCTTGTGATGAGAACGCGATAATGCATTTTTTGGGATCCCGACTCCCGTCGGCAAACACCAAAGAAATCTAACGTCGGCAAACACCAAAGAAATCTAATTGGGGCCATAAATTCCGCCGCGCGGCGCGCGACATCCATTATTTGCCAACGTTAGATTTCTTATCTCTGAGAGTGTGAGCAAAGGGGGAAATTTTGCATTGCTGGTGTTTTACGGAAATTTCCGTAGATCTAAGGAATTCAGAATACCAAACACAATGGGGGTTTCGTAGGTACGTTCTGAATTCCGTAGAATTCAGTTTTTTGCGCCCCCCTAAGGCCTTGCGCCCCCTGAAGGCCTGCGCCCCAATGCACCGCATTGGTTGCATTGGCTTTAGTTACGCCACTGGCTATATCGCTAGTTTCTTTCTAGATTTATATCTAGACATCTTTCTCTTTCTCAGTGCTTGAAAATTTCATATTTTGCTGCTTGATTGATATAAAACATTTAAAATATTAATTTGTGGGTTCTGCTCAATTAAGTAAAAAAAAATTGTTTTCTTTATCCAGAACAAGAAGTTATCTGGTTTCTACAGAGTTGCTATTTCAGTAACGAAGCTGCAAAAGTTGCAATTGACAATTATTTCACTATCAGAACAATGAGTCCAGAGATATTCAAGAAAAGAGACAACAAATCGGAGGTTTTTCAAGGTAACTTGAAATCAAGGTGGGTTAAATATCATTTTTAGTTATATTTATCCCTACTTGGAATAATTTATAAAATTTTCTTCCACATTATTTTCAAATTATTCGGTGTTGAATCGGTATGGAATCATAGATAACCTGTGTGTAATTTCTTTGTCCGTCATTGCCGAAACTTGCTCTCTAGAGAAATGTACGTAGCAGCAGAGTGTGAATGCTTACTGCCTTCGATACTGCCGCACACGATACACAAACACCGGTATGCCAGATTCGTGGTCTAAACTCGTCCGGCGCGAGCATCTACGTCATTGGGAGAATATTAGGAATAAATTCTAATCAATTCTCTCGAGTTCTAACACTTCTATCACGCAAATGCTATGGAAATGTTCCCAGTGACGTCACTCTCGATGCGCGTCGGCATACCGGTGTTTGTGTATCGTGCTGCCGCAGAAGCAAAGATTCTTTTCAATCTTTGCGCAGAAGTATTTCGGGATTTATTTAAGTCTGCCCGAGCGACAGTGGAAGTGGCTGAGTGTAATTGAGGCTAAAGAGAACCTTGGCGACTGAATTTCCATGAACCTCTCCTCCGTTTAAGACCAACCCCACTTCTCTCCTATTCAAAACAATTTTAAAGCGCTCTTAAATCGGAATTCCTTAGTTGACAGTAGTAGTAGTCTACACCATTTCCAAGTGTATTTCAGAAAGCGTCAATTGTATTTCAGAATAGTCAATTGTATTTCAGAAAGCGTCAATTGTATTTCAGATTAGTCAATTGTATTTCAGAAAGCGTCACTTGTATTTCAGATTAGTCGATTGTATATCAGAAATCGTCAATTGTATTTCAGAAAACATCACAGAATTACAAATGACGGGTTCTGAAATACATATGATATAATCTGAAATACAATTGACGCTTTCTGAAATACAATTGACTAATCTGAAATACAAGTGACGCTTTCTGAAATACAATTGACTAATCTGAAATACAATTGACGCTTTCTGAAATACAATTGACTATTCTGAAATACAATTGACGCTTTCTGAAATACACTTGGAAATGGTGTAGTGAAACCCCTGAAAAAATAATTCATTTATCGATGATATTGGATTTATATGGATTTATATTGTAAATTGTTTTTATGGTGAATACATTATTATTATTATTCAACAACATTCTGGAAGGGAAATGGCAGTTCAAGACAAAATAGCGCTGAGGAACATGAAACAGATGATCCAGTAGTATTATAACGTGCGTTCAAAAAAAATCGTGGTCAAGTAAGCTGGGATTCTATTTTTCCCTTCATAGACTCTTAGGAAAAATAGAATCCACAGCTTACTTGACCACGAATTTTTTTGAACGCACGATACAAAGGAGATCTGATAAAGAAGAAGACGCATATTTCGTAATTCCACTAATTACAGAATTAATAGATTCATTCCCAGCACAATTTTGTGATCGTCTTGAAATTAAACTCGTTGTTGTGCTACATAAATGAATGGAAAAAAAGACATTTTGTTCAAAGCAAGCATTGTTATTGTAAATGGTAAACAAACAGTTTTTCATTTCGAATGAACACTAATGACCGATTGAATATTGCATTGTTTAGAGCTGTAAGTCTTTTAAATAATTATGTCAAATGTATTGGATGTTTATTTCATTGTCAAGAAGCTATGCCGTTAATAGTGGAAAATAACATCAGGCAAATGACCACCACGACCACGCTTACAGGACCATATCCTTTTAATGAAATTTTCCATAACCAAATCGCAAAGTGGCTGACCTATGTCCTCGATGTCCTCACGAATTCCATCTTTGAGGTCTTGCATCGACGCTGGGCTATTGGCCTTCTCTTTCAAGTGGCCTCAAAGGAAGAAGTGTTAAATCACTAGATCTCGGTGGCCAATTGTGATCACCTCTTCGAGAGATTACACGGTCCGGAAACTTTTCCTGCAAAAGATCAATGGTTTCGTTGCTTGTGTGGCACGTAGCGTCGTCTTGTTGGAAGTAAACATTATCCAGATCAATACTATCCAATTTCGGCCATAAAAAATCATCTCTCAATAGAACAATCCATTCACCGTAACTGTTGCTCCAGCCTCATTTTCGAAAAAGTAAGGTCCAATGACTCCGCCGGAACATAAACCGCACCAAACAGTCACACGTTGAGGATAGAGAGGCTTTTCAACAATAACTCTTGGGTTTTCCGAGCCCCAGATGCCTCATGCTCAGAGTAAGAAATAAATTATATATTATTATTATACTATATTATATTATATTTCTTACTCTGAGGCCTCATGCATTTCAACGACCCAATCAGCAAAGACACAACGTTGTTGATGATCGGCCGGCTTGAGTTCTTGTGTTAACTGAACTTTATAAGCCTTATGCCCGATTGCACCGTTCGTCTAAGCAACGTTTAAGTCCTGAAATGACGTTTCATCAATGGAATAAACGTCACTTAAAGGCTTAATCTCTGCTTAGACGAACGGTGCAATCGGGCATTAAGCTCCAAACCTCTATGCAAAATACGGTGTAATGACGTTTGTGGAATGCCTAATTCCAATGGACAAACCTGGGTTTTCTTCAACACTTTCGGCTACAGCAGCAATATTCTCGGCTGTTCTTGAGCGACGTGCACGGGTTTTATTCTTCACATCACTAACTCCACAAATTTCTTTATTGCGGTCCGACAAGGTGCTTCACGACGACCTAAAAATGTTCGAGTTTTACGAACCGTCTCTGCCAAATTTTAACCATTTTTATAGTGAATTATAATGATTTCAATGCGTTTTTGAAGCATGTATCGTTCCATTTTCATTAATGGCGTTGTTTCTACTTGTCAAATGTCAAAAAATGACAGCTTCAAACGTGACATCTAAAATAACACCTCTTATTGGAAAACCATTTAAAAGATCCTAAAGTGCCTCATAGCGTTCGGGCGAAAAAGCTGTCTATGGATGCTTTGGATGATGTTATATCCTTGTAGGTTCTTTGAACTTTGGCGGGATTAGCTCCGGAGTATGAGTTTGATGTTTTCTGTTATTATTTGACTGATATTAATATCCGATTTCATAGATAAGAAATAAGAATGTTTCTGAAGTGAATTAAAGATAACTAATGATTTTCAGTTGTATTACCATGATACCTAAAAAGACACACGATGGACATTCGGTGTGTTTCCTGAAATTCTGGAACCCAAGTGCCGATCAGTTCAATATAAACGAATTCATGAAACTTACAGATATGGTGGTGCTGTTAGATATTAAGTTGAATGGGACACAAGAAGGTTTCAGATTTTGCATGGATGTGAAGAATGTTACCTTTGGACACGTTGCGAAACTGAACTTACTTTCTTTGAAAAAGTATTTCCTCTACTTGCAGGTTAGCATATTTATTTACACAATTGTATACAGCCTTGAGTACGTAGGTACCGAAAAACACTTTTCCTCACCATTGATATTCTAAAAAAAAAAAATTCACAGTAATGTTTGGCAATCCATCAGTTTGGGCATGTAAGATGGCGGCGGTCCGCCAAGTGACAGCAACGTTGCCACGTACGACGATTATTCTTGTATTTGAAGAATCGTTTGAATTCCCTTTCGATTTGTTATATCGAGGTTCACCACTATACATTCAAATTAATTTTTACTGAGTCAATTCAAGTGAAACAGCTTGCTTTAACTTTTTGTCGAGCAGAAATGTGATTATATATATTGTTTTAAATAGTTGCGTGAATGTAGATTTTCCTTGCTTAGTTGTTTCCTATGTGAAGAATAAAATATATAGGTATTGTGTAATTTTACATTATATTTCGAAATGTAGCTTGATTATATTTCAATTTTAAATTATTTGTAATCAGTTTGTAAAAAGAAAAGAAAATTCCGAACTCTCTGAAAATTGAAAAATTAATGATAACGTAATTTATTTATTTTTGGGTACAATTAATCGTGTTTATTTCCTTCTTAAATCTTCCTTTCAATACTAATTTCGCAGATCATCTGAATAGACAATATGTGTTGGAACTAATTTTATAATTTCCTTTCAAAAGAATTCGTAAATCCTAGTTACAAGTCAACATTCGATTCCAAAGATATGTCTTTTGCACAATCTGGCAACCAAAATGACGTTTGGCACTCTCTGCGCATGTCTCATTCCGTTGTCATCAAATCGCCGCCATCTTACATGCCTAAAGGCCGGGACACACCTGTCATACAGCCTTCCGATCCGACTACGGTCATACAGCGGGACGACTGTATGATATGGGAATAAACAATGGTTTGGAATGCAGTAGGTCTCACCTGTCCGACACGCGACCCGTCCTACTCCCCTTTAAGCAATATCGGACCGGAGTCGGATCGGAAGGCTGCATGACAGGTGTGTCCCGGCCTTAAACCGATGGTTTACCATCCGATTCGAGTGAAATTCATTTTGTAAATGTAGACTGATATATTGAATGTTCATGCAGAATTTGAAAAGGATCGCATCATCAGAACCATAGAATTTAATTTTTTTAAATTATTTATTTATTACATAGGTATTTCATTTTCTGGATAATTTCTAGAATATAATTCCGATTATGCTGAGATTCTATCTGTAAACAAATGCGTGGGACTGTAGGAGATGATTCCCCGATGAAAATAAGCAGGGGTAGTTCATATAATTTTTTTCGAAATCGACCCCCCTTCGAAGATATTACCACTCAGTAATTTATTTTATAACTGTGAAGTATTCATTAAAAAAATCGAACTCTTCTGAAACTGAAAATTGTAGAAAGAATCGAATAAAATATATTTTTTCTATCAAAATCAATTTTGAGCATAAACAATATCTTAAAATATTCATTCTATGGAACATTGAAAAAAAATTATACTTCAATGTGCTAGTTCTTGTACTATTGCGGATTGACTAAGAAAATCAGTACATATTTTTACTATGAACTTTTTTAAAGAATTTTTTTATAGCGTTTTCAAGTTGCATGTTGAAAAGGTGGTAGTAGCATCTCTCAAAAAACATTTTTTTCACATCTGTAGGACCTTTATGTCCCAAGAAATCGATATTATTTGGAAGGGTCAACGAAAATAAAAAAGTAAATTTAAAATGGGGGCTACTCCAAAACTAAGGGGGTAAACTTCCAAGTTTGGGTGTTTTTGTCGATAATATTAGGTATATTTGATGACCTTAAATTATCGCTAACTCGTGACCAAACACACTGTATATGTTAAAATGGTCTTATTGCGCTTCTTAATTTTTTTTAGGAAGCGATGCCCGTTAGACTGAAAGGAATTCATTATTTCAATGCCAATTCCGCATTGGACAGAGCCTTGACCATGATCAAACCATTTCTGAAAAAGGAAATTCTCGAAGTGGTCAGTAGAGGAGTTACCTACCCTGAAAATTTCATGCAAAATAGATAAAGATTTTTATAACTTTTTAGCTGACAGTTCATCAAACAGTAGAGGAATTGGATAAATATGTGCCCTTGGAATGCCTTCCCAGCGACTATGGCGGAAAGTCTGATTCGACGGCATCACTCTATGGTGAGTTGTAATCTTAAACTTGTCTAAGGTTGTGATATAATATCGCAGGGGATACTCTGGCCAGCACATTTACATATGTTGCGACAGTCAGGGAACTCTGAAATCTCTATCTGATGTTAGGGTTGACTCTCTTTTAGTAGAAGAATGCAGGAAAGCTCTGCGTAGGCTGGGCTCTGATAACTTTTTGAAAGTAATCTGGTGTCCGGCTCATGCGGATATACCTGGTAACATCAAGGCAGATGAACTGGCTAGGCGGGGAGCCAGATTAGCATTTGTTGGTCCGGAGCCTGCGCTGCCAATCTGTCGCACATCTGTCAGAAGCTTCTTCAGGAGCTGGCTGAACAGGGAATTTTTCTCGGAATGGAGCGCGGGGGTGGGTCTAAGGTGGTCGAGGATTCTCATTGAGAGACCGTCCTCGCGACCTGAGGTCAATAGACTTCTGTTGCTGGAGAGGAAACAACTCGATCTGGTGACTGGTGCATTGACTGGTCACCTGTTTAACAAACGTTTGAAGAGAATGGGATTAACGAGCTGCTCCCTATGCCGGTGGTGCAGGAGCACTGATGAAACGGTTGAGCATATTTTGTTCAACTGTGGGAACCTAACTGAGTTAAGGTCAACACACCTAGGAAATCCAACACCTTCTATTCCTATGGTGAGATTGACCACTCCTAGCAGGCTCGCGACATTTCTGTCTTCGTGTCTGAGGAGCTGAGTCTCTATAGAACGATGCGGGTGAACAATGGGCCACTAGGCCTCAGTTCGGCCGGAAGGCACCGCGCGAAGAAGAAGGAGAAGAATTAAGGTTGTAATATTCTCCGATGTGATTTTGAGAAAAAACAAGTTATTTTCCTAACAAGTGATACTACCCCGCACGCGACTGCCGTTGACCAGAACGACGTAAGTACATACAAACATGGGTCCGCAGAACCTTCGTTACGGAGCTACAGGGTGTTGAAATTTCCAAAAAAATTGTTTTTTTCTTCATAACTTCTGCAGTTTTTGATATATTCAGTCCAAATTTGGAATGTGAGCTATTTTCAACAGTCGCCATCATTGCATGTCCTGAATCTTAACTAGAATCTACAGTGTGTTTCCTTTTCCGGAGCCATGTCTCCTTTTTCCCTCTCAAACTTTTTTGCAGTACGCCATTGATCAGCGTAAATCAATTTGAACTTCGTTCAATTTAAAAACTAAAGAGAGAATGCCTTGGGCAAGAAACTTGTAAGAGTGAAGAACTAGCTTCGTTGAAGCCTTCACAGTTATTAGATTTCATCATTAGATCTCTGGAACAGGAAGGCGAGCTGTAAAGGGTTTGGCCAGAACAGTTCTCTGTAAGGGGGCACAATAGACTTTAAGGTCGCAGTGAACTGTAACCCCTCTTTAAACTAAACTAAAACTAAACATTTTCTATTTCAGAACAAACCGTGAAGAGACTAGCCGAAAATGAGGATTTTTTCTATCACCAAGACCAGCAATTGGTTGATGAGTCGAAAAGACCTGGAAAGCCGAAGGACGCATCTGACATATTCGGAGTAGAAGGAACATTCAAAAAACTCGATTTATTTTGAAGTTATGTGACGAGTAGTCAGGATTTGGAAGAATTGTTGATATAAGTGCACATCTTCTTTCGTTAAATTTCCGTAATAAGTTGGATATGTAAGAACCCCTATATTGACATTTTTGTTTTGGAAAGATGTAATGTAATCGTTTCTACTTTATAAAGAGTTGGTTATGTCATCTGTTATTTGTATTATATAGATTGCAGAAATTACTGAATTTATTTTGATTATTTCTTCATCTGGGATGAATGTAATTGAGTAATCATTATCAATACATATTTCAATGTATTAAATTGAAACAATTGCTATGTAGTGAATAAAAATTCGGCGGAGCAGCACGTTATGGTTTTACTGAAAAAGCGTAAATATTAAATAAACTTACCTAATAGGAACAGAGGAGTCCATTTTCTGTCAAAATCAACATGGTCATATGAAGCTTATTTGGTTAAAATATCTTGAAATAACTTTTTTCGCTTGAGCGCGCTGAACTTCAAAATTATCAATATTGCGAGAGCTATAGAGGGTAATCCAGATCGTAACCAAGAAATTTCAACCACGTATTCTACATAAAAATAAGGCCTAGTTTGTCATATAAACATACACTACTGGAAAAAATAAAAGGATCAAAAAAAATTCCAATTTTTTTGGCAATTTTCGACATGCCGTAACTTTGAGAGGAATGGTCGTACAAGGAATTCAAAAAAAGGAAATTGTAGCTCCAAGTGTCTAGTTTCTGGATTAGAACTTCAAAAATTTCAAGTTTCAGTGGTTTTCGAGTAGTGATAGAAAAATCAGCAACAGAAAAATTCTCAAAATTTTACCACTTTTTTTTTCTTGTCTACGAGCGTGGAAATTTTTTTTTTGCATAATCGTTATACTGATAGGATACTTTGTTAATTCAGCTTTAATTTATTTTTTTATTGACCTCAATACGTCCACTTCTCGCCGAGATATCGGTCTTCAAATGTTTTATCCGTTATTAAATTAATAAAAATTTCATTTGTTAGTTTATTTTATTTTTCTTTTTTTGAAATTTATGTACTATCTGCAATTAAAATGTGGAAAAAGCTCGAAAAAATTCTTTTTTGCCTTTTTTGAAGATTATGAGCTTCTCAGAGCAAAAAACGTGATCCTTATTTTTTCAAAAATTCAATCGAGTCAACCAAAAAACGGCTCGCTGGATTGAGTTGACTCTTCGTAAGGATTTTATCAACATATTGAACTGTGAAAGTCACACTTAACATTATTGGTTTCCTCAAAATTTTCGATCCAGCGGTAGATTCTCCAAGAAACTACCAAAAGCCCTTTTTTTGTTAAATTTTTATATTGATGCGACATGAAGAAAAAAATTTCTATGAATAAGCAATGGTTGTTCATTAATCGGAGTTCATTTAAGGTCTTGAAACCCTCCTTCAATTTTCTGTGCGATCATTGGTTGCTGAGAAATCGATAATCAAAGACAAATGGATCCTTTTCCACTTGAAAACCGATATCTCGGCGAGAAGTGGACATATTGAGGTCAATAAAAAAATAAATTGAAGCTGAAGTAACAAAGTATTCCATCATTATAACGATTATGCGAAAATAAAATTTCGACGCTCGTATACAAGAAAAAAAAAAGTGGTAAAATTTCGAGAATTTTTTTGCTGCTGATTTTTCTATCATTACTGGAAAACCACTGAAACTTAAATTTTTTTGAAGTTCTAATCCAAAGACAAGACACTTGGAGCTACAATTTCCTTTTTTTTAAATTCCTTGTACGACCATTCCTTTCAAAGTTACGGCATGTTGAAAATGGCCGAAAAAATTGGAATTTTTTTTTGATCCTTTAATTTTTTCCAGTAGTGTATATCGAGAAATGTTTCCTCTCCGAGATACGGGATGTTAAAATTATAGAAAAAAATGTTTTTTATTAATAACTTTCACACAGCTTGTAATATTCTTATGGAATTTGAGACATAGCGTCGCCTTAATTTGCAAATCACATAAGTACCCAAACCCAAAATTTACAGGAGAGAAATGAACTGTAAATCTGTGGATGTGCTTAAGTGTTTTTTCTTATATTCTTAGATAACTTTGCGAGTTGCGTCAGCTATAAGCTAGAAGACTTTTTGGAGTTGTGTGAATTTCTCCTTGACATAACAACTCAAATTCGCCCATAAGTGGACTTATGTGATTTGCATATTAAGCCGACGATGAGTTTGAGCGCCAAGGAGCACTTTTAGCATAATATCATTTCGTTCCTATTCTACCAGTGGCGTCCGTACTGCAGCGAGACTGAATATTTTCAGATAAAAAATGATAGCCTCACGAATTCCATCTTTGAGGTCTTGAATCGACGCAGGGCTATTGGCGTAGACCTTCTCTTTCACGTTGCACCAAAGGAAGAAGTCGCAAAGATCTCGGTGGCCAATTGTGATCACCTCTGCGAGAGATAACACGGTCCGGAAACTTTTCCCGCAAAAGATCAATGGTGGCTTGTGTTAACTGAACTTTTTAAGCCTTAATATCCAAACCTTTATGCAAAATACGGTGTAATGACGTTGTGGAATGCCTAATTCTAAAGAACGATGAAGAATGGACAAACCTAAGTTTTCTTCAACACTTTTGATCTTGAGCGACGTGAACGGTTTTTATTTTCACATCACTAACTTGTCTTCATTGTGGTCCGACAAGGTGCTTCACGACGACTCAAAAATGTTCGAGTTTTTTGAACTGCCAAATTTTCGCTATTTTTTTGGTGAATTTTAATAATTTTAATGCGTGTGTCAAATGTCAAAAATGACAGCTTCTAACGTGACATTACCGATATAGCGGGATATTCAAAATAACACCTCTTATTGGAAAACCCTTTATAAAACTATACAACAACTAAAGAAATCTAGTCACATTTTGAGGTAGGTGAACACGAAACACATATTTCTCATTACGCCACAGGGTATTGAACAGCAACTGTAATAATAAACTCTTTGAAAACTTGGGTCTTCTGGAATTGATTCCTCCAAACAAAATCATGTAGGTACGACGTAAATAATGCCTCCGAAGTACCGAATTGTCTTCGAAGCTTCTTTTTTACACGCATCCACGTGTTTTCTTCACTTTGTGTAGGAACATCACTGTCATCAGAATCAACTAAGTCTTGTTCATGTATGACCACCTGATGTTCATACATTCCTCCACCCAAGTTTCGGATGTTGCTATAGGCTCTCCGTCCATCAGACACAATAATTGTACCAGGTAAAATGTGCCTATAAATGAAACAATAATACATAAGTCATATACAGGGTGTCCCATTACTCGGCGTCAACCCGGAACCGGGTGAAAAGGCAAGTAATGCTGGTTGTCAGAAAAATATAAAAAAAATCTAAGTTGCATGATTTCAAAATAATGCGCATTTAAAAAAACACGCAAAATTCCACACCCTGTGACAGTCTTTTCGCTGCTGTTGCCACAAATATCAATTTTTTCCAACTTTTTTCTTTGCTGTGTAACCTTGAATAATGTTTGCCTAAACTGTAATCAAAATTTGATACCAGCTGATCTAGGTTTCATAAAAATAGGGCTTACTTCTCAGAAAAAAAATTCGAAATAAACAATTGCCTAGTTTCAACTGACTGTATGGAAAAAAAAATGTACTACGTAGGTTTGGCATGTTTTTTCAAAAGTTGGCGCATTTAGTGAGGATTCCAAAATGGTATAATACTTGTTTAATTGTAGCTGCCGTAGTTCAAATTTATTTTCGATTGCCTATGAATACACTTTTTCGTTAACTGCTTCCCAGTAATAGAGTCCAATGGATTCAAGTCCGGTGAACGGGACGGCCACGAGATTGGACCAGTCCGATCCATCTTCCGGGAAAAAATGTTATCAGAAAAAAAAATTTTCAGAGAAAATAATTTTTCCAGAAAAAATTTTTCCGGAGAAATTTCTCTGAAATTTTTTTTTCTGGTAACATTTTTTCCCGGAAGATGGATTGGACGTTCTGGTCCAATCTCGTGGCCGTCCCGTTCACCGGACTTGAATCCATTGGACTTATTACTGGGAAGCAGTTAACGAAAAAGTGTATTCATAGACAATCGAAAATAAATTTGAACTACGGCAGCTACAATTAAACAAGTATTATACCATTATGGAATCCTTACTAAATGCGCCAACTTTTGAAAAAACATGCCAAACCTACGTAGTACATTTTTTTTTCAATACAGTCAGTTGAAACTAGCAATTGTTTATTTCGAATTTTTTTTCTGAGAAGTAAGCCCTATTTTTGTGAAACCTAGAGCAGCTGGTATCAAAATTTTGATTACAGTTTAGACAAGCATTATTCAAGGTTACACAGCAAAGAAAAAAGTTGGAAAAAGTTGATATTTGTGGCAACAGGAGCGAAAAGACTGTCACAGGGTGTGGAATTTTGAGTGTTTTTTTAAATGCGCATTATTTTAAAATCATGCAACTTAAATTTTTTTTATATTTCTGACAACCAGCATTACTTGCCTTTTCACCCGGTTCCGGGTTGACGTCGAGTAATGGGACACCCTGTATTCTTAGACAAAAGAAACTATCCTAATCTAATACTAATGAACTACTATGGTTCTGTTTACATCATGGCCACAAAATTTTGCATGAGGCTTATTATTAGGGTCTTGCATGTGGCCGCAAAGTTTCATTTCGATTGGTTTCGTTTTGTCTGAGATATTCAGCCCATTCGTTTTGAAGAGTTTCGTGCTCCTGAGTAACTCAAAAGCTCGAAATACGGCTTGCCATTGGTGTAATAGAGCAACAAAAATTGTGAATGGCCATATTTAATGGAACACCCTGTACGATTTGGCTGGTTAACGAACCTAACCGAGGCATTTGGGTACCGAACTCACCCTGAAAACCTCAAGTCTCTAGGACAATCCCTTCGCAAGTTATCGTGCTAACGGACGGGCAGATGGCCCCACGGACAGAATTGAATTTGACCACGAATTCGTCTTCAGGGAGTCGAACCCTATCATTTGAAACCATTTTCGGCTCAAAGTTCGAAAGTTACAGACATTTGGGCAAAACGATATAGCACTCGTTTAAGTAGAACGAACGCTCAAAAACATAATGCTCTGTTGGTATACGGATCTATACCATGTTACAAGAGAAATATATTAAGGTTTCATACCATTGTGAATGTATGTGACAATCAAAGTTATTTTAAAATGAAAATATACTTAATAGGTTAAATTTTTGTATGGCAACGATTCCTCATTTGATTCAATTAATCCATATAAGTAAGCTCATGTCGGTATTAAATATCAATTTCAAATCTTTCAACAACGGCAACTCCACGCCACTGGTAGTTGTTCGATATACGCGGTCTCTGATGCATTGTTGCCACGTCAGTTGGAGTTGATCAAAGATATTCTACAGAATATCTTTGGAGTTGATTGTTGATTTAGCTTCTATGGTTCTGGTGATGCGATCCTCTTGAAATGAGCATTCAGTATATAAATCTTCATTCACAAAATGAATTTCACTCTAAACTCTCATGGAAATATGAAGTTTCTTCTTTTCAATATTTCAATTGATTTCTTTATGGTTCTGTTAACACTATGGCCACAAAATTTTGCATAAGGCTTATTATGATCATCTTGCACGTGACCGCAAAATTTCATCTCGATTACTTATTTCATTTTGTCTGAGATATTGAGGAACGAAAATTTTGAATTGCCATATTTTATGGAACACCTGTACGATTTGGATGGTTAACTAACTTAACCGAGGCATTTGGGAACCGGAGTCACCCTGAAAATTTCAAGTCTCTAGGACAATCTCTTCGAAAGTTATCGTGCTAACGAACAGACGGCCGGACGGCTCCACGGACAGCATTTAATTGATCACGAATGCGTCTTCAGGGAGTCGAAACCTATCGTTAGAGACCATTTTGGGCTCAAAATTCGAAAATTACAGACATTTGGCAAAACGATATAGCACTAGCTCGTTTAAGTAGAATGTGCGCTCAAAAACTCAAATGGGGACATTGGGGTTCTGGTAAAAAAAACTGTATTGAATAATTATTTGGGGTGTTTCCATTATCAAGAAGTTTCCGTTCACAATGTATTGAATAAAATGCGAAAAATATGAAATTTTCAACATTATGCCAATTCATGACCACCTCCTTAATGAACATGCAATTTGAGTAGCAAGATCTGTTTTATTTCTACCTGATGCACTACATATTATTACATATCTGATACTCAATACTGGCCATTACCTAGTCTATTTGCCTAATAAAGAGTTTTCCAATGAGAGGTGTTATTTTGAATAGCCCGCTATTTCGGTAGATGTCACGTTTGAATCTGTCATTTTTTGACATTTGACAAGTAGAAACTACGCCATTAATAAAAATGGAACGATACACGCTTCAATAAGCAGAGACAGTTTGTTAAACTCGAACTTTTTTCGGTCGTCGTGAAACACCTTGTCGGACCGCAAAAAAGAAATTGGTGGAAAATTCGACCTGTTGGGACAAGTTACTGATGTGAAGAATAAAACCCATGCACGTCGCTCAAGAACAGCCGAGAATATTACTGCTGTTGTCGAAAGTGTTGAATAAATCCCAAGTTTGTCCATTCCTCGTCGTTCTTTGGAATTAGGCATTCCACAAACGTCATTACACCGTATTTTGCATAAAGATTTGGGTCTTAAGGCTTCTAAAGTTCAGTTAACATAAGAGCTCAAGCCGGCCGATCATGAACAACGTCGTGTCTTTGCTGATTGGGTAGTTGAAATGCATGAAAATGATCCGGAATTCCATCGAACAATCATCTTGAGTGATGAGGCCCATTTCCACCTCGGTGGCTTCGTCAACAAGCAAAATTGTCGCATCTGGGGCTCGGAAAACCCAAGAGTTATTGTTGAAGAGCCTCTCTATTCTCAACGTGTGACTGTTTGGTGCAGTTTATGGTCCGGCGGAGTCATTAGACCTTTCTTTTTCAAAAATGAGACTGGAGTAACACAGTTACGGTGAATGGATTGCGATGTCGAGAGATGAATAATGATTTTTTGATTCCGAAAATGGATAATATTGATCTGGACAACGTTTACTTTCAACTATACGGCGCTACGTGCCACACAAGCAAGGAAACCATTGATCTTCTGCGGGAAAAGTTTCCGGATCGTGTTATCTCTCGAAGAGGTGATCACAATTGGCCACCGAGATCTTGTGATTTAAGACTTTGCGACTTCTTCCTTAGGGGCCACGTGAAAGAGAAGGTCTACACCAATAACCCAGCGTCGATTCAACACCTCAAAGATAAAAATTCGTGAGGCTATCGAGGACATAGGGCAGCCACTTTCCGATTTGGTTATGGAAAATTTCATTAAAAGGATATGGTCCTGTAAGCGTGGTCGTGGTGGTCATTTGCCTGATGTTATTTTCCACTATTAACGGCGTAGCTTCTTCTTTATAATGAAATAAACATCCGATCATTCATATTGAAAAATGGCATTTTTCTTTGAATATCAAAATGACACCTCTTATTGGAAACCCTTTATATGATCAAAACGAAGCGGTTTAAAATAATACCTCTCAATTACTCCAGCCAATGTTGCCTCTGTCCTGTCTGTCACTTCTACCAAAAAGCATTTTTTGGTTCCTTCTTCTATTCCTCTAAACAACCAGTGTCCATCTACCCATCTTCCCCGATTATATTTTCTATGGAAGAATTTGAATTCGTCTATCTCCACAATCTTAGATGTGCCATCTTCGTGGAGTCCACCTATAGTGATTTCATTCTGCTTGAAATGATTTTCACACACTTGTCGACAAGAATTATACCAGTCGACAACTGTGTGACTTCCATCTCCTATATCCACTTCGATCGAAATTAAGTCCTGGGGATATTCTAGGGCCCATCCGTAGATCAGAATTAATATTTTCGAAATAGTCAATTTACTGTTTTCGAAAAAGGAACCTTTTCGTATGCTTCTGGACACAGAGCAATGCTTGCATGTCCACTGGTATCCATCAGCCACTAAACGAGCATTTCGGCTACAACTCATGGGCTTGGAACAGAGCTCACAAACATAGGAATTTCTAATTAGTTTTCTTTTCGCACACCAAATCATGCCTATAAGAGGGGTCTCAAATGCAAAGGAAAACATTACAATTTTCTCGTTCCGAATTTCAGCTTCACTTAAGATGTGGGTTGGATTTACGATTTGATTTAAGCTGAACAAAGAATCTCCCATGGCAATCCTGTCCTGTAGAATCAAAAAATGGCTTGATAAATATTTTTAAAATAGATATTTGGTAGGTATATTGTTTCGTTAAGATATTTTGATGCCACAGTTTCCATTTGAGCACTGACAAATCAATATTTCCCGAGAAATTCGAAAAAACTCTATAAATCATTCATAATTCAAGTGCCATTTCTCTTAATACGAGCCAGGTCTGTTTTTAGTGAAAAATAAGTGTTTTTGGGTGATTCCCACTCTTATAAATACTTGGCACTGTTAGCTAACCTAACCCAAATCAAGCTAACCTAACCTGACCCAACCTAACCTAACCAAACCAATTCTAGATGTGCCATCTTTATGTAGTCCACCTATAGTGATTTCATTCTGCTTAAAATGGTTTTCACACACTTTTCGACAAAAATTATACCAGTCGACAACTGTGTGACTTCCATCTCCTATATCCACTTCGATCGAAATTAAGTCCTGGGGATATTCTAGGGCCCATCCGTAGAGGAGAACTAATATTTTCGAGATAGTCAATTTACTATTTTCGAAAAAGGAACCCTTTCTTATGCTTCTGGATACAGAGCAATGCTTGCAAGTCCATTGGTATCCATCAGCCACTAAAGGAGCATTTCTGCTACAACTCATGGGCTTGGAACAGAGCTTATAAATACTTGGCACTGTTATGGGCCCCACTCACTTCGTTCTTCTCCGCCGTTTTTACCCGACGGTTTAAAAACGGTCGGGTAAAACTGCCGCAAAAACGAAGTGTATGGGCTAAAAACGGCGCACTTACCCGACGTTGCAAATTTCAGACGAGGCCTGATTTTCGTCCGTTCTCTTGACGTTTTTAACCGTCGGGTAAAAACGGCGGAGAAGAACGAAGTGAGTGGGGCCCTTTAGCTAACTTAACCTAAATCAAGCTAATCTAACCTGACGAAACCTAACCAAACTAATTTTAGATGTGCCATCTTCGTTGAGTCCGCATATAGTGATTTCATTCTGCTCAAAATGATATTCACACACTTCTCGACAAGAATTATACCAGTCGACTACTGATGTGTGACTTCCATCAATCCATCTCCTATATCCACTTCGATCGAGATTAAGTCCTGGGGATATTCTAGGGCCCATCCATAGAGCAGAACTAAAATTTTCGAAATAGTCAATTTACTATTTTCGAAAAAGGAACCTTTTCGTATGCTTCTGGACACAGAGCAATGCTTGCAAGTCGTCCACTGGTGTCCATCAGCCACATAACGAGCATTTCGGCTACAACTCATGGGCTTGGAACAGAGCTCACAAACATGGGAATTTCTTATTAGTTTTCTCTTTGCACACCAAATTATTCCGGTAAGAGGGGTCTCAAAAGCTAAGGAAAAAATTACAATTTTCTCGTTCCGAATTTCAGCTTCACTTAAGATGTGGGTTGGATTTACGATTTGATTTAAGCTGAACAAAGAATCTCCCATGGCAATCCTGTCCTGTAGAATAAACCGCCCAGTAACCGATTTTTGAAATATTTGGTAGGTATAATATATTGTTCAGTTATGATGTTTTGATGCCACAGTTTCGATTTGAGCACTGACAAATACATATTTCCCGAAAAATAAAAAAAACTCTAAAAATCATTCATATATTCCGTTCACGAAAGTTTCAGCCGTCGGTTGGCCATGGAAATTTGGCATATGTCACAGTGTATATTAAAGTTTTAGGTTATGTTGTGTTCATTTTCTTGTCAGATTGATACGCAATGTTGTCAAATTGCACAGAGTTATCTGATAACTCGCAAGCTCGTCGGACGAGGCCGGGTACATTCGGCAACGTTGACTTTATTTTACGTTATGGCAGCAAATACTGCCAACTTTAGATAAATAAACAAACGCATACTATGCGCTCAAACTTTCGTGAACGCACAAACGGACTATACCTTTTATTCATCAATGATAATATAGATAATTGTAAAAGAATGTTATTCTGATTTATCGATAAATTTCATTTTCCGTCGACTTCAAACTATAAGGTGGGTTTAAGGTTAAGAAATTAAACATTAATGAACCATTTTAATGTTCAATTTATGCTATTTTGATGTTGTCACAGGCAACCGAACACAAAGTATTCAGAAGCAATACGAGAAACATACAAATTTATATAATGTCAAATGCATATTTTATCTTGTATGAAATTGAAATAGGAGTGTTTTTCAATCAAGAATTTATACTCATACATAATGTGGTCCACGGAAAAATCTTGTGATCAACTCGTTTATTAATCTTGCGATTAATAACCTAAAGTTGATTGAATAATAAGTTGACTTGTGAGATGATTAATTAATTCGAAATTATCGAATTTTTTTTCAAATATAAATACCTATATTCCTATTAATGATTTTCTTGTTCTGAAGATTATCATGCACTATTGAGAATCGAAAATTACGTCCAATTGAGCTGATAAGCATTTTTCTTTTTATAAATTATTCAAAATACAAATTGGATGATAGTTATATGTTTATGACCTCAAAAAAATACCAAAAATAAATACAAAAACTGAGACGAATTACTTTTGAATTCCTAACATTCCTAACCTTAATTTAATAATCATTTAAAAGTTACCGAATTCATTTTATTCCTTCTAGCAAAAATTATATAGAATATAATCTTTGCTCTCTAGGTATATGAAAACTAAATCGTTTTCAGAAAGCAGTAACTTTTATTCACCTTTCGATTTTTGTACTTGTTTATAACTTCTGAATTCATATTTACGAAACTCTGATCAGACTTTGGACTTTATTCAGAACGACTAAAGTATTAAAATATCTATGTAGGGATAAGATAACAGTACTTTATACGAGTGGAATAATAATACTTACCTAGGTACCTTGTCTGTGCAGTGTTCAACCAAATAATTCTGAATTAACTCCGAAATATGACTTCTGCTGTTAAAGGTGAGAACATTTGTGATAAAACTGAATAAACTGATCCATTTTGATTGTTGGAAAGATCAAATGAACCAATTTCAATGCATTACGTTAATTTGTATAATATATGTGAATTCAGAAAACTTTTGAAAAAACAAAGCGAACTTTTTAAAGGTGTATAACCTCAGAGGAAGAATTAAAATCTTATTCCTCTGGCGTTGTAACTGTGGAACATTAATCAAGATATTATTCGGGGGTATTTTCATCACATTTAATAATTCTGTTCAACGAAAGCCAAAGTGTTTTTCCTGACGACGGCTAACCGAAACGTTAAACAAAATAAGCAAATGTGATAGAAACAGCTCAAATAATATTTCAATGTTGAGACAATCACCTTAACTATTGTTACCTTAGACCTTTGTCTAAGATTGTTACCATACTTTGTGAAACTCATATAGTTACTTAAAATAATTCCTTTCTAGGAATATTCATCGTAGGAGCCAAAAGAACTGCCTTTGGTACTTTTGGAGGAAAATTAGCCAATGCTTCTATAAGTGATCTACAAGGAGCAGCAGCAAAAGCAGCCCTAGCTGCAGGTGGTGTAAAACCAGAATTGGTGGACACCGTCATTGTTGGCAATGTTCTTTCGGTGAGTATCGAAGTATATACAGATTTGGAAATTCACATCTGAAACATACGATATACAATGCATCAGGTAGAGAATTCTTCTGTCTAGTTGCACATATGAATAGTCGAGATAATCACGTGCTGTAACTGAATGAATTCCGTTGACTTATTGTAATAACCTAGTCTTGTCTCTCTCCTATGGCAGTATGGTAGGGAGGGAACCTGCAGTACACGTATAGAATTATTTAATTTGTCAGGCTGCCCATAATACTCGATTCAAGTATTTACTGTTGCCTACCATACTAAATGAATTATGCTCCCCCCAACGATAAGAGAGACAAGACTAGAATATTGCAATAAGACAACGGAATTCAGTGTGTTACAGCACGTGATTGTCTCGACTATTCATCTGTGCAACTGGACGGAAGAATTCTCTGTCTGATACATTGTATATCGTATGTTTCAGATGTGAATTTCCAAACCTTTATATATGCTTTTGAATTGAGGGCTAACAGAATACAATACATGAAACAAAAAAGTACCTAGCCTAGATTGGTGCAAAAAGGAATACCATACTATTTTGGCGTATGATACCAAAGCACAGGCAAAAACCTCAGTAGCAAAAATCTTGCCTCGCCGTTTTTACAAAATTGAAACTAAAAACTATT
Source organism: Propylea japonica (assembly GCA_013421045.1). Lineage (NCBI taxonomy): Eukaryota > Metazoa > Arthropoda > Insecta > Coleoptera > Coccinellidae > Propylea > Propylea japonica. The sequence goes on along the minus strand of CM024240.1, from coordinate 21,720,873 downwards.
CGGATGAATACCTTTAATATTCAGATACAAAATACTTAATTCTTGCTGTTGGGCCAGGAGGGTGTTTTAAACCAGGTCTGGCTATCCAAGTGATGATTTTTCGAATCTCCTTGTTCTTCTAAGACAGCTACAGGACCCTACTGAAGGGTAATCATCTCTCATAGATTTAAATAGTGGTATTTCATCCTAAATATCGAATTCAATTTCGGAATAATGATAAAAACGTGTGTAAACTTATACAGGGTCTTTATAAATGATTGTAACAGCGCAGTTGGCTTTGGATTACAGAATACTAATCTCTAAACAATCAGAGCATAGCATGATCACAGAATTCTGTGGTTTGCATTACCCAAAGCCAACTGCGCTGTTACAATCATTTATAGAGACCCATCGAAGTAATCATGCCTTACATTTTTCATCCATTGAGTTATTTTTAATAGAATACCAATGCCGATGGTGCCTTTGTTGCTCGTCATGCATCATTAAAAAGTGGAATTCCCATCGAAACGCCAGCACTTACAGTTAATAGGTTGTGTGGTTCAGGATTCCAGTCCATCGTAAACAGTTGCCAGGATATTGCAACTGGAAATGCACAAATTTCTCTAGCCGGAGGTGTAGATAACATGTCTTCTGTTCCTTTTGCTGCTCGTAATGTGAGGTTCGGAGTTCCGCTAGGACAAAATATTGTTCTAGAAGATTCTTTGTGGCTTGGACTTACAGATTCGTACTGTAAATTACCTATGGCACTAACTGCTGAAAAACTTGGAGCTCAAAAGCAAATAACGAGGGATGAAGTTGACGAATTCTCCCTCAGATCACAACAACTGTGGAAAGCTGGTAAGAAGTCCCTTATAAATTTTTTTGATTTTGTCAGTCACATTTGTTTTCAACCTCATTTTGTTCGAATATGGATTGAAATATAATCTGGGAGGAATCTGCATTTCTAAAAAACTTTATAGGTTTTCACTCCCAGTCTCTGAAACAGAAATAATTAAAAAATTTTAATTAAAATGAGGTGCTCCTGCAGAAATTTTTGCACTTATTTGTCAGGAGCAAATTGGTTTTGAAAAAATTGTTGCCTAACAGTGAAACTAAAAGGAAATAAATGAAAAGAATAATGTAACGTTTTAGTGTCTATATCAGACACCTTCAGACAAACTTGTAAAATCTTCAGAATTGTGTGTTTTTTCATTTGCAGTCTAATTGACATTAAAATTTTTTCAATTATTTCTGTTTCAGAGACTGGGAGTGAAAACGTATAAAGTTTTTCAGAAATCATTTGTTCGAACAAAGTGAGAATAAATTAATTTTTTTCAGCACAAGACGCTGGGGCATTTAAAGAAGAAATTGTTCCATATCCAGTAAAAGTGAAGAAGGAAATGGTCAATTTTGAAGTGGATGAACATCCAAGACCTCAAACTACACTCGATGGACTCAAGAAACTAAAATCCTTATTCAAGGAGAACGGCCTTGTTACAGCTGGTTCTGCTTCTGTAAGATATAAATGAATATTATGATCAATTTCAAGCGGATAACCAGTTATCATTTTGGTTAACCAATTGCATTCAAGCGGTTTTGGTTATTTTTGGTTCAAAAAATTACCAGACTCAAGAGCTGGGTTAAACTTCTGGTTATTGAAAAAGTAGGGTGTATTTCAAAAGTTGTTGACTGACGAAGCATACTTGAAGAAGATATGTATTCGTGAGCTCAGGCAAGTCACGATTTATATTGAGAAAACTATTACAACAATTTCAATAATCGGCTTAGTTTCATTCATCTAGGAATCAAACTTATCTATTGAAATCTCTAAGTTAGGTTCGGAAATTAACGTATCCAAAAGCTTTTGACTTGTTAATATTATTTAAAATAGAATTGTCCAAGGTTCTGAAAGATTGCTGATATTGTTTGAGTATAACAAAATATTCTTTCTGTACTTGGATAATGGAAAAGCTTTGTGTTACAATTAATAGCTCTTGACCGTTAGCAAAAAATTATGAATTTGTGTTTAAGTTCCCAAAAAAGTTTTATTAATTGCAAACTTTGCTGTGACGTGGAGATGTAGCCAAATACCACAGCGATATCAATACATGTGAATTTAAATCTATTAGATAGTGTCTTCCTGTATGTTTCTGAAATATTTTCTCTTCGAATCATTTCTGTCAGAACAGAAAAACTCTTTTTTTGTCAAGCAGAACATTCTAAAAAACATAATATGTTCATCGTTACATTGAATCCACGTTTCAAACATTAATATTTTGGGAGGCATGGGGTTGAACTTGAAGCATAATAATTTATATTTGTAAATCGAATTTTGTATTTATTGCATAAAACAAAAAAATAAATATAACCTATATCGAGGAATAACCAGAAACCGCATTCAAGCGACGAGAGCCGAGGGCTGAACCAATGATAACCGCAGTTATTATTGGTTATCCGCTTGAAATTGATTTATCATATTCAGGAATATAAATTTTCGATATTTGTAGGGAATATGTGATGGAGCTGGTGCTCTTGTACTTGCAAGCGAAGAGGCAGCTAACAAGAATAATTTAAAAAACCCATAGCTAGGGTATTGGCATATTCTTCCATAGGTGTAGATCCAACTATCATGGGAATAGGACCTGTACCAGCAATAAATGCAGCTCTCAAAGCAGCAGGAAAAACTCTTAATGACATGGATCTCATTGAGGTACACAGAATTATTTTATATTCTTACTCATTTTATTAGTTCTATGACTATGAGATACCTACTATTCTAATTGATAGGCTCAAAATACACTCACCGGCAAAATAATCGATCCATCCAAAAAATCAATGAAGTTTGTTAATTCATAAAAATGTTATTTCATCTCCGATTCGAATGAATTGGTTTTTCAATTGTAGGTATGTTCATCCTTAATCAATCACCAGTTTTTAATTTCAAGAAAACTTGGCGTACGTCATTTTATACAGGGTAGAAGAAAATCAATTTTTTTACCCTAACTCTAGAACCACCTCTTGTGTGTTCCAGTTGTTCCACTGCATGATTTCTTGTTTCATCATCAACACACATCTTCTCTCGACAATTTAATTCTTCATTATAACAATAGTTCAATTTTTGTAAAATTTTTCAGTAAAACATTAAATTTCGCTAAGGCTACAAAAGTTCTTCAACAAACTCATCCTAAATTTCTGACCAAATGAAAATAAAGTGAAAACTAAATCTAAAACATAACGTGTTTTCCGCCCAGGCGCGTATTACAGGGCCATTCGTCTCGGCATGTCCTCATTAAGGTTTTGAATCAAATAGAGCATCACTGAGCTGCTGCAAATTTTCAATAGTTGGTATGCAAGATCGAATTTTCCTCCCAAGAGCATCCAAACATGTCCTATTGGGTTCAAATCTGGGCTTAGAGCAGGCCAGTTGAATTCTTGGATATCAACCTCTGCTAAATACTCCCTGGCAATCCTAGCCACATGCGGTTGATGCGGACGAAGAGATGTGTCTTGATGATGAAATGAGAAATTACACGGTGGAACAACTCACAACACATCAGGGGTGGTTCTGAAGTTAGGGTAAAAAAACAGATTTTCTATCACCCTGTATAAAATGACGTACGCCAATTTTTCTTTAAATTCAAAACTGGTGATTAATTGAGGAGGAACATATCTACAATTGAAAAAAAAATGTTGTCGAATCGGACTCGAAATGACATATTTATGAACACCAACTTTATCGATTTTTTAAGTGGATCGATTATTTTGCCGGTAACTGTAGTATATTATGTAATGAGCTTATAATGATAAGTTATTCTCTTTAATTTCTGATAACGCTGTTCATTTTCAGATAAATGAAGCTTTTGCTGCACAAGTTTTAGCATGCGCCAAAGAACTCAAGCTTGATATGAACAAGTTGAATACTTGTGGTGGTGCAATCGCCCTTGGTCACCCCCTTGCAGCATCTGGTTCCAGAATAACAGCACATTTAGTTCATGAATTGAGGTAAGTCTACTTTATTTATTTTTCCCATCTTGATATCTCTGAACTAATGTAAAGGAGATAAGTGCCATGTACAAATATTTAAAATGCATTTAATTTTTGCTATGGATATGAAATATTAAAAAAAATGTTTCATCCACATTACGGAAATATTCATCAAAATAATTTGATCCATTTCTAAAAAATTTCTCAATCGGTGATGAAAATATTACAATTAGTTTATTAGGATTTTCAAAGAAAATTTTTATGATTTTGTTATTTGTAGCTTAATATCCCACACTACCTGAGAAAAGTTTGAATTCAATCTAATTTTACTTTAAATTTTCTGTTACAATTTTGCCGTTTGTAGGTAACAGCGCGATATAGTTCGGCCCAAATGTCTGAATCTTTCAAATTTTGTGTCTAGAGTGGTCTCAAACGACTCAGTCTTGTCACTGATAAAGAATTCGAGGTTAGAAACAATTCTCTCTAACATCAAATGTTTGTTGTGCTAGTCTGATGAAAAATGGAACGGGAATACACCGACTATAACCTGAAAGAAAATACCGTAAAATGGTATACAGATGGACGCAAAACCTCTACAGAAGCTGCTGCTGGGATATACGGGCCAAGTACTAAGTGTGCACTGTCACTAGGCGCCTGTATGAGTGTCTTTCAAGCGGAAATCTTAGGTATTGAAAGATGTCTAGATATAAATCTAGAAAGAAACTATCAGAAGTGCGATATAGCCATACACTCAGATAATCAAGGTGCTATTGAATCACTGAGGTCCTACGTCATCGACTCAAAAAGGATCTGGGAGTGTCGGAACAAACTCAATGAGGTAGGCAAGAAAAATGAGGTCATTTTAATCTGGGTTTCCGGCCATTCGGGAATGAAAGGAAGAGGCCAATACACTTGCCAAAGGAGGCACACGAATGTCACTCATTGACCCAGAACCCTTCTGTGGTATAGGTGAATGTACATATAAGAAGGAGTTTCTGGAGAAGGAGAAAGCCGAGAAGGGAAAACTCTGGCGGAATCTCCTAGGGATGGATCATTCCACTAAGTTCCTTTGGAAATTTGAAAAAGCAAGATCCAAAAGATATCTGCATCTTGGTAAAAAACCATTACACCTCTTCACTGGCTTTCTTACAGGACACTGTCGCCTCAGGAAGCACCTATTGAGGATGGGATTATCGGACACTGACGAGTGTAGGTTCAGTGGGGGGGAGAAAAAACCCCAGTCACCTAGTCACGGAATGCTTTGGCATTGCGAGCCTAAGGAGAGAATGCCTTGGGCGAAAAACTTGTAAGAGTGAGGAACTAGCCTCGTTGAAGCCTTCACAAATATTGGATTTCATCAGATCTCTGGAACTGTAAAGGATGTGGTTAGAACCGCTCTGTAACGGGGCACAATAGACCTCGAGGTCGCAGTGAAACATAGATAGATAGATATGCCTTTTCAGATGTAAACAAAGGCAAACATGAGGACAATATCTGTATGTTTATATTCCACCACGCTATTAATAAACATTAACCTAATTTATTACACTAATTTATTAGCTAAATGATGTACCACTGCTAATAAACATAAGGCGGACGCTTCTTATTACTTAAAAAAAATCCTAATGCTCCCAGTTTGTGCAGATCTTATATTTATCCCTTTTCAGTACGACTCTGCCTTTGGACTGCCAAATTTCAAAACAAAAACAAACATTTGCTTTGTATATCTTGTCCTCAAATTGATTCTATTGATATCAAGCTTGAGGCTTAACTAGGTGTTTTGTTGATCTGAGGTTAAAACCAAATTTATATATGTTTCAGGAGAAAGAAGGCAAAGTTTGGAGTAGGAGCTGCTTGCATTGGGGGAGGACAAGGTATTGCTATCGTGGTTGAAGCACTCTAAAATTTCCTTTGTTAATTTTTATATATCAGTAATTTTACATATATATATTTTTAAGAACCTTTATTTGTGAATACAAAATGTAACAAATATCAAATCTTATACTGAAGTATTTTTATATACACAATTTAAAGTAAAATATTTACAGTCTCGATGCATTTTATTGAATTCACACTGAAAAGAGTGCGACAAAATTTATATTCAAATCATGTATCATTTGTTAAATGATCTCATTCATTTTATTTAACCATTTAAAAAACTAAATGTTCAGAATAAATGTCACAAATTGGGGAATAAAAAACCCTTTGTTTAAATGTATCAACCACAACAAAGTGTTTGCAGGAGGTACTCAGTCATCATATACAGAGTGTTTCTGAATTGATGCGAAAGATTCAAGGGCTTGATTCCTCATATCATTTTATAAGAAAAAGTCCCATAAATGGTGTTCTGCAAATGCATTGTTCCCAAGATACAAGATGTTGTTTTACTTGAAAAATGACAGAAAAAAGTGGTACGTTACTGAAATATTCTAAACTAACATATCCTTTGTTCAATTTTTGACTAAAATCACTGCCCCTTTTTTTCGTGTAGGGCCCAGTTTTTATAAGAGAAAAAAATATCTAGCGTCTCTACTACATGATGTGAAAGTAACGACAAATACTTCATAAGATGTTTTATTTTCTCACATAAAAACAGCACCCCACACAAAAAAGTCAGAAGAGATTTTTCGTCACAAATTGAAGGAAGAATTCAAGAATAATAATTAGTTTGAAATATCTCAGTGGTATACCACTTTTAAGTAAGTTTTCAATTAAAATTTTACACCCTGTATCTTGAAAAAACCGTATATCCGGACCTACATTTATAGAACCTTTTTTTCATCATATGATCTGAGGAATCACCCCCTTGAATCCTTCGTATCAATTCAGAAACACCCTGTAGACATTTTACACTAAACCTCATCTGTGCACATTGTTCAATGCGCCCTCAAGTATTAAACTACTTGAAAAATTTCATTCAACTTGTGGTGGAGCTAAAGACTGGTAGAGCTTGGATACAGCTGTTTGCACTATTTGTTGAAATGTTTCATCTTCTGAACATTCAACTCTCTGAAAAAAAGTGAAGTTAGTTATGAATGAAATTGTAACGATGATAAATTTGGAAAATTGAATCAAATACTTGCCAATGTGGAAAGATCAATATCAGCCCTCCTGTTATTTACAGCAACATATAATTTTTCTCCTTTGAAAATTTTTGGAACTGAATCTTCTCCAAACATATCTTGTAACATTTCAATGAGGCATTCCTGAAAAATTTTTCACTATTTAACATTCACTATGAACTAAAACCACTCTGTTATTCAATCTTTAACAGTTCAGACATCTGTTCTTTGCTTTAACTTTTATTTATTTAATAAATTTTGTAACAAGTATACTTAAATCAATTTCAAGCGGATAACCAATAATAACTGCGGTTATCATTGGTTCAGCCCTAGGTTATTCCCTTTTTGTCCTAGAATGAATAATCTGCCCTCGGCTCTCGTCGCTTGAATGCGGTTTCTGGTTATTTGTCAATTGTCAATATACGTTATATTTATGTTTTATGCAATAAATACAAAATTCGATTTGCAAATATAAATTATTATGCTTTTCAAGTTCAACTCCATGCATTTCAAAATATTAATGTTTGAAAAGTGGATTCAATATAACGATGAACATAATTTTCAGAATGTTCCGCTGACAAAAAAAAGTTTTTTTGTTCTGACAGAAATGATTCGAATAAAAATATTGCATAAAAATATAGAGGAGGACACTATCCAATAGATTAAAATTAACATGTATTGAAAGTTTGCTATTGATAAAACTTTTTTTGGAAACTTAATCACAATGCATAAGTTTTCCTAATAGTCAAGGCTATTAATTGTAACGCAAATCTTTTCCCATTATCCAAGTAAAGAAAGAATGTTTTGTTATACTCAAATAATATCAGCAATCTTTCAGAACTTCAGACAATTCTATTTTAAATAATATTAACAAGTCAGAAGCTTTTGGATACATTAATTTCCGAACCTAACTTAGAGGTTTCAATAGATAAGTTTAATTCTTAAATGAGTGAAACTAAGCCGATTATTGAAATAGTTTTCTCGATATAAATTATATCGTGGCTAAGCTCAGGAATACATTTCTTCTTCAAGTATGCTTCGTCAGTCAACAACTTTTAAAATTTGCCCCGTACAACCCTACTCTTCTAATAACCAGAAGCTTAACCCAGCTCTTGAGTCTAGTCATTTCGAATTTGCGGTTCGAATCAGTGACTTTGGAGGGCTAATTCATGACGTCATTACTTTGAACCAAAAATAACCAAAACCGCTTGAAAGCAATTGGCTAACCAAAATGATAACTAGTTATTTGCTTGAAATTGATTTTAATCATTTAATTTTAATGATTCAGGTAATAAATGTATGAAATAAAATTTCAATCTTTCAGCGTTGGGTCTTTGGAACTGTCCATATTGCGTTATCAACTTGGTTCAATACAAGTAAATTGACATCGTATGAAATCCGCGATTTAAGCAATTTTTTGTGATATTGACAACATCGTATCAATCTGACAAGAAAATAAATAACATAGCCCAAACTTTTAATATACATAGTGGAAACCAACCGAGTGCTCACATAAAAGTTAACAGACTATATTGAATTAAAAAATTACATGTGAATATCATAAATAGTACTTTCCATTAAAAAGTCTCAAATTTGACTCTCCCTGTTAAAGTTATGCTATGCCACATCTTCGCTTGAGGATATTTTTCATTCAATTTGTAGAAATATCGAGTTTTTACGTACCTTGAAGTGCATTCTGTCCACCTTAACATTTGTGGCCAAATTCTTGATAGGTGCCTCTAACAGATCTGCTTGCAATATTGCAGCTACTATTGCATCAGCATACATATCATTTACTGGATTAGCAACCCACTGGAAAATATTTATCAAATTTAATAGAATTGAAATTTGAGATTCAGGCGAATGTAGGAGAAGACAAGTATGGAAATTGACTTTTTTGTCCTTTTTCCTATCCGAACATATATATGTGGAACTTCTCTATAACAAAAGCGCTAAATCCGCAAAAACAATCCGTTATATAAAGAAATTTCGTTATACAGAAAATTTGTTTCTATAGTCGACAATGTCGCGGTCGACTTCACTGATAAATTTAAATATATCATTCAAACTTAAGCAATTCCCTTTAAACATTTTCGCACAACTTTCACACTAGCGTAATGGTTGTTTCAGAAGGATCTCTCTGCCCGCCGTAATGAGTTAGTTCAAGGTCGGGATTTATTACGTACGTCCGGAAAAACCCACCCTTATACCTTCCTACCAATACCCATTCAAATAGTGATGTTCTTTGAAGATTTCGTTATAGAAAGAATTTACTTCGTGTTTTTAACATGGAATTTGGATTCAAGGTGCAATGTCTTGTACGAAATTCGTCATACAGACGTTCGTTATAGGAAAGTTCCACTGTATACAGTGTGTTTGGTCATGACTTAGCGATAATTTAAGGTCATCAAATATACCAAATATTATCGACAAAAACACAAAAACTTGGTAGTTTACCCATTTTAAATTTACTTTTTTATTTTCGTTGACCCTTCCATATTATATCGATTTCTTTGGACATGAAGGTCCTACAGATGTGAAAAAATGTTTTTTGAAAGATGATACTACAACCTTCCATTGAAGTATAACAATATAAAAACATTATCTTGAAAATGCCAAAAAAAATTCTTTAAAAAAGTTTAAGTAAAAATATGTACTGATTTTCTTAGTAAATCCGCAATAGTACAAGAACTAGCACATTGAAGTATAATTTTTTTCAATGATTCAACACGCGAGGATATTAGCTACAAAACAACACTAACATCATTTCTGTGAGTTACACAATTTGAGAGTTATTGCTGTTTGAACATGATCACTACGGGAGCAAAAGACACAAGACAGGTCATGAAGGCCACTGCCTGTCTATAGAGCAGAGGCGGCCATTTCGAGGAATTTTTATGATTAATTTGTTTGTTTGATCATTGAAAATTATCGAAAGTACAGTAGTGATGTTTTTTTAATTTTATCAATTTTCATGTGGGTCATGTTCAAACAGCAATTACCTTCCAAATATATAACTTGAAGTAATTATGTTGGTATCGTTTTGTAGCTAATATCCTTGCGTGTTAGCTCATTGAGAAAAAAATTATACTTCAATGTGCTGGTTCTTGTACTACTACGAATTCAGTAAATTTTTTTACTAAAATTTTTTCAAAACATTTTTTTTATAACATTTTCAAGTTAAATGTTTTTATATTGTTTCACTTTAATGAAAGGTGGTAGTACGAGTATCATCTTTCAAAAAACATTTTTTTTCACATCTGTAGGACCTTTATGTCCAGAGATATCGATATTATTAGAAAGGGTCAACTAAAATAAAAAAGTAAATTTAAAAAGGGAGCTTCTCCAAAACTGAGGGGGTAAACTCAGCAATATGGGTGTTTTTGTCGATAAAATTAGGTATATTTGATGCCCTTAAATTATCGCTAAGTCATGGCCAAACACACTGTATATATAAACACAAATATAAAATTGATAGATTTTACCATAAAAATAATATTCTTACCTCCAATGTAACAATTTTTCCTTCAAATATTATATCTACTGCCCCAAATGCTTTGAATTTCTTCTCATCAACAGACTCCAAGAGACCTGCTACTTGTGAAATGAAATGTCGTAGAACTGTCACGTTTCCAGAGTAATGTATACTCTGTCTCTGCAGAATCTGGCTCATACTCATATCTGTATATTCTGCAAAATGAAAAAAAATTGTAATTTAGGCAATGAAAAGAAAACAATAAATTAACTTACTTGGTAAATCCTCCGCTGACAAAATATGGTAGTTGAAATTTCTTTTGACGAGAATACCAGACAATGTCTTGCCTACTTCAGGCTGTTCTACAGCAAGTGATCCCATAACTTTTGCGGTTTTCTCCCCTCTGAATGACAATTCAACAGAATGGGTGTTTCTAGGATTGTGTATATGAATGGTCGTATTTGGGTCATCTTCATATTCTCTATTCAATGCAGCTTTAAGCCTGCTCATTTCGTTTTGTTCACCGTGGACTAAAACCTGAAGAAACAACCATTTTTTGATGAATGTTCCTTTATTGAAATCTGGCTTATTATTATTTATACTTTGAATTTTTTAATATTCTGTATCAGATTCTACTTTTTCAATGCTATTGCTGAGGTGTCATGTACTTAAAATCGTTGAACAATAAGAACAAAGTGCAGAAAAACAACTACACTGGAGCTAGTAGCTTTTGGCCAGCCATCACAATTGCAGTTCTCTGAAGTGTGAGTAATAAAGGGTTTTCCAATAAGAGGTGTTTTTTTAATATTCAAAGAAAAATGCCATTTTTGAATATAAATGATCGGATGTTTATTTTATTAAAAAAGAAGAAGCTATGCTGTTAATAGTGGAAAATAACATCAGGCAAATGACCACCACGACCACGCTTACAGGACCATATCCTTTTAATGAAATTTTCCATAACCAAATTGCTAAGTGGCTGCCCCATGTCCTCAATAGCCTTACGAATTCCATCTTTGAGGTCTTGAATCGACGCTCTTTCACGTGGCAAAAGTCGCAAGTTGTTAAATCACAAGATCTCGGTGGCCTATTATGATCTCCTCTTCAAAAGATACCACGGTCCGGAAACTTTTCCCGCAAAAGATGAATGATATCGTTACTTGTGTGGCACGTAGCGCTGTCTCGTTGAAAGTAAACGTTGTCCAGATAAATACTATCCAATTTCGGCCATAAAAATAGCGCGATCCAGTCACCGTAACTATTGCTTGAACACTTTCGGCTATAGCAGCAATATTCTCGGCTGTTCTTGAGCGACGTGCACGTATTTTATTCTTCACATCACTAACTTGTCCCAACAGCTCGAATTTTTCCACCAATTTGTTTACTGCGGTCCGACAAGGTGCCTCACGATGACCAAAAAATGCTCGAGTTTTACGAATCGTCTCTGCCAAGTTTTCACCATTTTTATAGTGAATTTTAATAATTTTCAATGTGTTCTTGAAGCGTGTATCGTTCCATTTTCATTAATGGCGTAGTTTCCACTTGTCAAATGTCAAAAAATGACAACTTCAAACGTGACATCTACCCAAATAGTAGGCTATTCAAAATAACACATCTTACTGGAAAACCCTTTAAAAAACGTATAGTGCGTTCACGAATGTTTGAGCGCATAGTGGGCGTTTTTTTATTTATCTGAAGTTGGCAGTATTTGCTGTCATAACGTAAAATAATTGTCAACGTTGCCGAATGTACCCGGCCTCATCCGACGAGCTTACGAGTTATCAGAGAACACTGCGTATGAATCTGACAAGAAAATAAATAACATAACCTAAAATTTTAATATACACAGTGGAAAATGCCAAATTATCATGGCCAACCGACGGCTCAACCTTTTGTGAACGGACTATATGTATTAAGGATATTGTTATGATCATACAGAAAAAGCAAAAACCGTGCATCAGTGTGAAGAAAATCAAGAGATTAACTTTGGTGAGAAATAATTGGGAATTTTAAAATTAATTTTTATATCAGGAAAAATCTGTTGCGTACCATCACTGCCTGTCATAATAGGAAGGACAAATTACGTACGAACGCCACTGGAGGAATTAAAAAAAGGCCTCTTGATTCATAGTACATGTACGACAAATTTCATTAAAATATCTGAAGCGGTATTGTAGATATTAATAAAAACTTATTTATTTTCGAAAACTTTACCACCCTGTAACGCAAAAGGTAAGACGTTTAGGACATATGTTTATATAAAGTTTTTTTCTTAAAATGAGCCCAAAAATCACCCCCATAAATATTGACATACAATTTGGAAACACCCTGTATAATACACATATCTCACCCACACTACTGTAGCCAAGAAAGAGAAACAAGCATACACTTATTTTACATAGACCGAAATAATGAAAAAACGTAAAATAACTAGAATGCATTATCTAATCTGATATTTCATCTTATCAAAAAATAACAATAGTAAAATATTGCATTAAAAAAAATCACTTACCACATGAAGGGGTTTCAATATCCTTATAAATTCACTAGTTTGCTGATAATCAGTATGTGCTGAAAAGGATATGTAATCTACAGACATTTTCAAAGGTAGTTTCTGACCCAACATGGTAGTGATTTCCTCTGGTTCTGAAAGAATGGTTTTCGCCAGAGTACCTTCGACACAATACCCAGCAATAATGACACCATTCTTAGGATCTGTACACCATGATTCAAAGAGTTCTCTGGACAACCCACTCTGCATCATACCTGGTGATGCCATTATGACACAAGGCCCCACATCTTCGAAGTGATCGATACCCTATGAAGAAGAAAATTTGAGAAATTTTGGGCGAATATTATTTTTTTATAATCTGATTCAGTATTTCGTTCCAATATATCACTAAGGGTGGAGAATGACGGTCATAGGAACATATAGTCCGTTCACGAAAGTTTGAGCGCATAGTAGGCATTTGTTTATTTATCTGAAGTTGGCAGTATTTGTTGTCATAAGGTAAAATAAATTCCACGTTGCCGAATGTACCCGGCTTCGTCCGACGAGCTTGCGAGTTTTCAGAGAACTCTATGCAATATTGACAACATTGCGTATCAATTTGACAAGAAAATAAACAACATATCCTAAAATTTTAATATACACAGTGGAATATGCCAAATTTCCATGGCCAACCGACGGCTCAACCTTTCGTGAACGGACTATAAGTGTAATTTCCTGCTCTATCAGCAACGTTTTCGACGAATATGTAGCATTTATTAAGCTAAAATATAAAATAAAAAATGTTTGGGATAATAAATAAATTGTACGAACAAAGCATGTTACAAAAACAGAATTGACATAAACATGTAAGACATTCAAAGATCAACAAAAAGCTAACACGGTGAGGGGACTAACCTTCAGAACAAGTCATCAACAAGTTCATAAAAAAATACATTGTCAAAAACAACACAGTCATAAAAAGCTAAAACTCACCAGAACAGCGAATCAACAACCAATTGAAGTGGAGCGATTGAAAGAAATTGTGTTAACACATTATGTGTTAACACTGTGAATCATAGGACTGATTTAGGTGGATTGAAATCGACATATTTTAATTTAATTAATACATATAATGAGATTAAGATTGTAGATATATTGGTTTGTAGAATATGTGTATAAGACAGACTTTTCCATTTCAATATGTTATCTTGATAAGATGGTTGTCGTTATATTTATTTACATTGTGGAATTGGGTGATTTCTTTCAATAGCTCCACATCAATTGGTTGTTGATTCGCTGTTCTGATGGGTTTTTGATTTTTATGACTGTGTGTTTTTGACAATGCATTTTTTTATGAACTTGTTGATGATTTGTCTGAAGGTTAGTCCTATAACCATGTTAGCTTTTTGTTGATCTTTAAATGTCTTACATGTTTATGTCAATTCTGTTTTTGTAACATTGCTTTGTTCGTATAATTTATTTATTATCCCAAACTAGAGATGTGTAACACAGTGTTACGCCGCGCAATTGCGCCAACTCAGTGACTGTGTCAACTCACATTGTCCGAATCCATCAACACATGGCGCAACTCAACTCAATGAAACGCTCGGTGCTAAGGTATCAGTATTTGCCTAACGAATACGGTATCTTAACTCGGTAAATACACTAAATACAGAGTTCGAGTTGAACTGGATCATTTCATTTCAATGGTAATTGTCTATTGATTTTAGCACTTTCAACTTCTCCATTATATTAAAGAATTAATGATATTGTACACTCTATGAATTTATATTTGGACAAAACGGCTTTTTCTCCAAAACTTTCAATAGTTTGTTTAATAAAAAAAATAGTTACCGGTGCACAGAATAAATAGCCTAATTGGGCGTTTCGAGACATGGTCTGTAACTCTGTAATATTTATAGGGCAACCTTGTTGTCGGTTCCAAAATGTATAGTATGCTAAGATCTGCCATAAAAGACTAAAAAAGAAATTAACCAAAATTTCTTGGCCTGTAATATGCAAACGAGCTCCAGGAACTACCCAGTACCCCGGCCCCGGGCAAAGTTCTACAATGATCTGGAGTGAGTCATATTTTGTGCGCCGTGCGTCAACACTGCCGAGTGCCGGATGCCCGCGGGTTATTGCTGCGCTATAGCGCAATTTTGAGTTAACTCAATGAGTTGACACAGGGAGCTGCGCTTGAGTCACTGTGTTGGCGCACAAGAATTCACTGAGTTACACATCTCTATCCCAAACATTTTTTATTTTATATTTTAGCTTGATAAAGGCTACATATTAGTCGAAAACGTTGCTGATAGAACAACAAATTACACTTTGTTCCTATGACCGTCATTCTCCATCCTTATTTTTTTTATTTCTTACCTTCAAATTAGAGATGTGTTTGAATACAAATGGATTATTCACTGCAATTTGCCTTTTAATCTTATCATTCATTGCATTGATGTAGGTTTGGTAAACAGCCATACATTTTTTGGCGAGAGACGAAGCATAATAAATCGGAATATCGTGAAGTTCTGGATGTTGCGTCCAATATTCATCTGAAAACTTTATTCATAAAAATACTAGAAGATGCCATTTAACATAAAGGATTTTCCAATAAGAGGTGTTATTTTGATATTCAAAGGAAAATGCCATTTTTCAATATAAATGATCAGATGTTTATTTCATTATAAAGAAGAAGATATGCCGTTAATAGTGGAAAATAACATCAGGCAAATGACCACCACGACCGCGCTTACAGGACCATATCCTTTTAATGAAATTTTCCATAACCAAATGGCAAAGTGGCTGCCCTATGTTCTCGATAGCCTCATGAATTCCATCTTTGAGGTCTTGAATCGACGATGGGCTATTGGCGTAGACCTTCTCTTTCACGTGGCCCCAAAGGAAGAAGTCGCAAGGTGTTAAATCACAAGATCCCGGTGGCCAATTGATATCACCTCTTCGAGAGATAACAAGGTCCGGAAACTTTTCCCGCAAAAGATCAATGGTTTCGTTGCTTGTGTGACACGTAGCGCCGTCTTGTTGAAAGTCAACGTTGTCCAGATCAATACTATCCAATTTCGGCCATAATACGTTTGTGGAATGCCTAATCCCAAGGAACGACGAGGAATGGACAGACCTGGGTTTTCTTCAACACTTTCGGCTACAGCAGCAATATTCTCGGCTGTTCTTGAGCGACGTGCACGGGTTTTATTCTTCAGATTACTAACTTGTCCCAACAGCTCGAATTTTCCTACCAATTTCTTTACTGCGGTCCGACAAGGTGCTTCACAACGACCCAAAAATGTTCAAGTTTTACGAACCGTCTCTGCTAAATTTTCGCCATTTTTATAGAGAATTTGAATAATTTCAATGTATCGTTCCCTTTTTATTAATGGCGTAGTTTCCACTTGTCAAATGTCAAAAACTGACAGCTTCAAACGTGACATCTACCGAAATAGTGGGCTATTCAAAATAACACTTCTTATTGGAAAACCCTTTAATACTGTTTCAACTGAATTCGAATAAATTCTTCTCTAATAGCGTAAACTACTATTTCTTTTTAAGGAAATGGAAAAGATAATGTTCATACCTAATATAAGAAGTAATTCCTGAGCTCTTCCCAAAGCAAATACTGGAATCAAACAACGACCACCTCTATTTACAATATCATGGACCAAATTTGTGAATCTACCTTCACGCTCCTCTCTTTTTTCATGTATATGTGTTCCATATGTAGATTCCTAAAAAGAAAAAATGTAGAAAAATGCATAACGAATGACGAGATGTGAAATTTTATTTTTGTATGACCACTCACAGTTATAAGAACATCTGGACGAACAGTTGGTATTTCCGCTGCCATCAAATGTCTATCTTCTTGTCTTGAAAAATCTCCAGTGTATAAAATCTAAAAAATAATACATAGTTATACTCCGTTTTTATATTATAAAGCACAAAGTATGCCCTAGTTTATTTATCTGAAGTTGGCACTATTTACTGTCATAATGTAAAATAAAGTCCACGTTGCCAAATGTACTTGGCCTTGTGATATTGACAACATTGAGTATCAATCTGACAAGAAAATAAACAATATAACCTAAAATAATATATACAGTGGAATACGCCAAATTTCCATGAACTACTTTGTTTTCAATAATATGTAAACTGAGTATAGTTATTCAAATTCTTCTGGGTCTATAGCTAAACACTGAAATTAATTATCTGAAATTCATGGACAGTTTTCTGAAACTCACACCCACTTATAGAGTACAAAAATCGATATAAATTCAAATAACAATACATTCATTCAATCAAACTGAGATGAGTTTATTTCGAATTTGCTTTAATTTTTATCAAGATTTCTAACTATAATCATTCATTTTACTGATATGTAAAAAAGAAACAAAAATTCTTACCTTTATTCCAGCTATTTCAAGCATAAACATTGCTGCTCCCAAAACATGACCTGCATTGTATGCCCAAAATTTAATACCCAAAATCTCTTTTTCTTCATGAAAATTTATTGTTTCGATTTTATCCATACTTGCTTCTAAGTCTGCTTCAGTATAGAGCATTTGTTCAGTTGCTATGTTACTAGAAGATTATCAAAAATGAATGAAAATCGTTAAATACAATATAATTGACTTACCTAACTTTTATATAATCCGACAACAGCCATCGATAGATAGCTTTAGTAGCATGTGTCATGAAGCAACGTCCTTTAAAATTTGTTTTGAGTAAAAACCAAGGTAATGCCCCGCAATGGTCCAGATGGAAACTGAAAAGTAATATTGTGAATATCACTGATATATTCTTGTTTATTGATTATTCTGTAAGTAACAAATACACTCACTGTGAAATCAAAAGTAAATCAATTTCATCTGCCTCAATCAAATCTACGAATGGTAAAGCATCCATTCCAGACAGACCAGGATGAATGCCGCAATCCAGCTAAAATAAAAAGAGTTTCGTTTAAATTCACTTTCGCTTTGAAATTTCTTTTTGGGATAATTGTAATGAGCGAGTATTGAAATCTTACCATTATTTTTTTGCCTTTAAATTCAACCATTATACAGGATCTGCCGACCTCTTGCCCAGCTCCTCTAAAAAATTAAATGGTTAAAATATCAAATTATAATTTGAAGAAACAACTTACAGAGGTCTAATTAATAGTTGATCACTTTCTTCAGCAGGAACTTGGTTTTCTCTTTTTTTATTAGACATAATTCCGGTTTATATAAAAAAGTTATTCAATTCAAATTAGTATCAGTCTAATAAAATCAAAAGTTTCTATAAAATCAACTAATCAACATTCGTATGCGGTCAATAAACATAACCTTATTTTCTTTCAAAACATGATTCTGCGCTGACATCTGACAACCATAAAGTTATGTCAAAACCACAAAACATAAAATAAACTCAAAACCATAGAAATATACTATAATCGTGGTTTAAACAATGAGATAATTCATACATATACGCAAAAATTATATATAATATAAAACAATATAATAATAATAATATATAATATAATAGGTATATGAATATACAGAATATATAATTCAACTCTAGTGGTAACAATTTTCTATGTTCCAAATGTTCTGTGATTTTCGGTGATTTTGATCATAGAACAAATATTCTGTAATCTGTGGTTTTGATTTGAAATCAATAATATTTTGATTTTGAAGAGAGAATGTTATGAAATATTATTACATAGCAAATATCCAATGTAGCAGTTTATTCTCAATCTAATAAATAAGTAACTTAATTTTTACTTACAGCCCATCATAAGTCATAACACAAAATGAGTTTTTTAAAGGATAAACTTATTGAATTTCTAGAATGTAATAGAGGATTAGTTGTTTTATTCTGTTTACCGGCAAGCTTTCTATTTGATATGTTTCGTAATATGAAAAAAATGATAACAATAAATTCTTGTTTGGAAGAGAAACACATAGATCGAGTTAAAAACATTCAAAACCAAGTTCGGGAGTTAATCGACCTACCCAAGGCAGAACGTAAAACACTATGCACCTCTAGACCTAACTGGATGAGTTTATCCACTACATTCACCAGAAAAGACGAATGTCATCAGATTCCTGTCGATATGTTTGATATCTTGGAATTGGATGAAGTAAATTTAACAATTAGAGTAGAGCCCATGGTAACTTTTGGTGAAATCTCTGATTATCTTGTTCCAAGGGGATATGCATTAGCAGTTACTATAGAAATTAAAGATGCAACTTTAGGAGGAGTAGCATTAGCTGCTGGCATGAGTACACATTCGCACAAAGTTGGCTTTTATCATGATAATGTGATATCTTATGAATTGGTATTGGGAGATGGTTCATTTGTGATTGCTTCTGAAGATGAAAACGTAGACTTATTCAGGTGCTTACCATGGTCGCATGGAAGCCTAGGCTTTCTTGTAGCATTAACGTTAAGAATTGAAAAAATAAAGCCATATGTTAAAGTTGATTATATACCTGTCAAGGATATGGAAGATTACTCTACTATGATTCGTTTATTATCAGGTATTTTTTTTATTTCGTTCAATTATTGTTGTAACATCAAGATTATGATTGTAGGCGATGAAAGTAATGGATCATCAGTACCTGATTTCGTAGAAGCTACGGTATATGCAAAAGATAAGGCTGTTGTAATGATGGGAAATTACTCTTTCTATGATCCAAATATACCAATTAATTACTGCTGCAGATGGTATAAACCATGGTACTATAAATACACTGAAAAAATGTTGGAACAAGGGAAATACACAGAACTCATACCTTTAGAACATTATTTATCTAGGCATAATCGTTCAATTTTTTGGGTAGTTGAATCCTTGCTTCCTTTTGGAAACAACTGGTTATTCAGAATTCTTCTTGGTTGGTTATTACCTCTAAAACCTGCTTTTTTGAAATATGCAACAACAACTGCAATGAGAAAATACACAATCACAAGACAAGTATATCAAGATATTGTACTTCCTATACGAACGTTACAAGACCAAATTTGCAAATCTGAGGAATTATTCAATATTTATCCTCTTCTTGTTTATCCTTGTAAGGTTTATAACAGAGGGGCACACTCAGGACAATTAAGACCTCCAAAAAAAGAGCATATGGTCGAAGGTACTAATTATGCAATATATAACGACCTGGGTATTTATGGTGTACCAGAATTTGTGAAAAACAGAGACCCTACATACAATACTTTATCGTCTATGAAAAAAATGGAAGAGTACACTGAGAGATCAGGAGGCTTTCCGTTTTTATA
Source organism: Propylea japonica (assembly GCA_013421045.1). Lineage (NCBI taxonomy): Eukaryota > Metazoa > Arthropoda > Insecta > Coleoptera > Coccinellidae > Propylea > Propylea japonica. Next base: position 21,700,601 of record CM024240.1, on the reverse strand, counting down.
TGCAGATATTGTAATGTCTAAAGAAAAATTCGAAACAATGTTTGATTTGAAACTTTATAGGGAAGTGAGGAAAAAGTATCATGCTGAAAATATTTTTCCTCACTTATACGATAAAGTAAAACCCGAAATAGATATTTCAGAGCTGCTATAAAATAGTTAACTATAAACTACATGTCAAAATGTTTTTAATTTATCAGATTAAGAAGGTTGAGGATTTAAATATTTTATGAATTAATAGAATAGACTTGGGAGGAAGACCTTGATCGTTAGCCCTTTGAAGGTTTCAATTAAGTTATTTTCTCTCTAGAATAGACTAGACATAATGAATTTTATTGATATTTGTTAAATATTTTTGCAGTATTTTTGGGATGTTTTGTTATCTTTATTTGTTGATAATTATACATTTAATTCTTTTATATGCATTCCTCAATTATTTACATGAACTGATAATTTATTTTCATATTCTAAGTTCATAGCGAAACCATACAATAGATATAGATATGGTTAAACAGGTACCGTCCGTTCACGAAAGGTTAAGCGCATAGTAGGCGTTTGTTTACTCATCTGAAGTTGGCAGTATTTACTGTCATAACGTGAAATAAGTCAACGTTGCCGAATGTACCCGGCCTCGTCCGACGAGCTTGCGAGTTATCAGAGAACTCTATGCAATATTTAGCCTATTCATTTTGAGATATTTTGTGCTCCTGAGTAACTCCAAAGCTCGAAATATGGGTTGCCATTGATTGCGCACAAGTACTGGAACAGCTGAGGAGCACGAAACTCTTCAAAACGGATACTATAATTGACAACATTGCGTATCAATCTGACAAGAAAATAGATAACCTAACCTAAAATTTTAATATACACAGTGGAATATGCCAAATTTCCATGGCCAACTGACGGCTCAACCTTTGTGAACGGACTATATGTGGAAAATTTAATGAAGCTCTGAAACTGGAATATCTGAAAACTTGACAATTAAAAAAATAAATCTATGGTTTTGATGATGCGAACCTGTGGAAATTTTGCATGAACATTGAGTATGTCAATCTTCATACACAAAATAAATTTCACTCGCATCAGATATCTTGTTATGAAAAAATAGGGATTCTTCCTTTCAATTTTCTAAATGAATTTTCCACGGTTCAGATAATGCGATCTTCTTGAAATTCTGCATGAACATTCAGTATATCAATCTTCATTCACAAAATAAATTTCGGATGTCTTGTTATGGAAATATGAAGCTTCTTTTTTCAATATTTCAATTGAATTTCCCATCGTTCTGTTTACACTATGTCCACAAAATTTTGCAAGAGGCTTATTATGATCACCTTGCATGTGACTGCAAATTTTCAATTCGATTGGTTTCGTTTTGTCTGAGATATTGAGGAACACAAATTTGAATGACCATATTTTATGGAACACCCTGTACAATTCTGCTGGTTAACGAACTCAACCGAGGCATTTGGGAACCGAACTCACCCTGAAAATTTCACGTTTCAGACAGAATTGAATTTGAATTGAGTCGAAACTTATCGTTTGAGACCATTTTCGACTCAAAATTTGAAAATTACAGATATTTTGGCAAAACCATATAGCATTCGTTTAAGTAGAACGAGCACTCAAAAACTTATAGCTTTGTTTATAGCATTGTTTAAGAAGAAACTCCTTAAACAATATTTTTAGCTACCAATCGGATCTATTCGAATCAACCAGGATCACAAGTTTTTCATCAGTGCAGTACTTATTTTTAATTCTGTCAAATAATAAATAGCGCTGTTGTTCTCTTTACACATTTATGCATCTCAGCATTTATTCATCTACGCATTATATACGGGGGAATTACCAAGCCTCCAAGTTCCCTAACTATCATGACGCCTGGTTTACGGCTATGTCAGGCAACACACAATGCGCCGCCTAGCCAACTACTAATGTCCGGAAACAATTTTTATCCTTTATATCAGAAACAAGAAGATACTAAGCTTTTGCGAATTTGTGTCTGCAAATTTTGGATTTTGAACCGAAAATATTATCAAATTCCAAGTTGAAATATCGCTTCGAGGTCATTAGATATTTCAATATTTTTAAATATTCAAACCAAAGATTAGACACTGAGCTAGTAAGGCTTATAGCATTGTTTAAAGAGAAGATAGTTAGTTACTTCGGTTCAAATATCATTGGAGGATATTGGACAATATCGTTAGAGGGCGCCACTCCGGAAGAGGACCAACATGATGGGTTGCCTATGTGCAATGTTGAAAATTTAGACGAGTATTAATTTTGGGTATGGTGAACAACAGATGTCTCTAGTGACGAGCTATTTTTCTTCACGTCAACGTGTCTTGCATCTTGCTCCACAACTTCTCCTTGTATGCCTGTAGTATGAAATATCCGAGGGTCCAGAGCAATAAAATTTTTATTACTCTGAGGCCCTTAGGGTTGGGATTTGATAAATATTTTCGATTTCGTCGTGAGATCCCTAGAAGGATTTTTTTTAACTCAGTAGCAAAGAAATATTATATTAAAGAAGTGAATGATTTGAGAATATTTTATATTCTCTGATATGTTTATGCTAAAGAAATTTGGGCATCCTGTTTGTAGGTACCTATGCAGTCTCTTGAATTTAAATAAATGAATGATATAATTATTGTATCAATAATCAAAGCCACGTAATGAAAGTGTTTTCAAAAGGAACATTTCAAAACTTGTATTTTTCACAAAACGTTCAGGATTTGAAGGTGAAAGTTGAATGCATAAAGAAATAGAATGAAACCAATAGCTCCAATGATATTCATGAATGAATTTTCCCAGTATGAACAAGCGCTTATAAGCTTCAAATCACTTCGCTGTGCATATACAGGGTTTTCCGGTTAGAGGTGTCATTCTGATATTTAAAGAAGAATTAATTATAGTTTTTGAAATAAATGATCGTATGTTTATTTCATGCCGTTAATTTATAGTGGAAAATAACTTCATGCAAATGACCACCACGACCACGCTCACAGAACAATATCTTTTTAATGAAATTTTCCATAACAAAATCGAAAAGTGTGGCTACTCTATGTACTCGATAGCCTCACGAATTCCGTCTTTGAGGTATTGAGTCGACAATGGGCTATTGGCGGAGTCCTTCTCTTTCACCAAGCTTTTTCCGTAAAAGCTCGATCAACGGTTTAGTTGGTTGTGTGGCACGTAGTGCTGTCTTGTTGAAGTAAACGTTGTCCAGATCCATACAATCAGATTCCGGTCATAAAAAAATGGTTAATCATCTCCCGATAGCGCCAAGTTAAGTAATTAGTTGAGGTCCAAGAAGACTCCGCCGGACAGGGTTTATAATAATAATATTCGGTTTGTGTCTCTAATTAACGAATTTTGAGCCGAAACGGCCTCAAACGATAGGGTTCTACTCCGTGATGACGAATCCGAGGTCAAATAGAATCGCTGTTCTGTTTGTTCTAGAGACTTGAGAAGTTCGTTAACCAGCCAAATCGTACAGGGTGTTCCATAAAATATGGCCATTCAAAATTTCCGTCCCGCCATATCTCAGACAAAACAAAACCAATCGATATGAAATTTTGCGGCCACATGCAAGATGCCCATAATAAGTCTTTTGCAAAATTTTGTGGCCATAATGTTAACCATATAATTTAATTTAATGTTATTACTGGATTTTTACATATTTCATTTTTTTAATCATTTCCAGAACATAATTCGGTCGTGCCTAGATTTTGCATTCATATACTAAGCATGTATCTCAAGTCCCATACAATTTTGATGTGATAGAATTATTGCTCTACTAATAGACGAGCGCTCAAAAGTACCTGTTCGGCGCTCTTCTTGCATTTTTTTAACGCCATTTTCAGGAGAAACTCATCGTATGTTCACGTTACAGGAGGTGTCAGCATTCCTTTCTTATACTATGATATCAGTTCAAACCAAGCAAGATATATTCCTAGAAAATTCATAATTGTAAGCAAAATTTTCAAGACACATTCGTACCCTGATCACTACTCGTTTAATTGAAATTTCCATTGCAATATAAGTATAAAAAAAATTAAGAAAGCCCTTTCGGACGCTCGTTCTTTGGCGGAACAATGAGGCTTTAACCGCAAAAATTTGTATAGGACTTGATAATTAATATATAAATGCTGAATCTCACCACGATCGGAATAATATTCTGGAAATTATTAAAAAACTGGAATATGTAAAAAATTGACAATTAAAAAAACCAAATATATTGTTCGGATGATGCGAACCTCTTGACATTTTGAATGAACATTCAGTATATCAATGTTCATACACAAAATAAATTTCACTTGAAACGGATATCTTGTTTTGGAAATATAGCAATTTTTTTTTCGGATTTCAATTGAATTTTCTATGGTTTGCACAATGCGATTTTTTGAAATTTTGCATGAATATTAAGTATAATATACCAATATTCCTTCATGAAATGAAATTCACTTCAATCGGATATATTGAATTTGACCACGTATCGTCATCAGGGATACGATTTATTGCCGCCAAAGTCGATATTGACTCAAGAATTCAACACAAGAGAAACAAAGCATATTTTTTTTTCCAATGACATTGATTAGAAATATGTATTGCCAATAATAATACATTTCAGTATTGTCAGTATTTCGAAACTTCAGTCGTATTTCTGAACCGAAATAATTTAATAATAAGGAAAACGCCTCAATTTCGCTAAGATAACTTTTGAATAGGTAATGTTTTTATATATAGTTTTCGTGAGTGCAAAGATCTCATGTTGGTACTAATTATTCGTCGCATTTGTTTGAAGAAGAATTCATGGCTATCAAAAAAAACTTGTTCAAAATAAAGTCTAACCAAATAAATTCACGTTTTGCGATTCAATTCAAAACACGTTTAATTCAGCAAAAACCAAAAATTATTCTTATATTCAATTTTTTCTATTTCATATTTTGCCTTCAACTACGATTCAAATTTCAAACTTATTCCCTTCACCACCTTAGAATAGAAAAACTAGAATCGCATAACATAAACAGACCTTGTAATTATCAAAGTAATAAAATTCCCAACTGGAACCCTGGCTTACTCTATTCATCGACGAACATGTGTTGGAATTTACTCAATTTCGAATGTTTCGATTCTTCAAACTTCACGTCATAAAAATATAGTTTCATAGCAGAAGTAGAAACCTCTTTACCGATAAGTAATTATTCAAGTATCCGCCAAGAGGGCGTATTAGGACGGACCCTAAAAATTCGGAGTTTGCCACATAATTCTAATAGGTACCGCCACATACGCACATCCAATACCCTTAGCAGGGCGAGTACTAACTATCTTCTCTTAAACAATGCTTATAGATAATAAACTCTATTCAGTTTATTTATCCATGGTGAGACTATAATTCAGAGACTCTCTAATCCTTAGAAAGCCCAAAATTAAGTAAATGCTTTTCTAAAACTTGTATTATAATTATTATTATCTTCGCCCCTTGAGAAAATCAAGTCTACGCCCTTGGAAAAATGTTTTCTGAAGTTTGAGTTGAGGTTATCTACAATGAAAACATTGATGAAACTGAAATTAATATCTTCATCCATAAAAATAACGAATCTACTTATTGTAAAGGTTTATTTATATTTTATGTTTCTTTCTAAAGATTACTTCTGTTGAAATTTAATTCCTTAGTACTGACTCAATCAACAAACTTTTTTTAAGAATGTGTGGTATATTTTGCGTTTTTTCCGAATCGAATCCGGATGTTACTGAGAGATTATCAAAAATTGTGAGTTTATTTTCGAAATTTTTCAATTTACCAAAAAACTTATCCTTTCCTCATACATAAAATCAAACCTGTGAGTGTACCTATTATATTTTATCTTGCAGTTTCAAGAATTCAGTCTGAATGTTTCGAGGAGAGGACCAGACCACTGTAAAACTGAAATTTGCCACAATGAAAATAAAATATTTCTTTTCGCCTCCAGCGTATTGTGGCTACAAGGCTCAAAACTCACGAAACAGCCAATAATTGAAAATGATCATATACTTCTGTATAATGGAGATATATTTAATGATGAAAATGAAATAAGGAGAAACATTTCTGGTGATACTCAACTGTTTTTAGAATATTTCAAAACACATGAAACATTACATCCATTATTCTATATAAACGGCCCATTTGCATTCATTTGTTTAGACAAAGAAAAATCTATTCTTTATTTCGGAAGGGATAAATATGGAAGAAGAAGCCTTCTGATAGGGAAATCAAGTAACGGTGATATTATTATCACCAGTGTTGCCAAGAGAACATCGAATTATAAATTCTTAGAACTTCCATCCATAGGCTTGTTTTCCCTTGATGTGAGAACTCAAGAAGTAACAATTAAGCCATGGTATAGTGAAAATATCAATTTTAGTTCAAAACTTGCAGAAATTGAAGAATTCTTAGGTAAAAAGTGTACTGTTGAAAATGCAGTTTCTGCATCAATAATGAAAGATTTCATTCCTCCTACAGAAAAGGAGTTGACTATTTTTCAATCTCTTAATAGCTCCATGAGGGGTATTGATATTTTGAGTTATTCTTTTTCGTGCAACAAGTTTGCCGATGATGTTCAACAACTAAAAATGAGATTAGAAAAGGCAGTCGAAAGAAGACTCAGCGGTCAACCTAAATTATGTCAGAACTGTATCAAAAACCAGGAAGAATGTAATCATGCTTCTGTCGGAGTGTTGTTTTCTGGTGGAGTAGATTGTGCTGTGATTGCGCTAATGGCACACAAATTTGTTCCGATTCATCAACCTATAGATTTATTGAATGTGGCATTTTCTAAGTATGATTTCAACACTCCTGATCGGATAACTGGTTTGCAAACCTTAAGGGAATTAGAGAAGCTATGTCCCAAGAGAAAGTGGAAATTTGTGGAGGTAAATGTTACTGATGAAGAGTTAGCTAAGGAGAGGCAGCGAAGGATAGCTGATCTTATTTATCCGTTGAACACTATTTTAGATGATAGTTTGGGATGCGCTCTTTGGTTTGCAAGTAGAGGAAAGAGTGATTGCTATACTTCTCCATGTAGGGTGAGTTTCAAGAGAATTTTCATTGTATTCAATAATAAATGGATTCCATTTCTTCTCCTCTCTTTTCACTTTGCGAAAGCCTTTGGGTTGTGCACTCCTCACGCAACCTCTTGTGATGCTGATGGCCAGCTATCTTTCAACAGCTTTCTCCATTTCTTATCTTTCCGTTGATTCAGATAATCATAAAATAGATATTGGAAGTTTACAAGAGATGCAAAGCTGATTAGAATCGTACATATTGGATATTTTCCTTAAACTCGCCATTCAGTTCTAGAGTGTTTATGAACCTCAGCAACTGAGACGAGTTCAAGAATTCAGATTTATAGAATCTCTCTATTCCTAAAGACTTCTTGACTCAAATATACTCTGGATTGGTGACCGATTACGAAATTTGGTTGCAATAAGATTCTCGAGAGTTTTCTCCTCTTTCTCAAAGAATCTACACTCACCGGTGTTCGCAAACACCGCGTTCGAGGAAAAGTCACCTTTGGAACGGTCTGGGCCCGTATTCTGTAGAAGTCGGTCTTTCTTTTACCTTCAAAAATACACACCGCGCAGATTTATTGCGAAAACGTGTTGAACTTCGATTGTCGGAATACAGGCCCAGGGCCCCGCATTCTGGACAAGTGATCTTTCAAGCGCATACGAACTTGATTGCGCGAGTCCCTCTTTTATCTGAAAAAATGCACACCGCGCAATGAAGTCCGTATTCGCTTTGAAAGATCATTTGTCGAGAATACGGGGTCTGGGCCCGTATTCTAAGTGCCTGGGCCCGTATTCTGGATGAATGATCTTTCGATTCGAATTCGAACTTCATTGGTCAACTCCCCTTTTTGAGTTCAATAATACACACCGCGCAGATTTATTGCGAATACGTGTTGAACTTCTATTGTCGGAATACAGTCCCAGGCCCCCAGGCATTCTGGACCGTGTTGAACTTCGATTGTCGATTGTGCTGGGCCCGTATTCTGAACAATTGATCTTTCGATGTGAATACGAGTTTATTGCGCGATTCCCTCTTGAACTTGAACACTGCGTAGATAACGTGCGAATAGCGAATACGTATTGAATTTCGATTGCCGAGAATACTGGCCCGAAGGACTCGCGCATTAAAGCTTAAAGATGCTATTCCACTGCGCGAAATTGACTCGCGCAACTTCTTCGCGAGTCTGACTCGCGAGTCGCTGTTTCGGACTGATACGTTTAAGGTTGACGTGACGCTCACTTGGACGAGACGAGACTAAGCGACGCGTTAGTTCGCCTGGGACCGCGCACTTGGACGAAGCGATGCGACGATCAGCCATCGGAAGAAATTCCCCCTATTTTTGGGCCGCAATAAATTATTACCCATGCTGCATGCTGACTACCCGAATGAACAAGGGTAGAGCTATTGTTCGAATCGTGTTTTTGGTCATAATCTTGTTTTAATAGCTTCGTCGTCCCACCTTCATATAGGAATGAAAAAAAAATATGTGACGTGGAAAAAATTCGACATTTCATCTCTGTTAGCAATTTACAAAATATAACTTTTCTTCTTGAAATTACTTTTTCCCCGGGAAAAAAGTGAGTGTATATATGTATCCGGGAAAAAAGTGAGTGTATATATGTATCCGGGAAAAAAATACTCACTTTTCTGCCGGATTAATTTCGTGAAAAGTTATATTTCTTTCCATCGTCATTTTTCTAGTCACAGAAAAAAATTATGTATTATACAAGGGAAAAAAGTACTAGATTTTAGATCGAGGTTATGTTGTCTTCCAACGAGAAGCGGAGGGTGACAAAACCGAGAGTTATTTTTTTTAAAACTATATAAAAAATCATTCATACGAAATGTTTATTTTCTCTTTAACCGATTGAAAAAATTAAGTATTAATCTAATTCCTTCATTCTGGTGATTTCAGAAAAAAATACTTTTCCTACGACAATATCGAAAAATTTCCAGTAGCTCTGGGAAGTTGCATTTTTTATTACCTTGCTGCATACCTGTATAAGCTTCAAATCAGACTAATTTATATTCAATTTATTCTGAATATACTTTTGCCGGGGCGGTAAAATCTCTGGCGCTGTCCCTGGTTATTTTGGGTATGGTCAGCCACAAGGCCGTAGCTAGAAAAAATTTCGGGGGGTCCACCGAATGACAGAATGACAATTTTTCTAGTCCTGTACTCAGTGGCGTAACTAAGCCATGGAGCGCCCCCCCGCCGATCGGCCGGGCCGATTGTCGATGAGTGACAACCCGTACAGCGGAGGGCGCTTCTCGCCCTCCGGCGCCCCCCCGCACGGCGGGGCTGAGGGGTGTTATTTACGCCACTGCCTATACTTCAGAAAAATTTCGGGTCCAATGGGGTCCGGACCCCCCCCCTCGCTACGGCCTTGGTCAGCCATGAAACATTTGTAAGAATCGTGTTTTGGTCATGATCATGTTTTAATTGGGAATTTTCCAAGGAAATCCTCGTAGTTCTTCATCCAGGAATACAATTAAATATAAATAATTGATACGAAATGCTTATTTTCTCTTTAACCGATTGAAAAAAACAAAGCAAGTAGTAATCTAAAGTTCAATGTTTGCATATCATATATCCCTCAAAGGAATTATTCCACAGTTTTCCAATTCTATCAGATATTTTAATTTATTCGGAAGAAGGGTTCCTCAATATTTTGTTGTATTTACATAATAAAATACCTATCCTTCAGACGATTTGAATTCACATTCACAGTTGTACAAAATACATGAATGTTGTTCGTTTTGTATATAAATTTCGTTTTTCCAGATCTCAATCGAGAAAATTCTAACCAACACTCTCATGAGCCATTTAAAACAAACTCATTTCACACAAATTCAAAAATAACTGTGTATTCCCCATTGACAAAATTCGAGTACAAAATTGGAAATACAGCGCGCCGAACTTCCCGGCCGTCAGATACCTACTTGCCGCCTCGAGAAATTTCGCTCACATGCCCAAAAGATCTTCCTGGCGACCAACGACTCGCCGCCTCGCTGATCCTCGCTTCGCGTCTCTTAGGTGCGTGTCTACCCATTTATTTCAATGCAAAAGATCCCAGCGGAAAACGACGCGGTCCTTCCGACCGCTTCGCTTCGTCCAAGTGCGCGTCTAATCTGCCTCGCACCTAACGATTCTGATCTTCGCTTCGCGCCTCCCAAGTGAGCGTCTACCCATTTGATTCAGTGCAAATCGTGCCTGCGGAAAACAACTCTTCGCTTAGTCTCGTCTCGTCTCGTCCAAGTGAGCGTCAACCTTTACACGACGCGAAACTTTTCGCGAAAAAGGGTGAGCCGCCAGTTTTACAGAGACAATCATGGCGTTCGTATCGCTTTAATTGTGATGGCTTATATGAAGAATAAAAATAAAATAGAACAAAGAAAACATCGATGGTGGACCAGTGAAATATTTCGTCGGAAATGGCAAACTGGAAATCAGTTGCTTAAGGATTTAGTAGCGGAACCCATCGAGGATACGATCAGGAATTTCACCCCGGATGACATCAGAAAACTTTGAATACCTCTTGTCAAGGGTTGATCCTAAAATAAGAAGAACATGGGCATCCCACAAAAATCTTTAGGCCTGATAGAGCTGGATTCATTCATTTCGACGTTTCCACGACGCGAAATGAATACCGCGAGTCTCTTTGACTCGCTCTCAAAAACCGACTGGCACCGGCTCACCGCAAAACTGACTCGCGCAACAAAATTTCTGGCGCGAAAGCGGTTTCCACTGCGCGCATTTTGACTCGCGAGTCAGTTTCGCGAAATTTATTTATTTAGCATATGGCAACATCACAGGTATTTATTATAACAAGAATAATAAACTGCTTCTGCTATCTATGTTGAGGTGGCAGACTCGTGTCCACTTGGTCCGAGTTTCCTTGTCAATTGGTCCTTAGAAGAACATTTCAATGATTGTGTCAGGAGATCTTAACTTAAGATAAACTGAAGTTTGTCTGGCGCCTCTTGTGTTAGTTCATTTAGCGTTACCCAGGGTGCACCACGTGGAGTCGAACTAACCCTACGCGCAATGGAACAGCACCTATACGCACATACATCGGCATCGTACGAACGGCACGGTAATAAATTTAAATTGAATGGAATAACGCACATAATATGTCGGCACTACATTCACGGCATTTACCCTAGTAAAAATTTCGTGCCGTGCGTACCGCCCGTTCGATGCCAATGTAGTTATAGTTTAAAATAGGGGTTACAGTTCACTGCGAACTCAAAGTCTATTGTGCACCCATACAGAGCTGTTCTGATCACACCCCTTACAGCTCGCCTTCCAGCCCAGAGATCTGATGAAATCCAATATCTGTGAAGGCTTTAACAAGGCTAGTTCCTCACTCTTACAAGTTTCTCGCCTAAGAGCCGTATTCATAGTTGGCCCTTGAGGGTGAGTGTGAGTTTTATGGTCCTTATGAATACTAGACATAAAGGTGACATTAACTGTCACTCAACTCAAGGGCGAACTATGAATACGGCTCTTAGGCATTATCTCTTTAAGTTCGCAATGCCAAAGCATTCCATGACTAAGTGAATGCGGGTTTCTTCCTCCTCCCCACAGAACATACACTCGTTAGTGTCCGATAATCCCATCCTAAACAGGTGCTTTCTGAAGCGACAGTGTCCTTTAAGAAAGCCAGTGAGGAGGTGTAATTGTTTCTTACCAAGATCCAGATATCTTTTGGATCTTGCTGTTTCAAAGTTCCGAAGGAACGTAGTGGAATGATCCATCCCTGGGAGATTCCGCCAGAGTTCTTCCCTCCCGGCTTTCTCCTTCTCCAGAAACTCCTTCTTATAGGTACATTTACCTATACCACAGAAGGGTTCTGGGCCAATGAGTGACATTCGTGCGCCCTCTTTGGCAAGTGTATTGGCCTCTTCGTTTCCTTTGATTCCCGAATGGCCGGGAACTCAGATTAAAAGACCTTATTTTTCTTGCCTACCTCATTGAGTTCGTTCCGGCACTCTCAGATCATTTTTGAGTCGATGACGTAGGAGCTCAGTGCTTTAATAGCAGCTTGACTATCTGAGTGTATGGCTATATCGCATTTCTGATAGTTTCTTTCTAGATTTACATCTAGACAGGAGCTTAGCGACAGTGAACACTTGGTACTTGGCCCGTATACCCCAGCGCCAGCTTCTGTAGAGGTTTTGGAACCATCTGTATACCATTTTACGGTATTTTCTTTGAGGTTATAGTCTGTATTCCCGTTCCCATTCTTCTCTTTTAGTTAGCAATGTTCTGAAGTTTTTCTCAGTGCTTACTTTCTTGATCATTATATCACCAGGGAGGTTCGCAGATGAGATGTAGTTGTTCAGACAGGACCAGACTCTCTGATTTTTTATTCTCCCATTACCTGCACCTTCCTTAGATATTATGAGGATAGCCTCATGGGTTACCCCATCACAATCACTAGATGTAGAGATGTGAGATCCGTAACGACCTCAAGTGCCCTTGTCGTGCACGTTCTCATAGCTCCAGTGATGCACACACAGGCAAGCCTCTGTACTTTATCGAGCCTTTTCCTCGTACTTACCTGACTTGCCTCTGCAGACCAGGCTACTGCCCCATATGTGATTATAGGTCTCACAATCATGACGTACATCCATCGCAGTATTTTTGGGTTACAACCCCAATTTTTGCCGCATAGACGTCTGCACGCCATTAGAGCCCTTGTAGCTTTGCCAGTAGCAGTATCAACATGCTTATTCCACAGAAGTTTACTATCCAGTGTTATTCCAGCCAATGTATGTGCGTTAAGCTCAAAAGTTCGTATTAGCGTCGATAGGTATATCACTTGTCTAGAATACGAGCCCGAGGTGTGCATTATTGCAGGTAAAAAAGGTACCCCGGAAGGAAGTTCGTATTCGCATCGAAAGATCTACAGGTGGGCAGAAAAACCTATCCGATTTCAAAACGTTATAAAATTAAAACCACTCAGCTTGTCAAAAAATTTTTTTATTAACATATCGCAAATTTTATGCCATTTTTAAATTTAAGTTTTGAAAAGCACATCACTCAAATGTCGTCCTTGGGAGCGGATACACTTATTTAGGCGCTCGCGGTAGCTTTCCATGACTTTCACCGTCATTTCACAGGAATTTCTTCAATTGCCCGAGCAATTTCCCTTCGTAAAGCAAAAAGGGTCCTTGGTCGATGCTGGTAAAACCTTCGATTTGAGGTAACCCCAAAGGAAGAAGTCACATGGAGTGAGATCCGGTGAGCGCGGCGGCCAGCCAAGATCACCTCTCAGAGAAATGAGGCGACCGGGAAACAGTTCCCTGAGAATGTCCATTGATCGTCGCGATGTGTGGGCGGTTGCACCATCCTGTTGAAACCACACATTTTCCACGCCATTTTCTTCCATTTTGGGTCTAAGAAAAATTTTCCAGCATGAAACAATAGCGCTCGCTGTTGACCGTTACGGTTTGCCCATTTTCAGGTCCTGTTGCTGTCCTGGGACGTCCAGGCGACTTCTTTTTCAATGCTGAACTCGTCTGTCTAAAATTTGACACCCACACTTTAATCGTAGCGTGATGTGGAACAGGATCATGACGCCCGAGTCCGAAATGAATTCGAAAAGCACGTTGTGTAGCAATTATCGAACCGCCGCATTCGATAAACTGCTCAATAACAAAAGCACGATGTTCACCAGACCAAGGCATGTTGACTACTGACAAATGGCATAAAACCAGCTTTCTAACGGTTTTTATCCCACTACTCTACCTGCTCTCTCTTCTGAGAAAAAGGGTTTTGAAATCGGATAGGTTTTTCTGCCCCACCCTGTATATCACCTATCCAGAATACCCGGCCTTCAACTGAATATCCGAGTTTTATAAAAATGTAGATTTGCATCTGAATAATCACGAACATTATGACAATTCAAAGTTGAATTCAAATAAATTATCCCTCAGAAAAGCAGAGCAATTGGTACAGATATTCTCATCGCAGTCTAAATTTTTGAATTAACTCTGGAACGTATTTTTCAGTACTTAACTGTTTAAGGATGAATTTCAGTGAACACATTAGCTATATGGCTTTGGCACTCATATTTCCTAAAAATTATATTGTAATTATTTCAATTATTTGAGGAAAGATACTCAACAGTTCTAGTAATTTATTTCATGTCGTTCACTCAAATCGACTTGACACTGATTACGAATCAATCATGTCGTACATGTTGTACGTGTATGTTAAACGCATTTCGAGAAGTCGCGTTTTCATCGATTGTCAAAAACCTTGAAATTTGTCCGAGGAAATAAAAAATTGAAACTGATTTGCATGTTATTTGTTGGTAAACAGTTAGAATAGTTATTAGACCATTTAATTCCTTGACAATGATTATTACCTTTGAACTTGAACAGTTGCATTATTAAATATCATTTTTGCGTGTTCGTTCTACTTAAAGGAGTGCTATATCTTTTTGCCCAAATGTCTGTAATTTTTTAATTTCGAGCCGAAAATGGTCCCAAACGATAGGGTTAGACTCCCTGATGACAAATTCGTGGTCATATCAAAATCCGTCCGGATTGTCCTAGAGACTTGAAATTTTCAGGGTGGATCGGTTAAGTTCGTTAACCAGCCAAAACGTACAGGATGTTCCATAAAATATGGCCATTGAAAATTTTTGATCCTCAATATCTCAGACAAAACGAAACCCATCGAAATGAAATGTTGCGGCCATATGCAAGATGATATAGTTAGCTTTATGCATAATTTTGTGGTCATAGGGTAAACAGAACCATAGAAAATTCAATTGGAATATTGAAAAGAAGAAATTTCACATTTCCATTAAAAATATCCAATTCGGATGAAATTTATTTTATAAATAAAGATTGGTACACTGATGTTCATGCAGAATTTTGTAGCCATAGTGTCAACAGAACTATAGAAAATTCAATTGGAATATCGAAGAGAAGAATCCCTTTTTTTCCATAACAGGTGAAGTGAAATTAATTTGGTGAATCAAAACTGATATACTGAATGTTCATGCAAAAATTTCAAGTGGATCGCATCATCAGAACCATAGAAATTAATTTTTGAATTATTTATTTTTAATATTGTTCACTTTTCGAATAATTTCCAGAATATAATTCCGATTGTACTGAGATTCTGCATCTATATATTTGGTATCAATCTCAAATCCCATATAAAATTCTGAGGCAATAGTCTTATTGCTCTAACCAGAGAACGAGCGCTCAAAAGCTCCCGCTCAGTGCTTTTCTTGAATTTTTATTTTTTTTTCAGAATATAATTCCGATCATGATGATATATTGCATTCATATACTCAGCATGAATCTCAAGTCCTATACAAAATTTCTAGCAGAGCTGTGCCGAAGCCTTGTGCTTAGTGCTCGTGAAAGCACTCGAAGCACTTTTGTGCTCGTAAGCACTGTGCTCGCGAGCATTAATTGAACCAGTGCTTAGTGCTTCGCGAATTTTTCGAAAGGGCTTGGTGCTTAGTAATTCGAAAAAGTGCTCCGAGCACCAAAGTGCTCCCAAGCACTTTCAGGAATTACTAAGCACTAAGCCCTTCATAGACTTGTTGGAACATGGAAATGTCAGACTTTCGCGTGCTTCAAATAGACAAAGAACTAAAGTTTTTTTCGTTCGTTTCATTTCTATAGATAAAAAATTTGTTCATTTTTTCTTGCATTACAAACACTGGTGTTAAAAAACAATCTCGCTGTGTGTTATGTGTGGTTTTTACGTTTTCATTATTTTGACAAAAAAAACAGATTGTTTTGATGTAATGGCGGAATTTTTTCAGTAAAGCTCTATGGAGCAATGCAACATAATAATTATTTCGTCGACCTAAAAGGTGATTTTAATATGTACAAAATTGGATATAAATGACCAATTTTAATGTTCAATTGATGCTGTTTCAGTGTGCTATTCCATGAACAAATGAACATGAAGCATTCAGAAGCGATAGAGTAATGTCAGAACTCAACAGTAACATAGAAATATAGAAATTTATATTATGTCAAATGTATGTCTTGTAAAAAATAAGAGTTTATTTCAATCAAGAATTTATCTACATTCATATTGATGTCGTCGGAAAAATCTTGTAATCAACCCAGTTATTAATCAAGCGACTAATGGACTCGAACTATTAATGCGTGAGCGGAGCGAACGCTCTAAAATATCTTGACTTAACTAAGAGATATTTGGATGGAAAATATTAGTTTTGATTTTGAAAAAGTGCTTAGTGCTCGGTGCTCGTGTAAACGAATACTTTTCAAAAGTGCTTAATAATCGCGAGCATTTTTCAAAAAATAAGGGCTTAGTGCTCGAGATTCCGGAGCACTTTTCAATAGGGCTTAGTGCTTTGTGCTCGAAGCACTTTTCTTCAGTGCTCGTCACAGCTCTGATTTCTAGGTACCTAATAGTACCTTGCTTCACCAATGAACGAGCTCTCAAAAGCAGCTGCTCAGGGCTTTTCTCAAATTTTATCGATCGAGTGAATAATGAATTCCCAAGTTACGTCTACTTTAAATACCTGATGTTACATGATAGTATGTCACAACTTGAGGGGGTGAATCTACATGTAATTATAAGAAAAAAAGTTTATATAAACATGGGTCCGTAAAATCTTCGTTAAGGAGCTACAGAGTGTTGAAATTTCCAAAAAAAATGGTTTTTCTTCATAATTCCTGCAGTTTTTGAGACATTCATTCCAAATTTAAAATGCGAGCTAGTTTCAACAGTCTCCATCATTGCACGTCCTGAATCTTAACTAGAACCTACATGGTGTTTTCTATTCCGGATCCATGTCTCCTTTTTCTCTCTCAACTTTTTTGCGGTACTCCACTGATCAGTGTAAAATCAATTTTTGAGATCTTTATTCAATTTAAAAACTTTTTAACTCCCGTAATTTTTTCGTTTTTCTAACCGTTTTCGAGTAAAAAAATTATTGAACGATTTTATGTTATTTGCTGAATAAAAATAATTATAGAAATACTCGATAGGTATGCCCAAAATTTGATTTTATTTTGATGGCTTGCCATCTGAGACTCAACTCAAGCTTATTCAGCAAATGCATACAATCGTTCAATAATTTTTTAATCGAAAACTGTTAGAGTTACGAAAAAATTACGAGAATCAAAAAAGTTTCAAAAGTTTCTAAATTGAACGAAGATACCAAAAATTGATTTTACGCTGACCAGTGGCGCACCGCAAAAAATTGAGAGACAAAAAGAGACATGGCTCCAGAAAAAAGTCACCCTGTAGATTCAGGACGTGTTGAAGACTGTTGAAAATAGCCCGTATT
Source organism: Propylea japonica (assembly GCA_013421045.1). Taxonomy (NCBI): domain Eukaryota; kingdom Metazoa; phylum Arthropoda; class Insecta; order Coleoptera; family Coccinellidae; genus Propylea; species Propylea japonica. The sequence goes on along the minus strand of CM024240.1, from coordinate 21,683,246 downwards.
CCAAATTTGGACTGAATATCTCAAAAAACTGCAGGAGTTATGAAGAAAACACAATTTTTTATAAATTTCAACACCCTGTAGCCCCGTAACGAAGCTTTTGCGGACGCATGTTTATATGGACTTTTTTCTTGAAATTATACGTAGATTCACCCCTTAAGTTTTTACATACTATTATGTATCACCCTGTATAATAGGCTTATGAATGAACACATTGACAAAGGCGATGTGAGTTTTATTTGAACTAGCAGACCCAACAGACGTTGTTCTGTACCACAAAAATTCATTCATTTCGATCCAGCCGTTTTAGTTGCAGAGTAGATGAATAACCTAAATAACGACTACCGCGCCATCTGTTCATCTGATTTGTGATCATAAACATTTGGGCATCAGGCAATCTAAAATACATTCATACATCCCACACACTTCGGTATCTTCTCCTACCCGCCTAGTGCCTACCTCGGAGACGCATTTTGGTGCGATTTCATCTTCAACTCGCCATATCTTTTGATGTATTCATCATAATCGAATGATGTAAAAGGCAATTTCGTTCTAATTAAATACTGGGTATGAACGACGTATTTAATTGGATAAGGATCAATAGCGTATTCATAAAAAATGCTCCCAAATAATGCATAATTCTGAGAAACATTCGGATACCTTCAAAAGGTAATACCGAGTAAACCTTGAAAGATAGATATATGCTATCGCGGACTTTTTGGTAGAACTATTGAAGAGGTACATTTCCGTCATACATTGTTTCCATGTACATCTTACGGTTTTTGCAGCGCACCTGAAAATATCTGATCATAGCTGATTTTGGTACTCATATTTATTATCTTTGAAGTTATAGTAGGTTTCCTTAATTTTCTCGGGTGAAAAGTATAGCCTATGTTACTCAGGGATATTGTAGCATTTTAAGGGTGAAAGAATTATTGAAATCGGTCTAGTAGCTTATGAGTTAACTCGTATCAACGCCACAAAAATACAAATCTTTCCTCTTTATAATATTATTATTAGTATAGAAGTATAGATCACTAAATTTGCCTTTAGATTTTACTTGTCGGAACAGGAGCCGATGAATTATTTGGAGGATATAGCCGTCACCGGGCAGCGTTCAAAAATGAAAGTTGGTTAGGCCTACATAAAGTACTACAACAAGATTGGGAAAACCTACCGTATAGAAATCTTGGAAGAGACGATAGAATGGTTTCTGATAATGGACGTCAACTGAGGACACCATACCTAGATGAAGATGTCGTTCAGTTTGTACAGGGTCTGAATTCTTGGGAAAAGTGAGTATTTAATTGCGCATTATTTTGTACTGAGAAATCGAATCAAGTTTTATTCTTCAAAAATATTCGACGTATCCTAGCCTACAAATGATTCATGACATTTTAAAATTAAAATCACACTGCCAGGGGTTTCTGCAACTGGTATACTGCTATATCGTTTCGCCCAAATGTCTGTAATTTTCGAATCTTGAGCCGAAAATGGTCTCAAACGATAAGATTCGACTCCCTGGTGACAAATTCGTGGTCAAATTCCATTTTGTCTGTTAGTACAATAACTTTCGAAGGGATTGTCCTAGAGACTTGAAATTGTCAGGGTGAGTTCGGTTTCCAAATGGCTCGGTTAAGCTAGTAACCAGTGAAATCGTTCAGGGTGTTCCATTAAATATGGCCATTCAAAATTTTTGTTCTCAATATCTCAAGATATTGCAAGATGCAAGATGCTCATAATAACCTTCATGCAAATTTTTGTGGCCATAGTGTTAACAGAATCGTAGAATATTCAATTATTGGTAATATTGAAAAGAAGAATCTTTATATTTCCATAACAAGATATCCGATTCAAGTGAAATTTTTTTTTGTGAAGGAAGACTGCTATATTGAATTTTCTAGCGAAATTTTGTGGCCATAGTGTCAACAGAACCATATAATATTCAATTGGAATATATTTCCATAACAGGATAACCGATCCAAGTGAAATTTATTTTGTGACTCAAGATTGATATTCTGGATGTTCATGCACAATTTCAAGATTATCGCATCATCAGAACCAAAGAATTTAATTTTTGTAATAATTTATTTCATTTTTTGAATAATTTCAAGAATGTAATTCCGATTGAGCTGAGATTCCGCATTTATATATTTGGTATCAATCTCAAATCCTATATAAAATTTGAGGTAATAGTCTTATTGCTGCACCAAAGAATGAGCGCTCAAAAGGTCCTGCTCACGGCTTTTCTTAAATTTTTGAAAAATTCCCAGAATATAATTTCGATCGTAAGTAAGGACTTGACAACTTCTTTTCGAAATAAAAAGCCAACCATTGAGATATATCAAGAAATTTATTATCGGGTTGAAGTAGAATCAAAACATTTATGAATGGATCTCGACTTCCTTCATATGGCCACCGCGGGCACGTTTGCAGCGGTCGATTCGTTGGACCCAATTTTCGATGACTCTGCCACATATTTCGGCCGAAACGGCAGCTATTTCGAGTTCAATGTTGGCTCTGAGCTCTACCAACGTCATCGGCTTGTTGGCATAGACCAATGACTTCACGTAGCCCCAAAGAAAGAAGTCTAGAGGCGGTAAATCGCACGAACGAGGCGACCAATCGACTGGTCCATTTCTGGAGATAACACGCTCATTAAACTTACTCTTCAATAAATCGATTGTAACGTGTGCTGTGTGGCTTTTTGCACCGTCCTGTTGAAACCACATGTTGTCCAAGTCCATATCTTCCAATTAGGGCCAAAAAGTGGTCTGGGCGATGCCCAACTCTTGAGAACGCCGTGGAATTGACTGATTTGGATCATTTGCTACGGATGTAACAACGGCAGCGATACTTTCTACACTTCGACGAAATCGTTGTCTCACTGACACGGCAAATTCACACAACGAATATGTAGACTCAAATTTTTGCACTAAACTTGTTATTGCCTGTCTACTAGGGCGAGAATTACGACCGAAAATCGGAGTTAACGCTCTTAAAGTAGCAGTCACCGACTCCGAATTTCTGTAGTAAATTTTTATAATTTGCAGACGTTGTTCGTTCGTGTACTTCACCATGATGAAAGTTGAGTTTACTGTGCAAATTGGCAATGACTGTTCGATGATTAGTGAAAGGGTGCATTCACAAATTGAATTCAAAGTTGTCAAGTCCCTATTGGAAAACTCTTTATTTAGCATGAATCCCAAGTCCTATACAAAATTTGAAGTAATAACAGTATTGCTTTACAATGAACGAATGCTCAAAAGCACCTGCTCCGGGCATTTCTTAAATTTTGTTTGCCCCTCAGTCATTTAATGAAATCATTACTCCTCAGAGTAAGAAATAATTATTTCTTACTCTGAGATTACTCCCCTAAATCTATCCAGTTTTCAATTGAAACGTTAATTATAGTGATATCGGTTGATGATGGCCTAGAGTGTTTTGTTCACAGTATGATAATTATTACTAATTATAATTCTAAGGATTTAAAACGTAAAAAACATGAAATATCAATTGTACCATCCGATCCACACATTTCAGTGACGTGACGTACCGTAGACTGACGTTTAGTGGAAAAATATATCGGAAAATTCAAGTGTCTATTTGAAGCGAAGGAAGAAGACGGCGGGTATTCAAATATGTGCGATGCAGTGATGTTCCGGCGATCGCGGTGCACGGCTGTCATGGGAATATTTAAATTTTGACAAATGTCAAATGAGATGTTCCCAGTGTCTCATAGAGATAGGATAGTATAGAGTTGCCATCATTGAAATAAACGTGGTATCAGATTCGAAATATTACTACCACCTAACGTAAAATTTGTCAATCGTTTAATTTTTTGTAAAAATAGTGATTTTTGCGCCTTTTTCTAGTTAAATTGTGATTTTTTTCTGCTAAATAAAATGGTATCGTTTGCTGTAAGACTTTTTTCAAGCAGGAAAGAGACAGATAAGAAGAAAATTGGTGGAAAAACATATCACAGGTAGGAATGAGTACTGAACAGATCCGCATTCGAAATTTTTGCTAGTCTGTCTTGGTATTCTGATATCTTTTTATACAGGGTGCGGCAGCATAACTTCCTTTTTTAAAACTCAATAAAACGCATTGTATGATTCAGAAAATTTTTATTCGTTTTTTATAATATAGGCACATACATAAAGTTTTATTTTACCCAGTTTTGAAGATTAAATCAGGTAGGTTCTCCATAGACTGAGTATACCGATTTCTGGCGTTTGTCATGACTCCATCCAGTATAGCAGGCGTTATGTTGGCAATTTTTTCCTGGATGTGGTTCTTCAAATCTTGTAGGGTCCTTGGACGGTTCACATAAACACGAGATATCAAAAAATCCCATAGAAAAAAGTCACAAGGGGTCAAATCGACAATTGCATCACCTAAAGTCACAGTGTGGTGTGCAATTTCCTCAAGTGGAATTATTGGTCCCCGGTTCTTTGAGGAAAATGAAGTCACAGTGACAGTGAATTCGGACCGGTATGTCAACATGTTACAGGAATTTTTTTCCCACATCCAAGAAGAAATTGCCAACATAACGCCTGCTATACAGGCTGGAGTCATGACAAACGCCAGAAATCGGTTTACTCAGTGTATGGAGAATGGGGGACGTCACCTACTTGATTTTATCTTCAAAATTGGGTAAAACAAAACTTTATGTATGCGCCTATATCATAAAAAACGAATAAAAATGTTCTGATTCATACATTGCGTTTTATTATCGCCTGAAGAAATATTGTTTATTTGATATTCAATTGACCTTATTTGAACAGGTTTCCTAAAGATCCAACACGTCCTATTTTTTGGGTGAAATTTGTGAACAGAAAAAACTGGCAACTTAATTCAACCCTGAACTTTCCGCCATATTGGTCCCCGACTAAGCCCCGCCCAGTGGTACTATTTTTCCTTACTCAATTGTATGTCATAGCGTCTCTTCTCTATTATATCTCGATGCAGTGTCTACTTTCTTTTTCCTCGTCTAAAATCAAGATAATCAGAGCAGTAATTCATTTCGCAACACAATAACTTTCAGTTCAGATACCAAATCCAAACTGAAAAAGCCCATAGAGTGGACCCAGCAATGGCCGAAAAACACTGACACGGACGACACCGTAAGTTGCTGTGTGGATGGTGAAAAATTCATAACGGATTACACTGAAGGGAGTGTAGCACTGACAGCTACGTTGCCGTCACGTCACGGAAATGTGTGGATCGACCCTAATAGCCTATTCGTTTTGAGATATTTCGTGCCCCTGAGTAACACAAAAACTCGAAATACGTCTTGCCATTGGCTGCGCACGAGCACTGAAACAGCTCAGGAGCACGAAACTCCTCAAAACGAATACTGTATAAGTGTTTCATTAGGCAGATTGACGCGTTCCAAATTATTTTTAATTCGGAACAATTTCCTCTCACTTATGTGAACGATATACAAAATATTTTGTTTCAGAACGTTGCCTTCAACTGATGATACTGGACCAAAATTCCTCCTGCGAGGTTTAGCATTTCATTTGCAGTTGAAGAATGCAGCAGTCCTAAAAAAGAGAGCTCTGCAATTCGGTTCGAGGATAGCAAACTCCAAGGAAAATGCTCATAGTATTTCCCCACGATTGTAGTGAGCATTTATATGTTTTGTATTTATGATAATTTTTTACTGTTCTTTATATTAAAAATGTTTGTAACTCTCAGGGTTTTTTCTTTTTTTCTAGAGTTAATGGTCGCATTCAGCGGACGTAACAGTTGGGCAACCCTAGCGGAAACGTTCGGTGGCACATGCGCTACCAACTCAACATGTTCTGGAGCGGACGCCATGTTTTGGAGCGTATTGCATTTGTGATAGGTAGCGGTAGCGCATACGCAGGTATGATATTGAGCGATGGATACAAGATACACTTCGCAATTCTTCACAAAATAGGCAGATCCAGCAAAATTTGGAAAACAAAAAGTATCTGTTAAGACTTAAAAACCGGTTTGTTTACATCTGTCCAAAAGGTTTTTCAGGCAATGAGCTGATCGTTAACCGCCATAACCTATCTCGGCTTTCCAGCGAAGGCTCAACACGACCTTGACGATACCGCTACCGATAGGTAGGGGTAGCGCTTTGCGCTCTCGTCCGCTGAATGCGACCATTGAGTTTGGAATTTTCGGACACTGGGCATAATTTTTGAGGTCTTATTCCTTTGAGTATAAAGGAATGGCGCGTCTTGCCGAAATATCTATAACTCAGAGTAAAAAGTAAACCTAGAGATGCCACACGCATTTGTTAACGCAGCCAAGTAGAATCTTTATTCCGTATTGGGATAATTGTCTGCTCATATACTACTTATAAACTTCTATACCGCTAACATGATTCCACTTCTCTCTTACAAGATGAAGCAGCGGTCACGTGGTACACTGGCCCTATGAATTCACTGCGGAGGCGCCAAAACATAACCTCGAATAGTTCAAATTATGACTTGTCAAATGAAAGTAACTGAAAATCATAACCTCAATTTTTAACGTCTTGTCAAATTTCGAGTTTGCACATGCGCAGATGATTGAAGGGGCCATCGTAAATGGCAATTTCACGTTAGCAGTATAGAGTTTTATAGGTATATGAGTTTACTATAGACAATTCAGTCAGTTTGGCAACATCGTTCACATCATTCTGTTGCTGTTTGGTTGTTCGGAGAGTCGTGTTTACATTTTCGCTTCGATTTGACGTTCATTACCTGAATCCATAGATTATAGAGTATAGAAAGATAGGAAACGGCCCTACATTCCTAGTACTAAAAAACGACTATTTTTTAGTTCACATTTGACCCAGAGATGGCACTGAAGATCAATTTTTATATAAAATCTGTAATTGGATTAGAAATCATATAAAGAAACCTGTAATAAGAATTGAAGCGAAATTCGTATTCCCTTCAGGATGTTTCATTTTTATATTTTAAATCCATAATTTTCTGTAAAATTCAGTATTTCATGTGTAATAATTTTATTATGCATTGATAGAAGATATTACAGAAATATTAGGGTATTATTGTAAGATTTATACATGGATTGAATATGAATATACAGTAGGATCTCGCTAATCCGGCCCTATATTGAGATCGGTAGTGCCGGATTGCCGAAATTGCCGGATTAGTGGAGATATGGTAAAAAAAGCTAAATAGACCATAAAACATCGTATAATTACTACAAAACAAGTACAGTATAAAAATCATTACATAATATTATGTATAAATCGATAAAAATATTATAAGCAAAACACACAGTAAAGGTCAATGTAAAAAAAACGGTTTGTTTAAAACTAGATTTAACACAATTACGAAGAGCTTAAATAACTGGGAAAAAGTGTCGGATTACTGGACGTGCCGGAGTGGCGCAAGGCCGGATGTAGAGACTGTACTGTACTTAGTGCGTCTGTGGATTTCCAGTTTCTGGCTCAGTTCAATTGCAGCTTCGTTGTCCACCATCACTGTTCGAATTGACGGAAAACTTTTCCTGAATAATCACTTTAACCATTTCATTTTCCGTGCAGCTTCACATCAGCCACTATTTCTGCCTGTATCGTGGAAATAGCAACATATGTTTGACGTTGATCAAGCCAAGTTATAGCTTTACCTGCATACATCCATAAAACACCAGTTGATCATCCAGTTTTACTATCGTTCGTAATCTGCATTACTGAAGGGTACAAACTCATCTTTTTTCCACTTTTTTCGAGACGACACTAACGGCAAAAGCCGTTCGAAGTGAAATAATATTTGTGCCAACGAATTGATTGGCACTTTTTTAAATCAATGACATTTCCCATGTATATTGATTTCGAAACTTATAATCATAGAACCAGAATTTTAACCCTTCTATAGTGACATTAGTTCACATTTGACCCAGAGATGGCGCTCATAAACTGTAGCCGTGTCGTTTCCGATCTTTATACTATATAATCTTTGCCTGAATCATTTTACTGATTTGGTGACAGTTTATTGTAGCTATGGCAAAATTACGGAATGTTTACTTCTTACTCTGAGAACTATAATTTTGGATTTCAAGCCAAATATCGACTCGAACGGCAAACTTACAGTTGCAAAATGAAATATAATTCTATTGATAGGTTTGATTTGTTGTAAACAAATGAGGAGAGCCATAGATAGAAGAAGAGTTCAGCTTCTGATTTTTAGAGTTTTGATCGTTAATAGGCAAAATCATTTCAGTCGTTCCGGATTTATGCTCATTTGAATTGAGTGAGTTTTTGGACAACTTGAACTTATGGACAAACGAAAACCGATTGGTTGTACAGGGTGAGGCAGCATAACTTCCTTTTTTTAAAACTTATAAAACGCATTGTATGAATCAGAAAAATTTTATTCGTTTTTTATAATATAGGCACATACATAAAGTTTTGTTTTACCCAATTTTGAAGATAAAATCAAGTAGGTGACGTCCCCCATTCTCCATACACTGGGTAAACCGATTTCTGGCGTTTGTCATGACTCCAGCAGTATAGCAGGCGTTATGTTGGCAATTTCTTCTTGGATATGGGAAAAAAATTCCTGTAACATGTTTAGATATCGGTCCGAATTTACTGTCACTGTGACTTCATTTTCCTCAAAGAACCAGGGACCAATAATTCCACTTGAGGAAATTGCACACCACACTGTGACTTTAGGTGAATGCAAAGGCCTTTGATACAATTGTCGATTTGACCCCTTGTGACTTTTTTCTATTTGATTTTTTGAAATCTCGTGTTTATGTGAACCGTCCAAGGACCCTACAAGATTTGAAGAACATTATCCAGGAAAAAATTGCCAATATAACGCCTGCTATACTGGTTGGAGTCATGACAAACGCCAGAAATCGGTTTACTCAGTGTATGGAGAATGGGGGACGTCACCTACATGATTTTATCTTCAAAACTAGGTAAAATAAAACTTTATGTATGTGCCTATATTATAAAAAACGAATAAAAATTTTCTGATTCATACAATGCGTTTTATTGAGTTTTAAAAGAAGGAAGTTATGCTGCCGCACCCTGTATAAGCAGTGCCGCTGCACTGCTGCAGTGGCATTGTCCTCCAAGGCCGTAGTGAGGGGGGGTCCGATATTGGGTCCGGACCCTCCCCCTGAAATTTTTCAGAAGTATCGGATTAGAAAATTTTCCTTTGAAAATTGTCATTTTGTCTTTGGGTGGACCCCCCAAAAAATTTTATCTGGCTACGGCCTTGTCCTCATCCCTCGCTATAAATTAATGTTGTTCTATTCTCATTTTGAAACTTGAATGAGACTTATTCTACACAAATCATATGATTAAAAAATAATTCATCATTATGTTCTTTCAATATTTTCATAACTTCTAGGCTTTCTTGGTAATACAATGTTTCATGTTTGAACACGGTGTGTATTCTTTATGATTACACTGAAAATAAATGTAGCAAAAAAAGACATTTTTCAAATAAATGTAATTTTATTCAAATGTATAATATTTCATAGGTTCTGAGAGGAACTGGTCGAAAATTAAACACAATACCATGATATTTACGACATATTTGGAAAAGGCAAAGATGAGCTCCCCCAGACCTGAAACAGAAGATTACAAATGTTCTTAAATTATTCTGACCTAAATACGGGGAGAGTCTGAGAGGTGGAACACCCCTATTTTTGAGAGAGATTCAATCATTGAATGAGGTTATTATTCTACTAAATCTATCCAGTTTTCAATTCAATTAATTATGGCGATATCGGTTGATGATGACGTAAAGTATTTTGTTCATAGTATGATAATTATTACTAATTATAATTCGAAGGATTTAAAACGTGAAAAACATGAAATGTCAATTGTACCATCCGAAACCGCATAAGTGTTTCATTAGAAAAATTGCTGCGCTAATTATTTAATATATTTTTCCGCCGACCTCGAAATAAAAGGTGATTTTAATGTGTACGAAATTGAGCATTAATGACCCATTTTAATGCTCAATTTTTTAGCCATTTTAATGTGCAATCCTCATGGCAACCGTACACAAAGTATTCAGAAGCACTACCAGAAATGTCAAAACTCTACTGGATCATAGAAACATAAAAATTTATATTTGTCTTGTGCAAAATATGAATTTAAGATAAAAAAAAATGACAAACAAAAAAATTCTTTGCCTTTAAAGAGGCTAACCTAACAAATTTTTGAAACATAGATAAATTGAAAATAGTAATCATCGAAATGAAGAAGGTTCTGTGAGCCTATAAATTGAAGATTGTATTCATTCCGATGATTACCATTTTCAATTTATCTATGTTTCAAAATATAAATGTTTTTCCATCAAGTATTTACACACAATTCATATTGAGATTCGACGGAAAAATCTTGTAATCAACTCGGTTATTAATCTAGCGACTAATGGTCTCGAACTATTAAAATATTAAAATATCTTGACCATTAGTCGCTGTCTTTAATAACCTAGTTGATTAAATAACTATTTCCGTCGATCACAAAATAAAAGCTTTAAATGTGCAATCCTCATGGCAACCGTTCACAAATTATTCAGAAGCACTTTGAGAAATGTCAAAACTCTACTAGAACATAGATACATAGAAATTTTATTATGTCAAATGTAAGTCTTGTGCAAAATGAAATGTATTTCAATCAAGAATTCATACAGACTTTATATTGAGATCTTCGGAAAAATCTTGTAATCAACTCGGTTATTAATCGAGCGACTAATGGTCTCGAACTAAAATATCTTAGCCATTAGTCAGTGTCTTTAATGACATAGTTGATTAAATAAATATTGATATTTTATTTCAGAACGCTCCCTTCAACTGATGACACTAGACCAAAATTGAACCAGACCCCCCCTCCAAAATTTTTCAGAAGTACAGGATTAGAACATTTTTCTTTGAAAATTGTCATTTCGTCATTGGGTGGACCCCCCAAACATTTTTTCTGTCTACGGCCTTGTCCTCATCTCTCGCTATAAATTAATTTTGTTCCATTCTCATTTTGAAACTTAGATGAGACTTATTCTACACAAATCATATGATTAAAAAATAATTCATCATTATGTTCTTTCAATATTTTCATAACTTTTAGGCTTTCTTGGTAATACAATGTTTTATGTTTGAACACGGTGTGTATTTTTTATGATTACACTGAATATAAATGTAGCAAAAAAGTCATTTTTCAATTAATTGAAATTTTATTCAAATGTATAATATTTCATTGGTTCTGCGAGGAACAGGTCGAAAAGTATATTCAATACCATGATATTTACGACATATTTGGAAAAAGCAAAAATAAGCTCTCCCAGACCTGAAACAGAAGATTACAAATGTTCTTAAATTATTCTGACCTTAATACGGAGAGAGTCTGAAAAGTGGGCCACCCCTGTTTTTGAGAGAAATGATCCCATTTGAAGAACGAAAAATTGGTGGCTATCGAACAACGAAAATGTGATTTTTTGAGATGAAAATAAATTCTATAGCACTTCTGATTTCGCCGGAAATCATCTGCGAATTAGTTTTTCAAATGGATCATCTTATACGTTTTCACATTTTCGAAATCTAGAGAAAAATCGCAACTTGATAAGCTACATTTTTTTTAATTCGTACAGGTGTTCCATAAAATATAGCCATTCAAAATGTTTGTTATTCAATATCTCAGACAAAACGGAACCAGTCGAAATGAAATTTGTGGCTACATGCAAGATGCCTCATGCAAAATTTTTTGGCCAAAGTGTTAACAGAACCATAGAAAATTCGATCGGAATATTGAATAGAAAAATATTTTATATATCCATAACCGATTCGAGTGAATTTATTTTGCGAATGGAGATTGATATACCGAATGTCCATGTAAATTTTGTGAGAATTGCATCATCAGAACCATAGAATTTAATTTTTTCATATTATTGATTTTTTCACATATTTAATTTTTTGAACAATTTCCAGAATATACACTGCGCGCAAAAAAATTTACGCACATTATGGAAATCTCAAATTTATTCTACAACCGAAGGTGTTCTCAGTGATAATTGTTTTTATCAGAATTATGCACGCATATGTTATCCATTTTTAACGTTTTTCTTCAATACAGATGTTTTTTCTCAGCAGGAATAAAAAAAAATGAGATTATCAGATTTTGAATGTATTGGCTCCATTCTGAAATCAGTTGTTCTTGATCATTTCTAGTGAGCAATAGGTTTTCTTTCGTTTGATTTTCTACACTCGATCGCTATGCAATGCGAAACACGCCGCAATTTGACCCAAGAGAAATGTGCCCAAGCGGTAGTTTTGCGAGAAGGGTGGACATACACAAGAATGGCAGAAAGGTTTGGAGTTTCTCATACAAGTGTGTCCAGAATGTTGCAGATCGATTCAGGAGACAGGTATGAATGTCCGAAGACCAGGACAGGGTAGACCACTGGTAACAACTGCCATTCAAGAACTTTACTTGAGAGTTTCTTCGTTGAGACAACGGTTTGAAACCGCTCGCCTCCTTTGAAATCAGCTTGAGCAAAACTCATGGGGTGCAAATTAGCACTCAGACAATAAGAAATCGCCTCATTCCAGTATTTTGAAAATTGTTTATTTCTCTTCTTTCACATAAGATTCGGTGAAATCCTGAATTTTTCTTCCATTTAATGTGTCTTGTTTCGTTTAAAACCTTACCGAGAGAACATAAAGTCAATGTAGAGTTAACTTTCATTAAAATTGAGATTTTCAGAATGCGCGTTAATTCCGATCATACTGATATTTCGCGTTCATATACTTATGATGAATCGCAAGTCCTATACAAAATTTTGAGGGAATAGCATTATTGCTCCACCAATAAACGAGAGCTTAAAAACACCTGCTCGGGGCTTTCCTCAAATTTTTTCACTCTAACTCTAAAACATCCCCTGGTGTGTTCCAGTTGTTCTACCGTGTAATTTGTTATTTTATAATCAAGACACACCTTTTATTGACCATTCTTTCTTCATTATTACAAAAGCTTAATTTTTGTTGAAAATACATGTATCTTCTACAAAAATTAAGTTATTGTAATAAAAAAGAAAAACGAAATTGTTGAGAAAAGATGTGTCTTGATGATGAAATAAGAAATCACATGGTGGAACAACTGGAACACACCACAGTTGATTCTAAAGTTAGAGCAAAAAACAGATTTCGTTTCACCTATTATAAAATGACGTAACCTAGGTTTTCTTGAAATTCGAAACTTTTGATTGATTTCGTATGAACTCACCTACTATTGAAAAAAAAATTCAATCAAATCGGACTTGAAATAACATAAAGGGTTTTCCAATAAGAGGTGTTATTTTGAAAAGCCCGCTATTTCGGTAGATGTCACGTTTGAAGCTGTCATTTTTCGACTTTTCACAAGTAGAAACTACGTCATTAATAAAAATGGAACGATACACGCTTCTAGAACGCATTGAAATTATTAAAATTCACTATAAAATGGTGAAAATTTGGCAGAGACTGTTCGTAAACTCGAACAATTTTGGGTCGTCGTGAAGCACCTTGTCGGACCGCAATAAAGAAATTGGTGCAAAAATTCGAGCAGTTGGAACAAGTTAGCGGTGAGAAGAATAAAACCCGTGCATGTCGCTCACGGCGGATTCATTGGACCTTACTTTTTCGAAAATGAGGCTCTAGCAACCGGATGGATTGCGCTATCGAGAGATGATTAATGATTTTGTATGGCCGAAATTGGATAGTATTGATCTGGACAGCGTTTACTTTCAACAAGACGGCGCTACGGTCACACAAGCAACGAAACCATGGATCTTTTGCGGGAAAAGTATCCGGACCGTGTTATCTCTCGAATAGGTGATCACAATAGGCCACCGAGATCTTGTGATTTAACACCTTGCGACTTCTTCCTTTCGGGCCACGTGAAAGAGAAGGTCTACGCCAATAGCCCAGCGTCGATTCAAGACCTCAAAGATGGAATTCGTGGACATAGGGCAACCACTTGCGATTTGGTTATGGAAATTTTCATTTAATGGATATGGTCCTATAAGCGTGGTCGTGGTGGTCATTTGCCTGATGTTATTTTCCACTATTAACGGCATAGCTACTTCTTTATAATGAAATAAATATCCGATCATTTTTATTGAAAAATGGAATTTTCCTTTAAATTTCAAAATAACACCTCTTATTGGAACACCCTTTATTTATGAATTAACAAACATCGATTTTTTGAATAGACAATTCGGTGGGTATGTATTAACTTACCATGTATGTGCTTTTGATCAACTCCGAATACTTCTTCCATTTCGAAAACACCTAAACAATACAATAATATCCAGAAGCCTATGAATGGCGCATTGCTGATAGCTTTGGACAACTGTAAGTTCTTCATCGCAGTATCAAGGTATGGATCGGGAGCTAATATTTTTCTGCAACTGATTAGTGCATAAATGAAAGACGACCTACATTCATCTAAAAGAAGAGTTGTTCAGTTGATTTCACCCTGTAGAATTGTCGGATTGTATATTACCTGGATAATCAACTCTGAAATTTGTCAATACTCTGATAATTACTAAACAAATGATGAAGGTCGTTAAAGACACCCTGTGGAAAAAAATTTAATATATTTTATTTAGGGGATTAGGGGATAATCACAAAAAGCTTTGTACAGGGTGGCCAGAATGGGTGATTCCTGAACTACAACTTTTTAACCCTAGATAGAGAAAAATGAATGGCATATATTGTGTTTATCTTTTTTCGAAAAACTCATTTTGTCGTCAACCGTATTGCTTTATCGTTATTTGTTTTCGAGTTATAATCCAAAATTGACATTTGGGCCATTTCAATTTTGGTCCTATCTCCGATCCTGTTTTTGCTATGAACTTGAAACTGAAACATTATGATACTTTCTTGATAGGAATTCAGTGGCTTAATTTAATTTTTGCTGAGAGGTTTCCTTCTCGATTTATCACATAAATTTGTCACACGTTTTTTTATCATTATTCCGAAATTGAATTCGAAATTCAGGATGAAATACTGCTGTTTAAATCTATGGCGATGATTACCCTTCAGTATGGTCCTGTAATGGTCTTAGAAAAACAGGAGATTCGAAAAATCAATTGGAAGGCCAGACCTGGTTTAAAAACCTTCCTGGTCAATGAGCAAGAATTTAGTATTTTATGCAATATAAATATTGAAGGTATTTATTTAAATCATAGAGATAGAATAGTATAGAGTTGCTATCAATGAAATAAAAGTGGTATCAGATCCGCCATATTACTGCCAGTATACGTCGAATTTTGACAATCATTGATTTTTTTCTGAAAATAGTGATTTTGTACCTTTTTCAAGTTAAATTGGGATTTCTTGTGCTTAATAAACAATAATAAAATGGTATCGTGTGCTGTATGGCTTTGTTCAAGCAGGGGCAAGATAGATAAGAAGAAAATTACAGGAATAAAATTTCACAGGTAAGGATGAGAGTGAACAGATCCGCATTCGAAATTTTTGCATGTCTGTCTTGATAATCTGATATCTTTTTATATGTGTATTGTGTATATTATTGCCTGAAGAAAAATTGTTTATTTGATATTCAATTGACCTTATTTGAACAGGAATCCTAAACACCCAACACGTCGTATTTTTTGGGTGAAATTTGTAAACAGAAAAAACTGGCAACTTAATTCAACCCTGAAATTTCCGCCATCTTGGTCCGCGACTAAGCCCCGCCCAGTGGTTCCATTTTTCCTTACACAATTGTATGTCATAGCGTCTCTTCTCTATTCTATCTCTATGATTTAAATAGTTTTATTAAGGCTCTGAAAAGGGGAGTATACCAGACAGCCATGCTGGGTCCAACCACAGACTCGAAAATTACAGAACAATTCGAATGAAATGAAATCTGTAATCGAATAAATGCTTATGCTTACCTGTCTAGTCTCCAACTTTATTGTTTCGAACAAAAAATCAATACTTTCTATTAACTTTTCTTCAAAAAAAGCACGCAACTAACAATAGAGCACAACAACTGAGACATTGACATTACCATCTGTAATTTTCGAGTCTATGGTTGGACCCAGTCAGCCTGTCTGGCATACCTATCTTTCTAGTGCTCTAGTTTTATGTCTTTAAATTTTGTGAAATCGGCGAGACAGAATTTTTTCTACTGAGGTTTTTCCCTGAGCTCATACGCAGACAAGTGTGGTACCTACCCCGTTTTGTACCAACCTCAGAGGGCATTTTTTTTTCATGTATTGTATTTTTAGCTCTGAATCAGAAGAATAGATAAATACATGAAATTTTGTTTTTTCATATGGAAACAATAATTTAATTTTACTCAAAAATAATCACCGTTCTTTTCTCGTTTCAAAAGTATAAACATGTCATATATCGCTCTTAGGCCAGTGGGCGACGCTAGGGGGGAGGTCAGGGGTGGTCAAGAATTTTCAGGGTAGTGATGAATGAATTGGTACAATTTTGTTGAGTATAGGCCATACAAATTTTGGGGGACTGGACCAACCCTTGCCCTCCCCCCTAGAATCGCCACTAATCTACGGACGATATATGTAATATCATCTATTTTTTAAATGAGAAAAAATGTCATGTGTCAACTTGACTTTTCCTACACTTGTACCATGTACTTGTGCTATACTATTATACAATCCATAATATTCTTAACTCACCAAAATACTTTATCGTAAAACGTGTAATTTTCATCCATTATAAAGTTAACTAAATAATATAGTTTTGAGGATTCTTCTCCTTTATATTGTTCATGTTTATAAAATTCATCCAAACTATTCACTGATATATTATCAGCCACCTGAAGAAAAAAATCATCATAATATAAGTATGCCGAAAAAATATTTGATATACAGGGTGGGCCATCCATAACTTTCCACCCCGAATTTCGAAGGTCAAATTTTGTTGAAATGGGGACAAATAAGGGTATTCAAATGAGTTTGATATCACTACTCTCTAGCCGCAACCCCTAAGACCTCATTTTTTAATAGGGAAAAGAGTCAAGCAGCATCTTGTTGGAAAGGCAATGCAATTTCCCGCATGAGTTTTTTTTTACAAAGCTTTCGTTTAAATTGAAATAATTGCTGTGAGGGTAGCGGATAGAGGGTTGGTGATATCAAAGTCATTTCAACACGCTAACATGTCCTTCTGTAAATAAGATTGGACTTGTTCGAGTTTTTCCCATCTCAAGATCCAAATTGGGCGTCTAAATGTTGATGGAATACTGAGTCGCTCTTTATAATACCAAAGTGATGAAAAAATATACTCATGCAGGTAATTGAATTGCCTTTACACCAAGGTGCTGCTCGACCCCTTTTTCCTATTCAAAAATAAGGGCTGTTGAGGGTTGCGGCTAGAGAAGAAGTGATATCAAACTCAGTTGAACACTCGTATTTGTCCCCCTTTTGAACAAAATTTGACCTGTCCGAGAAGTTTTTTTGATATTCCACCCCAAAGCTCAAAATTGTGGAAAGTGGAAAGTTATGGATGGCCCACCTGTATGTAGGTATGTATTCATTTCTTCATTACCATTTTTGTAGCATCCTGAAATTCTGCGGAAGTATCTGAAAAATAAAAAGGAAATAAGAAATTTGGGAAGAAAATATCAGCACAATAGATATTTTATGGATAACCATCACACACTGGAATTCCATGCAACATTAGTAGCGGAAATTGTTGAAATTTTTAGTGATTGTATTCAACGAAATAGTTGGTCAGGGCAGTGGAAAATATTCTGAAAAACTTTTCAAATATTCACTGTCTGATTATGAACACATGAAATAATTTCGAATTATCTTATTCGTGTGTTCTCAGAGTATTTTGATAAGTTCGCAATATTTTAATTCCATACTGATTTTTGAGCGCTCGTTCTACTTAAACGAATGCTATATCGTTTTGCCCAAATATCTGTAGTTTTCTTATTTTGAGCCGAAAATGGTCTCCAACGAGAGGTTACTCACCGATGACGAATCCGTGGCCGAATTCAATTCTGGCCTTGGGGCCCTCAGGCCATGAGCAAGATAACTTTAAAAGAGATTGTCCTAGAGACATGAGATTTTCAGGGTGAGTTATTCATCGAAGAACATTGGGTGGTTGTTTCGGCAAATGAGTTACAAACTGTTGTATCCTGTCAGTAGCCTGGTTTGCCCTGGCATGTCAGGTGAGTACGAGGAAAAGGCTCGATAAAGTACAGAGGCTTGCCTGTGTGTGCATCACTGGAGCTATGAGAACGTGCCCAACTAGGGCACTTGAGGTCATTACGGATCTCACACCTCTACATCTAGCGTTTGAAAGGGTAGCCCATGAGGCTACCCCCAGAATATCTAAGGAAGTAACAAGTAATGAGAGAATAAAGAATCAGAGAGTCTGTCCTCTCTGGACAACTACATCTCATTTGCAAACCCTCTATTGATGTAATGATCAGGAAAGTAAGCACTGAGAAAAACTTCAGGACATTGCTAAATGAAAGAGAGCAATGGGAACGCGAATAAACCGACTCTAACCTCAAAGAAAATACTGTGAAATGGTATACAGATGGTTCCAAAAACCTCTTCAGGAGCTGGCGCTGGGATATGCGGGTCAAGAACCAAGTGTGCACTGTCGCTAGGCTCCTGTATAAGCGTCTTTCAAGCGGAAGTCTTAGGTATTGAAAGGTGTCTAGATATAAATCTGGAGAAAACTATCAGAAGTGCGATATAGCCATGCACTCAGATTAGTAGTCAAGCTGCTATTAAAGCACAGAGCTCCTACGTCATCGACTCAATGATGATCTGGGAGTGCCGGAACAAACTAAATGAGGTAGGAAAGAAAAATACGGTCCTTTTAACTGGATTCCCGGCCATTCGGGAATAAAAGGAAACGGGGAGGCCAATACACTTGCCGAAGAGAGCGCACGAATGTCACTCATTGGCCCAGAACCCTTCTGTGGTATAGGTAAATGTACCTATAAGAAGGAGTTTCTGGAGAAGGAGAAAGCCGAGAAGGAAAAACTCTGGCTGAATCTCCCAGAGATGGATCATTGCACTAAGTTTCTTCGGAACTTTGAAACAGGAAGATCCTAAAGATATCTGGATCTTGGTAAGAAACAATTACACCTTTTCACTGGCTATCTTACAGGACACTGTCGCCTCAGGAATAACCTGTAGAGGATGGGATTATCGGAAACTGACGAGTGTAAGTTCTGTGGGGAGGAGGAAGAAAACCCCATTCACCTAGTCACGGAATACTTTGCAATTGCGAGCCTAAGGAGAGAATGCCTAAGGCGAAAAACTTGTAAGAGTGAGGAACTAGCCTCGTTAAAGCCTTCACAGATATTGGATTTCATCAGATCTCTGGAACTGGAAGCTCTGTAAGGGGGCACAATAGACATTGAGGTCCTTTTTAAACTGTAAAGTTAAGTAAGACCCTTCATCTGAACATGAAAGTTGAATTTGTAAATGAATAACAAGTGATGCAAGTACCTGCTAATGAATTCATGAAAAATTCTGACTATGTCAGTTACACATTGCTTCAGAAGATTCTATACAGTTAAGGCGTAAGAAAAACTTGTAGCATTTACTCATTGCAATATGCTCGATTTTAAGCCTGTAGAATGACAAGTGAGAAAATGAAAAATTTTTCGAACATTTTTTTGGATTTGTTAACGAGTCTTACTTCCGAAAGATCACAAATGAAAATAAATCCATACTTATAGACTGTAACTCGAGTCTTGGAGAGTAATTTAGGTTGGAAAACGGATTAAATGCACTCGAAATAATATAATAGTGTAAATTCCAATGTGTGTCGATGATAGTTATTCATGGAAGAACTTGAAAAAAAATTGAGTAGCTGTTTCGATAAAGGAGTTTACAAGCTACATCAGTTTGAAGAGTGGAAATTCAATAGGTTCTAGGTACCAAAAAATTCAAACTGAGATTTGGCACCCTTTTAACGTAAAACAGATGATGGCGCTTAGTCCATGCGCAGTTTTGTTTATCAGAAATGATGACTGTCTGTAGCGGATGAAAGAAGAAAAAATTTGAGTGGTTGTTTCGATAAATGAGTTTACAACCTACATCAACTGTCCATTGTCTATTTGGAGCCTTAAAAGTGCACTGATTGTAGACCATTCATCTGAACACGAAAGTTGAATATGTAAATGAACATGGTGATGCAAGTACCTACTAACGAAGTCATAAAAAATTCTGACTTTGTCACTTATAGATTGCCTCAGAAGATTCTATTCAGTAAGAAAGCGTAAGAAAAACTTGTAGCATTTACTCACCGCAATATGCTGGATTGTACGTGTAGAATTACAAGTGAGAAAATGAAAAGTTTTTCGAACATTTTTTTTGATTTTTTAACGAGTCTCACTCCCGAAAGACCACAAATGAAAATAAATCCATACTTATAGACAGTAACTCGAGCCTTCTTAATAATTGAGGTTGAAAACGGATTAAATGCACTCGAAATAATATAATAGCGTAAATTCCAATTTGTGTCGATGATAGTTATTCATGGAAGAACATGGAAAAAAATTGAGTATATGTTTCGGTAAATGAGTTTACAAGCTAAATCAACTGTCGCATCGAAATAAATCCTGTATTTCGGATGCCAAGGTGAATAGCCATCAAGGCAACACATTTTATTGAGAAATTAGTTCCGATTAAATTAAGGAGGTAATTTATAGGGTGATCGAGAAATCAATAGACTGAAACATATTCACTGGAGATTAAGAATTTCAGGAAAAAAGCGGGAAGGGAGCAAATCACATTTTTTGTGGATTGTAGAAAGAGCCAGCGTTGTATCATTTATTTTTGACCTATTTTCGAACGAAAGGAATGCTTGGCGAGTCTTATTGACGAATACCTCAACTCATGCAGAATACTCTATGCGCTGCGGTTGCCAAATGACCATTTTTGTGAAACTTTCTCGCTCTGGAGCAGACGGTGTATACTTCTGAGGAACAACACTTCATAACTTCTAAGGCAAGCTACCGATTTGATAGTTGATAGTTTAAAAAGTTTGTAGTTCACTGCCACCTGCCACTGCCCTCTTTGGCGAGTGTATTGGCCTCTTCGTTTTCCTTGATTCCCGAATGGTCGGGAATCTAGGTTAAAAAGATCTTATTTTTCTTGCTTACCTCATTGAGTTTGTTCCGGCACTCGCAGATCATCTTTGAGTCGATGACGTAGGAGCTCAGTGCTCTAATAGCAGCTTATGATTATCTGAGTGTATGAGTATATCGCACTTCTGATAGTTTCTTTCCAGATGATTTCTAGACATCTTTCAATTGCTAGATTTCCGCTTAAGAGACGCCTAGCGACAGTGCACACTTGGTACTTGGCCCGCATATCCCAGCGCTAGCTCCAGTAGAGGTTTTGGAACCATTTGTATACCATTTTAACGGTATTTTTCTTTGAGGTTATAGTCGTTGTATTCCCGGTCCCATTCCTCTCTTCCACTCAGCAACGTCCTGAAGTTTTTCTCAGTGCTTACTTTCTTGATTATACATCACTAGGGAGGTTCTCATATGAGATGTAGTTGTTCAGAGAGGACCAGACTCTCTGACTCTTTATTCTCTAATTACCTGTACCTTCCTAAAATATTCTGAAGATAGCCTCATGGGCTACCCTATCAATCACTAGATGTAGAGGTGTGAGATCCGTAATGGCCTCAATTGACCTAGTTGGGTACGTTTTCATTGCTCCAGTGATGCACACACAGGAGAGCCTCTGTACTTTATCGAGCCTTTTCCTCGTATTTACCTGACTTGCTTGGCAAACCAGTCTATAGGCTACTGCCCCATATGTGATTATTATAGGTCTCACAATCGTGACGTACATCCATCGCAGTATTTTTGGGTTACAACCCCAATTTTTGCCGCATAGACGTCTGCACGTCATTAGAGTCCTTTTAGTTCTTCCAGTAGCAGTATCAACATGCTTATTCCACAGAAGTTTACTATCCAGTGTTATTCCCAGATATTTAACTTCTGACTTCCGCTCCAAGATATTTCCTTTTAAATATAACGTTTTCATGTCGGGAAGGTTTCTTTTCCGAGTGAACGGAATTACTACAATTTTGTTTAGGTTGATGTTCAGTCCCACAGACAAGCACCACTGCTCAATAATTCTAAGGCCCTTCTGCAGTAAGTCATCAGCATAGCCTACGCATTCGAAGCCAAGCTCCGTTAGCCTTTGTAGTAGCTCATCCACTACTAGGCTCCCTAGAAGGGAGATATTACTCCACCCTGAGGTGTCCCACGAAGAGCCTTAACAGAGACAGATTTACCACCCATCGATGTTTCAGCTATTCTCGTCGATAACACTTCGTACATCCATTTGATAATGGTTTTGTTTTTTGTTCACTCCTCGCCTCTCAAGTGCATCTTTGACAGACACGTACGTTGTGTTGTTAAAGGCCCCTGGTGCTGCATTCTCGACAAGTGATCTTTCAAAGCGAAAGCGAACTTTATTGCGCAGTGTGCATTTCTGCAGGTAAATGAGGGACTCGCGCAATGAAGTTCGCAAACGCTTTGAAAGATTTTATTGTCGAGAATACGGGTCCAGATATGTCCAGGAAAGCACACATGGCGATTTCTTTATTGTTAAGAGTTCTCTGGATGGCTTCAGTCAGCTGATACAGAGCGGTCTCTGTTAACAAGCTACCGATTCCCCCGTGTCCCTCAGATAGGATAAATAGGGAAGTATGCCTATGATGGCATCCTGCTTATGATGGCACACTTCAAAGAAGTCTGTTAACATCAACTGAACAACTTATATTTACTGAGTTTGTACGCCAAATGGCATTTACGCTTGATATACGTAGTTACACAACTTTTGAATGCGTGGCAATTTGTGATGACTGTATAAGAGTTCAATCATTTGGGTAGTGTTGATGTATGATAGTTCTTTCATTCTTTTTCATTTTATTTGATATTCGATAAATCTGTGTAAAAAATGATTATACTTTCCTTTAATCACTTTATAACAATGCTTTTAGTGTGAAAGTTTTAGGTTTTTTTCGTCATTTTAGTACCTTTTTCGCTTTGTTGTTGAAAAATATTGTTACTTATGCTTATGATGGCATAGCCAGAGCGTTCCTATGATAGCATAGGGTGCCATCATAGGAAAAGAATCAAGATCAAGAGACAATTCCTCCAAAGCCTGGTACTACTCGCAGAATACTAGGGGTATCCGAAAATAATGAAAATGGTTTCAAGTGAAGTATCGAGATCATTGAAAATCATACAAGAACTCCCACCACTGCCAACTGCCGTTTGCAGAATCAACAGTGAACAGAAGAAGAAAACGAGGAAAAGTTGGAATCCTAAATACAACCCCTGTAAAAAGAAAAGAAGTTGGAAGAAGAGAAGACAAAGAAAGAGAGAGAGAAGCTAGCTAGAAAGGTCAAAAGAGAGATTGAGTTTGTAGAAGAAAATGAGTAAAATGAAGAAAGACATTATGACGATGGTTCAAATGCCGCTTGTCTTTATTGTTATGAGCTGTTGTCCATGTCTCGACCAAAGGAGAATTGGTTGCGTTGCCAGAAATGCGCCAGCTGGTGCCATGCTAGTGCAAATCATATTCGTATGTGAATTGTGTGTATTAAAATTATAATTTTATATTTTGACGATGCCAAGAAAGTAAATTAGTTTCTTTACACATACATTTTCGTTTTAATGAAACAGGACTGCTATTTTCTTCAATAAAACATTTCAATGAATAATATCATTTTATTTTAAGTTATATGCCATCACAGGACATACGTGATCTTATGATGGCACCCGTGGCCAAATTAAAAAGTGCTATAATCCAAATTTTAACAAATTATATTGAAACTATATATAGAATGCATACTACATACGAGTAGCAGTAAATCTGTACACTCGATGACATAGAAAAATATTCCTTAATGAAATATGTAAATAATTCGTTAGGGTGCCAACATGGGCACACTTCCCCTAAATATGAACTTTCTTTTGAGACACCTAGTACAAAGAAAAAGCTTATTGATATTATAAGGACTAGCAATGATATACATATAAATTATGGAAAATGAATTGCTATCCAAAGGTTGGGATTAACTATCACAAGAATTAGTAGAAATATTCAGATCGATGTCATCATTAACAACTAATTAACCTTTGGAATGGAGCCGGAAAAATGGTTTTTCGTTTTATTTGAACATTATATGTTTATTTATGGGAGTGTTTGAATTGAAAGACAGAGTTTCGAATTCATTTATCTTCTTGTTCGGCTCTGCCGAATCGTCAACTTTAAAAAAAGTTAGATACATAGTTTTTGTGTTTATTTATAGGAAATGCAACATTTATTCACCTCATTCGGAGGTGACAGTGTTCGTCAAGATTATGGAACAATTCATTTTCTCAGAAGAAAAATATTGGGCAACAAAATCATGAAACAATTCAATTTTCGTTTCACTTTTACCAAATTTTTATGCATCTTTGAAGGATTTTTGTTGCACCCTGTACCATCCCCATCAAACCCTCTAAATTTTGCGAATAGGGAACGTGGGTCATATGGTACTTTTTTGGCAAGGTCTTGGTATCTTCTTCACAAGAAAAACATAAAATTTGTACACAGGAAACTTGATCGTTAAAATGATTCTTATCAACAGTGAATTTCGTTATCTGACGAGCCCTCACTACTTCCAATGGTGTGAATGTTTTTTTTTGCGTTCAAAAGTGAAAGTGAGGACGGATTTTTTTTGACCCCAAATTATTCATCAGTCAGTCCAACAAAATTGTTGAAGACCATTCGTGGCTCATAGCTAGAAACATAGCGACATTTGAGCAAAACTGAAGTGCTTTGTTTTCATAAGAAAAATTGTGTTAGCAAGGATTTTTCAAGTTGATCATTGCTGTTCAATTATTGTGTTCGGCATCTGCATCTAAGCTCGATTTTAATTTATTCATTGATTAAACTAATACTGTTATCTCAGTAACAGATTGTGTGAATTTTTTTTGCAGATACGAACAATTGGTCTTTCTGGCTTTCTTGAAATTTTGGAAGCTTGAATAAATTAGAGCATTTCTGGTACACTAATGTAGGTTGAGTGAACTGCTCGCCGAAATATCTCCCAAACACAACTCTTAAAGTTGATAAAAATAGAGAGAGAGAGAATTTAACTTTATTGAAACAACAAACGGCTATAGACCGAGGTCTTCCTGCCACTTATATGTATAATATATGAACTTGTTAAAAGCATAGAGTAGTTGATGAGAATATTTTCGGGAAATTTGATTTAAGTATGAAAACGAACTTTGTATACAGAAAATTTGTACCAGGGACTATAAAATTTAGTAAAACTTTGATGAATAAGTAGTCCGGTCTATTTAGACATTCGAAGTTACATAAAGTCCCAACAAGCTGAATTTCTGTGAAGTTATTCAAAACATAATTACAAACAATGTCTAAAAGTTCCTCATCATTCCCCTGTGAGGAAAAAATTTTTATTTGTTTCTCATTTGTAAACGTCAGTTTCCAAAAACACAATATTAATCAAGGAAGTTTATTTTTTCAAGTCACTATTTGTAAAATTGACAGTTAACTTGTAAAACTTTTACAAGTTAGTAGTATTATTTACATTGAAAGTTGTCAAGTACTTGCTTCTAATTTAATTTATTCTTCTAATCTCAGAGTTCCTGGAACAAACGTATTTCTCAATAAACGTTCTCAAACTATTCAAAACGATATTCGTGCCTTGTTTTATTCGTATCTATTCGCTTTCCTTTTCACGTACTTGCTTCTAATTCATTTATCCTTCTAATTTCATCGTTCCTGGAACAAATATTCTTAGTAATAAACGTTATAAAAGTATTGAAAAACGATATTCATACCTGTTTCATTTGGATCTGGCCTTTTTCGTCAGAAATTATCAAATATTCTCGAATGACTTCCCTCTCGTAAAGCCACTGACAGTTGTCATAATTTTCCGATGTCATAAATAATCATAAATACTTACGACATTTGCGACAAATTATTGAGATTTTTTGGAATTTATCTCACCTTTTTACAAACGAGAAACAAATAAATAAAACAATACACGCAAGGTAACGGGTTTTACTGGCTCAAGAGGTAACTGACTCGCCTGCGGCTCGTCATTATATCCTCCATTCGCCAGTAAAAACCCTCTCACCTTGCTAGTAATGTTATATACTATATTCGAGGTCAAATGTCAAAAAATGAGTTTTTCGCGATTTTCAGCAAAACGGTAAGTTTTATCATAAAAGTACCTCAAACAAAAATGTAGATCATAAAATTATCTATAAAAAATGTATCAATACTTTTTTTCTTACGAGCCACCCTTTCTGAGATATAACGATTCAAAAAGTCGTTATCGTCATAATAAGCACACGTTTCCACGCCACCTATGAGGTAGTGTACTTAGCGCGTAGTTATAACGTTTTGAATCGTTATATCTCAGAAACGGTGGCTCGTAAGAAAAAAAGAGTGATACATTTTTATAGATAATTTTATGATCTACAATTTTTGTCTGAGGTACTTTCATGATAAAACTTACTGTTTGGCTGACAAACGGAGAAAACTCATTTTTTTTTGACATTTGACCTCGAATAAAATTTTTTCCTCACTCTCATTTTTTGGTCTAAATAGACCGGACTAAAGAGCATTTCTGGTATTCATGTCAATTCATAAGTACACATGTACGCAGTTAAGTTTGACGAAGGTAAAGTGGATTTTCAGGAACATTTCACAAAAACAAGAGTCAAAGTTGACGAAAATATTTTCGGGAAAATTTAAATTACTTGTCTGATATGAAAACAAAGTTTGTATACAGGAAATTTGATAATCAAAATGATTCTTATCAACACTGATTTTCGTCATCTGACGAGCCCTCACTGCTTCCAATGATGTGAATGCTTCCTTTTGCATTTCTATTGCATCATCCACTCTTAGGTCTTTTTGAACCCTGCAGCATCATGTTGTTTGGAGAGAATCTACCTTATTGGTGCAGTTTATAACATTCTGTTACTATCCGGTGGATTGTTATCGTTGTTTATCTTGTACTATCATAGGATTGGAGCAGTACTCAGTCGAAACCTATTTTATTACCCAATTACTATACAGGGTGTTTCATCATAAACTGGACAAACATATATTTTCGTGTAGAGGACATCGGGAGAATCATTTTTGCCTTATACAATATATCCCGTTTTCGAAGCATAAGCGAGATACAGGGTGTCAAACGTCATTTTTGAGCAAGTTTCTTATGAGTGTGGTCAGTTATGTATAACACTTAAAGGAACGGTTTCTGGTCAAATCTCAGTATTTTTGGGTTCTCTATTCAGAAAAGTTGACGAACTCCGAAAAAAAATTACAAAATGGCGGAAGACCTGCAATGTTCCAAATTTTTTTTTGCGGTTGTCAAATTGACTTTTATTTTCTGAATGAACACAATTTTCTAAGAATTTCTGCGAAAAATTTTTTTCAAAAATCGAACACAATTTTTTTTTACATGTCTACAGCGATGAAAAAATTTCACTCGAAATGGATGAAATTTGTACAATTGTACTTCTTGAATTATCAATCACGAATGTGAAAACAGAATTGTAAAATATCGAACGGTTTCGTTTTACAGTCATTCAAATGTTTCGTTCAGACCTCTGAAATATTGAAAAAAAATTTGTTTTGAATTCTAGAGTCGAAGTAATTGAATTATTGGCATGACCAAAACATTCTAGATGAATTTATACAAAAAAAATCAGTGAAACTCAGTTGGACTCGAACCGACGTAGGTATTAAATAGGAAAATGGCACTGTTCTAAGGATATTAATATTCGTTGCCAGGCAACGGTAGTTCGTAGTTCATAGAGTTTGACTACTGGTTAAATTTAATTCACTGAAATTCAAATACCTGTCCAACTCTATGAACTACGAACTGCCGTTGCCTGGTAACGAATATTAATATCCTTAGAACAGTGCCATTTCCCTACTTAATACCTACGTCGGTTCGAGTCCCAACTAAGTTTCACTGATTTTTTTTTGTATAAATTCATCTAGAATGTTTGGGCATGCCAATAATTCAATTACTTCGACTCTAGAATTCAAAACAATTTTTTTTCAATATTTCAGAGGTCTGAACGAAACATTTGAATGACTGTAATAACGAAACCGTTCGATATTTTACAATTCTGTTTTCACATTCGTGATTGATAATTCAGAAGACAATTGTACAAAATTTTCATCCATTTCGAGTGAAATTTTTTCATCGCTGTAGACATGTAAAAAAAATTTGTGTTCGATTTTTGAAAAAATTTTTTCGCAGAAATTCTTAGAAAATGTGTTCATTCAGAAATAAAAGTCAATTTGACAACCGCAAAAAAAAATTTGGAACATTGCAGGTCTTCCGCCATTTTGTAATTTTTTTTCGGAGTTCGTCAACTTTTCTGAATAGAGTACCCAAAATACTGAGATTTGACCAGAAACCGTTCCTTCAAGTGTTATACATAACTGACCACACTCAGGAGAAACTTGCTCAAAAATGACGTTTGACACCCTGTATCTCGCTTATGCTTCGAAAACGGGATATATTGTATAAGGCAAAAATGATTCTCCCGATGTCCTCTACACGAAAATATGTTTGTCCAGTTTATGATGAAACACCCTGTATATTCTAACGTGCATCATCATTGTCCTACATATTCTATTGTTTTCTTGGGCATAACTAAGCACATTGCTTCCATAGCAAAAAGAATTTGTTCTTCATTCATCTGAGGAAAAAGCGCGTTGAAAAAGGTCGTTCCAATTGATCATATCTGTTCAATTATTGTGTTCGGCGTCACTGCAGTTAAGCTTGATTTTGATTAATTTAATAATTAAACTAATACTTTTGTACCAATACCAGATTGTGTGAATATTTGCCAAATTTGAACAACTGGTCTCTCTGGCTTTCTTGAAATTTTGGAAGCTTGAATAAATTAGAGCATTTCTGGTACACTTGTCATTTGATCGAGTACACATGTACGCAGTTCAGTTTAATGTAGGTTGAGTGGACTACTCTCCGAAATATCTCACAAAAACAACGGTTAAAGTTGATGAAAATAGAGAGAGAAAGAGAAAGAGAGAGAAATTAACTTCATTGAAACAAATCAAACGGCTATCGACCGAGGTCTTCCTGCCAGTTATATAATACCTATATGAATTTGTTAAAAGCATAATATAGTAGTTGATGAAAATATTTTCGGGGAAATATGATTTAAGTATGAAAACAAAGTTTGTATACAGAAAATTTGTACTATGGACTATAAAATTTAGTGAAACTTTGATGAACAAGTGCATTTCTGGTACTCCTGTCATTTCATTAAGTACACCGTTGTACGCAGTTAAGTTTGATGAAAATAAAGTGAACTTTCGGGAACATTTCACAAAAACAAGAGTCATAGTTCACAGAAATATATTCGGGAAAATTCAAATTACTTGTCTGGTATGAAAACAAAGTTTGTATACAGGAAATTTTGATCATCAAAATGATTCTTATCAACACTAAATTTCGTCATCTGACGAGCCCTCGCAACTTCCAATGAGGTGAATGCTTCCTTTTGCGTTTTTATTGCATCATCCACTCTAAGGTCTTTTTGAACACTGTAGCGTCATGTTGTTTGGAGAGAATCCACCTAGTTGGTGCAGGACATAACATTCTGTTACTATCCGGTGGATTGTTATCGTTGTTTATCTCGTACGATTATAGAAGCTGTAATCAATCGGAACGTCATTTTATTACCCAATAAACAGATATATCTGACGTGCATCGCTGCCCTACATATTGTATTGTTGTCTTGAAGCTCTTGTTCTTAGGAAAACAGCGTGTTATAGTTTTTTTGAGTTGTGATATGAGACTTTTGATTTTAAATGACTAAAACTATCTTCTTAAAACATTGCCGACCATTTTCGATTTTGATATCAAATCATATTCAGGGCTCTACAAATATTATAAATATATAGCTATAATAATAATATAATAGGTACAACTCAAGAGAAAACGAAAAGACATCACTACACTACACTAAGTATTACAAACATTGAGACCAAAGCTCAATTAACAATTTTAAATTTTTTTCTTAAAGTTAGGGTAAAAGCTATAGTGATTGACACCTTAAGTGCATGGATACATTCAGCAGGCGAATTATATAGTATGATATATAATAATATGCCTAGTTGAATGTTGATATTTTGGTATGACCTTCAAATTTTCAATAAATATCGATTGAATATTCGAGGAGACACCAATTTCTCGAAGTTACATATTTGAAAGTCATTGATATACTTTGATAGTGATTGACACCCAGTATAATGCTATAATGGTCATTGACATAATTCATCTCACTCTTGCATCAATTTTGGGTATGATATCACCCTTCTTCTCTCACTCATACATCTTCATTATGTGAGTGAATAAGACATTAATACTAAAAATTCTAGAGAAATAATAAATTTTAGACAATTTATTCCATAAAACAACGAAGTAACAAAAAGTATTTCATAAAGATTTATTTCTTTTGGGTCAAGTTCAATTTCCTCAGGTTATCATTCTGAAAAGTCCATCATTAGATATTTGGCTCAAGATTTTGCAGTAGTGTCAATATGTGTATATGTTAGAGTTTCTTTGAGGACTGCACATAAATGCGTATATTTTTCGATTTTGTTATGTTTTATATTTAATTGATGTAAGTGAAACCATCAATGATTTATACATTAAGGTTGAACCCTATGTCAATCACTGTTCGATGTAATATTATTGACACAGTTATTGTCATATGGTTAAACTAGAGCACTAGAAAGATAGGTATGCCAGACAGGCTGACTGGGTCCAACCATAGACTCGAAAATTACAGATGGTAATGTCAATCTCTCAGTTATTGTGATCTATTGTTAGTTGCTGCTTTTTTTGAAGAATAGTAAATAGAAAGTATTGAATTTTTATTCAAAACAATGAAGTTGGAGACTAGACAGGTAAGCATAAGCATTTATTCGATTACAGATTTCATTTTATTCGAATTGTTCTGTAATTTTCGAGTCTGTGGTTGGACCCAGCATGGCTGTCTGGTATACTCCCCTTTTCAGAGCCTTAGTTAAACCTTGATATATAAATCATTACATCAATTGAATATTCCTCGGAATTTTTAAGAGTCGGTACAAGATTTTAACAGAACTTTTGAATTAATAGGGGGACGACGACGAATAGTCCTCAGGATTTTCGAATTTGCATTATCGTTTTCCCAATATGTACATGAAGGCAAACGTTGGATTTTTTTCAGACCTAGTAAAATACACACCTACTTAAAAATTTAAATATGCCAATTACTGGGAAGTTTTTTTGAATCTTAATGAGAAGATAATCATGTAATTCTTTCTATGTTATAGAATAATGATACACCTGAAATATTAATCAACAGTAAGTTTCACTCGATCAAGGTATTCAGTGGATATGAAATTATAAAAAATATACAGAATAGTTGGTAGGTATAAGATACCTATTTCTGATCATAATCATTAATATCTTTTTCCCCCAAATAGAAAAATAATATAAACTTGAAAGTCAAAAAATGACCGAATGGTGAAATTTAAAGAATATTCAATAATACAAACATTATACGAGTATAGTAAATATGGAGTAGGTATAAAATAGGTCCCAGTTCTCGAAAGCTACACAATGATAGTAAAGTTTACTACAGAATATCCTCCATATTTTTTTGAAAACTTAATGAATATTATCGCGCTAACAACCAATGCTTCTATTAATTTCACACGATATTCATGCAAAATACAGTGGCAACCTTAATATAACGAACCTCAATATAACGACTTCCTCGATTTAACGAATTTTTCATAATCCCCTTGAATCGTCCATAAGAGTCAATGTAAAACATACCTCTACATTACGAAAATTTTTTACGAACAACCTCTTTATAACGAATTTTCAACTACCTAAAAGAGTGTGAATACCTCTACTTAACGAATTTCGTCAACTCAAAACCTCTATATAACGTTTTCACCAATAACCAGGTATGTATGTGATTCAGCCGCGACAGGTTTCGACGCGTATTACGTAAAATACGAAGTTAGTTGATGGCTCAGAAACGTAAAAGGCGTTCCTTATCTGTCGCAGAAAAGCGAAGCATCACTAATTATGTTGACAAATATCCTTTTACAAAAAAATTAGACATAGCTAATAAGTTCGGGATTCCCGCAAGTTCATTGGCTACAATTTTAAAATCTAAAGATAAGTTTTCCGACGAAATTGGTGTGCCTTCAAACATCAGAAGATTGAAACCGTGGAAAAGAAACTACAATTTATTACTTTTTTCCAATCAAGATGAATAAAATTAGATTTAGGCTTTTATACCAATTGGTTGATTTTTCACCTCTTTTTATTTTGTTCTGCGAATTTTTGAAAAGAAAAAAACCTACTCACTTTATTGTTTTGAAAAAGAAAATATAAAATAAATGAGTAATTTGATAAAAATGAGTTTTCATTTATATGAGCAAAATTAGTTCGCTATAACAAGATGAGTACGTAATGTCGAGGTGAATAAAACCTCGGTATAACAAATTTTGGACCAACCTCACCTCAATATAACAAAACTCAGTTTTACGTATTACTTGATATAACGAATATTTGCTGGTTCCCTTCCGATTTGTTATATCGAGGTTCCACTGCATAACTATTTCCTTTTCAAGGACAAGATGCCAAAAATGATGATTAGCCAAATTTGATATTTACTCTGAACTGGTCCAAAATAAACTTTCAATTCTGCCGTATCTTCAAGGAAACAAACAACAATTAGTTGTTCAAATGATTGTGCATCACAGGGATATTTCATCAGATTTTTCGGCAGACAGTACCTGCCGGCCAGCATCTCTCATATCTGATTCATGTTACGTCAGCCAAACTTGCCTCCTTCGCGAGAGTTGCTACAGAATCATGAATGGAGCCCCCACCACCACTCTCGAACTACAAAAATTCTATAAAGCCGTTTCTGACTTTGGTAGTACCCATTCTTTGAAAGTTTATGGAATAAGGAATATGAAATTGTTATACCACAAGTTACCCGGTTGTTTTGGGAGTATTTCATTTGTGTATTAGAATTTTAGTTGTTCAAGCAATATTTATTTTGTTAAATATGGAAGCAAGATCAGTTAAACCAATTAGCCCAAAGATGATGTTGGATTACAGTTATTTTATTAGTGGAATTTCTTCTAGAAGAAGACCTGGAATTACTAGAGAGCTGAGTAAGTTTCTTTACCCTTTTCACTTATAATTAATTAATTTTGTATGATAATTGACGAGGAGAGGTTATCAACCTCTTTATTTGGTCAAACTTCGCAAATATTTCTATAATAGTTGAAATAATTTTATTTGTATATTGGATAATTGAATGACAACGTGAAAGCGTAAAAATGATACATGAAAAATTCCAAAATACTATTCCTTATGATTTTATATGTGTCTTCTACACAGGGTGTCTGTAAACAAATGCAAGGGAAATGATTCCTGGATGAAAATAAGCAAGGGTACATAATTTTTCTCGAAATCGACCCCCTTTCCAAGATACAGCCTTTGGAGGTTGACAGTTCTTATTTTTTTCACTTTTTTAAAAACCCCTTATGATTTTCCTTCAAAAATTGTTTTCGTGGGATAGATTTTCGAAAAATAAAATTCTTCTGTGGTTTCTCATTCAATTTTGGAGAAAAAAAGTCTCTTGCAAAATTTCGATACAGTCGATACTTTTCTCGGAAAAATAAAAACTTATAAGCAGCTATGATCACTGAAAATTCTTTCAAAACCAATTTTGAGCATAAACAATATCTTAGAATAGTCATTCCACGAAACATACGATGAAAGAGAATGAACAGTGATCATAAATGCTTGTAAGTTTTCTATTTTTCTAGAGAAAAGTATCGACTGTATCGAAATTTTGCATGAGACTTTTTTTCTCCAGAATTGAATGTGAAACCATGAGAGCATTTTATTTTTCGAAAATATATCCCAAGAAAACAATTTTTGAAGGAAAATCATTGGGGGTTGTTATTTTAATCCCCTAATAATAAAGTTATGGGATCAAAGAAAATTGTATGAGTAGGTAATAACATCCTTAAATCAAGAAATGTCAACTCGTCATCGCCTTCCAAAGGCTGTATCTTGGAAGGGAGGACGATTTCCAAAAAAAATGATACGAACTATACCCCTGCTTATTTTCATCGAGGAATCATCTTCCTAAGTCCCTCGCATTTGTTTACAGACACCCTGTATATTGTTTTAATTCGCATTCTTGCATAGTAGAGCAAGTTTAGCCGAAAAGCAACTTTCGCAAAACCAATATATTGATATAATTGCTACAAGATTTTGAAATTCAACAAATTCTGGATATCGTACAATTTTACTGATTATTCTCAGAATAATTTGCAACGTACGTTAGTTTCTTTGATAATTTTATCAAATTTGAGAGAAATGGAAAAATAATATATTCAGAAGAATGATATAATCCAAATCATATCATATCATATACAAATTCCACCCCGAAAAACTAGGACGAATAAACATTTCATGTGGCCAACATTTCTGGTACGATTACACAGGGTGTTCATGAATTTATATGACAAAATTTAGGAGCTGATTCCTCGCATGGAACTGAGAAGTCTTTCTCTTTCCTACAACGAAATTTCCTCCGCCAGCCCCTTTCTGAGATATCACCCTTAAAAGATGGTGACTGAAATTTATTTTTCTTATAAACTCTAAAAAGCCAAAAACTTGGAAACCTGGCCATTGCCTGTTTTCCACTCAATTACTAAATATAAATTATGTTGTACATTTTTATTTCTCTTCAGCAATTATTGGTTTTGGGAAGAAGTATAAAATCAAAAAATTAATGGATAAATCAAAGATTCTGAGTTGAAATTTCATTTCTTGTAACTCCATCTCGAAAAAAAGAAGTTTTGATGTGAAATAAAGTAAGGGTTGCTAATCTTACACCCCCCGTATATAATATAACAGGGTATTAAAAAACTACCAGAGGTATGTCAGAATTTCAAGTTTTCAGCTTCACTGAAATTCAAGAAGAAAAAATAAAAATCCAATATCACCTTTTGAGGGTGATATCTCGTAAAGGGGTGGGCGTAGGAAATAATGCTATAGGAAAGACTAAATTTTGTCGCATGATTTTACAGGCATCCTGAGGAATACAAGTTTGATAAAGGCAAAATGGTCAATTAGAGAAAGTAGATTGTTCCTTCCTCATGAGAAACATGGTGATAATTATAAGGAATAAGTGATACACCAAATAAAATATCGAAACATCAATAAATCCGTGATCCATGAAATGATTCATCTCTCTGTTTTCTTGAATTTTTATCATAATTTCAATCGTGAGACGGTGATTAAGTGATTTCGATTGAAAGTTATGAATGAAATTAACATATATGTACTCAAAAAATTCGAGTGAAAAATGTTACTTGGAATAATTTTATCTCGAGTGGTTTGCGAAATGACTCATTCACACAAAAATTGGAATTTTGGACAACAAACTTTGATGTATTTATATCTAAATCTTGTTTTACCGGCAAAATTTCACTTCATGATTCATTCATTATATTAAAAATTTCAAGAAAAGAGCCCGAGCTTTGAGGTATTACCTCAAAATTTTGTATAGGACTTGAGATTTATGTTGAGTATATTAATGCAAAATCTGAGCACGATTAGAATTATATTCTGGAAATTATTAAAAAATTGATGATAGGTAAGGAATCAATATTAAAAAAAAATAAATTCTTTGGTTCTGATGATGCAATCCTCTTGAAACTGTGCAAGAACATTCAGTATATCAATTTTCATTCACAAAATAAATTTCACTCGAATCGGATTTCTTGTTATGGAAATATGAAGATTCCTCTTTTCAAAATTCTGATTGCATTTTCTATGGTTTGTTGAACACTATGGCGACAAAATATCGCAAGAGGCTTA
Organism: Propylea japonica; assembly: GCA_013421045.1. NCBI lineage: Eukaryota > Metazoa > Arthropoda > Insecta > Coleoptera > Coccinellidae > Propylea > Propylea japonica. The sequence continues at coordinate 21,647,282 of CM024240.1, read as the reverse complement.
TCATGAGCATTTTGCATGTGGCTGCTAAATTTCATCTCTATTGGTTTCGTTTTGTCTGATATATTGAGGAACAAAAATTTTGAATTGCCGTATTTTGTGGAACACCCTGTATGATTTGGCTGGTTGAGGAACTCAACCGCGTTATTTGAGAACCGAACTCACCTGTCTCACTTTGAAAATATCAAGTCTCTGGGACTCTTCGACAGTTATCGTGTTTATGGCAGGCCGTTCAAAAAAGTTCGAAATTTAACGGAAAAACCGCAGTTTTTAAGAATTTATCGAATAAAAACAAAACCAATATTATCAGCTATAACAAGGCATTTGCGATATGAAACAAAATATTTATTTCTAGTTGATAAAAATGATATGAAGAGCATATCGTTTTACTCCTCCTTAGGGAAAAATGCCACAAATTATGTTTATGTCTTTCACAAACATTTTCACCCTTTCATCTACGCATGTGCCTTCCATGTCCATACATACATTGATAAATAAATAAAAATAAACATATGAAAATAAATAAATAAAAATAAACATATGAAAATAAATAAATAAAAAAAACATATGAAAATAAATAATAAATAAAATATAAACTGCATTATAGTCCAATATCACCCTTTTTGGATAATACGTAATTCTTCAGTGAGAATATTGTTTCTGTTTTCTACTGAAATAAATATTTAAATTTTTTTTAGCATCTTCCATATTTGTGGTTTTGTTCAGACATGGTGAAAATCATTCAGGAATGAATAAAGAAAAAGTTTTAACTGTTTATGGTGATAATCATTCGCACTGTTAAAGGTTTTGAATTTTGAACTGTTATATTAGATCAATACCTATTGAATTAAAATTCGTTGATAATCCATTTTAGACAGAAACAATGAAAATTCTTCAAATTATGGTGATCAATTCCCAAGTTAATATCATGTTTTTCGATATAACAAGATTGCCTAAATGAGATTTCGTCAAAACTAAAAAAAACAACCGTTATCAATACATAAATGACATCAATCCTCTTTTGCAAGATCATAAATATTATTGATCACAATAGTTTGATGACCTCGATTCAATAATGACAAATAAATAGTTATGTTTGTACGAAAACTGCCTTTCTACATAATGACTGAAAAAATGTTTAATAAAACCCATTACAATATTTTTTTCAAATATCATAAATAGAAAAAATATCAGATTGTTCGGAAATCGAATGTTACAACTTTTAAAAAAATATATCAGTACAATTAGTTATCATCATTAAAAAGGCAATTAAGAGATACGAAAGAATACGAATCATTGATTCGAAAAGTGTAACAGTCAGTTGCTAATTACATCGATATCTTCGAAAAGTTCAGAGGTCAGTGCAGCACAAATAACAATTTCTGGATTGATCTGGTTATTTTCAAAATCGTAACCAGAAAATTGAGTTTATGGGTTTGATAAATAACCGAAAGCGTTGGATCTTAATCCACCCTGGACTTTAAAACTAGATTATAAATTTCTGTATCGAATACGATTCTAGTTTAAGGTCGCAATGTCAGTGACCTTAAGATATATTGATCGTAGATTTTGGCACTTAGATTGAGCTTAGAAAATTCACCTATTTTCGAAATTAATAATTTGTAGTTCGAATTATTGCTTTATAATTGGTTGATCAGGAAATGAAAAAGTGGTTTAGAATTCAAAAATTTAAGAAAAGCCTTGAGAAGGTGCTTTTGAGCTACTTTTAATTGGTGTAGCTGTAATGCGATTATAGTCCGGTCTATTTAGACCAAAAAATGAGAGTGAAGTTACATAAAGTCCCAACAAGCTGAATTTCTGTGAAGTTGTTCAAAACATAATTATAAACAATGTCTAAAAGTTCCTCATCATTCCCATCAAGGAAAAAATTTAAATCAAGGTCAAAGGTCAAAAAAATTAGTTTTTCGCGATTTTCAGCGAAACGGTAAGTTTTATCATGAAAGTACCTCAGACAAAAATTGTAGATCATAAAATTATCTATAAAAATGTATCGATTTTTTTTTCTTACGAGCTACCGTTTCTGAGATATAACGATTCAAAAAGTTATAAAAGTCGTTATCGTCATAATATGCACACGTTTCCACGCCACCTACGAGGTAGTGTACTTAGCGCGTAGTTATAACTTTTTGAATCGTTATATCTCAGAAACGGTGGCTCGTAAGAAAAAAAGTAGTGATACATTTTTTATAGATAATTCTATGATCTACAATTTTTGTCTGGGGTACTTTCATGATAAAACTTACCGTTTTGCTGAAAATCGCGAAAAACTTATTATTATATTATTATATTTACCTTGAATTAAATTTTTTCCTTACAGGGGAATGATGAGGAACTTTTAGACATTGTTTATAATTATGTTTTGAACAACTTCACAGAAATTCAGCTTGTTGGGTCTTTATGTAACTTCCAATGTCTAAATAGACCGGACTATTACCTCAAAATTTTGTATAGGACTTGAGATCCATGCTAAGTACAAAAATGCAAAATCGCAGTACTATCGGAATTACATTATATGAATTATTCAAAGAATGAACTATGCAAAAGACTTACATTTGACATAGTAAAATTTCTATGTAAGTACCTATTTTCCAGTAGAGTTTTGACATTTTTCGTAGTTCTTCTGAACACTTTGTGAACGGTTGCCATGAGGATTACACATTGAAATGAGTCATTAATGATCAATTCCGTACATATTGAAATGAATTTTATTTGTTTCTCATTTGTAGACGTCAGTTTCCAAAACACAATATTAATCAAGGAAGTTTATTTTTTCAAGTCACTAACTTGTAAAATTGACAGTTAACTTGTAAAACTTTTACAAGTTAGTAGTATAATTTACATTGAAAGTTGTCAAGTACTTGCTTCTAATTTAATTTATTCTTCTAATCTCAGAGTTCCTGGAACAAATGTATTTCTCAATAAACGTTCTCAAACTATTCAAAAACGATATTCGTACCTTGTTATATTCGTATCTATTCGCTTTCCTTTTCACGTACTTGCTTCTAATTTCATTTATCCTTCTAATTTCATCGTTCTTGGAACAAATATTTTTAGTAATAAATGTTATAAAAGTATTAAAAAACGATATGCATACCTTGTTTCATTTGGATCTGGCCTTTTTCGTCAGAAATTAGCAAATATTCTCGAAGGACTTCCCTCTCGTAAAGCCACTGACAGTTGTCATAATTTTCCGATGTCATAAATAATCATAAATAGCTTACGACATTTGCGACAAATTATTGAGATTTTTTTGGAATTTACAAACGAGAAACAAACAAATATAAAACAATACACGCAAGGTAACGGGTTTTACTGGCTCAAGGAGGTAACTGACTCGCCTGCGGCTCGTCAATTATATCCTGCATTCGCCAGTAAAAACCCTCTTACCTTGCTAGTAATGTTATATACTATTTCGTACTTCCGGGCCTAAACTGACAACTTCACTCCCTTGTGACAGGTACTAAAGTGTCACATTTAATCCCTCCGGGATTAAATATTGACGAAACTTCCGGAACGATTAAATCACAAACAAACGAATTTAAGGGATATTTTATTGAAAAATTTCCAAATTTACCTTAAGCATTAAATATTTATCATCCGGAGCCTCCCGTAAGAACTGATCTACCTCTCAGACGTGAGATTTCTTGACTTCTTTGGCTTAAATCCCTCATTTCTTCTCTTCAAAAAAGCTAATAATTTTGGAAATTTACTTATATCAATATCTTCTCTAATGTTAATAACCGATTTCAGCATTGAGTAATGTGCCCAGAGAGTTGAGGCACAAACCGCTTTTGATTTATCATTGAAGTAGACTAACAGCGCATTTTCAGTAGATTGTCTCACATTTTTTAAGCGGCACCACTTTTTAAAAGCATCGTACTGCTGCTCGTATAGTTTTCTAGATTTCGGTGGTAACAATTCTTCACCTACTTCGGCTGCTCTTTTATCAATATCAGACACCTTCTTCACTCATGATACCAATAATTATCAATAACAATGTTTCTTTACAATGACACTAGTAATGACAATGTTTCTAAATTATAATTGTCACAACGCAATGTTACTATGGTAACTTATTTTAAAGACAGTTTATTAAATGAGTTGAAGAGAGAAAAAACTGATTGAAATTATTGAAATGATTAATAAAATCATACCGGAAGTACGAAAAGTATCGTATATACCTTGCGACTGAAGTACATTCAATCCTTCAGGTAAATTATGGCCCTCCCTGCGGTCGGGCCATAAACTTTACCTTCAGGATTAAATGTACTACTTCAGTCCCGCGGTATATAATGTACTATTTATTTTGAGATCGATGGAAAAAAATAAAATTTCTATGGTTCAGGTACATCAATCTACACAAAATAAATCTCACTTAAATCGGATATCTTGTTAGGGAAATATAAACATTCTCCATTTCAATATTCGAATTGAATTTTCTCTGGTTTTGTTCACAAAATTTTGCAAGAGGCTTATTATGAGCATCTTGCATGTGGCCGCAAAATTTCATTTCGATTGGTTTCGTTTTTTCTGAGATATTGAGGAACAAAAATTTTGAATCGCCATATTTTATGGAACACACTGTAATGAATTTAACCGCGGCATTTGGGAACCGAACTCACCCTGAAAATCTCAAGTCTCTGAGACAATCCTTTCGAAAGTTATCTTGCTAACGGACGGCCGGACGCCTCACGGACAGAATTTAATTTGACCACGGATTCGTCATCAGGGAGTCGAACCCTATCGTTCGATAGCGTTTTCGGCTCAAAATTTGAAAATAACAGACATTTGTCAAAACGATACAGCCCTCAACAATTGTTGGTGAATTTGAGTGATCTCGAAAACTTTTTTGACATGACACATGACCATGTTGGCATCTCCTAAATTCTCCACTATCTTCCACATTACTCAATCTACCTTTATCAAGAAGATTTAGATCCAATAATTATTCTGCTTACAATAAAACTCAACAAATCAATTTCAAGCGGATAACCAATAATAACTGCGGTTATTATTGGTTCAGCCCTTGGTTATTTCCTTTTTGTAATAGAACTAATTGTCAATATAGGTTATATTTATGCTTTTCTATGTTTTATGCAATGAATACAAAATTCGATTTGCAAATATAAATCATCATGCAACGTAGATTCAATGTATATAAGAATGAACATATGTTTTTCAGAATGTTCTGCTTAACAAAGAAAAAGTTTTTTGTTCTAAGAGAAATGATTCGAAGGTAAAATATTGCAGAGAAAAATATACAGGACACTATCCGATATATTTAAATGCATATGTATTGATATCGCTGTGGAATTTGGCTACATCTTACACGTCACAGTAAAGTTTGTTTTTTTTGGAACTTAAACACAGATTCATAATTTTTCCTAACAGTCAAGAGCTATTAATTGTACACAAAGTTTTTCCTTTATGCAAGTAAAGAAAGAATGTTTTGTTATACTTAAACAATATCAGCAATCTTTCAGAACTTCGTACAATTATATTTTGAATAATATTCACAAGTCAAAAGCTTTTGGATGCGTCAATTTTCGAACCTAACTCAGATATTTCAATAGATAAGTTTAATTCCAAAAGGAATGAAACTAAGACGATAATTCAAGTATGCTTCGTCAGTCAACAATTTTTGAAATTTGCCGCGTACAACCCTACTTTTCTAAAGCTAGAAGTTAACCCAGCTCTTGAGTCAGGTCATTTGCTGTTCAAATCAATGACGTAGACGGGCTAATTCATGACGTCATTACTTTGAACCAAAAATAACCAAAACCGCTCAAATGCAATTGGTTAATCAAAATGATAACCGGTTATCCGCTTGAAATTGATTATAATATATTTTTCAGCTAAGAAGCTCTACAACGCACCCAAAGAAACCATCTCACTTGCCGAAGGAATGCCCAACGATGGATCATTTCCTTTTGAAAGCATTAATGTTGTTCTGAAGGATGGTTCCAGCTATACCCTTCAAGGGGGTGAGCTTGCTGCTTCTCTGCAGTATCTCCCTAGTCAAGGTTACCCACCCCTACTCAAAACCCTCAAAGAATTTACTTACTTCATTCATGAACCTCCCAACTGGCAGAACACGGACATCATTATAACAAACGGATCTCAGTGTGGCATCAGCAAATCCATAGAAATGTGTATGGAAGAAGGTGTACCGATTTTAGTTCAAAACCCGCTGTATACTGGTACAGAGATAGTTGTAAGTTCACTTTATATTTGACGAAATTAACATATCATCAAAATTCTTAGACCACCTGTTCATATGAAATTATTAACTCGGTTGGTTTTCAGACTGGTGAATTTTTTTATTTCGAAACCAGGAAAAAAAAATCAAGGAAAGAGCAAATGTTTTCACCTCAAAATTTTTTTTATGCTAAGTTAATGAATGCATAATCTCACCACGATCAGAATTAAATTCTGGAAATTATTAAAAAATGAGATATGTAAAAAAATCAATGAATAAAGATACAAATTATATGGTTCAAATGATGCGATCCTCTTGAAATTCCGCATGAACATTTCGTACATCTACCAATTTTCATTCACGAAATGAATTTTACCCGCATCGGATATCTTGTTCACCGATTCAGCCTGTTCACAAAGGCACAACATGTGCATATCTCAAATCTACAGTGAAAAAAGTGTCTGATTGCTTTCTTTCTAGAATTATAATGACCAAAATTTGTCAGTTTACATTACAGACAAAATATTTTCTCGAAATTCCACAGAAGTTTGCACCTCATTATTCTCCTTTAAAATACCAAACTTCGAATTGATCAGATATTAGGACAGGATATTAACTCATTTTACTATTATTGGTGTTGAATACTGTGATTGTTTTATTCTTTTGGATCTAACAAGAATATTCAATTTATAAAAAGCACTCTGATAATTTGATATCAGAAATATTCCCCTCTCTTGGTATTTCTTGAATCCAGAGTTAATACTCGGAAAACAGAACACACATGATAGCTGTTGTCTCAGAGTAAAAAGTAAAGTGTTTATTTCTTAGTCTGGAGCAGTTTTCAAAAAAAATACATAAACAGAAATTCGGAAAGAAACTATCTAGGGTGTAACATAGTCATCCATTCTGATAATCAAGCTGCTATTAAAGCACTGAACTCAAAACTGATATGGGAGTGTCGAAGAAAACTCAATGGAGTAGGCAGGAACAAGAAGGTCTCTTTAGTTTTGGGTTACTCGGGAATCAAAGGAAACGCACCTATGAAAAAGAGTTTCTGGAGAAGGAAGAAACCGATAGAGAAGCGCTCTTGAGGAATCTTTCGGGAATTGATCGTTCCAAGAAGTTCCTTTGGAACTTTAAAACTGCAAGGTCCAAAAAGTACTTGGATGTCAGTAAGAATAGGTTACGCCTCCACACTGGCTCCCTAGCAGGAAATTGCCGCATTGGGAAACATATGATGAGAATTGGCTTAGCAGAAACTGACCGGGGTATATTCTGTGGTGAGGAGGAGACCCCAGTTCCCTTAGTTACAGAATGTAACTTGTAAGCCTACACAAAGAATGTCTTGGACAAGAGATTATGAGAGAAGTACCAATCTTGAACTGGAGGGAGAGCTATAGAGTAACAGTTGCGAAAACCAGCTCTGTCGGTGCCGCAATATATCTTAAGGGCCCCCTTAATAATCTACAACCTAGCTGTTGTCGAGTATCTAGCGAAAAGGAAGCATCTCAATTGGAGCAATATGCTCATATACTACCCAGCTTCAACTACAGCTCTCAGTTTACGAAGATCAGTGTCATCTACTGGCCATCTATCTATCTTTACTATAGTCCATTCTGGGCGTATGCGAATATGAACGACAACTAACGAATGTTCTATGGAGATTTTCTTCGCTTTATAACGACTATAGTAAAAGCATCAAATATTTTCTCATAAGAAAAATAATGAAAGCAGAGAATAATATTAATCGATTGAAATCAACCAATATTAAACTCATACTTCGGAGCTAAGCTCGTCCTCTTTCAAGGTAGAACGCAAGGAAGTGGTACTAAACAGAGCACCTATGGATGGTCAATTTCTCCTTATTATGACTCATCAGCACAAATGGCTATCGATAGGTGCTCTGTTTGATACCACTTCCTTGCGTTTTCCCTTGAACAAGCACGAGATTAGCTCCGAAGTATGAGTTTAATATTGGTTGATTTCAATCGATTGATATTATTCTCTGGCTTCATTATTTTTGTGTTTATGGCGATGTTACGCGTTAAACCTCTGTTTATTTACTACGATGTCAACTGATGTTTCCCTGAGCGACCTGCGTCGTTGACTGAAGATGTAAAATTTGGGAAATGCCAATACGTTTCGGTCAATGCGACAAATGGTGAACATCTCTCTACTTCGTTCAAGGTTCATGCTACGGAGAAGGTTGATCGTATCTTGGGATGGCGTCTTCGGTATTTTATACTTGAAAAAAGGTGCCATTTCATTATGAGTTGCAAGAAATATCTTGTATCTTGTATCATTCAGATCGCTATCCTGTGCTGATGAGTCCTAATAAGGACGAAATGGCCATCCATAGGTGCTCTGTTTGATACCACTCCTTTGCATTTTGCCTTGAACGAGGACGATATTAGCTCCGAAGTATGAGTTTAATATTGGTTGATTTCAATCGATTAATATTATTCTCATTTCATTATTTTTTGTATTAATGGCGATGTTAAGCGTTAAACCTCTGCTTTTCTCATAAGGTTTCTTTCTAATTTCCATTTCTGATGCGCTTAGCACTGTATTTCTTCAGTACAATATTCAAATTAATTTCAGATGAAACCGTATCGGCCTAAGCTTCTCCCAATAGATCAGGATGAGTTTGGCATCATTCCTGAACATCTATCAGCAACTCTTGAGGATTGGAGATATCAATGTGAAGCTGATCCTACGAAGAAAATGCCAAAGATATTCTACATAAATCCTACTGCAGCTAATCCAACAGGAGTAACTATTCCTTTGGACAGGAAAAAAGAAATATACAGGATATGCTGTGAATATAATATTTTGATCCTAGAAGATGACGCCTATTACTTTATGGATTTCCAAGATGCCAAGCCAGTGTCATTTCTATCTCTAGATGTTGAAGGAAGGGTGCTTAGGTTTGATTCTCTCTCGAAGGTGCTCGCTTCTGGGTTGAGGCTAGGTTGGGTGACTGGGCCAAAGCAATTAATCAACAATATTGAGCTCCACATACAGAGTGCATATTTGCACAGCAGTTCATTATCTCAGGTGAGAATTTTGTATACTTATGTGAAGAATGATTTTATCCACGACTATTATGAAATCCGTCCATTGTACGTCTCTGTGCTCGGCCTTAATAATACCCATTAATCACACAAGGTTATAATGAGATATAATTCACTGTTGTCCGGTGCTTCATAGATTTAGCTCTGATATAATATTCTTTATCCACTCCTATAGAGTAATATGTCAATTATTAAACTAATTTCTATGTGTAATAGTAGCTATAACACAACCGTAGACATGTCTATGAACCGAAAAGCCAGTGTTATATAACACCCGCCCATAACACCCGCTAATAAAAATACCTATATATATATAGGAAAAATGAAATTGCTTACAAAAAAAAATGAATAAAAAGTAGGATCGATCCGGAAATCTATTTCAGCCATCAAGATAACGTTCTAGCGTTCCAGATTTATTTTTGGAAAACATAAATTAAATTTAAGTTAAAAGTTGCGAAAGTACTTGATTTGATTAGTTAGAGACTCTGATTTGATAACCGACCACAGAGTACAGAGGTTTGAAGGTTGGACGAAATGTTGTCAACGCTTTTGACAACTGTTCAAAATTTTTTAAATGCAGATTAATTCGAATTTTACTGAAGAAGTCGTGGATAAAGTATAGTATTCAATTCGCGGTAATGCAGGTCAAAACACAGTTGATGAATTACACCACTCGCCTGACGGCTCGTGGTGCAAAATTCATCTGCGTGTGTTTTGACCTGCATTACCGCTCATTGAATAATATACTATTACATTGGTATTTCTTTAGTATTCTAAGGTACTCCTGTACAATCATTCGTGAAACACCTTGTAGAGATGAAAGGTGACTCATATTTGTTTTTATTTGCAGTCTATGGTACACAACATCTTCAGGCTATGGGGATTTGAGAAGATGCTGCACCACTTCTCTTCCGTTTCAAGCTTCTACAAGGTACGTCGCGATATCACGATTGCTGCAATGGAAAAACACCTCAAAGGTCTCTGTGATTGGTCGATCCCATCAGGAGGTATGTTCGTTTGGATCAAAGTGAAGAACGTGCCGGATGTTTATGAAATGCTGATGACCAGGGGTTTGAAGAAAAATGTGTGCTTCGCACCAGGTCAAGCGTTCATGGCTGATCCTACAGTTGCTTGCAGCTACATACGGGCTGCTTACAGCAGAGCATCTGCAAAACAGATTGATAAAGCCATGAGGTTGTTGGCAGAGTTGATACGAGAGGAGCAAGCCTTGTTGCGAAGGAAATTAGAAAATTTTATATAGTCCAAGCCTGTTCCATTTCGATGGAAAATATTCCTTGAAAAGGCTATACTGGAACCAGTTTTCTTAGAATTCAGAACGGCAATATCTGTCAAATATAAAACTGGGTTCATTCTAGGTTCGAAATTTGTTCCGTTCAGCTTTGGAATCATTCTTTCTGAAATTTATTTTTTTACAAGAATTTTAATGTTCAAATTGATAATTCTCAAACTGAACGATAAGCGACAATTTCTGACCAAATTTCCGTTTTCCTGAAAATCCAGATCGCAGAACGGCATTTCATGTCAAATCTAAAACTGGGTTTATTCATGATATAAGAATACATGTGTCTTATATCATGGGTTATTAAATGTTCGAAGTTTGTTCAGTTCAGCTTTGGAATCATTCTCTTAGGATTTTTTTTCTACAAGATTATTAATGCTCAAAATAATAATTATACTCAAGCTGAACAACAAGCAACAATTTTTGATGATACTTCATTAAATCAAATGTGTATTAAAGAAATTTGTGGAGAGTATTTGTAAGATATTTTAAATGAGTTTTATTGAAATCGTAATACAATATGTACGTTTTCAATATGTCGGATAATAGTATTAGTATGTATATGATTTTTGTATTACATTTATCGGATGAAAATAAAAACTTGATAATGAAATGAAATCAAATTTTTTGTTTCATTGATATTTGAAGTATGTGAATCTCTCAACAATAAATGCGATAAATATTGATTTAATCATGAAAAATTCTTCAAGGAAGTAACGATTGATTTTGTATACAATTTTAAAGAAGCGACTTATTAAGTATTTTCGGAAGATACGAATTTTTAAGATTTGATCATAATTCCAAGTGAAGAACGTGCCAGATGTTGATGACCAGGGGGTTGAAGAAAAATGTGTGCTTCGCACCAGGTCAAGCGTTCATGGCTGATCCTACAGTGGCTTGCAGCTACATACGTGCTGCCTACAGCAGAGCATCTGCAAAACAGATTGATAAGGCGATGAGGTTGTTGGCAGAGTTGATACGAGAGGAGCAAACCTTGTTGCGAAGGAAATTAGAAAATTTTATATAGTCCAAGCCTGTTCTATTTCGATGGAAAATATTCCTTGAAAAGGCTATACCGGAAACCAGTTTTCTAAGAATTCAGAACGGCATTTTCTGTCAAATATAAAACTGAATTCATTCTATGTTCGAAGTTCAGTTCTGAGATTTTTTTCACAAGAATTTTAATATTCAAATCGATAATTCTTCTCAAACTGAACGATAAGCGACAATTTCTGGCAAAATTTCAGTTTTCCTAAGAATCCAGAACGCAGAACGACATTTCATGTCAAATCTAAAACTGGGTTTATTAAATTTTCGAAGTTTGTTCAGTTCTGCTTTGGAATCATTCTTTTAGGAATTTTTGTTTTCTACAGGAATATTAATGCTCAATTAATAATTCTACTCAAGCTGAACAACAAACAACTGTTTTTGATGATAATCCTCTCAATCAAATGTGCATTAGAGAAATTGCGGAGAGTATTTGTAGAATATTTTAAATGAGTTTTATTGAAATCGTGATACAATATGTACGTTTTCAATATGTCGGATAATAGTATTAGTATGTATATGATTTTTGTATTACATTTATTGGATGGAAATAAAAAGTTGATCATGTAATAAAATAAAATTTTTGATTCATTGATATGTGAAATCTGTGATTCTCTAAACGATAAATATCTAATTAGTCATCAAAAGTCTTCAAGAAAGTAACCATTCATTTTGTATACAATTTTGAACAAGCGACTTTTAAAGCATTTTCCGAAACGCGAATTCTTGAGATTTTATCATAAGTCCAAGTGAAGAACGTGCCAGATGTTTATGAGATGCTGGTGACCAGGGGATTGAAGAAAAATGTGTGCTTTGCACCAGGTCAAGCGTTCATGGCTGATCCTACAGTTGCTTGCAGCTACATACGTGCTGCCTACAGCAGAGCATCTGCTAAACAGATTGATAAGGCAATGAGGCAGTTGGCGGAGTTGATACGAGAGGAGCAAGCCTTGTTGCGAAGGAAATTAGAAAATTTTATATAGTCCAAGCCTGTTCCATTTCGATGGAAAATATTCCTTGAAAAGGCTACACTAGAAACCAGTTTTCTAAGAATTCAGAACGGCATTTTCTGTCAAATATAAAACTGGGTTCATTCTATGTTCGAAGTTTGTTCAGTTCTGAAATTTTTTTTTCACAAGAATTTTAATTATTCAACTTGATAATTCCTCTCAAACTGAACGATAAGCGACAATTTCTTACAAATTTTCAGTTTTCTAAGAATCCAGAACGCAGAAAGGCATTTCATGTCAAATCTAAAACTGGGCTTATTAAATGTTCGAAGTTTGTTCAGTTCAGCTTTGGAATCATTCTTTCAGAAATTTCTTTTTCTACGAGAATATCAATGCTCAAAATAATAATTCTACTCAAGCTGAACAACAAGCAACAGTTTTGATGATAGTTCATTCAATCAAATGTGTATTAGAGTGTGGAGAGTATTTGTAAGATATTTTAAATGAGTTTTATTGAAATCGTAATACAATATGTACGTTTTCAATATGTCGGATTATAGTATTAGTATGTATATGATTTTTGTATTACATTATTGGATGAAAATAAAAAGTTGATGATGAAATAAAATCGAATTTTTGATTCATTGATATTTGAAATATGCGATTTTCCCAAAGATGAATTCGATTAATAACAAATTACTCATGAAAATTTCTTCAAGAAAGTAACGATTGATTTTGTATACAATTTTAAACAAGCGACTTATAAATCATTTTCGGAAAAGACAAATTTTTAAGATTTGATCATAACTCCAAGTAAAAAACGTGTCAGCTGTTTATGAGATTCTGATGACCAGAGGTTCGAAGAGAAACGTGTGCTTCGCACCAGGTCAAGCGTTCATGGCTGATCCTACAGTTGCTTGCAGCTACATACATGCTGCCTACAGCAGAGCATCTGCAAAACAGATTGATAAGGCTATGAGGTTGTTGGCAGAGTTGATACGAGAGGAGCAAGCCTTGTTGCGAAGGAAATTAGAAAATTTTACATAGTCCAAGCCTGTTTCATTTTGATGGAAAATATTCCTTGAAAAGGCTTTACTGGAAACCAGTTTTCTAAGAATTCAGAACGGCATTTTCTGTCAAATATAAAACTGGGTTCATTCTAACCTCGAAGTTTGTTCAGTTCTGAAATTTCTTTTTTTTACAAGAATTTTAATGTCCAAATTGATAATTCTTCTCAAACTGAACTGAACTGAAGAAAATTTCCGTTTTCTAAGAATCCACGCAGAACGGCATTTTATGTTAAATCTAAATCTGGGTTTATTAAATGTTCGAAGTTTGTTCAGTTCAGCTTTGGAATCATTCTTATAGGAATTTCTTTTTCTACAAGAATATCAATGATAAAAATATTAATTCTACCTAAGCTGAACAACAAGCCACAGTTTTTGATGATAATCCGCTCAATCGAATGTGTATTACAGAAATATGCGGAGACTATTTGTAAGATATTTTAAATGAGTTTTATTGAAATCGTGATACAATATTAACGTTTTCAATATGTCGGATAATAGTATTAGTATGTTTATGATTTTTGTATTACATTTATTGGATGAAAATAAAAAGTTGATCAAGAAATAAAATCAAATTTTTGATTCATTACTATTTGAAATCTGCGATTCTCTCAACGATAAATTCGAACATCGAATTACTCATGAAAACTTTCTTGAGGAAGTAACGATTGACTTTGTATACTATTTCAACCAAGTGACTGAAAACGCATTTTCGAAGAAGACAAATTTTTAAGATTTGAATATAATTCATAATGCATGAATCGTTCTACTTTAACAAGTGCTATATAGTTTTGACCAAATGTCTGTAATTTTCGTGTTTTGACCCGAAAATGGTCTCAAACGATAGGCTTAGACTCCCTGATGACGATGAGTGGGCCGTCCGTCCGTTAGCTCGTTAGCATGATAACTTTCGAGGGAATTGTCCTATAGATTCGAGATTTTCAGAATGAGTTCGGTTTCCAAATAGCCCGGTTAAGTTTGTTAACCAGCCAAATCGTACAAGTTGTTCCATAAAATTTGGCCATTCAAAATTTTTGTTCCTCAATATCTTAGAGTTAGACAAAACGAAACCAATCGAAATGAAATTTTTCGGCCACATGTAAAATGCTCATAATAAGCCTCATGCAGAATTTTGTTTCCACAGTGTAAACAGAACTATAGAAAATTTGATTGGAATATTGAAAAAAAGAATCTTTATATTCCAAAGGAAGATATCCGATTCGAGTGAAATTATTTTGTGAATGAAAATTCATGCAAAATTTCAAGAGAATCTCATATCAGAACCATAGGGTTTATTTTTTTCGTCGATCACAAAATAAAAGGTGATTTTAATGTGTATGAAATTGATCATTAATGACCCATTTCAATGCTCAATTTATGCTATTTTAATGTGCAATCCTCATGGCAACCATACACAAAGTATTCAGAAGCACTACGAGAAATCAAAACTCTACAGGAACATAGATAGAGACATAGATGAGAATGTATTTTCATCAAGAATTCATACACAATTCAGATTGAGATCATCGGAAAAGTCTTGTAATCAACTCGGTTATTAATCGAGCGACTAATGGTCTCGAACTATTAACGCGTTCGCTCTCTAGCATTAAAATATCTCGACGATTAGTCGCTGTCTTAATAACCTAGTTGATTAAATAACTATTAATTATGGATTTTTCAAATATAAAATTTTTTTGAATAATTTCCAGAAGATTATTCCTATCGTGCTGATATTTGTATTCAATAACTTAACATGAATCTCAACTCCTATAGAAACTTTTCTAGAAGTTTGTTCAGTTCAGCTTTGGAATCATTCTCTTAGGATTTTTTTTCTACAAGATTATTAATGCTCAAATTAATAATTATACTCAAGCTGAACAACAAGCAACAATTTTTGATGATACTTCATTAAATCAAATGTGTATTAAAGAAATTTGTGGAGAGTATTTGTAAGATATTTTAAATGAGTTTTATTGAAATCGTGATACAATATGTACGTTTTCAATATGTCGGATAATAGTATTAGTCAATATGTCGGATAATAGTATTAGTATGTATATGATTTTTGTATTACATTTATCGGATGAAAATAAAAACTTGATAATGAAATGAAATCAAATTTTTTGTTTCATTGATATTTGAAGTATGTGAATCTCTCAACAATAAATGCGATAAATATTGATTTAATCATGAAAAATTCTTCAAGGAAGTAACGATTGATTTTGTATACAATTTTAAAGAAGCGACTTATTAAGTATTTTCGGAAGATACGAATTTTTAAGATTTGATCATAATTCCAAGTGAAGAACGTGCCAGATGTTGATGACCAGGGGGTTGAAGAAAAATGTGTGCTTCGCACCAGGTCAAGCGTTCATGGCTGATCCTACAGTGGCTTGCAGCTACATACGTGCTGCCTACAGCAGAGCATCTGCAAAACAGATTGATAAGGCGATGAGGTTGTTGGCAGAGTTGATACGAGAGGAGCAAACCTTGTTGCGAAGGAAATTAGAAAATTTTATATAGTCCAAGCCTGTTCTATTTCGATGGAAAATATTCCTTGAAAAGGCTATACCGGAAACCAGTTTTCTAAGAATTCAGAACGGCATTTTCTGTCAAATATAAAACTGAATTCATTCTATGTTCGAAGTTCAGTTCTGAGATTTTTTTCACAAGAATTTTAATATTCAAATCGATAATTCTTCTCAAACTGAACGACTAACGACAATTTCTGGCAAAATTTCAGTTTTCCTAAGAATCCAGAACGCAGAACTACATTTCATGTCAAATCTAAAACTGGGTTTATTAAATGTTCGAAGTTTGTTCAGTTCAGCTTTGGAATCATTCTTTTAGGAATTTCTTTCCTACAAGAATGTTAATGCTCAAATTAATAATTCTACTCAAGCTGAACAACAAGCAACTGTTTTTGATGATAATCCTCTCAATCAAATGTGTATTAGAGAAATTTGCGGAGAGTATTAGTATTAAGATATTTTTAATGAGTTTCACTGAAATCGTGATACAATATGTACGTTTTCAATATGTCGGATAATAGTATTAGTATGTATATGATTTTTGTATTACATTTATTGGATGGAAATAAAAAGTTGATCATGTAATAAAATAAAATTTTTGATTCATTGATATGTGAAATCTGTGATTCTCTAAACGATAAATATCTAATTAGTCATCAAAAGTCTTCAAGAAAGTAACCATTCATTTTGTATACAATTTTGAACAAGCGACTTTTAAAGCATTTTCCGAAACGCGAATTCTTGAGATTTTATCATAAGTCCAAGTGAAGAACGTGCCAGATGTTTATGAGATGCTGGTGACCAGGGGATTGAAGAAAAATGTGTGCTTTGCACCAGGTCAAGCGTTCATGGCTGATCCTACAGTTGCTTGCAGCTACATACGTGCTGCCTACAGCAGAGCATCTGCTAAACAGATTGATAAGGCAATGAGGCAGTTGGCGGAGTTGATACGAGAGGGGCAAGCCTTGTTGCGAAGGAAATTAGAAAATTTTATATAGTCCAAGCCTGTTCCATTTCGATGGAAAATATTCCTTGAAAAGGCTATACTGGAAACCAGTTTTCTAAGAATTCAGAACGGCATTTTCTGTCAAATATAAAACTGGGTTCATTCTATGTTCGAAGTTTGTTCAGTTCTGAAATTTCTTTTTTCACAAGAATTTTAATATTCAAATTGATAATTCTTCTCAAACTGAACGATAAGCGACAATTTCTTACAAATTTTCAGATTTCATAAGAATCCAGAACGCAGAAAGGCATTTCATGTCAAATCTAGAACTGGGTTTATTAAATTTTCGAAGTTTGTTCAGTTCAGCTTTGGAATCATTCTTTCAGGAATTTCTTTTTTTACAGGAATATCAATGCTCAAAATAATAATTCTACTCAAGCTGAACAACAAGCAACAGTTTTGATGATAGTTCATTCAATCAAATGTGTATTAGAGTGTGGAGAGTATTTGTAAGATATTTTAAATGAGTTTTATTGAAATCGTAATACAATATGTACGTTTTCAATATGTCGGATAATAGTATTAGTATGTATATGATTTTTGTATTACATTTATTGGATGAAAATAAAAAGTTGATCATGAAATAAAATCAAATTTTTGATTCATTGATATTTGAAATATGCGATTTTCCCAAAGATGAATTCGATTAATAACAAATTACTCATGAAAAATTCTTCAAGGAAGTAACGATTGATTTTGTATACAATTCTAAACAAGCGACTTATCAAGTATTTTCGGAAGAGACAAATTTTTAAGATTTGATCATACCTCCAAGTGAAGAACGTGTCAGATGTTTATGAGATGTTGATGGCCAGGGGTTTGAAAAAAGAATGTGTGCTTTGCACCAGGTCAAGCGTTCATGGCTGATCCTACAGTTGCTTGCAGCTACATACGTGCTGCCTACAGCAGAGCATCTGCAAAACAGATTGATAAGGCGATGAGGTTGTTGGCAGAGTTGATACGAGAGGAGCAAGCCTTGTTGCGAAGGAAATTAGAAAATTTTATATAGTCCAAGCCTGTTCCATTTCGATGGAAAATATTCCTTGAAAAGGCTATACTGGAAACCAGTTTTCTAAGAATTCAGAACGGCATTTTCTGTCAAATATAAAACTGGGTTCATTCTAACCTCGAAGTTTGTTCAGTTCTGAAATTTCTTTTTTTTACAAGAATTTTAATGTCCAAATTGATAATTCTTCTCAAACTGAACTGAACTGAAGAAAATTTCCGTTTTCTAAGAATCCACGCAGAACGGCATTTTATGTTAAATCTAAATCTGGGTTTATTAAATGTTCGAAGTTTGTTCAGTTCAGCTTTGGAATCATTCTTATAGGAATTTCTTTTTCTACAAGAATATCAATGATAAAAATATTAATTCTACCTAAGCTGAACAACAAGCCACAGTTTTTGATGATAATCCGCTCAATCGAATGTGTATTACAGAAATATGCGGAGACTATTTGTAAGATATTTTAAATGAGTTTTATTGAAATCGTGATACAATATTAACGTTTTCAATATGTCGGATAATAGTATTAGTATGTTTATGATTTTTGTATTACATTTATTGGATGAAAATAAAAAGTTGATCAAGAAATAAAATCAAATTTTTGATTCATTACTATTTGAAATCTGCGATTCTCTCAACGATAAATTCGAACATCGAATTACTCATGAAAACTTTCTTGAGGAAGTAACGATTGACTTTGTATACTATTTCAACCAAGTGACTGAAAACGCATTTTCGAAGAAGACAAATTTTTAAGATTTGAATATAATTCATAATGCATGAATCGTTCTACTTTAACAAGTGCTATATAGTTTTGACCAAATGTCTGTAATTTTCGTGTTTTGACCCGAAAATGGTCTCAAACGATAGGCTTAGACTCCCTGATGACGATGAGTGGGCCGTCCGTCCGTTAGCTCGTTAGCATGATAACTTTCGAGGGAATTGTCCTATAGATTCGAGATTTTCAGAATGAGTTCGGTTTCCAAATAGCCCGGTTAAGTTTGTTAACCAGCCAAATCGTACAAGTTGTTCCATAAAATTGGCCATTCAAAATTTTTGTTCCTCAATATCTTAGAGTTAGACAAAACGAAACCAATCGAAATGAAATTTTTCGGCCACATGTAAAATGCTCATAATAAGCCTCATGCAGAATTTTGTTTCCACAGTGTAAACAGAACTATAGAAAATTTGATTGGAATATTGAAAAAAAGAATCTTTATATTTCCAAAGGAAGATATCCGATTCGAGTGAAATTATTTTGTGAATGAAAATTCATGCAAAATTTCAAGAGAATCTCATATCAGAACCATAGGGTTTATTTTTTCGTCGATCACAAAATAAAAGGTGATTTTAATGTGTATGAAATTGATCATTAATGACCCATTTCAATGCTCAATTTATGCTATTTTAATGTGCAATCCTCATGGCAACCATACACAAAGTATTCAGAAGCACTACGAGAAATCAAAACTCTACAGGAACATAGATAGAGACATAGATGAGAATGTATTTTCATCAAGAATTCATACACAATTCAGATTGAGATCATCGGAAAAGTCTTGTAATCAACTCGGTTATTAATCGAGCGACTAATGGTCTCGAACTATTAACGCGTTCGCTCTCTAGCATTAAAATATCTCGACGATTAGTCGCTGTCTTAATAACCTAGTTGATTAAATAACTATTAATTATGGATTTTTCAAATATAAAATTTTTTGAATAATTTCCAGAAGATTATTCCTATCGTGCTGATATTTTATATTCTTAAACTTAGCATGAATCTCAACTCCTATAGAAACTTTTGAGGTAATAGTATTATTGCTTCACCAATGAACGAGTGCTCAGAAGCACCTGAACAGGGCTTTTCTTATTTTTTTGTACACGCATTTATGAAACCCCGAAACGAAATCTTTTATTGTTCAAAAGCTTAGTTTTTCATCACGACTTCCTCTCCTATCAGAAATAGTCTGTAACTAATGAACATTCCTGAATCCCTTTCTGACTAATAACTACAAGACTAGCTTCATCCTTAGGGATGTCTGGTAGACCACCAGCAACTCTACTAATACCTTGCACGCGGCGTTAGCTCTGTTGAACATAGTTTGATTTATTGATTCCGACGTTGATATTTAATTAGAATTCATGCACGCTCCCAGTGAAGTAACAAATTAATGGCGTATTGAGAAGATATAATATTATTGGTGTACCTATATTTCCACGCTAGTGACATGATTGTAGTATACATATTCATCAGCATAATATCAATATAATTTGTGACAAATATAAACTGAAATTCATAACAAAGAATTTAAGAAAAGCCCTGACTAGGAGTTTTTGAGCGCTCGTTCTTTGGTAGCAGCAATAAGATTATTACCTCAAAATTTTTTACGGGATTTGAGATTGATACCAAATATATAAATGCAGAATCTCAGCACAATCGAAATTATATTCTGAAAATTATTCAAAAAATGATATGTGTGAAAATAAATAATTACAATAATTAAATTCTACGGTTCTGATGATGAAATTTTATATGAACATTCAGTATAGTAGTTTTCATTCTCAAAATAAATTTCACTCGAATCGGATATCCTGTTATGGAAATATAAAGATTTTTCTTTTTAATATTCTAATTGAATTTTCTATGGTTTTATTGAAACTATGGCCACGAAATTTTGGATGAACATTCAGAATATCGATCTCCATTCACAAAAAAAATTTCACCCGAATCGGATATCCTTTTATGGAAATAAGAAGCTTTTTTTTTCAATATTCCAATTGAATTTTCTATGGTTCTGTTCACAGTATGGCCACAAAATTTTGCATGAGGCTTGTTATCAGCATCTTGCATTTGGCTGTAACATTTCATTCCGATTGAGATATTGAGGAACAAAATTTTGAATGGCCATATTTTATGGAACACCCTGTACGATTTGGCGGGTCAATGAACTTAAACGAGCCATTTGGGACATGAACTAATCCTGAAAATTTCATGTCTCTATAACAATACCTTTGAAAGATATTGTGTTAACAGACGGACGGCCCCGCGGACAGAATTGAATTTGACCATTTTATCGTCATCACGGAGTAGAACCCTATCGTTTGAGACCATTTTCGGCTCAAAATTAGAAAATTACAGACATTTGGGCAAAACTATATAGCACTCTGTAGAACGAGCGCTCAAAAAGAAGCGATTGCACTTTTGTAAAATCCAGCTCAAATACTGCAATACTGGTAGTTTATTGAACAGGTACCTAATATTTTTTTCAAGTATTCACTAAAACTTCAGATAACCCGAGATATACAGGGTCATAAATAGCTGCACATGTTTTACTCATAAAATCTCGATAAAAGAAATGAGACTCACTCCAAAAGAGTATTATGAATTTGGTGTACAAAAGTGAGGAAAAACGTTTCAAAAGCTTTTCAAAAAGGTACTTACGCCAATAATTACTTTTTTCTCCAACCATCAAAAAATGTTGACATTTTTGTACTATTTTCAGGTGCAAAAGTCATAAATTCCCTTACCGTACAAAAATTTGCTCGTTGCTTAGCAACACTCTTAATCCTAGGATTAAAAAAGCTACTTTTTCCGCCGACCTCGAAATAAAAGGTGATTTTAATATGTACGAAATTGATCATTAATGACCCATTTTAATGCTCAATTTTTTGGCTATTTTAATGTGCAATCCCCATGGCAACCGTTCACAAAGTATTCAGAAGCACTACGAGAAATGTCAAAACTCTACTGGAACATAGATACATAGAAATTTCATTATGACAAATGTATGTCTTGTGCAGAATGAAAATGTATTTCAATAGAGAATTCATACACATATCATATTGAGATCGACGGAAAAATCTTGTAATAAACTCGGTTATTAATCGAGCGACTAATGGTCTCGAACTATTAAAGCGTTCGCTCCGCTCACGCTTTAAAATATCTTGACCATTAGTCGCTGTCTTTAATAACCTAGTTTATTAAATAACTATTAATCCTTGGATTAAAAGTAATTGCATTTGACGTCTACTTGTCAATCAATATTCACCAACAATACCAGATATCCCTGACTACCGACTTCCTATCGCCAAATTTATTTTAATTTTGGCTTGGTTGGAGAAAAAATGGTATACAGGGTGATTTTTTTAAGTGTTTCATTAGACGTTTTCGAGGAAGGAATTGTAATACAGATTCAAGATTTTAGATTTTCGTTTTAGAGTATATGAACTTTAATTGTAAAATATTTTCAAGAGGAATCTACTTCCGGTTTCACCGGAAACGAATGTAACTTTGTTATTTCAAATGCAACACCCTGTATATTTATACATATCCAAATTCTTCGTTCAATTCTACACTGATTTGATGTATGATATGTGCAACCACTCAAGCGGTTCTTGAATTATAGCCTGATTATCAAATTAGTGTCCATATCTTCAAAATTACTCATTACAAGAATTTCTTTTTGCGAAAGTGGAACAAAAGGAAGTACGCTGATACTGTTTCTTGTATAACTTATGATGAAATATTATACAGGATGTCTGAAAAAGGGCCCCAAAGTGAGCCTCAATAAAACTATAAAATCTAACTTTTTTCAAATGGCAACCCTATAATTTTGTAATTCCAATCGATGGCTCGTCAAAAACCAGTTAGGGTGTCCCATTTAGCCATTTAGCCATTTATTTCCTACAGGAAAAATCCCAATTACAGGAAATTATTCATGCCTCTAAAATCAGTAGTTTTGCCGTTATTGAATAAAATTCGAATTTCAGGATTGTATCAAGGTTTCTTAGTCTAACCATAGATTTATTAGGATAGAAGTTTTCAAGAAGGCTATGTCTGTTGATTTATAATGCATTTTAGAGAACTGTCATTTATACTTTTTCGATTAATCGGGCACTATGCAAAATATGAATTACAGAAACAGTGATGTATTGAATATGTTCTTCATTTATGGTGAATGTAACAAAATATTAGAAAGGGCAGTCAGAACTTTTAACGAAAGAAATCCACATTTACCACCTTTAACAAAATCGACGTTCAGGAAGTATCAAAACAATTTTCTTCGTAGTGGAAGCATTAACCCAAAACGGAATTGTTTTGATACCTCCTGAACTTTGATTTCGTTAAAGTCAGTAAATGTGACTTTCGTTCGTTGAATTTCTAATTACCTTTTCTAGGAATTTGTTACATTTGCCGCAAATAAAGAACATAGGTACCCTTGATATATCATTCCAGTGAAATTATTATTGCATGTTTTGCTTAGTGCTTGATCTGTAAGAAAAAGTAAGATTGACAGTTCCTAACATAGCCTACTTCAAAAATGTAAGATTACAAACTGTGCGAAACCTGTCTTTAATCGTGAAATTCGAATTTTATTGAATAACGGCAAAAACACTGATTTTAGAGGCATGAAATGTTCGGGACACCATAACTGGTTTTTGACGAGCAATCGATTGGAAATGCAAAATTATAGGGTTGCCATTTGAAAAAAGTGAGATTTCATAGTTTTATTGAGGCTAACTTTGGGGCTCTTCAGACACCCTGTATAATATTTCCTCATAAGTTATACAAAAAACAGTATCAGCGTATTTTCTTTTGTTCCAATTTCGCAAAAAGAAATTTTTGTAATGAGGAATTTTGAAGATACGGACACTAATTTGTGCACTGAAAGAAAATTCTCAGTTATAGTTATAAAATATTTGTTACTGCCAAATTTGGTGTGAAATTATTCAATAAGATTCACAACAAATATGGCTCATTTATTAAAACTTTTAGTAACATTTTTTAATATTCACTAAAAACAGACGATTTTGTTCTACTGAATTCAAACAAAATAATTTTATTATAAATAAGTTATTTATTACAGAGATTGAAATATATTTATCAATAAATTTGGTTTCCAATCAATATTATTTGGTCATTATCAATAAATGTAGAATTATCTGTTAATAAATCTTTGTTAATATGTTTATTATTATTAGGGTAATGATTTTAATAGATCATTTGTTTATAATAAATCTACGATAATAAATGATAGTAAACTTTATTTGTCAGAGCGTAAATTCCTGTACAGACAAGTCCCAGCGAATAGCCTTTACATCAGGATCGGAACTCCAATCAAACCACAATATTTTGTGCCGCCAAATAACGAAGTAATGCCAACGGTCTGCCAAGTGCCAACGGTTTCAGCATAGATAAATAAATAAAAATAAATAAAAAAATAATTTATTTATCTATGGGCAGAGAGTCTTGTCTCTGCTATGGGTTTCAGTTTCCAGAATAATTTTGTTCCTGACGGTCTTGCTGTGCGGCTGTTTGTAATTGTTGTGAGTGTAACAAAAAAATGGAAGTTTTTCCGTTCTTCCTTGCGGAATGTGGCGTTACCCAGGAGATGCTGAGGGATTTTGAACGTAAGTACCTAGAGTTCAAATCAAGCAAAAATTTATTGGATACACTGTAAGCAATATCAATAAATATAAGAAATTACTGATTTTAAGTAATATATATGTATCCATTACAGAATATCTCCTTCTGGCAGTGTTGGGACAGTTGAAACTCCTCTGGTCAATAACACTGCAAGTTTCAATGCTTCAAAAACTTACAGTAATTTGAGCAGGTGAGTAATAATACGAAAATTCAAATATGTATTTATATTTCAAAATCATGCCTTTCCTCGTCTCGTAATTCTCATCTTCAAATGCACATACGTTAAACAGTGATATTTTTAAGTAAAAATTTTTCATAAATTATTAATTAATCTTTAAGTCCAGAAGAATATTATAAAGAATGAGAGAGTTTATATTTTAGTACTTTGTTAATGTTATTACACTTACAATTATATATTAAACCACAAAATAGTGGAATTGTTTTTGTTATATGATTTGTATGTATTTTTGTTTTTTATGGAAAATATATTTATTGAATGAAAGATACATTGTTTTTCTGATTTTTCCTCAGGTCATTGAAAATTAAAATGGACAGTTTAATTTTATTACAGGTTTCATCATTATTAATGAAATATTTTGTCTGCTGGTATAACTATAATTTTCATTGAGTTTTGTTTTTTCTGTGAGAAAATATTTGGTTAGGATTATTTGGGAATAATTTGTCTATAATAAATGTTTCATTTATGAGAGCTAGTATTTTCACATCCAGATATCAAACTGACGGATAACTAACTAATATCAGTTGGAGTTCATATCTGGAGGTGAAAATATATAACGGCTCTCATAATAAAACATTTATTAGTAGTCGATCAATTCTCAAATAATCCTCACAAAATATTTCTCACAGAAATAAAATGAGTAATTCCAGCAAACAAAAATTTGTTGATTAATAATTATTAAATTGTTTTCATGTTGTACTTAGGAACAAGCATATACGAATAATAAATAAGTATTTATTCATACTTATGATGCATTTATTATGTAAAGCAAGATGTTTACTTATTATCAACAAATGAATATTATGATGGAATAAACAGAAAACAACCTTGAATAAGTCTTTATTCATACTTATGATACATTCATTATATAAATCAAAATGTTTATTTATTATCAACAAATGACTATTATGATGGAATAAATATAAGATAACCCTGTATGAGTCTTTATTCACCAAGTTGTAACACAAATAATTTGTTTCTCCATAGCAAATGTTTAATAAGCCATATTTCAATCACTAATTTGGTGATAGTTAAGGATACTTAGTTAATGTAACAAAATTGTTCTTTCGGTGTGACAACCTTTTTTCAAAAGATTTGATAATCAGGCTATAATTCAAGAACCGCTTTAGTGGTTGCACATATCATACATCAAATCAGTGTAGAATTTAACGAAGAATTCGAATATGTATAAACATACAGGGTGTTGCATTTGAAATAACGAAGTTACATTCGTTTCCGGTGAAACCGGAAGTAGATTCCTCTTGAAAATATTTTACAATTAAAGTTCATGTACTCTAGAACGAAAATCCAAAATCTTGAATCTGCATTACAATTCCTTCCTCGAAAACGTCTGATGAAACACTTAAAAAAATTACCCTGTATTCATCCCTCAATCGCTCATAAAATATTTATATGCAGACAGCAATAATTTGCCGCTAACAGCGGAAAATCAAAAATTTTCTCAATTTTTTTTCACTGGTATTTCGAAATGCCCGCAGCTTTTGAGATTAATTTTGTTGAGATTATTGGGTTTTTTCTACAATTATGACAATTTTTCAAAATCTTTTCAGTCAATACTACTTGTTCTTTATGATTTGGTTAAGATTTATTTTGTTGCAATTATTGGGTTTTCTTGACAATATTTCAAAGCTTTTTTTAGCCAATACTACTTTTTGTTCTTTGTAGTTCGTTGTGGAGCTTCTGGAATAAAGATAGTAGTTCCACTATTTCATCGTGACCATTTTCTGTAGCTAACTGTAGGGGACTAACTGAAATGTCGGCACTATCCACAACGGCCCACTTTTCTATAAGAAGTTTTACAATATTTATGTCTCCCTTTTCCGCAGCAATATGCAGCGGAGTGTACGTTTTTGAATTCAAGGCATTCACATTAATATCTTTTCTGCTCAGAAGAATTTCCACTGTATTTAGATGACTATGTTCAACGGCAATATGGAGAGGCGTCTGAGCTTCCAAATCAGTAGGATTGATATTAATTGCAGGATGATTCAATAAACAATGGATAATGGATTCACACCCATTACTTGCAGCGTAATGAAGAGCGGTTTTTCCATCTTTCGGATTTCGTATGTTGACATCACATTTCCATTCCACCAATTTTTCTACTATTGGATCGAAATTTTTTTGGGCAGCAATGAGTATTGGAGTACGCCCATCTATATAATTGTTTGGGTCAGCACCATGGCGGAACAAAGTTTCTAATATTTCAATCTGACCATTAAAAACGGCAGAACAAATTGCAAATGTCTGTCTCTTCACATCGAGCTCAACAAGTTTTTGCGATAGTAATCCCTCAACTACGTCGATATCATTATGTTTGATTGCGATATTAAATAGATTTTCAAGATCTATATCTTTCGAACACTCATTTCGATTGTCGGATAATAAGGAAGATAGTATTTCTTTTTTTCCATCCGATAGGGCATATGACAACGAAGATTTACCGAATTTATCTTTCTTGAATGGATCTGCACCAGCATTTCTTAGAGTTGGGATCATATGTTTCTGACCTTCCTGAACTGCTAAATGTAATAGAGTTGTTCCAAGAAAGGAAATATCAGTGTTAAAATCATATCGTAGCAAAACTTGCAACATTTCAAGGCGGCCATTGTATACTACTGAATACATCGCTGCTGCCTTATATTTTGCATCTAACTTCAATAAATTCTTTTTTAGTAAAATTTCAACGATTTCCAATAAATTCATTCCGATTGCTCCAAAAAACAGGAGTAGCATATCGTCTGATTCTAGAATATGCCTAGCTAGTTTTTCTTTTTGAAGTTGAAAAAGTTTCAAAGTAACTTCATTCTTACATATCACAGCATAGATTAGGGCTGTGAAACCTAAATGATCTTTCAAAAATGGATTGGAGCCACTTTCTATCAGAATTTTAACTGTATCATTGTGTCCATTTAAAACTGCCATGTGTAATGCAGTTCTTCCAAAATCATCCACTTGGTCTATGAGATTTTTTGTTTTTTTTACTATAAGCAATACAACCTCGTCATTCCCATCCTTTGCTGCGATATGAAGTGGAGTAATGAGATTGATGTTTTGGCAATTGAAACTCAACCCTTGGTTACATAAATTGCTTATCTGTTGGTTGTTACACATTTGCACCGCTATATGTAAATATGTTGTGTTTTCAAAATCTCGAGCTCTTATGTCAGCATTCTCTTCCGTGATTATATCCAAATCACCTTTTGCTACTTTAGAAAAAATTCTTTGCTTTTTTGCGATCGTGACGAAATTGTCTAAAAATGTGTTTTTTTCTCTTGAGTACTTACTTTCGTTACTTCGAGTAGATATGATATGCTTGGGATCTTCTTGAGTGAATGTTTGTGCTATAAGAAAAGTGGCCATAACAGAATCAAAAAACAAAGCGTTCAATTCATAATCGCTTTCCAGATAATCTATCAACATCGAATGGAAATTTGGATCATTTTCATGTCCGTTTCCACTATATAGAATCTCGATAGCCAGAATTATATCAAGAATAAGAGATTTCATTAGTTCAAGGGTTTCATTCTCCGTCTTTAGTTTTTTATAACTTGACTTCTGTAATATATTTTTGAGTGTGAGTTTGTTTCTGAGTATTTGGACTGAAGAGTAAACATGATGATTCGTTTCCATTTTTGTTCTGTATGTTTTTACCTTATCTCTGACAATGAAAGATTCTTGAAGAATATCGTATCGTATCGTATCGAATAAATTTCGAATATCAATATTCGCGTCAAACATGAGAAGGTTTATTGTTTCCGCACATAGTTTATTTATCTTGTTTCTATTTGATTCTTCTACCCTGTATTCTATGAATTTTACAATTCTTAGTATATCCTGAACTTCATTTGTGTTCAGATTGGGAGATACGTGTTGCAAGTAAACGTCTCTCGACTCAGAGGAAGAAGTAAACTTTACTTCTTCCTCTGAGTCTCTCAATCTCACTCTCCCACCTTTCATAATGAGGGCATACGCTGGCTTTAGTTTCCAATTATTTTTCGAGATTAGCTTGGCTTTAATATTTTCCAATTCTTCACGTGTTGTATCATATTTCGGTAACAAAGATTTAACTTCATTAAGATTATCTATCAGTTTTTCAACGTAATAAGGTCTAATATTGCATTCAGAGTATCTCTTGAATTGTTTATCAACGCATAAAGCTATTGAAAACGTATTATCTATTTCCTCTACAATAGATTTGAATGCAGTTTCCTCATATTTTTGTGTGAGTAATCGAATATAATGCTGCAGTAGTAATTCATCAGCTATTTCTCCAATCTGATCCACGTCATTTCGAATGGTTTGTAGAGCAGTTTCATCGGAATTTTTGACTAATTCTAATTTATACTTGAATGTTTCTCTATAAGAAGTCGAATTTATAAAGTTCAAAATTGTTCTTCTTGATTCATCACTTACGGATAGGAGTATGAAATTCGCCGTGAATGCAGGCAGTTTTGGAGCGATGAGCGTGTTTTTCAAGTGCTGTGAAATCATACATAGAACCCTGATGATGACTATTTTAGCTCCTCCTTTTTGCGGGTGCATGGAATGGATCAATTTTGCATATTCAGAAATTCTGTACAGCGAATATATATATCTGATATAGTCGAATTTATTATACAATGTCTTGAAATCCGGGCAGTTCTCCATGATTTTATGAACGACAGCCCTTCGTTCCAAGTCAGGTAGCTTCAAAAGTTCTCCAACCTCTTCAATTTGTATTTTTTTGAGTATTGATGAAAACATTTTCAAAAATTTGATGAGTTCTGATTTTTTCAAAATGGCTTTATAACATGCGTTCAATTCATGCTGTTGAGTTTCTGAAATGATGAAACAGAGAAGGTATAATTCAATTTCCTCCCACGGCAATTTATCATAAGTCGATCTCAGCAAATGTTTCAGGAGATAGATTTCTTTGGTCAGGTACTGGAGGGAAAAAATTAAAATTTCTTCATCATCCGCAAAAGAACTGATGATATCCACTATGTTAGATACAAGTTCACATGTTTTTTGATGTCGCCTATTTTGAAACCGTTCTGAAGTCTGTTGGAGGAAACATCGTTTCAACAGGAATTTATATATGAACATTTCTACCTCTTCTACCAGAGGAATATTGTTCAATTTAAGTTCTGTGAAGTCTAAAACTCTATCTTCTACTCCTCGTTAGATATATGTTTTTTCCACTTCTCAAGTATTTTACTCATATTGCTAGAACAACCATTAACCGCTTCTTCATACAATTGATGCTGTTCTTCGACAAAAACTTCTTGATTCCATTCATTGTTTTCATCTTGATTTCCTACAGACTTTTTTTTCTCTCTAGTGGTGATTTCAGTTTCCATATTTTTTAATTTTTCGTGAGAAGATATGTTCTTTTCATTTACAATAAACTCATTTGAATTGCTTGAACTAGCAGTTTCAATCGCAACTTAGGCTCTTTCGTATCATCCAATGCATGTTGATTTGAACTGTTTTGTTTTCGTTTTCTTGTCCTGTCGAGTACAGGCGTGGGCTATGGTCAACCTGAAATGTATATTATCAAAAACTAAAATATTCGGGGATGGTTCTTTTTTCTCATCGCCAGGGCCGGCTCTAGTTCAAAATAAAATTATTCCCTATAGGTAGGGTTGGGAACCAAGTAAATATTTTTTAAACGAAAAGGACTAAATATAATATCTATAAAATTTTGCAGGTAATTGCAATGGCGCAAAACGCATCTGATGAAGGGGAATTGTGCCTGAGACGGCATACAATGAAATTTTTCAATAAATATGGCACACATCTGAGCACTAGTTCAGAAAATTACTCTGAAACACCCACTTTTACAGTGACCGAAAAAAAATTATCGCTATGCCATCTCATACTGATATACCGGGCAAGATGGCATACTGTGTAATTTCACTTAGACTGAACTAATACTGATAAATTTTACCAGTATTATTTTATGATTTTAGAAAATTAAAGAGTTCAAGAAACGAAAACATAAATGCACATAAACATAGTAGGATATTTATTACTTATTATTATTATTAGCTAAGTTCATTTACTAAGTACAGACCAACAAAATAATTTATTTCGAACTGGGCTTCCTGTCAGCAACTGGCATTTATTATACCATTCTACGCAGAACGAACGATTATGAGCAGAATTGACAATTAAATTTGGCATTGCTGGTCGAGATGTCTTAATTACTCGAGTTATGAAAATTTTATCATCGTAAGGCATTTTACTGAATTTATTATTCAACATAAAATCTACAGGATACCTATTCCGTTTCTTCAAGTTCACTACTTGCATTATAATTTTCACTTCTTCTTATTGAAATTTTACCTACAAACATTTCCGATAAATGTCACAAGACCACAAACCGCACGCTGAGAGGATTAATAATTCGTTAATCAAAAAGGAGAGAATCAAAACAACAGCTGATCTCCAACTACGATCGCCGGGTTGATTCAGGCCGTTCAGTTTCGGCAAAGCTCGTTCGCCTAGAAGCGAAAATAATGTCGCGGAGCCGGGCCTCCGATGCGTGATCTACATCTTGAATTTTGAGTGGTTCCCGCACCGTTCATTTGAAGAAGTTTGAAATGTTACATTCTAACGAATCTTGACTCGTGGAGGCGAGCCTCCTTATCTGAGAGGATTGCCTGCTATCCGTTACGCTGTATTGTGTGTTGCAGATAATGTATGAATTTTTTAGACCGCTGCGTAATAAACATATGTTTAATACTTTGAGATTTGGTTAGTACATAGATAGAATGATGGAAATAATACAAATATAGAAATGTGATTATTTTTTATTTGAATTTGAATTTAACATTGAAAAAAATTCCTCCTCTGAGCAGCCGCCACTGCCTCCTATCGCTACGATCTCTCTATCGTGAACGGCGCAGAGCGGATATGAACGACAACGAACGACTAACGCTTTACTCACTTCATACTCTCGCGTCTTATTTCAACAGGGGTCTGTCGCGACAGACCAGAAATCAGAAGGAAGGGGTCAGAGGAAGTTTTGTTGATATCCTCTGATGAATTTTTACTGTTATCGTTTCATCCAAAGGAAGGTTTAGTAGATAAAGAAGACGATGATGATGCTTGCTTGTAAAGAGCTCTTTTTCTCATCTATAGGTCTAATGAAGACTGGATTCGCTATCATAAATCCTGAGATGGTATCATTCGGGGTCAGCAAAAAAGTGCATTTGCAATGTCTGCCAATATGTGAAATATGATGGCCTATTTCGTATCATCAGTTTTCATCTATATTTGTGGATTGAAACTTCGTAATCTCAAGGTCTTTCAACATTTGCAAATGATACAAGGAGAAGTCCTATAAAAATTTGAAAAGTTGAGGGTATTTACAGTTCAACCAGATCAGCAAATGCATGCTTTGCACTTTTCTGCAAAATCTTTATTATATTAATAAAACAGGATCTATGGTTACCGTCTAAATGCAATATCTTTCAAACGGCTGCACCAAATTGAAAAATTCTTTTTTTGTTGTGTTCATAATTGCTAGGGCTGGGTTTATACAACAAAATATTTCCAAAAAAATTGTTCAGAAAAAAATAAAAGGCTTTCCTGTTCTTACGACCTATCAAGCAGTCATAGATAGATTATAATGGTTTTGACATTTGGACAAAAAGTGAAGTTACATCGAGTGAATCGAAAATTTAAAATTTTAATCAGAAATAACGTAAGAACTAACATATTATACAACAATTATTTAGGTACTAATGCCATATTTTACTAATTTTAAACCTATGATCATTGTTTAAGGAAAATTAAACAACTTAAACAATGCTATGATGTATGAATGTATTTTGGATTGCCTGATGCCCGTATGTTTATGATCACAAATCAGATCAACAGATGGCGTTGTAGTCGTTATCTAGGTTATTCATCTATTCTGCAACTAAACGGCTGGATCGAATTGAATGAATTTTTGTGTATGCAGAAAAACAGGGGCGTTCGGCATCGACATCGGACTTGTCGGATCGATCTGAACCGTTCGTTTATTACATCCGGATTGAGGGGAGTACACATCTCTGGAGCGTTCGTCATAAAATCTGAGCAATCGGACGTCGATCTTTTCGCTCGGTCTATTTAGACGGAGCAAAGCGATTTTATCCATAGAGTTTTATTTTTTTATATATTTTTTTGTTTTATGTTGAGTTTCCTGATCTGACGACCGATAGATTGAAAAATTCTAACACTTTTATTCTTCTGTTGTCATTTATTCATTAAAAACTTATTAATTCATTAAAAATTTCCGATATAGCTATCGTAGTTATGAATGTGTAGGAGGAGATATTCCTTTCTTGTTTCTTTTTCGTGTAATTAATTAATTAATTAGGATCTTTCGGTACCACTATCGCCGTATTGATCGATCAGAAGGGCATATTGCATTCCTCGTTTCCTTTGCATTCAGTGCCTTTGCACCTAATTACTCAATTGAGATTTTACTGAAGAGCTACGAAAAGGGTGAAAGTATCGTTAAAAGATGAGCATATTTCCCAAAATAGTGATCTTTGAAATCTCATAATCTATAAAAGTAGAACAGAGCAGTATGTTCTGTGGCAGATGCTCTGTACCGTTCGTTTATTCCCAGATAAATTGCTTAGTCTGAAAATATGATCTGCGGAGCGAGCAAGATTATCTCTGTGACGTCATGACATTTGTTGTAGAGTGAAAATAATAAAAGAACGCTCAGGCGCAAAGGCTTGTCAAATCAAAGGAATTCGTGACCTCAAAATTATTATTTGCTGTCTTTCGCTCTGAAACGGTGTCTCTGCTTTCGCGGTACCACATATTGTAACAACAAAATTAGTTTCATCTTTCGTTAAAACATTCAGAACTTAAATAACTGACCTAAACTGTCCTAAACTAACTTTTAGGTTAGAATAAAATGACATTTGGAGAGCTCTCGCTTTTGAGAGGGAGCGAATATATCTTGATCTTCTTGCTCGCTCTGATAATAAAGATCACGATGCAGAG
Source organism: Propylea japonica (assembly GCA_013421045.1). Classification (NCBI taxonomy): domain Eukaryota; kingdom Metazoa; phylum Arthropoda; class Insecta; order Coleoptera; family Coccinellidae; genus Propylea; species Propylea japonica. Next base: position 21,613,404 of record CM024240.1, on the reverse strand, counting down.
TGAAGTGAGCGAAGAGAGCTTAATAAAAGACCAGCTGAGAGCAAGAAGTGCACGCCGAGCAGAATATTCAGACTAAGCAATTACAGATGAATCTGTACGATCTGTGGTCACGTGACTGAAAACGTCTGTTGGGCCCGCTAGTTTCATATTTCATATGGTTATATCAACCGATTCTGAAAAAATCAGAAGGATATTAATAATTTAAAAAAATGCGATTTTTAGTCATGTTCATGTTGGTGGACACGCTCAAAGCCACACGATTTTTGTCGGACAATCATGTTTTCTGTGTCCTCCTAGATTGTTTTTATGATATCATAAAATGCAATATTGCATTTTACAAGAAAAGTATATGTATGATTTAAAGAAATTGAAAATATGGTCGATTTACGAAATGTTTGCTGAAAAAAAGCCGCGACTACAAGAAAAATGTGGTAGACTCAACTTAATCTAGCTATACAGAAAGTAAGAAAAATATATTAATAATTTGTAATTTGGCCCACCGGCACCCAGACTAATTGTCTTTTTTGTTCAAAAGATATTTACTTGGTTAGGTACATACTTTATCCCAACCCTCCTATGACGTGGAATATATAGAACCATTGTTTAAGGAAATTAAAACAATGATAGAACTAAAATCTAACTTCTTGTCCACGACCCATATCCCATAGGATAGGATGAAGGGATAAACTAACTGTTCAATACTTACCACACAATATTATTTTGATTACCACTTTGAACTGCTGAATACTCGTAATAATATTATATAAACTAATTATTTCAATGAATATTCTAGGATGAGACACGGTATTGGTATTGTTCATATTTATTTGTGTGTAATCTAACAATGGATAAATATCACTCAGGTACTTAAGATATAATTTTATAAACATCTTAAACATACACAATTTTCGATTTCATTTTTTATATTCTATGATACCTACTCGTTATCTATGCTATATCTAAGAAAATGAATTCATGGAACTCATGGAAGCATCAATTCTCTCACAAAAATTTTATATCAGATATTTTCATCACTTATTTCAGATATGAGACCGAGGACAACTTAATACATATTTGAAAATGAAGTATGTAGTTCCTTTATAAAATGCGTCCGTCTGAAAAATATCGTCGTCAAGTAGGCTATGGAATTTTGAACGTCAATATAAAATAATACAAATATTAGATATACAGGGTGTTTGGTAATCGACGTGATCCATCGAAGGTAATATACTAGACTTTTTCAGCAGTAAAATGCGTCTAGTGAAGCATATTCCGAAAATCTATGGTTACGAAGATATTGCGGTTTTTTATTTTGAAGTTTTCTTCTTCGTTATTGGAAATAATTAATTGTGTAAAAAGAACTTGATTCCTTCTACTATCAATGAATATGTTTTTAAAGCTAAGGAGATGGTCCTCATTTCTTGCGAAAAAATATTCACTAAAAATTCTGATAACGCAAGATATACAGGGTCATAAATAGAAGAATTGAGAATTTTACGAAAAAAGTATCAACTTGGTGAATAAATGTAAGGAAAAATTTACCTGTGTCGTCGTTAGCTTTTCAAAAAGGTACATACAGGGTGTTTCATCATAAACTGGACAAACATATATATTCGTGTAGGGGACACCAGGAGAATCATTTTTGCCTTATACAATATATACCGTTTTCGAAGCATAAGCGAGATACAGGATGTTAAACGTCATTTTTGAGCAAGATTCTTATGAGTGTGGTCAGTTATGTATAACACTTAAAGTAACGGTTGTTGGTCAAATCTCAGTTTTTTGCGTCCTCTATTGAGAAAAGTTGACGAACTCCAAAAAAAATTCACAAAATGGCGGAAGATCTGCAATGTTCCAACCTTTTTTTTCGGTTGTGAAATTGGATTTTATTTTCTGAATGAACACATTTTTCTGAGAATTTCTGTGAAAAACAATTGAATGGCTGTAGTAACGAAACCGTTTGATTTTTTACAATTCTGCGCGTTTTCATATTCGTGATTGATAATTTAAGAAGTATAATTGTACAAAATTTCACCCGAAATGGATAAAATTTTGTACAATTATACTTCTTAAATTATCAATGACGAATATGAAAACGCGCAGAATTGTTATACATAACTGACCACACTCATAAGAACTCTCTCAAAAATGACGTTTAACATCCTGTATCTCGCTTATGCTTCGAAAACGGGATATATGTATAAGGCAAAAATTATTCTCCCGGTGTCCCCTACACGAATATATATGTTTGTCCAGTTTATGATGAAACACCCTGTTTATCCGTTCACATATTATTGAGCACAAGGTAGTCCATGGAAATTTGTCATATTCCACCATTTTGGTTATGTTGTTTATTTTCTTGTCAGATTGACACGCAATGTTGCATAAATCGCGGATTTCTCTGATCTAAGCTAAACGCGTTTTCTTTTGAGAAAACTGGTGCGCACCAGAATTGCTCCAGTGCGATCTGAGTGCAATTTTTTATGAGCATTTCATTGTTCTTTGTATCAATGGAACAAGAAAAATTGCACTGGGGCAATTATAGTGCGCACCAGTTTTCCCAAAAGAAAACGCTATAACAGTCTAAACTCGAAAGATCGTCGGACGAGGACGGGGTGTCAATTCTCGGGATCACTCGTTCGACGAACGTATACCTCCGTGATATTTTGAGCTTAGATTTTCAGAAATTGCATTAATTATATCCGTTCAAAATAAACGTATGAGTCCGTTCACGAAAGGTTGAGCCGTCGGTTGGCCATGATAATTTGACATATTCCACTGTGTATATTAAAATTTTAGGTTATGATGTTCATTTTCTTGTCAGATTGATACGCCATGTTGTCAATATTGCATATAGTTGCCTGATAACTTGCAAGCTCGTCGGAAGAGGCCGGGTACATTCGGCAACATTGAATTTATTTTACGTTATGACAGCAAATACTGCCAACTTCAGATAAATAAAGAAACGCCTACTATGTGCTCAACCTTTCGTGAACGGAGTATACACTTCCGTCGTAACGAGTAGTTGACGATATGCTCGAGACTATCGCATATAATTATTACAATTTCCCAAAATCTACGCTCAAAATATCACGAACGTTTCGTTCGTCGAACGAGTGATCCCGAGAATTGACACCCGGGTACATTCGGCACCGTGGAATTTTTTTACGTTATGATAGTAAATACTGCCAACATCAGATAAATAAACAAACGTCTAATTGTGAACGGAGTATACCTTCATTCTTCAAGCAATCAGAAACTATGGCCGGAAAACTGACACTAACAAACTGTTTCGAGTCATTCATCAGATATTCTATTATCTCCTTCTTCACTTAAACAATGCCAGCAATGACCCGCTTACGAATCACAAGTGAAATGAAGGATATTTGAATGACTCGAAAAAGGGCTGTAACCCGTTCGGGTTTCCGGCCACAGTTTTTGATTGCATTATTGACATACAGGGTTTTCCTTTTAAGTTGGCGTCTTAGGAGAATTAGTGAATATTAAATTCTGAAATTTTAGGGGGAGCCTTAAGGGTGAAAGAACTCTTCGCCTAAAATATTTTCAAGTCGACATTGTTGCCACGTCTATCTCAAACACATATCTACTTTCTTATTTCAGATGGAACTACCTATATTTTCATTTATGTATCGATTCAATACCAAAATCGCAGTATAACCTACTAAAAAGAATTTCTCTGCTATGCACTGTTGCCAAGTTATACACAAATTCCTGAAATTTTTGAAATTAAAATAATGTACCATTATGATGATTATACACAATAGATTCCTCAAAAACGGTATAACCTCGCTAATTCTAATATTTCAGTTCGTTGAAAAATTGACAACTCTGAAATTAGTCAATTTCACTCCAAACTGCAAATGGCCGCCGTTTGCCTCAAAATTTTTGACATGTTCGCTATCTAGTTAGTATTATAAATCTATGCAATGTTCATGACCTCAAGCATAGAATTCATTCTGATAATTCACTTTATAACAACTTTAACTTAACTTTATACAGTGAACTCTAGAATAACTGGAACGGCGTCGTAGGTACTAAAGTTCGACAGAAAGTGTGTCGCGTTGAAATGGAGAAATTGCGTCAATCCATCTTTCTCTTCATAGGAAAAGCGGGGTTGTTATACCTCCGATATGCTGTCAGTTGTCAAACGTGCACGCAGTGACACGGCTCAGAGTGAGATGGATTGACGCAATTTCTCCATTTCAGTCTTCCTCACTTTTGCTGTATCGCGAAACCGTTCCAGTTATTTTAGAGTTCACTGCTTTATAATAACACAGCATTATGTCCATAGATCATGACTATAAATACTGAAAAATTTCTGTATTTTTTATCTCATTCGAAAACTATCCAAAATAAATAATTAGTGTAAAGGGAGTCTGCCATTTATTTTTTATTTTGAATGGAATGCTGTAAAACAAATATGGGGTTGCCATTTGAAAATCTCGAAATATTTAAATTTTGAGTTCCACATTTTTGGAGCAATATTTCCCAAAAACCGTACGAAGTATAAAAATACTGAATGTACCACATGATTTATGTATGAGTGAACGATGTATTTATATATCAGTATATACAGGGGGATTTTTTTAAGTGTTTCATTAGACGTTTTCGAGGAAGGAATTGTAATACAGATTCAAGATTTTGGATTTTCGTTTAAGAGTACATGAACTTTAATTGTAAAATATTTTCAAGAGGAATCTACTTCCGGTTTCACCGGAAACGAATGTAACTTCGTTATTTCAAATGCAACACTCTGTATATTTATACATATTCGAATTTTTCGTTCAATTCTACACTGATTTGATGTATGATATGTGCAACCACTCAAGCGGTTCTTGAATTATAGCCTGATCATCAAATTTTTTGAAAAAAAGGTTATCACAATTAGTGTCCATATCTTCAAAATCCCTCAATAAAAGAATTTCTTTTTGCGAAAGTGGAACAAAAGAAAGTACGCTGATACTGTTTCTTGTATAACTTATGAGGAAATATTATACAGGGGGTCTGAAAAAAGGCCTCAAAGTGAGCCTCAATAAAACTATGAAATCTCACTTTTTTCAAATGGCAACCCTATAATTTTGCATTTCCAATCGATTGCTCGTCAAAAACCAGTTATGGTGTCCCGAACATTTCATGCCTTTAAAATCAGTATTTTTTCCGTTATTCAATAAAATTCGAATTTCACGATTAAAGAGAGGTTTCGCACAGTTTAGCTTGCATTTTTGAAGTAGGCTATGTTAGGAACTGTCATTCTTACTTTTTCTTACAGATCAAGCACTAAGCAAAACATGCAATAGTAATTTCACTGGAATGATATATCAAGGGTATGTTCTTTATTTGCGGCAAATGTAACAAATTCCTAGAAAAGATTATTAGAAATTATTCAACGAACGAAATTCACATTTACTGACTTTAACGAAATCAAAGTTCAGGAGGGATCAAAACAATTCCGTTTTGGGTTAATGCTTCCACTGCGGAGAAAATTGTTTTGATACTTCCTGAACTTCGATTTTGTTAAATGTGGTAAATGTGGATTTCTTTCGTTAAATGTTGTGACTGCCCTTTCTAATATTTTGTTACATTCACCATAAATAAAGAATATATTTAATACATCACTGTTACTGTAGTTCATATTTTGCATAGTGCCCGATTAATCGGAAAAGTATAAATGACAGTTCTCTAAAATGCATTATAAATCAACAGACATAGCCTTCTTGAAAACTTCTATCCTAATAAATCTATGGTTAGAATAAGAAACCTTGATACAATCCTGAAATTCGAATTTTATTCAATAAAGGCAAAACTACAGATTTCAGAGGCATGATATGTTCGGGACACCCTAACTGGTTTTTGACGAGCCATCGATTGGAATTACAAAATTATAGGGTTGCCATTTGAAAAAAGTGAGATTTTATAGTTTTATTGAGGCTGACTTTGGGGCCCTTTTTCAGACATCCTGTATAATATTTCCTCATAAGTTATACAAGAAACAGTATCAGCGTACTTTCTTTTGTTCCGCTTTCGCAATTTTGCATTCGCTCGGCTCCGCCTCGCAACTGCAAATATTGCTCGTAAAAAATATACACCTTTAATCCTTATAATACAGGGTCTCTATAAATGATTGTAACAGCGCAGTTGGCTTTCGATTATGCTAACCACAGAGTTATGTGGTCATGCTATGCTCTGATTGGTAAGAGATTAGTATTCTGCAATCCAAAGCCAACTGCGCGCTGTTACAATCATTTATAAAGAACCTGTATAATATACTAATTTTGTACAACTGTCAAAAAAACTTGACTTTTCTGCATCACTATGGAGGCGTAAATCATTACTTTTTCTCCAACCATCACAAAATGTTGACATTTTTGTACTATTTTCAGGTGCAAAAGTCATAAATTCCCTTACCGTACAAAAATTTGCTCGATGCTTAGCAACACTTTTAATCCTAGGATTAAAAACGCTACTTTTAATCCTTGGATTAAAAGTAATTGCATTTGACTTTTTTTGACGGTGAAAAAAAGGAAATACAGTTTGAAACCGTCAAAAAGTAAAGACTGTATGCATAGAAATATTACATTAGAAGCATTGTCTCGATTATTTTATATTTCAGACGATGTAAATTCACATTCACAGTTGTACAAAAAATATTGTTTTTCTCCAACCATCAAAAAATGTTGACTTTTCTGTACTATTTTCAGGTGCAAAAGTCATAAATTCTCTTACCGTACAAAAATTTGCTCGTTGCTTAGCAACACTTTCAATCCTAGGATTAAAAACGCTACTTTTAATCCTTGGATTAAAAGTAAATGCATTTGAAGTCTACTTGACAATCACTGTCATGATTCTGTGTTCAAATTCATAACCAAATTATGAACGATTTTTCACTAAAACCAATTTTATTGTAATTTTGACTTGGTTGGAGAAAAAATAGTATATATTATTCGGATTCAAAGTGCCTATTTTAACTCGCAATTCTGCATTCGCTCAGCTGCGCCTCGCAACTGCAAATATTGCTCGTAAAAAAAATATGCACTTTTAATCCTTATAATATAATATACTATTGTATTTCGTGCGTATAAAATTCGTGTTTTCATGGCACATTCAAGTGAATTTTTGGCCACGACCTGCGGTCTCGGCCAAAAATTAACAGTCTCATATGCCATGAAAAAAACACTCATTTTACGCACTTAAATAAAAAATAACTATATTCTATCAAAAACTACGGCCGTGAAAAAAACATTCATTTTACGCACATAATACAAAAACAACTATTGTGAATGAAAACTGATATACTGGATGTTCATGCAAAATTTCAAGAGAATCACATCATAAGTCCGATTGTGCTGAGATTCTGCATTTATACAGGGTGTTTCCTAAACATGCGGCAAAAATTCAGGGGGTTGTTCCTTGGACTATTTCAAGCATGTTTTGTCCCTTGATGATTTTTGAAAAACCTCTTTGTTTCGAAGATACAGGGCACAACATTTTTCATATTTTTAAAATTAATAATAGTTTAAATAAAAATGCCTACCGCACTGTGTTTACTAAGTAGGTACAATTTATTTTTAAATGTGGAAGACTTGCGAAATCGGATCATTGCTGGGTGTAACTTAATAAGAAATGATTCTGGTGTTTTTGAAAGGGTTCGGCAGTCAATGAGGAGAAGATTGGATGCTTGTATGCTGGCTAGAGGTGGTCATTTTCAACAGTTTTTGTAGGTTAAGTTAAATTTTCATGTAATTTTTCATAATAAAATGTTATTATCTAAAATTTTGTTTCCCCTGTATCTTCGAAACAAAGAGGTTTTTCAAAAATCATCAAAGGACAAAATATTCTAGAATAGTCCAAGGAACAATCCCCTGAATTTTTGCCGCATGTTTAGGAAACATCCTGTATAGGGTCATAAATAGCTGCACCTGTTTTACTCATAAAATCTCGATAAAAGAAATGAGACTCACTCCAAGAGAGTATTATGAATTTGGTGTACAAATGTGAGGAAAAACTTCCCTTTCAAAAGCTTTTCAAAAAGGTACTTACGCCAATAATTACTTTTTTCTTCAACCATCAAAAAATGTTGACATTTTTGTACTATTTTCAGGTGCAAAAGTCATAAATTCCCTTACCGTACAAAAATTTGCTCGTTGCTTAACAACAGTTTTAATCCTTGGATTAAAAGTAATTGCATTATAACTATATTCTATCAAAAACTACGGCCGTGAAAAAAAACACCATTTTTACGCACATATACAAAAACAACTATTGTGAATGAAAACTGATATACTGGATTGTTCATGCAAAATCTCAAGAGAATCACATCATAAGTCCGATTGTGCTGAGATTCTGCATTTATATACAGGGTCTTTATAAATGATTGTAACAGTGCAGTTGGCTTTGGATTGCAAAATACCAATCTCTAACCAATCAGAGCATTGCACGATCACAGAATTTCGTGGTTTGCATAATCCAAAGCCAACTGCGCTGTTACAATCATTTATAGAGACCCTGTATTTGGTATCAATCTCAAATCCCACATAAAAATTTGAGCCAATAGCCTCATTGCCCCACCAATGAACGAGCGCTCAAAAGCTCATGCTCAGGGCTCTTCTTGAATTTTTTTTAAAATCAAATATCCACGAGTTCCGTACAGACTCGACTTCTTTCACCGAAGTCATTCAACCCCCGTTCTACCAAAACACCCTTAATGCCTTACAGACAATCACGGCGATATAAACGCAAACCATCATCGAATATCGCGCTGTGTTCATCCCTCTCGCCCCATTCTACCGCTTTCATCCCCTGGGAACAGCAGCGAGTGCAGTTCCGTGTTCGCATTACTCCTGATTTGCTCCTGGGATAGGCGGATGGTGGGACAAGGAAGCCTCCTCGACATTGGCGTCGTGGCCTTACTTTTGTTGCGTGTTGTTCGAATGTTTATAGAAGTTTGGGAGTGGATTAATCTCGCGAAGTTTGGTTCAAACCTTGATGGGTAGTTTTTTCACTTGGAGTATGGGGTAACCACATGGAATCGAATAGAATGAAAGAAGCCCCAATAATGATGATGATGAAAATAAAAACAATAACGCCTTGAATAGGGATGCGCTGACTACTTCTTGGAATTATTTTATTAGATACCTAAATCCTATATAAACACGAAAAATTACTTTTCTCTTAAAAAATAGTAATTGCCAATAAAAATACGTGAATGAAAAGACAATCCAAAATTCCCACGAAAATGCTCAATTTGGTCACGTTATGATGACTACGTCAATATTCGATAAACAAACTTCGACTTCTGTCAAAGCGATTGATTTCTTGAGGAAAAGTTCAATCTTAGGGTAGGTACGTTCAGATGATGAGCGCTCAACGCGCGTTTTGCTAACTCGCGTTTACAACTACAGTAGAACCCCTCTAATCCGTCACCTACGGGGGACGGGTATGGTCGGAAGGAACCAAAAAAGGTCGGATTATCCAAAATCCAATATTTATTACATTAAACATGATACAGACATGTTTTACAGTGAAATAAGTGATCTTTGATCTTAGAAAATGTTTGTAAACATGTTTCAACTGTACAAATCAAGAAGTAGATATTTAATAAGTAATAAAAGTAATGAAAGAAGAATAAAGATACAGAGCTTATAAAACTTAGTAAAAGCATTGTATAAGGATTATACAATGGTAAAAGTTAGGACGGCGCCTGGTCGGACTAACCGGAGTGACGGACCAGCCGAGGGCGGATTAGAGGGGTTCTACTGACTACTGTACGTATTTTGAACGCCCATCATCTGAACGTTCAGATGATGGGCGTTCAAAATACATGTAGTTTTATAGTACGGTGTTATTAACCTAAAAAAAGGCCTAACCTTCACATCCAAAGTAAAAGTTTTATTCCAACTCCAAATTGTTCTATATAACCCTCTTATTGTTTGGTAAAAAGTTACACCATTTTGAGCGTCGGGTTTGGGGGGGAGGGGGAGAAAAAGTAGGAAATTTAGTAGTTTTTTTTAGTTGTTTGGAAATGGTTGAAAACTAAGCTGTTTAGCACAAAGAGTGTTATATACAAAAATATTCTACATGAAATTTTAAACTAAAAATGTCCTATGCATATTCCCTGTAAAATTACGGTTCATGAGTTGCAGACGGTGTAAAATAAAAATGATATAATCACTACATAGTATATAAAACAAAGTCGCTTTCTCTGTCCCTATGTCCCTTTGTATGCTTGAATCTTTGAAACTACGCAACGGATTTTGATGCTATTTTTTTAAATAGATAGAGTGATTCAAGAGGAAGGTTTATATGTATAATAACATCCATTAAATAGTGGAGAAGTACTGTTATTTTTGAGGTTTCTAATGTGTGTCGTAAATAATCGGGTATAAAACGTATGAAAGCCAAATCAGCGGAAGACGTGCGAGGCGAGGGCTTCGGTTTAATTCGGTTAGGGTTCGTGCTCGCTTCGATAGAAGGGGGCGTGGCTTTTACATCTGAGTGCAGCTCAGTCGCGTTATCTGTGCCCTGTGGACCTTTGGTCGCGTGGTCGACTCCTTACGCAGCGGAATTGAATTTTTCGTTCGTACGATACCAATGAGTTGTCAGTTTTTATTAATGAAAATGAACCGAAATTAGTCAAAGACCAGATACAAGCTTTTGATGAACTAATTTATAGTGCGCTTAATAACAGAGATTTAACTTTCTTTCTTGACGCCCCGGAAGGCACTGGCAAAACGTTTCTTGCAAATTTGGTATTGGCAAAAGTAAGACAATCCGGGAGAAATGGACTAGCCGTTGCCTCTTCAAGGAATGCCGCTACTCTGTTAAATGATGGGAAATCAGCACACTCCACCTTTAAGCTACCTCTGAAAGTCTAACTAGAGCAACAGTCAGTTTGTTCCATACGTCAAAATGGGCAACTCGGGAAACTTTTACGAGAAACATCTTTAATTATATGGGACGAATGTACCATGAGTCATAGAGCTCATGTTGAAGCAGTAAACCGAACGCTCAAAGACCTCAGAAAATCTGATGCTGTTATAGGTGGCGTTACTTTGGTTTCGCGGGCGATTTTTGGCACACACTTCCTGTAGTAATAAAAGGAACAAGCGCCGATGTCATCAGAGCATGCTTAAAATCATCTCACTTATGGAGTTCGGTTGTATCTCTCAATTTACGAACAAACATGAGATCCCATTTGAGCGAAACGCCGATGACGACTTTCCCCGTAAACTAGTCAATCTTAGCGAAGGAAAAATTGTCTCTTCTAACACTAACAGCAATGACTTTAAATTTGACGAGACATTAGGATACATATTGCACAGGTTGTAACATCTTATTGATGCAATATATCCCGGTCTTGAAAATTTATTGGAGAGAGATTATCATATTATCTTATTTTTTTTTAAATTATCAAAATTACGAAAAAGTTAACATTTACACCGTCTGTAACTCTTGAACCGTACAATTTAGAGTGATTATGAAAAGGACCATTCTTATTTAAAATTTAACGGAGAACATTTTTGTATATGACAATGTTTAAGATAAACCGTAGTTTTTGAAATATTTACGAAAAACTAAAAAAACTAGTGATTTTTCAAATTCCAACCCCCCTCACCCCCAAACCGACGCTCAAAATGGTGTGTAACTTTTTACCATAGAAATGGGGACTATGTAGAGCAATTTGTGTTGGAGGAAAACTTTTACTTTGGATGTTGAGGTTTAGGTCTAATTACACCGTACTATTAAACGCGCGTTAGCAAAACGCGCGTTGAGCGCTCATCATCTGAACGTAGCCTTAGCCTTCAAAATGAATACGTCGGTCTATAAATGCTGAATAAGGTGTTTCTTTCATTTGTAATAATGAATATGAGTTAAAAGTTTGATACTTACAGGGATAACTTCACGTTTCTAAGCTCCGCTGCACAAAAATCCTTGTTTTCAGCAAAGAAACTTGCGACCATCAGGGAATCAATCTTCGTTAAGTTACTACAATTCAACTTCTGTCAAAGCGAATTGATTTTGCCTGATTTCTTGTGGAAAAGTTCAATCTAAGCCTTCAAAATGAATACGTCGGTCTATAAATGCTGAATAAGGCGTTTCTTTTATTTCAATAATGAATATGAGTTAAAAGTTTGATACTTACAGGGACAACTTCACGTTTCAAAGCTCCGCTGCACAAAAATCCTTGTTTTCAGCAAGGAAAATTGCGACCATCAGGGAATCAATCTTCGGTAAGTTACTACTATTACCCTTGATTAATCATGTCTCCATTATAAAGAAAATTGTAGATTATCGTTCTTGTAACGAATAATCGAACTATTCTGTTCTCCTTCAGCTTTCAACTCTGTAAGTTCGAATCATAGATATGATATACTATATATTTACTATGGTTCAAATCACAGAATCGTGGGTTTCACAAAGCTTGACTGGGCAATCAAATCGTGTATTTTGAATTAAGTCGATGGTTTATGTCAAAAATGAACTGAAAATTGCAGTGAAATTATGACATTTCAATAATCAAGGTGATTGTATTTTTTTGAAACCCGGCCTATATGAATGTATTTTGTTGATCTGAGCACAGAACATTCGAATTTGCAATGACAATATCGGATAGTGACGTCTATTACCTCTGATTGGCGTTAGCAGTCACGTGATAGTTGATAAATAATAAAAATTTAAATCAGCTTCATTTATTTTAACGAGAATAATAAGATCACTAAAATGGTTTTTTAGGATTGCAAAAACTTCCTTCTATGAGGAAAACCTCAATTTACATGAATTCGTAACATGAGTTAACATCCCTATACATAGGGATTTTTAGAGAGAAATATTTTCAAATGATAAGCTCATGTCAGTTATCTTCTGGGAACGATTAATGGAAACAATAAAAATAAACACATCGTCAGAAGTCTTGGCCCCCCTAGGTTTTTCAAGAAATAAACAATGTTTGTCCTGGATATGACTATGACATGATTTGTTTTCCCAATTTCAACTGAAAATATTGTTTAACCCATTCGGTACTACCGTTCCACAATATATGAAATCGTAAACCTTACTAGCTTTGAGAGCGGTCAAATAGATATTTGATGGTGCAATTTTAATAAAACCAACGTTTTTAGCAAGTAAAGAACTTGCTTTTTTGTCGACGTCATACTCAGCCTCTTGAAAGCTCGCAAGAATGGTTTATTCTACGAATCAAATTTGCCCCTCTGCGCCTTGCTGGAATTTTGACTGTGCTAATATATCAATACTAAACTTTATCTACGACTGCTTCTTTATTTTACCTTTTCTACTATTTTTTCAGGAGAATTCTTAACTTCAAATTTGACAATACTTTTTCAAACCTTCAAAAATATTCGAGTGATATTCATCGAAGCGCACTCTATTATGTCCAACGTTGTGGTTTCTGTGACCGAGAATGAATTTTTCTCACTTTTTAAACCTTCCCTAGACCTCCACGAACATTTCAAGACCAAGATCAGATAAATCCGTTCAGCCGAGTTTTAGCGAGACTAACGAACAGCAATTGATTTTTATATATAGAGATATAATATATGCTACATCATTCCCGACTTAAATCATTAACCTTTCCGTTTGTTGCAGACGAATATCCGTCAGCCAATATTTGCCCTAAGCTTTGTGCAACACCCCATCTCACAATACCAGGGTGTATTCAATAAATTCACCTGTCCCAGCAGAGCGCGGGAGACTTGATTGTTCAAAGGGATGATTCTCAACACGCGTGACTGCCACGTGGCTGTGTCATCACCATGCTCGATTGATGTATTAATAAGAATTTCTTATTAATATAGGCTGATTCGTGTTGAGTCAGCGTAATCCTCGGTTAATATGGGTTTTGGTGAGTTGGATTTGTTGGATACTCGGTAGAATTCTACTTGTGTAGATGACCATAATGAAAGCGAAATGATGTTGTATTCTTTAATTGTTCAAACAATGATTCCAGTCAATACAAAAACGTCTTAAAGATATCCCAGCAATCTTTTGGGAATAATAATAATAATATTAAAGTTTATCGGTCTTTTCGAATTCAAGAAATGTATAGGATATGTCATATAAATAGCATACACATTTAGAGAAAATAAAAGAGAAGATTTAATGGATGGAATCCTCAAGGAACTCATAATACTATAGTAGCATCCTACGATTATTATAAGCTTCACTTCTAGCTTGAAAGACCTCCATTCATTGATTTCAAACTACTGGGCAAATAATTGTACAATTTAATACCTATAAAGCTTGGCGAGGACTTATATTTAGCTGTGCGGTGTCTGGGGAAGGCTAAGGTTCAGTGTAACGTGTTTCATACGGTCTTCGTCAAGTTTAGAATAAGTGTGTTTTTGTGGCACCAATCAATGAAACACTGTAATATCGTTTCGCACAGCGACCTCAATTCCTGCCAAATTTCTGCTGAAATAGCGATGCAAGTATCATCAGCGAATTATTAGTATATGGGCTACCAAGTATGCAGGCGGATCATTAATAAATAACAAGAACAGCAGCGGGCCCAGAACAGATCCCTGAGATACTCCCATGTTGCCGGTAAACTCGATTTAACTTCAATATTTAATTCGTCGTTAACTAATTTCCAATATTTTGCAAACATTATCAGAACTTTTTTTATATAAGTACAAGGTCTCAGGAGTATGCAAGTTTTTAGTGAGCCAGTCAGTAGTCTCGAAGTCTTCCAGTTATTATCCGAATTATCATTTTTCATCTAGGGGCTCATGACTTACAACGAAGACAAATATATTCTGGTATAATTGCTCTATGGTCTAATCAAAGCATCAAACACAGTTGTGTTGACTAGCTGCAAGTCGGCACTAGTAGCTACATAGTCAACCTTTGGAAGAGGTAAGGCCATACATATTAGTAACAACTCTAGAAATATTCAGAATATTGTGAGTACCTACTTTTGTGATGTCCCTTAGAGGTTACTGGGAGCTCTATATCTTTTCCAAATTTCTGCCACAGGGGATATTCCTTGCGAGCTCTCCAAGATATGCCTTGTGGACATTTTCAAACTACTCACATTGTGGAGATTGATGGGATATTCGCATAAACCTTCCATTGTGATAAGAACGAGAACTTCCCTACAACCTCCGCATCACGACCTTTTTGGGAATATCTCAGGGTCCTCCGCATAGCATGCTTTTCGAGTTCATGAACACTTATACGAAAATACAAAATCTTAAATTCGTATTACAATTCCTTCCTCGAAAACTCCTAATGAAACACTTAAAAAAATCACCCTGTATATTGAGAATGTAAACGTGTTTTGTCACGCTTTTCTTGAGCGAACCAAGAACCCAAGAGTCTATTTGTTCCGGATTTTAAGTTGAACGAGACTCGAACAGAATCATTGGCGAATAATGCGAAGTAAAAATCAAATCTGTCCAGACGTACCTACCTACTCACATCAACTTTCGAAAAAATCAGTTATAGCTTTAGTTATAGTTTGAAAAGGGGTTACAGTTCACTGCGACTTCAAGGTCTATTGTGCCCCCTTACAGAGATGTTCTGACCACACCCTTCACAGCTCCCCTTCCAGTTCCAGAGATCTAAGGAAATCCAATATCTGTGAAGACTTCAACGAGTCTGGTTTCCCACTCTACAAGTTTCTCGCCCAAGGCATTTATTCCTTAGACTAGGTAAATGGGGGTTTCTTCCTCCTCCCCATTGAACCCACACTCGTCACTGTCTGTTAATCGCATCCTCAACAGGTGGTTCCTGAGGCGACAGTGTCCTTTGTAAGAAACCAGGGAGGAGGTGTAATTGTTTCTTACCAAGATCCATACATCTTTTGGATCTTGCTGTTTCAAAGTTTCAAGGAACTTAGTGGAATGATCCATCCCTGGGAGATTCCGCCACAGTTTTTTCTTCTCATCTTTGTCCTTCTCCAGAAACTCCTTATTATAGGTACATTTTCCTATAGGGTTCTGGACCAAAAATCAGTTACTTGCTGAACATGTGCGCAAAAGCTTCAGCATCCAATCCGTTATTCTCCTAGAAGTTTTTTTGTCACAGTAGAACTTTCATGAAACGCGGTAGTACCAAACTCAATCTCCGGAATGGCTGCTCCCGCATCCGCCCACGTTGCGGTATGCCCGAATAATTTCAATTAGTGGGAGCCTACAGAACGGTGTCATCGAAATTACAAAAACTTGCATGTATGCCGACTAAATGGAAAAGCCGCCCATCCAATAGATCGGCCTGTCGCGCACAGAATACCACCACTCCCACTACCTAAATTGAATTAGAAAAGAGTTTAAATGTGTGTCAGCGGGAGAGTGACAGTCCACGTGGATTCTCTATTTGAGGGGATGGTGGATTTTTTCAGTTTTGTCTCCTGCTTGCTGCGCACACGGAAAAAAGATTTCAGGTTACATTTCTTCCGGAAAGTTTCAGGCGAACAGGCAGTGAAAAATTTCCTTGCTCCTAAGACTATAATAATAAGTTTTTAAGATAATTTTCCAAAGTCCTTCAATTGATGGAAGGACTTTGGAAATTATCTTGACTATTTCGATCTGTCTTGTACCCTGTGAAATAGAAGATTGATTTTGACCTGTGTTGTAGGACCACAGAAATAAACTTGATTATATTTTGCTGTTGACAAATTAAGATGAACAGGTGAGTGATTGAAATAAGATACTTTTCACTTGAAATCTATTTTATTAACACCTAATGCAATGATCACTAGAACTCGCAACTTTGAGTTAGTATATCTTTACATTTGAAATTTGAATGCACTGATTTGGAAAATGATTCTCTGCTTGAGGGTATATGTTGACGATTCAACCTTAACCAATGCCCGTGTTATATTGTTCAGACCCTTTCAAGTACCACTTGAACCTGGAGCTGTTGTTGCTAGAGTTTTACTACATAATTTCCCTGTGAAATGAAATGATAACTTCTAAATATACCGGGTGTCTCAGCAGTGAAGCGATGTTCATTTTGAAGTTGTAAATGATGATATTTTGAAAAATCGTTTTTTATGGTAAGTGAAGGGTAATGAAACGCACAATTTAGTTTTTTTATATATACAATACAAAAATACAGACTAAAGTTACACTTTTTCAAATGTGACACCCTGTTCATGACCTCAAAAAAGGAAAGGCAAGCTCAAATTACGATGAGTTTCTTCAGATCACTGTGTACATTTGTTGCACCGTTTACGAGATAATCGCTTTCATATTTCAAATGGCACGCACGGTATTTCTTCATTTCGTTGAACGCGAGAATTAATTTCGAAACTTTTTTCATAATGTTTTCCAATACCTGAAACCTTTAGTTTCTCAGCAATTCTCGATTTTCAATTCACTACACATTGAACAGGTATTTGATTAATTAATTCTCCGAGATTATTCTTCAACTGTCAAATCACTCATCATACGAATTTTTTCTATTATTATCCCCAGTTAAAATTATTGGTTCACTATTTTTGAATGAAAATCGAAAATTGCGGAGAAACTATAGGGTTTAGGTATAGGGAATAAAGTTTCGAAATTAATTGCGTACAACGAGATGAAGAAATACCGGGCGTGCCATTTGAAATAAGGAAGTTTTTGAAAATTATTCGTAGTAGATGTAACTGAATATTGTGGGGAATAATGGCTAAAGATGAAATTACTTAAATGTCAATCTTTTCTTTTTTAACTCGAAAACGAGGAAAGTGAATTCATGGCTTTTTGAGATTCTCAAAAATATGCCATTAATTTTTTCTATCTCTTAAGGTTGAACAGTTTGAACTAACCAATAGAACATTTTCTGTTTCATGAAATGTAACTAAATTCTTTGAAGTAGAATCCTTTTACAGAATGTAAGTCAAATGAAATGCCTTCTGTACTTTGGTCGATTTCATAGAACAACATGGTCAGTGAAGTTCTAGGAGAAAAAGATCAATTAAGATAATCAAATTACCCGCAGTGACGAAAGGGAAAATATTTCGATACAATTCGAGACTAGATACATTTTTGTTAGCCACGAGTTTCATAAAATTTGAGAATGGAGTGCCGCTTCTAGAGCCATCCATCACAGACGGGACTTTTGCTGACAGGTGGTCCTTAATTAATATAGAAGCGCTCCTCCCCAAAGCTTTTCACGTCACCTTTCTAATGGATTTTCCACCCTTAAATAAACTTTCGAACAACCCCCGCTGCATAAATACTGCGATATACGCAAAACATCCAACTTCCTCTTTTGTTTTCGGAGATGTCCGCTCGTTTTCTCTTCTACTTTTTCTCTTAACATGACGATGTTGTATGAAAAAAATTTAGAAAAGCCCTGAGCAGGAGCTTTTGAGCGCTCGTTCTTTGGTGGAGCAATAATGCAATTACCTCAAAATTTTATATGGGATTTGAGATTGATACCAAATATATGAATGCTGAATCTCAGCACAATCGGACTTATATTCTGGAAATTATACAGGGTCTCTATAAATGATTGTAACAGCGCAGTTGGCTTTGGATTATGCAAAACACAGTATTCTGTGATCATGCTATGCTCTTATTGGTTAGAGATTGGTATTCTGCAATCCAAAGCAAACTGCGCTGTTACAATCATTTATAGAGTCCCTGTACAAAATATGAAATATGTAAAGAAAAATGATTACAAAAATAAAATCTAGGGTTCTGAATATGGGGTCCTCTTGAAATTCTACATGAACATTCAGTATATCAGTCTTGATTCACATAATAAATTTCATCTGAATCGGTTATCCTGTTATAGAAATATAAAGATTCCTCTTTTCAATATTTCAATTGAATTTTCTATAGTCCTGTTAATATGATGGCCGCAAAATTTCATTTCATACACATATACATTCAGTGTATCAATCTTCATTCATAAAACAAATTTCATTCGAATCGGATATTTTTTATGGAGATATGAAGTTTCTTCTTTTCAATATTCCAATTGAATCTTCTATGGTTCTGTTTACACTAAGGCCACAAAATTTTGCATGAAGCTTATTATGGCAATCTTGCACATGGACGTTACATTTCATCTCGATGGGTTTTGTTTTGTCTGAGATATTGAGGAACAAAATTTTGAATGGCCATATTTTATGGAATACCCTGTACGATTTGGCTGGTTTATACGAACTTAACCGAGCCATTTGGGAACCGAACTCACCCTGAAAATGTCAAGTCTCTAGGACAATCCCCTCGAAAGTTATTGTGCTAACGGCTGGATGGCCCCACGGACTGAATTGAATTTGATCACGAGTTCGTCATCAGGAGTCGAACTCTATCGTTCGATACCGTTTTCGGCTCAAAATTCGAAAATTACAAACATTTGGGCAAAACGATAGAGCTCGACAATAATGAATTGATTTGTTCGAACCAAGAAAAGCCATAATGTTTTTTTTATGAAATTTGAGGAATGAAAAAATAAGTTTCAACAATGTTGGAGTTCAGTAGACGAAACTCTTTTGTTTTTTTCTGGAATCTAGAATGAATCGATTCAGCGCTGGTGCTTTAACAATGATGAACAACTACTGAACTTGTAATATATAAATAACCAATTCTATTCAACGTGTAATAACCCTGTCTCTTTCATTAGTCGATAATGGTTCCAACAATTTTGAGAAATTTCAGGATTTTTCAGAATGTTCGTTGTACATTATACGGAGATTTTAGTTCTAAAGTGAATTCAGACTTCATCAATATTAATCTCCTACTGAATAAAGAACCTTTGAGAGACAGAAAGGGACAAAAAAATATTGTTTGTTCTTATCGTAATCATAAATCAGTAACGCTGCGTTATTCAATTTAGGAATTTCCAGCAATTCTTTGATAGGTATGTTGAAAAACCCTAGATAGCACCAATAGTTCATTACATCGGTATATACAATGTGTTTGGTCATGACTTAGCGATAATTTAAGGGCATCAAATATACCTAATTTTATCGACAAAAACACCCAAATTTGAAAGTTTACCCCCTTAGTTTGGAGTAGCCCCCCATTTTAATTTTACTTTTTTATTTCCGTTGACCCTTCCAAATAATATCGATTTCTTTGGACATAAAGGTAATACAGATGTGAAAAAAATGTTTTTTGAAAGATAAAGGTTGACAATGATGATGAAGTTCAACAATATAAAAACTTTTAACTTGAAAATGCCATAAAAAATTCTTTAAAAAAGTTTTAATAAAAATATATACCGTAAATTGGGATACTTTGTGACTAGTGGGCAACTTTGTGACAATACGCAAATCGAAACAAACTGTCCAATATTTTCCAAGTTTCGCGCGCATAGAGATTTTTTTCTGTCGCCGGGCGACAGTACATATCTCAGCCCGATCAAATATATCTTCGTAAGTGTGGTAGGCCTCTCTAGTAACTTGTAGACTGCCATGAGAAGAGCATACCGATTCTGTCGATTTTTTCAAAAGCCGGAAACTTTCGTCTGCACAGCCAAATCTGAAATATTGTCAGTTAAACTCGTAAATAGGTTCATTTGCTCCTGTAGTTATCATATTATATTCGAAATTAGAGTCAAGAATCATTGATTTCAATATATTTTTTTCGAAGAAAACAAAAAAAAGTTCGCAGCATGGGGTAACATTGTGACATGTCACAACGTTTTCCAAATAATTACAGATGATTTTTTGAAATTTTTTGCATGTAGACTGCGACCAAAATCTTGCCAGAATGCCTCAAACATATAAGAGACGCTCGGGAGCAAGAGCTTACAGAAATCCCATGTTGCTGAAAAAGCTGGTACAAGATTTTTGAAAAAAGGCTGCAGAAAATTTAAAAGCAGTATGAGCTTTTTAAGAGCAACGAATAATAAAGAATTCCATTTTGCCACAAGTTGAGGATTTTTGCGTGATTGACTACTGGCAATAACCAAAACAAATTTTGAAGGAAAAGAGAAAAAAAGGGAAAATTTTCATAACAAGGCTCACCTGATCACTTAGAAATTTTGTAATCCCAGGAAAATATTGCAGTTTGTAAAATTTGTGAGTGTGTAGTTTTATGCCTACTCTCATTCAATCTTAATATTAACTCTTATTTCAGCCCATTACATGTTTTCGTTCTTGTTCAGAATATTAATTTTTGTTTTCAATGAAAGTTGAAGTAATTCATGTTTTTTTATCCAAAAAATATATACTTATTTTTAATTTTTATTAATTTTATACTCAAAAGGCAGGGGTATTATTGTGCTCTGGTTCGAAAAATGCTTTGTCACAATGTTACCCCGAAGTACGGGGTAAAATTGTGACAATTTCAAATTCGAAAAAAACTAGATCAAAATAATTTTTCAACAATATTATATTCTCAATGTGTACCGAAAGGACGGATATTTACTGTGTATTTTTTTCACACTTTATCTGCTCAAGAGGTGTTTAAAAATGTGTGAAAACCTCAAAAACTGTCACAAAGTATCCCCGTTTACGGTACTGATTTCTTAGTAAATCCGCAATAGTAAAAGAACTAGCACATTGAAGTATAATTTATTTTCAATGGTTTAATACGCAAGGATATCAGCTACGAAACAACACTTACATCATTTCTGTAAGTTACATAATTTGAGAGTTATTGCTGTTCGAACATGATCACAACGCGAGGAAAAGACAAAAACAGGTCGTCATCATGAAGGCCACTACCTGACTACAGAACAGAGGCGGCCATTTTGAGCCATTTTATGATTAATTTGTTTGTTTGATCGTTAAAAATTATCGAAAGTACAGTTGTGAGGTTTTTTCATTTTATAAATTTTCATAATGGTCATGTTCGAACAGCAATTACTTTCTAAATATGTAACTTACAGAAATTATGTTGGTATCGTTTTGTAGCTAATATCCTTGCGTGTTAGCTCATTGAGAAAAAAATATACTTCAATGTGCTAGTTCTTGTACTATTGCGAATTTACTAAGAAAATCAGTACATTTTTCACTAAAATTTTTTTAAAGAATTTTTTTATAACATTTTTAAGTTATATGTTTTCATATTGTATCACTTTAATAAAAGGCGGTAGTATCATTTTTCAAAAAACATTTTTTTCACATCTGTAGGACCTTTATGTCAAAAGAAATCGGTATATTTGGAAGGGTCAACGAAAATAAAAAAGTAAATTTAAAATCGGGGCTACTCCAAAACTAAGGGGGTGAACTTTCAAATTTGGGTGTTTTGTCGATAAAATTATTTGATACCCTTAAATTATCGCTAAATCATGACAAACAAACACTGTATATGTGAAGATTATATACTTCTTGTTATTTCCTTTTGTTTATATGGAATAAAATTGTTTAAACCTCTTATTTCTCTAATATGTTTAGCATGAATGTCTCAATGACCCATATAATGAGAATGTACCTATGAGTGAGAGAAAGTGGGATGATATCATAACCAAAATTGATGCAAAAGTGAGATGAAATTATGTCAATGACCATGACTATCATACTGGGTGTCAATTACTATCGAAGTATGTCAATGACTATCAAATATGTAATTTCGACGAAATTGGTGTCTCCTCGAATATTCAATCGATATTTATTGAAAGTTTGAAGGTAATACCAAAATAACAACATTCAACTATAGTTCCGTAATAATAACCGTGGTGTTACAGTAAAATAAGGAACCGAATTCGCCTACTGAAAGTATCCATGCCCTTAAGGTGTCAATCATTATAGCTTTTACCCTATAGGTAAGTACGTATCAATAATTAATGAATCAAGTCTCATAGTTCGAGTTTTTGGGAATCACATGAATTTCAGCTGAATGGTAGCGTTGTCACTATTAGTATAACCTTGCATAAAAGGGTTGTTAAATTTTCCCTGCACATATTAATATTTATATGAAGGAAGATTATCCAGCGCAGATCATGTTTTTTCCCTTCATCTGAATCACCCCCAATATTAGCTGTGGAATAGTCGAGACAGGGACACAGGGGTCCCAAGACCTCGGCCGACTCGATGTGACGGCCGAGCGAGCCTCCATGATCCCAGAGGAGAGTTATGTATCTTCCAGATTTATGTGTAAAGTGTAATACTCCCGTAAGCCCGGCGCAGATTTCTCTGCCATGGGATGAAACACGGTCAGAACGTGAATAAGTTAATGTTTCGGTATTGCAGGAGGAAGAGGTTATATAGATTTGCGCTTTCTGGTTTCAGTAAAAGTTATGGCTTCAGGTCATTCAAGATGTGAATCCGAAATTCGAAGGAAAGAATGAAAAGCCCTGAGCAGATGCTTTTCTCTCGTTCATTGGTGGAGCAATACAGCTATCATCTCAAAATTTTGTAAGTATAGGCAAGTCAAGCTAAGCCATTCCTCCTTTGGTGACGATCTGAGTAACCTTAATATTGACTTGATTCTCTCATTTTTCATTGTGTTGTCTTGATTTATGTGAATATTCAACATTATTAATAATTCATTCAAATCGCTATTGTTCAGTTCCTCAGTGTTCTTCCTGAGAAAAAAAGATTTCCAAGTAATATACATTTCCATGCCATTCTTCAAGATAGGGATAAATTTCGTGTTTGGGTAGGAGGGAAATCGAGGAGTAAAGTGACAAAGTGTTGATAGATCTACGAAAAGCCTGGCAACTGAAACTTAAAATCGGTAAACCAGTCACAGGAAATATGAAAATGCATTTTGTACATGGCGATTATTTTTATCGAGGTAAGTACGGATTTCACAAAATTTGTAGGTTAGATTAGATTAATGCTGTTAATCGTTTACAGATCCCAGTTCATAACAGAGGTAGTTGTGGAAAAATACTACAGTGCCTATCAGAAATCTTCCTGTTGAGTTTACTACCATGAAGGAAGGACAACCAGAATTTTCTAGTTCCAGAAGTAGAACTGAAAGGTTAAAAAAAGTACTCTTCGAAAATAATAAAATGAAGTTTATTCAACTGTACAACAAACAAAATTGTTTTCCTTTATTTCCTCCACAGCCTTGTAACCTATTCCATCTTTCACTATGGCTGAAATAAATTGTAACAAATTATGAGACCCATCGTCTTCACTGAAAATAAAAATATAATATACACAGTAACAAACTCGTTCACTATAGATTTCTGAAATTTTGATATATTGATGTAAGAGCCAAATTTTAATGAAGCAGATTTACACATAATTCTTATCGAAACTAGTAGGTATATGAGTAAGAACTTCCGAGAGAATTGAATCTCTGCAAGCTTCACATAAAGATGTCTGTTCTTTATTGCATGTGCGACACATCAACTGATTCAATTAAAACCAATAAACAGTAAAAAAATAAACACTAAATGGTTTCACCATTTTTATTCTAAAAAATCTAACACATTTGCGATTTTTTCAGAAACTCTTGGAGCGTTTTCTAAAAGATAAAATGAATTCAACACTATGGATTTGACTTGGGTTTATCACCCTGATCCTGAATCAAAAGAAGAGGTTAAAGGGTGAAAATTAAAGAAATACAAAGTTTCGCTATTTTTATTCGAATGAAAAACACCTTACTTAACACCAGATTCGGCCTAACCGAAAATTACCCGGCCAATATCTGGCCTATAGAATACGGCCTATATTACAAGTGTGTTATATTTAAGCCCTCCCCTGATTGCAAGAACGCAAAAAAGACAATTTTTATGCTACGTAGCCGGCTCATCATGGCTGCCTTTTGTTTATTGCTGTCTTTTGTAGGTACCAAAACCAAATATTTTTATGCAAACATATAATAAATGTGAAAAAAACATATACAGTGGAACCTCGATATAATAAATCGGAAGGGAACCAGTAAATATTCGTTATATCAAGTAATTCTTAAAACTGAGGTTTGTTATATTGAGGTGAGGTTGGTCCAAAATTTGTTATAACCGAGGTTTTATTCACCTCGACATTACGTACTCATCTTGTTATAGCGAACTAATTTTGCTCATATAAATGAAAACTCATTTTTTATCAAATTACTGATTTATTTTATTTTCTTTTTCAAAACAATAAAGTAAGTAGGTAGGTTTTTTCTTTTTCAAAATTCGCAGAACAAAATAAAAAGAGGTGAAAAATCAACAAATTGGTAAAAAGCCTAAATCTAATTTTATTCATCTTGATTGGAAAAAAAGTCATAAATTGTAGTTTGTTTCCCACGGTTTCAATGTTCTGATGTTTGAAGGCAAACCAATTTCGTCGGAAAACTTATCTTTAGATTTCAAAATTGTAGCCAATGAACTTGCGGGAATCCCGAACTTATTAGCTATGTCTAATCTTTTTGTAGAAGGATTTTTGTCAACATAATTAATGATGCTTCGCTTTTCTGCGACAGATAAGGAACGCCTTTTACGTTTCTGAGCCATTGCAAAAAAGTGAGGAGCAACACTGATTACTTATCCATCAACTAACTTCGTATTTTACGTAATACGCGTCGAAACCTGTCGCGGCTGAATCACATACCTGGTTATTGGTGAAAACGGTATATAGAGGTTTTGAATTGACGAAATTCGTTAAGTAGAGATATTCACACTCTTTTTGGTAGTTGAAAATTCGTTATAAGAGGTTGTTCGTAAAAAGTTTTCGTAATGTAGAGGTATGTTTTACATTGACTCTTATGGACGATTCAAGGGGATTATGAAAAATTCGTTAAATCGAGGAAGTCGTTATATTGAGGTTCGGTATATCGTACCCCCGGTGCGACACTGTCACTTATGCAAAAAATGCAAAATTGAGTTAAATATGTATTAGTTGTCCTAAAGCACCCCTTTACTTGATGCAATAACGTTACTTCTGTAGTACGCATAGCAAGGGCGTAGCCAGGAATTGATTTCGGGGGGGGTTTTGACATTTTGACAATTGACTTTGTAGGTGCCGGAATTGTGAGGGTCGCTTTCTGTAGCAAGTATTTGTTGTTTCAATAATCCCTTTCCTACTTCGGAAACATATTCAACATAGATATTCCTGGTTAGGTTAGGTAAACCAATTTTTCAAATATGCTTCAGAATTTAATTTTCATTCACTCAAACAAAAACTTAAAAAACAATATTTATTTTCCAAACAATACTTACTTAATATGAAATTAGTGTGGATGTGTGCTTTCATTTTGAAACTAAATAGAGTTTTTTAATACTCCAAAATAGTGACAACAACATATGAATAGGTATTAAAAATGAAATAGTGAGAAAACACAAACAATATTTTTTATGGTAAATTCCTTCAGTTAAAGTCTATCCGTCTGTTTTTTTAGCGAATTGGTCAACCACTTCATTTTCATCAATTTTCACACTATAATGAATTTCATAAGCGCCAACCCATTCAATCTAGTTTCGCTAGAAGAATTTCGCAGGTAATTTTTAATTCTTCTCAATGTGGAAAAACTTCTTTCTGGAGTAGCAGTATATACTGGAATCGTAGCTAACATTTGTAGTAGGATGTAGATGTTCGGATACATATTCTGATTGCACTCATCTAAGCATTCTAATGCCGATTTTGAAATGGAGTCCATTGAAATTTTCCATATTTCAAATTCTGCTTTAATTACGTTTTTATTTTTTTCTGGGAGTAGTAAAGAATACATCGATAATGCGTCTTCTAATTCATATTCTCTGTTAGAATTCTGGGGTAGCAGACCAGATAAGGCGTATAATTGTCGGTGTTTAGAAAATCTATCAGTTATTGTTGGATAGTATGTTCTAGAAATTGAATGAAACTTTAATATCATCCATATTGCTGATATGAATTGATAATTTTAACTAGATTTTCGGAGATAAGTTGGTTTAAGTGCATAATGAAAGATTATTTTTGCAACAAAATATAACTCTGAAACATTTCGGGGGGGGGGTTTGAACCCCCAAACCCCCCCCCCCTGGCTACGCCCTTGACGCATAGTTTCCTAAGAGGGCTACAGTGTCTTTGTGGTTTTGGCGCGAAACACGGTTACGCTGGGAGCTACACTGTTACTAAGGTAATTGTGTCATAATATTTTCTCGATTCTGGAGCAATAGTGACCCAATATGCAGTAGTTGTGACATTATTTCTCCAATATTTAAATATTTTTGAACTACATCAATGAAAAACTGTTAAAAAGTTTATGTTCATTTCGAAGAGTTTTTGATTATTTTATTAACAACTGTGCATTATTTGATTTGAAATAAAAATCAGTAAACATTTTGTACTCATTTTTTCATAACTCATTGTGACACAACTACAGTTATAATTTTTCGATAGTGCCAAAACGTCACTTTTGAGAGGGTTGAAATGTTTAAATAATCGTATAGTAAATTTTTTACGGTATTTAGTGATCATTATTCAACCAAAAGTGAAGTTAAAAGTTGACATTGTAGTAAAAGCTATTTGTCTCATCTCTATAGTTATTGTTTTGTGACGTGTCAAAGTTTAAAAAGCTTCTCCTGAGAAACTACATTTCTGCATAAGTGACAGTGTCGCACTGGGGGTGCGATATTAAGGTTGCACTGTACATAGTTTTGTTATTTTTATTCGAATAAAAAACACCGCATCTAACACCAGATTCGGCCTAACCGAAAATTACCCGGCCAATATCCGGCGTATAAAATACGAAAGATTACAACAGTGTCATATTTAAGCCCTTTCCTGATTGCACGAACGCAAAAAAGGCAATTTTCATGCTGCGTAGCCGGCCCATGATCCCGGAATACTTTATTTTATTCCTGCTGGGGGAGCGGGATCAAAGAATCGTTCGGGACATCGCCCAGATAACTCCAACTTAGCGTCCCGACCTGAAGGATATAATAAAAGGGAGGAATTTCCAAATTAAATAAAGAATCTCAATTTGCAGAATGTTCGAAACAACGGCCGGATACTCTATGGAATGACCCTCTAGAGCAGGTATCTGAAAATTCTACCGAACCCTTTGAACCAATTTGAATTTAGTGACGAGATACTAAAGGAAATCGTAATAACCAATTTAACTGCAACAAAAAATGACGCTTTATAATATACTGATGGACAAAATTAGCGCACCACCTAAAATTTCGTTAAGTTTTAACAATTGATATCTTCCCAATCTTTGGTCGGATTTCAATATTTTTTCTTTTCAATTGTAGCTCTGTTATTGTCGAATTTCCTCCATTAAACAGAAGTCCAAAAAATGAAATCTTCATGTTATACAGGGCGTTTAAATAATGTCATGTTTTATAGTCAAATTTTAACGTCTTCTGTGGGCAATGCCAGATTGCTGAGGTATATAAAAACAATAAAGCGTTGTAGCCTAGTATCTCTTGAGTATTTTGTTTTTTTTTAAAACCAATTTATCTTGAAATCGTCCAGAGATATTCAACATTTTATCAACTCTTGTATTTTATGCATTAGCCATGAATATCTTCGCAACCATTTGTCCGATTTGAATGTTTTTTTAGTAGTAGCTCTTTTATTGGCGAGAATATCATACTACAATGAGATGTTCAAAAAAGAAATGCATCATGCTGTACAGGGCGTTTAAATTTTCGGATTTTTGTCATTACAGTTTAACGCCTTCTGTGGGCAATACCAGATACCTGAGGCTTCTCTACTATACTTTGCTAGCCATACAGTGATGTAGCATGATGTGTCCTGATTATTTTGCTTTTTTGAAAAGCAATTTAACTTGTACCCTTCCAGAGATATTCACATTTTTATCTTGCATTTCATACAATATATCGACAATGAATATTTTCAGTCAAGTGATACTGAGGTTTACAGTTGTCATAATTTTTTCTAATTAATAAAATTAATTTGAAATTAATAATTGTGTTTATTCCTAAAGTTTTCTTTACTTTGATATTCCTTTCATTCGTTGAATACGTAGTTTAAGCTGATCCCAAACGTTTTCGATTACGTTCAGGTCAGGACTAAAAGCCGGCCACTGTAGATGTTGAATCCCAACCTCTCTAAGGTATTCAAGCTATGGAATTATCGTCTATCAGCAAAAAATTGTCGCCTATGTATCTCGCAGAATTTATTGCTCCTTTCCGAATCGCTTCAAGATCCATACGAGTAATCAAGAAAATGCTTTGTCTTCTCCAGATAAATACCCATCCATGGGATGATTTTAAGCTTACTCCTAAGTCTTCAGTGAGGTGAAAAAAGCCTTTTGCGGGGTGTCTTGCATTCAATGCATATTCATTGAGTCTTCTTCTTGCAGTTTTTGATGACATTGTAACATTTCGGACAACTCGAAGGCGATTTTTTTACTTTGATCTGGTCTTTTAACGTGAGAGCCCGTTTCCATAAGTCTACGGAGACAACAACCAAGGAAAATAAAAAAGAATTAACTTTCAACACAAAAATAAACGAAAACAAATTAAGAAAAACAGAAAAATGCAAGATGTTATAAAAATGTGAATATCTCTGGAATGGTACAAGTTAAATTGCTTTTAAAAAAAGCAAAATACTCAGGAAACATCAGGCTACATCACTGTATAGTTTTTAGAAGCCTCATATATCTGGTATTGCCCACAGAAGGCGTTAAACTGTAATGAAAAAAACCCGAAAATTTAAACGCCCTGTACAGCATGATGCATTTCTTTTTTTGAACATCTCATTGTAGTATGATATTCGCCAATAAAAGAGCTACTAACTAAAAAAAACATTCAAATCGGACAAATGGTTGCGAGGATATTCATGGCTAATGCATAAAATACAAGAGTTGATAAAAAGTTGAATATCTCTGGACGACTTCAAGATAAATTGGTTTTTAAAAAAACAAAATAATCAAGAGATACTAGGCTACTACGCTTTATTGTTTTTATATGCCTCAGCAACCTGGCATTGCCCACAGAAGACGTTAAAATTTGACTATAAAACATGACATTATTTAAACGCCCTGTACAACATGAAGATTTTATTTTTTGGACTTCTGTTTAATGGAGGGAATTCGACAATAACAGAGCTACTATTGAAAGAAAAAAACGTTGAAATCCGACTAAAGATTGGGAAGATATCAATTGTTAAAATTTAATGGAATTTTAGGTGGTGCGCTAATTTTGTCCATCAGTATAACAGTCGATCTGATCTGTGGGCACAGTGTGAGAAACTTTTCGACGCCTATTCATTCATTCACAGTGAATGAACATTTGATGGGAATGAAACTCAATCGAAAGATTGCAAATTGAAATTTCTTTTCCATCCTATAAAACAATATTAATCACATGTTAAATTCAAAATAATACCATGTGATTATATTACCTATTCACACCGAATTATTTTGTCGATAGGAGATCTAGTGATATTCCTCTGTAAATAGTGCTTGAAATCTGAAGTACCTAATTTAACATGTCAATAATTTCCAATTGATGGTTCTTTCTATTCGAACAGACTTCCTTCGAATCAATTAGCACATTCATCCACGGTAGCAACAAATAAATCTAAAAAAATCAAGTATAGTTTCGTGTTATCTTTGGATTTATAAAATTACTTCATAATAGTTATTTCATCAACTAGGTTATCAAAGACAGCGACGAATGGACAAGATATTTTAATAATTAATAGTTAATAGTTCGAGACCATTACTCGCTCGATTAATAACCGAGTTGTTTACAAGATTTTTCCCACGATCTCGATATGAATTGTGTATGAATTCTTGATTGAAATACATTTTCATTTCGGACAAGGCTTACATTTGACATAATAAAATTTCTATGTATCTATGTTCCAGTAGAGTTTTGAAATTTCTCGTAGTGCTTCCGAATACTTTGCGAACGGTTGCCATGAATATATCACATTAAAATGGCAGAAATTGAGCATTAAAATGGGTCATTAATGATCAATTTCGTACACATTAAAATCACCTTTTATTTCGAGATCAACGGAAAATGATATTTATTACATTTGTCTATATTAATAAAACAGGATCTATGGTTACCGTCAAAATGCCATACCTTTCAAACGACTGCACCAAATCAGGTAATTCTTTTTTTGTTCTGTTCATAATTGCCAGGAAAAGGTTTTTACAACAAAATATTCAGAAATATTGTTCAGAAAAAAATGAATAATAAAATAATTTCCTTTTCTTTGTATGCGACCAATCAAGCAGCCATAGACTATTTATAGGTTAAAATGATTTTGATATTTGGACAGAAAGTGAAGTTACATACGATATTATTTTGATTCGATTTCACAATTTCATTCATGCTTTGAATTTACATAAATTTTGAATCTGAAAGTTGGTTCACGAAGGGCAATTCTGAAGACTTTCAGGCTCATTCTGATTATATGTGAATTCGACTTTCCGTTCAAACTCACCTTGGAATTTTCGGTTTTTCGAGTTGTTGCTGTCGGAAGTCATTGGGTTTATGGACGGCCGATAGGCCACTCCTAAACCCGATAACTTCCGAAAGCAACAACTGAAAAAATCGAGATTAATCAAATTAAAAGGTGGATTTAAGGTTTTGAACAAGAAAGTGGAATCCTCATGGTAATAGAATTCTCAGAATTGTCCTCTACATGACTACTATGAGAAGGAACATCTCGAACTTTTGAAATCTACACAGGTTGCAGTGGCGCAGCCAGAATTTTCGTTTGGGGGGAGCCCGATGCAAATATTCAGGGAGAAAAAAACAAAAAAAATACTTTTATTTTATCTTTCTCTTTCTGGTTGATAAAAAATGTCAAATTCACAATATCTTTTCTGAAATCTGGTGATCATTTATTTTCTAAAATGCCTTTTCAATATACAGGGTGTCAAGGAAAAAGTACCATGCATAGTGTCACGCAATAGAGGGATGTAAATATGAAAAAAAGTCCTATGAATATATGTTGGAAACTGCTTCCTTTAAGAAATACAAGGTGTTAAAGTTGATTTTTTTATTTGGTTTTTTATAACTTTGGACAAAGAGGTGAGAATTGAACAAAGTGCGGGGGTTTTGTATGATCCAAATATCCTACTCATTTTTAGGTTACTTATAGAGGACGCCACATATAGGATTCCACATTTAAATCAACCCTAAATATTTTGCCTCGCACTATATGTCAGTCTGGAGTAGAAAAAGCGATTCCTCTATCTTTTTTCCTTCAAAAATGTATACTTTAATGAAGTCGCTAGGACCAACGGTTTCCGGTTAAATGCATCGAAAACTTATGATGCATGCAAATTGTCCAGAAGCGTCAAAGTAACCTATGTACTCACAAAAACAACCAACAGAAAGAATTAAATCAGAATCTTAATCAAAAACACAAAATAATGAAAATGGCAGGAAAAAAAGTTAGTGCTGACGAGTGTATAGGTTCTGTGGGGAAGAGGAAGAAACCCCCATTTACCTATATTCAAGGAATGCTTTGACATTGCGAGCCTAAGGAGAGAAACTTGTAAGAGTGAGGAACTAGTTTCGTTGAAGCCTTCGCAGATATTGGATTTCATTAGATCTCTGAAACTGGAAGGTGAGCTGTGAAGGGTGTGGCCAGAACAGCTCTGTAAGGGGACACAATAGACCTTGAGGTCTCTGAACTGTAATCCTATTTTGAACTAAACTAAACTAGGGTTGATTTAAATGTGGAGGAATTATTATGTGGCGCCCCCTATTAGTTATCTAAAAATTAATAGGATATTTGGATTTTGCATCATACAAAACCCCCGCATATCACATTTTGTTCAATTCTTACCTCTTTGTCCAAAGTTATTCAAGAAAACACCAAATGAAAAAATAAACTTTAACACCCTGTATTTCTTAGAAGAAGCAGTTTAGGACATATATTCCTGGGCCCTTTTTCATATTTTATCGCCTTCTATCGCCTGGCACAATGCATGGTACCTAGTCTCATTTTCAAAAGGTTAATCATTATGTTTTTGCTGAAAAGCAAAATCAATTAGGTTCTGCAAATTGACTGTATGCATGAATACGATTTAGCTATTTTAAATAAAATATTGAAACTGTACTCGAATTCAACCGTATCTACAGAGATACAGGTAGAAAAATTCATATGGAAAAAATTTTGGGGGGGCCCGGGCCCCCCCCTGGCTGCGCCCTTGACAGGTTGGGTTCACTTCTTCAAGAGAAAAACACTACAAAAAATATACTGAATCGGATGGGCTGCTCTACTAATATTCTAATTATCCTTTCAAAGCTGACGTTTTATAGACCCTTCATTATTATCAGTTTTTTAACGTATTACATATGAGTTCTGTATTGTTGATAATTTATTTGATTTGTGAAAATTTTCTTATAAATTTTCAATAGACGCTTTGAATATAAACAGGTTGTTCCTATAAACATGTCGAATATTCTGAATTTCAGCCTATAACATAAGCCTCATAAAAATAATTGGAAAATTTCATTTAATTCGTGACGAATTTCATATAAATGTTCTATATAGGTACGCTTTAGATATATACAGGGTGCTTCTATAAATCTATCACTTATTTCAGATTTCTGCTTCATAACAAGATTTAACAATTTTTTAACTGGCGAAACTAGGTTTGCCGTGTCGTCTAGCATCATATTATATTCATTTTCTTGAGATTTTTTCGACCCCAATGTGAAGATAACAGGAATTTCAGGGATTTTCTGCATACAAAACCATTTGTGTGAAATTGAATGCTTTTTTCCCTTTCAAATATATGGCTACAAGGATAACTCTCGTATAATTGATTTCATGGTCAAAATTGCGACATTTCCTGAAATTAAGTTATATTGAAGAATAATTATTGTTAACATTTCTACCCTGCATAATTTAAGGTTCTCCAGGGAATTAGTAGTAGTATATTATGCAACGAGCGTATACGCTATTATTCACGAGGTGAAGTTTAGGATACGAGCAGTAGGCGAGTGGCCCAATTCACCGAGTGAATAACAGCCATTATACGCGAGTAGCATACTGTACTTTATCCACGACTACTGAATATTTTTCTAGCCATTTTTAACATTTGGCGACCTTGACAGGATCTTTCTATTACAATTGTGGAAAAAGTCAAGTTGAAATATGAGACATTTTTTGGAGAAATTGTCATTGCATATTTTGTGATGAAAGTTGATTTAATTGATGTAATAAAAGTAGATTTAGACCTCGATTGACTAATGAAAAAGTGTACCCAAATAAGTTAGTTGGGGAACTTTAGAATATTGTAGAAATATCACTTTCACTTTTCAATTATACTATTGAAGCTGAATCCAT
This sequence comes from Propylea japonica, assembly GCA_013421045.1. Lineage (NCBI taxonomy): Eukaryota > Metazoa > Arthropoda > Insecta > Coleoptera > Coccinellidae > Propylea > Propylea japonica. The sequence goes on along the minus strand of CM024240.1, from coordinate 21,579,329 downwards.
GAAACATCTGACAGCAGGGAATAATAACTCATTATTTACTTTTGATTAATTGGTATCGTTATGGCCTAGCGAATAGACCTATAATAGGTTAATCATATAATAGTCGTGGAAAGTTGTTATTTTTGTGCGTGAAACGAGTGTTTTTTTCACGGTACATGAGAGTGTCAATTTCAAATGTGCCATAAAAACACGAATTTTATATGCACGAAATACAAACAACAGTTTTTATACAATTGTGAATGTGAATTTACATCGTCTGAAGTATAATTATTAAAGTTAATGCTTCCAATACAATATTTCTATGCATCCAGATCCAGTGATCTTTTTGTGTTGTTACTATAGAAACTCATTTTTTTAACGGTGAAAAAAAGAATTTTTTTAACGGTGAAAAAAAGTAAACATTTACGCATCCAAAGTGATAAAGAAAAGTCAAGTTTTTTGACAGTTACAGTTGTACAAAAAATCATTTTTTCGTAAACTATCTGCCGGACTTAAAGACAATAAAAATGTGTAGGAGTATCCACGATAGCCTGTAACTAGGAAGAATAATTCCCGAATCAAAAGTTGGAAGTGCATGTTTATTAAACTGGGAGACACGTGACCCTCTGACGGGTAGGCATCACAGCCCCATCCCCTAGGACGTAAGGGGGGACGACTGAATAATTCATGGTGTTATTATACATATTTCACGCGGGAGCAGCGCCAGCTTGACGTTTTAATGCGATCTAATGGACTGTCGAAGGCGCGAAACCGAATTGTTTACTGACAAAGCGTGCTTCTGCATGGTATTTTTTAACATCCCCTTCCCTTCTTAAAACGATAACTGTACAAATCAGCCATGGTTTTGATGTTTGGAGGTATTAAAAACAGAAATATGGAATGACTATAGATTATATGCATTTGCATATGTAAGACATTTTCAGTGGTTTTTGCATATTTTAGTTAAGATCCAGAGTTATGATGCATATTCTCGATACATACAATGGAACTTCCCCAAACGAACTTCTTTATAACGAATTTCATGTTAAAAAACACTCTCCAATACGAAGTAAATTCTCTCTATAACGAAATATTCAAAAAACATCACTCTTTGAATGGGTATTGGTAAGAAGGTATAAGGGTGGGTTTTTTTTCCGAAAATTTTCGGAATTACGGCGGGCAGAGAGATCCTTCTGAAACAGTTTTAAATACACACCTGGCTGTTTGGTTTCAATCTAACCATAACGCTAGTGTGAAAAGTTGGGCGAAAATGTCTAAAAGCAAGTGCTTAAGTTTGAATGATGAACTTTAATTTTTCAGTGAAGTAGACCGCGACATTACTGACTATGGAAACAAATTTTCTGTAAAACGAAATTTCTTTACAACGAATTTTTTTGCGGATTTAGCGTATTTTCTTCCCTGCGTTCCGAAATGCGACAAATATGATGATATCGTGCGAATCCAAGTTCCAGTAATCGATAATCTTCAAATCTTTAACATTTTTTGTAGATTGTTAATGCCGGGTCTACACGGGTGAAACGTGTAAGGTATAATACGCGTAATTTAGTATTCAACATGCGTGGACGTCTCAATAATTCACGGCCAATCTTTAATCGGAATCCTTTTCATTTTACTTCAACATGTAAATGCCCGTTATATATAGCAAAACATTTCATTATTGCCACATATTTTCATTTAATAAGTTTCCGAAATTCCGACGTAAGTCCATTTCTATTTGACGCTGCATCACTTCTAAATTGATGCAAAATCCGTTGATGCGTGTTATATTTGACAATGTTGTGATTTTGGACTGATGCGCATCACATTCCAACTGATGTTGCTTTTTGACCAAATCAGTTTGATTTCCGTAATCACTTCAGTTCATAACAATAGCATTACCTAACATTTAGAAAAAGTTTACATTTTACTTCTAAAAGTTCTCATTGCTCGTAATGAATAATTCATATTACTTTTAGAATTTCCTTCCGAACTATTGTCGATATTCGTATTTAGTACTATGATTTAAAACCTCATCATTTTGTTGATTGTCATCCGAAAAAGGCATATTCTATTTGTCAAAATCACTTCACTTCCAACTGAAGTGATTTCGGAAATTATTCAGGCGAATAGAGAGCTAGTTTAGTTGGTATGCGAAATAAAGATCATACTCCAATTTACTGTCGTACAAAATTGAGGAAATGTGAATACCAATACTCCTAATAATGTGGATAATTTTTAGTTGATAGTTTTCAATTTCTGAATTATTTCAAAATGGAAAGAATGGCATGAGTACAACCTAACCTAGCCTAACTAAACACGCAATTTCAGATCATAAGTCTCGGTTTCTATTAAATGTTCATGTACCTAAATACGGAATGAAGAACTTCAGACACGAGGACGAACAAATTCGACGATTCAGAGGAACGCATTTCCAAGATCGTCTCCAAGGAGAAAAGGACATTCCTGGTAAATTGAACTCAACAGGATATTGCCAATCGTGCGTCGAGACTTGACGAAATTGAATTTCCAGAAGCCCTGCGATGGGATCACGAATTGATCTAGACTATTTTGGGCATCAACTGCTTATAAATGAGGCCATTAGTAAACAAATTGGATCTGAAAAAGAATGAGATCCTTCTCGAATTATGGCTATCCTGAATTTCAGGGGAACCAGGATGAGATTGGAGGGGGACATGCTGTACATTTTTCAAAGAGTTTCATTGCAGCCACGATACACTCACACCGGTATGCCAGATTCGGAGTCTAAACTCGCCCGGCGCGCTCATCTACGTCATTGAGGAGCAGAGATAAAAGTGGAGTTATATTATTATTGTTATAATACCTACATTCATGCCTAATTGCGTAGTTTTTGGCTGTAAGAATTACAGAAGAGTTAGAAGGGAACAGAAATAAGGTACTTTTGCTTTCCGAAGTCGGAAGTATTCCGTCAGTACTTCATTATCTGAGGAAAAATATTTTCAAAGTGTTAGAAGATAACACGGTTGCAAAACTGAAAAATGACATTCAGATTGCATTCGATGTTATTCTTTGCTTGAGCACAATCCTACCAACTTAAGACAGGGATCTCAATAAGAAAATCAGTTTTCAGAATATGAAGAAAAAAGTGGACAAAAACTTTTCAAATTCACGAATTATAAGTGAAATTCATTGAAATTTCCCTAAAAAATGATAAAAATATTTTCATTTATTCGAAGTTTTTTAATGAACCTTCAATAATTTATTCTGTATGTTAACAAATAAATACTTTTCACTCACATCCATATTTATACAACTTCATTGATATATTTCAGGATCAACAAACAAAGACATCGAAGAAATTTCATTTGAAATTGTTAGTTAATTGCATTTTCAATGAAACTTGCGATTAATTGCATTATTCCAATCATTCTCTGGAGTTCTAACACTTCCATCCCGCAAATGCAATGGAAATGCTCCGCAGTGACGTCACATCTCGATGCGCGTCGGCATACCGGTGTAAGTGTATCGTGATTGCATCGGACTGGTTCCTAGGAGAACGGTCCACCATGGTCTTGCCCATCAAATCAGTTGTTAATCAGTTGAATCGAGAGTTCACTTTCAATATTTATTGTACCAGGCATAGGCAAATGCACCTATAACAAAAAGTTTCTGGAGAAGGAAGAAACCGGTAGAGAAGCACTCAGGAGCCAGGAGGAATATTCCGGGAATGAATCATATCAAAAAGTAAGGTCCAAAAACTACTTGGATCTCAGTAAGAATAGGCTATGCCTCCTCACTGGCTTCCTAACTGGATACTGTCGCCTTGGGAAGCATATGATGAGTATTGGCCTTGCAGAAACTGACGAGTGTAGATTCTGTGGTGAGGGGAGAGAAATTCCGTTTCACTTAAATGCAGAATGACTTGGCATTGTAAGCCTGCGCAAAGAATGCCTTGGACAAGATAATTATGGAAGAAGCGCCAATCTAGCCGCCTTGAAGTCCTCTCAGGTACAATTAGAATTCTTTACGGCTCTTGATCTGGAGAACGAGCCATAGAGTAGCGAGAAACATGGGAGACACAATAAATCTAAATCGCAGTGTAACAATCTACTATCTAGTACAGGGTATCCGATTTTGGGCACTTTTACGGGATATCCCCGTTATTTTTAACGTTAGCGGGATGTGGTTTTCACGACAGTGTGCTACATTTTCGCAAAACAAAAGATGGCGCAATCAGTTTTCGCATAGCCCTCTTAGTTTTTGCTATACAGAGTGGAAATGAAAAGTATCACTTTTTAATCGCCCCCCGTATCTCAGTTGTGCTCAAACTTGGAGAAACGGTTGAAACGCATTCCTATAGATTTTTTCCCGTAGAATCCAGTGGCGTAGTCAGTTTTTCAATTAATTTTTCTGTTTTTGAGTTATTGAGCAAACATATGTTTTTTTAAATTGGACACCCTGTATATTATCTTTTATTCTTATTAAGCACAATCTCAGCTTTTCAAAACATATTATTTTATGCATTTATTTTCAAAACCAAGCTCAGAATTCAAGATTTTGTAATTCAATTGTCAATAACTAAGTAGTAGGCTATGACTGTTTATTAAAAACAAAAAATAAATGTCAAGATTTCGTTAGAAATCGAAAATAATGTTAACATAATATCTATCTCACATGATCTAATATTTAACTTAATTTAATTTGCAATTTTTCGAAAATTCAAATAATTGATTAGGATAAATACCAATTATTAAACGTTTATTAGGGAATCCAAAACAATAACAAAATTTCGTAATTTTGTTTTATAGATGCTGTTCAAAATAACGGCCATTTTCCCGTATACGAAATCTGCAGAGTTTCGTTATTCTTTTGATGGCGTTCAAAAGAATCATTGGCCTTCTTTGCAATTTTCAAAGGCCAAAATAATTGCCGCACGAAGCTCCGCTACTGATTATATTTTGCTTTATAAATATTGTATTTTGCTATATGCAAAAATGGCCGTCATTTTGAACCGCATCTATAAAACAAAATTACAAAATTTGGTTATTGTTTTGGATTCCCTAATAAACATTTAATAATTGGTATTTATAGGTAATCAATTATTTGAATTCTCAAAAATTGCAGATTAAATTGAGTTAAATATTAGATCATGTGATGTAGATATTATGTTAACATTATTTTTGATTTCTAACGAAATCTCGACATTTATTTTTTGTTTTTTATAAACAGTCATATCCTCTACTACTTAGTTATTGACAATTTAATTACAAAATCTTGAATTATGAGCTTGGTTTTGCAAATAAAGGCATAAAAAAATATGTTTTTGAAAAGCTGAGATTGTGCTTAATAAGAATAAAAAATAATATACAGGTGTCCGATTTAAAAAAAACATATGTTTGCTCAATAACTCAAAAACGGAAAGTTTAATTGAAAAACTGACTACGCCTCTGGATTCTACGGAAAAAAATCTATAGGAATGCGTTTCAACCATTTCTCCAAGTTTAAGCACAACTGAGATACGGGGGTGATTAAAAAGTGATACTTTTCATTTCCACTCTGTATAGCAAAAACTAAGAGGGCTATGCAAAACTGATTGCGCCATCTTTAGTTTCACAAAAAAGTAGCACACTGTTGCGAAAAACCGCATATCGCTAACGTTAAAAATTACGGAGATATCCCGTAAAAGTGCCCATATGGGATACCCTGTTCATACATATCCCTTTGATTGAACTTAAAGCTTCTAAATCGTGTATGGGGAATCTATCTGTCTTCAGATCATGTAAAAATTGATGACACAATAGTTCCTTTTCGACAGGATCGTTTAAATTGATGACGGTCTATAAACAGATGTTTTTAAACAAGAAGAAGTGATGTTGTGGTCTTGCACGCTTTGAGCCAGACCCCGTATTCTCGACAAGTGATCTCTCAATGCGTGTACGAACTTCATTGCGCGAGTCCCTCTTTTACCTTCAAAAATGCACACGGAGCAATGAGGTTCGTATTCGCTTTGAAAGATCTCTAGTCGAGAATACGGTACCAGGAGCATTAATCGACGTGCTCGCAGTAGTTGATAAAAATTCTTTCAATTCCAGATGAACCTGCATCCCTGACAATAAGCTACAACAAACGACCCACCATACATTTTATTCTTTATTATGTAAACATTTTCCTTTCCACGTATGAATTTTTTAGATCTGGAAATAGATGGAAATCGCAAGGTCTCATATCTGGTCAATACGGTGGATAATCCACCAATTCGATATTTAATTCATGTATTTTATCATCCTGGGTGTCTTGGTGCATTCAGAGCTTCAATGATTAACATTTGTATTTGTTCTCTAGTCCACAAAACATGAAGGACAGCAACTAGTTGCTAGTGCTACAGTTATTGCCACGCTTCAAGCTATATCCGAGGTTTTGGACCACAAGCAACATTGTGAGGTATTAGCTTGCGACCTTTGAAAAGCTTTTGACTGTGTGATGAGGGAAATTTTGGTTGAGAAATTAGAATATTATGGAGTGAGGGGTACTGCGTTGTCGATCCTGCATTCATTTCTGACTGGACGATCTCAGGTTATACATTGGAAAGGGAAAATGTCGGGCGACTGTCACACGAGGGGTGCCACAGGGCTCGATCTTGGAACCCCTTTTATTAATCATTTACGCCAACGACTTACCAGCCAATCTTCCTGACAGTGAAACTTTCAGATACGCTGATGATACAAACATTTTCAGCAGAGCAGAATCCATTGAAGAACTTTATAATATTTCCTCCTCGTCTCTGCAAGCAGCGGAAAATTGGTTTTCAGCAAACGGGTTGAGATTGAACAGGGAAAAAACCCAAAAGATAAGAATCAGTGGTAGTAGTGGTGTGGAGACCAGATAAGATTGCTGGGATAGCGTTCGATGGCTGTCTCTCTTGGGCCCCTTACATATCTGAAATATCAGGAAGATTATCCACCGCTATATACACTATAAGGAGAATGAGGGAGGTTTCTTCTCCCGATATACGAGTATGTAGGATGACCTATTTCGCTGATTTTAGTTCCTTAGCATCCTATGGTATTTTACTATGGGGATATAGTTCTGCAGCAAGAAGTGTATTTTTGAAGCAGAAGGAGGCCATAAGAGCCCTTTGTGGAGTTTCTAAGACAACAAGCTGTAGGGATCTGTTCAGGTAGAGGACATATTACTATTCCGTCTCTATATATTTTTACATGCCTTATGTACGTAATAGATAACAAGTCTAAATTCAGCACCCTTGGCGAACATCACGTTGAGGAATTTTTCGCACATATGTTTTGAACATATTCAATATTTATTTTATCTTTGTATCTATTCAAATTGTATACGTTTATTATTTGTGACATACCATGTAAGTGTTTATTTGATGGTGAAAAAAATATACTATACTATACTATGCTAAGCCTTCAGCCTTCCACGCTCTTCGTCCTACGAACATTTTTATATCATCCAAATGTTCGTATTTTCCTGATGCCCGGTTCATAAATCTGCCATTGGTTTCTTCAATGTTTTACCATCAGAATTGTAAAAGATTGTCTGTCTCTCCAAGCATTTTTATTGAGATGTGAAATTGTGAACCTTACAACTTCACAGAATTCAGAGAATACTGTAATGCCTTGTTCGCATTACGCTAGTAGTTTAGTTGAGTAGCTAAAAATTTAGTTACTAAACATGTGTGAGCACCAAGAATTTAGTCGAGTTGATTAGTTTCTAGTTTAGTCGACTCAATCCATTTGGTTCTATATTTTATCGGGCGAGTAGAGTACCCCACCAGGCGATAATCTTCACTCGCTCACGGATTCGACAGGTCCGAATCGATCAGTTTAGTCGAGTGTATTAGTATTATTGTTTACCGCCGATATGTCCCATAGATAACATAAAATAAATCATAGGTAAAGTACTTTTTCTATGCCGAAAAAGTCTTTCCGGAGCGAAGAAATCACCCTTAAATTCGTAACAAAATACGTCGAACATGAATGTTTGTGGAATATTAAATCTCATCATCATACGAAAACAAGCAAATGAAGCAGGCTGCATACCAGGATACAAATTTCATTATCCACCTCTTCTAAAATAGCCATCACGATTAGATTCACAAGTTTATTTACTTTATTACGTTGCAATTTGTCCATCTTACGAATGGTTTCGTTTCGTTTCAAAATAATCGCGTAAAAAATTTGTGCGTTGGGAGTTGTTCATTCGACAAAGCGCTTCTCACTTGTGAACTCTATTCGACCAAAGTGCGAACGATTGGATGGACAGTACAGTCGACTCTCGATAATTTGAAACTCAAGGGACCAACTAAAAAGTTCAAATTACCGAGAGTTCAAAATAAAAAGAGTTCAAATAAACAAGAGGGAGTAAGGATGAAATTCAATTAAACAAGAGTTTGATCAGAAGTACATAGGTACTGATGATATTGTATATGCGATTATGTATTATATTCTACATACATGATCTTTATGTGTATATGATAACATGAGTATTTCATTTCGAAAAGAAGTACGCAAATTTCATTTGAATTAGTGACTTCCATTTAGCCTAGCATTGTCTAGGGTGTTTTCTATAAGTTGAGAGCTGAGAAGAATTCATCGTTTGTTTCTGCCCTGAGAGCAGAAACCGAGAGCCTGAGCGAAAGGCTTTTTCCTCCAGGCGAGGAAATTCAGCTTGATGAAGCCTTTTTTTCTATACTGGAGACACTTCCAGTGATTCGTTTCTTATTCTGACTATTATTATTATTCTGAAGACTGCGCAAACTCAATAAAGACTAGTGCAAGATGAAACGGATCACAGACGAGTGGGGACTACAAATTATAGAGTGTTTGGGTGATTTGACTTCAAATTAAAGAGTGTTATTGAGCAAGATGTCACAGCTAGAACTTCAAATTATCGAGGGGGTCAGAACACGTTGATTTTTTTCAAATTATCAAGTGTTATTCAAGGGAACTGAAAAGAACTTCAAATTATCGAGAGATTCAATTTATCGAGTGTCAAATTATCGAGAGTCTACTGTAGCTACTAAAGTTCTCACTAGGTACTCGACTAAGCTACTAGCGTTGTGCGAACAAGACTTTATTGCCAGGCTTTCAGCCTTCAGCCCTCCACGCTCTTCGTCCTATGAATTTTTTTTTATATCATCGAAATGTTTGTACTCCTATCTGCCTGATGCCCTTCGAAAGACATGCCATAGGTACCCACTCATAAATACAATATCGCAATAGTAATTTTAATTTCGCATCATTCGGCATTCCCAGCACACTCCGCCAGAGCTTATTGAATGTTCAAGTTTCAAGTTGTGCCGAATGGCGGTGGAATCGGAATTTCTGTTCGGTTGCCAGGTGATGCGGGGGCGCGTCGCATAGCGGCAATGGAACCCTGGTTCTGGAGTGCGAGCCCCCACTCGATGCATCCGACTCGAGTACGTTTTTCTTGAATTTCGGGGAAAATATGTGAATCTGGTTATCCAACATAGCGTTGTGGAATTGCATTTAAAGTAATTTTTGCTACAACTGTATACCTGAATGACTATACTTTCTATCGCTGTGTTCGTCTTTGATAATATAGCATTCTCACACTGTTCAAAATAGTTATTTTTGTATTGAGTGCGTAAAATGAGTGTATTTTTCATAGCACATGAGAGTGTCAAATTCACTCAAATGTGCCATGAAAACACGAATTTTATACAAACAACATTTTTTGTACCACTGTGAATGTGAATTAATTTCCTCTGAAATATAATTATTAAAGATAATGCTTCAATTAAAATATTTCTAAGCATCCAGATCCAGTGACTTTTCTGTGTCGTTACAATAGAAACTTACTTTTTTCAACGGTGAAAAAATCATTTACGCATCCATAGTGATGAAGAAAAGTCAAGTTTTTTTGATAGTTGTACAAAAAAGTTATTTGGAATGGGACTCTGTTAAGACTGAATTAGATATGTGGCAGATGAAAAGGCTGGGCAAAACTGAACTATCTATGACCAATCCTTATTTCCAAACATTCATAAACTTGTGAAGATTTTGGCGACGTTACCTGTTACCACATGTACCCCAAATAGGACTTTCTCTCTCTTGAAACGCCTCAAAACCTATTTGAGAAACTGTACAAGCCAGAAAAGATGCAAAATTTCGATACAGTCGATACTTTTCTAGGAAAAAATAAAAACTAACAAGCAGTTATGATCACTGTTCATTCCATTTCATCGTATAAGTGCTCCATAGAATGAATATTCTAAGATATCACTGGTATTCGTGCCCTAGTTTTTAAATATTCAAATTCGTAGTGGCCAGGAAATGACAGGAGATACATATGTTCTATAAATCTTTCTGAAGGTTCAATTAACTAATTCCCGGAAGAAAATTATATCTGTAATATTTTAACTTCACAAATAGAACTTTCTTTCGATTAATAGGTAAGCATAATTGACAAAACCAATTTTGAGCATAAACAATTAATATCTTATAATATTCATTCTATGGAACATACGATGAAATGGATTGAACAGTGATCATAACTGGAGAAGTATCGACTGTATCGGAATTTTGCATGATACTTTTATTCTCCATATTTAATGGGAAAATCCTAAGGGGTTGTTATTTTCAATCCCTAATAATAAAGCGAGTTCGATTTCGAAAAAAATTTATATGAACTATCCCTGCTTATTTTCATTTAGGAATCATCTCCCTAAGTCCATCGCATTTGTTTACGGATTCCCTGTATATATGATAGATTATTTGCAATGTTTTTTTCGAATAATTTTATGTTTCACTACAATACTTCCATACCAAATCAATGAAAAAACCACTGTGACTGACGAATTCTCCAACTTTTTCGGCCCTGTTCAAATGTATAAAAATTAATGAAATATAATCATTAGCTATTAGGAATAAAAAATTAATTACATCTTTTGTTATACCCCAAGAACCAATCATATTTTAATCCTGACTATTCACAATTTCAATTTCCACCCACAATGCTTGAATTCAGCTCGAAAATTTCATATTTTTGGTACTCCTCTCGGAGCGTTTACGGCTAAGCGTTAAGTTTTTACGATTATTTGCTTCCAATTCACTGTTGATTCTGATGCTTCTATTTCTGATTGATACAACATACAATTTTGGTTGTCATGAACAGGGGCATATAGTGAAAGAATGATATTCAGAGTGTTTGTGAAGTTTTTCATATAGGAATACAACATAATATTATTTATGCATAACAAGCTGATTGCCTGATTGTTATGATTTCGAACAGTTTCTATAATTCATTTGCATGAATTTCATTGATGATTTCGAAGTTTTTTACCCCTGTTATCAACGATTATTTTTCTTCGCAGAATTCTTAGAGTCAAAAATACCTAAGTACTATTGATATATCATTCGAATTTGCTAATTATTTCTATTGTCGATAAAAAAACGATGTGATTTGTTTTATCATATCTCAAACGATCATATCCTAATATTCAACACTGCACTCTAATTTTTGGTGGTAAATCTCTAGAGAGCTGTAACCTAAATCAATTATGACTAATAACAGCAGGTTAAACAATTTTTTTATCTATACCAATAAATTTCACCGGTAAATTATACCTTTGATTTTCGTAAAGAAAGTTTTCCATTGCATTCTTTTCAAAATTACCAATTTTTGACATATTATATAGGTATTGTGAATCCTCCACGGATGGTTTGAGGCTGAAAATGTCATGAAATCAATTGTGATTATAGATACATAAGTAGAAAATTCAAATGATTAAGAAATAAAGAATAAAATTATATAGAAGGTTATAGATACATGGATCAGTTAGTTAGAAATATTACTTAAGGCTAGGTAGGTACTCAGATATACCTAAGTGTCTTACTCTATACACAACTAGGTATTTCAGTAATGGCTTCATTTCCATTCGAAGTCTCTGGAAACAAGTTTTTTCAATCAGTTTTTTTCCGTCCTTCCAAATTAAAATTTACTGGCAAGAATATAAAATCTTCTAATTTATAGTAAAAATATTTTAAACCAGTTCAAACCTCAACTTCCCAACTTCATAATGAATTTCCACACGAAAAACTTTTGGTGAGGCGTATACCTACATTGCTTTCATAAATAACCTTGACTTCTTGTTTATCTCTGGAAAACTCATCCCAGAATTCTAGGAGATGTACCGTGAAACGTTCATCGAAATCGATTACATAGCCAACAAACCAATCGAGCAAATAAGCCATTTTCTAACCAACAGCTCTCGAAATTTTTTCCTATGAAAGTGAGAAAGTAGTTGTGCACATCTAACATTAATATTTCATTGATGTTATATACTTTATTATTTTGGGTGCGAATTCTCTGGATCAATAGTTGAAGTCTTCACTTTGAAGCATAAAGATGCAGTTTTTGAAAAACTCAATATTCACGAAATACGGAAATACATTTTTTAGAGTCTCTCCAAATGAGTTTTTTTTCATTCAGGTTTTTAAAGGCCTTCCAAATCAAAATTTATTGCCAAGAATATCAAATTGCGTCAACGCACAAAGAACACGCATAGTGAACAGTCTGCCGAATGTTTAAAGACACTTTGAAGCAGACCGATTTGTTTCGATTTGAAGAATTACGGATAAAATACGAAAAGTCAGCTGGCGAAAAATGCCGCCCCCAGAAAGCTGGCGCCCTGAAACATTTGCTTCACTGTTTCACCCCTAGCGCCGACCCTGCATAGATAGCTATTTAGCCCTATTTGGGGCTCTTAGGTATATCTCTTCAAATAAGGGAACCCAGAATGCCTTTCAGACGGAGCTCCTCCACAGATACTGAAGAGCCCCAAATAGGGCGAAATAGCTATCTATGGATGCTCTGTTTGATATTACAACTATGCATGTTCTTTGTGCGTTGACGGGATTAGTTCCGAACTGTGAGTTTAATATTGGTTGATTTTAAATCAATTAATAATTATTCTCCGCTTTCATTGTTTATATTATGCTCGCGTGATTCTAAAGCGCATGAATTTCCATTTATTAGTTTTATTTAATGGGACGTCATCAGAAGCTTAACTTGAAACTATAAGGGAGAACAGCACCAAGGTTCAAATTCTCCCCAGTCTTGTCCGTAGATGTGGAGCGAACTTTTTCTATATACAAAAATATTCAAAATGATCGAAGACAAAATTTAACAATTAAATATTTGGAACAATATTTAATTGTAAACGTTTACGAAAACATCGAATTAAATTTTAATACCATATTGTTAGGAGTTATTGATATGTCGATTTTGAAATAAAAATTGCTTTTCTTTTTTTTGAGTTCCCAAATTTATTATTCAGTATTGCATATTCTGCATATTTTCGTGCATATTTCAAGCATTTTTCATGCATATTTGCATGCATATAACAAAGTTTTTATGTTGCATATAATCCCGTCTCTAATAATTATATTGGTGAGAATTCTCTGGATCAAAAGTCTTCAATTCGAAACCTAAAGATGCATTTTTTGAAAATTCATTATTCACGAAATTTGGCAATAAATATTTAAGAGTCTCTCCAAATGAGTTTTTTCATTCATGTTTTTTCTGGCATTTTATTGGCAAGAATATCAAATCTTCTAATTTATCGTAAAAATATGATATAGCAGTTCAAGCTCTAACTTTCCAACTTCTAAATGAATTTCCACACGCAAAACTTCTGGTAAGGTGCATACCTACATTGCTTTCATAACTAACCTTGACTTCTTGTTTATCCCCGAAAAACTCATCCCAGAATTCTAGGGGATGTACCGTGAAACGTTCAGCGAAATTGATTACATAGCCAACAAATCAATTCGCGTTTCATAGTTAATTAGGCTCCCCTTTCGGAGATAACAGCCGACGCGAAAAGGAAACAGAATTCCTGACTTGCCATGCGAAAATCGCACAAGGAGAGGTGAATCCGAGTCGAAAGGACCAAAAGCGCCAGCAATGGAAGCTCGCGGCTCCGCCCACACCGGTCGAGACCCCGCCCACGCGGGGGTGAACCCCTTATTGGCCTGACTCCCACTAGCCTCCTACCTCCGACTCATCTCAGGCAACAACAACATATTCAGAATTCAGTATCAAATCAGTACTCATTAAATAAACAGTGCAGTGCGTCAAACCTCGTGTGCCAGCTACAGTGCTGAAACATGCTGAACAATTTGGGCCCTGGTAAGTTGGGGGGGCACTAATTGACGCTAAAGTCTTTAGTGATTCAGCGTACTAACGATAGGCTAGTTAAATGGGCTAAATTGGCGCTGCCTCGCCCTCATTAAGCCAATATCGCTGGGCTGCTCCGGTAGGCCATTCAATTAGGGACATTTCTGCTGGTCTTGCCTGCCATTCTTTCGGACTTTCAGTTGATGCCGGCGTCTTCTTGTCGATTTCCATTCGCTTCGATTTTTTCTTAAATAGCCCTATGTGTTTTCGATCCTGCAAACGCGTCTGAATGGGCTAATCTGAGGCTGCATCGAGTTGATGTGCCTTGTTCGAGGTTTGGTGAGGAGTTGACTGTCGGTTTTCAAGTCTATAGTTTATAGTATCATCAGAGATTGTCTACAGTGTGTTTCGCAGTGGTTGGTGTGGTTGACGATGAGTGTGGCAGTGGTAGAAGTTTCGAGATTTGGGATTGTGACATGATGGTTGGAGGTTACCTAGGTAGATATTCCCATACACATAGATACTAATCTCCTGGCTCAGAGAACTATGCATAAGCCTTAAAATACATGAAACAAAAAAGTCACTAGCTGAGGATAGTGCAATAGATCTCAGGGAAAAACCTTAGCAAAAAAACCCTGTGTCGTCGTGACACAAAATTGAAACTTAAATAAATTGAAATGAATACCTTCAATATTCAGATACAAAATACTTAATTCTTGATCTTCGGTCAGGAAGGTAGGTATTCTACACTGCTCTTCGAAGACCTCTACAAGACCCTACTGAAGGGTTATCATCTCTCAAAGATTTAAACAGCAGTATTTCGTCCTAAATATCGAATTCAATTTCGGAATAATGATGAAAAACGTTTGACAACCTAGGGTGTAGTGCTAGCATGAATGTCAGCCATATCATAAACCGTTAATTCTGAATACCTACTCATTGAACAATTTGATATAGGTACTATTTGTCAGTGTAAAAAGTTCATGTTTTGAAACTGTATTGCTATTGGTTAATATCTTAATATTGTTTCTATAGCTGTATGCTGTATGTGTTTTATACATGTATTTGAAAGGTTGTATTTCCCAAATAACTCATGGTTATAATGATATCAATTTTTTTGTTAAATAACTACCATTTCAGCTGGTCTTGCCTGCCATTCTTTCGGACTTTCAGTTGTTGCCATCGTCTTCTTGTCGATTTTCATTCGCTTCGATTTTTTCTTAAATAGACCTATGTGTTTTCGATCCTGCAAACGCGTCTGAATGGGCTAATCTGAGGCTGCATCGAGTTGATGTGCTGGCGAGTTGTCTTGTTTAAGGTTTAGTGAGTCTGGCATCATCAGAGATTATCTACAGAGTGTTTCGCAGTGGTTGGTGTGGTTGACGATGATTGTGGCAGTGGTAGAAGTTTCGAGATTTGGGATTGTGACATGATGGTTGGAGGTTACCTAGGTAGATATTGTCGAACACATAGATACTAATCTTCTGGCCCAGACAACGATGCATAACCCTCAAAATACATGAAACAAAAAAGTATGCGTATGATACCAGATCTCAGAGAAAAACCTCAGCAGTGTCGCCGTGTTACAAAATTGAGACATAAATATATTAAAATAAATAGGTACCTTCAATATAACAAGATACAAATTACAGTGGAACTTCCCTAGAACGAATGTCTGTATAATGAATTTCTCTGTATAACGAATTTCGTACAAGACATTGCACATTGAATCCAAATTCCTGGTTAAAAACACCCTCTAAAACGAAGTAAATTCTCTCTATAACAGAATATACCAAGAACATCATTCTTTGAATGGGTATTGGTAAGAAGGTATAAGGGTGGGTTTTTCCGAAATTTTTCCGGACGTACGTAATAAATCCCGACCTTAAACTAATCATTAATCGGGCAGAGAGATCCTTCAGAAACAGTTTTAAATACACCCCGTGGCCTTTGTTTTCAATATAACCATTACGCTAGTGTGAAAGTTGTAGGAAAATGTCTAAAAGGAAGTGCTTCAGTTTGAATGGTAAACTTAAATCATCAGTGAAGTGATCGCGACATTTCCGACTATAGAACAAATTTTCTGTATAACGAAATTTCTTTAAAACGATTTTTTTTTGCGGATTTAGCGCTTTCGTTATAGGGAAGTTCCACTGCAATTAATTATTGATCTTTGGTCAGGAAGGTAGGTATTCTACACTGTTCTTCTAAGTATAAGACCGCTACAAGACCCTATGAAGGGTTCTCATCTTCCATAGATTAAAACAGCGGTATTTCGTCATGAATATCGAATTCAATTCGGAGTAATGATGAACAACGTTTGGACAACCTAGCGTGTAGTATCCTTCAGCATGAATGTCAGCCATATTATGAACCGTATATTCAGAATAACTACCTATTGAACAATTTGATATACCACTTGCCGGTGTAAAAAGTTCATGTTTTGAAACTGTATTGGTATTGGTTAATATCTTAATATTGTTCCTATAGCTGAATGTGTTTTATATAAGTATTTGAAAGGTTGTATTTCCCAAATAACTCATGGTGATGATGATATAAACATTTTTGCTAAATTAATACCATTTTAGCTGTTCTTGTCTGCCATTTATTCGGACTTTCAGTTGTTGTCGACGTTTTCTTGTCGATTTCCATTCGCTTCGATTTTTTCTTAAATAGCCCTATGTGTTTTCGATCCTGCAAACGAGTCTGCATGAGCTAGTCTGAGGCTGCAGTTGATGTGCTGCCGAATTGTCTTGTTTGAAAGTTGACTGTTGGTTTCCCAGTCTAGTTTCATCTGAGATTATCTACAGTGTGTTTCGCAGTGGTTGGTGTGGTTCACGATGATTGTGGCAGTGGTAGAAGTTTCGAGATTTGGGATTGTGACATGATGGTTGGAGGTTACCTAGGTAGATATACCCATACACATAAGGAATTTTTATTTGACGCTGCATCACTTCCAAACTGATGCAAAAACAGTAAGGCAGCTTTCTTATTGGTTCATTCAGTCGAAGTGAAGTGATTTCTTCAGTTAATCAGTCGAATAGAAAAGCACCATAGATACCCACTAATCTCCTAGCTCAGAACGAGGAATAACCCTCAAAATAAAACGAAAAAGTCACTAGCTGAGGTTAGTGCAATAGTCTGCGTATATCACATTTCAGGGAAAAGCCTTAGCAGAAAAAAACCCTGTGTCGCCGTGTTACAAAATTGAAAATTAATATATTATAATAAATACCTCATATTCAGATACAAAATACTTAATTCTTGATCTTTGGTCAGAAGGTAGGTATTCTACACTTTTCTTCGAAGACCGCTACAAGATCCTACTGAAGAGTTATATCTCCCTAGATTAGATTAGGTATTTCGTCCTAAATATCGAATTCAATTTCGAAATAATGATGAAAAACGTTTGACAACCTAGCGTGTAGGTGTAGTGTTAGCATGAATGTCAGCCATATTATGATCCGTTAATTCAGAATTTCTACCCATTGAACAATCTACCATTTGCCGGTGTGAAAAATTCATGTTTTGAAACTGTATTGGTACATATTGGTTAATATCTTAATATCGTTCCTATAGCACTATAGCTGAATGTGTTTTATATATTATTTGAGATGTTGTTTTTCCCAAATAACTCATGGTGATAATGATATCAATTTTTTCGCTACTATCATTTTACCTGGTCTTGTCTGCCATTCTTTTGGACTTTCAGTTGTTGCCAGTGGCGTAGTAACGCCACCACGGGCCTGTGTTCAAGAAATTTTCCGGGCCCCTACCCTCACTAGCAGCGCTGCCTGCTGGTTACAGAATTAAAAAAATTAGATAAGGACAAAATAAAACCACATTTTATTTGTCACTTATATTAGAATAGCGACAATATAAAGTACGTGGGTATACCTTCCACATATAAATATATAACCAACTAACAAAATAACAACTACAACAAATAACAACTATAAGCAAAATGAAAACAAAAAACAATATATTAAAACCAAATAACATATGAATATATTATTAATATAATAAAACAAAAAGAGATAAAAACAAAGCGCAATCAAAACTTTTTTTGCGGGCTTTCGAATTTGCAAAATTTGTCACAATATTAGCTATACTTAATGTTCGGGCAACTTCATTTTCTATAGAAATAATTGAAAATAATTCTAGCAAGATTTCTTGAGACAAGTAACGAAGTAACTTGTGAATTATATCGTCGAGCTATTAGGCTCTTTTTTTCTAATTATTTTTGGTTTATAAAGAAGTGTTAGTGACCAATTACCAATTCGAACATTTATCCTTGATTATATACCGAAAATTATTTGAAAATAATAATCTGATAACTCGACGATACAATTCACAATTCACTTAGTTTTCAATTCTATCAGCAATCCCCAAAGACTGACCCGCATTTTTTCATATTAAGAGAGACGCCTAACGAAAATATCAGCCACGTGATGAATTGAACTCACCTTCAATAACACTTAAGTCCAGAAATTCAAAAACACTAAAAAAGGTCAAGAACTTTGAGAACTTTCACTCTGATCTCACTCACAAGCACAACGTCGTTTCAAATTCGAATAGGTACTTATTTCTCTAGAATAGGAATAGAAGTGAAATGATTTCGCATTTTCCCCCTAGTCCAAAAAAAAATTCCCTATGTACATGAAGAATCCTACATCAAAGCCGCTCAAAAAGAAGCCGCCCCATAAAGCGATCATCTGGTGACGTTAATGTAATGTAATTATCCCCTAAACAGAATGCTGACACTCTTCATGCAAAGAGTTCGGTACGATTTGTCCAGGCCGCAAAATTGATTACGGGGATAGCAATTTTCACCAGAAGAATATAAATAAGGAATTGTTGATTCAACGTTTTCATTTGTGTGCGATGTGGTAAATTTTAATAACAATCATATTTCTGAAAAAATAGTATAGTCGTCCCAAGCCCGGGCCGGGCCCCTATGGGGCCCGGGACCGTGTTCTTCGAACACGCCGAACACCGGTCACTACGCCCCTGGTTGTTGCCGGCGTCTTCTTGTTGATTTCCATTCTCTTTGGAAAGTCACCAAAATTGCAACATATTTTCTGTCCTGTTCCTGCAATTTGTTTCTTCTCATTGTTATTATAATGTTTATGTTTCAATTTTATAGCCCAAACAGAAAAGGTTATAACGACCATACTCGAATGGCCCAAATGTCACATTTAGCTGATAACTAAAAACAAAAAAAATAAAGAGCAATGCGGTTGATGGCATTATGAGTTTCTCGTAAAAAGATAACCGTACCATGTTTCTCTATCTCTTAGGGTTAAATACTTCTGGTTCTTGATCAATATTTTTGCCCCCCTGTAGGTAAATGATATTTGTCATAGTTCTAGATCCTATCCACATATAATTTCGAATGAATCTCCATATCGTAATCATGTAACTAAATGGTTAATTTCATCCTTGCCTTGAAAAAATGCAAAAAAACATCTTTTCTTTCCAACTGCGCGTTATGATCAGGACCGGAATGAACATTTTTCCACCCCGAGGCCAAAAACAATTTGCCGCTCTTCTGAGTAAAGAGAATTAAAAAAATTGAATTTTTTCAAATACGCGATTTTCGCTGAAGTTGATAAAGACAATTTTCTATCTGGAAATAAAACAATCAACTGTTTCAGAGTATATATTGCATAGTAAAAAATTACAGTTTTTATCATCAAACTAATAATGGTTTTATTTTTGCCTTCTTTTCCGCAAATTGTTGCAACACTACTTCGAAGTCTATTTTTCAACAACTCAGCTTCAATGCACTAAACAAGCAGAGAATTCAAACGCACTTGAGACATTCTAGATCGCAGATACGATAAAATTTGCTTCAATGCTGAAACAACCGCTCTGCTGAACAGTTCGTTGTAAAAGTGCATAAAAACATTCTAATTGTAATATAGGCATAGGGAAACACTTGCACTGAGCTTTCATCACTTCTAATGAAGGTACTCATCTCGTGTAGAGTTTTTGGGAGGATGGGAGGTTGTTCTAACTGAGTTGAGTAGGATTTGAAGTGCAAACATTCCTCGTGAAGTTTTTCATCCAAATTGTCAGGAAAACTAATCGATTGCAGTTTCAACAAAAAGGAAAACTTCGCAGCAAAACTCTTGTAGCAATTTTTAAGTTCATTCAACTCTTTTGTTAGATAGTCATTTATAACAAGATAAACCTCGACTCTAAAGTTTTCCCTCCCACTCAAAACAGTATGTCCCACTCGAGTTTCATCAGCAAGAACAGTCTTGTTGTGACTTTTTTCTTTTCACTTCGATATTCCTCAAATGCAGAATTGATCTTCGCTCTCTCCGCTAATTGATATCTTAATCCTACGATATAATCAACCAATGACTTATAATACAAAACTGCTTCATCTATACCAATGTCAACTTTCTGTATTGCTTCGCCCACTTCATAAAATCTTTCCAAAATTGGACTCCATGCAGCGAACATTATTGCGGTTTCAAGAGATGTTAGCTTGATTTTCAATCCTTTTGCTTCGCTCCCAGTCTAGACATGTCCCGCTCATCAATTTCACTCGAAGCTACGACAACTTCTTTCCAATTTTGGTCCATGGTCCATGCTGTTGTAAGCTTCATATCTCGCCGACCAGCGAGTTGTAATTTTTGAAGATGGCTATTTCTACATTTTCGAAGAGGAGTTAAAGAATATTCGCCGAAAATTTGGCGCCCCTAAAATCGCGCCGCTCCTAGGCCATGGCCTTTGTTGGCCTAAGCGGTAATAGGGCACTGCTAATGCTTTATGTGAAATCCTATTTCGTGAGTTGAATGCAGAACTATCCCCAGTCCATTTCCAGAAAATCGGTTTATTGCCTAAAAAAGATACTACACTCCATCTGATGCAGAAGTATTGCAAGTCCATCTTATATCCTTACCCCACTTTTTCAATTTCATGTAAACTCACTTGATAGTTCAACTAGCGATTAAGTGGACATAGCATAGTTCTGACCCATACCATAAGGACATAGTTTGGTTGGAAGTGGACATAAAATAGTTCTAATATGCAGAACTAATATACAAAGCTTTATATGTCCCAATTTTTCATCACAAAACAATCAGGTTGTTCAAGTTGAAGTTCAAAATGAAAGAATTTTTATATTTTTCAATCAGCTTTTGACCTATTCAAAAAAACGTGTCTCCTGAAAAATATGAATTTCGGACTTAGTTAGTTCTGCATTCAACCGACGATTTGAAGTTTTCAATAAAGAATACATTGAAATGTTGATCAAACATACGAATACTTATAGTTTTATTCACTTCCAGGTCTGAAAGACATGTGCGGAGAAGACCTGAAACGCCACCAGAGCGATCTCAGATTCTGGACCAGCCCAGGTTGAACCTATGCGACGGTAGCCTCTCGTCGTTGAAC
Source organism: Propylea japonica (assembly GCA_013421045.1). NCBI lineage: Eukaryota > Metazoa > Arthropoda > Insecta > Coleoptera > Coccinellidae > Propylea > Propylea japonica. The sequence goes on along the minus strand of CM024240.1, from coordinate 21,557,795 downwards.
GGTATGGGAGGCGGCAACTCTGGAAGTGACGGCGATAAGCCGTCCAAGCAGAAAAGGCACAGGACAAGGTTCACACCGGCACAATTAAACGAATTGGAACGGTGTTTTTCCAAAACACACTATCCCGATATATTTATGAGAGAAGAGATTGCCATGAGGATAGGATTGACGGAATCCAGGTGCAGGTTAGTGATTATTTTCATAAGTATTATAGAGGGTGTCCGGATAAGGTGGAAAACATTTTAATGGGAAATAGAAAACACCTAGATCTATATATTCTTTCATGTTGATTGAAACAGCAATAATGATACAGGCACACATTTATAATTTTTCTCCTTAGATACCTAGAATATGCGAATAAAAATGGTATGAAACACCAAAAAAAAATTATTGAAACCTTAACTGGCCCGTGGTTTGCACGCCTTCCCTTTGCGCCACAAACACGTAGACAAACACAGGAAAAACGGAAAGCTATCAGTGGTTTGATACTGGTAAAATCTTGCTGTATATTTGATAGGGTGAATGCTCGGGTGAATGCCTTATGAAAAAATTTAAGGAAAGTTCTAAGCAGGAACTTTTGAGCGCTCGTTCTTTGGTGGAGCAATAAGACTATTACCTCAGAATTTTATATGGTATTTGGATTTGAGATTGATACCAAATATAGAAATGCAGAATCTCAGCGCGATCGGAATCATAATCTAGAAATTATTCAAAAAATGAAATATATAAAAAAAAATGATTGACAAAATTAACTTCTATGGTTCTGATACCTAATTCGATCCTCTTGAAATTTTGTATGAACATTCAGTATATCAGTTTTGATTCACCAAATGAATTTCACTCGAATCGGTTTTCCTATTATGGAAATCTATATACGGATTCTTCTTTTCAATATTCCAATTGATTTTTCTATGGTTCTGTTGACTGTATGACCACAAAATTTTGCATGAAGATATGGTATAACAGTCTTCATTAAAAAAAATCACTTGAATTGAATATCCTGTTATGCAAATAAAAAGATTTTTTTTTCAATATTCCAATCGAATTTTCTATGAATTGAATTTGACGACGAATTCTTCATCAAGGAGTTAATCCTATCGTTTGATACCATTCTCGGTTCAAAATTCGAAAATTACAGACATTTGGTCAAAACGATATAGCACTCGTTCAAGTAGAACGAGCGCTCGAAAATTGAGAAAGTTTGGAGAAATTCTGACAAGGCTTGTTAGTTAGTTATTTCTATTCTTTAATGTTGATTAATAATAATGATACTGCTATAGACATTTATAATTCATATTCTCACAGAACAAAAATACGCGAAAAAGATTGGTATGAAACATCCAAAAAATTCATTGAAAACTTAACCTTTTTATGGTCCGCGTTTTGAACGCCTTCCCCTTGCGCCGTTTTTACAACATGCGTGTTCCGATTTAGCCAAACCCACGTAGACAAACACGGAAAAAACGGAAAGCAATTTGTGGTTTGAAACTAGTCAAATATTGCTAAAAATTTAATCAGGTGAATGTCTTATAAAAAAATTAAGAAAGTATGGAAGAATTTCGCCCTGGCGTGTTAGTTATCCCTATTCTATTACGTAAATTGAAACAACAATAATGATACTGCTATAGACATTCTTAAGTTATTTTCCTTAGAGACCAAAAATAAAAATGGTATAAACATCCAAAAAATTCATTGAAACCTTTACTTTGTATAGTTTTGCTAAAAACTGAGTAGGTAAATGGCTTGTAAGAAAATGAAGAAAGTATGGAAGAATTTTTGACTTGGTGTGTCAGTAGTTATCTTTATCTTTCATGTTGATTGAATCAGTAATAATGAAACTGCTATACTTTTATGATTTTCTTACCTTAGAGACCAAAATCGGCGAAAAAGAGTGGTATGAAAACATCAAAAAAAATTCATTGAAACCTTTACCATTACAACATGCTTGTTCCGACTGGTCAAATTCAGGTAGACAAACACGGGAAAAACGGAAAGCTATCAGTAATTTCAACCTGGGGCCTATTGCACCAAAATACTTTGCAACTTTTCACTTTGCACTTTGCATTCTGAGAAATTTCAAAAGTGAAAATTAATTATGTTGCACGACATATCTCCCAACATTTGATTTCTGTGAAGTGCTTCTCACTTTGCAATTGTCTTTTCATATTGCACTTTTCAATTATGAATCATAGACTAACTAAACGGAGAATAGATGAGACACTAGTAGAACAAGCTGCAACGACATCTTATTTTGGACAACATTACTAATTCGTGAAAAAAGCTCAATTGAAAAAGGAATCTGTATCGTAAAGCTGCCTCAAAAAGAATTTGTAGTGCACCTTTTGAATAGGTAGGTACACCCATATACAAGGTGCAAAAAGTTTTTGAAATTCAATTTCCAAAAGGATATCAGAATTGGATTCGTGCAAGTTATCGATGAGTGAGGAAATTATTTTCATGAAAATAATACCTGCAACGAACTTTCATCTGATTTTCTTTTGGAATCGAGAAGTGAGGATCAATAATCAAATTCTGGATAGAATAAAAATTTATTAACTGAAATAGATATCACCAATTGAAAATACAGATTCGTTTCATAAATATCTAATCAATAAACTAATAATTGCATTGAAAACATTCTCAAAAACTAACAATAATGATTTCAATAATACAAAACATGAGTATTTACCTACTAAACTTATTCAATACATGAAAAACTTTTTTGAAAACTATCTTAATTCTTATAGTAACAGAATATTATAATATATATTTTGAAATTACCTTTTTGCATCTCGATTTTCACATCCAATAACACAACACATCTTCACTCTTGCAGGCATATCGAAATTCATGATATTTCAAAAAGAACGTGTCAAACCACTCCTTGTGTCAGTTGACAATTCAAAGGTTTTTTGATAATAACGATTTTACATACTTACTATTTTCTCGATAGGATTTCCATGAATGCATCAACGACATCTAACTATCAAATTGAGAATAATTTTTTCGTGTATTAGTACCCTCCTCCGACAAGTGGCGCGACATATACGAGTGGCTCATCTATTATTTTAGTTTGTCTATGATTATGAATGCGTTTCGTGCAACGTAATTCATTTGAAAAGTGCAAAGTGCAAAGTGAAATGTTGCAGAGTATTTGGTGCAATAGGCCCCAGGTATAATCACTGTTCATCCATAACATAGTATAAGTGTTCCATTGAATGAATATTCTAAGAAATTGTATGTCTATGACATGAGATGACTCGGTTTCAATGGGAAACCATAAGAGAATTTTAGAAAAGTCACTCATTTAAAAGATGTCAAATTATTAAGGACTTTCGACCAACCCTGTATTATGTCTACATCGTTCCAGTATCGCTCCAATACCTACGATAGTATTCAACAGGGGAGTAATAGTTGTGTGCCAACTATCGTTGTAGAGGAACTTATTGCAGTTAATTAAGTCCGAGGAAAATGTTCATCACCGTCCCATGATTGTTGCTTGTAAATACAACAACAGTCCCTAACCTATAGCTAGTAATATAAAAACAAGAAAAAAGTTGACATTCATCGGGAGAGCTCGCCGTCGGCAAACTTGAAAGCCTCCTTCCGGTAGGGTTGTGGGACTCACACGTTTTAGCCATTTAGTTTTATGGCGGTGAGACCACATAAGCAGCTTTCCGTATTTCCCGTGTTTGTCTACCTGGATTTGACCAGGTCGGAACACGCATGTTGTAAAACGGCGTAAAGGGGATGCGTTCAAACCACGGACTATAAAGGTAAAGGTTTCAATAATTTTTTTTTATGTTTCATACCATTCTTATTCGCGTATTTGTTCTCTAAGGGAGGAAATTATAAACGTATAGTCCAGTCAATTTGTGCTCAAAAGAACCCCTAGCAGGAAAGTTTTGGGGTAGTTTTGATTTTTTCGATTTTTTATGTTTTTGGGGTGCTGAATCCGAATCTGAGGTTTGCTAACAAAATTTCGTGAGGGAACATTGAAAAAAATACAAAAAAAGAGAAAAAATCTCATTCTTTGGCAGTTTTCTGCTTATAACTCGGAAACGATCAACTTTTCGTGAAAAACCTCTCAATACAAAATGAAAGTACATAAAATTTCCTACAAATTGTACTACCACAGCTTGTTCTGCGACCACCTGTTCTGGCTCAAATTATAGTTTTAAATGAGGTATTGTCTATGACTCAATAAATGAAAAAAACTTAAATTCTATGGTTCCGATGATGTGATTCTCTTGAAATTTTGCATGAACATTCAGCATATCAGTTCGATTCATAAAAAAAAATTCACTTGAATCAGATATCTTGTTATGCAAATATAAAGATTCTTCTTTTCAATATTCCAATTGAATTTTCTATGGTTCTGCTCACACTATGGTCACACAATTTTGCATGAAGCTTATTATGACCATCTTGCATATTGCCGCAACATTTCATTTCGACTGGTTTCATTTTGTCTGAGATATTGAGAAACAAACATTTTGAATGGCCGTATTTTGTTTCATAAAACAAGGCCATTCTAAATTTTTGTTCCTCAATATCTCAGACAAAACAAGACCAATCGAAATGAAATGTTGCGGCCAAATGCAAGATGCTCATAATAAGCCTTATGCAAAATTGTGTGACCATAGTGTGAACAGAACCATAGAAAATTCAATTGGAATATTGAAAAGAAGAATCTTTTTATATTTCCATAACAAAATGTCCGATTCGATTAAATTTTTTTTTGTGAATCGCGACTGATGAACTGAATGTTCATGCACAATTTCAAGAGGATCGCATCATCGGAACCATAGAAATAATTTTTTTTTCATTTATTGAGTATACCTCATTTTCAACTATTATTTGAACCAGAACGGTTTGTCGCAAAACAAGCTGTGGTAGTACAATTTGTAGGAAATTTTATGTACTTTCATTTTGTATGGAAAGGTATTTTAGGAAAAGTTGATAGTGTCAGAGTTATATGCAAAAAACTGACCAAGAATGAGATTTTCATTCTTTTTTTGTATTTTTTTCTATGTTCCGTCTGGAAATTTTGTTAGCAAACCTCAAATTCGGATTCAGCACCCCAAAAAACATAAAAAATGAAAGAAATCTAAACTACCCCAAAACTTTCCTGCTAAAAGCACAATTCGACTGCATTAGTATGGCAGTTTCATTATTACTGATTCAATCAACAGAATAGAGATGACTAACTGACACACCAGCTCAGGATACTTTCTTTATTTTTTGTAAGGCATTAATCTGCTCAGTTGTTCAGCAAAATTTAACTTGTAAGTTTTTATTTTTTCCGAGAAAATTATCGACTGTACCGAAATTTTGCGAAAGACTTTTTTCTCCCGAATTGAATGGGAAACCATTAGATAATTTTATTTTTCGAAAATCTATGCCGCGAAAACAATATTTGAACGAAAATCATAAGGGGTTGTTATTTTCAACCCCTAAAAATAAAAAATATGGGATCAAAAAAAATTGTTAATGAATCATATTATGTACCTATAGTTTTATGACTCGATGTTTCTTAGGACTCCTAAAAAAATTGAAAACTGTCAACTCGTCATCGCCTTCCAAAGGCTGTATCTTGAAAGGAAGGTCGATTTTGAAAAAATAAAATTATGAACTACCCCTGCTTATTTTCATCGAAGAATCATCTCCCTAATTCCCTCACATTTGTTTACTGACACCCTGTCTAACCCTCAGCTCATCTATTTCAGATATTCAGAATGATGGTTAGAAAATCAACGAAAACCAAATTTTTTCATTACCGATTTATAATTTTCGTCTAATTCTGTTCATACATTCCTCCCAAATTAAGGAAACTTTCAAGTCAGAAACTCTGGCAAGTTATTAAGTGGGAAAACTACAGAGATGCCTCCTCATTCCGTTCGGCTAAGAGAATAATCCTTTGTTCTGCGTCTTCCACGTTCTCTGTTAATCCGCTTGTAATTAATATTAATTGAATCCATTTCACTGTTTCACTTTAATGGAAATTCTTGCTGCTGTATAAACCATAAACTATCGAAGGAATGAAAGCCTTTTCCTCATTTTTTTCTTTGGAAAAATAAATTCATATACTGGATGTCCAGGAAAACGTCGGAAATCACTTGGATTCAGAAGAATGGGACGACAATTTCTCATCATTTTGAGTGCTCGTTCAACTTAAATGATTGCTATATCGTTTTGCCCAAAGTCTTTAATTTTTGAATTTTGAGCCGAAAATGGTCTCAAACGATAGGGACTACTTGATGACGAATTCGTGGTTAAATTCAATTCTGTCCGTGGGGCCGTTCGTACACCTGATCGGCCGTTAGCACAATAACTTTCGAAGAGATTGTCCTAGAGACTTGAAATTTTCAGATGAGTTCGGGTCCCTAAATGCCTCGGTTAATTTCATTAACCAGTCAAATCGTACAAGATGTTCCATAAAAATGGCCATTCAAAATTTTTGTTCTTTAATATCACAGAAAAAACAAAACCAATCGAAATGAAATGTTACGTGCCAATGCAAGATGCTCATAACAAGCCTCTTGCAAATTTTTGTGGCCATAGTGTAACAGAACCAAAGAAAACTCAATAGAATATTGAAAAAAAGAAACTTTCTCTCGAATTGGATATATGTTATGAAAATATAAAGATTCTTTTTTTCAATATTCTAATTGAATTTCTATAGTTTTTTTAACACTATGGCCGCAAAATTCCATTTCGATGGGTTTCATTTTGTCTGAGATATTGAGGAACAAAAATTTTGTATGGCCATATATATGGAACACCCTCTACGATTTGGCTGTTAACGAACTTAACAGGGCCATTTGGGAACCGATTTCCTCTTGAAAATCTTAAGTTTTTATGACAATCCCTTGGAAAGTTATTGTGCTCACGGCCGGCCGGACGGCTGGGCCCAACAGACAAAATTGAATTTGACCACGGATTCGGCATCAGGAAGTCGAACCCTATCGTTTGAGACCATTTTCGGCTCAAAATTCTAAATTTATAGACGTTCGGGCAAAACGATATAGTACTCGTTTGAGTAGAACGAGCGCTCAAAGGAATCAAATGTAATGAATTGAAAATTGATTGAATATGTTGGTATTAAATTCAATGGATTTAAATTTTAAAGTAGTTGGATAGGTATATACTATATAGATTATAATAAAAAGAGCTGAGAACATTGAAGAAATGTTAAAGATCCTTAAAATATAATTGCTTGTAGTGTATATCGAGAGAAATTATTCCAAAATGTCAAAAGAGAAAAAATTTCAATATTTTTGTTACTCGGTAGTATCCTAAAGATGAATTGTCATTTCTAAAATACTTTATAGGTTTTCATTCCCAGTCTTTGAAACAGAAATAATTAAAAAAAATTTTAATTAAGATGAAGTGCACCTGTGAAAGTCTTTGCACTCATTTGATTTTTAGAAATGCAGAATCCTCCCAGAATATATTTCAATCGATATATGAATTGTCATGTATAATTTCCAGTCCATCAATTTGTTTTTCTCGAGGTTCGATTATAATGTTGTTATAAAATTACACATTCATAGAAAAAATTGATATAGTTTTTTTCTCTTCGTAATAAAATGTTAAGGTCTGTTGGCTCCGTTCATTCGAAGACTTTCACGTCATTCAACATTTTCACCAAACATAAGAAATTCTCTTCTGTTTTTTTGTCCATTAGTCTGTACAACATCCATAATTTGTCCTGATGGATCACACTGACAGTATGAAGTTTAATGAAAATGGCTGCGAAATCTAAGGGAAGCAAGAGTTTCCCATTTAGGGACGATGTGAATTCAAAACGGCAAATGCATTTTCCAGGTCTCCATGCCAGTTTTTCATTAGTTGTGACGAGTCAACAAGTTTCGTTAAAACGAAAATTCGGTACGCTATTTCAATCCATCTCGATTTTCGTTTATTCAAACGAGGATACGAGGTCGTAATATGAGAACTGTTTTTTTTCATTTCGTTTGTTGGTAGGATTGGAATGCATGAAATATCGCGTTTTTTAGATTTTTAAGATATTATTGCATGGTACAGGAACGATTGGAATTGCAACTATTTTTTCGAACCTGGTTCAAAGTTAGTGATTTCGGATTTCCAATCGTTCTAGTTTTGCTGTGCCAAAATATGTGAACTTATTTTTTTCATTTCATTCGTTAGTTGGACTGGAATAAATGAAATATCGAGTTTTTTCAGAATTATTGAGGTATTATTGCATGGTACAGAAATGATAGGAATTGTTACTAACTTTATTGAATATTTTTGAGTGATAGTTACGTATTGCGGATTTCCATTTTTTTCCTTTGTAGAAAATCGCAGGGGCGGAAGCAAAATTTTTGGGGGGAAAAAGTTTCGAAACTTTGCCAACTGTGCATAGATGGCTTGGAAAACCGATTTTAAAAGGAGTGATATTTTGGTTTGCGATTCAATATTTTTTCTAAGAGTATTGAAAATAATAATTTAAAATTCTGTGGTGATACAATTTTAATTTTTTATTACTAGATCATCATACTCTTTGTCTTTAGGATTCTGAAAAAATATTGTGGTTGTTTCGATACGAAAAAAAGTGAAAAGACTTTTTACTCGGATATGATGATTACAAGACAAATCTATTTAAAGATATTAACTGATAATATCATCACCATAGAAAATTACCATAGTAAGTTTTAAAAAATTATAAGAAGTTCAGATATGTGTTCTGCAAACAGTTTCATGAAATTCAGCAGACTTGAACACTTTCGCATTTTAATTCTGAATTTCATATCGACATAATAGGCAGTTATTATTATTTGGAATATGTATTCCAAAAACTGAAATTTCTAAAACTGTTCTGAAATTTTGCTGTTTTCAGAATTTTTTCGACTGCTTCGAAATTTTTTCAATTGCTTCGAAAATTCACCAACTGCTCGGAGTATTTACCAACTCTGATCAATATTTGGCACGTCCCTAGACCAAGTACATTGACATTTATTCAACTGCTTCAAAATTTTACCAATTGTTTTGAAATTTTTCCAACTGGTCTGAAATTTTTCCAACTGCTTCGAAAAACTACCAACTGCTGTGCAAAATTGCCAACTTTGATCAACATTAGGCCCCCTGTATCCCTGTATCAATTTTTCCAACTGTTTCGTGAATTTGCCAAGTAAGATCAATATTGGTCACGCCCCTAGACCAACTCCATTGACATTTGCCCAACTGTTTCCATTATTTTTTCAACTGCTTCAAAGTTTTGTCAACTGCTTCGAAGAGCCAACTCTGATCAACCTGTATCAACTCCTTGCCAAAAAAGTACCAAATGACTCACTTTCCCTATTCAAAAAATTAGAGGGTTGATGAGGATGACATAGGTGCAACAAAAATCCTTCAAAAATGCATAGAAATTTGATAAAAGTGAAACAAAAGTCGACCTTATCTAAAAAACTAAAGGTTTTACCTCCCATCTCTGAAACAGAAATAATTAAAAAAATTGGATTAAGATGAAGTGCTCCTGCGAAAATCTCTGCACTTATTTGTCAGGAGCAAATTGGTTTTGAAAAAATTGTTGCCTAACAGTAAAACTAAAAAAGAAAATAAATGAAAAGGATAATGTAAAGTTTCGGTGCCTATATCGGACACCTTCTTCAGACAAACTCTATTTTTGACAGAAACATTACAAGATATCGAATCGCTGATCATGTATGTTCAAATACATAATGACGGAACCTGATAATTATGAAAGAAAATTAAGGAATCCACATGTATTTTGTTAGATGAAGTAGATAAAATTGGGTCAATTGTTCTGTTGAAATCGATCGTATTTGGATCGATTTATTGAAGAAAGAAATAACATTAGGAAATTTCAAAATTAAATGAATCAACATCTTTATGTGTTGACAACTTTCAATGTCAATTAGACTGCAAATGAAAAAAAACACAATTCTTAAGATTTTACTAGTTTCTCTGAAGAAGCTGTCTGAGATAGACACCGAAACGTTACATTTTTCTTTTCATTTATTTTATTCATAAGTTTCACTGTTAGGCAACAATTTTCTCAAAACCAATTTGATCCTGACAAATAAGTGTAAAGATTTTCGCAGGAGCACTTCATCTTAATTAAAATTCTTTTAATTATTTATGTTTCAGAGACTGGGAGTGAAAACCTATGAAGTTTTCTAGAAATGCAGAATCCTCCCAGATTATATTTCAATCGATATCTGAAAAATTGACCTCTTTCAGGGTTTTGTTGCTAAATATTTTTCTTCTGAGGAAATTAATTTGTTCCATAATTTCGACGCGCACCTTATAAAAACATTGCTGCTATTCACATTATTGAAACTTAAATAGTAACAATTCAGCAATAATTAAGGATACATTAGTAATCTAAAATGATAATTATCAGCACTTTTTCATATAACCGACAACAACGCAGCTTTAATTATTTCCAATCGGGAGAATAGTGGTTGTTCCAAAAAACTAATTTTCTATAACTACGAACTAACATCTAGGTAGCATCGACCTGTGAAAACATCCTTTTCCTTTTTATTTATTTATTCTTTTGAATTGAGAGCTAACAAAATACAATACATGAAATAAAAAGTCCCTAGCTGAGGTTGGTGCAAAACGGGGTACCATACTATTCTGGCGTATGATACCAGAGCACAGGGAAAAACCTCAGTAGAAAAAACCCTGCCTCGCCGTTTTTACAAAATTGAAACTATTCGAATAAATACGTTCAATATTCAGATACAAAATACGTTATTCTTGCTCTTGGGCCAGGAAGGTGTTTTAAAAACCAGGTCTGGCGTTCCAAGTGATGATTTTCGAATCTTCTGTTCTTCTAAAACCGCTACAGGACCCTACTGAAGAGTAATCATCTCCCATAGATTTAAATAGTGGTATTTCATCCTAAATTCGAATTCAATTCGGAATAATGATAAAAAAACGTGTGACAAACTTATGTCAAAATGATCATGATGAAATCAATAAAAAAGTTGAACAGAAAGTTAAAATAAATATATTTTTATTGAATCATCTTTATAAGCTATTATCCCAGCGTTATTTACCCCACCAAATGAGTAAATCTCGTTACCACAACCCATCTTCAAAACGCCATCTAGCCCAGAAATACACGTAGTCTATGAGCACATAAACCGATATATGATGAAATTTTATGGCATATTTCGGCCGTAAAAGACTCGGAACAACATCCTGAAAATATTCCACGTATATTTTTTCTTGAGTGATTTATATCTGGGGGTTAGTTTATATCACCACCCTCCTAGAGCATCGCCACTGTGGCTTCGACCCTCCTTCTGAAACAAGCTTCATTTCGCAGTCAAATATGGGTGTAAATGTTTAATGAAGAACGATGATTTGATTCTCCGCACTTAATTTGGATTAATAGCGCTGGATTTTTTTGGGGGTGAAAACTTGTCGAGATTTTGTTCGGGTGAGCTTGAGGTTTTTTTAACGGTGCGGCTTTGCATGAAATTTACATATCTGTTATATTATTTCATGACATAATATGTAAGATATAATTTAGTAGATAACCCTGCTCAAATTAATAAAATCAAAATATTTCGAAAAAATTTAAGAAAAGCCCTGAGCAGGAGTTTTTGAGCGCTCGTTCTTTTGGGGAGCAATAATACTTTACCTCAAAATTTTATTTGGGATTTGAAATTGATATCAAATATATAAACGCAGAATCTCAGCACAATCCGAATTATATTCTGAAAATGATTTAAAAATGAAATATGTAACAAATAAAGAAGCTCTTGCTTCTCGATATTTTCAAATTGATCTCATTCTTATTTCATGGATTTTTCTCCAATTTTTTGACTTCAAAACCTACCTCAAATTTCGGAAGATCTATTTATATAATTCTTGTCAGAAGTTATTGCGTTTATAGGCGCTTTTAGTCTAGAATACTTTCGATAGATGAAGAGTATTTCTTTCAGTACATTCTTTTTTCATTTATTTGTCAATGTAAATCTCCTTTGATTTCAACTGACGAATATCTGTGGAATTTTTCATTATTTTGAAAAATTTAGACGTGTCAGATGCTCTTGCATGCTTCTTCATATTAAAAAAATGATACTTCAAATGTGAGAATATCCGAATATACACTGCTCAACAATTGATAGGGATCACTTACTTGTTATAAATTTATTTCTGAAATATTCTGAAATGGAAAGTTGGAGAGAAAAAAAGACTTTATTAGGACACCTCAAAATTCTGTGTTTGAATAACATAAAAATTTTATGATGAAACCACAAGAAGGCTGAAGTTTCGTTTAAGCTAGTACCTAGATGGTCCCCCACGAGCTCGTCTCAAGCATTCTACCCTACGAGGCATACTTTCGATCAAACGATTTATAAAATTTTGTGGCAAATTCGTCCAAATATCCCGTAAACCGTTAGAAAGGTCCTCCAGGTTATGGATCGGTTGTTCTAAGGTTGACAATTGTCTAGACATCTCAGACCAGACATGTTCGATGCCATTCATGTCTGGAGAGCGAGCTGGTCAGTCCATCCTATCAATAGCATGATCCTCAATGCTAGGAGAAATCCTACTTACCCGGCGTCGCGGCTCAATAGATCACTGAGAGTTGCAACAGGAGATCTAATTTCCAACCAGACTGTAAGACGACGACTACATGTTCGTGGTTTGAGAGCACGTAGGAGGGTACAACATCCCCGTTTGAATAGGGAACACCGGGTTCATCGACGGCAATGGGCTGAGGAGCACCGCAATTGGACACTTGAAGATTGGAGCCGATGTTTATTTACGGGTGAGTCTAGATTCCGTTTGGTCAACTCCGATGGACGTATTCTTGCTTGGAGGGCAAGAGGTCGAAGGTATGCAGAACAGTTTATGGTATACACAACAGCTTTTGGCGGAGGTTCTATATGTGTATGGGGAGGCATTTGTTTGAACCAACGCACAGAGTTGGTTGTTCTGCAGAACACCACCATGACCAGCCAGAGATATCACGATATGATTATTGAACCCATAATTGTTCCGTTTGCGGCTGCCGTGGGCGAGAATTCATTTTAATTGACGATAATGCCCGTCCACTCCGTAGTCGTCTGGTTAATGAAGCGCTATAAACTCATTCTATTGATAGGATAGACTGGCCAGCTCGCTCTCCAGACATGAATTGCATCGAACATGTCTGGTCTGAGATGTCTAGACAATTGTCAACCTTAAAATAACCGATCAATAACCTGGAGGACCTTTCTAACGCTTTACGGGATATTTGGACGAATTTGCCCCAAAATTTTATAAATCGTTTGATCGAAAGTATGCCTCGTAGGGTAGAATGCTTGAGACGAGCTCGTGGGGGACCAACTAGGTACTAGCTTAATCGAAACTTCAGCCTTATTGTGGTTTCATCATAAAATTTTTATGTTATTCAAACACAGAATTTTGAGTGTTCCTAATAAAGTCTTTTTCTCTCCAACTTTCCATTTTTTCAATCTTTTCTCAAGTGAACCATATTATCAACTGAAAATACTCTGATATGACTAAATTTATAATCTTGGAGCGAATATTTCAGAAATAAATTTAGAACAAGTAAGTGATCCCTATCAATTGTTGAGCAGTGTAAACACTCGAATCGGATATTCTCTTATAGAAATATAAAGATTCTTCTTTCAATATTCCAATTAAATTTTTTTCGGTTTTGTTAACACTAGGCCACAAAATTTTGCATGAAAATTCAGTATATCAATCTTTATTCATAGAAAAATTTCACTCGAATCGGATATCCTGTAATGAAAATATAAAGATTTTTCTTTTCAATTTTCCAATTGAATTTTCTATGAATCTGTTGAAACTACGGCCACAAAATTTTGGATGAACATTCAGAATATCGATCTCCATTCATAAAAAAAATACTCGAATCGGAAATCTTTTTATGAAAATATGAAGTTTTTTTTCAATATTCCAATTGAATTTCATTCCGATTGGTTTCGATATTGAGGAACAAAAATTTTGAATGGCCATATTTTATGGAACGCCCTGTCCGATTGGGGTGGTTAACGAACCTAACCGAGCCATTTGCGACCCGAACTCATCCTGAAAATTTCAAGTCTCTACGACAATCCCTTTGAAAGTTATTGTGCTAACTTACGGAATTGAATTTGACCACGAATTCGTCATCAGGGAGTCTAACCCTATCGTTTCAGACCATTTTTGGCTCAAAATTTTTGGAACCAGCCTTCAAGACTTTGAGGGATTCAATCGGGACACTTTGTTCCAGCAAGACGGGGCCACTCGTCACACTTCGAATCGGTCTTTACCTATTATTTATTTAGGAGCTTCCATGGCCCTCCAGATGCCCGGACTTGACACCTTGCGACTTTTACTTATGGGGATATCTCAAAGTGTAGTCTACTGCAACAATCCCCGCACTCTAATTGCGTTCAAGGAAAATATCCGCTAAGAAATTCAAGCCATCGGTCCAGAAACTTTGCGACGTGTTTTTCTAAATTTGGGGGTTCGACTCGAAGAGTGCCAGCAGAAAAACGGTGGACATTTGGAGAGCGCAATTTTTAAGAAATTTATTCCCAAAGAGCTGAGACTCATTTGTAGAAAAAAAATTAGAATTGACTTGATAGTTTTTGTTTTATTTCTCTTTTAAATCGGAATTCCTTAGTTGGCGATTAATAAACTGGTTGATTCGATAACTATTACAAGATAAAAAAAATCTGTTCATTGCCGTGAAAACAAATTCCATCTTTTCCCCGTACTATAAAAAAATTCAAATTAGCTCCCCATTTCGTTGGAATGAATCCTTGAATGAACCGACAAAAAAAAGCAGGAAACAGACAGTAGCCGTAGATTCACAGCTTTGGTGTAATCGTAATATTTTATGACATACAGCTCTGATCGGGCTTTAGAAGTGCAGTAAAGGTAATCGAAAGTCGTAAACCCTAATCTGCCATAGAAATTCATGGCCTAGTCTCTTCCCTATTGCCCCTTGCCCTTTTTCGACTTCTCTTTCTCAATGAGAGAACGCCGCTTCCACAAAATAATCGATCTATAGCGAAAAAGGGTGTTTTCACAGGTCGATGCTACCCTAGATTTTATTGAAACGAAAAGTTCGTAGTTATAGAAAATTAGGTTTTTTGGAACAACCACTATTCTTCCGATTGAAAATAATTAAAGCTGCGTTGTTGTCGGTTATATGAAAAAGTTCTGATAATTATCATTTTAGATTACTAATGTATCCTTAATTATTTGCTGAATTGTTACTATTTAAGTTTCAATAATGTGAATAGCAGCAATGTTTTTAATTGAACTCTTTTTTCTTGGCTCGAGCTTTCGAGAAATATACAGGGTGTAAGTGTAAAATATTTAAGGAGGTGATTCCTCATCGAGAAAAAGATAGGATCTTTCATATAAAGAAACTTCATTGGAGCATCCCTTGTTAAGATACAGCCCCTCAAAGGGAGTACATAAAATTTGTATAACAATTTTTTTCACAAACACCAAAAAGTTACAATATTGAAATTAACCTGACGTTTCCTACTAGCAAAAAGACACTTATCCAGTTATTTATTTGGTTTACCCCATGGTTGTAAGGGTGGGAAACGCAACCCCTAAAGTTTATTTCCAATGTTACTTTTTGTCTTATTATTTGTTTACCATTTAAAAATTTATTTCCGATAGCCTGTTTCATTCTAAACAAAAAATGTCTCTTGAGTTTTTTGCCCAAAATAAACCAGTTCGCAGCAAAAAATTATTTTACGAACAACTACAATTAAAAAATTTATAAACTGACAGCGTTATACCAATTTAATTGTCACTATCGCTAAAAGTGTCCTACTAGATAGATTAGTTTCGCATTTATGACGATCTATCTCTGTAGTTGTTCGTAAAATAATTTTTTACTGCGAACTGGTTTATTTTGGGCAAAAACTCAGGAGACATTTTTTGTTTAGAATGAAACAGGCTATCGGAAATAAATTTTTAAATGGTAAACAAATAATAAGACAAAAAGTTACATTGGAAATAAACTTTAGGGGTTGCGTTTCCCACCCTTACAACCATGGGGTAAACCAAATAAATAACTGAATAAGTGTGAAGTGAAGTGAATAAGTAACTTTTTTGGTGCCTGTGAAAAAAATTGTTATACAAATTTTATGTACTTCCTTTGAGGGGCTGTATCTTAACAAAGGATGCTCCAATGAAGTTTCTTTATATAAAAGATCCTATCTTTTTTCGATGAGAAATCACCTCCTTAAATATTTTACACTTATTTAGTTACACCCTGTATTTTCTCTTCGTTAGGAGAACTACAATATGAAGTAATGAAAACATATAAGTTAATTAAAGATTATAAACTTACGAAATTGAGAATAAATACTATTTTTTTAAAATCAGAAGTGTGAATGATGTCAAGTATCACATTTATAATCAAATTAATGTTTAGTTTTTTCATGATCTTCCTCCAACTAACTTATTGATGTTTTTTAAGAGAAACGAACAAGTAGTAGTTATTCTCTATTTCGTAAGTTTACAATCTTTATATAAGTAATATGTTTCCACTACTTCATATTGTAGTTCTCCTGACGAAGAGAAAATATACATATTTCTCGAAAGCTCGAGCCAAGAAAAATAAGTTTAATTAAAAACATTGCTGCTATTCCCATTATTAAAACTAAAATTTTAGGTTACTTATAGCTTTCTGGATATTTTTTGTGATACTTTTTTTTATACAATATCTCTAACAGTTTTTGAGCAATTGATCCATTTCCTCATGTTTCGTGCAACATACTGTCTGTAAACAAATGCGAGGGACTTGAGATGATTCCTCGATGAAAATAAGCAGGGGTAGTTCATATAATTTTTTTTCGAAATCGACCTGCCTTCCAAGATATAGCCTTCGGAAGGCGATGACGAGTTGACAGTTCTTAATTTTTTTAGGAGTCCTAAAAAACGCTGAGTCATCAAATTATACACGATATGATTCATTGAGTAGATGTTAGCTCATAAGCCAACCTGAAATTTAAATATGAAACAATGATTTA
Source organism: Propylea japonica (assembly GCA_013421045.1). Lineage (NCBI taxonomy): Eukaryota > Metazoa > Arthropoda > Insecta > Coleoptera > Coccinellidae > Propylea > Propylea japonica. The sequence goes on along the minus strand of CM024240.1, from coordinate 21,540,768 downwards.
TGATATGTTCTATTGTCTCCTCTGCTTCGGAGGAGTTACTAAAAAACAGTGAGTCATAAAACTGAACATAATATGATTCATTAAGTAAATGTTACTCATACAATTTTTTTTTATCCCATAACTTTATTATTAGGGGTTCAAAATAATAACCCTCTATGGTTTTCTTTCAAAAATTGTTTTCGTAGGATATTTTCTAGAAAAATAAAATTCTCTTATAGTTTTCCATTCTATTCTGGAGAAAAAAAAGTCTTCTTCAAAATTTCGATACAGTCAATACTTTTATCGGAAAAAATTAAACTTACAAACAGTTATGATCACTGTTCATTCCATTTCATCGTATGCATAATTGTCAACAATATTGCAATGATAATTTTTAACTAGAGCAAATTACCGATATGATGAAATTGTACCGGTATTAATTTTGCGGCCGATCGACAATAATGTACACGTGCCTAAGACATCCATTACATATTCATGAAATCTCCTTTAATAAAAGAATCACAGTTTCAATTTCATGCACGTTATCAGGAGATTAAATGGGAATTAGTAGAGCAGTGTTCCCCCTGTTGTAGTTTCTACTCAAACATCAGGATAAGGTTAATAAAAGTCAATATATCAAGTCAGGGCATTAAGGGACTAAAACCGATCATGTAAGCAGCCCTATCGAATCGAACAGGACTGTAATGAAAATTTTACTCTACGATTTTTAAGAATACATTTAAAACAACGATAAGAAGCAGATATCCTGATGGGCACATAGTACCTATATTGTTTTCGATTATTATTAAAACTGAAAAAACTTGTCGGTGCCCGGTCGATATCGCTTCTATACGATATAAAGGGTTTTCCAATAAGAGGTGTTATTTTGAATAGCCCGCTATTTCGGTAGATGTCACGTTTGAAGCTGTCATTTTTTGACATTTGACAAGTAGAAACTACGCCATTAATAAAAATGGAACGATACACGCTCCAAGAACGCATTGAAATTATTAAAATTCACAATAAAAATGGTGAAAATTTGGCAGAGACGGTTCGTAAAACTCGAATATTTTTGGGTCGTCGTGAAGCACCTTGTCGGACTGCAATAAAGAAATTGGTGGAAAATTCGAGCTGTTGGGACAAGTTAGTGATGTGAAGAATAAAACTCGTGCACGTCACTTAAGAACAGCCGAGAATATTGCTGCTGTAGCGTGTAGCCCAAAGTGTTGAAGAAAACCCAGGTTCGTCCATTCCTCGGCCTTCTTTGGAATTAGGCATTCCACAAACGTCATTACACCGTTTTTTGCATAAAGATTTGGGTCTTAAGGCTTATAAAGTTCAGTTAACACAAGAACTCAAGCCGGCCGATCATCAACAACGTCGTGTCTTTGCTGATTGGGTCGTTGAAATGCATGAAAATGATCCGGAATTCCATCGAAAAATCATCTTGAGTGATGAGGCCCATTTCCACCTCGGTGGCTTCGTCAACAAGCAAAATTGTCGCATCTGGGGCTCGGAAAACCCAAGAGTTATTGTTGATAAGCCTCTCTATCCTCAACGTGTGACTGTTTGGTGCTGTTCATGGTCCGGCGGAGTAATCGTATCTTACATTTTCGATATTGCGGCTAGAGCAACAGTTACGGTGAATGGATTGCGCTATCGAGAGATGATTAATGATTTTTTATGGCCGAAATTGGATAGTATTGATCTGGACAACGTTTACTTTCAACGAGACAGCGCTACGTGCCACAGAAGCAACGAAGCCATTGATCTTGTGCGGGAAAAGTTTCCGGACCGTGATATCTCTCGAAGAGGTGATCACAATTGGCCACCGAGATCTTGTGATTTAACACCTTGCGACTTCTTCCTTTGGCGCCACGTGAAAGACCGTCGATACAAGACCTCAAAGATGAAATTCGTGAGGCTATCAAGGACATAGGGCAGCCACTTTGCAATTTGGTTATGGAAAATTTCATTAAAAGGATATGGTCCTGTAAGCGTGGTCGTGGTGGTCATTTGCCTGATGTAATTTTCCACTGTTAACGGCATAGCTTCTTCTTTTAACGAAAAAATAATCCGATCATTTATATTGAAAAATGGCATTTTGCTTTCAATATCAAAATAACACCTCTTATTGGAAAACCCTTTACATGCAACTGATTAGATCATATCGAATTTGTGAGCTACTAGTTGAAATGCATGAGAAACCAACCTTCTCTCGTCATTTTAAATTACTTCGGTTTTTCCATCTCCTGAACATTGTGGACAGTTATTTACGTCTCACGTTGCCGGATTTTTGTAATTCTATATTGTGGTGAATAAGAAACAGACAATTTGCAACATATTCATGTAAAAAATAACTAAACCTCTTTTCTTAGGGATTGCCATTCCTGCTCCAAAGAATTATTTTTATATGCGAATTTGCATTAGAAAGATTAGGTACTTGCTGTGAATAAACAGTGGTCACACTCGGTGTTATATGGAAAATCTCACTCTCTTCCTATGACTAGGCAGAATTAAGAATATCTCTAAAGAAACAAGCGATAAAACCTTTTACTCTTTATACTGACTCATTGTTTATGTTGTAAGATCACTGGTTACGTTCATTTCGGAGAAAAGTGGAAGCTATGAATCGAATTGCTGCTGCTGTAAAAATTTTAAAAGCCCTGAACAGGTGCTTTCGAGCTCTCGTTCATTGTTGTAGCAATAATAATGCTATTACCACAACATTTCTCATAGGATAGCCATTATAAAAAAAATCATTCTATGGTTCTGATGATGCGATCCTCTTGAAATTATGCATGAACATTCAGTACTATGAATTTTCATTCACAAAATAAATTTTACTCGAATCAGATATCTTGTTATGAAAATACACTGCTCAACAATTGATAGGGATCACTTACTTGTTCTAAATTAATTTCTGAAATATTCGCTCCAAGATTATAAATTTAGTCAGATATCAGAGTATTTTCAGTTGATAAAATGGTTCACTTGAGAAAAGAATGAAAAAATGGAAAGTTGGAGGAAAAAAAGACTTTATTAGGAACACTCAAAATTCTGTGTTTGAATAACATAAAAATTTTATGATGAAACCACAAGAAGGCTGAAGTTTCGGTTAAGCTAGTACCCAGTTGGTCCCCCACGAGCTCGTCTCAAGCATTCTACCCTACGAGGCATACTTTCGATCAAACTATTTATAAAATTTTGGGGCAAATTCGTCCAAATATCCCGTAAAGCGTTAGAAAGGTCCTCCAGGTTATTGATCGGTTGTTCTAAGGTTGACAATTGTCTAGACATCTCAGACCAGGCATGTTCGATGCAATTCATGTCTGGAGAGCGAGCTGGCCAGTCCATCCTATCAATAGCATGAGTTTCTAGCGCTTCATTAACCAGACGACTACGGTGTGGACGGGCATTATCGTCAATTAAAATGAAATTCTCGCCCACGGCAGCCGCAAACGGAACCATTTATGGTTCAATAATCATATCGTGATATCTCTGGCTGGTCATGGTGGTGTTCTGCAGAACAACCAACTCTGTGCGTTGGTTCAAACAAATGCCTCCCCATACACATATAGAACCTCCGCCAAAAGCTGTTGTGGGTACCATAAACTGTTCTGCATACCTTCGACCTCTTTCCCTCCAAGCAAGAATACGTCCATCGGAGTTGACCAAACGAAATCTAGACTCATCCGTAAATAAACAACGGCTCCAATCTTCAAGTGTCCAATTGCGGTGCTCCTCAGCCCATTGCCGTCGATGAACCCGGTGTTCCCTATTCAAACGGGGATGTTGTACCCTCCTACGTGCTCTCAAACCACGAACATGTAGTCGTCGTCTCACAGTCTGGTTCGAAATTAGAACTCCTGTTGCAACTCTCAGTGATCTATTGAGCCGCGACGCCGGGTAAGTGGGATTTCTCCTAGCATTGAGGATCATGCTATTGATAGGATGGACTGGCCAGCTCGCTCTCCAGACATGAATTGCATCGAACATGTCTGGTCTGAGATGTCTAGACAATTGTCAACCTTAGAACAACCGATCAATAACCTGGAGGACCTTTCTAACGCTTTACGGGATATTTGGACGAATTTGCCCCAAAATTTTTTAAATAGTTTGATCGAAAGTATACCTCGTAGGGTAGAATGCTTGAGACGAGCTCGTGGGGGACCAACTGGGTACTAGCTTAACCGAAACTTCAGCCTTCTTGTGGTTTCATCATAAAGTTTTTATGTTATTCAAACACAGAATTTTGAGTGTTCCTAATAAAGTCTTTTTTCTCTCCAACTTTCCATTTTTTCATTCTTTTCTCAAGTGAACCATATTATCAACTGAAAATACTCTGATATCTGACTAAATTTATAATCTTGGAGCGAATATTTCAGAAATAAATTTAGAACAAGTAAGTGATCCCTATCAATTGTTGAGCAGTGTATAAAGATTCTTCTTTTCAATATTCCAATTGAATTTTTTATGGTTTTGTTAACACTATGGCCACAACATTTTGCATCAAGCTTATTATGAGCATCTTGCATGTGGCTGCAAAATTTCATTTCCATTGATTTGGTTTTATCTGAGATATTGAGGAAAACGATTTGGCTCTATGACAATCCCTTCGAGAATTATCGTGCTAACAGATGGCTGGACGTCGGCCCTACGGACAGAATTGAGTTTGACCACGGATTCTTCATCATGGAGACGAACTCTGGTGTCAATTCTCGAGATCACTCGCTCACGAACGTATACGTTCGTGAGTGAGTAAAATCGAAGAAATGGTTCGAAACAAGTTAATTTCTGACCAAATCGTCAGCTAATCGTTCGGACAAAAGTTTACATTCATTTTATAAGGATAAAATCATTACAATTTCAAGAAATCTACTCTCAAAATGTCACGAACGTATCGTTCGTCGAACGAGTGATGTCGAGAATTGACACCCCTATCGTTTGAGACCATTTTCGGCTCAAAATTCGAACATTACAGATATTTAGGCAAAAACGATATAGAACAAGTGCTGAAAAAGAGCAATGAAAATGAAAATTCTCACAGGAATTGGATTCAGCTAAAGAAAAAACTCCTATTTTCAATCGAGAGCGAAGAAGATTGTAATGGTACAAAAATGGTACAAACTATATCAAAAGAGCCAGATTTAGCAACAATGCTGTTTATATGGATAATGGGTACCTAAATGCCTAGTGTGCAAACGATTAGAAAGTGAAAATTTTCGTTTGTGAACTGTGTACACCTTAAAAATAAGTTATGTGTCATTTTAATCTTCAGGTAATGTAAAAGAATTTATGCTTTTCATTTTATTCTCGTCAACTAGAGGTCCATATTTTATATTATATCGCAAATGTCTAGTTTCAGTTATATGAGAAAATAATGGTTTTGTTTTTGATCAAAAATTTGCTGAAAAATGCATTTTTGTACAACTGTCAAAATAATTTGACTTTTCTTCCTCACTATGGATGCGTAAATGATGACTTTTTTTCACCGTTAAAAAAAATAAAGACTAAGTATATGCATAGAAATATTACATTGAAAGCATTGTCTCAATCATTTTATATTTCAGACGATGTAAATTCATATTCACAGTTGTACAAAATTATGTTTGTATTTCGTGCGTATAAAATTCGTGTTTTCATGGCATATTCGAGTGAATTTTTGGCATCGACCTGCGGTCTCGGCAAAAATTAACACTCTCATATGCCATGAAAAAAACACTCATTTTACGCATTTAATACAAAAATAACTATTTTTTCGTTCAATTTTTTAAGTTTTTTGAAATGGTATCTCATTTTGTACACCCTTCCCCTACTTGAAAGGCTTGTTTTTGAGTTAAGCCCGGCCCTGTGTCACTACCAGATCCACCCTTCCCAAACTATCGTCAGTCAGCACCCCGTGATGCATGAATCACGACCTAATTGACCGCTAGATGAAACAGATTGAGAACCAGTGATTTCGCGTTAATCCATATGCCTAATTCATGTGGCCGGCAAGGATTCCATCTGACCGATACTCGGCGGAGTGCCGTATTGTTTTCGGACCCAACGGATATTCTGTTAGGCGGCTGCTAACCACTTATAAAGTAGAACTCACCCATTGTGAGGTACGTTATTAGATATTCATCCAATATAAATTGAGAAAATTTAAAACACATCTCTTGTGTAGGCCGAAATTTTTGCGCGGTTGTTCATGTCGGGAAAACGATTAATCAAATTTGAATATCCTGAGAGATATTGGTTTCATTCTATTCTTTTCAAATTTTATAATGATTCTAACTAAATGAATGATAAATAAACAAATGCGAGGGACTTTGGGTGATGATTCCTCGATGAAAATAAACAGGGGTATTTCATTTAATTTTTTTTTCGAAATCGACCCCCTTCCAAGATAAAGCCTTTGGAAGGCAATGACAGGTTGACGGTTTTTATTTTTTTACTACTTCTTTAAAACACTGAGTCATAAAACTATACATTATATGGAGCACTAAGTCGATGTGATTCACACATTTTTTTCAGATCTCATAACTGTATTATTAGGGGTTGAAAATAACAACCCCCCATGATTTTCGTGGCATAGATTTTTGAAAAATAAAATTCTTTTTTGGTTTCCTATTCAATTCTGGAGAAAAAAATTTTCCTGTCAAATTTCGATACAATCGATATTTTCTCGGAAAAAATAAAAACTAACAAGCAGTTTAATCACTGATCATTCCATTTCATCGTATAAGTGTTCCATAGAATGAATATTTTAAGATATTGTTTATCTATGACAGGAGATAAAGATGTTTTATAAATCTTTCTGAAGGTTTAATTACTAATTTCCGGAAATAAATTATATACGTAATATTTCAATTTCACAAATAGAACTTTCTTTCGATTAATAAGCATAATTGACAAAATCCATTTTGAGCATAAACAATATCTTAGTGTATTCATTCTATGGAACATACGATAAAATGGAATGAACAGTGATCATAACTACTTGTAAGTTTTTATTTTTTCCGAGAAAAGTATCGACTGTATCGAAATTTTTAAAAAGACTTTTTTTCTCCAGAATTGAATGGGAAACCGTAAAAGAATTTTATTTTACGAAAATCTATCCCACGAAAGCCGATTTCGAAGGAAAATCATAAGGAGTTTTTATTTTCAACACCCAATAATAAAGTTATGGGATCAAAAAAAATTGTGTGAGTAGGTAACATTTAGATAATGAATCATATTATGTTTAGTTTTATGACTCATTGTTTTTTAGTAACTCCTCCGAAACCAATCTACCAATTATGCCAGGTGATTTCTCGTTAATCCATATGCCTAATTCATGTGGCCGGCAGGAATTCCATCTGACCGATACACCGCTGAGTGCCGTACAGTTTTCGGACCCAACGGATATTCTGTTAGGCGGCTGCTTACCACTGACCTCGCCCATTGTGAGGTTGAGAGTTCTAGCTGATCATCAATGATACCTAGTTGAAAAATGGGAAGCATCGCTGACTATTCATTAATGAACTCATTTTTTTTATTCGAATTTTTAATCTACCCTGAAATTTTGAAGTCGCTTCTCCTGAACTCATTATGTTTAAGCACGGATTTCCGAAAGAAAAAACTCTAATAAAAAAAATTGAGAAGAGCCCTGAGCAGGAGCTTTTGAGCGCTCCTTCATTGTTAGGGCAGTAAGACTATTACTGCAAATTTTTATATGGGACTTGAGATTGATACCTACCAACTATATAAATGCATAATCTCAGCACAATCGAAATTATATTCTAGAAATTATTCAGAAAATGAAACATGTAAAAAATATTAATTGAAAAAAATTGAATGCTATGGTTCTGATTGATGATGATTCCTCTTGAAATTTTGCGTAAACATTCAGCATATCAGTTTTCAATCACAAAATAAATTTCACTTGAATTGGATATTCTGTTATGGAAATATAAAGATTCTTCTTTTCAACATTCGAATTGAATTTTCTATGGTTCTCTTAACACTATGGCTACAAAATTTCGCATGAAATATCAGTATATCATTTTTCATAAAAAAAAATTCACACTTATCAGATATCCTGTTATGGAAACATAAAGATTCTTATTTTCAATATTTCAATTTAATTTTCTATGATTCTCAGTACACTCTGGCCACGAAATTTTGGATGAACATTCAGTATATCGATCTCCATTCACAAAATAAATTTCACTCGAATCGGATATTCTGTTATGGAAATAACATAAAGATTCTTTTCTCAGTATTTCAATTGAATTTTCTATGGTTATGATGTTAACACTATGGCCACGAAATTTTGCATGAAGATTCAATATATCAATCTTTATTCAGAGAAAAAATTTCACTCGAATCCTGTTGAAGAAATATGAAGATTTTTCTTTTCAATATTCCAATTGAATTTTTTATGGTTGTGTTAAAATTATAGACACGAAATTTGGATGAACCTTCAGAATATCGATCTCCATTCATAAAAAATTTCAAGTCTCTAAGACAATCTCTTCGAATGATATTGTGCTAACGGCCAGACGGCCCCACGGACAGAATTGAAAATGACCACGAATTCGTCATCAGGGAGTCTAACGCTATCGTTCGAAATCATTTTCGGCTCAAATTTCATTTGGCAAAACGATATAGCACTCGTTCAAGTAGAACGAGCGCTCAAAAATTCAAGGAAATCGTTTCAGGACTTATCCGCACATGTCTTTCAGACCTGGAAGGAAGTAAATGAAACTATGGGTATTCATGTGTTATCAGTAATTTGGTGTCTTCTTTTTTGAAGATCTTAAATATAATTCAACATTGATCATGAGTATGCAGTATAGGTATCAATGCGTTTGTAGCGATCAATTTTTACGTTCTTGATCCAGAAAGGAAAATTTGTATTATAACGCGCAGTTCTGGTAAGAAGGATAATTTAAAAATTTAAGAAAGCCCTGGAAGGTGCATTTGAGCTCTTGTTCATTGGTTTAGCAATAATGCTATTACCTCAAAATTTTGTATAGGTAGTGAGATTCATGCTAAGTTAATAAATGCAAAATCTCAGCACGATCCGAATTATATTCTTTAAATTATTCAAGAAATTTAAGAAAATCCCTGAGCAGGAACTTTTCAGGGCTCGTTCATTGGTTAGGCAACAAAATAAATTCACTCGAATCGGATATTCTGTTATGGAAATCTTCATCAGGAGTCGAACCCTATCGTTTGAGACCATTTTCGGCTAAAATTCTAAATTACAGACATTTGGGCGGAACGATATAGTACTAATTTAAGTAGAATGAGCGCTCAAAATGAAATATGTGGAAAATCAATAATTAAAAAAAATGAATTACATGGTTCTGATTATGCGATCCTCTTGAAATTTTTCATGAACATTCAGTATACTTATCAATCTTAATTCACAAAATGAATTTTACTCGAATCAGATATCTTGTTATGGAAACATAAATATTTTTTTTCAGTATTCCAATTCAATTTTCTATGGTTTTGTTAAAACTACAGTTTTAACAAAACTACAACATTTTGCATGAGACTTAGTATGAGAATCCTACATATGGCCGCAAAATTTCATTTCGATTGGTTTTATTTTGTCTGAAATATTGAGGAACAAAAATTTTGAATGGTCATATTTTAAGGTACATCCTGTATGCTTTGGCTGGTTAACGAACTTAACCGCTGTATTGGACTATCTGGGACAATCCCTTCTAGTCGTTTGAGACCATTTTCTCTTTCTGCTCAAAATTCAGTAGCTCAGGCGTGCATGTGATGTCGTTATTGTAATAGTTTGTAAACACTAAAGACACTGGAGATTACTGACACGTCGCTATTACCGACATCGTTATATCCGTACAATTTTTATCTTGGCCTAAGAAAAGCAGTCAAATCCCTGAAAAAGCTTCGGTCATTTCAAGTGAAGTCGCAATATGCGACTTTCACTGTACGATTCATGTGAAGGACTACGTCCAATTTTCAAACACTTTATTTACCCAATTCTATCCACCCAGACTACAAAGTTGATGTATCTACCGAGTCTCTGGCTTCAACCCTGCACCTATATCAGGCCTAAAAACAAAACAATGTAGCAAAATCACCCCAATCCGGACGCTACAAACTCCTACTGGGGCTTCTGCTGGGCACGCAACAGAATAGAGCGGAACATTGCGAAGTCATACATCACCACGCCCCATTAGGGATTAATGATGCCAACACCACCGAAATTAACTCCCTGTTGGCTTACCGCGGAGCTATAACGCCGACATATTAACTATTTGTTACAAGAGCAATATACTCTCGCTCGCCCCAGCTTGATTCTGCTCCATCTATACCTACCCTTATTCTGACTTTCGGAGTTCTTTGTACCGAGGAATTGTAAAGAATGTTAATAAAGTGCTGGTGTAAATCATACAATATGAAAGTTGAAGGTTGGATTGGGAAATAATGAAAATTCGGAATTTTTATTGAACTTCGAGTTTTATTCATTAATTTTAGGGACATTGATAAAAATTGGAGATAATGTGCTTCATTTATACAAACAACTTTAAATAAATATGAGGGACTAAGGTAGTTGATTCCTCGATGAAAATAAGCAGGGGTTGTTCATATAAATTTTTTTCGAAGTCGACCCCCCTTTCAAGATACTGCCTTTGGAAGGCGATGGCGAATTGACAGTTGTTAATTTTTTACGGCTCCTTAAAAACACTGAGTCATAAAACTACCTAATATCATTGTTTAAGGATTAAACAATGCTAACAAGTAACATGAAGCACCAAGTAGATGTTCCTCACACAAATTTTTTAGATCTTATAACTTTATTATAAGGGGTTGAAAATAACAACCCCCTATGATTTTCGTTCAAAAATGGTTTTCTTGGGATAGATTTTCGAAAAATAAAATCCTCTTATGGTTCCCCATTCAATTCTGGAGAAAAAAGTTTTTGCAAAATTTCGATAGTCGATACTTTTCTCGGAAAAAAATTAACTATTTGTTACAAGAGCAATATACTCTCTCGCTCGCCCCAGCTTGATTCTGCTCCATCTATACCCTTATTCTGACTTTCGGAGTTCTTTGTACCGAGGAATTGTAAAGAATGTTAATAAAGTGCTGGTGTAAATCATACAATGTGAAAGTTGAAGTTGGATTGGGAAATAATGAAAATTCGGAAGATTTTTTCTTGAACTTATTTTTTGAGACATTGATAAAAATTGGAGAGATAATGTGCTTAATTTATACAAACAACTGTAAACAAATGCGAGGGACTAAGGGAGTTCATTCCTCGATGAAAATAAGCAGGGGTAGTTCATATACATTTTTTCCGAAATTGACCTTTCTTCCAAGATACAGCCTCTAGAAGGCGATGGCGAGTTTACTGTTTTTAATTTTTTGTACGGCTCCTTAAAAACACTGAGTCATAAAACTAACTATGCATAATATGAAGTAATAAGTAAATGTCACTCACACAAACTTTTTAGATCTCATAACTTATTATTAGGGGTTGAAAATAACAACGCCCTATGATTTTCATTCAAAAATTGTTTTCGTGGGATAGATTTTCGGAAAATAAAATTCTCTTATGGTTTCCCATTCAATTCTGGAGAAAAAAGGTCTCCTGCAAAATTTCGATACCGTTGATATTCTTCTCGGAAAAAATAAAAAATTACTTGCATTTATGATCACTGTTCATTCCATTTCATCGTATAGGAGTTCCATGTTCCATAGAATGAATATTTTAAGATAAGATATGAAAGGAGATAAAGATATTCTATAAATACTTCTGAAGGTTTAATACTGATTTCCGGAAGAAAATTATAATGTAATATTTTAATTTCACAAATAGAACTACATATCTTTCGATTAATAAGCTTAATTGACAAAACCAATTTTGAGCATGAAAGATATCTTAAAATATTCATTCTATGGAACATACGATGAAATGGAATGAACAGTTATCAGAACTGCTTGTGAGTTTTTATTTGTTCCAAGAGAAGTATGGACTTTATCGAAATTTCGCAAGAGACTTTTTTTCTCCAGAATTAAATGGGAAACCATCTAATTCTGAAATTTAATTTTTCGAAAACCTATCTCACAAAAACAATTTTTTTAAGGAAAATCTTAAGTGGTTGTTATTTTCAACCCCTAATAATAAAATTAAATTATCAAAAAAAATTATGTGAGTAACATCTACTCAATGAATCATATTATGTACAATAGTCTTATGACTCAGTGTTTTCAAGAAGCCGCAAAAAATTTAAAAACTGTCAACTCGTCATTGCCTTCCAAAAGCTGTTTTGATAGCGCCGCGAAGCTTGGCGTCTTAATTCTTTTCTCCAACTTTTACGTACATGTCAAGTCAACATTGATTTGTATCAAATACCGTCAACAGTTTAAAAAAATATCCATGCCTTTTCGAGAAAACCCCACGGACAAAATTGATTTGATCACGAATTCGTCATCAGGGAGCCGAACACTATCATTTGAAACCATTTTCGGCACAAAATTACAAAATTACAGACATTTGGGCAAAACGATATAGGACCAGAAGAATGAAATGATTAAACTCTATTAAATCGATTCAAAATTAACAAACCAAATCAAAAACGAATCAGTAACTTTATGTATAGCTCATAAGCCACCCTGAAATTTAAATATGGAACAATCAATTATGCGATGTTCTATTGTCTCCTCTGCTTCTCCGCATTCGCAACTAGGAACCTCAACTGGATTCCATTTGAAAAGCATGCTATTACAACGTGCATGACCTATTCTTATACGATTAGGAACAGTCCATATTTTCCTTGGAAGAACATATGCTGTATAGCCGCAAGATCAGTCCAGTAAATCAAAGTTCGATCAGCCTGTTTTCAGAAAAATATTCCGGATGTTTTTTCAACGGTCCTAAATGTATCTTGGGTCGCTGAATCCGAATTTGAGGTTTGCCCCCTCGCCAGAGGTGAGCTTACTTCAGGAAATGCAAAAAAACCTGGAAAATTTCGGACTTTTTCCAGTTTGTGGCTTATAACTCTTAAACGAAGCATTTTAGGGAAAATGCCATTCAGTACAAAATTAAAGTATACAACATTTTCTGCAAGAATGTGCTATTACAGTAGAGACTCGATAATCCGGATCAATTAATGCAAGGGATGATCCGGATTAATGAGGAATCCGGAATACCGCGTCTTACAATTTAGTAGAGATGCAATTTAAAAAAACGGTTGAAATAAATATAGGCTTTATTATCGAAACCATAAAACAAATATATATTTGGAATAATTTGATATTTTACGTTTTCTACTGTAAACGAAAAAGAATGCTGAACAATAGGTTTCTCCTGTATATCTTTCAGAAGCTGAATATCAGTAATTGCCATGAGTTATGGAATAAACAGACTGCATCGAATTGATCTATGCTCTAAATGCATTTGCTAACATTATCCCCGTCTTCGAAGAACGAAAAAATATGTGCTAAAAGGCCTTTTCGGTATTTCAGTTTTGTTAATTTATCATTATGATCTATATGCTGTATGGTTTGGAGGTAGAAACATTCCATTCCATTTCACTAATTAATTATTCTTGTCTGACTTTTTTTGTCTTATACCATTATGCACTATTATATACCAAAAGAACGCCCGATCGTCGTCATAGAAATTGAGTTACGACTAGTTAGAACCGTAAACCACGTATGCAACGATCGGAAATTCGGATTATTGAGTCTTGCAATCCGGATTATAAGGACATAATACAATCTTGACGGCAATCCGGACTAGTAAATATCCGGATTATCGTTCTCCGGATTATCGAGTCTCCACTGTACTTTTGTTAACATCTGAAAATGGGAAGGCCGCTAGATGCTCTAAATATAGGTCAAATTTTTGCTCTGTGTTAAAAATGCGCAGAAACCCCAATCTACTTTTTGTTCTACTCTGTCATTGAGTTTAATATGACTATAAAATGTTTATTCATGAATAACTACTCGTGGTAATGTCAAATAATCCCCCTTCAGGTAAAATGGACAGATAAGAATATCCCGTTTATGTCAGGAGATGCTGTTTTTGTACCAATGATCATAAACAAAATAGTTTCTCTAATAAACTATGAGTGGAAATGTGTACAACATTAGGAATAAAATGCATGGTGGGTCGACAGTGGTAGCTCGTTGTCAGAGATGCAGGTTCATCTGGAATTAAAAGAAAGATTTTCAACGACTGATTTGGTTGGTAAATACCAAATGAAGTAAAGGTTATATTACATTAGTTTTTAAGGTGTTTGTTCTCTAAGGATTCAGGTTGTGGCTGCTGCTCGTTCGACTTTGTCTTTGGGTTCTGGAGTTGAGTTTCAGGAACGAGTGTGGTTGTTGTTAGAACCTCTCCTAAAAACAAATGAGATATATTAGTATGAAACAAACCAATCACAGTCACATTTAACTTGAATTTGATGAGTAACAATTACCTTTCAAATACTGTGGTTCCTCATCCTTGTCGTATTGTCACAATTATGTCGACGTTGAGATATCCCCCTTCATATTTTTTCTTTATTCCATTTCAGATAATAACAGAAGTAATAGCGCATTCTTGCAGAAAATGTTGTCTACTTTGATTTTGTACTGAATGGTCTTTTCGATAAAATGCTTTGTTTGAGAGTTATAAGCCACAAACTGGAAAAAGTCCAAAATTTTCGCGAATTTCTGCATTTCCTGAAGTTAGCTCACCTCTGCTGAGGAAGCAACCTCAAATTCGGATTCAGCGACCAAAAAAACATACAGGTCCGTTGAGAAAAAGTTTCCGGAATTTTTTCCTGGGAAAACCCTAAATTTACTGGACTAGATGTATCGAATATTCGCATTCGCGTTCGCATTCGCATATTTTTGAATATTCGTATTTGCATTCGCATCCGCAAAATTGCTGCGAATGTTTTGCGAATATGAATATCAGAAAAAACTAACAACACAAAAATTGTGTGCAATTGGAACTAACAAAAACAAATCTATGACACTTTTATCAGTATTTCTTTATATAACTTTTAAATGTTTAAATAATCATTATCTTGAATAAAACTCAAAAATATGATAAATGATCAAAAACTATATTCTTCTACATTAAATTATAAATTCAGTGTGTTTGGTCATGAGTTAGTGATAATTTATGAAGGCCGCTGCCTGTCTACAGAGCAGAGACGGCCATTTGGAGCAATTTTTATGATTAATTTGTTTGCTTTATCATTGAAAATTAACGAAAGTACAGTACTGAGGTTTTTTTATTTTATCAATTTTGATAAAGGTCATGTTCGAACAGCAATATTTCTCAAATTATGTAACTTGCAGAAATTGTGTGAGTGTGTTTTGTAGCTAATATCTTGCGTGTTAAATCTTTGAAAAAAAATTATACTTCAATGTGCTAGTTCTTGTACTATTGCGGATTTACTGAGAAAATCAGTACATATTTTCACTACGAACTTTTTTAAAGAATTTTTTATGGCGTTTTCAAGTTGAATGTTTTTATATTGTTATACTTCAATGAAAGGTGGTAGTATCATCTTTCAAAAACCATTTTTTCACATCTGTAGGACTTTTATGTCCAAAGAAATCGGTATTATTTGGAAGGGTCAACGAAAATAAAAAAGTAAATTTAAAGTGGGGGCTACTCCAAAACTAAGGGGATAAACTTTCAAGTTTGGGTGTTTTTGTCGATAATATTAGGTATATTTGATGATCTTAAATTATCGCTAACTCATGACCAAACACACTGTATAATCTAAACAAACAAGAAATGTATAAACTCTCAAACATAATACATACTTCTTTCTGAAAAATAACAATTATTCATACTATTGAACACTTCTACATTCGCATTCGCATTTGCATTCGCGAATGTCAAAATCAGACATTTGCATTCGAATTCGCATTCGCGAATGTATAAAATATGACATTCGTTACATCACTAACTAGATGCCCAAACTGACAAATAAGATCTTTACGAGGTAAATCCATATTGAATGATTCTGACCTTCCGATAAACGTTCCCGTCGGTCAGCAAAACGCCGGTCCATCACTCAATCTCTAGCCCAAATAAATCTCAGAGGACGTGAGGAATAAAGAGCATCGGCACCACGCCAGATGCCCGACTTGCTCCCCCGTTAGGGTAGCGGGCATTAATGATGTTGGATTATTTAACAATCATATATCTTCGCACGATGGATTTTTGGCGTCATGTGACTCTGGAGACTCTCTGGAGAGAGAAATTCCCTTGGTAACCTTCGAAATGTTCCATTGTTTGAGTGAGTGAGTGGAAATGGTGAGTGGTTTGGAGTAAATGCAGGGGAATGAAGGTTGCTCATTTGTGTCATTTTTAGAGACAAGTGAGGAAGAGTGCTGGAGTGAAATTCTTATGGTGGAACAATTATTGAAATATAATTAGGCTATTTCCACATTTAAATTTGAAATATTTCGGGATTTTCAAATGGCAACCCCATATTTACTATATTGTTTCTCATTTGTAAACGTCAGTTTCCAAAAACACAATATCAATCAAGAAAGTTATTTTATCAAGTCACTAACTTGTAAAACTGACAGTTAACTTGTAAAATTTTTACAAGTTAGTAGTATTATTCACATTGAGATTTGTCAAGTACTTGCTTCTAATTTCATTCATCCTTGTAATTTCAGAGTTCCTGGAACGAATGTATTTCTCAATAAACGTTCTCGAACTATTCGAAAACGATATTCGTACCTCGTTTTCTTCGTATCTATTTGTTTTCCTTCTCAGAATTGCAATATCCGAGAGGTTTTTGACCTGTAAACTCACTGACAGTTTCACGTACTCGCTTCTAATTTCATTTATTCGTCTAATTTCATCGTTCCTGGAACAAATATTTTTAGTAATAAACGTTATAGAGTATTTAAAACGATATTCATGCCTTGTTTCATTGGATCTGGCCTTTTTCATCAGAAATGAGCAAATATTCTCGAAGGACTTCCCTCTCGTAAAGCCACTGACAGTTGTCATAATTTTTCGATGTCATAAATAATCATAAATAATGCAACTTACGACATTTGCGACAAATTCTTGAGATTTTTTTGGAATTTATCTAACCTTTTTACAAATGAGAAACAAATAAAATATAAAACAATACACGCAAGGTAACGGGTTTTACTGGCTCCAGGAGGTAACTGACTCGCCTGCGGCTCGTCAGTTATATCCTCCATTCGCCAGTAAAAACCCTCTTACATTGCTAGTAATGTTATATACTATTACAGTATTCGATACTAAATTAAAAATGAATGGCACTCTACTTTTACACTAATTACTAATTTTGGATAGGTAGTTTTCGAATGGGATGAAAAATACTGAAATATCTTAAGTATTGTAGTCATAACCTATGGACATAATGCTGTATGCTTATAAGGTGAATTATTGGAATGAATTCTATGGTTGAGTTGAGGCCATGAACATTGGGCCAGGATTACCGAAAGCCAAAACAGTTTCCGGAATTTATTTCCAGTCATTGTTGCTAAATGATAATAATTGTGCTAAATCTATACAGGGTGTCTACTTTTGAAGTGGACAAACTTCAAGGAGAGATAACACGAGTGATTTGCAACAAAAAATTCATATAACATATGGTTTAAATGTTGACGGTTATTCTTCAATGTAACATTTTTTGACTAAAATAATCATTATTCAGTTTTTCTTGTATTCTCATCAATATGACCACATATTCGGAAAGGGCAATAAATTTGCTTCAAGGTAAGAGAGTCTGTATGCTAAAAATACTCTTATTGCAGGACCGGTAAGGAGCAGAATATCACGATTCTGAAGTTAACAAGATCAGTCCTACTTTCCAATGGTTTTTCCGAAGAAAACTTAATAATTATGCACAAGTTTTCTTTTCAGTAAAACATACTTCAATTAGTGTACTTTCCAATGACACTAGGGGAAGTGTGCCCATGTTGGCACCCTTAACGAATTATTCACATATTTCATTGAAGGAATATTTTTCTATGTTATCTTATGTACAGATTTACTGCTACTAGTATGTAGTATGCATTTTTATACATAGTTTCAATATAAATTTTCAAGAATTTGGGTTATAGCACTTTTTAAAATTTGGCCACGGGTGCCATCATAAGATCACGTATGTCCTTTGATAGCATATAACTGAAAATAAAATGATATTATTTATTGAAATGTTTATTGAAGAAAATAGCAGTCCCATTTCATGAAAATGAAAATATAAGTGTAAAGGAACTAAATTTACATTATTTGGCATCGTCAAAAATAAAAATATAATTTTTATACGCACAATTCACATACGAATATGATTTGCACTAGCACACTCGGCATGGCACCAGCTGGCGCATTTCTGGCAACGCAACCAATTTCCCTTGGTCTAGACATGGACAACAGCTTATAACAATATCTGAATCATCGTCATAATGTCTTTCTTCGTTTTCCTCACTTTCTTCTACAAACTTAATCTGTCTTTTGATCTTTCTAGCTAGCTTCCCCTCTTTCTTTGTCTTCTCTTCTACTTCCAACTTCTTTTCTTTCATGTCAGGGGTTGTATTGAGGATCCCAACTTTCCTCGTTTTCTTCCTCTGTTCACTTTTGATTCTGCAACGGCAAATGGCAGTGCTGAGAGTTCTGTGTATGTTTCAATGATCTCGATACTTTACTCGAAACCATTTTCATTATTTCGGATACCTCTAATATTTCTTGCGAAGTACCACGCTTTGGAGGAATCGTCTCTTGATCTTGATTCTTTTTTCTATGATGGCACCCTATGCTATCATAGGAACACTCTGGCTATGCCATCATAAGCATAAGTAACATATATTTTTCAACAAAGCGAAAAAGGTACTAAAAAGACGAAAAAACCTAAAACTTTCACACTTAAAGCATTGTTATAGAGTGTTTAAAGGAAAGTAAAATCATTTTTTGAACAGATTTTTCGAATATCCAAATAAAACGAAAAAGAATGAAATAACTATCATACATCAACACCTACCGAAATGATTGAACTCTTATAAAAGTCACCAATTGCCACGTATTCAAGGTGTAACTACGTATATCAAGCGTAAATGCCATCTGGCTTACAAACTCAGTAAATATAAGTTTGTTCAGTTGATGTTAACAGACTTCTCTGAAGTGTGCCATCATAAGCAGGATGCCATCATAGGTATACTCCCCTAAATGAGGTACTTTTTACTGAATAGAAAACGTGTGCATAATTATTAATATTTTATCGAAAAAACCATTGGAAAAATAGGACTGATTCTGTTAACAGAATCGTGATATTCTTCTCCTTACCACGCCTGCAATTAGAATATTTTCTGCATTACAGACTCTAATTTTGTAGCAAATTCATTGCCCTTTACGAATATGTGGTCAAATTTGATGAAATTACAAGGAAAATCGAAAAATATTCATTTTAGAGAAAAATTCGAAATATTTCGTGAAATCAAGAAATGCCAAATTGAAGAATAACCATCAACATTTCGACGATGTGTTATATGACATTTTTCATTGCAAATCACTTGTATAAATACCCCTGGAAGTTTGTCCACTTTGAAAGTATACACCCTGTATATCTTATAAGTATATGAATAAACCTCATGCAAAATTTTGTGGCATTGTGTACACAGGCATGATAATTTGACATATTTCACTGTGTATATTGAAATTTTAGGTTATGATATTATTTTCTTGTCAGATTGATACGCAATGTTGTCAATATTGCATAGAGTTGTCTGATAACACGCAAGCTCGTCGGACGAGGCCGGGTACATTCGGCAACATTGAATTATTTTACATTATGACAGCAAATTCTGCGAACTTCAGATAAATAAAGAAACGCCTACTATGTGCTCAACCTTTCATGAACGGAGTATAGATATATCCAATTCGAGTGAAATTCATTTGGCTTTTGGCATTTGACATTCATATGCTGAATGTTTCATACAAGAAACGATCTTTTCGTTTATTTTCTTGATCTGAATAATTTCACGTGACTGTCGTTACAACTCAATACCACAATAAAAAGTAGTCAATGTTCCAACTTGATACCATAGTCCAGTCAATTTGTGCTTAAAAGAACCCCTAGCAGGAAAGCTCTGGGGTAGTTTTGATTTTTTCGATTTTTTATTTTTTTTTGGGTGCTGAATCCGAATCTGAGGTTTGCTAACAAAATTTCGTGAGGGAACATTGAAAAAAATACAAAAAAAGAGAAAAAGTCTCATTCTTTGGCAGTTTTCTGCTTATAACTCGAAAACTATCAACTTTTCTTGAAAAACCTTTCTATACAAAATGAAAGTACGTGAAATTTCCTACGAATTGTATCACCACAGCTTGTTCTGCAACAACCCGTTCTGGCTCAAATTATAGTTGAAAATGAGGTATTTTCTATGACTCAATGAATGAAAAAAAAATTGAATTCTATGGTTCCGATGATGCGATCCTCTTTAAATTTTGCATGAACATTTAGTATATCAGTCTCAATTCACAAAAAAAAATTCAACCGAATCGGATATCTTGTTATGGAAATATAGAGATTCTTCTTCTCAATATTCCAATTGAATTTTCTATGGTTCTGTTCACACTATGATCACACAATTTTGCATGAAGCTTATTATGACCATCCTGCATATGGCCGCATTTCATTTCGATGGGTTTTGTTTTGTCTGAGATATCGAGGAAAAAAATTCAAAATTTTCGTTCCTCAATATCTCAGACAAAACAAAATTCAAAATTTTTGTTCCTCAATATCTCAGACAAAACGGAACCAATCGGAATGAAATGTTGCGGCCAAATACCTACAAGATGCTCATAATAAGCCTTATTCAAAATTGTGTGACTATAGTGTGAACAGAACCATAGAAAATTCAATTGGAATTTTGAGAAGAAGAATCTTTATATTTCCATAACAAGATATCCGATTCGGTTGAAATTTTTTTTTGTGAATCGAGACTGATATACTGAATGTTCATGCAAAATTTAAAGAGGATCGCATCATCGGAACCATAGAATTTAATTTTTTTCATTCATTGAGTAATAGAAAATACCTCTTTTTAAATTATAATTTGAGCCAGAACAGGTTGTCCCAGAACAAGCTGTGGTAGTACAATTTTAAGAAATTTTAATTACTTTCATTTTCTATGGAAAGGTTTCTCACGAAAAGTTGATAGTTTTCGAGTTATAAGTAAAAATTGACCAAGAATGAGATTTTTCATCTTTATTCGTATTTTTTTCTATGTTCCCTCACGAAATTTGTTAGCAACCTCAGATTCGGATTCAGCACCCCAAAAAACATAAATAATCGAAAAAATCAAAACTACCCCAAAACTTTCCTGCTAAAAGCACAATTCGACTGGATTAATGTTCCAAATTAATACCATAGAATCAAAGATATTCAAGAATATGCCATTGACACGACAAATATTATTGAATACATTAAGTTGATGCTGCGAGTTATAAGACGAATAATATCAATTATTTTTTAGGTTTGGTTTCAAAACAGACGGGCAAAATGGAAGAAGAGGAAGAAGACTACCAATGTGTTCAGAACTCCTGGTGCCCTCCTACCATCCCATGGTTTACCTCCTTTCGGCGCTATGGGAGATGGTTTGTGTGGTTCTGGAATGTTTGGTAGCACAGAGGCGCGTTGGGGTGTTGCTGGAGTAGCAACAGGTGAGAATAGATCATAATCATTAATCATTTGAAATAATTATTCTGATTAAGCTTTCTGTAACGAATAAGTTACAAAGAAATATACACAAGGTTGAAATAAAGTAATGAACCAAGTAACGAAAGGTAAAATTATCATGAAATTTTGCAGATAAGTACAATGCAGCTACTCTACTTTTTTGTTTACGACACCGAAAAAATGGAAGTGGTGATTCCTCAGATCATATTATAATAAAAATATCATGAATGTAGGTCCGGAAATGCATTGTTTTCGAGATACAGGATGTTGAAGTTTTACTCGAAAACTGACTTAAAATAAGTACGCCATTAAGATATTTTAAACTAACAATTATTTTCAAATTCTTCGTTCAATTTGTCTTCTGCCTTTTTTCTTGTGGGGCGCCGTTTTTATGTAAAAAAATAAAACATCTTACGTGTAATTGTAGTACATGATTGTAACAGCGCAGTGACTTTGAATTGTAGAATACCACTCTCTAGTCTCTAACCAATCAGAGCATAGCATGATCACATAATTCTGTGGTTTGCATAATCCAAAGCCATCTGCGCTGTTACAATCATTTACAGGGACCTGTAGAACGTTACGTTCAAATGTTTTCTTTTCTTACTTAAAACTGCGACTCACACGAAAAAAAGGCAGAAGAGATTCTGGTCACGAATTGAACGAACAACTTAAAAAATAATTGTTTGTTCGAAATATCTCAGTGGCGTAGGTACCACTATTTCAGTCGGTTTTTAAATCAAACTTCGACGCCATGTGTCTTGTGTAGATTTACGGATCTACATTTTTGAGAACCTTTTTCATGAATGATGAGGAATCACCCATTTAATTTTTTCGGCTTTATTCAGATACAACCTGTATACTGTTTACAATAGTTTAACGGTTTGGATTTTTAGGAGCTATTGTGGTTTTCAATTTCGTCGAAGGATTTCGCCGAAGTTCATGACACAAATTACAATACAGGGTGGCCATTTGAAAACGAAACAGACGAGATTACAGACGAAATAAATTTTTTCGATAGAAATGCTCGGACAGGTCGATTTCTGTTTCGAGGGGGACAACTTAAGATGTAGGTTACGGACGCATAGCGCTTCAACCCTTGCTACTACAACCCTCACCCCCAATTTTTGAATAGGGAAGATGGGGTGAGTGATACCACATTTGAAAGGTATTTTTATACTGATTTCAGCACAGTAATTGTTTTTTCATTTCATGCATTAGTTTTAGAAATATTCTTAACTAAGTATTTGAAAATGAAGTGGTGTTTTCATGGCACTTGTAGTGTTTTTTTTGTGAAAAATCGACATTTTGAGCTTCAAAACAACCATGTTTATCTAAATATCGTTGATTGAAGAATTCTGCGGTTCTATTCGCACATTGATTGTTTGCAAAAAAAGTGAAATTATTTCCACCCGCTCTGCAATTGAATAAACCATGTCGAACAATGAATTAGAACACATACAAGTCTCGATTCAAAACTAAGAATAATTCACATGTCAAAGAACCAGTAAGCCAACTGAATGATCTTTTCGTAATAAATAAAAAATTATCGATTCTCATTTTTTTGAAAAAGATATGAATTCAATAATTAACAAAATGAAAACAATATTGAAGCCAACTGAGAAAACACTTCATACATAATTAAGTCGGAAATCGTTTCACGAATTGGGACTGGAATATTTCTGTGGCATCATTAATGATTTGATTTTCTTACCTGGTAATCTGATAAGAGATATGTACGTATTTGGACTTTTTGGAGATTTCTATCGATCAAGTGTTACCGCATGTTATTGGAAATACTGCAAATTATATCGAAGATAATTTAGATTGAGTTTCAGCAAGATTGAGCTCCTTCGCAATACGCCTTGTTTGTTCGACATCTTGATTAAAGATTTCTATGTCATTGGATTGGAGGAAGGAAGTCACAGTCATGGTTGTTTTGAAGCTCAAAATGTCGATTTTTCACAAAAAAACACTACAAGTGCCATGAAACACCACTTCATTTTCAAATACTTAGTTAAGAATATTTCTAAAACTAATGCATAAAATGAAAAAACAATTACTGTGCTGAAATCAGTATAAAAATACCTTTCAAATGAGGTATCACTCACTCCACCTTCCCTATTCAAAAATTGGGGGTGAGGGTTGTAGTAGCAAGGGTTGAAGCGCTATGCGTCCGTAACCTACATCTTAAGTTGTCCCCCTCGAAACAGAAATCGACCTGTCCGAGCATTTCTATCGAAAAAATTTATTTCGTCTGTAATCTCGTCTGTTTCGTTTTCAAATGGCCACCCTGTATATTCAATCAAATTTAGATTTGCATCGGAGCAATGTAATGCATTAACATAAATCATTCATTATATCCGTTTATATCAAGTTGCAATGGATGAACAAATATCTATCTATCTATGTATAATATATTATATATTATGAACTGTCGTGATGATTGACAACAAATCTGGTGAATATTTAATCATAAATGTATGTCCGAGATGGATCGACAATTTTGTTTCGTTCATATCCGAACATAATTATTTTGTAAAACTTTCTAGGTTTTCACTTCCAGTTATACTGTTTGGCAACAATTTTGTTAATAACAATTTGCTCCAGACAAATTAGTGCAAAGATTTTCGCAGGAGCATTTCATCTCAATTGAATTTTTTTAAATTATTTCTGTTTTAGAGACTGGGAGTGAAAACCTAAAAAGTTTTTTAGAAATACATTATCTCCCAGATTATATTTCAATCGATATAATTATTTTAAATGATGTTTTCCGTCGATCTCAAAATAAAAGGTGATTTTAATGTGTACGAAATTGATCATTAATGAATATTTTAATGCCCAATTTCTGCAATTTTAATGTGTAGTCTTCATGGCAACCGTTCACAAAGTATTCAGGAGCAGTACGAGAAATGTCAAAACTCTAGTGGAACATAGATACTTACATAGAAATTTTATTATGTCAAATGTAAGTCAAGTGCAAAATGAGAATGTATTTCAATCAAGAATTCATACAAAACCTATATTGAGATCGTCGGAAAAATCTTTTAATCATCTTGGTTATTATTCGAGTGACTAATGGACTCGAACTATTAACGCGTGAGCGGAGTAATATCTTGACCATTAGTCGCTGTCTTTAATTACCTAGTTGATTTAATAACTATTTCTGATACATTTTACTCCATGAGCGGTATGAACAGTTGATTTCATTCTATTTGAAAAAATGTTCCTGGTTTTCGTAAAATTATTAGTTTCACCAACAATGAATCAAGGAAAATACATAACTACGAATCAGAGCAATTTGATATTTAGGTCAGTTCAGTTGGTTCAAACTCTCCTACACAAGCACATTGACGATTCCAATATAATATTTTCAGCATTATATCGGTCAGAGGCCACTTCACGTTTGTACATATTTGAAAAACGTAAATTTGAAATTAAATTTAAAGACCGATTGGTCTCATTATACTCATACTACTCATGTATGAATAATTCAACCTCACTATTGTTAAAAATTTTCGGACAGAAATAATTCCAAAATTTGAAAGTTTCAGGATAGGTTCGAGTTGTGAATTCTTACATGAATTGAATGACACAAAAAGTATTCACGATATTTCACTTTGAATGGTGGTTTTTTCAAGTTAACAAGAGGTTCTAAGCTCACGTCAAGGATTTTCAATGACACATTCATTCTGTTATTGTTCGTGAAAAATACAAACAGAAAAAATTGTGTAACTTCCTATCACCCTTACTCAATTTTTTTTCTGTACGTCCAATTGCTATTCGAGTACATAGAAAATTAAAAAAAAGCAATAGCAAAAGAGTAGATATGAAAGGGTATAGCCGGGTTTCCTTGGTAAATCTGCCCGCGTCCTTTTCGATTCATATTGAGGGGATCGATTAGGCATTGAATGAAAAAAACTCAGCCAACTTTTTAGCTTTTTATTTCTATCCATGTTTGAGATTTTTGTAAAAAAACACTTCTTTTGATTTTATTTTTTTTTCTCTTGTGAAATCCAGAATTTTCGAATGGTGATTTTTTCTCATGACTGTTACTATTAACGGAAGAAATGTATATTTTTCTTATGAATTTCAGCTAAAAAATCGAATTTAAGAAAAAAAAATAAATAAAATTATAATCATTTGTTTTTCGGTGTTCTTCAAAAGTTTCCACCTCCAGTTTTTGACATAATTCTTTGGTCCTTTATACCTCGGAATTTTTTCACATTTTTAAAATAACTGGAATATTTTGAAAAAAAATTCAAAACCGTTTGAATTTTGGGATTCAGCAGATATTCATCAAATTTGGTGCCATTGTATTCATATTGGCTCCCAGAACAATATTAGTGAAAAGAACAAATGGCGATCTGTCTTAGTTCGGAAGATATGGGCCACCAAAGTCCGAAAAGTATTCACCTGAAAGTCACTTTTTCACTACAAAACACTGAATTACCGCTTCATTAAGTTTAAAGCCTCTCTGAACATTTCAACATGAAGATTCGATTAATTTCATTTCAAATATATACAATTATTATTGTAAAAATATTGAAAAAATTCGAGGGAAAGCCCGCCGTTTCTTATGAAAATGATTATAATTTAATTTTTTTTCTGAAAATCGATTTTTTAGCTGAAATTCATAAAAAAATTATACGTCTATTCCTTCAATAGTAAAGAATCAAGAGAAAAAATCACTATTCGAAAATTTTGGATTTCACGAGAGAAAAAAAATAAAAGCGGAAAAAGTGTTTTTCACAAAAATCTCCAAAATGGCTAAAATAAAAAACTAAAAAGTTGGCTGAATTATTTTCATTCAATGCCTAATCGATCTCCTCAATATGAATCGAAAAGCCGCGGGGGCAGATTTACCATTGAAACCCGGCTATACCCTTTGTTGTAACGCGGAACTTATAACACGAATTATAACATATTCAATCAAAGTGAGATCTGCAATGCATTAACATGAATCAATCACTCATTAAGCTGCAATGAATGAACAGAATATATCTATCTATTTATAATATGTGAACAG
Organism: Propylea japonica; assembly: GCA_013421045.1. NCBI lineage: Eukaryota > Metazoa > Arthropoda > Insecta > Coleoptera > Coccinellidae > Propylea > Propylea japonica. The sequence goes on along the minus strand of CM024240.1, from coordinate 21,514,068 downwards.
GATTTGGTGCCATAATGATTAACAACAAACTGATGAATATTTAATGCAATCATTAATGTATATCACTTCAATGTAGGTATGCAAGATGGATCGAGAATTTTGCTGTTATATTCAAACGTTATGAGTTCAAAAGATGTTTCCAGATACATTAAGCTCCATGAGCATCATAAGGAGCTGATGTCTCAAAAGTAATAACTCCAAAATTTGATATTTTCAGGGTAGGCTCAAGACTTGAAAGAATAGTTGGATTTATCTATGAATGGATTGACACAAAAAGTGTTCACGACATTCACATTTGAATGATGGTAAATCTAATACTAGCTAACGTCAGGGATTTTCTAGAGTCATGCTTGTTTCATTATTCAAAATTTAAATTGATAAGTGTAACTCCCGACTAATCCATCATTGCAATGAATTTGATCTGTACATCGAATTGTCTGATCTTGCTTCCTAAGTATCTAAAAAATTAAAACAAGCAGTAGGAAAAGAGCATTGAAAGTAATAATCAACATCTAAATTTCTAGGATCTTTCCTCAAAATATCTGCCAAGGTTATGTCAAAGAAACAGAAGTATCAACTATAAACAGATCGATATATTTAGCCTTATATCGGTCAGAGACCATTTCAGGCTTGTACATATTTGAAAAACGTTAATTTGAAATTGAATTTCAAGACCTCTTGGTCTCATTATACTCATAAGTACTACTCATGTATGAATAATTGAACCTCACTGTTAAAAGTTGTTCTTTTCGGACAGAAATAATTCAAAAATTTGAAATTTTCAGAATAGGTTCAAGTTGTGAATTCCTATATAATACAAAAGGTATTCACGATATTTCACTTTGAATGATTGTTGTTTCAAGTTAATAAGAGGTTCTGAGCTCACGTCAAGGATTTTCAATGACACTTTCATGCTTAATGGTTCGTAAAAACAGACACAATTAGTGTAACTCCCTACTAACCCATTATCTCAATTTATTTCTTCTGTACCGGGTTTTTCACTATAATTTGACCCCCCCTTTAACTTTGTTACTGAAGGGGATACAAAAAAATGTTTCGTATAAAAGTTTCACGAAATCCACTGAGAGGTTTTTTGATATGACTCCACAAACTGAAATATATACAGGGTGGCCAACATATTGATGGCAACTTCATTTTTCAAATAGAACACCCTGTATATTTTTCCACGTTTGGTTAGCTCTTTTTCACCTGATTTCGAATATGTAACATATGTTGGTCAGTTGGTCTATTTTTCTTATTCTGAGCACCACAGACTTTCAAAATTCAAGAACCATCAGGCATAGCGTTTTGGAAGTTCGTGAATATTTAAAGTGGCCAATTTGATCTTTGGATTGGTAATGGCGCACCCATTTTATGGCCACCAAATAGTCCCGTTGGACACATTTTTATAGCCGTTCCTGAAGGAAAAATTTACTTCAGCAATAATGATAATCAATGAAAGCGGAGAATAATATTAATGATATAAAATTAACCAATATTAAACCCATAATTCGGAACTAACCCGTCAACGCACAAAGAATAATAATAATATTGTAATGATTAAAAACAAATTTTGAAGCTTTAATTTCTAACTTGAATCAGAGCCATAATTATGCTATCAAAAATAGTCTGAACAACTTGAGACAACGATAGGATTGAATGAAGGTGGCCATTTCGAGCAATTTCTTTAGTTGATGTTATTCTTACCATACTACCATAGTTTATTATTTTTCATTGGTTAAGTATTCATTACCAAAATAATACTTTTAAGTAGATTGTTTGGATATAAAGTAAGTATTTCACATATTTTTTCATTCGGTGTCATCATTTCAAAACTTTGAATCTCTGAAAATTGAAGAGACACATCCACATACGCATTTATATTCGAGAGCAGGAGGAAATAGCCTATCAAAAAAAAGGAAGAATATACAGGACAGGGTGTCCCATTTGAAAAAATATAGTTGCATTCAATGTTGTTCACCTGTATATCTCCGCATTGACGTTATCCTAACTCCAAAAATGAGCATTTTCAGTAAACGCACTCTGCCACTGTAAAATGTAAACTCTGTGGTTCTCAGAATAAAAGAGATAGTCCAACATATGTTACATATTCGAAATCAGGGGAAAAAGAGCTAGCCAAACATGGAAAAATATAAGGATGTTCCATTTGAAAAAATTAAGTTGCCATCAATATGTTGGCCACCCTGTATATATTCCATTATGTGAATTCATATTGTAAAACCTCAGTCGATTTCGTGAAATTTTTGTATGAAACATTTTTTTGTATCTGTCTTAGAAACAAAGTTAAAAGTGGGGTCAAATTATAGTGAAAAACCCGGTACATCCAATTGCTACCCAAGTACATGAAAATTAAAACTAGTTGTAGCGAAAAAGTTTGAAATTTAACGAACAACATCTAAATTTCTATGCTCCGTTGTTAAAACTACTGCCAAAACTATAAGAAAAAGAAGTTCGAACTATAAACAGATCCATACCGAAAAAACTCATGTCACCTTTCCTCAAAACTGAGGATACTTACCCCAACACCATTTTTAACGATTGTTTGTCCGGACAGCGATAATACTCTTCAGTCCTAAACAAACAAGGTCCAGCCGGAGTAATAATCGTAAAAACTTGGAAACATTCCGAAAAATACGAAAGTGCCTACCAATATTTGATAAGTCCGTCCATATTTTTCGGTTGATCTAAAAGTGTGAATTTTGTTACAGGTCTGGGTCAGCTCGGACAAAGTTCTGTGCCCATGGGGGGCTTCGGTCAGTCTCTAGGCCAACTCAATCAAACTTCTGGTCTCGGTTCTGGTCTTCCCATCAGCACTGCTAATACCGTTTATCAGGCTCATTATGGGCTTAATTCGTTAGGTGAGTTTTAATTGATAAAGTTGTAATTGATTGCATTTAGGTGCTATCCATTGGTCCATCTTTTTCGAAGCGAAATTTAGCCATTATTGCATATGATATAATTGTCATTTGTACGAGATTTTCTAATGTATTGGTTTGAGAGAGTTCCCAGAGGTTGCAGTCGTAACTACGAGGGTTATCATATACTGTGTGGCCACCATTGACGCGATGCTCATTTTGAGGGAGTAAATGATGATATTTCGAAAATCTTTTTTTGTGGTGTAATTCGAAATTATCTGCATATATACAGGGTATTCCTATACAAATTTACAGACCAAAGTTAAATTTTTCAGAATGTAACACCCTATATTCGACCTCAAAAAGCTTAAATTATGATGAGTTTCTTCAGAGCACTATGTACATTTGATGCACCATTCACGAGAAAATTGTGAAAAATTCAGACTGTGGAGCAAGGGCGTAGCCAGGAATTAATTTCGGGAGGGGTTTGACATTTTGGCAATTGACTCTGTAGGTACCGGGAATTGTGAGGGTCGCTTTCTGTAGCAAGTATTTGTTGTTTTTAAGAATTCAATAATCCTTTTCCTACTTAGGAAACAATATTCAACATAGATATTCCTGGTTAGGTTAGGTAAACCTATTTTTCAAATATGCTTCAGAATTCAATTTTTATGCACTCAAACAAAAACTTAAAAAACAATTTATTTTCTCAACAATACTTACAGGATGAATCAATATGAAATTAGTTTAGATGTGTGCTTTCATTGAAACTAATAGAGTTTTTGATGTTTTACTCCAAAATAGTGCCAACAATATATGAATAGGTATTAAAAATGAAAAAGTGAGAAAGCACAACAATATTTTTTTTTGTGAATTCTTTCAGTTAAAGTCTATCCGTCTTTTTTTCTAGCGAATTGGTCAACCACTTCATTTTCATCAATTTTCACACTATAATGAATATTCATAAGCGCCAACCCATTCAATCTAGTTTCGCTAGAAGAATTGCCCAAGGTAATTTTTAATTCTCCTCAAGCTGGAAAAACTTCGTTCTGGAGTAGCAGTAGATACTGGAATCGTAGCTAAAATTTGTAGTAGGATGTAGATGTTCGAATACATATTCTGATTGCACTCATCTAAGCATTCTAATGCCGATTTTAAATGGAGTTCATTAACATTTTCCATATTTCAAATTCCGCTTCTATTACGTTTTTTTTTTCCTGGGAGTAGTGAAGAATACATCGATAATGCGTCTTCTAATTCATATTCTCTGTTGGGGTTTGAACCCCCAAAACCCCCCCTGGCTACGCCCTTGCTGTGGAGTCATTTTAATGAGCAATTTATGAAACAACCAGTTACGAAAGCGATACAGACAATGGTTTTTTGAGTAGACACAGCCTCGAGTTCCTTAAAGAAAGAGAAAATTGAGCTCTGTTGAGTGAGTTGAGTATCATCATTAATTCTCAAACATCTACGACTAATAATGATGAATAATTTCAAACGACACGGTATTTTCTCATTTCGTTGAACGCAAAAGACAACAATTTTCTTTCTCTTCAGGGGACTAGAAAATTTGTCCACTCAAAAAAAATGTCTGTACCGCTGCGTAACTAGTTCTTTCAAAAATTGGTAATTAAAATGACTCCATATTCTGAATTTTTGGCGATTTTTTCATGAATGTTGCATGAAACGTACAGAGTGATCCAAGGGCGTAGCCAGGAATTAGGGGGGGTTTTGACATTTTGGCAACAACTGACTTTGTAGGTGCCGGGAATTCTGAGGGTCGCTTTCTGTAGCAAGTATTTGTTGTTTTCAAGAATTCATAGTAATATGAATAATTTTTACTAGATTTTCGGAGATAAGTTGGTTTAAGTGTGAAATGAAAGATTATTTTTGCAACAAAAAAAACTCTGAAATATTCGGGGGGGAGGAGGTTTTCAAAATATCATCAATTACTCCCTCAAAATGGACATCGCGTCAGTGGTGGGCCACCCGGTATACTTAGTGCGGGTCAAAATTATGGAACAAATTTATTTTCTCAAAAGAAAAATAGTTAGCAACAAAATCCTGAAACAAGTCAATTTTTGAAGGATTTTTGTTGCACCCTGTGCCATCCCAATCAACTCACTAAATTTTTTAAATAAGGAAGTGGGTCGTGTGGTACTTTTTTTGGCAATGACTAGTTAGTTTAAAGAGGTACCTGATGAAATTTGTCACCGAATGAAAGTTGATAATTAAGGTTTAGTTCATGCACAACTTTCAACCTCCTCACATGAAAAATTAGTATTTGTGAAATACTGCGCTTCAGTTATGAGCTTAAGTAGGTAATTCTGCGAATTGAAAAGTTTCAACTTCAGTAGGAACGTACTAATAAAATAGCTATTTAAGATCATAACTGAAGCGCAGTTTTTCACACATACTAACTTTTCATATAAGGGGGTTGAAAGGGTTGAAAGTTGTGCATGAACAAAACTGTGATGGTCGATTTTCATTCGGTGATAAATTTCATCAGGTACCATCGTCTCAAAGTAAATGAGGCATGCACATACTAAAAACCTGTTTGAACTAAATAATTAAAAAAAATTTCTTGAAAAATTCTGCTACAAAGACCTGGCCAAAAAGTACTCTATTCAAAAAATTTAGAGGGGTTGATACCACCCTGCCGGGAACTTTCGGATGCGTTTTTAGTAAAAATCTCTCGACTTGTCACGAAGGATTCTAGCTTCGCGTTGCTTTCGAATCGCAGTCCACCAAGGGCCTCTTTCAATGGATCAAATGCATAATAGTCTTTTGGCTGCAAATCGGGATTATTAGGACTATTAGGAGAGTGTTTCAGTGTTTCTCAACCGATATTATTTAAAGTTTCCATCGTTTATCCAGTTTATAAATGAACCACCCTTATATTTGGATGTAGGCTAAGGAATAATTGTTCAGACTAAAATGTGGCGATGACCAAATATACTTCTATAATCGCACACCGCACATAATCCACGTAATGTCGAACAAACGACAATCTTAGATGTCTAGATATAAATCTGGAAAGAAACTATCAGAAATGCGATATAACCTTACACTCAGACGGTTAAGCTGCTATTAAAGCACTGAGGTCCTACGTCATCGACTCAAAGATGATCTGGGAGTGCCGGAACAAACTCAATGAGGTAGGCAAGAAAAATAAGGTCTTTTTAACCTGGGTTCCCGGCCATTCGGGAAACGAATATAGCCCATATAATTGCCAAAGAGGGCGCACGAATGTCACTCATTGGCTCAGATCTTTTCTGTGGTATAGGATTTTCTGGAGAAGGAGAAAGCTGAGAGGAAAAACTCTGGCGTAATCTCCCAGGGATGGATCATCCCACTAAGTTCCTATGGAACTTTGAAACAACAAGATCCAAAAGATATCTGGATCTGGTAAGAAGCAATTACACCTCCTCGCTGGCTTACTTACAGGACAAGGTCGCCTAAGGAAGCACCTGTTGAGGATGGGATTATCGTACACCGACCAGTGTAAGTTCTGTGGGCAGGATGAAGAAACACCAAGTCACGGAATGCTTTGCCATTGCCTTGGGCGAGAAATTTGTAAGCCTCGTTGAAGCCTTCACAGATTTCATCAGATCTCTGAAACTGGGACGCGAACTGTAAAGAGTGTTGTCAGAACAGCTCTGTAAGGGGTCGCAGTGAACTGTAACCCTTTTTTTAACTATAAATCATAAATATGGGAGTCGTCTAGGAAAATAATCAATTTGCCAAGAAAACGCATGAAAGCAGTGGACGACCGAATCGCTCAGACTGACCTAATTTTCAAGATCGAATCGTATAGTTCAATATGTTATAAGAGTAAAAGGACCAGATTCAGCATCTACTGTTGAAGTGGCTGATGGCTATCTAGCAAAAGTCGTTGCAATGAACATATCTGTATTTATTAAGTTCGAATTGATTGAGAATTTGCCGTCGGAAACCGGTTGTGTCAAAAAGTGTTATTCTATTTTAAAGATAAATAATAATAAAATGTCCGATAAACTAGGTAAAGTTAAAATGATTGAAAACCGTAATCTATACCAACATGAGCTTCTAGTTTCGTCTTCTATTGTCAGAGGCTTACTGAGACGGTTATTACACTCAAGTGTCATACTTAATTGGAAAACTCTTATGGCGCCATAACCACTTAAGAAATATCATGAGTTGTGTAGCTCCTTCTCTAGATGATAGCCGATCTACTTTTAAAAGTCTTATTATCCTCAAATTTGAGAAATGCTACCGTTTCTTCAAGCCACTGTTTGGAACTACTCATCTGTAGGTCCTCAAAAATTACTCCGAAGGGCTACTATTTTTGGGAAACACTCTTTCATGCAGAATTATCGGTAATTTCGATTCAATTGTACTACAGATAATAATCTGACAGTCACACCCATAGGTTTTCAGATCCAAACCACGCATTTAATGCTTAGACGGTTCTTTCACTTCGTTCAGAAATCATCTGGCGGTTTATCACACCTTATTCATTCCTGATTGGTTAATAAAGGTTCACAATGAAAACAAGTGATGATCTAGATGTTTAAAACGAAAAATAAAGGAGCGCTCCCGAAGCCATCTTAGAAAACCTTCCTCGTCAATCAAGGAAAACACCCATTTTGCACGCGTTAACTCAATGTCAATGAGAAATCGAAGTGGATACGTACTTAGACAACAATGAATGCACATAATCAATATGTACCAGTCTAATCCATCTCTGTCTATACCTCGGAGACAGAAACGAAATAAAATAAAAGCAAACAAACCCACGACGTTTTGACACCTTCGCTCTAAAGTAACAACTCGGTGTGGTATTCAGCTCCCGGGCGTATTTCGTCTGGCCTAGCGGGGAGCCATGGGGAAGCCAGTCGACGTAACAAAACGCAACAATTAGCAGTGATTAGAAACAGTCTCGTTACGTGCTACCGAAATACACGTCAATAAATCTAATTGCTTTGGTACACACTTTTTAAGCTGACAGCATTGTTTTCACACAACATTTACTGTTGGTGTATGGTATTACGTATGATACCTTTAATGCTGGTACTCATTGTATATGCGGATATTTGTGTGTTTGTTTGAAACAGTACAAAAGGAAAGTTACGAATGAATGCTTTTAGATAATATTTGAATGTGTGAATACTGGCAAATAAGTAGTTTTGACGGTCACGGAACTTTTTGCAACTTTTTATGCAGGCGCATTTTTTGCTACCTTCTTTCTGATATAGAACTTCATTATTCTGCCTACGTTGGTATTTTGATATTCGATAGCTAACGTCCTGTTTTAGCTAGCTTCTTTTCTCTAGTATTATAATCTAGTCCAGCAACCGATTTTGATCTTGAAATGGGACTTAGAAACTTACCAAAAAAACACATAAAAGCAGTGAACTTACCCAATTGTTTACAATGTCAAGCGAACTGTTCAAGATCAAGTACATATACCATGATTTACAATAGGTACCTATCCATCTTGGAAACTTTCAAAGCTACATATGTATTTTCCTTACCAAGGAAAAATTTAAGTGACAGCTTAATATTCTATTTCATACTCAAAGTTATTTCGTATTGTTAGTATGTTGTACGAGTATAAGTACCGTATTCACCACTCGTTGTCAAGTTACTGATAGCGTATTTCGTCGGGCCAGGGAAGGAACCATGGGGAAGCCAGTCGACGTAACAAAACGCAACAATTAGCAGTGATTAGAAACAGTCTCGTTACGTGCTACGAAATACACGTCAATAAATCTAATTGCTTTGGTACACACTTTTCAAGCTGACAGCATTGTCTTCACACACATTTACTGTTGGTGTATGGTATTACGTATGATACCTTTAATGCTGGTACTCATTGTATATGCGGATATTTGTGTGTTTGTTTGAAACAGTACAAAAGGAAAGTTACGAATGAATGCTTTTAGATAAATATTTGAATGTGCGAATACTGGCAAATAAGTAGTTTTGACGGGGACGGAATTTTTTGCAACTTTTTATGCAGGCGCGTTGTTTGCTGCCTTCTGTCTGATATATAACTTTATTATCCTGTCTACGTTGGTGTTGTGCTATTCGATAACAAACGTCCTTTATTAGCTAGCTTCTTTTCCCAAGTATTGTAATCTAGTCCAGCAACCGATTTTGAGCTTGAAATGGAACTTAGAGAAACTACCAAGAAAACACATGGAAGCAGTGAACTTCGTCGGTTGAATGCAGAACTATACCAAGTCCGAAATTCATACTTTTCAGGAGACACGTTTTTTGAATAGGTCAAAAGATGATTGAAAATATATAAAATTATTTCATTTTGAACTTCAACCTGAAGATCCTGATTGTTTTGTGATGGTCAAAATTTGCCCAAAAAGAAATTTCCGAAAAATTGGAACAAAATATAGCCTTGTACGGTAGTTCTACATATCAGAAATATTTTATGTCCACTTTCAACTGAACTATGTCCTTATGGTATCGGTCAGAACTATGCTATGTCTACTTTCAACTAACCTATGTCCTTATGTCAGGGTCAGAACTATGCTATGTCCACTTTCTCGCTTAGATTGAACTATCACGTGAGTTTATATGAAATTGAAAAAGTGGGGTAAGGAATAAGATGGACTTGCAATACTTCTGCATCAGATAAAGTGTAGTATTAGGCATCTCTTTAGGCCATAAACCGATTTTCTGGAAAAATGGACTTAGGATAGTTCTGCATTCAACTGACGACTTACATAATCGTTTACAATGTCAAGCAAACAGTTCAAGATCAAGAACATTTACCATGATTTACAACAGGTATCCACCTTGGAAAATTTCGAAGTTACATATTTTTCTTCCGAGGAGGAAACATTTATGTGACAGCTTTAATTTTCTATTTCATACTCAAAGTTTTTGGTATTGTTAGTATGTTATACGTGTATAAGTGCCTCTTTCACCGTTTGTTGTTAAGTTACTGATAGCGTATTTCGTCAGGCCAAGGGAGGAACCATAGGCAAGCCAGTCGACGTAACAAAACGCAACAATTAGCAGTGATTAGAAACAGTCTCGTTACGTGCTACCGAAATACACGTCAATAAATCTAATTGCTTTGGTACACACTTTTTAAGCTGACAGCATTGTTTTCACACAACGTTTACTGTTGGTGTATGGTATTACGTATGATGGCCTTTAATGCTGGTACTCATTGTATATGCGGATATTTGTGTGTTTGTGTGAAACAGTACAAAAGGAAAGTTACGAATGAATGGGCAGCTTTTAGATCAATATTTGAATGTGTGAATACGGGCAAATAAGTAGTTTTGACGGTGACGGAAATTTTTGCAACTTTTTATGCAGGCGCGTTGTTTGCAGCCTTTCTTCTGATATAGAACTTCATATTCTGCCTACGTTGGTATTTGAATTCGATAGCTAACGTCCTGTTTTAGCTAGCTTCTTTTCTCTAGTCTTATAATCTAGTCCAGCAACCGATTTTATCTTGAAATGGGACTTAGAAACTTACCAAAAACACATGAAAGCAGTGAACTTACCCAATTGTTTACAATGTCAAGCGAACTGTTCAAGATCAGTACATATACCATGATTTACAATAGGTATCCATCTTGGAAACTTTCAAAGCTGCATATGTATTTTCCTTACCAAGGAAAAATTTAAGTGACAGCTTAATTCTATTTCATACTCAAAGTTATTTCGTATTGTTAGTGTGTTGTACGAGTATAAGTACCGTATTCACCACTCCTTGTCAAGTTACTGATAGCGTATTTAGTCGGGCCAGGGGAGGAACCATGGGGAAGCCAGTCGACGTAACAAAACGCATCAATTAGCGATTAATAGAAACAGTCTCGCTACGTGCTACCAAATAAACTTCAATAAATTATATTATTTTAATACACACTTTTTAAGCTGACAGCATTGTTTTCACACAACATTTACTGTTGGTGTATGGTATTACGTACCTATGATACCTTTAATGCAGGTACTCATTGCATATGCGGATATATTTGTGTGTTATTTTGAAAGAGTACAAAAGGAAATATACGAATGAATGGGCAGCTTTTAGATCAATATTTGAAAGTGTGAATATTGACAAATAAGTAGTTTTACGGTGACGGAATTTTCTGCAAGTTTTTATGCAGGCGCGTTGTTTGCTGTCTTCTTTCTGATATAGATACGTTATTGTATTGCAATTCGATAACTAACGTCTATTAGCTAGTTTCTTTTCTTATGTCTCTCAAGTATAATCTTCTTAGTAGACAGTAACTCATAAGACCAACGAAATAGTTACTCTTAACTAGAGCCAGACAACAAAAAGAAACAGTGCTACTAAAGTAGCAATAAGAATAGGTTTATTGCAGTCAGCAGGATAATAATTTTTATACCATGAAAGGTAAAAAGCATTCTGGAGAATAAGAAAAAAAACTTTAAATGTATGCGGGGCAATTTCAGAGGCGCGATCTCACTTAATCCTAATTGCATACGATTCACAGAGCCGGAACTAGGATTCTAGCGCCTGTGGCAAACTTTCAAAATGCGCCCTTGAAGAAATTTATTTTTCAATAAATATATGATTTTTATAATTGACATTTATTGATTATAAGGGGTTTTCCAATAAAAGGTGTTATTTTGATATTAAAAGAAAAATGCCATTTTTCAATAAAAATGATCAGATGTTTATTTCATTATGAAGAAGAAGCTATGCCGTTAATAGTGGAAAATAACATCAGGCAAATGACCACCACGACCACGCTTACAGGACCATATCCTTCTAATGAAATGTTCCATAACCAAATCGCAAAGTGGCTGCCCTATGTCCTCGATAGCCTCACGAATTCCATCTTTGAGGTTTGAATCGACGCTGGGCTATTGGCGTAGACCTTCTCTTTCACGAAGTCACAAGGTGTTAAATCACAAGATCTCGGTGGCCAATTGTAATCACCTCTTCGAGAGATAACACGTTTCGGAAACTTTTCCCGCAAAAAAAACCAATGGTTTCGTTGCTCTTGGGGCACGTAACGCCATCTTGTTCAATGAAAACGTTGACCAGATCAATACTATCCAATTTCGGCCATAAAAAACCATTGATCATCTCTCGATATCACCGTAACTGTTGCTCCAGCCTCATTTTCCGAAAAGTAAGGTCCAATGACTCCGCCGGACCATAAACCGCACCAAACAGTCACACGTTGAGGATGCGACAATTTTGCTTGTTGACGAAGCCACCGAGGTGGAAATGGGCCTCATCACTCAAGATGATTTTTCGATGGAATTCTGGATCATTTTGCATGCATTTCAACGACCCAATCAGCAAAGACAAATCGTTGTTGATGATCGGCCGGCTTGAGTTCTTGTGTTAACTGAACTTTATAAGCCATAAGAGCCAAATCTTTATGCAAAATATGGTGTAATGACGTTTGTGGAATGCCTAATTCCAAAGAACGACGAGGAATGGACAAATCTGGATTTTCTTTAACACTTCCGGCAGCAATATTTTCGGCTGTTCTCGAGCGACGTGCACGGGTTTTATTCTTCACATCACTTACTTGTCCCAAGAGCTCGAATTTTTCCACCAATTTCTTCATTGCGGTCCGACAAGGTGCTTCCGACGACCCACATTTTCCACCATTTTTATAGTGAATTTTAATAATTTCAATACGTTCTTGAAGCGTGTATCGTTCCATTTTATTAATGACGTAGTTCCTACTTGTCAAATGTCAAAAAATGACAGCTTCAAACGTGATATCTACCGAAATAGCGGGCTATTCAAAATAACACATCTCTTTGGAAAACCCTTTTTTTGAAGAACCTTTTATAGACAATAACCTCCCATATTTTAAGTGATGGACAATGCACCAAGAGTCGTGTTTCTCGCCATGTATAATTTTCTAAACTGGTAAATTCGACACTTTGAAATATAGAGCTTGTAGTCAATCTTAATTTAAAACAGAATATGTATATCATATTTCACATTTTGCGCCCCTAGGTCGTTTGCGCCCGTGGCAAATGCCTCCCTCGCCACGCCCACGGTCCGGCTCTGACGATTCATACGAAACAAAATAGTTTCCGTAGAAAATAGTGAAAACGAAGTAGAAGGAACTGTAATAGAGTTCAAAAATATTATGGCATAATACGTAGGACATAGACATCGAAAACTGTGTTCAGCTAAAATACGAATTACTAAAATTATTAAAGCTTGCGTGACATAAATGGCTCCGTGTGCAATAGAGGGGTTAAATAGGACATAGAAGTTTAAAATTTGACAGTTGTTCCTTGCGAGAGAGGTTTTGAATTGAAATTTTGCTGATAAAAACAATCTCCCTACTTCTTGTCAGTTATGGGTCGATTACATTGAGATACCTTACAAGCTTCTACTGAGCGAATTTAGTAGCTGTAATCGTGTTCACAAGCCAACAATCTGATTGTAAAAAAGCTGCGATCCAGGGGAGGTCAGGGGGATCATGACCTGGACTGGATAAACCCTCAAATCTTGTGTTTGATGAAAAAATGTTTCGATGAAAAATATAAAATTAAATGTGAGTGTTCGTAAACATTTATTCTGTTATCGTTTTTGCAAGAAGGAGAAATAGAAAAATTCCCTCTGTAATTTAGTTATACCTCTGTAATTATTCTCATTGTATTTTTTTTTTGTAATAAATCAAATAAACTTCTTGTTTTTGTGAGACCTCATCATTGGGGGTGCTGATTCGTCTCCAAAACATCAATTAACGGGTATGTAATCCACCTGACCTTGACCCCTCCCCTTTTTAGAGAGCTGGATCCACCAATGCTAAAGCTGTTCTACTTTACACGCTAAATCGCTGGCGTTTTGTCTTGTTGGCATGTGAACAAGCCGTGTGTAATCACAGTTGCTACTAAACAATCTGTGAGTTCTCATCTACTCGATGGTTCCTGGTTCTTAAATATGAGAACCTATTTTACATTTATCTTAGATCCTTGACAATAATGGGTCGATTACATTGATATACTTTACAACCTGCTAATGAGCGAATGTAGAAGCGAGTGAATCGGCTTGTGAGATTGTGATGATTACACATAAAACTATCTACTTGCTGAGTACCCAACAATCTAGCGATCCACGTGAGGTTTATGTTTGTATCGTTGTCAAGGGTCTAAGATAAATGTCAAATACGTTTTCAAATTTAAGAACCAGGAACCACCGAGTAGATGAGAACTCACAAATTGTTTAGTAGCAACTGTGATCACACACGTCTTGTTTACATGCCAACAAGCCAAAACGATTTAGCATGTAAATTAGCCCAGTTTTTAACTTTAGTCGCAGCTTTGTTACAATCAGATTGTTGACTTTTGAACACGATTACACTGAGCGAATTTACAATCAGCTACTAAATTCGCTCAGAAGCAGCTTGTGAAGTATTTCAATATATTGATTAGGGAAATTTGACACACTTTTCGTATTAATTATATACTCAGACTATCTATTTCGGCACTAGGTCATCATCAGGTCAGCTGAAATAAGACATAGATGACAAAATTAAATCTAAACGATATTACAGTATAATATACAATTCACAAACTTTGTTAACAATAATTATGTTGATATAAATAAAATGAATAATTAAAAGTGTATAATAAACTCACCGTCAAAGAAATGGGTACTTTTTAGAAACATTTTTAAGATATATATATTATTTGTTTTCTGGGATATATGTATTAGATGTTTTAATTATTCAAGTTAATATTGTTGTATTCCATGGAAATATCATCGATTGTTTTAAATCGAGACATATTTTGTTTTCTTGATCGTATGTGTCAGTTGTCCTCAGATATATAAGATGTAATCGATCCATTTACGCTCTTGATTTCATCATACAAGGAAAGTGCCATTGCCATGATCATAACAATCCTCCTCTGCTTGTCTACAAACTCCCAACTCTACCGTTATAATTCACAGACATTATATCGGTGATCTGTCAGCATTAATTCAGATTTATCCTTACAGGTGATACCATGATGACATATTGCAACAACGGAGCAACAGCAGGGGGCAGTGCTTTAGGAGGCGGTGGGGGTGGCAACGGCAGCTCAGGCAGCGGCAACGGCAACTCCCCGCCCCCGCAGATCTCGTGTTCGAGCGCGGCGACCCCGCCAGTGGCGTCCGTCGCCTCGTCGACGGACCAAGAGGAAGATATTGGAGGGGGCACAGCATAGCGGCGCTGCGACGGGGGGCGTCGGAATTGAACGCCGCCATACCGTCGTACCTTCAAATCAATTACGACACTCACAATAACGCTTCTGTGTATTAGTTTCGTCGCCTCCTCGATCGATTTTTTATCGTTGAGCTCGGCCAGGGCTGTTGGTTGTAGTTTTTGGAATTTTTCGACGATTTAGTTGATGGTCTGCCAGATTGGGAGATGTTGATTCGTTGGAAAATTTGATAGAAGCTTGATTATCTTAAAAACAACGAAACGATTTTGAGTTTTTCCAAAAGTCGAGAATAAAGGAAGGTTTCCGAACGAGTTTCCTACGATATTTTCCACACACCTGCAGAAATAAACTACACAAATCTCATCTTTCTCAAAAATGAACGAGTAACGATTCGTCAACTCAGTAAAGGTTATATGCTTAGTCTGAAAATATGATCTGCGTGTGACGTCGAGACATTTGTTGTAGAGTGAAAATAATAAAAGAACGCTCAGGCGTAAAGTCCAAGAATTCGTAACCTCAAAATTATTATTTGCTATCTTTCGCTCTGAAACGGTGTCTCTGCTTTCGCGATACCACATATTGTTACAACAAAATTAGTTTCATCTTTCGTAAAAACATCCAAAACATAAATAACTAACCTAAACTGTCTTAAACAAACTTTTAGGTTAGAAATAAAATGAGATTTGGAAGAGCTCCTCGCTTTTGAGCGGGAGCGAGTATATCTGATCTTCTTGCTCGCTCAGGGCCTGTATTCTCGAGAAGTGATATTCGAAAACGTATACGAACTTCATTGCGCGAGTCCCTGTTTCACCTGCAAAAATGCACACCGCGCAATGAAGTTCTTATACGTTTTGGACTATCACTTGTCGAGAATACGGCACCTGATAATAAAAGATCACGATGCAGAGTGAAGTGAGCGAAGAGAGCTTAATAAAAGACCAGCTGAGCGCAAGAAGTGCACGCCGAGCAAATATTCAGACGTAGCAATAATAGCCGGGTTTCAATGGTAAATCTGTCCCCGCGGCCTTTTCGATTCATATTGAGGGGATAGATTAAGCAATGAATGAAAATAATTCAGTCAACCTTTCAGCTTTTTATCTCATGTCATTTTTGAGATTTTTGTGAAAAACACTTTTTTCGATTTTAATTTGTTTCTCTTGTGAATCCAAAATTCTCTAATGGCGAGTTTTTCTCTTGATTCCTTGCTATTAAAGGACTAAACGTATAATTGTTTTCATGAATTTCATCTGAAAAATCGATTTTTAGAGAAAAAAATTAAATTCATTTGTTTTTCGGTGTTCTTCAAAAGTCGCCATTTTTTAACATAAAATGTCTTCTTTGGACCTTTATACCCTGGAATTTTTTCACATTTTTAAAATTGTGGAACATTTTGAAAAAAAAATTAAAACTGTTTGAATTTTTGGGAATCAGCAGATTTCCATCAAATTTTGGTACCTTGGTATTCATATTGGTTCCCTGAACAATATTAGTGAAAACAACGTTTGACGATCTGTCTTAGTTTGGAAGATATGGGCTCCCAAAGTCCGAAAAATATTTCATCTGAAAGTCACTTTACTCACTACAAAAACACTGAATTACCGCGTTATTGAGTTTGAAGCCTCTCTGAACATTTTAACATGAAGATTTGATTCATTTTATTTCAAATATATTCAATAATTATTGCGAAAATATCCAAAAAATTCGGGGGAAATTTTCTCACGCTTGTTGTCATATTCTCGAAATGTTTCGATTATTGAATTACGTTGTGAAAATGATTTCGAATGACTATTCAATGAATAGCAATGTGCATATAAAACTCAAGACTTGCTCTTCTGGTCGTTGAAGATCCTTCAGCACTTAAGTGGAAATTGGAAATAGCTCAAAGATGTGAAAGTCCCAAAAATTTCCCGAATTTGCAGATACTTCATACTTGATTTCTCGAATGGAATTAAACTTTGTACTAAAGTACAAATAAAATTTTTTTTATGTTTTTTAAGTTCAGTTTCAGTAAAATTCGTGATTTGTTGGATAAAAGTATCAATGTCTCCCCATTTGACTGATACTGAAATGTCTGCAATTTAACACAGACTCAGCGGATGAATAGCATATTGACTATTCCTATCTGATGAACAAGAACTACTATACCAACAGTCGTTTCCAGATAAAGAAGCTCACGAATGACACACTCTCCGCCAAAATAATCGATCCACTCAAAAAATCGATGAAGTTTGTTAGTTTATAAATATGTTATTTCCAGTCCGATTCGATTGAATTTTCCTTTCGATTGTAGGTATGTCAACAATTTTGAATTCCAAGAAAACTCGGCGTACGTCATTTAATACAGGGTGAAACAAAATCTGTTTTTTACCTTGGCTTTAGAACCACCCCTGGTGTGTTCCAGTTGTTTCATCTTGTGATTTCTTATTCCATCATCAAAAACACATCTTCTCTTGACAATTCAATTCTTCATTTTTAACAATAGCTCAATTTTTGTTGAAGATACAGGGTTTTCAGTAAAACATTATATTTCGCTAAGGCTACAACAGTACTTCAACAAATTCAACCTGAAGTTCTGACCTATTGAAAATAATCTGAAAACTAAAGGGCCCCACTCACTTCGTTCTTCTCCGCCGTTTTTAACCGACGGTTAAGAACGTTGGAAGAAGAACGTTGTCGGTAAAGTCCACCCACTTCAGTTTTCTTTCGCGGCAGTTTATCACGATGGAGCGTAAGTGTCTGTTAGCAGTGGCGGCGGCTGTTGCTGTAAAAGAAAAGTATTCGCTGATTTTACTTTCCATGAACATGGAAATGACCTGTACACTTCAATAAATTCCAACAAAAAGTCCCGGTTCCACTTGCCGAAGATCCGACATTGTTTTCGAACAGTTAAGACTCAGCAGTAAACAATTAAAAAAGTTATGTTTATCGCCACCAGACCTGTTCGCCACTGTCTCTGAAATATGCGCGACCGACTTAACTGTTTACCCCACACACCTCGTGTTTACCCGAAGCGTTGGAACGTTAACGGACGAAAATCAGGCCTCGTCTGAAATTTGCAACGACGGGTAAGTGCGCCGTTTTTAGCCCATACACTTCGTTTTTGAGGCAGTTTTACCCGACCGTTTTTAACCGTCGGTTAAAAACGGCGGAGAAGAACGAAGTGAGTGGGGCCCTCAAAAACATAACGTGTTTTCCGTCCAGACGCGGATAACAGGTGCCATTCGTCTTGGCATGTCCTCATTAAGGTTTTGAATAATTATAGCATCACTGAGCTGCTGCAAATTTTCAGGAGTTTGTAAACGAGATCGAATCCAAACATGCCCAATTGGGTTTATATCTGGGCTTAGAGTGGCTGTTAAATTCTTCGACATCAACCTCTGCTAAATACTCCCTGGCAATCCTAGACACACATGCGGTTGATGTGGTCATACATTATAAAGCATGAAATCGTCTCCAATAAATGGTGCATACGGAACAATATGTCACGCTAAAACTTCTCTTGTTCTATGTTTTACTTAGTTTTCAGTTTATTTTCATAACGGTTGAACCTGTGGAAGTACTTTCATAGGCATAGCGAACTTGTGGAGTCAATGTTGCTTTGAAACCCTTTTCTTCAACAAAAACTTTCAGAAGTACAGGATTAGAATATTTTTCTTTGGAAACTTTCATTGTTATTCGGTGGACCCCCCAAGAAATTTTTTTCTGGTTACGGCCTTGGATTAAGGATGAACATAACTACAATTAAAAAAAAAATCAATCGAATCGGACTCGAAAAACATATTTATGACTTAACAAACTTCATCGATTTTTGAGTGGATCGATTATTTTGCCGGTCAGTGTTGTTCAGCAGATTTTGTTATTCTCTGATTCGATATCAAAAAATCATTTTCTGAATATTCAAGCGTACATCAGTTTCGTTGACCTATCTGAAACTTATAAAACTGTATACGTATATTTGATATAAAATAATTATAAAGTTATCAAATATAAGAAGTATACTAGAACACTGAAACTAATGATACAAGACGTAAATGTCGAGTTACGTTTACCGTATCTGAATAAAAATACGTGTTTCAGGGTAATAAAATTTTGCGTGTTGCAATAATTCAACCAAAAATTGGCACGAATTGAATCCACAGAAAAAAATTGAATACTTCTGAAGAAAATTTTAGGGATTTAGACAGATAAGCATTCATGAAATAAATGTGAAATAAATGTATACGATGTATATTACACAATAGATCTGTACAAAAACTGAGGGAGTTATGTGAATTTGAAACTGAATTTATTGGGTGTGATGTGTTACGTTAAATGTCAAGGGTAGACTAGACTTTTTATTAGTCAAGGATATTTCAATGGACTCGATAAGATAAAAGTATATATAATACGTACTTATACATCAAAACTGTGAATTTTTTGTTTTTTGAATGATTTTGTTTAATTGAACTTATGAGATTATGAAACGTTATTTATATTGTGATATAATTTTTCATCAATTACCTCTTCTCCTTCTCCAATGTAGTGACTGCAAATAATCAAATTATTGTTTATAGATAAGATTCTTTTTGTTATTTTTCATTCGAATAAACTGTGGTATAATAATGTGTAAAATAGATCCGTTAAATTTTGAGAATATTATTTGGACATTCCTTCCATCCTAAGTTTGACAGGAACAGTATACAAACTTTTTTACAAATTTTCGAATGAAGTTATAGGATCAAAAGCTGATAGTTTTACATCAGACACAAGAGAATATTTAAACAGCATACGGAGACGAACACTAAAATTTCCGCAGTTATAACACACCCTTTCCTATTGCGATTTTTTTTTATTTTTCGAAGAAGCTTATTTTTAATATTTCTTGAGCATCTCTTTTGTCCCTATCATTTCAGTAATGACTCTCGTAATCATTTTAATTGATAGGGGTGACCCGTTTTCTCTGCTTGCCCACTTCCTAGATTACTATCTGCCTGAATAATTTCCGAAATTATATTAATAGGAACTAGGAAGTGAAGTGAATTCGACAAATAGAACATGAGACTTTTTGACTAAAAGGTTTGAAATCAGATACCAAAGCAGAATATCGACTATATCTACTATAGTTCCGAATTAAATTCAGAAAATAATATGAATACCAAATCAGATGGAAAATGCTTTTTAGGTGAACACTTTTTCATTTCGTGGAGCTATTTTCTCTTTAGAAGACTCTAGAATTTTGAGAAATTGTCAATTTTCGACAATTTACTAAAAATTACATTTATTATAAGGTTTCAAAACAAAGCAGTGGGTTGTCATGTGTTGTTTGTATCTAACAATTGTTTTAACAATAAGAGAATCAAAAATAAGAAATCATATTTTCTTCTGATGAAAAGAATGTCAATGGTAATTACGATAAAGATGTTTTTTCATAGTTGAATTTTTCATTCAAGTAAATTATTAATAGCAAAATGAAAAATTCTAGTTTTCCCAACAGGAACCTATATTTTGGAAAATTCGAAAAAAGTTTCACGAAAGTTATACGTGAAATAAAAGAAATTGTTAACTAAAGAATAAATTTTGATTGATGGTCCTATACAGTTCCGAAAAATGAGACCGATCTTTGGTTTTTTCTTTTTTTGAGCGCTCGTTCTACTTAACGAGTCCTATATTGTTTGGCCCTTATGTCTGTAATTTTCGAATTTTGAGTCGAAAATGGTCTCAAACGATAGGGTTTGACTTCATGATGACGAATCCGTATTAAAATGCAATTTTGTCCGGTGGGGCCGTTAGTACGATAACTTTGGGAGGGAATGTCCTTGAGACTGGAGATTTTCAGGGTGAGTTCGCTCACCGCCTCGGTTAAGTTCAAATCGTACCAAATCGTACAAGATGTTCCATAAAATATGGCCAATCAAAATTCTGTTCCTCAATATCTCAGACAAACAGAATCATGCCAAATGAGAAAATTCAATTGAATATTGAAAAGAAGAATCTTTATTAACTGATGGACAAAATTAGCGCACCACCTAAAATTTCGTTAAATTTTAACAATTGATATATTCCCAATCTTCAGTCGGATTTTAACGTTTTTTTATTTCAATTGTAGCTCTGTTATTGTCGAATTTCCTCCATTAAACAGAAGTCCAAAAAATAGAACCTTCATGTTGTACAGCGCGTTTAAATAATGTCATGTTTTATAGTCAAATTTTAACTACTTCTGTGGGCAATGCCAGGTTGCTGAGGCATATAAAAACAATAAAGCTTTGTAGCCTAGTATCTCTTGAGTATTCTGTTTTTTTGAAAACCAATTTATCTTGAAGTCGTCCAGAGATATTCAACTTTTTATCAACTCTTGTATTTTATGCATTAGCCATGAATATCTTCGCAACCATTTGTCCGATTGAATGTTTTTTTTAGTTGTAGCTCTTTTATTGGCGAATATTAACTACAATGAGGTGTTCAAAAGAATAAATGCATCATGCTGTACAGGGCGTTTAAATTTTCGGGTTTTTTTCATTACAGTTTAACGCCTTCTGTGGGCAATACCAGATATATGAGGCTTCCTAAAACTATACAGTGATGCAGCCTGATGTTTCCTGAGTATTTTGCATTTTTAAAAAGCAATTTCACTTGTACTGTACCCTTCCAGAGTGATACTGGGGTTTACAGTTGTCATAATTTTCTTTAATTCATAAAATTCATTCGAAATTAATAATTGTGTAAATTTCTAAAGTTTTCTTTACTTTCCATAAGTCTACGGAGACAACGAACAAAGAAAAATAAATAAGAATAACTTTCAACACAAAAAAAAACGAAAAGAAATTAAGAGAAACAGAAAATTTATGATGTTACGAAAATGTGAATAGCTCTGGAAGGGTACAGTACAAGTGAAATTGCTTTTTAAAAATGCAAAATACTCAGGAAACATCAGGCTGCATCACTGTATAGTTTAGGAAGCCTCATATATCTGGTATTGCCCACAGAAGGCGTTAAACTGGAATGAAAAAAACCCGAAAATTAAAACGCCCTGTACAGCATGATGGATTTATTTTTTTTGAACATCTCATTGTAGTATGATATTCGCCAATAAAAGAGCTACAACTAAAAAAAACATTCAAATCGGACAAATGGTTGCGAAGATATTCATGGCTAATGCATAAAATACAACAGTTGATAAAAAGTTGAATATCTCTGGACGACTTCAAGATAAATTGATTTTAAAAAAAACAAAATACTCAAGAGATACTAGGCTACAAAGTTTTATTGTTTTTATATGCCTCAACAACCTGGCATTGCCCACAGAAGACGTTAAAATTTGACTATAAAACATGACATTATTTATTCGCCCTGGTAAAAACAGAAGGTTCTATTTTTTGGACTTCTGTTCAATAGAGGGAATTTGACAATAACAGAGCTACTACTGAAAGAAAAAAACGTTGAAATCTGACTAAAGATGGAAAGATATCGCAATTGTAAAAATTTAACGAAATTTAGGTGTTGCGCTAATTTTGTCCATCAGTATATTTCCTCAACAAGATATCCGATTCGAGAGAAATTAATCTTGTGAATGAAGATTGATATACTTGTTCATGCAGAATTACAAGAGGATCGCATCATCAGAGACATGGAATTTAATTTTTTTCTAAATTATGAACTTTAAATAATTCGGAGTTTGTTGACTCGATCGAGCTGAAATTTTGCAGTTAAATGTTCAATGCCAATTCAAAGCAGTAGGCAAAAATTTGTGGAAAGTTGCGGCAATACATTCATAGAAAAGTCTATCGTGATAGGATATATTCTAATATTGCCATGAAATATCTTTCGATTGAGATGAAATCGAGTTTTGAGGATGTGAAATGGCGGAGTGAATGATCATGCAAATTTTAAAAAGGATTGTGAAATCAGAACAAGAGAATTTGATATTTTAATTTTTTGATTTTTCATAAAGGTGTTTCATCTTTTTGATTTCCAGAATATAATTCCGACCGTACTGAGATTTTGCATTCATATATTCAGTATCAATCTCAAGTCCTATACACAATTTTGAGGTGAAAGCTAGGTATATATAATATATTCTCTTGAATTGAGACTATTGAGAGCTAACAAAATAAAAAACATGAGACAAAAAGTCCCTTGCTGAGGTTGGTGCAAAACGGGGTACCATACCTACTAGGCTGCGTATGATGCCACAGATCAGGGAAAAATCTCATCAGAAAAAGCTGTCTCGCCGTCTTTACAAAATTGAAACTTGAAACGATTTGAATGAATACCTGATAACTGTATGGCTTCACAAAAAACGAGCTCCGAAAAATTCCTAGTCAGGGTTTTTTTAAAATTTTTTTGATCATCTCGAAATATTTTTTATATACAGGGTTTTCCTTTTAAGTTGGCCTATTAGACGTTTTAGGAGAACTAGTGAATATTTCGTTCTGAAATTTTAGGTGCAGCCTTGCAGCCTCAAACGCATATCTACTTTCTTATTTCAAATGGAACTACTTATATTTTCATTTATGTATCGATTCAATACCAAATTGCAGTATAACCCACTTAAAAAAAATTCTCTGGTATGCACTGTTGCCAAGTTATTCATAAATTCCTGGAAATTTTGACATTTGCATTGCCAGTTTTGGAAATGCAATAACTCGATTATTTTTATGCGAACGGAACCAAACTTAGCAGTCTCATAGTAAAGACTCCATGCATTCATGTGGTATATTGAATATTTTGATACATCGTAAGGTTTTTCGGAGATATTGCTGCAAAAATGTAAAACTCAAAATTGAAATATTTCGAGATTTTCAAATGGCAAACCCATATTTATTTTACAGCATTCGATTCGAAATGAAAAATGAATGGCAGTCTCCTTTTACACTAATTATTTATTTTGGATAGTTTTCTAATGAGATGAAAAATACGGAAATTTTTCAGTATTATAGTTCATGATCTATGGTTTTGTTTACGATATATATATATATTCTTTTGAATTGAGAGCTAACAAAATACAATTCATGAAACAAAAATGAAACGGTTCTATGATTATGCCGTGAATATTTGAAGTAGATTCTATGGTTGAATACATAAAAAAGTATTTGATGATCATGGATGTCCTAGAAAAAGTTTACCCATATATTCGAACACGATTCGGGTTGTATCAGAATTCGCGGGAAATGCCAAAAATTTATTGAAAGGACCTGTAGGACCTCTTTCACAACCGTAATTCACATTTAGCAAGAATGACTTGAAAGAATTTCGAAATTGTTTAGGCTTTCTGCAATCCTGGCCTTATGTTCACTAATTATTTCTTTTGGACAGTTTTCAAATGAGATGAAAAATACTGAAATTTTTCAGTATTTATAGTCATGTTCAATGGACATAATGCTGTGTGATTTTAAAGTGAATTATCGGAATGAATCCTATTGTTGAGGTCAACATAGGGCCAGAATTACAGAAAGCCTAAACAATTTTGGAATTCCTTCCCGATCATTCGTGCTAAATGTGAATAACGGTTGTTAAAGGCCCTACATGTCCTTTCAATAATTTTTTGGCATTTCCCGTGAATTGTGAAACCACCCGAATCGAATACTTTTTATGATTTCAACCATAGAATCTACTTCAAAGATTTACGCCATAATCATAGAACCATTTCATCGTAAACAGAACCATAGATCATGAACTATAAATACTGAAATATTTCAGTATTTTTCATTTCATTCGAAAACTATCCAGAATAAATAATTAGTGTAAGAGGAGACTGCCATCATTTTTCATTTCGAATCGAATGCTGTAAAATAAATATGGGGTTGCCATTTGAAAATCTCGAAATATTTCAATTTGAGTTTCACATTTTGCAGCAATATCTCCGAAAAACCTTACGATGTATCAAAATACTGAATATACCACTGAATGCATGGAGTCTTTGCTATGAGACTGCTAAGTTTGGTTCCGTTCGCATAAAACATAATCGAGATATTGCATTTCCAAACTGGCAATGTCAAAATTTACAGGAATTTGTGAATAACTTGGCAACAATGCATAGCAGAGAAATTTTTTTAAGTGGGTTATACTGCAAATTTGGTATTGAATCGATACATAAATGAAAATATAGGTAGTTCCATTTGAAATAAGAAAGTAGAAATGCGTTTGAGATAGACGTGGCAACACTGTCGACTTGAAAATTTTTAGGCAAAGAGTTCCTTCACCCTCAAGGCTGCACCTAAAATTTCAGAACGAAATATTCACTAGTTCTCCTGAAACGTCTAATAGGCCAACTTAAAAGGAAAACCATGTATATTTGCGAAAACCCAAACCCCCTTGTTTCCACTTAATTGTGCTATTGCAAATTGTGCGACCGGTCCTTCAATATTCTCAAAAACTATCTAGATGTTATTCCGAATAGAAAAGACTTAAATTCCAGGGAATAGTTTAGACTCAAAAACCACTTGTTGAATTGTTGATCACATCAAAAAAATGCTCTCTAGAAAACATTTTTGGTTTTCAATCCCAGAGTCTTTGAAACTGAAACAATTAAAAGATGCCTTACAGAAAAACTGAAAAAGGAAATAAATGAAAAAGATAATGTAACGTTTCGGTGTCTATATCAGACTCCTTCTTCGGACAAACTTGTAAAATCTTCGGAATTGTGAATTTTTTCGTTTGCAGTCTAATTGACAATTTTCAATGTCAATTAGACTGCAAACGATGAAGCTGTCTGATAAAAACACCGAAACGATACATTATCCTTTTCATTGATTTCCTTTTTCAGTTTTTCTGTTAGGCAACATTTTTTTTCAAAACATAGAAATTTCCCTCTTAGAGCATTTTTAAATGCAGAATCCTCCCAGATTATATTTCAATCGATTCTCAAAAAATGCTGATTCGAAAAATTGAGACAAGGTAAACTTTTGTCATGCTATTGTTGTGCTGAATATCGAAAAAAAAACAATGAAAATTCCTCATTTGTTAGTAATGGAAGAGCTCGGAGCAATAACCGGGTAACTCCATTTTCTAACGAAACCGATATATCATATTCAATCTGCTAATATCCAACGTACGCAACTTTCGGTGCAACAGTGGGGCAAATCTAGCGCTTTTGTAAGGAGTTTCAATCCAAATGGACTCACCTGAATTTATATTTCGGCGCAAGAATCAGGCAAGTCTTGAAGTTTTTCCTCATTTCTCAATATTTCATGAAAACGGAGTTACCCGGTTATTGCTCCGAGGTCTTCAATTTTAAATTCCTCCACTCATTAGGCTCATTGTTCACAAATTAAATGAGAGAGTGAAAGGAAATCTTTTTATGACTATTCAGAATGTTTCAGAATGAATGTCTGGTTGCAGGGGGTTAGATTGGTTTTATTATTGAAGCAAGAGATGGTGCCACTTACAGTGACTTGAATAAAGGTCACTGTAACAACACCTGACCGCCTCTGACATCTATGGAGGGAAAAACTATTTACCGTTAGCTTTTAATCAGAGTTCTTCAATGTGTTTGAACTAGGAAAAAGGTTGCTTTCCTGATCACTGAGTAGTTGGAGTATTCTTCCATAGATGCCGCCAGTTATTTCAATCATGAAGAAAATAACGCGCGTTCAAAAAAAAGGCTAACGAATAAAATATTCGTATTATTTTATATTCACGTTCAGAATTCCATAGCCTTCTTGACGATGGATTTTTGAACGCATTATAAATAGGTACTTGTCTTGTGCTATGATGAATTTGAAACAAAACATTATACAAAAATTTTAAGAAAAGCCCTGAGCAAGTGCAGTGGAACAATAACGCTGTTACCTCAGTATCGGTATCAAGTATATGAATGTAAAATCTCAGCACGATCGGAATTATATTCTAGAAATTATTCAAGAATCCAAATATTTTTTTGTGAAAAATCGATAATTACTTTTTTTTAATTGTGTGGTTCTGACGGAGCGATTCTCTTGAAATTTTGCATGAGTAATCAGTGTATCAATCTTTATCTACAAAATAAATTTCACTCGAATCGGATATATCTTGTTATTGAAATATGAAGATTCTTCTTTTTAATATTTCAATTGAATTTTCTATGGTTCTGTTGATAATTTGGTCACAGAATTTTGCATGAGGCTTCTTATGAGCATCTTGCATGTTGCCGCAAAATTTTAAATGGATTGCTTTCGTGTTGTCTGAGGTATTGAGGAACAAAAATTGTGAATGGCCATATTTTATGGAACTCCCGGTACGATTTGAATGGTTAACGAACTCAACCCCGGCATTTGGGAATTGAAAAGCACGAGTTTCTAAAAGGACACTCCCTCCGAAAGTTATTGTGCTTACGGCCGGCAGGATGGCTCCACGGACAGAATTGAATTTGACCACAATTACGTCATCAGGGAGTCCGAGACCATTTTCGGCTCAAAATTCGATAATTATAGACATTTGGGCAGAACGACATATCAATCGTTTAAGTAAAACGAGCGCTCAAAAACGGTTATTATTTTCGAGTAAAATAAATTATTAGTATTAATGATATAATTAAGGAAGGAAACCCTCCAGCAAAAATTAGATTAAGCCACTTGATTGCTCTCAAAAAAGTGTCCCTGTAATGTTTTTGTTCCAAGTTCATGTACAAACAGAAACGGAGATGACGACCAAAGGTGTAATTGCCCGAATGTCAATTTTGGCGTATAGATAACTCGAAGAAAAAAAGAGCAATGCGGTTGATGGCATAATGAGTTTCTAGAAAATATGAACGCAAAGTGCCATTTATCATCTTTAAGGATTAAAAATAGACCAAGCAATAGAGCTATCGAAAGGTCGATTTCTTGACAAAAATACTACCTGAAATCTGACTGTGCAGTCATGGAATAGGTAGTTTCTACATGTTTTTCATGATAAATTCCACTCTTGAATCGTCTTAGGTTTTTTTGAGAAGCGAAAAATAGCCAAAAAAATCCAAAATTTTGCTTTTTCGCTTATAAAACGTGAAGTATTGATCTGATCGAAAAGCTGTTCAGGCACTTTTTGTAGAGGTGACACGTCTCAAGCATATAATTAGTTTCCGAGAAAAGTCCGAAAAACTGGAAAAAAACATCAATTTTTCGAAAATTCATACCTTGGTCAATTTCTGAGATGAAGCGTAGTTGCTCTGAATTTGAGTAGTTATTAACATATACTTTATTGGTGCACAATTACAAAGCTGTCAGATAAATAGTTTTTGCACAATCGCAGTTGTCCGAATTCGACGTACTTTTTTCAAGAAGGTCGTGATACTCGGCTACTTGTCGGATTTGAATTTTACAAAAAGCTTTTTAAAGAAGAAATAAAATTCTTCAAATCGTTTATTCTCTCGATATCGACCGATAATGTTTAGTGGGTGAAAAAACGGAGTCAAACAGGAGCAAAAAGGCTCGAATGCATCAAACTAGTCGCGGAGTGGGAGTCGCCCGCTACGCGAGGGGAAAACTGTATACCTTGTATCTTTCGCGCGTCGCGTAGCAGGCGACTCCCACTCCTCGACTAGTTTGATGCATTCGAGCCTTTTTGCTCCTGTTTGACGCCGTTTTTCACCCACTAAACATTATCGGTCGGTATCGAGAGAATAACGATTTGAAGCATTTTATTTCTTCTTTGAAATGCTTTTTGTAAAATTCAAATCCGACAAGTAGCCGAGTATCACGACCTTCTTGAAAAAAGTACTTCGAATTCGGAAAACTGCAATTGTGCAAAAACTATTTATCCGACAGCTTTGTAATTGTGCACCAATAAAGTATATGTTAATAACTACTTAAATTCAGAGCAACTATGCTTTATCTCAGAAATTGACCAAGTTATGAATTTTCGAAAAATTGATGTTTTTTTCCAGTTTTTCGGACTTTTCTCGGAAACTAATTATATGCTTGAGACGTGTCACCTCTCATTTTTTTTGTTTTTGAATTCTCTACAAAAAGTGCCTGAACAGCTTTTCGATCAGATCAATACTTCACGTTTTATAAGCCAAAAAGCAAAATTTTTGGATTTTTTTGGTTATTTTTCGCTTTCTCAAAAAAAACCTAAGACGATTCAGGAGTGGAATTTATCATGAAAAACATGTAGGAACTACCTATTGCATGACTGCACAGTCAGATTTCAGGTAGTATTTTTGTCACGTAAAAAACCTCTATTGCTTGGCCTAAAAGCTGAAGACTTGGGATCACCAATTCTGGTCACCTTGTACGTTAGCAGTAAACGAAGGTAGGATGACGTTTGACTTGTTCGTTGTATTGTATGTATTAAATCGATATTAGGTCAGTGCCAACAAGTTATTCGACAAATAATAAGTTTATGCTTTTTTTGATATTGCAGACCTTTGTTTATTAAACGATCGATTGTAATCGAGAGTTAATGAATTACTTCCATTGTATCGTAAAATGGAGAGAGAATATTTTTTGCTCGAAATATTTAGTGAATATTTGTTTGCTCGGATAAATTCTTTTTTTTGTTAATTACGATTTCTGTTTCGCTGACAATTAGTTTCATTCTATTGTAAACGAGAACAGTGGACATAGATCCTGAAACTATTTTAGGGAATTTTTGGCGAATAGTCTTCTTTCAACTGAAAGCATTACAAGGAACACAGAGGAATATCTACTAGTGTTTACCCTCTGATATTTTCATTGAGATTAAGAAAAAATCAATATTTCACGATTTACAACCCCTCAATGCCAACTTCAATATTGTTCAATTGTTTACTGAAAAGTGAGCCTCACGGAAAGTTTATTGTATATTTTCCACGAATAAGTTGATTGAAAAAAAGTTTTTAATTGGATAAAATCTGCCCAGAAGACATTTCTCAGAAAGATTTTTAGTGAAAAAATTGGGAAGATATCTTTTGGAAGGCTATAAAGAACATGTCAGATTAGGTGCAGGCTAGGAATAGCTCGGTTTGAGATAATCAATGATGATATGAAAACTTTAGGAATTTTAGTGAGGATCTCGAAATCAGAAATCTATAAACTTCAACATCTTGACGAAATGATATAAACAATCGAAATTTGTTACAAAAAGGGATATTTAAAAATATATCATACAAAAAATGTACCAATGAAGTTTTCTGTATTTTAAATATATATAAATTCGAGGTACCGATATTTTATCAGCGTTTTCTGAACGTATATTCTTGTTGTTTGGACGGATATGTCTATATGGATTGCTCTCTTTTTCCTTTTCATGACTGAAATTATGTCCTGTCTGTTATGAGCAACTGCTTTTTTAGGGTTGTAGCTCCAAGGCTCACCAATGTAGGTCACTCTGTACATACCAAAAACTCACGCTGTATACGCTCTTTTTATCGAACATTAGGTTTACTTCCACTGGAATCGAACTTGAAAAGGTATATATTGGCCATTTCCGACTGATCTAATTTTGTATTCCACATCAACGAGTAGGCTCGAACAGGAAAGAACTCTTCTGGTCGGCAGAACAATAATTTAAAAACAAACTTCTCATTCAGCATACGGTATAGGACCCGTCCGTATAACGTTATTCCAGTCAGAAAGACAGTTCGGAGAGAAATAGACTAGTCGACAAGGCGATAAACAGCTACGTTATTTTTACGATCGAATCTACATATTGAAAACCCGCAATTCCTACCCGTTTGATGTTAGGTAACGACACATATAACGACCGAGAAGTAGGTACTGCTTTTTGCATTGTTTTGTGAAAGTTTCCGTTGAAATCTAGCTTCTTGAGGTTGGATTTTAGACCCTCAGGAATAAGTTCTTGGATCGATAGAAGAATAGGAATGATTAAAGTATTGGACAATTACCCCTTCCTTTCGATCTGAAGTTCGAGGTCCCGATATTCTATTAGCGTATATTGGACGTAGATGCTTATTGTTTGGGGTGGATATGTCTATATGGATTGCTCTCTTCTTCCTTTTTATGACTAAAATTATGTCTTGTATGTTATGAGCAACTGCTCTTTTGGGTTTGTAGTTCCAAGGCCCACCAATGTAGGTTACTCTATACAACTCAAAAGCTCACGCTGTATATGCTCTTTTTGTCGAAAATTAGGTTTACTTTCCCTGGAATCGAACTTGAAAAGGTATATATAGGCCATTTCCGTCTGATCTAATTTTGTATTCCACATAAACAAGTAGGCTCGAAAAAGAAAGAACCGTTCTAGTCGGCAGAACATAAATTTAAGCAAACTTCTCATTCAGCATACGGTATAGTATCCATCCGTATAACGTTATTCCGTCAGAAAAACAGTTCCTATCCATTTGATTTTAGGTAAAGGGCCACACTCACTTCGTTCTTCTCCGCAGTGTTTTAACCGACGGTTAAAAACGTTGGAAGAAAGAACGTTAATGGTAAAGTCCACCCACATCAGTTTTGTTTCGCGCACTTTCGCGGCAGTTAATCACGATGGAGCGTAAGTGTCTGTTAGCAGTGGCGGCGGCTATTGCTGTAAAAGAAAAGTATTCCGCTGATTTAACTTTCCATAAACACGGAAATGACCTGTACACTTCAATAAATCCCAGCAAAAGTCCCGATTCCACTGCCGAAGATCCGACATTTTTTTAAAGAGTTAACACTCAGCAGTGAACAATTAAAAATGTTACCTATGTTTATCGCCCCCAGTCCTGTTCGCCACTGTCTCTGAAATATGCGCGACCGATTTAACTGTTTACGCCTCACACCTTGTGTTTAACCCAATCGTTGGAACCTTAACGGTCGAAAATCAGGCCTCGTCTGAAATTTTGAAGGACGGGAAAGAACGCCGGTTTTAGCCATAGACCCCGATTACACTCAGCCCACTTCCACGGCATGTAGCAGGGAAGTGAGCAGGGAATTGGGCAGGGGCTGAATGTAATCACTATACTTCCCTGCTGCATGCCGTGAATCCTCGTGCTGCCTCATGCTCCCCGAATTGGCGGTTTTTCGGACGGAAGTCAAAGGGACTGGCAATACGGGAGCAGTGAGTGATTATATTCAGCTAGGTTGCTGCTGCTGCGCTGAGAAAAGATCGCCCTGCGCTCTCACGAAATTTAATAATTTTTACGAAAATATTGTTTTTATTATTATCGAAAAAAGTCCACGATGGAATGGAGTTATGAAAATAAAAAAATATGAATCGCTCTTGATAATATATTTTCCGGTTTTTTATTCAATTTTAATTGTGTGAGAAGTGAGAATTGTATTTACGTTTTTTTTATCTGTATTTGTTGCCTGGATAAGATCACTGGGAACAATGTTAATAGCTCTGCACACTTCAGGGACAATTATTCAGATAATTGATTCTGAAACTTTGAATAGATAGTATAAACTTCTATAACTATCCCTGTTGCCAAGAATCGCAGAGTTATCGCCAATCTAAATTTTGGGGGAATAGCCATTCTCAATCTCGTATCTTCTTTTTTTATCATCGGTTGAATTTTGTTCAAGAGAAATCAAAAATCATTTCAGTCATTTCATTCAGAAAACTTCCATCCCATTCCTGTATACGAAACATCGAATAATTGTAAATTGTAGTCGCAAATTGGAATAATATAATAGTATTTAGAACTATTTTTGTTTGAATTGATAGAAAAAGGGTAAATTGATATTGATGGACTAACTCTTTTTTCTCTACATGTTTTCAAGAAACCCACATATTCATACAAATCAACGAGACAAAGCGCTGAGGCTGCAATTTCTTCGTCCGTCATTGCCGAACCGTGGTCACGAGAGCAATGCTGCGGCTGAGTGTAAATGCACACTGCCTTCGAAACTGCTGCAGAAGTATTTCGCGAATTATTGCCGACAACGCGAGTGGCAGTGAGGAGGGCTGAGTGTAATTGAGGCAATACACTTCGTTTTTGGAGCAGTTTTAACCGACCGTTTTTAACCGTCAGTTAAAAACGGCATAGAAGAACGAAGTGAGTGGGGGCCTTAAAGACGCACATAACGGCCTAGAAGTAGGTACTGCTTTTAGCATTGTTTTGTAAAAGTATCCATCGAAATCTAACTTCTTGAGGTTGGGTTTTAGACTCTCAGGAATAAGTTCTTGGTCGATAGAAGAATAGGAATGATAAAAGTACTGGACAATTACCCCTTCCTTTTGATCTGAAGTTCGAGGTCCCGATATTTTATAAGCGTATTCTTGTTGTTTGAGATGGATGTCTATATGGATTGATCTCTTTTTCTTTTTCATGACTGAAGTTATGTTCTGCCTGTTATGAGCAACTGCTTTTTTGGGATTGTAGTTCCAAGGCTTACTAATGTAGGTCACTCTGTATATGCTCTTTTTATCGAAAATTAGGTTTACGACCCCTGGAAGGTACAGATAGGCCATTTCCGACTGATCTAATTTTGTATTCAACATAAACGAGTAGGCTCGAACAGGAAAGAACCCTTCTAGTCGGCAGAACAAATTTAAACAAAATTAAACTTTCTCATTCAGCATACGGTATAGTATCCGTCCGTATAACGTTATTCCAGTCAGAAAGACAGTTCAGAGGGAAATAGACTAGTCGACAAGGCTGTAAACAGCTACGTTATTTTTAAGATCGAATCTACATATTGAAAACCCACAATTCCTATCCGTTCGATTTTAGGTAACGACACACACACAAAAGGCCGAGAAGTAGGTACTGCTTTTTGCATTGTTTTGTTGAAGTTTCCATTGAAATCTAGCTTCTTGAGGTTGGATTTTAGACTCTCAGATATAAGTTCTTTGGTCGGTAGAAGAATAGGAATGATTGATACCCCTTCCTTTCGATCTGAAGTTCGAAGTCTCGATATTTTATCAGCGTATTCTGAGCGTAGATTCTTGTTGTTTGGGATGGATATGTCTAAATAAATTGCTCTCTTTTTCCTTTTCATGACTGAAATTATGTTTTGTCTCTTATGAGCAACTGGTTCTTTGGGGTTGTAGTTCCAAAGATCACCAATGTAGGTCATTCTGTACAACTCAAAACCCATGCTGTCCATGCTCTTTTTGTCGGAAATTGGGTTAACTTCCCCTGGAATCGAACTTGAAAAGGTATTGATAGGCCATTTCCGACTGATCTAATTTTGTATTCAACATAAACGAGTAGGCTCGAACAGAAAGAACTCTTCTGGTCGGCAGAACATAAATTTAAAACAATTTCTCATTCAGCATACGGTATAGTATCCGTCCGTATAACGTTATTCCAGTCAGAAAAACAGTTCAGAGGGAAATAAACTAGTCGACAAGGCGATAAACAGCTACGTTATTTTTACGATCGAATCTACATATTGAAAACCACAATTCCTATCCGTTCGATTTTAGGTAACGACACACCAAAAGGCCGAGAAGTAGGTACTGCTTTTTGCATTGTTTTGTTGAAGTTCCATTGAAATCTAGCTTCTTGAGGTTGGATTTTAGACTCTCAGATATAAGTTCTTTGGTCGATAGAAGAATAGGAATGATTAAAGTACTGGACAAATGACAATAACCCCTTCCTTTCGATCTGAAGTTCGAGGTCTCGATATTTTATCAGCTTATTCTGAGCGTAGATTCTTGTTGTTTGGGATGGATATGTCTAAATAAATTGCTCTCTTTTTACTTTTCATGACTGAAATTATGTTTTGTCTCTTACCCAGATAGCACAAGTTTATCTTATGGATATGCTATGGATATCGATCATGGATATTGGGGATGTCCATAAGATAACCGAAAAGGCTCTGGTATATCCTATGGACGTCCATAGAATGGGACAGTGTGACCTTTTTGGATGTCTTATAGATATCCATTATGGATATTCATGAGATATCAACTACGGACATTCGCAAGAGTTAGCATATACTATGTATGTCTTCAGGATATCCAATTTTTCATTGGAATTTCTGTTTCTTTTCAAAAAAGTAAAAGGAAACATACAAATCATAGAACAAGTAGTTCTTTATACAAGATACAAATCTTGAGACGACAGTTTTTGACATATGTCTGGCCACCCTTCGTACATCCGAACGGATGGCGACTTAATTAACACTGTAGATTTGTGATTTTTAAATTCTCTGCGGTTTTGAATTTTTTTCTATTTAATGACATGTACCCAGATTCCAGTTGTTTAAGGACTAGACAATTTTATTTGAGTGCACAAACTCACACACAAACGTCCATGCCCTCACCAGGATTCGAACCCGGACCACCGACACCACGGCCAGGAGTCATACCCACTGCACCACCGGGGTCATTCAGCGGTGTTGAATGAATTCATAATATGAAACATAGGCAAGAAAGCACTACGAAATTGATAAATTTTGGGAGCTGATTGGCATTTGAATAAAAAATGTTACGACATCTCACGGTGTTTCTAATGATTATGATTGAGTTAGTTAATGTCGGATAGTAATTGTAGGGTTTTATAAATAAAGAACCTATCTTATGGATGCCGAGATGTTACCTGATATGGATATCTAGAATGAAACTTATTTGGATGTCCTATGGATGTATCCAAGAAGTTCGTTTCGGATATCCTAAATATATCTGCAATAGGATATCCTATGGATATACGGTTTATGTCCACGGATATCCCGCCTTGAATAGGACTTGAAATGGACAACCATAAGATATCCTGTGTTAACTGGGTTATGAGCAACTGGTTCTTTGGGGTTGTAGTTCAAAAGATCACCAATGTAGGTCATTCTGTACAACGCAAAAAACTCATGCTGTCTATGCTCTTTTTGTCGGAAATTGGTTAACTTCCCTTGGAATCGAACTTGAAAAGGTATAGATAGGCCATTACGACTGATGTAATTTTGTATTCCACATGAACGAGTAGGCTCGAACAGGAAAGAACCCTTCTTGTCGGCAGAACATAAATTTAAACAAATTTCTCATTCAGCATACGGTAAAGGACCCGTCAGTATAACGTTATTCCAGTCAGAAAGACAATTCAGAGAGAAATAGACTAGTCGACAAGGCGATAAACAGCTACGTTATCCACGATCGAATCTACATATTGAAAACCCACAATTCCTATCCATTTGATTTTAGGTAACGACGCACATAACGGTCGAGAAGTCTGCCTTTTGCATTACTTTATGAAGGGTTTAATAGAAATCTAGATCCTTGATGTTGGATTTGGGGCGCTTAGGGATAATTTCTGTGGTCAATATAAAAAGGAATGGTTCAAGTCCTTTGATCTGAAGATCTAGGTAAGTACCGGTATCTCGATATTTTTTCAGCGTATTCTGGACGTACATTGTTGTAGTTTGGGATGGTTACGTCTAAGAGGATTGCTCTCTCCACCCTCTTATGACTACAATTATGTCCCCTCTGTTATGAGCAACTGTTTTTTTTAGGGTTGTAGTTTCAGGTCAATCAATTCGGATCATTTTGTACAACTCAAGAACTCAAGCTTCATATGCCCTTCTCTCTGTGGGAAATTAGGTTTACTTCCTACGAAATCGAACTTGAAAAGGTATAGATAGGCCATCTAATTTTGTATTCCACATAAACGAGTAGGCTCGAACAAGAAAGAACCTTTTTAGTCGGCAGAACATAAATTTAAACAAACTTCTCATTCAGCATACTGTATAGGACCCGTCCGTATAATGTTATTCCAGTCAGAAAGGCAGTTGCGAGAGAAATAGACTAGTCGAAAAGGCGATAAACAGCTACGTTATTTTTACGATCGAATCTACATATTGAAAACCCACAATTCCTATCCGTTTGATTTTAGGTAACGACGCACGGAACGGCCAAGAGGTAGGTACTGCTTTCTGCATTACTTTGTGAAGGTTTCAATAGAAATCTAGCTCCTTAATGTTGGATTTGAGGCTCTCAGGTATAATTTCTGTGGTCAATATAAGAAAAAAGATCTTTTGATCTGAAGATCTAGGTCCTGGTATTTCGATATTTTTTCAGCGTATTCTTGACGTAGATTGTTGTAGTTTGGAAGGTTACGTCTATGAGAATTGCTCTCTCCTCCCTCTTATTACTATAATTATGTCCTGTCTGTTATGAGCAACAGTTTCTTTAGATCATTCTGTACAACTCAAAAACTAACGCTTCATATGCCCTTTTCTGTCGGAAATTAGGTTTACTTCCTACGAAATCGAACTTGAAAAGGTATAGATAGGCCATTTCCGTCTGATCTAATTTTGTATTCCACATAAACGAGTAGGCTCGAACAGGAAAGAACCCTTCTAGTCGGCAGAACATAAATTTAAACAAATTTCTCATTCAGCATACGGTTTAGTATCCGTCCGTATAACGTTATTCCAGTCAGAAAGACAGTTCAGAGGGAAATAGACTAGTCGACAAGGCGATAAACAGCTACGTTATTCTTACGATCGAATCTACATATTGAAAACCCACAATTCCTATCCGTTTGATTTTAGGTAACGACGCACCGAACGGCCGAGAAGAAGGTACTGCTTTTTGCATTGTTTTGTTGAAGTTTCCATCGAAAACTAGCTTCTTGAGTTGGATTTTAGACCCTCAGGAATATGTTCTTTGGTAGATAGAAGAATAGGAATGATTGAAGTACTGGACAATTACTCTTTCTTTAGATTTGAAGTTCGAGGTTCCGTTATTTTATCAGCGTATTTTGAACGTAAATTCTTGTTGTTTGGGATGAATACGTCTATATTTGGATTGCTCTCTTTTTCCTTTTCATGACTAAATTATGTCATGTCTGTTATAAGCAACTGCTGTTTTGGGGTTGTAATTCCAAGGCTCACCAATGTACAACTCTGTACAACTCAAAAGATCACGCTGTATATGTTCTTTTTGTCGAAAATTTGGTTTACTTCACTTGGAATCGAACTTGAAAAGGTATAGATAGGCCATTTTCGACTGATCTAATTTTGTATTTCACATAAACGAGCAGAGCCGGACCGTGGGCGTGGCGAGGGAGGCATTTGCGACGGGCGCAAACGACCTAGGGGCGCAAAATGTGAAATATGATATATTCCATTTTAAATCAAGATCGACTACAAGCTCTATATTTCAAAGTGCGAGAAACACGACTCGCGGTGCTTTGTCCATTACCTTAAAATGGGAGATTATTGTCAATAAAAGGTTCTTCAAAATAAAGGGTTTTCCAAAAAGAGGTGTTATTTTGAATAGCCCGCTATTTCGGTAGATATCACGTTTGAAGCTGTCATTTTTTGACATTTGACAAGTAGAAACTACGTCATTAGTAAAATGGAACGTATTCGTTATTCCAGTCAGAAAGACAGTTCCAATCCGTTTGATTTTAACGACGCACATAACGGCCAAGAAGTAGGTGCTGCTTTTAGCATTGTTTTGTAAAAGTTTTCATCGAAATCTAGCTTCTTGAGGTTGGATTTTAGACTCTCAGGAATAAGTTCTTTGGTTGATAGAAGAATAGGAATGATTAAAGTACTGGACAATTACCCCTTCCTTTTGATCTGAAGTTCGAGGTCCTGATATTTTTATAAGAGTATTCTGAACGTAGATTCTTGTTGTTCGGAATGGATATGTTATAGTGTTTAGGCATTGGTCACCCCTGACATTGGCACTTTATTCTTTGTACGACATTCTGTGATTATACATAAGACAGTTGACAGTTCAACACGATGAAAGCTAGTTGTTCCTTGTACTGTGCTTGTACTGATATATGTATCTAAATTAATCACTGGAATATTAAACCTGGAAAACCTAAAACTTGAAATATTATTTAATCTTGACCAAGATTACACAGATATGTCTATATGGATTGCTCTCTTTTTCCTTTTCATAACTGAAGTTATGTTCTGCCTGTTATGAGCAACTATTTCTTTGGGGTTGTAGTTTCAAGGCTCACCGCTTGGATTTTAGACTCTCAGGAATAAGTTCTTTAGTCGATAGAAGAATAGGAATGATTAAAGTACTGGACAATTACCCCTTCCTGTTGATCTGAAGTTCGAGGTACCGATATTTTATCAGCGTTTTCTGAACGTATATTCTTGTTGTTTGGATGGATATGTCTATATGGATTGCTCTCTTTTTCCTTTTCATGACTGAAATTATGTCCTGTCTGTTATGAGCAACTGCTTTTTTAGGGTTGTAGCTCCAAGGCACCAATGTAGGCCACTCTGTACATACCAAAAACTCACGCTGTATACGCTCTTTTTGTCGAAAATTAGGTTTACTTTCCCTAGAATCGAACTTGAAAAGGTATAGATAGGCCATTTCCGTCTGATCTAATTTTGTTCCACATAAACGAGTAGGCTCGAACAGGAAAAAGAACCGTTCTAGTCGGCAGAACATAAATTTAAACAAACTTCTCATTCAGCATACGGTCTAGTATTCGTCCGTATAACGTTATTCCAGTCAGAAAGACTGTTCGGAGGGAAATAGACTAGTCGACAAGGCGATAACCAGCTACGTTATTTTTAAGATCGAATCTACATATTGAAAACCCACAATTCCTATCCGTTTGATTTTAGGTAACGACGCACCGAACGACTGAGAAGTAGGTACTGCTTTTTGCATTGTTTTGTAAAAGTTTCCATCGAAATCTAGCTTCTTGAGGTTGGATTTTAGACTCTCAGGAATAAGTTCTGTGGTCGATATAAGAATAGGAATTATTCAGTTATTGGATAATTACCCCTTCCTTTCGATCTGAAGTTCGAGGTCTCGATATTTTATCAGCGTATTCTGAGCGTAGATTCTTGTTGTTTGGGATGGATATGTCTAAATGAATTGCTCTCTTTTTCCTTTTCATGACTGAAATTATGTTCTGTCTCTGATGAGCAACTGGTTTTTTGGGGTTGTAGTTCCAAAGCTCACCAATGTAGGTCATTCTGTACACAACTCAAAAACCCATGCTGTCTATGCTCTTTTTATCGGAAATTGGGTTTACTTCCCCTGGAATCGAACTTGAAAAGGTATAGATAGGCCATTTCCGACTGATCTAATTTTGTATTCCACATAAACGAGTAGGCTCGAACAGGAAAGAACCCTTCTAGTCGGCAGAACATAAATTTAAACAAATTTCTCATTCAGCATACGGTATAGGACCCGTCCGTATAACGTTATTCCAGTCAGAAAGACAGTTGCGAGAGAAATAGACTAGTCGACAAGGCGATAAACAGCTACGTTATTTTTACGATCGAATCTACATATTGAAAACCCACAATTCCTATCCGTTCGATTTTAGGTAACGACGCACGGAACGGC
Source organism: Propylea japonica (assembly GCA_013421045.1). Lineage (NCBI taxonomy): Eukaryota > Metazoa > Arthropoda > Insecta > Coleoptera > Coccinellidae > Propylea > Propylea japonica. The sequence goes on along the minus strand of CM024240.1, from coordinate 21,473,944 downwards.
CGTTTCCTCTAACATTTGCAATCAGTAACCTCCCAGTGTCTCCCTTGTATCAGAGTGTGTACCCTGATCTAATAAATAGAGGGTTATGTATGGTCCGGAACATTCAACTTCACCTTGATTTGCATACTGCAGTACACTTAATACGGCAAAAACTATTCAGACAGAGTTTGTTGCACGCCTTTCTCCCGTCAGGTCGTAATTTTAACTTGCGTAGGATAGAGGACGATTGGGCCAAAGAGGAGTTGAAATAATTTTCGAAAAATGGCGAAAACGAAGCAATCATGTATGTCTAGTCAGTGCAACGCCCAGACGTGAACTTGTCGCCCTTAAGACGAATTTTCGTGTTATGTAAATTGTGATGGCAATGCGAGCATTACGTCATTGGGAAGGTACGAACAACAACGAATGAAGTGTGTGTGTTTTTTAATATTCAACTTTGGAATTCTCTTGTAGGAATAGAGTGCTTCCAACCATCTACGAATTGAGCCATTTTTGAACTGCTGAACAGCCATTGTTATAAGATAAAGAAAAATGACAAACAAAAAATTCTTTGCCTTTAAGGAGGCTAGCCTAACAAATTTTTCTTGAAACATAGATAAATTGAAAATCGTAATCATCGAAATGAATACAATCTTCAATTTATCAGTGGCGGCTTTTACGGTGAAGGGAGTGAAGTGGCTGTTCACCTAAAAATTCCTAGGGTCAGGGTCACCTAAAATATTCATTGAGGATGATAATTATTATTCACTATTTATACAATAATTTAATCGTTTCATTAGCTCCATGTCAGAACTCAGGAGACGTTTATTATCGAGATTATTATCGAATCACGAAACTCATTATAAATATCTATTCGCTTGCCGCATCGAGTGAAGAGGTTTGTCACGGAACTTGCACCTCGATCGCTCAAACAGACTGCGTTGCTATGGTAACGGGTGACGTCACCGGAGTTTCTATTACGTTTTCTGGCTGTAGTGAAGAGCTCCAGCAGTAACCCTCTGCAGTCTGCACCTGTTAAGTCCGCGCGTCGCCTCTAACTGTGTCGCTCCAGTGAGAACGTCTGACCGTGTTTACTTACTTTAGTGCTTCGGCTTCGATATTAAAAATGAACCCCATTAATGACATTGTGTGCAGTTTAATAGAAACTCCGTTTCATCGTTGGAAAGACGAAGACAAAAAGGACATCTTAAATGAAGGTCGGCCTCCTGTTAACTTGAAAATTTCTACAAGAAAAGAAATGAAAAATGGCAAATCATATAATATTAATTTCAAATCATCTTGGTTTTCGGAATACAATTGGTTATTTAAGAAATTCTGTATCTCAACAAAGGCTTTCCTCTTTGGCCAATATTTCCATTCAAAAAGAACTTTTAATTCAACTAACAAACAAACAACCATTTTATGAAGACATTACGGACAAATTTGCTAGTTTAAAGGACCGATAGTTGGGCCTGATATACAAAAAATAGGTGAGTTTACATAAAATGTTATTCTAGATTTTTCTGCTTGTTTAGCTCTTCACCTCTTTTTTCACCCACGAGCCGCCACTGCAATTTATAGGCTCACAGAACCTTCTTCATGCGGACTGGGATGAGCCTATAAATTGAAGATTGTATTCATTCGATGATTACTATTTTCAATTTATCTATGTTTAAAAAAAGCCATTGTTATAGTTTGAAAGCACAATATTTGGGAAAGGACATCCCATTCAATGTTTCCAGATAAGTTTTCTACGGAATTAAAGACCTGAGGCCGAGCTTTGTGTTGTTGTTGAATTACTTAATCGTGCCTCTGCACCAGTGGCGCAGCCAGGATTTTGTTTCAGGGGGGTCTGAACTGAACAATTTTTGATGATACAACAAAAAACGAAAGTTGCAAAAAAACAAGAAAGAAATAACGAAGAAATCAATCTTTTGCGGGGGGGCTGCAGCCCCAAAGCCCCCCCCCTAGCTGCGCCAGTGCTCTGCACGTACTGTGGCCGTTTTTGGAGCAGTTCATTAGATCGGCTAGTGAAACTCCGATAGCTGTAGATAATGTGGTTCGGCCAGTGAAACCACCGAGCACATATAATGCCAATGCAATGTTTTGCCGCAAACCAGGGTTAAGCTGCGTCCACCCATCCCGCAAATGGCTGTTGGTAATGCCAGGTTGGCAAAGCTAACAGGGCGAAGCCGATTTTGGCTTGCCATCTACACCTACACATCTACACCATACACACCTACTGATTCAGTAGCAAAATGTCTGCCGAAGAAGATGTACTAATTGTTTTTATAATGACCATTGAAAACAGCTAAAAAGTGTGTAAACGGCGCAAACGTTGGTTTTGGGTTCGACAAAGCCTTCAAAAGTAGAAGCTTCAGGAACGCCACTTTCGACCAATAAGAGCGACCAAATCGCGTTTCTAGTTTGTTTACGCTTGGCCTCTCGGATTTGGATAGACTATAGTACCTAAGTTAATGAAGGATTTGTTATTCGATGATGCAGACGAATTGAATCTCGAGTACAGATCTGGATATGCTTTCAAAAACTTCTTTCTAATGACAAGTAGTTACTTTGAAGGTCTTTTAACCTTCGAAGGAATTGTTCTATAGATTTGAGATTTTCAGGGTGAGTTCGGGTCCCAAATGGCTCGGTTAAGTTCGTTAAAAAGCCAAATCAGGGTGTTCCATAAAATATAACGATTCAAAATTTTTGTTTCTCAATATCTTAGACAAAGAGAAACCAATCGAAATGAAATATTGTAGCCACATGCAAGATGCTTATAATAAACCTCATGCAACATTTCGTGGCCATAGTGTACACAGAACCATAGAAAATTCAATTGAACTATTGAAAAGTTCATATTCCAATATAAAGATATCTGATTCGAATGAAATTTATTTTGTGTATATTGTGAAGATCGAAATACTGAATGTTAATGAAAAATTTTGTAACCGTATTATTAACAGAACCATAGAGAATTCAATTGAAATATTGAAAGGCCGAATCTCTTTATTTCCATAAAAGGATATACGAATCAAGTAAATTTCATTTTGTGAATCAAGACTGATAATTGAAATGATCATGCAAGTTTTCAAGAGGATCGCATCATCAGAACCATAAAATTCAATTTTTTAAAATGATTTTTTTTACATATTTCAATTTTTGAATAATTTCCAGAATATCTTTCCGATTGTGCTGAGATTCTGCATTTATATTTGTGTTATCAACCTCAGGACCCATATACATATTTCAAGGTACTTAATTGTCTTATTGCTCCACCAATGAAAGAGCGTTCAAAAGCTCCTGCTCAGGCCTTTTCTTAATTTTTTCAATACATATCCGTACTAGTATTTATGTCAATCAAATACACAATTATAAAAATACGTTGATTTAGCTCAATAACAGAGTCAGATTGAATGTTACATCCCTCATGCATAATATCTCCTCCGTTGCTCAATTGAGCT